>CP106727.1:192399356-194799356 GCA_025506655.1 Gossypium rotundifolium
CCCATTTCTTATGGTATATGTAATTTAAAAATTATATATAATATGATTATGAAATGCAAAATAGGTTAATTATTGGTATTCAGTTCACACTTCCTCCATCAAATTATTGGACTTTTGTGGTATAATATTATCTGGTCTAGCTGCCTATAAAATATCTACTCCTCTTTTCAGGGTAATAATGTTTTTCTTTTTACGGCTAAAACAGTATATTTTTTGTATTTTAATTAGTGTTTCCATGGTAAATGGAACCAAACTTTGATTCTAGATTTAGAAGATGTGATGTTTTTGGATGCACATCTTATTCATGATTGATTTCAGATTATTTATAATTAAATTGATTATAAAAGCTTGGATTCATCAATATAAACAATTCAATGAATAAAAATCCGTAGATAATTAATATTTAAAAGGTTACCCTATATATATAAATTCAAAAATTATTAAAAGGTTAGTACGTTAACTTTTAGTAATCTCTTTTCGTTCTTAAATAGGAAGATAAATACGTTTTATGTATTTAAAGTTACCTCATCCTACATTGGTAACAATATTAATCGACATAAATCATGTCAATTGAATTATAGCTGAAATAATGAAAATATTATATTATATTAAAGAGTAATTTGGAAATAAACATAGATTAAAGAACAAATTTCCTATTTTATTATATTATAAGTGATTTTTCATTATATTTTATTTTAATTGATGTTTGTCTTCATATTTTGGAAAGTTTAGTAAACCTTGTTACTCAACTTTTATACGATTAAATCATATATACCATAGCAATCCGAAATAACAATTATGGAATGTAATATCATGTGGCATACTTAAATTCTTGCCATTTGTCACTATTGCTTTTAAATTAAATATTTCTTAATTTTAAGGTTTTACTTAATTATTTAAAATTTAATATTATAATATAAAATTTTAATTGTTTAAAAGTTTAAGAATTTTCTTTTGAAATTTTTATACCTTTATTCTTTTAATATTGTTAATTAGACATGTTTCATTTATTAATGAAAGTAATTAATGTTAACATCCATTGGTCTTCTTTGCATGATGGTTAGTTTTACACTGGTTTTAGCCATTTCGGTCAGCATGCACTATTCCAGTGTTAAAACGAAACATCAAATAATCATTTTCGCATCGATAAAATTTAGATTCAGTATCATTTCATTCCGACCAATTTCAATCACACTGATGAAATATGGTGCATCAAATAATAATAATAATAATAATAATAATAATATTACTTTTTATAGTTTATTTTGTTTGAAAATTTGAAAAGTCAACGCTTGCATTAACCAATTAAAAGGAGGACTACACTTAATGGGATAAACTTTATAATTGAAAATATAAAACTAAAGTATAATAAAATTCTCCTCACAGGTAAAATTCTCCAATATTCTATGTAAATATTTAAATATGTTTTCTTCCAATTATGTATGCCTTTATTCAATCATAATTTATGTATGTATATTTTAGTAAGGAAAAGTTAGGAGTAAAATAAATATTGCATAAAAAAAGGTTTTAATTAATTGATTTTAAGGTAAACATACTATAATTTTGCACCAGACATATTGAAGATAAGATTGTCAAACAATTATGAGAGTGTTACAAGTTTGGACCAAAATATTATATTAAGCACACCATAAATATTAAATCCATTACATCACTACCTTAAACCCCTTTACTAGAACAATTGACCACCACAAGAATTTGGTGATGAATAGTTCTAACACAATTTCTTAGTATGGTTGGACAACTTCCTTAAGGGACCTACACAATCCATTATCCATTAAAGATATATTGGGAAGAACTTGTGACAACATTTATCAATTCAACACATTAGACAAACACTTTGTCACATTTGACAAGCACTTCGTCCAGTTTCATCTAAGTCGACTCTAATAATGACTTAGGTTGACATACGTTACCCTATCATCGCATCCAAGGGAAGGAAACTTTGTGACTAGAACCTATGCCCAGCCCTCATTCCTCATAAATACCCCTCACCAGTGTGGAGGAAGGCAAGCAACCTTACATTATAAAAACTCATCCCCATAATCTCCCAAGTATAGCTGCTCTCTATACCATTCACAATGTGAACCTCTCTTATCTTAGTGGCTCTTTGCACCTCACATTGTGAACCACTAACATAAGTCACCCTTATATTTTCAGTTGTAATAATTAGAGCCGTTTATAGAAACTAACGAAAAGTTATGCGTGACACTGCACATCCAACTCAATCGCCAAATCAAAATATGAGACATCACATTCGTTGCCAGAGCAACTCAAATTATTTTCAGTCATACATCATAGTTAACTAGCGTACGTGGTATAAATATAAAACTTCATCTTGTGTAAACATGTTACATGTATAATAACTCAAATGGGCTCAATTGTAATACCCCAGGGTCATACGTGGTCAAACACAGAGTCAGGATATGAATCCTAGCTCAAATGGACAAAATAGGCTATTGAGTCTTGAGACAATGAAGCCATGTCTTGAGACATGCTTCCTCTATCTTCTTATTTTCTCTTCAAAGTTGGATGTCTCAAGACATTAGGGTACATGCCTTGAGAAAATTACCCTCATGCCTCAAAAAAGGTCTCGAGAATTGTCTCCCTTATTTTGGACCTTTAGCTTCGATATTTGCTATCTCGAGACATAAAACACTAATGTCAAACATATCCATTATGTTTAATATTAATAGGTGATCGTATACACATATAGTTAAACATATCTATTATGTTTAATATTAATAACATGTACATTTCTTATAATGGTTCACCCTCAATGTATAGTCATCAACTTATCATATGTCAAATATCTAATTGCAATTTCCATACTGGTGGCCTTTATTAATTG
Organism: Gossypium rotundifolium; assembly: GCA_025506655.1. Lineage (NCBI taxonomy): Eukaryota > Viridiplantae > Streptophyta > Magnoliopsida > Malvales > Malvaceae > Gossypium > Gossypium rotundifolium. The sequence continues at coordinate 192,402,226 of CP106727.1, forward strand.
ATTTCGAACTCATTAATGGATACACAAATTAAAATATCAATTTAAACTCACGACCCTCAATGAATTGGAGCTGATGATATGTACTCAACCCTCAGGGTATTAAAGTATTGTTCTCGACCCTTAGGGTACTAGAGAAATCTACCACCCTTACAGTATTATGAGAGTTGGAATTTGACATGTCAATATACACTCACGACCATTAGGGAATTTGAGCTATGATATGTACTCAACCCTTAAGGTATTAAAGTATTGTTCTCAACTCTCAAGGTATTAGAAAACTTTTCCAAATAATATGTGCCCGGTGCTAAATCTTCCTATACTAAATCATCATTATAACATTAATCAAATCACTTGTTCATACTTAACATCTTACACATACTTATCATCATACCATTTCTTTTACCATAGACTCACAATTCAAAAATGTACCAAAGCATAATTTTCATCATAGTATCAAGATTACAAACACATTTATATATACATTCAACACTATGCCGTCATTGTCAATTCCTTAGACATTTATTTATATTCATACTATCAAATTCTTTTCCAATTTAGTGCAACATCATACCTCATATTGTTCATATTTCTCATTCTATCACCTCATTCAAAACCATACTATTTCATAATATCACATGGATCATTATAACTTTATCATAATATCACCTCAACTCACAATTAACATCCCACCAACCATTCTCAAGGCATCGAAATATATTAGCACATTTTATACTTTTGATCAATACTAATATTACCTTAAACTTACTATTTAACGAGTTTACGTAAGAAAAAAATTATATTAGCACAAACCGAATCTGTTACACGTTCGTTCTCATCTTTCCTTTGTCCCTCGACATTCCGACATTGTTTTTAGCCTCATTCAATAATTTGATTATTAAAACGAGTTATTTGTACATGTTCAAATATGGAATTCATTGAAAAAAAACATGAATTAACTTTCCCCAAATAAATTTTATTTTTTGTAAGAACTCGATTTTTATGTTTCTTACCCAGAGAAAATTAACTTTCCCCATTGGAAAGCTAAAATTTTCATCGTGTGATTAGTTGAGGATTTAGAGTCCACTCCCTAATCAAATTGAAGGTTCGAGAATAGCGAAAAAGATCGTGTTGGTTGAAAGCCAGGAATTAACAGTTCTTTCTAAGTGAAAAACACAGGTACTAACACAAATGGGTTTAGGTTTTAGAAAATTTAAAATTCCATTGTACAAACAAAACATGTTTTCTAAACTAATTTTTCTAACACATGGTAAACTTGAAAAATCCTCACAAACTAGGGTGAAGGTATAGGTGAAACTCTGCCTCAAACAAATGAAAGGTGGGAAGAAACCACTTTGTAACAACCCATTTTTTAGTAGTATCGAAAACAGTGATTTCGGTTCCACAAATCTGATGAGTAAGTCCGTAAATATTATTAGGTAATATTTACAATTCAAATATTGTATTAAATTTGATTTTGATATGGTAATTTAGGTTATTTTGATCGAATAATTAGGTTGAAGTGGTAAATCTTTAAGTCAAGTGGGTTTAGAAAATGAGAAATAAGGACCTCGTTTCTATGAACCAAAGCCGTAAATATTTTTATTAAATATTTACGGAGTTATTATATTCATATGTGAAGTTACTGTTCGTAAATTTTTATTGTTGACTAATTAATTAAAGAAAAAAGTGCAAATTGAGTATTCAATTAAAATGGGATGACTAAATCATAAAAAGTGCAAAAGACAATTATTATTAGTGTTTTAGTGCCAATTGTGTAACAGCCCGAGTTTGGCCCTAATCGGAAACGGTGGTTTCGGGACCACGAATCCGAGTTAGAAAAATATTTTATATTATATTTGATATCTATAATATATGTTTGAGCATGTGCTAAAATATCGTGGATTAATTTGTCTCTGTGTGTGTTTAATTTAAAGAAAATGACTAAATCGGATAAGTGGTAAAAGTAGCCTTATTGCTTGATTTAGTTGTTAAATTAATGTGTCTTTATATAGGGGAGGACTAATGTTGATAATTGTCCATTTTTAATGGATAGTGGACAGCAACAGGCAACTTTTTATAATAAAATTATATGTTTATATTATATGTTATGTTAAAATATATTATATTATATTAAAAACATATTATAATAAAAACATAATAGAGAAAGTGCATGTTCATCTTTTATTTCCTCTTGTTATCACCGAAATTAAAGAGAAAAGAAAAGAGAAAAACCTTTAAGGGTTTCGGTACTTCTCAGATTAAGGTATGATTCGGTTTTAATTTTTGATAATTTTTACGTTTTTGAGATTGTTGCTTAGTGTTTTAGTAAGCCCATGATTAAATTTTGGAATTTGGTGTGCATTTCGTGAGTTGCCATTGAAGGGAGTTGGTTGTTTTTGTTGTTTAATGATGATATACTAATTATATGTGTTAGATTATCAAGTTTAATCTTTGAATATTTGATGAAATGGAGTAATTTTGGTTAAATTGTAAAAATAAATTATTGGGAGGACTAAATTGAAAAATAAATGGCTTGTATGGACTTATATAGGCATGAGGAGCATTCAGCCCTAAAGGGATAAATTCAAATTATGTGTATTTTGTGTTTTGTGCAATAAGGACTAAATTGTAAAAGATGTAAATGTCAGGGGTAAAATCATAATTTGTATAATTATGTGTTTTTTGGATTAAATTGAATGAAAATATATTTGAATGAGCTTAATTTGGAATTATTTAGATCAAGAACAAAAAGAAACGGAATTGGATCGGGGACAGGCAAAGTTGAACGAATAGCCGGGAAACCCTAATCCGTCGATTTTCGAGGTAAGTTTTTTTTAAGCAATCAGATTAAATCAATTTTTTTCTATATTAATATGTACATGCTTAAGTGAAGTGATAGACTTAATTTTAAATTGCCGAATGTGGCATGGGAGATATCATGATTTAGCCAAATGTGTGGTTGTTGAAAGTTGGATTAATTCGCATGAAATGTGTACCTATATGTCAATGATGTAAGTAAATATGAGAGATATTAAATTAGGGTATGAATATAGTCAAAGGAAATGTTAGTTACATGTTAATGTTTTTGGCCGAATGGGACATAGATTTGGGTATGAGATAATAAAGTTATATCTATATGTATATGCTTATATGTGAAGTTGTGGATTAGACCTTATATATAAGTGTACATTCGAATGATTAATGGGTTTACGAAAGGCACTAAGTGTACGATCTTATAACCGAGCACTAAGTGTGTGAAATCGGTCACATGGCACTAAGTGTGCGAACTGTTAAAGTAACGGCACTAAGTGTGCGATACGTTACAGAAACTTGGCACTAAGTGTGCGGAATGTCGAAGTAATGGCACTAAGTGTGCAATACGTTACTGAATCTTAGTAACAAGTGTGCAGGTTTGATGCTCGTTAAAAGACTCCTATTATTAATACTGTTAAGTATAATGAAATGATCGGGTATACAACCATATGTATGCACGGGTGGATAAGTTTGGAGTTGTATATAAATTAGAGGTATGTATTATACATATCGACTTGTGATTGATGGTAGCTTAAAATGTAAGTAGAATTTCGGTAAGTAAAAGATGTATATGCTATTTATTTTATCACGTGAAGGTGGTATAAGGATATATATATATATATATATATATGCATATAATGTTGCTATGAAATCTATTTTTGAATATTTAGCTATTCGGCAAGGAGATTGTAAATTAATTAATTTATTAAATCATGATAATGCTTATATGCAAAATAATTGCTTAAAACTTACTAAGCTGTGAAAGCTTACTTTGTTCCTGGTTGTTTCTGCATTGTAGATTTCTTTTGGGTGTTCATCTCGTGCTCGGGGATTATAGTTGAAGCTCATCACACTATTATTGATATTTTGGTACGTCTTTTGTAAATGAACTTTAAGTCTATGGCATGTATAGGCTAAATCATCTTGAATTGTCTTAAATGATGTATATATGTATGTATATAGATGCCATACGAAAATGGCTTTATGTTTATGCTTGAGTTGGTTAAGTATGCTTGAGTTGGTTGAATATGCTTGAAATGTTTGTTATATTTGCACATGTTTGGACATATAATAAACTAGTTATAGCATGAGTGTGTTTTAACGAAATTATGAAAGGTAACTTGACTATATGTTACAAATGAATATTTCGTGTATGATTTATATGCTTAACTTAGAAGTTATTTCTTATTATGATATGTGTCACGATTGGGTATAAAAAGGTTGGCTTGATCTAGGTAAATAGTGCATTTTGGTTGATGTATATAATTTATGCTCATTTTGTATACACTTACGAGATAAGTCATGAGATTTAAAGAATGGTATTAACGTGAGAAAACATTTAGAATAGTGCGCATATGATTGAATAAACACAGTTATTCGATTTGTATATAGTGAACAAGGGTAAGCATGTATATTCGGCAATAGTATTTTTTTATGACCAAATGAATAGTATTTTGCTAATAGATTGTAATTAGTTTAGTTGATGATAATGATTTTATTTGTGATATGTTCGTTAATGTCTTGATATTAGAAGAGAAATATATGTTAAATAGTGATAGTATGGATTGGTACGTATAAATTAATGTAGTAGTTTTTATAAGGTACATTGACTTGTGGTTGGATAAGTAATGCCCGTAACCCTAGTACGGCGACGGATACGGGTTAGGGGTGTTACATTTGATTGGTATCAGAGCTACGGTTTAGTCGTTTCTCGAACTAACGTAGTGTGTGTTGGGTCTTTATACATGTCATATTCTACAATGTGATAATGTGATGACTTCTGACAGTGAAATTGTGTTTCCTACTTTCGTATAGTAAATGGATCTTGATCCCGAGCGAGCTATAGCTGACGATGTCGAGAGCGTGGCGCCTACTCCCGCGCAAGGGACCACACTGAATGAATCTCGACCAGCTGCGAGTAATCCTGGTGAGGGGGCTAAACAAGCCTTCTATAGCATGATGAATGATTGGTCCAATCAATATATTTAGGACAATCCGACTGTTCAACAACACCTGAATTTGAATACTCCCACTGTAGTATTGGTGGTACCCCCGATCGTTAATCCTGAGAGGGCAAGCAAGCCTTCAGTTGACCGAATTAGAAAACACGGGGCTCAAGAGTTTAGAGCCGAAGATGATGATGATGTTGAGCGAGCTGAATTTTGGCTCGATAATACCATTTGTGTTTTCGATGAACTATCTTGCATACCTAATAAGTGCCTGAAGTGCGCCATATCTTTATTACGAGATTCTACCTATTATTGGTGGAATACACTTGTATCGGTTGTTCTAAAGGAACGAGTTACCTGATACTTCTTTCAGGCGGAGTTTCGTAAGAAATACATCAGCCAGCGATTTATAGACTCCAAACACAAGGAATTTCTCGAGCTTAAATAGGGTCATATGATCGTATCTGAGTATGAGCGTAAGTTTGTGAGACTTAGTCACTATGCCCGTGAGTGTGTTTCGTCTGAGGCTACTATGTGCCGGAGATTCGAAGAAGGGTTAAACGAGGATATAAAACTACTGGTTGGCATACTTGAAATAAATGAGTTCGTGGTACTTGTTGAGCGAGCTTGTAAAGTCGAAGAGCTGGGGAAAGAAAAACAGAAAGCCAAGTTTGAAGCTAGAGACTTCCGTAAGAGATCAACGGGTAAATTTCCTCAAACGTCATCAAAGAAATTCAAGAATGATAGTAGCCGATCCAAAGCTAACACAGGGATCTCTATACGAGAACGACTACCAGTGAGTTCACGGGCTACCTCGATTGCTAGTGTTGGCAATACTCGATTGAATAAGCCCGAGTGTCAACAGTGTGGTAGACGGCATTTTGGTGAATGTTGGGGTAAATCTAATAATCGCATTTGCTACAAGTGTGGTTCGTAGGATCATTTTATTCGGGATTGCCCGGAGATAGCTGAAAAGGATAATGCTCAGAGTGCAAGACCGAGCAGTACTGTAGCTAGAGGTAGACCATCTCGTAATGTGGGAGGTAGGAGCGGCACTCAGAGAGTGATGGCTATCGATTGCACCGATATAAACCTACACCTAGTTGCAAATTTAAGCAGTATATGGAGTAGGGTCGATCCCACAGAGACTGGTTTACTCAAAATTATTTTTCTCTCGACCAGAATTATGTCTGGGCAGTTGTCGTGCCCACGGCTTCAAGTGAACTTGAAAAAAAAATAAAGCAGGGATTTTAATATGTAAAAAAAAACTAAATAATTGAAACAGAATAATTAAACGAATTAGAAATCAAATAAAAATTAAACTTGGATTTATAATCAAAGTAAATAAGCCTTAGCCTTAAACTCAGTAAATTTCGAGTCAAGAACTATCCTCGAAAATTGATCTTCTCCTTCAAACGATAAGCTAGTTATAGTGATTAAGAACGTCCTAACCACCAATTCCTCCTTTCGTAGCCGGTTCCGGTATGACCTGCAAACCAACCCTTACCGATTATCTAACCGAGATACACGTGTTCCCGATTGAAGATTTCGATAGCCTTGCGTTCTGAAGAACCCAACTCGAATCAATGACCTCAACCGCGTGGGTCGTTTAAACCCGATCACCTCTTTCTTTATTTGTTCTCGGAAACTCGAATACAGCACGGCCGACTCAAATCTCCAACTGTCGGCAAATACGACCCCAATCCAACGTGCACTTTGACTTGGAATCAAATTCAACCTTAAGGGATGATTTATCTATCCGATACTTAGAAAAATGTGAATCCGATTGGAAGGATTATTTGTGCGGATCTGAATCTCACGATTCCGATCGAGCAATCTTGGCCTAAGGCTAAGATAGAATTAGTGTCGCATGATTTCACTCATGCTTGTAAGTTGTGGAATGTGTTTTGGCTTGGTGTGAAGGGTGATGGAATTTTGGAAACGGAAAGGGGCTTGGAAGGCAATTGCACCAATTTTGGAAAAACCAACAATTGTTGGAAATTGGCAGAATGTTTGACGTTGGCTTGAAGGAAAAATAAAAGAAATCCTATTTTAAGTTGAAATAGGAAAAGACAAAGAGAAATAAAACTCCAAATAGGAATAGGAAATGAGATATTTGATTGATGATTATCCAAATACAAATAACCCCTATTTATACTAATAGATTTACTAAAAATAAGCTTAATTAATTTAATATAAAATCTTAAAATAAAAAATTAAAAAATAAACTAAAAATAGGATTTTCCATATTTGGCTTTTTACAAAGTCAAATTGCTTGATGAGTCATTGACTTCCTCCATCTTTTTGATTTGACCCTATTCCCATGATTTTCTTTCAATTTGGCCCTTTTCAGCTTGCTTTTGATCAATTGCATCCCTGACAAGAATTAAATCATAAAAATAAAAATTAGCAGGGATTAATTTAGAAATAAACTGAATTAAATACAAGAAATCATGCAAAATAATCATGTTATCAAATCCCCCTACTTATCTCATGCTTGCCCTCAAGCATGTTGTTCTTTCAAACATTAGAATCAATTCTACAATTTATTAAAAATCGAGCCTTTTTTCTGCATCCATACTCAACGTAAACGGCATAGGCAAAAATAATTAAATCAATGCTCAAAATATATAGTTTAATCAACAAGACAAGTGTCATAAGATTTGAAATATGCAAACTAGATAATTTCATTAAATTGAGTTTGAATCCAATAAATTGCAAGGCATTATTAATTAACTATACTTTTAGAAAATAAATTAGACATGGTCAAACCTTTTACGAACTAGGATGACAACCCAAGCACCCTATCCGGTTACTCGGTTCAAGCAGTCTTTGTTATTGAGCTCATTAGCGGAATGTTATTAAGTTATCGACTTGTCACTCGAACCTTTTTACGCGAGACGAAGCACCTCACCCCGGTTACTCAATCCGGTCACGTTTTCGAAACTTTCACTCATAACTTGAGCCTTTATTTATTTATTTTTTTCTCATCTTTTCATTTTTTTTCATTTATTCTTGCACAAGCAAATACACTTTTTTCAAACAATCAATTCATGAAAATCTAGCTACATATATCAGCCTTAAAATACAAGTGTCGATTAATCTCTATACTTGAGCATTTAAATTCAAAAAAAAAAAATTCCAATTGTCCAAGTTGACTAAGTATGAGATTAAAGGCTCAATGTCAAATAAACTGTTGAATGAATTCAATGCAAGATTGAACATATGCAAAAGAGAAAACATCAGACAAGAACCAATAAACCATCCATGCATACGTATTATATTCATATATATTCATCCCCTACTTATTCTAAGCTTGTCCTCAAGCATGTGCCATAATATAGATAAGAAAAAAATCATGACTCAAATAAACAAAATGAAAAGTTCGAGTACTCCCAATGTGTGTCTTCAATGATTTTGTTGATGTTGGGGTAATGTGACTGCAGGATATCAAGGATTGTGGAGACTTGATTAAAGTGAATAGATACTATGCACCAGGTAGGATTCCAGAGAAGAGGAGGTGAGTCATTAAGACCGCTTAAGTACCAAGCTCTCCCTAGATCCAATTCTAGACATGCATATACCCATTGCCACACCTTAACCTTATAGCAAAGAGAGGGGAAGACGGTGACGGTAGTGCAGTGGCATCGGTGATGGTAGTACGACGGCGACGATGATGGGTGCTACGACGGTGATGGAGATGGTGACGGCAGCGTGGGTTGGTTGTAGGGAGAGAGTTTGTTTTGAGGGTGTTTTTGGGTACGTGTGGATGGGTTGAAAGGACGAGTATTAGGTTTGGGTTTTGGTGTTTTATGAAGGTTAAGTAGTTGGGTTTTTTTAGGTAAATATTTGTCACCAAATTAGCATGTCATGCTCGCGCCACCATTGTTATCTGACTCTCGAAAAAATTCATGCTCTCCATTATTTTCCTGAAAACGTCAAATTAACTGAATTAAATAAAAATTTATTTATTTACACCCTAAATCTTAATAAAACTTAAAATTAAATAAATGAAAAGAAATTTGGGTTGCCTCCCAAAAAGCGCTTTTGTTTAACGTCGTTAGCTCGACGACCTTAAATGTTATCCATTTGGCTTATTGAGAATTGATTTCTCCATCTTGTGCACTTGGTTGTCCTTGCAGAAAGGTTTCGACCTTTTTCCACTATCCTTGAAGCCCTTCTTGGGTTCCTCTATCATTAGTGGATTGAGGAGTCTTGGAGCTTCTTTATTCAAGTTTGCATTTTTCTTTGTCGCAATACTTGTACGTTCTAGAAATGATTTCAGCTCTAACTTTGAGGCTTTCATGATGGCTTCACGTACTGGTTTTTGGATTATCAATAATTCCTCTTGCTTAACATCAAGATCAGTATTCCTGCAAGGCACAGTTTGTAACTTATCATTGGGATATCCCATATCCTCATAAACATTAAACCTAACCACTTTGCCATCAAATTCCATGGTGAGTGTTCCACTCCAAACGTCAATTTTCGTTCACGCGGTACTCAAGAATGGTCTTCCAAGCAAAATTTCAGACGAATTAGTTGAGTTATCATCTTCCATATTAGTAATGTAGAAATCTGCAGGGAAAACTAATTCGTTAACTTTAACAAGGACGTCTTCAAGCAGCCCTTCGGGATAGACGACTGACATGACCGCCAACTGGATTATTACTCCTGTTTCTTTTAGAGGACCGCGTTAATCAACTTATAAGTAGAATAAGGCATAACATTAATTGAAGCCCCTAAATCACACATGGCTTTCTTAATGCCTACATTACCTATCTCACAAGAAATAGCAAACGTACCTTGGTCCTTCTATTTAGGAGGAACTTTTTTTTGCAGTACTGCTGAGACATTTTCTCCTACATTTACTCTTTTGTTACCTATCAACCTTCTCTTGCTAGAACATAATTCTTTGAGAAATTTCGCATAACGAGGGATTTGTTTGATAGCGTCGAGTAAAGGGATATTTACCTCTACTTTTCTGAATGTCTCGATAATTTCTTTTTCCTCCTTCTATTTCTTATCCTTTGCAAGCCTCCCTAGAAAAGGAGGTGGCATCACAACTGGTCTCTAAATTTCTGATTCTGGCCTAGCTGTTGGACCCGAGATTTGCTTTTCCCGTTCCTTGTCTTGCCTATGACTTTTGGCTAGCACTGTTTCCAGAACCTTACCGCTACGAAGAGTTATTGCACTTACATTCTATCAAGGATTCGGCTCAATCTGGGAAGGTAATTTACTTGAGACTCCAAACGATTAGCTACCATCGAGAGTTTACTAACTTGATTAGTTAGTTTTTGTAATGACGCATCTGTCCTCTATTGATATTTTGCAGCATCGGCATCAAGTCTTTCCACAATAGCTTCTAGAGATGTGTTCGACTTGGGTTGCTTTTGTGGTGGTTACAGAGGTCTCGGTTGGTACGATGGATTATATCGGGGATTAGCTTCGTAACTCAAGTTGGGATGCTCCTTCCACCCGGGATTGTAGGTGTTGGAGAAATGATCATAGCGTCTTTGTGGAGGTCCCGAAAAATCTTCAACAGCATGAATATGTGCCGTTGAATTGTCGTTAAGGATTGAGCACGACTCCGTCGGATGTTCAAACGTAGTACAAATTCCACACAAATGGGTCAGATTTTTCTTTTCTGTAAGCAAAGGTTGAACAACATTGGTAAGCTTATCCAATTTATCTTTTAAGGATGAAACATTTACCCAATAAACCCGTCTTGTGGGTTCTGAATTCGGTCGATACTGTTGAGAATTTACTGCCATAGTGGATATCAGTTCTCTTGTCCTTTGAGGAGTCATATTGACAAGCGCCCCTCCACTAGCAGCGTCGATCATTTTCATTTCCATAGGAAGCAATCCCTCATAGAAATACTGAATGAGTGATTGTTCGGTCAACCCATGTTGAGGACAACTTGCACATAGTTTTTTATATCGTTCCCAATAGTCGTAGAGTGATTCACTCTCCATTTGGTGAATTCCCACTATGTCCCTCCGAAGTTCATCTGCTCTCGATGTGGGAAGAACTTGTCAAGAAAGACACGAGATAAGTCATCCCGCGTTGTGATAGAACCGAGGGTTAAGTAAAATAACCATTCTTTTGCTGTATCAACTAAAGAAAAAGGAAAGGCCCAAAGTTTGATTTCATCTTTGGGTACTCCCTGGGTTTCATGCTTGAGCAGACCATGTGGAATTCTCTCAAGTGGGTGTGTGGATTTTCGTTCTTCAAGCCTCGAAAAGTGGACAAAAGGTGAATCAAGCCCGACTTCAACTCAAACGAGGTTTTTTCGGTTAGATAGTTGATGCATAACGGTGTTTGCTCGTTGGGAGCAACGGCTAGTTGACGAATGGTTCGGTTCGCCATCCTTTCTAGTTCACCAAGGTTGCCTTTTGCTTCTTTTGGTTCAAGAAGTGATTCGGTCTGAGGTCCAACCACTTCGACTTTTTTCCCACGTCGAATTACCTCTGCACGAATTGTTTCGCTCAACTTTTCAACGTCGGATTCTAAGATCCCTTGCCCTAGTTCAACTTCTGCTTTACTTGTACGTTTAAGAGCTTCTGTCTCTTTTCATCATGCTCGCGTTGATTTCTCGATCTCTGGGTTGTATTCAAGATCTCCTGATGAAGACCTGGTCATGAAAACGATTTGAACAATTGTAAGTGTTACCAGTCCCCGACAACGACGCCGAAACTGATGGCTGTCGATTCCACCAATATAAACCTACACTTAGTTGCAAATTTAAGTAGCATAGGGAGTAGGGTCGATCCCACAGAGATTGGTTTACTCAAAATTATTTTTCTCTCGACCAGAATTATGTCTAGGCAGTTACCGTGCTCACGACTTTAAGCGAACTTCAAAAAAAAAATCAGGAGTTTTAAGATGTAAAAAAAAACTAAATAATTGAAACAGAATAATTAAACGAATTAGAAATCAAATAAAAATTAAACTTGGATTTATAATCAAAGTAAATAAGCCTTAGCCTTAGACTCGGTAAATTTTGAGTCAAGAATCGATCCTCGAAAATTGATCTTCTTCTCCAAACGATAAGCTGGTTATAGTGATTAAGAACGTCCTAACCACCAATTCTTAATTTCGTAGCCGGTTTCGGTACGACTTGCAAACCAAACCTTACCGATTATCTAACCGAGATACACGTGTTCCCGATTGAAGATTCCGGTAGCCTTGCGTTCTGAAGAACCCAACTCGAATCAATGACCTCAACCGCGTGGGTCGTTTAAACCCAATCACCTTTTCCTTGATTTGTTCTCAGAAACTCGAATACAGCATGACCGATTCGAATCTCTAACTGTCGGCAAATACGACCCCAATCCAACGTGCACTTTGACTTGAAATCAAATTCAACCTTAAGGGATGATTTATCTATCCCGATACTTAGGAAAAAGGTGAATACCAATTGGAAGGATTATTTGCGCGGATACGAATCTCACGATTCTCAATTGAACAGAGTACCGGCCTAAGGCTAAGATAGAATTTAGTGTCATATGATTTCACTCATGCTTGCAAGTTGTGGAATGTGTTTTGGCTTGGTGTGAAGGGTGATGGAATTTTGGAAAGGGAAAGGGGCTTGGAAGGAATTGCACCAATTTTGGAAAAACCAATAATTGGATTGGAAATTGGCAGAATGTTTGACATTGGCTTGGAGGAAAAATAAAAGAAATCCTATTCTAAGTTGAAATAGGAAAAGACAAAGAGAAATAAAACTCCAAATAGGAATAGGAAAGGAGATATTTGATTGATGATTATCCAAATACAAATAACCCCTATTTATACTAATGGATTTACTAAAAACAGGCTTAATTAATTTAATATAAAATCTTAAAATAAAAAATAAATAAATAAATAAATAAAAACAAAATAAACTAAAATAGAATTTTCCATATTTGGCTTTTTACAAAGTCAAATTGCTTGATGAGTCATTGGCTTCCTCCATCTTTTTTATTTGACCCTGTAATGGCCTAAATTCAAGGTTATCGGAACAATGGTTTTGTAACCATAAATCCGATTTAAAGAGAAATTTATTCTAATATTTTTGCATGAATATTTATATGATAGGAAAATCGTATTAAAATATCGATAGAAAAATTTTACCGATTTAGTGGTTAGTTAGAAAAAGGAATTATTGAAGGAATTGGGTAAAAACAACGTCGAGACCTTGATCTCATAAAATTGAGTAGGAAATATTTTATAAATATTTATAAAATGTTATTAATGTGGTAGTAAAATTTCGTTAGAAAATTTTAACGTTTGAGTATGTAATTAAATGAAAAGGACTAAATTGTAACAAATACAAAATTATGAAAATGATTAAATAGTTTAAAGGATAAAAGAAAGAGGGCTTAAAGGAAAATAGACCCAAGGTCTAATTGGGCTGGACGGCAAGGGTATGAAATCAGCAAGAAAATAAGGAGAAATAAGGGTAAAATGGGAAAATAACAAAATTTGCTAAATAAAACTAGGACTAAATAGGGATATCTAGAAATCTCTTCATTTTTCTTCACTCTCATCAGCTAAAAACGCCATAGGAGGGTATCTAAGCTGGTATATCATAATTTTGCACCAAGTAAGTGAATCCTTGCCTATTTCTTGTAATTTTGTGTTTTTAAAGACTTTTACAACTAGGTCCTACTATTAAATTCATTAGTCTTTGATTTCATGGATGAAATTGAAAGCCACCATGGTTGGTTTATGTAAGTTTATGATGAAATAGCATGAAATTTAAGCCTTAATTCGTTTAAGAGATGATTTTATTAGGTAATTTCAATAGAAATTGATTTTGGGACCTAATTATGAAAGTGTTTGGAATTAAAGTCTATTACTGAAATTATGATTTCCAAAGGTTATAAAGTAGTTTAAAGTGATAGAATAAAGTGTTAATTGAGAAAAATAAGCTCAATTGAGAGGTTAATTGAGTAGGGACGAAATTATCATTCATTGAAAGTTTAGGGGAAAAATGGTAATAACCAGCTTGCACTAAAACAGTTTTGACAGCAACAGTAGTCTAACTTTGAAAAATCACCATAAATGGTATAAGTTGAATTAGAAGATGAACAAAATATGAAATTAAAGCTTATTGAGTCTAGTTTCTTATGGAAGAAACGTTGTAAGCAATAGAATTGTAAATCATGAGATATAATAGGTTTTGTGAGACAAGGTCAGAATGAATTCAGGTTCCCTGTTCTGACTTTGAAAATCATAAATAATTGAATAAAATAATTATTGGGAGTGGTTTATATTATTAGAATCCTTAGTGAGTCTATTTTTTATGGTACAAACGAAAACATTATTTTAATTCTGTACAGTGAGATATCTGAGATTTTGTGAAGAGATAGCAGAACTGTCAAACAATGAAACAGGGAAACTTTAATGAATAAACTGTACTAATTGGCTAAGACAAAATTATGAAAATTTTATGTGTGAAGATATGTGAGTCTAGTTTCAAGGAAAATTAACGGTTCTTCATTTGGAGTTCTGTAGCTCGAAAAATAAATAATTTAGTGACTATGACTCAAGTAGACAGCTTTGAATGAACTATAAATAGTAATAGAATTATAATGAATGGTACATGTGAACATGAAATGTATTGAATTGATGATTGAATTTATTCATTAAGATCCGGAAAACTCAAATACAAAGCTAGATCGAGGAAAGGAAAAAGTCCCGGATTAGTAGATTTTATATACGAACTAGTATCGAGGTAAGTTCGTGTAACTTGAATTATCTTCTTAAATGATTGAAATGTATGTTATTGATATGAATATAATTTGAATGTTCATTGTATGAAAATTGATGAAACATTGATATATTTGATAAAAGGGAAGAAATCTCGGTTGAATGAAAGGAAAATTCGATGGATCTACGAAAAGGAATTGACGGTAAAAAGGATCTAGCAGGACGGGTGATCCTATCTGATATAGCCCTCCAAGAATATGTGGAAAATGGATTTAGCAGGACGGGTAATCCGACTTAGGTCTGAATTTAGCTTTGACTGGTAATTCAGATCCAAGCTCATTAGAGTAATTGTCGTTGCGATTTAGCTTTGACCGGTAATCCAGACAATACTCTATGAGTTTATATTCTGAGGATTTAGCTTTGACCGTAATCCCATTGTAAGGATGAGGTTCATGGAGTGTGCTCTCTGAAATGAAAATGTCGCACATGAATATGAATTGACGGACTCGGTTGTACACTAAAGTGTACCTCGAAAATCCATCGAAATTCGAGTAATTCAATGGGATAAATATGGAAAATAACAAGGAAATGGAAATCATGATATTGATGAGCTCATCAATCATAGTATTTGTATTATTGATATATGGAAATTATTGAACCGACTTGAATGTTGAGTTTGTGAATGTTAGGGTAATAATGCATTGAATGGGTATATGAGTGTTTATTGCTTGTATTGAAAATATTGGGTAAGTATAATTCTTGTTTCATGGGCTTACTAAGCACAAAGTGCTTACCCTATTTCCTTTTTCACTGTTTTGTAGTGTTAAGAGCTCGGAGATCGGATCGGTGGGAGACTCATCACACTATCAACCCCAATATTTCGGTATTTAAAGAAACTTTAGTTTGAAAATGAATGGCATGTATAAGCTAATAAAATAAATGTTAATATGAAATGAATGTAAGGTCCACCATTGGTACGGCTAGCAAACCTTGGTTTGGCATGTGTTGATGTTATCTTATAAATATGCATGAATTTATTTTGAAAATATGTTGAATTGGAATAGTCTCGGTTTAGAACTTGCAGGAAATGCTAGATATTTATAAATGGGTTATATTGAGTAAAAAAAAAAAATCGTAAACTCCGGTAATGCCTCGTACCCTATTCTGACAATGAATATGGGTAGGGGGCGTTACAGACCCCATTCCCATGATTTTCTTTCAATTTGGCCTTTTCAGCTTGCTTTTGATCAATTGCATCCCTAACAAGAACTAAATCATAAAAATACAAATTAGCAGGGATTAATTTAGAAATAAACCGAATTAAATACAAGAAATCATGCAAAATAATCATGTTATCAGAGAGGGACTTCGGATGCGGCTATTCAATCAAAGGCTCGTGTGCCAGCTAGAGCCTATGCTATTCGTGCCAGAGAGGAGGCTTCATCTCCAGATGTCATTACCGGTATATTCACTCTCTTTGATACTAGTGTAATTGCTCTGATTGATCCTGGTTCAACCCATTCTTATGTGTGTGAAACATTAGTATCCAGCAAGACTCTACCTGTTGAGTCTACTGAGTTTGTGATTCGGGTTTCAAACCCCCTGGGCCGGTGTGTGTTAGTTGATAGAGTGTGCAAGAATTGCCCTTTAATGATTCGAGACTCATGTTTTCTGGCTGATTTGATGCTGCTACCATTTGATGAGTTCGATATTATCCTCGGTATGGATTGGCTAACAGTGCACGATACAGTAGTGAATTGCAGATGAAAGACTATTGATTTGCGGTGTCAGAATAACGAGATAATTTGAATTGAATATGAGGATTTGAATGGGCTACCAGCAATGATATCTTCGATATTGGCTCGACAGCATTTGAGAAAAGGTTGCGAAGCTTACTTTGCTTATGTGATGATAGTAAAGTAAGCGAAAAGAAGATTAAATCTGTACCAGTTGTTTGTGAGTGTCCGGATGTGTTCCCGGAGGAATTGCCGGGATTACCACCTGTTCGGGAAGTAGAGTTTGGGATTGAGCTAGTGCCAGGGACAACTTTGATCTCGATAGCTCCATATAGAATGGCACCGACCGAATTAAAAAAAATTGAAAGCTCAATTGCAAGAATTGACAGATAGAGGTTTTGCTCGACCGAGTTTTTCTCCCTGGGGTGCGCCAGTCCTATTTGTGAAAAAGAAAGACGAAACTTTGAGAATGTGCATTGATTACCGAAAACTCAATAAAGTAACCATAAAGAATAAATATTTGTTGCCACGTATCGACGATTTATTTGATCAGCTTAAGGGAGCTTCAATATTCTCAAAAATTGATCTGAGGTCAGGTTATTATCAGTCGCGAGTTAGAGACTCGGATGTACCAAAGACTGCTTTTTGCACGAGATTCGACCATTACGAGTTTTTAGTGATGCCGTTCGGACTCATTAATACCGCCGCTATTTTTATGGATCTGATGAATCGGGTATTCAGACTGTATCTAGATCGGTTTGTGGTTGTATTCATAGATGACATTTTGATCTATTCAACCGTGCATGCCGAACACTTGAGACTTGTGTTACAGATTTTGCGTGATAAGCAGTTGTACGCGAAATTCAACAAGTGTGAGTTTTGGTTGAATGAAGTTAGTTTTTTGGGGCATGTTGTTTCAGCATCGGGCATTTGGGTTGACCCGAGTAAAGTTTCGGCTATACTTGATTGGAGACCTCTGCAGAATGTTTCTGAAGTTCGTAGTTTTTTGGGACTTGCCAGGTATTATAGAAGCTTCTTGAAAGGGTTTTCTATAATTGTAGCTCCGATGACAAAGTTGTTGCAGAAAGGTATTAAATTTGAGTGGTCGGAAAGGTGCCCGAAGAGTTTTGATCAGCTAAAAACATTGTTAACAGAAGCTCCAGTGCTTGTTCAGCCAGAGTCAGGTAAAGAGTTCGTTATCTTCAGTGATGCATCTTTAAATGGTTTGGGATGTGTTTTAATGCATGAGAGTAAATTTGTAGCTTAGGCCTCGAGACAATTAAAGCCACAAGAAAAGAATTATCCAACTCACGATCTTGAATTAGCTGCCATAGTTTTTGCTTTAAAAATATGGCGTCACTATCTATTCGGTGAAAAATGCCATGTCTATTTCGATCACAAGAGTCTAAAATACTTAATGACTCAGAAGGATCTGAATTTGAGATAACGACGGTGGTTAGAATTATTAAAAGACTACGAGCTCGTAATTGATTATCACCCGAGAAAAGCTAATGTGGTTGCTAATGCACTAAGCCGAAAATCACTATTTACTCTACGTGCAATGAATGCGGATATAGCTATGACTGATGATGGTGCGATTATGGAAGAATTGAAAGCGAGACTATTGTTCATTCAACAGATTTGCGAAGCTCAAAAGGCTGACAATGATTTATTAGCAAAAAGAAATCATTGTGGTTCGAAATCTTGATTCGAGTTTGAGTTGTGTTGAAGGATGTCTACACGATTCGAAACCGAATATGTGTGCTTAAGGATCCTGAGTTGATTCGAATGATTTGTAATGAAGCTCAAAATAGTAGATTGTTAGTTCACCCGGGTAGTACGAAAATATATAACGACCTGAGACAACACTACTAGTGGCACGGTATGAAGCGAGATATTTCAGACTTTGTGTCAAAATGTTTGATACATCAACAAGTAAAGGCAGAGTTTCAGGTGCCGTCTGGGTTACTTCAGCCGATTATGATACCCGAGTGGAAATGGGATCAAGTCACGATGGATTTCGTATCTGGGTTACCGTTGACACCGAGCAAGAAAGATGCAATCTGGGTTATTGTTGATAGATTGACGAAGTCAGCTCACTTTATTCCGATCCGTACAGATTTCTCGCTTGATAAGCAAGATGAGTTGTACAGTTCTCAGATTGTACGATTGCACGGAGTACCTAGTTCTATTGTTTCGGATAGAGATCCGAGGTTTACATCGCGGTTTTGGAAGAAACTGCAAGATGCTCTAGGTAATAAATTGCACTTCAGTACTGCTTATCACCCTTAGTCGGATGGACAATCCGAACGTGTTATTCAAATACTCGAGAACATGTTGAGATGTTGCGTTCTTGGGTTTGAGATTACATGGGAACGATATTTGTCTTTGATTGAATTTGCGTACAATAATAGCTTTCAATCAAGTATCAAAATGGCACCTTACGGAGCCTTGTACGGTTGTAAATGTCGTACACCTTTATATTGGACCAAATTAAGTGAAAGCAAAATTCACGGGGTCGATTTAATTAAAGAGACTGAACAGAAAGTAAAAGTGGTCCGAGAAAGTCTAAAAGCCGCGTCAGATCGTCAGAAGTCATATGCGGACTTGAAACGTAAAGATATAGAGTTTCAGGTGGGTGACCGAGTATTTTTGAAAGTCTCACCGTGGAAAAAGATACTTAGATTTGGTCGTAAAGGAAAGATACTTAGATTTGGTCGTAAAGGAAAGATGAGTCCGAGATTTATTAGACCGTACGAAGTTATTGAGCGTATTGGGTTGGTTGCGTACAAACTTATGTTGCCATCTGAGCTAGACAAGATTCACAATGTTTTTCATGTATTGATGCTTCGACGATACAGATCCGATCCTTCTCATGTGTTTAGCCCATCAGAGATTGAGATTCAGCCCGACTTAACTTATGAGGAAGAATCGATTCGTATTTTGGCTCGTGAAGTGAAAGAGTTGCGTAATAAGAAAATCATAAGTAAGGGGTTGAGGAAGGAACCTGGGAACTTAAAGATTCAATGAAAGAACGCTACCCACATTTATTCATCGGTAAGATTTTCGGGGACGAAAATTCTTTAAGGGGGAGAGTTGTAACAGCCCAATTTTGGCCCTAATTGGATCGGTGGTTTCGGGACCACGAATCCTAGTTAGAAAAATATTTTTATATTATATTTGATATTTATAATATATGTTCGAGCATGTGCTAAAATATCGTGGATTAATTTGTCTCTCTGTATGTTTAATTTAAAGAAAAGGACTAAATCGCATAAGTGGTAAAAGTAGCCTTATTGCTTGATTTAGTGGTTAAATTAATGTGTCTTTATATAGGGGAGGACTAATGTTGATAATTATCCATTTTTAATGGATAGTGGATGGCAACATGCAACTTTTTATAATAAAATTATATGTTTATATTATATGTTATGTTAAAATATATTATATTATATTAAAAACATATTATAATAAAAACATAATAGAGAAAGTGCATGTTCATCTTTTATTTCCTCTTGTTATCACCGAAACTAAAGAGAAAAGAAAAGAGAAAAACCTTCAAGGGTTTCGGCACTTCTCAAGCTAGATTAAGGTATGATTCGGTTTTAGTTTTTGATAATTTTTATGTTTTTGAGATTTCTTTTGGGTGTTCATATCGTGCTCGGGGATCATGCTCGTGCTCGGGTGTTCATATCATGCTCGGGGATCATAGTTGAAGCTCATCACACTATCGTTGATATTTTGGTACCTCTTTTGTAAATGAACTTTAGGTCTATGGCATGTATTGGCTAAACCATTTTGAATTGTCTTAAATGATGTATATATGTATGTATATAGATGCCATACGAAAATGGCTTTATGTTTATGCTTGAGTTGGTTAAGTATGCTTGAGTTGGTTGAATATGCTTGAAATGTTTGTTATATTTGTGCATGTTTGGACATACAATAAATTGGTTATAGCATGAGTGTGTTTTAACAAAATTATGAAAGGTAACTTGACTATATGTTACAAATGAATATTTCGTGTATGATTTATATGCTTAACTTAGAAGTTATTTATAATGCATTTTGGTTGATGTATATAATTTATGCTCATTTTGTATACACTTACGAGATAAGTCATGAGATTTAAAGAATGGTATTAACGTGAGAAAACATCTAGAATAGTGCACATATGATTGAATAAACACAGTTATTCGATTTGTATATAGTGAACAAGGGTAAGCATGTTTATTCGACAATAGTATTTTTTTTATGACCAAATGAATAGTGTTTTGCTAATAGATTGTAATTAGTTTAGTTGATGATAATGATTTTAGTTGTGATATGTTCGTTAATGTCTTGATGTTAGAAGAGAAATACATGTTAAATAGTGATAGTATGGATTGGTACGTATTAATTAATGTAGTAGTTTTTATAAGGTGCATTGACTTGTGGTTGGATAAGTAATGCCCGTAATCCTAGTACGGCGACGGATACGGGTTAGGGGTGTTACAAATTGTGTATTTAATTAAAATGGGATGACTTGATATGAAAATTAGCCATAATTGAAGATAGTGCTCGGTTTATATTTATAATGGTACAATAATATTATATGTTATATTATATTAAAGCTTATTATAATAATAATGTTAAAAAGTAAAAAAATAAGAAAACATAATGGTTTTCTTCCCCATTTTGTTTTGGTCATCACTGAACCACCATGGGAAGCTTTGGATTTTCGGCTAATAATGTTTCCTTGCATGTAAGCCCCTAAACTATCCGTTTCTTGTAACTTTTATATTTTTGAGAACGTTGTAATTAGGTCTAGTTAATTTATATCTCCGTTTTTGAAACTATTAAAGATTTTGGATTTTATCATTGATGAATCTTAGCTATTTTTATGTTAAATGATTTTGTAGTCTTGATTTTTGTTTAGGATTATTTTGTAAAAGTATTTTATTTAATTTTAGTTAAATGATTAATTTGATAAAATATTTAAATTTACATGGAATTTCGTGAATTGTGAATAATTTTGGATTGTATCAAAATAGAAATAAGTTTGGCTATAATTGGGTATTTCAGAAATTTTGATAAATTCGAAAATTTGAGATTAGGGGCTAAATTGCACAAAAGTTAAAATACTAGGGATAATTTTTTAATTTCACAATAAAGTGGGTTATAAGCTAGAATTAATGGTATTAAGTTAACTGAACTATTAATTGAATGAAAATTTTTATTAAATCAAGAAACGAATCAAATGGATCTAAACCATGGAAAAGCGAAAGTGTCGGATTAGTCGTCAGCTTCGTTTTTACGATTGTTTTTGTCGAGGTAAGTTCGTATATGGATAGAAATTATTATTTTCCATTTTGGATGAATGTAAATAGTTATTTATGTTATGGTTAAATTAATTGATAAAGATGTGATAAATTATTATTATGGATCAATTAAAGGAATTAATCAAATGAAAGGATATGTGAACTATTGTTAATGTATTTGGTAATTATGAATTATAGATTGTCTATTTAAATGTTACTTGGATTAAGGTAAGTTCATAATGTTTGATGTGTAAATTGTAAGTTTCTTGAAAATAAATTATTGTTGCTCGTAAATTGTATAAATACATGTGAAATTTTATATGTTATTATAGTATTTTAAATATTGAAATTAAGTTCATATGAAAGTAATTAATGGACGGTAACAATCCTTGTGATGGTGTATTGACAATATGAATATATATTGATTTCATATTATGTGTACGGAAACGATGAAGTGCCCTTGATTGATAAATATGCATAAAGGTAATGGATTTCATAAAATGCCCGGTTGAATGTAGTAATCACTAGGATACGTTTGGCATGCCAATAAAGTTAGTATGCACGTTTGTACGGGATTTGCATTTCGGTGCCTCTGTTTTAACTTCGATGTCTCGATTCGCACTACGGTGCCCCTGTTTGCACATTTGTGCCCTGTCAGCACTTTGGTGCTCTTGTTATGCATCTATGATGCCTCTGGTGTGGTGTAGTTACCCTAGTATCTGAGTCAAGTTACTAGTTCATCGGGCTAAATGTTAATGGATTTTACAAAGATACTTATGTGCTTAAAGGCTAATGTATAGTCAAGATATTAGTAAATGTTAAATGTTCAATGAACTACTTGATCATATGTGAGTATAATTATATTGATGATTATACTGTTAAAGATAGATATTTATATATATATATATATATATGAATGAGTTTGGATTGAATTATTATAGTACATGAAGCGTAAGATGAAACATTTTTAGTACTAATCTTATAAGTGCTTCTTAAATGATTAATAGGTATGATTAATCTATTTATACGGTTTCCACATTTTTTAGTGAAAGTAAGTGATTCCGGGATGATATATTTATATGAAAGTTTGAAACGAAATATGAATTACGAAAGAATTTTATGTTTAAGTGTGTAAGTGTTATGGTAAGAAGAAATGTTTAAGGGAAATAATTATATGAAATGCTTATAAGGAATTATATATATGTATATGCAAGGTACACCAATTATCCATGAGAGGTGTAGTGACTAGAACAAAAGTTAGCTTAAGGTATAAAGAAAATTATGCTTAGATGTTTATTCTAATATGTACAGTAGTTAAGTTGCCTTTATACGAACTTATTAAGCATTATTGCTTATGTTAGTTGTTTTCTTTTCCTGTAGATCGTCGGAAATCTCAATTTGGTTGGAAGCTTGTTGGAGACTTATCACACTATCCAACAATTAATTCGATAGTTTTGAGTATTTTGGCTTAGGTTAATAATGGCATGTATAAATCTTTTGTATTGATGGCTCATGAATGTATTAAATGGTTGAATTATTATGCTTATGTCTTGAAGCTTATGTTTATATGATGGACTTGTATGGCTTGATAAGTAAGGTCATCTTAACCACTTTTAGTGATTGAAAATTCATGATCCTATGGTATGTTTTGAATGGTTGATTGGTGGTTAAATGTGGTATGTTTTAGTACCTATATGGACTAGGTTGATAAGCATAAAATGTAGCTTATGGACACGTTTAGGTAATTGATGTGCATGGTCATATGTTATCACTACACCAAATCAGACTTTTAGCGGCGTTTTTAGTGGCGTTTTAAATAAAAACGCCGCTAAAATTACACAATTGTGGCTTTTTCAAGAAAACGCCGCAAAAAAAAGAACAATAGCGGTGTTTATTTCAAAAACGCCGTTAAAAATGGTATATAGCGGCATTTTCTGGTAAGTGCCGCTAATGCTCCGACTTTTAGCGGCACTTTTATACAAGCGCCGCTAATGCTCGACTTTTAGCGGCGCTTTTTATACAGCGCCGCTAATGTTCGATTTTAGCGGCGCTTTTATACAAACGCCGCTAATGCTCGGACTTTTAGCGGCGCTTTTGTACAAGCGGCTAATGATCGACTTTAATGCGCTTTTGTACAAGTGCCGCTAATGCTCGACTTTTAAGCGCTTTTATACTAACGCCGCTAATGCTCAGACTTTAGCGGCGCTTTTATACAAACGCCGCTAATGTTCGACTTTTAGCGGCACTTTTATACAAGTGACGCTAATGTTCAAACTTTTAAGCTACGCTTTTCTTCAAACGACGCTAATTCTTGCTTTGAATTATATTTTATTTTAATTAATTCACTTATAAGCAATGAGAAAGTTTCATTTTAGTTACTTAATTATGAAAAATTACAAATTGCTAACTAAATAATTTAGAAGTTTTCATTTAAGTTACAAATTAAGCTATTAAAATTGATTTAGGGTTTAATATTTAGTATGTTAATTTCATGGTTTAGGGTTTGTTATTTTGGTGTATGGGTTTAGTGTTTTAAAGTTTGTTGTTTGGGTTTATTGTATAGTGATTAATATCTTAGTGTTTACTGGTATTAATGTTTAAGTGTTAATTAATGGTTAGGGGGTTTAGAGGAAAATGGTTAATTGGTTAGGGTTTTGGGTTTAGGGTGAAATGGTTAATGTGTTAGGTTAATTTTTGATTTTAGGGTTTAGGGTTTAGAGTTTATGGTTTAGGTTTATGATTTTAGGGTTTAGGGTTTAGATTGTTATCTATATGACCCAAAATCCGGCGAAATCCCAAAAGTTGGTCTCGGATTATGGTTTAAGGTTCTGATTTAGAATTTAAGGTTTGAGTTTAATGGTCTAAGATTTATGGTTTTGGGTTTTAGTTTGAGGTTTGTGTTTTGGTGTTTGTGGTTTAGGGTATAATATTTAGGGGTTTAAATTTAAGGTTTAGGGATTAATCTTGAGGGTTTAAAATCTTAGTGTTTAACGATATTAAGGTTTAAATCTTGGTAGTGGTTGGGGTTAAGATTAAGGGTTTATGGGTTTAAGGGTTAAGTGTTAAGGGTTTATGTGTTAGGGCTTATGTGTTAGGGCTTATGTTTGAATGTTTAGGGTTTAGCGAGTCTAAGATTTAGGGTTTTGACTAAATGAGAGCCAAAATTGCAATAAAAGTCAAGCACTCTTTCATCTAACTTTGTTGTATTTAGTATTTAACTAGTTTAATTATATTAATTAAAACGTTATATTCTTAATTTAATATTTAAAATCTTTACAAAAAATTAATAACACATAGAAAAAATTGAAATAAATAGCATAGAAAATATATGTTAAAAATGAAAACAATGAAAATACAATTATTTAAAATAATAAAGATATATGGGTATATATATGGTGATTTATTTTAAGTTTATATATTAAATAATTTCTTATATAAATTCAAAAAGATAATATTAGTATTATTATATTAAATTTTCATTATAGTTTTAATTATTTAAACGTAAAGGAAATCATATATTAAATAAACTAGATTGCTTAAAACTCAATTTAAAAAAATTTAATTTTATTAGCTAAGTTAAAATAATTTCATTGTAAATTACTATGTTTTTACAAATAAAGTATATTGTTTCAAACAAAGCAAAATTAGTTTAAAAGGAATTTAATAAAAAAATAAAAGCTGTTAAAATTTATTAAGATGAAAGAGATTAGTGGCGTTTTTTTGTCAAAAAACGCCGCAAAAAAAGTTAGCGAAAATGGTGTCGTTTCATGAATTAGCGGCGTTTTTTGCTGAAACCGCCACTAAAGGTCGTACATTACGGCATTTTGAAAAGCGCCATGATATTTCTCGTTTAAACGATGTCATTTTACCATCCATCGAAACCCCTTATAAGCGGACGACGTCGTCTTTTTTAAAAATGCTTGACTTTAGTGGTATTTATTTGATAAACGCCGCTAAATGTCGGGCATTAGTGGCGCTTTATGAAAACGCCAAAAGCGTATTTTCTTTTGACAAAACGTCATCGTTTTTCCTTAGTCTTTACCGGGTCTTCCCCTCTCCCCCAAACACCGAACTCCTAATCCCTAATTTCTCCCCAAATCCCCTACCGCTCTCATTGGAAATATCGAGAACCTCTCTTCATTCTCTGTTTCCTCCATGAAAGGTAACGACGATCCTCTGCTTCCTCCGTGTTCTTTACTATTTCATTCATTGATTTTGTTTCCTCCGCTTGTAATTTGTAGATTTGTTTTGATCCAAAAATATGAAGTAATTTGTTTTCGATTCAAAACCTTACGCTTTCATTTTTCTTTTCTTTTTTCGCTAGTTTCCTCATCTCCTTTGCTTTCATTGTACTTTTTTTTTTCTTCCTTATCTTGCAAGAGTGCAATCCTTCGCATAATCGATTGTTTATGTGCTCGGGCTTTTTAGTCCTCTCCTTCATGCAGATTTCCATCTAGATTTTGCATCGCACGCGAGATTAAATCCAATCCTTTACCAATTCAAAGGTAATCTAGATTCTGTGGTTAGGTATTTTTTGATTTGTTTAGCTTTTTGTGTGGGGTTTTGATTATACGCCTTGACATGATTTTTAGCGAAAGTATCTTTCATCCCGACTATCTATTGATTTTTTCACCTGTAATTTATAAGTATTCCACGATTGGCATGAAGTGAGTTAGGTTTGATTTCACAAACGCATAAAAAATAAAAGGAAAATCAGGTTCGATTGTCTGACACAAAAATGTTTGCATGGTTTTAAAAATTGTAGTAAAAATCAATTGAATAAGATTGAAGCACATTTCTCTTCACAAAGGAAATGAACTTGATAATGGCTTAATTTTTCTTTTGGTTATCACTTTCCTTCGCATTTGAAATAATACTTTGTTTATTGCTCTTTAATTATGAATGACATTGAGTTTGGATGAAACAATTAAAGGTAAATGGACAGAATAGAAGCGATAAGCTTGCTCGATAGAGTGATGAATGGAGTCCATCCTAATGTGCTGACTTTCAACTCTTTAATCAATGCATTATGCAAGGAAAAGAGGATTGGATAAGTTATTACCATGATGGAAGTAATGAGTCACTCATAATTGGATTGTGCTTAACTACTTATTGTTCTTTATTTTCGAAAAACAAGGAGATTGTGGTGAAACAAATAATTATGTTTCGAGTTAAATCGACAGAAACGGCAAGCTTGCTTTGATAGAATGATTAATGAAGGAGTCGGTAGTGAGATTTAGTCCTTTAATCAATCCTTTATACAAGAATCTAACCATTTATTCTTCTCTTCTCATTTTCAAACCAATTATGTGTTTGATTAATGTTTTTTAATGACAAGAATCTAACCATTATTGTTTTATAAAATGATGTTTGTAGATAAGAAGATATTTGGGGCTGCTTGATTCTGGTATTTGATCTCTAGTATTTGTGGGTTACTAATTTCACCACTTTGACGAGGCTTTGGTGGTTGTTAAACGAACCAGTCACAAGATGAGCCCCTTGTCGCTTAAACGATAGCGACATTTGCACCTTCTCAATATCCACACCTATCTCCTCCACATGCAAGACGTAAGTTTCGTGGCCTTGTGCTAAACTTGCGATTTATGGCGACAATATGTTTTAGGATTGAATTAACACGTTCCTAAAAATTTTGATGATTGCTATTTGTGGCGACAATTTGTGTACCAACTTTTCTCTGGTGAAATCCGGATATTGGAGTCCTCGGACTTTAGGATAAATTCGTGAGTACCTTCTCATTCCCATGACCATCTTTTTATGTCTATGCTTGCTATTATATATGGATGCTTTCTATATCATACAATTATCGACTTTATGGTGTCGCAAAACCTATTATATTGGTTGAAATATGCTATAAGTCTCTATACTTTTCGTATTTGAAAATTATAATTGAACAATCATAATAAGTATTAATAATTAATATAATTTTCCGTCTGTACCAATTTGAACTCGTTACGATCCGAGGCCAAAAATCAAGATCAATCGACCTAACTTCAAGATAAATTCAATCCAAAGCCCAAAAAATCTCGAATTTATAATTGAACAATCATAATAAGTATTAACAATTAATATAATTTTATAATATTACTTAAAATAAAAATAAAATGTAAATAAATGACTATATTTTTGAAAGTGTTTCATAAGGATTGTATACTTATATTAAAAATTTATTAATAGGAAAATTAATTAATAATAATTTTATTATATTAAATTATAAAGTGAAATAATTTTTAAAAACATCAAATTAATACAAATAATTTGAATACTATAATTATATATGTATAAAAGATATATAAAATAATAATTATTAAAATATATAAAATTAAGCTTTAATAATAATATAGTAATATATTATATAACTATTATTAAAAATTGAAACCAATTACCTAAACCCGACCTTAAACCAATACTAAATTGATATATTACTAATACATAATACAATAATGTATTATAATGTATTAGTATTACTAACACAAAATATAACATATAATTATTCCTAAAAATATTAATACATATATAACTATTATTATACTTATAGCATATTTCAACCAATATAATAGTAAATAATAATATTTAATAATATTTATTTTCTAAGCACCCTCACAACATCTCAACTTACCTAATCTAAAAGAATACAAAACTTATCTAAAAGATAGTAATAACTTTTTCATGTTTTTGAATTCTATTATTTTATATTTAAATTGTAATAATTGAATTATTTGCTAAGTTGTATTTGTGGTTAACCCTAAACCTTAAACCATAAACCCTAAACCTTAAACCCTAACCCTTAACCCCTAACCCTTAAACCCGTAACCTTTGAAACTCTAAAACCCTAAAACTCTAAACCCCAACCCTAACCCCTAACCCCCAACCCCTAAACACTAACCCTTAAGCCCTAAACCTTAAACCCTTAAACCCTTAAATCTTAAACCCCTAACCCTTAAACCCTAACCTTTAAACCTTAACCCCTAAACACTAAACCTTAAACCCTAAACCTTAAACCCTTAAATCTTAAACCCTAACCAAGAACCCTTAACCCTTAACCCCTAATTTTAAGTTAATATCAAACTTCATAACTTACATAATACTTGTATAGATAAAAGAAAAAGATTCAAAGTATATAGGCGAAACTTTGACGGGTTTTATATCTCATCATTAGATATAACGGATCCTCCCTAGGTGTAACAATGCCACGTATGATGGATCTAAACGAAATACCAAATTAAATATCGAAATAATATAACATTTATTAAACCCCTAAATCTTAAACCTTTGAAACCATAAAACCCTAACCCTTAACCCTTAACCCCTAACCCCCAACCCTTAAACCCTTAAACCCTTAAATCTTAAACTCTTAACCCTTAACCCTTAACCATTAAACCTTAACCCTAAACTTTAAACCTTAAACCCTAAACTCATAAATCTTAAACCCTAACCACTAACCCTTAACCCCTAACCTATAACCCTTAACCCCTAATTTTAAGTTAATATCAAACTTCATAACTTACATAATACTTGTATAGATAAAAGAAAAGATTCAAAGTATATAATTTGAAACTTTGACGGGTTGCCTTATATCTCATCATTAGATATAACGGATCCTCCCTAGGTGTAACAATGCCACGTATGATGGATCTAAACGAAATACCAAATTAAATATCGAAATAATATAACATTTATTAAACCCCTAAACCCTAAACCCTTAAAACCTTAAAACTTTAAAACCTTAAAATCCTAAACCCTAACCCCTAACCCCTAAACATTAAACCCTTAAACCCTTAAATCTTAAACCCTTAACCTTTAACCTTTAACCCTTAAACCCTAAACTCTAAATCCTAAACCTTAAACTTTAAACTCATAAATCTTAAACCCTAACCCCTAACCCTTAACCCCTAACCTATAACCCTTAACCCCTAATTTTAAGTTAATATCAAACTTCATAACTTACATAATACTTGTATAGATAAAAGAAAAGATTCAAAGTATATAAATTTGAAACTGACGGGTTGCCTTATATCTCATTATTAGATATAACGGATCCTCCTAGGTGTAACAATGCCACGTATGATGGATCTAAACGAAATGCCAAATTAAATATCAAAATAATATAACATTTATTAAACTTTTAAACTCTAAACCCTTGAAACCCTAAAACTTTAAAACCCTAAAACCCTAAACCTTACTCCTTAAGCCTTAAACCCTAAACCCTTAAACCCTTAAATCTTAAACCCTTAACCCCTAACCCCTAACCCTTAAACCCTAAACTTGTAAATCTTAAACCTTAACCCCTAACCCTTAACCCTTAACCTATAACCCTTAACCCCTAATTTTAAGTTGATATCAAACTTCATAACTTACATAATACTTGTATAGATAAAAGAAAAAGATTTAAAGTATATAGGTTTGGAAACTTTGACGGGTTGCCTTATATCTCACTGTTAGATATAACGGATCCTCCCTAGGTGTAACAATGCCACGTATGATGGATCTAAACGAAATACCAAATTAAATATCAAATAATATAACATTTATCAAACCCTAAATCCTAAACCTTTAAAAACTTAAAACCCTAAAACCTTAAACCTTAACCCCAAGCCTAAACCTTAAACCTTTAAACCCTTGAATCTTAAACCCTAACCCTTAACCCATAACCCCTAAACCCTAAACTCATAAATTTTAAACCACAACCACTAACCCTTAACCCCTAACCTATAACCCTTAACCCCTAATTTTAAGTTAATATCAAACTTCATAACTTACATAATACTTGTATAGATAAAAGAAAAGATTCAAAGTATATAAATGGAAACTTTGACGGGTTGCCTTATATCTCCATTATTAGATATAACGGATCCTCCCTAGGTGTAACAATGCCACGTATGATGGATCTAAACGAAATACCAAATTAAATATCGAAATAATATGACATTTATTAAACCCCTAAATCCTAAACCTTTAAAACCCTAAAACCTTAAAACCCTAAAACTCTAACCCCTAACCCCTAACCCCTAACCCTTAAATCATTAAACCCCTAAATCTTAAACCCCTAACCCTTAACCCCTAACCCTTAAACCCTAACCCATAAACCTTAAACCTTAAACCCTAAACTCATAAATCTTAAACCCTAACCCTTAACCATTAACCCCTAACTTATAACCCTTAACCCTTAATTTTAAGTTAATATCAAACTTCATAACTTACATAATACTTGTATAGATAAAAGAAAAAGATTCAAAGTATATAAATTTGGAAACTGACGGGTTGCCTTATATCTCACTGTTAGATATAACGGATCCTCCCTAGATGTATTAATGCCACGTATGATGGATCTAAACGAAATGCCAAATTAAATATCAAAATAATATAACATTTATTAAACCCTTAAACCATAAACCTTTAAAACTTTAAAACCCTAAAACCCTAAAACCTTAAACCTTAACCTTTAAACCCTAAACCTTAAACCCTTAAACCATTAAATTTTAAACCCCTAACCCCTAACCCTTAATCCTAACCCTTAAACCCTAACCCTTAACCCCTAAACTTTAAACCCTAAACTTATAAATCTTAAACCCTAACCCTTAACCCTTAACTCCTAACCTATAACCCTTAACCCCTAATTTTAAGTTAATATCAAACTTCATAACTTACATAATACTTGTATAGATAAAAGAAAAAGATTCAAAGTATATAGGTTGGAAACTGACGGGTTGTCTTATATCTCATTTATTAGATATAATGGATCCTCCTAGGTGTAACAATGCCACGTATGATGGATCTTAAAGAATACATAACTTACCTAATTTTAAGATCAAATTTCATAAATTACATAAGTTGTCGATTAAATTTCATATCTTACATAATTTTCCCTTAAGATCAAACTTCATAACTTACATAATACTTGTATAATTTAAAAAAAATGATTCAAAGTATATAAATTTGAAACTTTGACGGGTTGCCTTATATCTCATTGTTAGATATAATGGATCCTCCTAGGTGTAACAATGCCACGTATGATGGATCTTAAAGAATACATAACTTACTTAATTTTAAGATCAAATTTCATAAATTACATAAGTTGACGATTAAATTTCATAACTTACATAATTTTCCTTAAGATCAAACTTCATAACTTACATAATACTTGTATAATTTAAAAAAAAAAAGGATTCAAAGTATATAAATTTGGAAACTTTGACGGGTTGCCTTATATCTCACTGATTAGATATAATGGATCCTCCTACGGTAACAATGCCACGTATGATGGATCTTAAAGAATACATAACTTACCTAATTTTAAGATCAAATTTCATAAATTACATAAGTTGACGATTAAATTTCATAACTTACATAATTTTTCCTTAAGATCAAACTTCATAACTTACATAATACTTGTATAATTTAAAAATAAAAAGGATTCAAAGTATATAGGTTGGAAACTCGACGGGTTGCCTTATATCTCTTTGTTAGATATAATGGATCCTCCTAGGTGTAACAATGCCACGTATGATGGATCTTAAAGAATACATAACTTACCTAATTTTAAGATCAAATTTCATAAATTACATAAGTTGACGATTAAATTTCATAACTTACATAATTTTCCCTTAATATCAAACTTCATAACTTACATAATACTTGTATAATTTTAAGAAAAAGATTCAAAGTATATAGGCTGGAAACCTAACGGGTTGCCTTATATCTCACTGTTAGATATAATGGATCCTCCCTATGTGTAACAATGCCACGTATGATGGATCTTAAAGAATACATAACTTACCTAATTTTAAGATCAAATTCCATAGCATTATTTACATAAATTATTAATTAATGTCAACTTTAGACTTCAACAACTACGAAATGGATAGGAGTTGGATGAAATTGTCAAGGGTAAGCAACGGCTATCGAAATAGAGTAGAAACTTTTCTGAATTTCGCATTTCAAAATGCAAGCCAAGAGAATATGATTCTTTGCGTGTAAGAAGTGTTGCAATATTAATTGGCATTATTGTGAAGTGGTCTACGAACATCTAGTTGTTGATGGCTTTGTCCGGGGTACAAAATATGGTTTTTCATGGAGAGTGTACATCTAGTGGAGCATCTTCATCGATGAATCTGGGTATCCGCATAGTGCTTTCAATCGAATGTTAGTGATGATAATATGGAAAACATGTTGCGGGATGCTTTAATATCTTGATGATGGTTTGGTCATTTCCACGACTTGGGTGCAACAGATGATCATAATTTTGGAGGAAATACTTTCACCGAAGGGAAAGAAGTGTCTTGGATGAACGACCAAATGAAGAAGCGATGCAGTTCTACGTTACTTGGTGAAATGAATGAAGAACGTATGAGGATCAAAATTTTCCAAGCTGTCATTACGTATTCGTCTTTTTCACTTGAAATGTTTGGGGGTGGATCGGAAACTCGTTGACAATGCTGTTAGAGTTTCTGCAAGAAATGTTCCCGTTTGCAAAAATCCCTCGATCTTCCAAAGACATGAAGAAATTGATAAATGATTTGGGCCTTGGATACAACAAAATTCACAGTTGCCCAAATGACTGTATGTTGTATTGGGGCAATCGCATAAACCAACAGTGCTGTCATGTATGCGGCCAATCCCGTTGGATTAATAGAAATACAGAGGACGGTAACGAGGATGAACATGATACACAGTCAAAGAAGCAACCAGTTAAGATTTTGTAGTATTTTTCGCTAATACCGAGGCTTTAACAGTTTTTCATGTCATCGAAGACAGCCGAATCAATGACGTGGCACCGTGATGGACGAACCGATGATGGGTTGTTAAGGCATCCTGCAGATTCTTTAGCTTGGAAATGTTTTGACTCTAAATTTTCAAGCTTTGCAAGAGATCCTTGGAGTGTGAGGCTTGGGTTAGCATCCGATGGATTTAACCCTTACAAACTCATGAGCACAGCGTACAGTACTTGGCCTATAGTGCTTGTTCCCTACAATTTACCTCCTTGGGTTTGCATGAAACAATCTTCTTTTATCTTGTCTATGATTATACCTGGAGAGAAAGGGCCGGGGAATGATATTGACGTCTATTTGCAGCCACTTGTTGACGAGTTAAAACAAATATGGGTTGGTGTTCGGACATACAATGCAATGAGAAAAGAGAACTTTAATTTACGTGCGGCATTAATGTGGACTATTAACGACTTTTTCGCTTATGCTAATTTATCCGGTTGGAGTACCAAGGACGTTATGCTTGTCCGTGTTGTCGCAGTGAACATGTTCGCAATGGTTATATAATGGGAAGAAGTTTTCTTACATGGGGCATCGTCGATGGTTACGGAAAATCATACATTTAGATTTCGAGTGCTCGGTTTGATGGTCTGAAGAGTTCGATCAGCTCCTTCGCATCGGTGGATCCGAAATATTGTTAATGTTAAAAGATATGAATTTCATTTATGGGAAGATGAATCAACCGACAAACCCGCATAGAAATAGAAGATCTAGGGATGAATCTGATGAAGAGGATGATCCTTATGAGACGGACTTGTGGAAAAAAAGAAGTATTTTTTTCGAGTTGCCTTATTGGAAGCATCAGATATTACGACATAATCTTGATGTCACGCACATAGAGAAAAATATCTACGAGAACATCATTGGGACTATTTTGAATGTCGATGGAAAATCGAAGATAATCTTGAGTCGACTTGATTTAGTCCACATGGGAATTCGGCGTGAGCTTCATCCCCGAGCACTTCCGAATATGAAATATCGGCTGTCACCGCTATTTTTTCAATGTAGAAGGCGGAGAAAGAAGTGTTCATGACGGTGTTGAAGGATATAAAGGTCCGGATGCGTATGCATCAAATATATCGCGATGTGTGAGTCTTAAGGATCAAGATTATATGGCTTAAAATCGCATGACTATCACATATTGATGCAAGACTTCTTGCCAGCTTGTTATGCGGTGTTGTATGTCGAAAAAGGTGACGGCTCCTGTAATTGAACTGTCAAATATAATGAAAGGCATTTGTGGTAAAGTTTTGAATGTTCAAGAACTTGAGAGACTACAAGATTGAGCCGCATTAACTTTATGCAATCTGGAGAAGATATTCCCGCCTTCCTTCTTCACTATCATGGTGCACTTGTTAATTCATCTCCTACGTGAAGTACTTCTTGATGGACCCATTTTCTATCGATGGATGTATCCCATTGAAAGGTCTTACTTTATTTGCAAAATTTTTCTTCATTCAGCTAAATGTCTTTATTTGCAACTTTTGATAATGTTGTATATCGTGTTTAGGTTCCTTTCCAAATTAAAGTCATCTCGCCGCAATAAGCGTTATCCGGAAGGATCAATTCTGAGGCTACTTGGCGGAGGAATGTATGACTTTCGTCGAGGTATTTGGAAGATGTTGAAACAAGAATGAATGACCAAGTAGAAATCTTGGGCTCATAGATCATAATTTGGCTGAAACTTATTTATTTCAAAGTTTGAGAACCGTCGGCAGAGTCAAAATTACGAATTAGACGATAGATCGTGGGTCCAAGCACATCGACACGTTATTTTTCATCACGATTCAATGGAACCATTTCGAATCGTTCTACAATTTGATAAATACTATCAATTATGATTTGTTTGTCTTCTAACAAAGTAAAACCTTTTTACCGTAGTGAGTACAAACAAATATTGAGAGCTCGTTCACGATCTCGAAGATTAAATCGACGAGAAATTAATAAGTTGTTCGCAGAATCATTCCATAAATGGTTAAGCAAAATGGTATGCAATTTAAATTTTTATTGACAAGTAATAATATTTTCTCATAATATTCATAATTACTCGATTTACTTTTGACTCAATAGGTTTGGAGTCGGAATGAAGTAAATGACGACGTTAAATGGCTTTCACAAGGTCCAAAAGCAGAATAGTTAAAGATATAGTGGCTTCCTCATCAACGGATCTGATTTCATACAAGGTATCGCGAGAGATTGAGGAGAACCCAAAATTGCTGAATTGTTGTTAATTCTTCGATTACAAGTTATGCTAGTGCTAGGACGATGAATCCAATCGAGGAATTTGGAATATTACGGACTTATTATCGACATCATTGAGTTGGATTATTACGAAAATGCAAACTTGTCTTATTTCGAGGTGATTGGGCTGATGTGAATACGGCTCATGAAATTAAAAACGATCAATATGGCTTTACAATGGTGAATTTCTCTCGATTAATTCACAATCGGAGAACAATCGATGGATGAGCCGTATGTGTTTTCTTCTCAAGTTAAACAAGTTTTTACTCGGAAGATCCAATTGATGAGGGTTGGTATGTTGTACTTCGAAACACCCCTAGAGACTTCTTCGACATTGGCAGTGGAAGTAGAGATGACATAGTCGAAAGATCAGAAACATTGCCTTTTCCAGAACAAAACTTAAATGAAAATATCCCTAGTACTAGTCAACAATTTCAATGGGTTCGTCAAGATGTGGACGAAGATATTTACGAAATATGATTTAGTAAGATTTTACGATTTATTATTTATATGTAATATTATAATTTTAATGTTGGCCATGTTATATAATTTAACTATTTTAAATGTCCTATTATTGTTGTTATTTGTTACTAAAATTTTGAACTATTTTATGTGTATTGCGGAAAAATGCCTAGAAGACGATTACGAGATTTAAATATTGTCCATGAAACTCCAAATCCGAAGAAGCTAATAGTAGTGAACAACAAAGCAGTTGTTGGATCTTCTACTCTGGGACATAGATGACGAGCCCGAGAATTTGAAAGTAATGTTAAGTTTATTTTACATGCATGTTGAATTTTATTATTGATTCATTTTCAATTTTAATATAATAATATATCATTTTTCAATTTGAAGGTGGTGGGACGCGCAGAGGTGGGGACGTACATTACTTAAAGATTTATACGACTTAGAGCCTACCGATCGTGTTAAAGTAAGGAGAAACAATCATGGCGACTGTTGGATCTGAAGCTCGATTGTTAGGAGGCTATTTGGGCATTTTAGCACGAAATGCCAATATGTTGCCCATTAACTACTGAATCATGGCATCACATGCCCGATGCCAACAAAAATCGAGCTCTCCAAAATATTAAGGTAACAAAACATGAATGTATTTTATAATACTTTAATTTAATTTTCATTTATATTAACTTTTATATTTTTTTCTTGAGGTAGATTTAATTTAGAGGTCTCGATGACTATGTTAAGAAGACATTGAGTAAAAATGGAGAGACAATAAAAGCACGCTCAAAAACTATATTTTAAGAAAGACATAAGCCTCGACGAAAAATTAAGAAATGTTCCAAAAGAATGTTGAGGTACCAATGGAAAGATCAAGTTAGATTTTGGAATTCAAAAAAAGGAGAGGTATTACGTACTTCTAAAATCTTATAAATTATTTGGTTTATAGTATTTACTATATATATAATTCAAATTGCATTATGTAGGACCGTGAGCGAGTTGGAATAAGCAGCAGACAGAAACAGAAATTCACGCACATGGCAGGTTCTAGAAGTTTTGCTTGTGTAGCTGAGGCCGAGGTATTATAATTTATTAATTCTGTCAAATATTAATTACTTTATACTATTAAATTATATTTTTCTTGCTAAAATGTAGGAAACTTCGACTGGTCAAAAAGTTGGACGCGTTCAGCTTTTTGACATTACGCATAGAAAGAATGATGGATCTCCGATGACATCCGAAGCTGCAGAAATTTTGGTATATTTACTTAATAAAATTTTATTTTTTATAAATATTTCTAATGTTTAATTATAATAGTTTAATTCATCGTTTATAGTTTTAAATTTATAATGTTAAATTATGTTGCATTCTTTCTTATTTATATATTTCGTTTCTAACTCTTTCATTGATTTATTAGGATAAACTAAGGAGAAGAAAATTTGAGTATGAAATGGTACCGCTTGATGATAGTTCTGTTAATCTTGAGGAGATTGATAATGAATTATTACGATGTTTTGGGTCCCGAAAGGTACGCATCGCTCAATGATAGTTTCGCTAATCTTTAGTATATTTTTAATAGAATTATCACCGATGTTTTTGGTCTTGAAAGGTATGGTCGGGTTCGATTTAAAGGATCCGGTGTTACCCGACCCAATATTTTGATCCGCCTCCCAAAGAAGACATGCCTTCCGGGTCAATCTCGTCTTTGAAGTTCGAGGCTACAA
Source organism: Gossypium rotundifolium (assembly GCA_025506655.1). Taxonomy (NCBI): domain Eukaryota; kingdom Viridiplantae; phylum Streptophyta; class Magnoliopsida; order Malvales; family Malvaceae; genus Gossypium; species Gossypium rotundifolium. Next base: position 192,440,150 of record CP106727.1, read on the forward strand.
AACCAGATAGCTCGGATGCAAGAGAGCACGGTTGAGCAGAGCGACAAATTGCGATGTTCAAAGAAAATATGAAGAACTCCAATGACTTAGGCGAGGCGTAAGCATTGCGAGGGGCAGAGGCAAGCATCGATGCTAGCAGAGCGTAATGAGAAAATCTGAAGAGCTCCAAGACCTGACTTGAGATATGATGCGAGATGTTTCAATGATGCAGAAACCGCCATCTTAGACATTTAGTTTCTCGTTGTAAGTTTTGACATTATTACATTTAACATTATTGTTACAATATTTTCGATTATCATTCATTTAATTTATTAAATTTCAAGTATCATTTAGAATTAATGTATTGATGTGATTTTATGCTAAATTTCTTGTTTTGGGTTGGAATTATATCTTTGTTATTGGTTGGTTTTAGTGCGGAGGGTATAATATTGAAAAATTGTACTTTTTGAAATCTGTACAAATTAGCGGCGTTTGTATAAAAGCGCCGCTAAATGTCAATAAATTTTTCGCGTTTTTGGGAAAAGCGCTAAAAAATCTGACTTTTAGCGATGTTTTTGAAAAGCTACCGCTAAAGGCCTACGACTTTTAGCGTTTTTGAAAAGCGTCGCTAAAGGTCTCGACTTTTAGCGTTTTTGAAAAGCGCCTAAAGGTTCTGACTTTTAGCGGCGTTTTTGAAAACGCTAAAGACCATGACTTTAGCGGTGTTTTTTGGCCGTAAAGGCTATGATTTTAAGCGGCGTTTTGAAAAAGCGCATTAAAAATCATATGACTTTAAGCGGCGTTTTTTAAAGAAGCGCGCTAAAAGGTCATGGTCTTTAGCGGCGCTTTTCTCACAAATGCCGCTAATAGTCATGGTCTTTAGCATCGTTTTTCTCTTAAACGCCGCAAAAATTTTTGGCGGTTGTATTGCGGCGTTTTTGTGGTAGCTTAGAAAAGCAAGAAACACTTTTAGTGGCGCTTATAAACGCCGCTAAATGCTCAAAAAAACGCCGCTAAAAGTCTGTTTTGTTGTAGTGGATGATAATGTTGGCTTGGAAATGGTCTTTTGTAATGTGTTCTAGTTACATAATGGAATTAGGTATTCATGGATGAAATAAGGCAAAATTGATATGTTAGATAGATGATGTTTGGATGCAAATATGGTGTCTTTCAATGACACATTGGTTAGTTGACTTAGGATGTTTGAAATGGCATCATGATGTGTGATTAGATGATGTTTAGATCTATTTAAAGTGTGCATGAATGGGTTTAAAAGTTGTGTATAGAATGGTTTTGAAATGGCTTTATTTTTTTAGGTAATTTTGGGTCCACACGGCATGAGACACGGGCGTGTGACTCAGTCATGTAAGGTATGCAGCCTGGCGACACACTGTGTGACCCTACTTAGAAAGCTACATGGGTGAGAACACGGGCTAAGATACGGCTATGTGTCCCTTGTTCGAAAGTTACACGGCTTGGGAGGTTCCATACGATCGTGTGACCCCTATTTTCAATTTTTGCATATTTTTCCTAAACTTCCTGTTTTGTTTCAGATTAGTCCTTAATTGCTCTCAAGTTATTTTGAGGTCCTCGAGGGCTCGATTTAGGGACGAAATGTATTTGATTGAATGGTTAATGATATATTTAAGTTATTAAAATGATATATTTAAGTTATTAAACGATATGGTTTGCATGGTTTCCAATTGATCGGTAATACTCCATAACCTTAATCCGGCGACGAATATGAGTTAGGGGTGTTACTCCATTCCATATGTTGTGTCGTCACCCATCAGTGAACACTCGGCGACATTGAAATTCATACCTATACTGCATCTATTGTAGACATTGTAAACACAATATGGCCATCATCTCCTCTATCATCGTGGTGCACAATAACTCTACACCTTCAATTACGATATCCTCTATCAATGAATTGCTAGTCATTTTAGACAAATAAACAACAAATACATAAGGCAAAAAGGAAATCCCAATCACACAATAAAAGATAACAACAAACAAAGAAGACAATAAATAGACGCCAATCTTGAATAAAGCATATACCTTATTTATAGCCATTGAAGTAGGAACATGAATAAGCACGTTTAGCGAAATGACGATAAACAGAAGCGACACCTCTTCCCAACACAAGTCAAGGAAAGCCACACGTTCAAAAAGCAACCAATGCACTGGACATGATGATCGCAGGAATAATGATGACACTTTAAAAAAATGGAAGTCAACCAACCAACGATCGTTTCTTTCATTCAAACAGTTGATTCAAGCCAGACCACTTTATAAATACATCTTTTGTCTAAGGGGACGAGGGGACAATTGCTATATCGCTACCTTAAAATCGCTTGGGTATCATCCACTAGTTACCCACACAATCCATAGAAGATATATTAAAAGAGCTCCAAAGAACATCCATCAATCCATCACATCCAATAGACAATTTGTCCGATCTCATCCAAGTCGAGTCCAACAATGCTCTAAGCTAACACATGATATCTTATCATCGCACACAAAAGGAAGGGTAACTCAATGACTGGGACCCACGCCTAGCCCTCATTCCCTTATAAATACTCCTCACAAGGGTAGAGGAAGGGCAAGTGACCTTACTCTGTAAGAACTCTTTCTCATAGCATTTTTAACATAATGACTCTTCGCATTATTTATGGTGTGAACTGCCTTCATCTTAGTAGCTTTCCTTACTCTCATGTTGTAAATCACGACCATAAACCATCTCTATATATATATTTTTTTGTAACAAAATCTAAATCGGATAGGAGAAAAAAAGTTTTTATATAAATAACTGTGATGCACATTTCATACCATTTTTTTTTTGGAAGAGCATAATTGTGACACTCATATCAACTTTTAAATTGAAAAACTCAAAGCTAATAATTTTTTTTTTTCCATTCAACCTCAGAATCAAAAGTTAAAAATAATTTGAAAATTAATGGGAAATTATGATTTTGAATCTTAAACGTTTGAAGCTTTCCCAACCATTTGTAAAATGAGAAAAGAAAAAGATAGTGAGTGAATTTGAAACAAAAGTTCAAATGCTGGAACTGGTGGGGTATTCATTTTGGCTACATTTTATGAGTTGCCAGACTCTTAACTTTTTTCATATCTGAGCTTTGAAGTTCAAAAATCACAATCATTAAGCAGTGTTGCCCCAGAAACAGAAAATGGGAAATTGGCTTGTTTTTATGGGTATGCAAAATGACCAATTCACCACAAACTTTACACTATATTAATTTTGATTCACTTTTTTAGTCTTAGGGGTGCGGTACGATTAAATAAAGTTGCCTTGACCCAATAATAGAGCAATGTCATCGAACCAATATACATAATATATGCCCCGGTGTCAGTGCCAGTAGTGCCCACACTAATTAATAATTCCATGCAGTTATGGGGTATCACATCATAGGGTATGTGGGAGGGAAGCAAGCCAGGCATCTACTTACAATCACAAAGTCAAAGACAATTGGGTCATCATTTGTCATTCATGTTGTGAGAATGGAGGTTGAGGAGATGATGGGTGAAAATAAAATATCTGAACTGGTTTCATATGGGATCGGTTCAATCCTAGTTTCCACATAAAATAATGATGGCTTTGGATTTTATTAATGTCAACTCCAGTATATACATCTTATTTTATACCAGAATGATTAAATTCAGAACTTAATTCGAATGATTTAGATAATCATCTTTAAAAGACAACATTTATCAAATTTGTGTTAAAAGATGAGAGACCATTTGTCTACAGGAGAAAAATTTGTTTTCTGTAATGCAAACGTTGCAGAAGTTTCTAACTTTGGTTGTTGTAGTGCGTGATCAGAAAGCAAGCAAAAGTGCTTCTTCTTCACACTACCCTTCCCTTGAGATTGAAGCAAGCTTCCACTATTCTTCATTTATTATTTAACTTGTGTAGCATTGAATTTTTGAACCACTAAAAGCATACTTTTGGGATGAGAAATGCTTCAGAGTTCAATCTAACAAAGATATTAGGCTTTAGATGCGTTTATAAGTTAGATCATCCGTTTAAACTTGAAGATTCGTCCGAAATTTGAGAGGATTTGAATAAAAAAATTGGCCCGTTTAAAGTATGAATCAAGTTTAGACTTAAATATCTAAAGCATGAGCCTAACTTGACCTAACTTATTTTTAAGCTTATAATATTTTATATTATGTAAATTATAACATATAAAATTTAAATGTATGGCATTTTCTTATGAGACTTGAATATTCTAAGAAAAACCTTAGCTTCTCTCTTCTTGTCATACTTAACTTTTTCAAATTAAATCTTTGCTTCGTCGACGACAGCGTTGGCCTTTGGACTAATGGCTGGTCGTGATTTCTCCAACATTTTTTTTAATTTTAGTCCATATTATCACAGTTTTATCCATAATTTTATGGTCTTATTTTGTCTACATTTTTCTAGGTTTTTGTTTTGTCCACTCTGTTTTGTTAAAAGTAGTGGTGTTTTTATTTTCACTTTAAATTTTAGTCAAGTTTTGATATATATGTGAGATTTGTCAATATAAAGGTGCCATCGGGTCTATTAAAATCGTTCTTGAAATGTTTTATCATGATAGATCATAGATGATGAGGAGAATGATAGGTCATCTGAGACTTGACCTTTTGTGCATCACTGATGTGATGAGTTTCTTGGGGCTTTTGGCAGTTTTTTTTGGTTGATCAATGTTCATCGTCAAGTTGATTTGATGATAGTGAGGCTAGGATACAAATTTCAACGATTTGATCAATTTAATGTATCTCTTGTTTATTTATGAATTATTCTAGTATTGCAGTTACTGCCAATTTGTTATTTTTTTTTAGATTACTTTGCGAACAAGACATTTGTACATTAATTTGTAGTTTTATTATTATTATTATTATTATTATTATTATTATTATTATTCATAGTTCCTATTAATAATAGTATTCTTTTAAAAATTATATATAAAATTTTAATAAATAAAAATATATAAATTTATTAAATATTTAATTACAATGGCATAGATATATTTTTTATTTTTTAAAAAATAATATGAGTGTGCCTAAAATAGATTTGAATTAACCATTTTTAAATGTAAATAGACTTAAGTAAAATTTTAAATCGAGATAAGGTAAGTATAAAATAACATTATGCTTAGATCCACTTCAGCCCATGAACACTCCTACTGGGCTGGTGGATCCCTGAAATGTTAGTTTGTTTAGCTTCTGTAATGGGATATATCGTAATGAAGCAGTCAAATACAGGAAGTGCAAACTGCAGCACTTAACAATGTAGCTTGAAGAGATGTGCTTCCAGAACAGAATGCTCTCATGGCCAATGGTACATGGTCACCGGTAACACTACCACCTGTAAGGAAGTACCACTATATGATTTTCTAGTTGACACACTGCTGTCCTTAGCTCCCACCAATCAATGACCACTCAAACAAGTAAATATTAATAAGGCATTCCATAATGGTGATCTATTTGAAGAATTGTACATGTTGAATAACAGTATTCTGATTGTAACCCCATAAAGCCTTATATGGTCTTAGGCAGGCCCAATTGGTTTTCCCAACTAGAACAACTCCTTAGCAAGCTTCAATTTCAGTCCTAAAAGGCTGATCCTTCTTTGTTCACTCACAAAGCTGGTGACACTACTACATACCTTATTGTGTATATAGATGACATATTGGTGACTGGTAATTCAATTTGTGCGATAGAAACATTGGTGATGTGTTAGCCAAGCCATTGTCAGCAGCATCTTTCATTGCCTAAGCCAAACAATGTTTATGTTCCTACTTCATTTAAAGCATTTACCACTTTCACAGTCTTCAAAACAAAGACCAAAGCACCTCCTAACAAGGTATTCCTTTTTTAGCTGTCATTAGCATATTCAAATGGGGTTAGTACGTAATAAAGAAACAGATTCCTTGTTTCTTGATAAAATCTAACAGAATACATTTATATAGAAAAGGGTAAGCAAAGGATTCTCTCTTGAGAATCCTGAGCTTTGCAAAAGAAAAAAAATAAGAAGGTAATGAAATTCCTGGAATTTGCCACTAACTAGATTCCCATTTGAAGGCCTCTTTATTGGCTTGTGGCGTTGGTCAGTTTTCAAAAAGGACTTGTTTAATTCTAAAAGCCTTTATGACATGGCATTGGCACTGTGTTCTGTCGGCTGTTCGCATATGCTGCTTTGAAAACGATGGTGTAAGTGTAACCATGTAAAAGGGTCAGCTTTGTTGGAACTTTCTTTAACAATAGTAAGAGAGAATCTAGGGGTCATTTGGTAAAATAATATCATCAATCTTGCTAACTAAGTATTAGTTCTATTTGTCGATTGAGTCTTAATTCGATTGGTATGAATATTATTGCCAATAAAAGAGGATGTAGGTTCTAGTGCGCTGAAGCGCATTATCCTCCTATTATGAGTTGGGAAAGAGCTATAAATAATTTTAAATATTGTGTAAAAAAAGTATTAATTTCATTTTCAACTTTGCCGTAGTAATAATTTAGAGTTTTGTGAGTTCAAAAATACTTAATCCTATAATATCAGATTTTGAGCAACTTTTTAGGAGTTTAGAAACTAAATTAATAAAAAAATACCATTAATTCCAAGAGTTATGGTTTTAAATTTGTTTTTAAATAATTTTTAATTGTCTAGGTGATTCAATTACATCTAATTCAATTAAAATTTTTATAATAGTATAAATAATTATAACATTATTTATAATTTTAATATATATATTTTGAATTTATAACTTTTAATGTATTTAATATTTATAATAAGGTGTTATTAACAAATATTAAAGAGCATATAAAAAATATAAACCAAAAGAAGGGATAAATGTCAAAATTATACATATAAATTTCAGTTTAATATGTAACTTTATACACAAATTTTCATTTGATCCAATCTTCACAAATTATTAACACGATTATTGAAATAACATCATTTTATGTTTATATGTTACATACGTAAATAATTATATTTATCTAATATAAAAATAATTTATGTATTTATTTCTTAAAACTAAGATTGAATTAGAATTAAAATTTTATGTATACGTTTGAACATAATTATACCCAATTAAAATTCATAAATCAAATTACATATTAAATCAAAATTATATATAATTTTAAAATTTACCCCAACCAACTTTTCATATATTTACTTAAGCCATTCACAAAGCTTATAAACCTCATTGTACTCAAATAGCTACAAATAATAAATGAAGACTTACATAAATATTTCATCGTCTTCATTGAAACATACTTATTTAGTTGCATATTGAAACATGTTTAGGCTGATAGGATTTTTGCTCTCATAAGATGATGGGATTTTGAAGAGTTATTAACTTCCACAATTAATAAGAATTACAACACTCCATCTTAAATATTTATCAACCAAAACTGTCTCATTAAAATTTTATTAAGAGAAAGAAAAATATTGTGAGATAGAAATTTGATAAAAATAATAATATACAATTGTAAATTGTCTTGTTAAAAATTTTACCAAAAAATTCAATGTGACAAAATATTAGTTAAAAGAAAATAGTACAACATGTTTGGACCTCCCCTAATGACAATATCCCTTTAACATCTTTGATTCGAGGCATTTTAATTTCGTATATCAATCTTTCAAATGCCGAAGTTGGTAATGCATTAATAAATATATTTGTAAAATTATCACTAGAATGAATTTGTTGAACTTATATACTATCTCTCTTCTCAATATCATAAGTGAAGCATAATTTTGACAAAATATGTTTCATTCTATCTCCTTTTAATTGAGTTATACACACTGCATTATCTTCAAATAAGATTGTGGGGTTTTTTTTCCTTATTGTGATAAATTAGATATATTATGGATACGTTGGACCATTAGCCTTAACCAAATGCACTCTTAGTAAGCTTCATGCATTGCAATTATTTCTATATTATTTTAAGAGATTGTAACTAATGATTGTTTTGTTGAACGCCATAATATGGATGTACCTTCACACATAAATATCTTGTTTGAGATTGTGAAACATTTGAGCAAAATAGTTGTCCCTCAAAAATATCTAAATATATGTTTAATTCTATTCCAATGTTTGCATGTTGGAGAAGAGTTAAATCTTACCAATAAACTTACAACAAATGTTATATTAAGTCATGTTATTTACAAGATACATTAATGCCTCTATCTCGTAATATACAACTTGTTATTATTGGAATAAATAATAAATTTGAGAATCTAATGATATAATTTCGTGTTTTGAGAATAATAATATTATTATTGATTATAATTATAAACATAAGGACTTGTGTGAAAGAGGATATATGAAAAATGGAGAAAGGACTAAATTGAAATTTAATTGAAAGTTGAAATTGACCAATTAATTAATGGTGTAATTTAAGTAGAAAGCGGAAATATAATGCCATGATGTATAACTCCACTATCTTAATTTTGATATTTAAATGGTTCATTTGCTAAGCCATAAAAGTGGGGGGAAACATGTGTGCAAGGTGTCTTAAGCATGAATTGGTGGCTAAGGGAATTGTTCACACCTACCTATGGGTGCATGTGAAGCCAACGGATGGATGGGTGTCAGCAAACATATTACTTTTTCTTATTCTTTGGCTTGGACGGATTGTTTGGGGGGGGGGGAATCAATAGAATTTATTGGTTTCTTCTTCGTAGCCAAATGAAACCAAGGAAAATCTAGTGATGTCCGTCGTAAACCGTAAGCCTTAACAAGATATAAAAGATTGTACAAAGCTCATTCATGTAGTCGTGAGATGTCTTACTCAATGATGAAGAGAAAGAAGGGATTAAGAGCGCCTTGGGGAGTTAAAGCTAGATTTGGCTAGTGAGTAAGGTGAGATGACATTGTTTAGTATGTATTTAGATAATTTGCTTAGAAATTGGAGTTCATGTTATGTATATCTCATTTGGAAATTAATATTACAATTTTAAATTGTGAGGGAAAAAGGGATGAGAAAGTAGATAAAGCTAAGGAGATTGAAAAAGATTGACCAATAATTCGAAGGCATTTTAGAAGAATTGGATATAATAATAGGCAAGTGTTTTTCAATTCTAAACTTACCAATTAATTATTATGCTTGAATTATTTTTGGGATGATTTGTGATTAAAATATTTTGTGATAAGTTTGTTATACTTAGTAAATGGTTTGAATTATATAGTTAATAGAATGGGTATATATATAAGTTGAAAAAATGAATAAATTAGTCTCTATATTGTAAAAAATTTCATCTAATTTTATTATTAAAATTGGTCTTTGCATATTAGCATAAGGTATCGTGATGTCATTTTTGATTATTCATTAGTCACATCGGTTTTTAAGCATACAAATGAATGAAATTTTAAAAAAAATTAATTTGCCCTTTGATTTAACGTGTCGAGATTAATTTATCTATTTTTTAGTAAAAAATAAAATACAATTTAACCTCTAATATAGGGACATTTATATTCTTTTATATAAATATGATAAATAAGTTTATCATGAATGATTGTAAAATACCATAGTACAAGGCGATAAAGAGTTAAATCAATTATTACATATGCATGAATTAGTAAAATTATTGAAATGAGTTATGATAATTTAAGAGATTCAAGAAAGTATTGATGGAAGGTTTGATTAATAATAATAGAACTATGGGGTATCTTTGATGGTTTAACGCTTATCCAAAACATGAAATGATGGTGTGAGGATTCAAGCTGATAGTGTGGAGGTGGTCAAAACCGTTCAGGATTCTTCTCTGACTAGTTCGAACTCTATTCTCATTAAACATATTCATCACCTGTTGGTGAATGCAAGATCTTGGATCATTCACTATTTTCTTAAAGAATGCAATCAAATTGCTGATTGCTTGACCAAAATAGCGTTGGGAACAAACCAAAGATTAAATATACATTTGAGGAAATTCTAAGGGAGGTGCTAACACTTTCTTCTATTGACAGAATCACACAGAGAAACTTTACGTAGTTAGTTTTATTTGTTTGTTTTACTTTTAAAAAAAATGAAATTAGAGAGTTGGATAATTAATGGATTTATGGACATGTTCTGAATTTGGTCAATTGGTAAATCGTAGTAAAATATTGCTACAACATTAATAGATAGACAATATTGCGTAACGAATTAATTAATAGTGGGAGAGGTAGCCAAATTGATGGAATCATTAAGACAATGAAATGGCTTAATAAATAGCAAAGTATAAACAAATGAGTAATTTAGTCATTAACAGTCAAGAATGGTTAAGCAGAGGCGGACCGATTCAAGCCTGAGGGAAGGCATCCAAATTTTAGGAAATTATGATTTTTTTTCTTTGAAATTTTTAGAAAATTTTAATTAGATCCTCAAAAAAAGCATATTGTCAATTCTAAAGTGAAATGACATAAAAATAAAATGAGATTGTAACTAATAAGAAGTGTATTGAATGCATTACGAATGGTGATTCAATTGGAATCAAAAGTTAATGTTGAAAAATTAACCTATTTCCCCTTTGTTCCAATTTAATGTCTCAATAGATATTTTAAAAGAAGTTCAATCACGACTTTGTAACAAAGGCAATAAACAAAAAAGAGTAAAAGAGAAGTAGGCATGCAAACTTTGTTAATGTAGTTCAAAAAATAATTTTACTCTATGAAGTCTTATTTAGTGATTATTTAACAATTGGTCAAATAATTTATCAGCTAAAATTCAATCTACCCGGATAAAGATAAGTTATTGAGATAAGTAAAATCGATGTTTCCTCCTATTCCTCTCCAAAATTGATCAACATTATTGCCAAAAGAATAAATTATAGCCTAGGGATCATTTGTTGATAGTGTAACACATCATGAAAATCAAAATAAAAGATGGAAACTTTATAGTGGCACTTAGGTTGCCTTGAAGAGATGTCTAAACTGTTGTCCAAAAGCCTGTCCTTGACATGCCATTAAACAAGCGATAGAACATAGTGACAAAACATGTTTTTCAAGAAGCTGAACATGAGAAAGAACTATACTACAAGGACAATTACCAAGGTCCCAACAATCTACCCCTTTAGCTTTTTTACAAAACATAAGCAAATGATAAAAAAAAATAACTCCCCTTTCACCAAGCAAAGATCTCAACAGATAATGCTTGGAAAATATACATAAGAAAATCCATCACTGAACAAGAAGACAAATGAAACAAAAGTTCATCAAGGTGAATGCTCAAACGTGAGCAACATATTTATTCATCTTTCCTAAGAAACAAAATAAAAGAATCTTCAAAGTTGTAGTAATAACAAACTCACTAACAACAACAAAGAACTCCCCTTAACAAACTCCATCTCCCCTTTTTTTATCAAAAGGCCAAATCAACTTCCCTACGAGGGTGTCTTCTCTAGATTTCAAATAATTAATCTCAGCAAGTTTAGCCTTTTTCGCTCCAAGTCTCTGCATCTCTACTGATAAAGAGTCCAGCTCACTCCTCAAAAGTTCCAAGAGTTGTCCTTTTTCAGCAGCCACAACTGAAGGATTTGGTGCTTCATCTATCTCAACATCAGTAGGAATAAAAGCTAAGTGAAAAAGATCATTCACTCCGTTGGTAGAGAACAACTTGTTAAGGATCTTGAAGGGATGTGGAATAGCAGTGTTATGAATAACTAATTGTTAGTTAAAGTTGTTATTAAACTGAGTTAGTTGTGGCTGTTAGGTTTCAGTTAATAGCTGCACTCATGCATTAAATACTGTAGTGGATTCTCTTTAATGCAAGTAATATACGTCAATAGCAGTGAGGGTTTTCTTAGTTTCTTCCTTCTTTTTGCTATTGTTAACATGGTATCAAGAGCATAGGTTTTCTTTTTCTTCTTCTCTTCATCTTTATGGCTACTGAATCATTGCCGGAAGAAACACCACGTCACTCGACTAACACCGGGGACGATGGTCACTCACACGGCGGTCCCTGTGATTTCTCGTCTCTCACAGTTCAATATTTCTCCAAACATGATACGGTTAAACTCAATGAAAACAACTATCTCCTATGGAAGCATCAATCGCTGTCGATTCTTGAAGGTTATGATCTGGAAGGGTTTGTTCTTGGTACAATCATCGCTCCTTCTTCTTTGATACACGGACCGATGGTCATCTCATTCCGAATCCGGCTTTCTTGGTTTATAAGAAGCAAGATAAATTCTTGGCTTGGTTGGTTTTTCTCTGATCTCGGATGAGATTCTCATACATCTCACATCCGCCAAAACAAGTCTTGAAGTGTGGACATTGATCGAGCTGACGGCTTGGTGCTAAGTCCAACCTCAAGGTGTCTAGTATGCGCCATACTTTCTATTCTCTCAAGAAGTCCAGTTTTTCTATCAAAGAATATCTGTCCAAGGTAAAACAGTTGAGTGATAATCTTACCTCACCGGCAAAGATTCTTGAACAAGAACAGGTCAGTGTCATTTTGGCTGGCTTACCTTTTGAATATGAGTCTATTCGCATTATGGCATCAGCAACCTTCATCTCCCTTGATTTGTTAACTGAGTTACTACTTGATTGTGAGGCTCGACAGTTAGCTTTATTAACTGATGTCCCTATACAAGCTAATTTAGCATCTACTCAAGAGGCTTCAAGTGACTCTAGCGAGCCCGAGAATTCGGTCGAACTTTAGACGTGGTTACAAAGGAAATGGCGAGGTGGTCACGTGGCGATTTCGTGGTTCTGGCAGAAGCTGGTCTCGGTCTCGTCCACAATGTCAACTATGTGGCAAGCTCGGGCATACAGTCCAAACATGTTACTACCGATTTGATGAAAATTTTTCTGGTACTGACCACGATAGTTCGATGTCTATCAACTGTCATCAGCTCTCTACTAAGTGCAATTCTCATTGCTGTGCGTCCATACCTCTACCACAACCTTCTACATTCACTTCCCCTGGTCTCATTCTTCCTCTCAGATTCCGCTCAAACTGGTATCCAGATTCTGGAGCAACAAATCATGTCACCCCTGATGTCGCACAACTGACCAATGTTTCTCCCTACACAGGCTCCAGTCAGATTTCCATGGGAAATGGTGAGTCAGTTCCTATTGCAAATGTTGGTTTTTCTTCACTTTCGACTGCTTCTAAGGTCCTACATCTCAAGAATGTTCTACATGTTCCTACTGTATGTAAAAATTTGTTATCTGTAGGACAGTTTGCAAGGGACAATGCGGTGTATTTTGAATTTCACCCGTTTATGTGTTTTGTGAAGGACATACAGACAGGGAAGGTTCTGTTGGAGGGCCACATACATAATGGACTTTATAGATTCGATGTTTCCTCCAGGGTCAACAAGTTCTCCATTTCACCAGCTCCTCTACTTCACAATGTTCACGTTTCTCCATCCTTAACATTGTGGCACAACAGTTAGAGCCACCCTTGTCCCGATGTTCTATCTCGAGTTATGCAAGCTTGTAATTTTCCTTTTAAACAAAGCAAGTTATCTACTGTATGTGCTTATTGTCAAATTGGAAAATCACACAAGTTACCTTTTGTTTCATCAAAGATCGTGTACTCTTTACCTTTTGAACTGGTCGTTTCGATGTTTGGGGACCAAAGACATATGCGATCGTTGGTTTTTCTTATTATGTCTCGTTTGTTGACATGCAAATCGATACACGTGGTTATACTTTCTCAAGACCAAGGCTGAGGTTTTTCAATGTTTTCTCCATTTTCATCAGCTAGTTCAGACTCAATTTGGTAGTACGATCAAAATGTTTCAAAGTGACGGGGGTGAATATCGGTCCACGACTAAAGAGCTAGCTAAGCTTGGCATTCAACACGTGGTAACTTGTCTACACACCTCTGAGCAGAATGGGGTAGCTGAAAGGAAACATCGACAGGTGGTAGAGATGGGGCTGACTCTTTTGGCTGAATCGTTTATGCCCTTAAAATATTGGTCGACAGCGTTTGCTCATGCTGTACATCTGATCAACAGATTGCCTACATCAGCCTTGCATCACATTAGTCCTTATGAGATGTTGTACAAATCTACTCCTAGTTACTCTCAGCTAAGGGTTTTTGGTTGTGCTTGTTTTCCATATCTCAGGCATTTTCAACAACATAAGCTACAGTTCCGGTCCAAGAAGTGTGTCTTCATTGGGTACAGTTGCAATCAGAAGGGGTTTAGATGTCTCGATGAAGATGGAAAGATATTTGTCTCTCGCCACGTCAGTTTTGATGAGACTTGTTTTCCTTTTAAAAGTGGCTTTCTTGGTCCTTCATCATTGGAATCTCGACCATCATGCATCACAGATCTCAAGTTCCTATAGTGCACTCACCCATATCAGTATCTTCAAATGCAAGGACTGTTGGTGGTTGCTCTGCGTCATCTGTCCCTCCTGTTGATTCAAACACATGGTCAGCTTCTAGCCCACTTGGCAGTAGAGATGTCGAAGCTCCTTCCTCTCCATCTGTTCCTGCCCACGAACCTGCTTCTTCTCCTCCACAACTTTCACTTGCTCCTGCTCCTCCACAGCTTTCACCAGCCAACTGTCATCCTATGCTTACTAGGTCCAAGTGTGGAGTCTTCAAGCCAAAAGTTTTTCCATCGTGTTGATCGAAGGGAACCATCTTCCATTCAAGAAGCATTCCTGAGTCCTGAATGGACTGCTGCAGCTGAGGCCGAATACACTGCCTTAATGGAAAATCACACATGGGATCTCATGCTTCTTCCTACAGGACGTCGAGCGGTTGGATGTAAATGGATTTTTAAGGTAAAGAGGCATGCTGATGGGTCCATCGCACGGTACAAAGGGAGATTGGTGGTAAAAGGCTATCTACAGGAAGCAGGTATTGACTTCCAGGAGACCTTCAGTCCTGTGATCAAGCCAACAACAATCAGGGTGGTATTGGCACTTGCGGTTTCTCTCGGATGGACCCTTCGACAGGTGGACATCAACAATGCATTTTTGAACGGGGATCTTCAGGAGGAGATCTACATGGAGCAGCCCCCAGGGTTCGAAAAGCAAGGATCAAACGGTCAACATTTAGTGTGCAAGTTGAGAAAGGCCCTTTATGGCCTCAAACAGGCTCCTCGAGCCTGGTTTTCTAAGCTCAGGGAGTTCTTGTTGTCCAACAATTTTCAAGGTTCCAAAGCTGATAGTTCCTTGTTCATTCATCATCGAGGGTCGCACTTGCTATATGTTCTAGTATACGTAGACGACATCATCGTCACTGGAACTGATTCGTGTGCTGTTGACAACTTTGTTAAGGATTTGAATATCCACTTCTCTCTGAAAGACTTAGGTCAGTTGCATTATTTTCTTGGTATTGAGGTCACTTACACACCCGATGGCCTGTTCCTTGGGCAATGTATACATCATGGATCTCCGTCGAGCATCCATGGACAACTCGAATGTTTCTCCGACACCAATGGTAACGAATTGTCGTTTGTCCACTCATGAAGGCAGTCCCATTGAGGATGAGCACCTGTTCCGAAGCATCGTTGGAGCTCTTCAATATGTGGTCATTACCAGACCGGATATTTCTTATGCAGTCAACAAGGTGTGTCAATACATGCATAAACCTCTCGACACTCATTTCAAAGCTGTGAAGCGAATCTTGCGGTACTTGAAAGGGTCTTTGCATTATGGTTTGAAATTCACTCGAACATCAAAGTTTCTTCTGGAAGGTTTCTCGGACGCTAGCTGGGGGGCTGACTCTGATGATCGCAGATCCACATCAGGTTTTTGTGTCTTTCTTGGAGGGAATCCCGTCTCGTGGAACTCTCGTAAGCAGCAAGTAGTGTCACGATCAATAGCAGAGGCCGAATATAGGAGCCTTGCACATGTCACAGCAGAGATGGTCTGGATACAGTCTTTGCTAGCTGAACTTTGTGCTCCTATAAAGACAAAGGCTTTCATTTGGTGTGATAGTTCAGCAGCTGTAGCAGTAGCAGGCAACCCTGTTCTACATTCAAAATTTAAACACGTCGAGCTAGATTTGTTTTTCGTTCGGGAAAAGGTTGCTGCAGGGATCTTTCAAGTGGGGCATATATCTAGTCAAGAGCAGGTTGCTGACGTTTTAACAAAGCCTCTGTCTGCAGGAATGTTCACAAAGTTTCGACGCCAGTTGCGTGTTCGAACAAGGAAGAAGGAGACAGAAAGGCGATGAGTACGGGCATGTTATGAATAACTAATTGTTAGTTAAAGTTGTTATTAAACCGAGTTAGTTGTGGTCGTTAGGTTCGAGTTAATAAATGCACTCATGCATTAAATACTGTAGTGGATTCTCTTTAATGCAAGTAATATACGTCAATAGCAGTGAGGGTTTTCTTAGTTTCTTCCTTCTTTTTGCTATTGTTAACAAGCAGTCACCTCATCCTTAAAAATCAACTCATTGTGTTGGCTCATAAGAATATGGGAAATAATGAAGGGAAAGGGAAGAATTTCTCTTGTAGTTGAAGATTCAGCATGAGCTACAATTTTTTTGAAAACCATTTTTCCAAGATTGATGCGAATTTCTTTCCCAACCTTATAAAGCAACCTCCCAAGGTCCTTGTTTACTGAGGACTTATTCTTAAAGGCATCCAATTCCTGAGAGCAAGCTTCTGGGGCACTGTATACTTCATCATTAAACGAGAGGGTGATAGTGTCCCTCCTCCTGGCCAAGCTTTGACAACACCGCCAGTAATGACAATGGCAAATTTATCAAACTTTTTGGTGCATTTGCCTTTAACACCAAGATGGTCAAGGAAAGTATTTATCACATCAGGGTTTAAATTGAATTCTTGTCCCCGCAAATAGACTTGCATATAGTGGCTTGATTTTTTATCTACAATTCTATTCTAAAGGTTGCAATAAAACTCATAGACAAATAATGAAACAACAAGCTTGGCAAACAAAAATGATTTCAACAAATGAGTAGCACCTAGTAGATGTATCAACCCATATTTCTCAAATTATTCTTTAACAATGAGTCGTTCTATAGCAGCTTCCTTTTGGACACAACATTCAATCTTTTCTTTGCATCATTATTAGCAAAGTCATGGGGTATTACCTTCACAAAATCATGGCTATGTTTAGAACGAGCTTCCCTTTTGTGTTTTTCTCGTGACTGGTCAGTGTACTCCTCCAGTGGTTGTTTTCCCTTTGTCTTTTCTCGAAGTTCAGCAAGGGTTTCACCAACCTCATTTGTGTGAAAACTTGCTATTCAATTTGCTTGGGCATTGGTGGCATCATCTGAGCAGGCTATGGATCATATACTTACGGATGTTTGTTTAAGTATTATATACAATCATTACAAAATATAAAACTTTACAAGGATAATTACCAAAAAAATATAAGGATCTCAACACGTATGGGTATTGAGGTTCTACTAATCAATCAATAATCATAATAAGACTCAAAAATTTAATGAAACGAAACATATGATTGATCTCAACACCTATAAAGAAATTTTTAAAAAATTAGAAATCCATATTTTAGTCAATACTATCTATACTTATATTAATTTATCTATATCTATTTATAATTATATTAAGTCCCTAATTGAGTTGGTATCATGAATCATTGGAAAATGTGACCATTTCGTAATAAACATGTAATTATTTTTTATGTATTTGAACGATGAATAAAGTTAATTTCACATTTCACTATTATATATTTTGTGCTTCTATCTTTCATGTTTTGCATACATAGCGAAATTATGACAAACAAATATTAGTTCATTGATTGTCTAAGTTCAAATTGATGATAAGTTGCACTATAAGAACATTTACATCACGAGAAACACAATTTACTTCAGTAGATAATCTAAATGAGTCTGTAATCCCGTAAAATAATCAAAGCGAGCATTTGATTCAAATACTTAGAAGAATTATTATGTCATCTACAATTCCAATTGAGGAGATGGTTAGTCTTGACTATTGGAGCAACTGACTCCACAGGTAAGGACGTAGATATACTCATTAGAAGAATGATACATTGGACTAGATCCAAGTTGAATTAATTTTGAATCCATTTGTGAATTAATTCACTTGTGACGTTCATGGTGTGGCTTACCTAAATCTTGAGTTAATCACTGATCATGTGTATATAACTCATGTGCTTTGATATAAGTGGAGGTTTATGCTCCAAAGATGATCGAACCGATAGCCGGTATATTGGGTAAATGACTTGTATATGGCATAGCTTTACTAGCAATAATGGAATTTATAACTCGATTAAAGAGTTAATGATATACTCTCATTGGCGTTGTATGGATTGAAAAATCTGGAATGTGATTACGGGTTGCTAGTTCTCGAACAAGCAATTGATCACAGTCATTATAGTAATCAAGGATATCATATGAGGATAAAACATACATGGCGAGGTCATTGGACAAAGCAGTTGGATGACTTGCTTTTGTAAAAAGTATACAATAAGAATTTTTAATTATGGTACTTCTTGTGGACTAACTCCATGATTAAGTAAATTGTGAATTATCGAAACTATGTTTCTAGACATAATTGCAATTGCTCGAGCCTAATTGTATATGTCCAATTGGTTTTCGCTACCTCAACAAAAGCTCGATTGAACTGCTTTTCAATCAGAAGAAAATTCTACAACTTTGAAAATAATTTAATTTAGTTGATTTATTCGATGTGGAATTAAGTTAGGTGGTCATGAGAATTGTTCAACTAGAGAATTTGATTAAAGAATTTTCTTGAAAAATTAATTTAGAAAATCTCAGTGATTTTTAGAAAAATTAGTTTTGATCAAGTAGAATCAAATTAATCAAATTAATTAAAATAAACATGATATTTCTAGAAATCAATTTTCAAGTCAAATAATTAGCCCAATGGGTAATTAAACACGAGATTAAAAATTGAATCTGAGAACGAAAACTCGAGATTGAAACCCAAAAATTGCTTGAATCGGGTCATGTGCATGAAACTGGGCCTACGATTCAACTGGTGGTTGGACCGGACCAATCGGGTTATCGTTGGCTCGGACCAAATTGACAACAGCTGAACCGGTCAGGCCCATTCAGGTAAAACAACGACGATTCAGGGTGCTGGGGGAGTCGCACTGACGATGGCACCATCGGGCACGACGAATGGTCGGTGACAGTAGATTTTCGATTGTAAAGCAGTGGAAAAATTAAACTCTTAGTGAACTCTACTAGGTAACTTGATTTCAGATTAACTTTTTCAAATATAATATTATTTTAATGAATTTAATATTAATATGAGATATTCAATTTAATTTAATATTTATCTAGATAATATTTTATTAATTTAATATTAATGTGATTAATTCTAATTTTAGAAAATTTTTAAAGATATTCTTGTTATTTACAACTTAACCCCAAAAAATTAGAGAAATTACGAAATTACCCCATTGGTAAAAATTATAATTAGAAGCAAGCCCACACTCGACAGACGTGAGCTCGAGGATAGCCAAGTTGACTACTCGATCGAAGCGTTCATCCTAGACGAATCATAAAGGTACGATTTTGATTAAGTACATTTATTACTTTAGATAACACAACCAAATTCTTATGTTTGGAAAAAAAAATTAAAACTCTGGTTTTCCCTTAAACCTATTTTCCGCTGCATTTTTTGAACCCGATTTTTCAACAGAGTCAACTGAACCGAGTACCAAATCAGTTGGGAAATTTCTAAAATACCATTATCTTTTCTTTTTTAATAAAAAAATAATATGCTAAAATTTGAACTTAAGACACATGAGTTTTAAACTTTTAACTTAACCGCTCCAACCAAAGTCTCATTTAGTTTTAATTAAAATTTTGGCTTAATGGTATAAAAGACCCTTGAAGAATTTGAAAAAATCAATCAAGCCCCTCCTGAGTTTTTCCTTTCAATTGAGCCCCTGAACTTACAATTCTGACTAGTGAGATCCTTTGACCAACATTGACCATTAGAAACTAGCAACAATGCTGACATGATCATTAAAGGTCTTAAGTCAACCATTGGATGTTGACGCAACAATCTATGTCACCACCGACTACTGGCCTAGCACTGCCACATCAGCAAAAATTAAAAATTTTAAAACTTATTTTAAGGGTTTTTTACTAAAATAGGATAAGAAAAAAATCCAAAATGGGATGGGTTTTTCATTATTTACCGAAATGGGGTAACCAGGGTGGTCACGCCACTCCCATAGGCGGCACCACCCTGGTGTCAGCCCCCCTGCAGCAAAATTGAAAGAAAACTGTTAGAACAATTAAATGAAACAGTAAACAATAAAGGGCTGCAGCAAAAGAAGAAAAAAAAGTTAGAAACCGACAGAAGTTGAACAATGGCATGGCAGAGGCCGCACCAAGCCTAGACAATGGCCTGCCAGAGGCGGCACCAAGCCTGGACAATGGCCTTCCAGAGGCGGCACCAATAGCAGATAATTTACCCCTCCGAAATGTGAAGCAAGAAGCAGAAGCAGTAAAAAAAGAAGCAGAAAAAGAAGAAGAAGAAGAAGAAGGTGGTGGCGCCGAAAAAAGAAAGAGGAAGAAGGAAGAAAGAAAGATCAGAGGGAAGTAAAAAAGAAGAAGGAAACTTAGGTATAATTTTTTTTTAAACAATGCTTGTGTTTAATTTAGTTTAGTTTATAGTTATTGTTAGTTAGTTAGTTTACTTAGTTAGTTAGGATTAGTAGGTTAATTAGTATTTTGGTATTTTAGTTAGTTAGTTAGTTAGTTAGTTATATTATTATTGTTAGGTAGTTAGAAACCCTAAAAAATTTTTTGTTAGTTAGTATATTAATATGTTAGTTAATATTAGTTAGTAAATTGTTAGTATATTAATATGTTAGTATATTGTTAGTATATTAATATGTTAGTTTAAAACCCTAAAATAATATATTATTAGTTAGTATGTATATTAATGTGTTAGTATATTAATATGTTAGTTAAAACCCTAAAATAATATATTGTTACTTAGTATGTATATTAATGTGTTAGTATATTAATATGTTACTTTAAACCCTAAAATAATATATTGTTAGTGAGTATGTATATTAATGTGTTAGTATATTAATATGTTAGTTTAAAACCCTTAGAACCTTAAAATAATATATTGTTAGTTAGTATATTAATACGTTAGTATATTACTCTAAAAAGTTAATATTTTAGTTAGTATTATTAATATTGTTAGTATAGTAAAAACCTAATTATTATTTTTGTTATTTTTAAATTTTTAGTTTTGTTTTAAAGCTATTTTGTTTGTTTATTTTGATTTGTTAGTAAGTTATGTGTTTATATTAATTAATTTTTATTGTGAATGTTATGTTTTAAATTTTGTTTGAGAAATTTTGTTTATTTTTAATGATTGACCATTGAAGATGGATGATCAATTTTTCGTATGCGTTTATTTCGATGGAATCCTCTTGACAACAACTGTTGGATGCATATTTGAATGTCGGCAACAAATAGCAATGAGATTTAATAGAAATATCTCGTTGGATGATATGAAGGGAAGGATTAACACAAAAATTGTTAGACGTTGTGGGAGAACGATTTCGAGAATTTTCTATAAGTTTCCAGTTTCAACAGATCCGATCAAATTCACAAAAATGGAACATGTAGACGACGAAGACGTGGAGACAATGATCGCTCTTTACTGTGGGAATGGGAGTAACAAAAATGCACCGATGCACTTATTTGATGAGTTAGCCGGTATTGAGCAAAATGAAGACATCGATGCATATGGTGAAGAACATGGGGCTCAAGAACCGTGCATGGTGCCTCCAATGTCGTATGTTGATGCCAACTCGACTATACATGGGATTGATATCGATCTTAATATTACACCCGATATTAATGTCGTTGGTGATGAAGGACACGATAGTTGTGATCATTGTGAGGAAGAGGTCGATATTAATAGTGATCTCGATATGAACGATATACCTGATAATATTGACAATGAAGACGTGAATGACGATGGAAACATTAGTGCGTCTTCTGTCGGGAACCAGATGTGATGTATTATGATACACAATAATCCTGGGCCACACATGTTGCTCATAGACCCCGACGCAGCGCGTGTAACTGAGTTTTCGAAGTACCCTGAAATATATCCTGCTCATCGGCTCGCCGTAAATTTCGATCATGAGGAGTTATTCGTAGGCCAGAGATTCAGAAGTAAAGGAGAGTGCGTATCTGCTATTAAACGGTATAGCATGGATATATCAGTGGATTACAAATTGCGGAGTCTAAATCGACAGTATATATTGTGGAGTGTTGGAAGGCAGCGGAAGGCTGCAATTGGCAAATACGAGCTGCATTCATTCAAAAATCGCAGATGTGAGAGATAAGAAAATTGGTTGGGCCTCACACATGCAGATCGACACGTATGACAGAAGATCATCGAAAACTTGATTCCAAAACTATATGTACGTGTATCATGCCAATGGTGAAGGACATGCCGACTGTTATAGTTTCGGTACTGATTGCTGAAATACAAGCACGATTCCAGTATCGAGTATCATATCGAAAGGCGTGGATAGCTAAACAGATGGCAATGGAACAATTGTATAGGGATTACGATTCATCGTATAACGAGCTACAGGGATGGATAGCTGTTATGCGGGAGTGCATACCGGGAACTGTGATTGAGTTATAGGCACGACCTTTTTACAGCCCAAATGACCAATTATAGCCGGGAAAAAGAATTTTTCATCGGATGTTCTAGACGTTTGATCCATGTGTACGGGTATTTCCACACTGCAAGTCGTTTGTACAGGTGGATGGGACATGGCTATACGGAAAATATACACAGATCTTACTTATTGCGGTTGCTCAAGACGGCAATAGGGACGTGTTCCTAATAACGTTTGCAATAGTAGATAAGAAGAATATGGAATCCTGGGAATTCTTCCTTACCAACCTGCAGAGGTATGTTATTAGCAACGATAATATTTGCATCATCTCCGATAGAGGGAAAGAATTAATTACAGCAATTAAGCGTTTCGGTGTGCCATGGAGATCCGTTTACTGCATCCGTCACATTGTAGCTAACTTTCTTCGAGAGTATAAGAATGCAAACTAGAAGAGAGAAGTGGTGAAAATGGGTAAAGATAACCTTATATTTTCAATATAAGTTTAATGTTTTTATGTCATCCAGTTACCGTAACTTATATTTTTTTAAAACATGTACAGCGTATGAGTTAGAGCCACATATTTTTCCCCAAATGATGACTCAACTTGAGAGTGACATGGAAGGTCAAACGAACAAATCTTTTCGGGAGTGGTTGGGTACAATGGAGTCGTGGTAATGGGCTCAAAGTTTTGACGAGGGCTTTCGTTATGGTCAAATGACCACAAACTTGGTAGAGGGGGTCAACGCTGTGTTGTTGAAAGCACAACATCTTCCAATTTCATCTGTCTTCTCGGCTACATTCTACAGGTTGGCAACCTTGATGCCAAGAATGGGTGAACAACAAGTCAACCAGATGGATGCGGGACACGTGTTTGTGGAAGATGTCAGGGATGCATTGATTACAAACAGTCGGATTGCAAGGTCGATGACTGTAGAAATATATTCACGACGAATGAAAACTTTTCGAGTTACGGAGTCCATCGGTCGTCGACCCGGTTTGCCATCTAGGTCTTATGGAGTCGATCTTCGGAACAGACAGTACGAATGCAGGAGGTTCCAAACACTTCATTATCCGTGTGCATATGTTGTGGCAGCATGTGCTAAAGTGAACCTTAGTGTTGAACATTTTGTCGATGATGTGTACACGCTAGAGCGTACGTTACGTGTCTGGGAAAATAAGTTCCCTGTCCTGCCCGACCTGTCTACATGGGAGGTGCCTCGGACGACTTTCGAGCTTGTCCTAAACAGAGCGCTACGCAGGATATGAGAGGTCGTCCGTAATCGTCCAAAATCCGTAATGAAATAGACATTAGGGAGAAACCCGACAGTAAGCGCCGTGGAATATGTAGGTTAGGTGGTCATAATCGAAGTAAATGCCCGCAGCGAAACTATCATGTTGGACAATCGTCACGAGCGACAGGGAATTGAGCTTATTCAGATTAACATGTTTTGTATTCTGATTTCAAGTTCTCTCCATTTTCGGTTTATGCATGATCAAATAAGGTTAGTATTTAAGCTTAGTTTTCATTAATTTCAACATTTTTTAGATTGTTATCATGCATATTAACTAGCCCATTTTTTAATTTGTGTTTTGGTTGTATGTTTCGAATATAGCCATGGATATAATATGGGTGATTATGTGATTTATGATGGTTTATATTATAAATGAACTAGATTTATAGGATTTCTTTAGAATTTTAGATGGATTTTGGTATTAGTGTGGTTTGATAAAAAGAAAATTTTAGAAAGGATTAATTAGTTAAATAAATGGAAGAAATGAGTTGGAAAAAGGGTAATGAACATTTGGCCCTTGGTATCTGTGTGTTGTGATTAGAAGATTTGGTAAGTTCAATGAAGGTATGAGTTAATTATTATTTCTTGAATATTTCGGTAATTCAAGGTGGAGTATAGAATTTGGTAAGGACAAATTTCATGTGCTATCTATCAATATATGATGGTGCTATATGGAAATAAGTAAAGTATGAGACTGTTCATTCGAATGAATAAAGGTTACCATTGGATTAAATTTTTGAATGCTTGGTTACTTGATAAAATTTATTTATATATATAATTGTATACGAATGGATTGTTTGAATCTTACTAAGCTTTGGAAGCTTATTTCGTTTGTGGTTGATTGTATTTTTTTGTAGATTCATTTGGAGAGTTTGTCTTCTGCTCAGAACCACGGTTGAAGCTCATCACATTATCAACCAAGTCTTGGTATCTCTTTTGTATATAAATTTTAGACCAATAGCATGTATAGGCTAGCATATGATTTTGATAAATCTTGAAGTTGTAATTACAAGCCATGCGAAAATGGCTAGTTAAAATACTTGAGTCTATGCAAGTTTAATTATGACTTATATAAATATTTGTATTGATATTTATATATATAAATATATAATGATCATTTAAACGGTTAATATATATATATATCATGTTTATACTAAGACTGATTTTGGTCCTAATTTGATGATTACGTTTGTGTTCAGTGAGCTGTAGTTGTTATGTCCTAAAATCTTGTTGCGAAATTTTAAAGCTCCAAATAATCAAAAATCATAGCAATATTAAGTAATTATAGTGACCATATACATGACCAAAAATCAAACTTAAATATTCCATCGCATGTTCAAATCATGTTACAAAATTTTATAGCTGCAAATAATCAAGTTAATTTTATACAAATAAAGTACAAACATAATAATATTTATAAATACAAAATACAAGAAAATCAAAACCGCAAGAAACACCTAAAACTGATGGTTCGATGGTGTAGTCCTCGGTGTGTACTTCTGTGGTGGTCGATGTTCACGTCGTGGGTGCCCGCGACGACCAACATCCTCTTCAGTCTCGGTGGGGGTCCGGGTGGGGGTCTAGGTGGGGGTGTGCTAAACATGGCCGAAAAATCATGTGGCTCGAAGGGCATAGATGAATTCGAGCCAGAAGGAGTACCCTACTGTAGTGGATACGACCCAGGAGGCCTGATGTCCTGCAGTGGATACGAGCCAGGAGTGCTGTACTGCGGTGTGTACGATCCGAATATATCAAGCCCGTACTGGTATCCACCTCCTGACGAGCCCGAAAAGTAGTGCATCCGAATGTGAATGTGATTGCTCGGGCTCCAGCTCGGGATCAGGATCTGCAGCTGCCTCGGCCTCTAGCTCGGGATCAGGATCTGCAACTGCCTCGGCCTCCATATCTGCCACTGGCTCATATGCCCCATGTCACTGCATGTGTGGGGGGACTACAGTTGACTGCCTTCCAAGTATATATGGCTTCCCCATACTAGAGTACCATTGTATGTACTCTAATGGAGGTTGAAGACCGAAAGCCATATCCATCCGGGGCATTCGGGACATGCGATCATTCCACACTACAATAAATTGGCCATGCCTAACCCCCAATCCAAGTCTTGTCTCCCTCTCTTATTTTTGCAATGAACCTCTCCCACCTGGCATGGTGGATCCGGGATATATTGGACGCAACCAAATTACCGCAGTACTCGGTCCCCGTGATACCACTCGACTACATTGAAATAGACAATTGGTGCGTTTGTGCACCACATATACGAGTGGATATAGGCAGACGGGGGTATAACGGCTGCAATTTCTGATCTACGGTATGGCATCCATATAAACTGCACGATTAATAACATTGTTAAAATTAAACACGGTGTGCGTAAGATATACAAACTACCACGTAACCAATATTGGAATCGCTTACCCCTTCCCCAGCATGTTGTTCAATCATAAGCCGATATATCGGGACAGCGTACGATGTCCCGATACCCGGATAAATACTCCACCTACAAAAAAAAATTAAGTCAAATAGTATCAATATAAAGAAATTTTCAATTAATAACAAGTTATATTTTATCACCTGTTTACTAACGGATATACGTATGGTTGTTGGGTAACTGATGCCAAGAATGACATCCGGTACAGAGCCCAGGACTGCAATAGTGTAAGGCATCCGCCTATGTCTACGGCCGATGGATTTGTCGTTCGACAAAGCTCACGGTACAACCACGAAAGAACTGCGGAGCCCCAATTATACGAGTGAGCATTGCTCAAATCAGCCAATAGGGGTAGGTACTGAATGTGAACCCTATTATTGTTTACACTGGGCATCAGTACCCCCTATGATGTGCATAATGTACGACCAACTAGCGCACATCAACTCGCCTTCAGTGGCATCAGCTGATAACTGTTCGTACATCGCTCTCAGCCATGTAAATTTCAATTCTGTAAAATTTTCTCCATCATTGCCGTACGAGTCCCTTAGTAGGCTCTGACAAAGTATAAACGGGTCAGCTATCGCATTGACGCCCGTAACGGGACTCCCGTCAATTGGGAGCCCAAGCTGCAGTGCAACATCCTCTAGAGTGGCTGTGTACTCCCCACACGGGAAATGAAAAGTATGGGTCTCCGAGCGCCAACGCTCGACTAGTGCGGATATTAAATCATACCGCAAGTCAAACGTCTGAATCAGTGCTGCTGACCCGAATCCAGTTTGCTCTATATACGGCATCAGTCGTTCATCCGGGGGATTTCTTAAGCCATTCACCCGGCCCCGTAATACACGATACAAGTCCTGATAGTGTTAAATCATAACAAAATTACTACTTATGATTAATAACATAATTTATTATGTAGCTATTTTGTTAATATAACCCGTGATTAATAAATAACAATACATTACCATATTATTAGCATCGTCGGATATGTGAGGAACTTTACTAATCAATGAAGCCATTTCCGTCTCAAATAAATTTTTACCTACATAAAAATAATAAATCTATATTCAATTAGTAACAAATAACATGCCAATACTAATAATATAACAATAACATCATGTAAACGACGATAATAAATATAATATTTTATTATTTTTACAAACATCATAATATTAAGTAAAATGTTAATTAGAGTTTTTACAAACAATGATAATAACTAATAATAATATTTACGGTTTCTTAATAATAATAATATTATATTAACATAGATAAAGTAATAATAATAATTTTTACGATTCCTTAATAACAATATTACGTATACGTATACCTTTTTCTAATAAAACCGTGATTAACAAATAATAATTTAGTACATAATTATTATATATTACGAGCCTTTGTCCGTGTTATTTTATATTATTTTAGTACATAATAATTCAAATATATTATTTTACTATTTTCAGTATTTTATTATTTTATATTATTTCTTTTAGTACGTAATATTTCAAATGTATTATTTTACTATTTTTATATATCAATTTAGTAAAACCCACTTATTTTAACTATTTATTCGTATTTTTCTTTTCTCAAATTCTATTACTTTAAAAAATATACTATTTTCGTATTTTATTATTTTATATTATTTATTTTAATACATAATGTTTTATGTATTATTTTAATGTTTTTTATACTAACAATAATTATAATATATTACTAACAATAATAATATAATACTAAATAAAATAACATTTACCATTTTTACTAACAACAATATTACACTAACAATAATAATATTTGTTTTATATATATACTAACTAAATTAATTATTAAGGTTTAACTAAGAACAATATACTAACTAAAATAATGTTAGACTTAAAACTAACATATTAATACATACTAACATACTAACTAACATAAATATTTTTTAGGGTTTCTATTCTAACTACCTACCAATAATAATATAACTAACTTACTAACTAACTACTACTTAGCCTACTAATCCTAACTAAGTAACAATACTTATAATATAAACTACTAACAACAAATAAGTAATAAAATAAAATTAATATATAATAAAATAATTTAATAAAAATAACAAATCAAAACACTAACATTATTTAAAAAAAAATTATACAATTTCTCCTAATTTTTTCCCGATTTCTTCATTCTTCCTTCTTTCTTTCTTCTTCCTCTTTCTTTCTTCTTTATTTCTTCTTCCTCTTTCTTTTTCCGACGTCACGACCTTCTTCTTCTTCTTCTTCTTCTTCTTCTTCTTCTTCTTCTTCTTCTTCTTCTTCTTCTTCTTCTTCTTCTTCTTCTTCTTTCGGGTGTAGGGGGTTGGGGGACGAGGGGACCATTTAAGGTCCCCATGCTGCACAACGTGCTAAAATCGCATGCAGGTGCCGCCTCTGGAAGGCCATTCTCCAGCCTTGGTGTCGCCTCTAGCAGACCATTGTCCAGATCTGGTGCCACCTCTGCCATGACATTGTTCAGCTTATGTTGGCTTTCCACTGTTTTTTTCTTCTTTTGCCTGCATGCCTCATTGTTTGCCTGCATACCTCACTGTTCTAACTATTTTTGTTGCAGGTGAAGGCTAACACCAGGGTGGTGCCGCCTATGGGAGTGGCATGACCACCCTGGTTACCCCATTTCGGTAATTAACCAAAAACTCATCCCATTTTGGTATTTTTTTTTTTCAACCCATTTCAGTAAAAAACCCAGTTTTAATAACTCAAGTTAAAATGAACCTAGGCATGGTTGTCTAAGTTCATTTGAAACTGGACACCCACATGTCTAAATTTATTCCAAAATTATAAAAATAAAAAAATATATTATAAAAATCATTAAATGTTATATATATAAGGAGTTTGATATACTTTAGGACTCTAATGTCATTAGGAATAGATTTTATATCATTCATAATTCTTATGTTTATAAATCGGACTTTGGAGAATCATTGTAAATATCCCTATTGATCAATACAAATAATTACTTCTCTTTTGTTCTCCTATTTCTCTTGTTCTTTACTCTTTTTATTATTTATCTCATTACATGTTATCAGCACGATACTCAATTTTTTTCGCAATTCCCTTTTCTCTTCTAAACTATTTCTCTATTAAAATTCAAGTTAAAATGAACCTAAACAAATGGTTGTCAAAAAGAAAGCTAGAAGAATCGAGTATGAAAGTTTTAGAAGATAGTAATAAAAGTTCTCAAGATAACCCTTCAAAGCGAAGAGATTAACTTATATTCAAAATTTTGATAGGTTGTTGAGACCTACAAAAATAAAAACCTACTTAAAAATATAAATTGGTAGATATCAACAAGTAGGTTCCTATCCACAGAGGCCGGTGATAATTTTATTTCTTTAATAAACAAGTAAAATAAAAATAAGATAAGGGGGTTTAAAATTAAAGCAAAGTAAAAAAGAGATGATAAATTAAAATGTAAGAAAATCAATGAGGAAAAACTCTGGTTAAAGCAAAAATCTCGTTTGATTCAAGGTTTGGTCACGGATGCAAAGATGATTTTCAATGTTTTTTAATAAATTGGTTATAGTTACAATGATCGCCAAGCAACCTAATCACTTCTTACCTTCTCGATAATCAAGATAATCATCATTAAATTACTTCTCTTATTGACAAACATACATGTATTGATCACTTAGGATTTAATCTGTCAATAACATTACAAAGAAAAGAGAATTTTAACCAACAAACACACAATCAGGGTTCATTTAAGTTAGTCCACATACCCACACTACATAATCATAAACTATGACATAAACGATTATAAAATTTGTCACAAATATTATAAATCAACCAATCAACCAAACCTCTAATTGACAAAGCAATCATTCTAAGCCTCAAATACCGACCAAATATTTAACAAACATGTACAATTGTAATTCAACCAGAAGACATACAAATACTAAAGAATGAAGAAAGGATTACGAACAATTCGATCTCACAAACTTCATAGATCAAACTTCAAAATTTATTTCGACTAGAAAAAGAGTTTAGAAACCAATAAAGAAAATAAAAACAAAATCAAAATAAAACTAAGAGTGGCTATGTCTCCGTCTCCCCCCTTAGTCTTAACCTAACTATGTCTATTTATAGGGAAAAAAATAATATATGGGAGAAAATACAAAAGTACCCTTAATTAAATAAAGCATAATTTTTTTTAGACTTTTTGGCAATTTTCACGTCAGACTTTCAAGCCATTGTTGGGTGTAATCCAAACGTTTTTTGGGCTTGAGTAGTTAAATAATTTTGGATAGATCTTTCAATTCCCTTCGAATTAGTATTTTATGGGCCCAAAACAAAAGTCTATAGCTCAAGTTCTAGCCAAAATACTAAAATTGCATTGTGTGAAAATTCAATATGCAAAAACTTGCAAAAAAATAAACTTTAAGCTTCTTTTCTCTAATTATTCCTTAAATAAATACTAAAAAATACAGTATAAATAATATAATTGAGAACATAAATAACATCATTCAATGGGAGAAATATCACAAACAATTAGGAAATTACACGCTTAATAATTCTCAATATATGAAAAATCATTGGTTATGTATCTGTGACACACCTAGGTATTCTATTATTCAATTAATATCCTTGAAAGGAAGGAAACATATCTCTCATAGACAACATAATAGTGCATGCTATCTTTAAGGGTAAAGAACATTTTTCTTGTTATACTAAAAACAAACAAATCTTTGGTGGTACAAAATTCATTTAAGGCTATAGAAGAGTTAATGTATTGTTACCCCATGTTCAATGTGGCAACGAAACATGTTAATCGTTCATAGTAAAAAAATAATTCAAGACTTCAGAAGAGTTAATACATTGTTATTCGAATAAATAAAGCAATAATTAATACATTATGTTCTAGTTAATCTTAGAGAAATTATTTGTTTCAAAATATATACGTTGTAACAGATATCATATTGAAACTATGGATGATGAGACAATTAATTTCTATATATTAAATCTATTATATAGTATAAGAATTTTGTATTAAAAAACTACCGTATTCTCATCTAATTTGTAGTATGCATATATTAGTATAATTAAATCACATGTTGATATTTGAAAATTAGTATTCCAAAAGAATGATGGAATGAACGTTATCAAATTCGTTCAAAGTTAGTATTCAAGATTAAAATACGTAGAATATAAGATATCATGTGATGTTATCATGGAGGGGAGCGAATGTGTGTTGTACTCTTTTTCCCTTAATCGAAATTTTATCCCATTGTATTTCCTGGTAAGATTTTTTATGAAGCGGCATGTTATATGTATTATCTCTTTTCCTTTGCTAATTTTTTTTTTCCACATGGTTTTTATCTTATTAAAGTTTTAATGAAACACATTATCTATCGATAGGTTTCCAATGCGAAGTGTTATAAGTATTTTATTATTATAAAGTGAATATCCATCGAATAAAAGTTTGATATACTTTAGTACTCTAGCGAGAAACATTGTAAATTTTTTATTTTTGTTCTTCTATTTCTTTTGTTTTTTACTCTCTTCATGATTTATTTTATTAAAAAATCATTGAATTTTTTAAAATTATAAAACAACACTAAAATTTTCATTTTTTACTCGTTTCTCATAAAAAATTTCTAAAATCAATTTTCATTAAAATATCATTAAAAGTTATAAAATTAAAAACATCATTAAAATTTTAATTTATAAAATCTTATTTTTCTTCATTGGTTTTACTCGTTTCTCATACAAGGCTGGCGAACTACGATGGACCTTAATTTGCTTGAATTGGATGAAGAGAAATGAGAAAAATAAAAAGGTCAAAGAGTCACTCACTAGCTGGTAGGACCAAAAACAATGAAATTGGGTAATCCCATTTAATTTTTCATAAAAATTATACATTCTTTAGTGACAATAATTATTTCATGAGACTAGATAGTGAAAACAAGATTTTTATAAATTATTTTAAAATTTTCAATGAAGTTTTTATATTTTTTATTTTTATAAATTTAAAATGACTTTGAACAAATAAATATTTAAATTTAAATAAACCTAGAGAAATGATTGTGAAATTTAGACTTAAATTTTAAAATATTTTATTTTGTTTATTTTATTAAAATTTTTATTTTTACTGATACGACAATACTAATCTACAAGCTCTATAATCGATGCTAACAGGATTATCACACTAATATCCATTCACTGACTCAACAACTTTTAATGGCCGCATTAGTATTATCATTAACTTTTAACAGCAACATTAATAAAAGAATTTCATTCATCAAAATTATCAATTCAAAAATTCATAAGGTTTAAAAAAAAACTTAATTGATTGTTTTAAAGTTCTTCAACCCCTCTTATACCTTTAAAACTTTAAAAAATATATATATTTTTTAATTTTTAAAATCTTTACTGCCTTGCCTGTAAATCTACCTTCAAATCACTGTTATCAAAAATCATTTAATCCATATATATAAATTACTTTCCAATGAACGTTAATAATAATAACCCAAAATATTTCTTCTTCCTTTATGATAAAAATAAAACAACAAATTTTCTTTTCTCTTAATTAACCCTAATGGCGAAGCCACTAAAAGACTCAGTAGTGTCATTACCTTTTCAAAGTTTAAGATTTTTCAATTTCTCTCTTAATATACATATTATAACCCTCTTAAATATAAAAATAGATCCATCTAATATTTTTATAATATTAAAAATTATTTTCCATAAAAACAAATAAAAAGCTTTTTGAAGAAATTAAATTTTGAAAGTAAAATTAAAATATGAAAAGAGTCGTCTTCATTTTTTGCACTCACACTACTTTTCTAGTCTCTTCTCCTTGTATCCATCCCCACTTGTAAGTTGTGGAAATTAAATATATTTGAAAATATAACGTGGAACAAAAATTTTATCTAATTTTTGTAGTATAATTATCACACATAATATATGTTATAAGAATATATATATATATATATATATATAGCACGTCTAATATTAATTTGACCCACTTGAAATTAACATCTTGGCTCTTAAGGACGAATCTAGTGGGTTGACAGGGGACGATCCCTCTTAAATAATTTTTTTTACTTTAACCCTTTAAAATTTTTAAAATTTTAATTTACTCTTTTAAAAATTATATTTTAATTATCGTAAAAATTATAATTAAAATTCAGCCCCTAAACAAATTTTCTAACTTAACCCTGCTGGCTCCGTCACTGATTAATTCTTTATTAACAACTAAAACTAGGGCACGTATAAATTAAAAGATAAGCCCCAACCGCCACCCCGACAAGTCAACGTCTCTCAACACTGTTTGTTAAACTTGATAAATTAATTTTAATTAATCTTGATCAAGCTTTTCTTCCTTTTTTCTATAATAAGCCACGTCATTACCATGAAATGGACGGCCCAAACTAAATAATTAAAGTTTTATTCTCCTTTTTCTTCAAGGAGCGCGTTCCCTTTTCTCTAGAAACTGCTGCTGTTTTTTTATTTCATCCTTTTAACTCAGTCCCTGAAAATTGAGCCGTTAACGTCATCCCGATTCGGGCGGAACCGTTTCCTCACTCAAAATCCTCGCACAAACTCAGCAGTTAATTAAACACTTCATAAAGTTGAGTCGCTTTATTAGCACAGTTGCCGTTATAGTGATAATCAAAGGTGTTGATTCTGTAGGAAGAAGGAAAAAAGTAATGGAGAAATCTGTTTTTGTTAAAGATGTACAACAACTCAATGGAAATCTCCACCATTCTTTTTCTTCTGTTTCTCAAAGAGATGTAACTTACAGGTTTGTTCTTTTTTTTTTCTTTTTTGGTGAATTTTGATTGATTTTTTTCTTTTGTTGGATTGTATGTGTGAATTTTTGGATTTTGAGTTCTGGGTTTTGTTTGTTTTGAGATAATATAGTCTGGGTTTTTATTTATTTATTTACTTATTAAGGAAGTTGACTTTGTTGACTGTGTCTAATTGTGTTAAATAGTGTAAAGTTTCTGTTTTTAACTGTGTCTATTGATTGTAAAGCTGGCGACAGATTAGATTAATTAAGAGTTAAATTAAAAGCTTGAATGGAGTACAAGACTGAATTTGCTGTGAGATTTTGATTAGAAGAAAATCTTCAATATTGGGGGCACTTTGGATAGCAAATGGTGAAATTGAAATCTCCCAGGATCATATCCAAAAACT
Source organism: Gossypium rotundifolium (assembly GCA_025506655.1). NCBI lineage: Eukaryota > Viridiplantae > Streptophyta > Magnoliopsida > Malvales > Malvaceae > Gossypium > Gossypium rotundifolium. The sequence goes on from CP106727.1 coordinate 192,474,588, forward strand.
ACCTTGTTTTACCGTGAAAATGATTCCTTGCAAAACCAGTTGATTTGACTAGTATCTTGGTGAATGCTAATCTGTCTGCATTAGCAGCCTACTTGATCAATTTTAAAAATTATGGATTTAGGTGGTCGGATTAGAATTCTCTATATTTTGCCTTTCCTGGGAGGGTAGTCTGGTTGCTATTGGCTGATAGTATTTATTGGACTTATACGCATGTTAGCATGTTAGGGAAAATATTACGTATGTTATTTTGTATATACAGTAACTTAACTCCTTCACACACTGACATCCTGGCATTCATCTAAAGTTGCAATTTTTATGGTTTGCTGGGTTGGGATTTGATTTCTATACCTTTGGTAGTACTACAAGTAGTTGACCTTCTGTAATTCATCTGCTCAGTCGGATCTAGATTACTAAAGGAAGGCGATGAACTCGGAGGAACCTTTTAGGGCTGAAATAGTTTCACTTTCCCATTACTTTGTCATTTGAGTATTTCAGAATGAGTTTTGAGATTTAAAAGTTCTAGGACTACCATTTATATGTAGTGAAGAACTGTTAATTTTGAATTTCTTTTTGAAACTGAAATGACTAATTCGATACTACCAACAGTACAAAGGATGATCCCTTCTGCAGTTAACCTACTGCTGTCCTAATGTGTTGAAACAAACTGTGGAATATATATGGTATAGGATGATTCATGCTCGCAATGCCTCGTAAGCTTCAAACACTCTTCATCCCTGCATAATCCAATAAAATGATAGAAACAATTCTTTCTTGCAGCTGTGGTTCTTGTGGGTATGAGCTAAACCTAAGTTCCTCTAGTAGAAACACCGCAACAATCGGCTCTAAATATGGAAAATCGATTAAGCGAGGGATGATATCATTCTTCAATATAGACGAGACCAGATTTACGCAGGTCGATGAATTCCAATGCAGACCCTACTTTTCGAAGCACTCGTGGGGTTTATTCCGCCATAGAACCAAACTACTTTGTCGCAAGTGTGGGAACCACATTGGCAATGCTTATGATGATAAATCTTCTGGCTACCCTCGTGTCTTAGATGGTTCTGATTCATCCTCCGGCACTGAACCTTCTAACCATAGAAAATATGATGTTAGAATCCGTGCCCTACAGCCTTCAACTGCTGAAGGACTCAGCACTCCATTTTTTGCGTGATTTCCTGCGGTGCATCATTGATGGTCTTCGGTTTGAATTATGACTTGAGCGTTTTCATATGGGATTATTGCTGTCTATTAGTTGGTTTGAGTCTTTCATTTTATGCTGTGTTTCTGTTAAGTGTATATATGAAAGGTAAGTAATGTGGAGCTTTAAAATTAGGTTGAGCACAGTAATGTCATTACCCAAATTTAAGTGTAATATCTGTTTGAGTTGAATTAAATCAAGTATTTTTCTTTTGGCCTTTGAACTGATCATTTGCTTATTGTTGTTCCTTATCTAATTATTTTAAGTTTTCTTAATTTTTTAATATTTTTATATAAAATCAATAAAAATTCAATCATCATAAAATTTAAACCCATGAAATAATAAATTTTAAAACTTTTAAATTTACCATTGTTAAGTAATTTAATCCTAAAGTACCGATTTACGTCCCCAATCCAAAAATAAAGCATTGAAGGAAAAAGATCTCAGGCATATTTATAATCCAAGAATAAAAGGTTTTAATGATAATTTTTATACTACACATTTTTTATATACATTATAATTTACTTATTTGTTTTGATATGTTTCTTTAAATTTTTGCTAAAAGGGTATTTTTTTTTTTAAATAGAACAATTTTAAGAACTTATTTTTGAAGCATTAATTAAATAAATTAAAATTTGTAATTAACATCTTTCAAATTTCACTACATCCTAGTAGTCTGAAAATTTTATATTAATTAAATAAAAACTAATCAAAGGGTTAGGATTTAGGTTTAGAATAGGGTTCAACACTTACTGGCTGTGCAAACTCATACAAAAAATTATTAGCTCAGCATTTAACCCAGATACCTTCACTAGAAAATATCAATTTAATGCAAGTAGAAGGCTAAAAAATCTGGGTTATAATAGGTGAAAAGGGTATGAATTAAAATTAACCTGGGAGAGAACACTGAATTGCAATGATAAAAATTAAAATAAAGAAAAACCAGTGCTTGTTTCTTTAGAATAGAAAACCTGAACTGCAAGTACAAAGGTACAAAAGAAGGAATGTATAATCAGATGATCGTCAAGCAGTCTTCATTCATCAGCAAAGTCCCATGTAAAAACAAGCAAAATCCTCTTGAAACTATTATGTATATAACTTAGCCAGGTCTTCAGAGAAAGCTTTCCTGATGGCCTCTCTCTTGATCTTTAGAGCTGCAGTGACGAGCCCGGATTCTGGTGTCCATGGAGTTGAAAGCAATTTGATTTTAGCCGGAATCTCAAACTTCTCCAGTCCTGCCTTCTTGCCGATCTGCAAATAAAAGCAGTATTCAAAATGAAAGATTGGGGTGGGATAATCCGTGAAAAAATGTATATCCAGGCACCCTCCTAAAAGCTTATGTCTTTTATTTTTAAAATTTATTCGGTAAATTCGAAGATCCTCCTACGACTAAGATAAGTTTTAAATCACTGGAATGTTATTCTAGAGAGTAGAGATATACCTGAACGAGAGACGAGAGTACTTCCCTGATAGTTTCTTCTTTCTCACACAACTCTGCAAAATCAGTAAAAGCAACTCCTTGCTTAGAAGCCCAATCTTCCACTGCATGCTGGGAAGCCACGACAAGAGCCACACAGTAACTATGGAACGGATCAGCATGCAACATAATATTGTCAACATAGGGATTGATGCTGAGAGCAGCCTCAACCTGTAGAAGATAAAATTAGCTACCATGGAACATCCGAAGAACATCCTTGTTTGACTAGAAACATTGATTCATACCTTTCCCAAAGAAACATATTCCCCATGCTGAAGCTTGACAATGTCCTTTTTACGGTCAATTATCTCGAGGCAACCATCAGCGTGAAACTGTCCGACATCACCAGTATAGAACCACCTCATTCCTCTCTCATCAACCTTCTCCACATCAAAAAGATCAAAATAATCAGTTTACTAAGAGATAACCTTAAGAACAAAGAGAAAGAAAAGGAATGCGGATTTTGAGAGTTCGAATGCCTACCTTGTACACTTCTTTTGTTTTCTCTTCATTTTTAAAGTATCCAAGTGTTACACTGGGACCACCGACTACTATTTCTCCACGAGGCATTGGTGAATCACTGATTAAATACCCACCTTCAGGCCAATCTACTAACTGAAAGAAACAAAACATAATGCAATATGATGAAAGTCAGAAATGAATCCACCAACCGGAATCGACAACCCCACAACATAGATCATATAGAGAGAGAATATCAAGGAGAAAATGAAGCTTTGACCAGACATTCTAAAAAGAGTTCCTTAGAACATTGAAGTAAAGAATGTGAGCAGGTCAAAAGTCATACTGTGCAAACTAGTGAAATTAATCACAACCATCTCTTACCTTGACAAAGGAGCAAGGGAGTGGAGAACCAACACGACCAACGGATGTATCATCAACCTCAGAAAAGGTGGCACCAGCACAAGTCTCAGTTAAACCGTACCCTTGGCCAATTGGAGCACTGAAAAATGAAATGCGATGAGAGTATGCTACTTAAAATATTAAATGGAAACCACTTAGTAGAATTTTTTTCAATGTAAAAAAATGCTTAGTACTTAAATTTATTGCATTCAGAGATTTTATATCATTTGATAAAATTACACCAGTCTTTTTCTTTCTAACTCTTTATTGCATGTAAAATCACTATAAGTCATATAGTATATTCTATAAACCAATATATAAAATATAGGGGTTCATTAAACAACACCTTGATTATATTCAGAACAACAATTGTTATAGAACCACAGAAATGTGCTTGTGTGTTGACTGCAAGCTTATGTGCCAGGGAATGGAAGAGCAGCACCATAGGATCCATATATTTACTTTATATAATGATCAACTCAAATTGAAATAAACATACTAACCCAAGGCAGATGTTGATAAATCTCTGAGTATCTGCAGATAAAGGAGCACCACCAGATAACAAAAATCGAATGCGACCACCGAGAACAGCTCGGACCTTTTTAAAGACAAGAAAGTCCCATAGGAACTTTTCCAGGCCCCAGGCACCAAACCAACTACCATTGATTGCAGATAATCTACGGGAATAAGCCAAGTCAAACAATTTCTTTGCTAGTCCACCCTTTGCGTCTACCTAAAGTTCACAAACCAAGAAAGAAATGAGTTTATTCACAGTATATATGCATATAAAGTAGTTGCATGTTTGTAGCATTGAAAGTTTCTAACCTTCTTTCGCACTCCATCATGAATACGATCAAGAATTGCTGGGACGGCTGCCATCACAGTAGGACTTAAAACAGTGGCATCCCCCTTTGTTCCCCTTTTTATCTTGTTGGATGTATCGGTGAGAGTCAAAGGGGTTCCATATCCTATGATACCTCCAACAGCAGGAATTAAATTCTACAATAGCAAAAAGAAAGTTAAAAATGTTTATCACTCTGCAGGTATACAAATTTGAAATATAATCAAAGATCAAAACCAAGTTGCTGTTAATCTTTATAATACAATCCAAGACAACATACATACCTCAGCCGCTAATTCAAGAATATGAGCAAGCGGCAGATAAGCAAGATAAACATCCTTACTCCCAAGTCCAGGAACGATTGTCATAACTGCAGAAACCGTAGCTAGTACATTGCCATGCGTCATCATCACACCCTGTACAAATTTGATGTATTTCAATATGGTTAACAATACGGATGCCTAATCTTAACCATTTTGCAAGACTCAAAAGATAATATCATGCTTACCACCTATTTGCTAACAAAAGAACTGGAACAAAAATAGACGCTTCTAACCTTAGGCAATCCGGTACTTCCACTAGTATACATTATAACTGCAACATCAGCTGAAAGAGGTAAATCGGCATCCACAGGACTTGCACGGCCAACTTTTTTGACATCAGCAAAAGAAGAAATTGTCCATCTACCATTTGCACTGGATGGAAATTCATAGTCCATACAGATCACGCGTGTGACAGTGTCAAGTTGCCCGCTAATGTTGACTAGTTTTTTTAGTTCTTTGTTACCACAAATCACTGTCGTAACTTCAGTCTGTAAGAGCAAAGATCGTATACTTAAATAAATATGAGTAATGAATGTGGAAACCATAAAAACCTTCAATAGAATTAACCCCGTGAATCATCACTATTTCCACTTGGTTGCACATTATAAGATGCAGGGAATACTATTATGATTCGGTAACCTCATTAACCTTGGGAAAGTGCATTACCAACTTAATAATATAACCATATATATAGAAATGTTTATGTAACCTTTAATAAGCTTCCTGATATGATATTTTTCACTTCAATAAAAAGAAAATTAGCAATGGAACTGGTAGCAATGGAAGAAAGAAAATCTATAAAAATGCAAATATGTTCGCAGAGAGGGAAAGAGAGAGATGGAACCTCATTTAATGAGTGACATAAGGCCTCCTCTCCTAAAGATGCATATATGGTCACCACAGTCACATTGAGCCTAAAGCAGGCCTGAAAGAAGGATCCATATTAGTTGTATTCTCTAATCTGTGGAAAGGAAAGCATGTCACACCTCAGTTACAACTTAAAATTAACAAGCTTTGTATAAGACCTGCAATGCAATGAACCATTCTTCTCTGGTATCAGCAAAGATTGCCACACGCTCTTCCCTTTTGTGACCAAGTTGAACCAATCCAGAAGCAAAATCGCACACAGTTTCAAATGTTTTCCCATAAGTCAAATATTCATAATCTCCCAAATGAAGCTTCTCAAAGGATCTTCCATCTTCAGTTACTTCAACCTCCCTCAAAATCAATTTCCTAGTTCCAAGTAATGGTTTATCTGCGTGTTGCTTACATGCCTGCTCAAAAAGTTCTGCAAGAGTAGATATACCTTCCCATGATGTTTCAACAGGGGAAGGGGATTGACTGTTTCGGATTGTATACCCCGGTTCCCCACCAACATCGACTGGCACCCCTCGCTTCTTTAGCTTCTTTGAACTCCGAAGGAGAAGGGTAAAAACAATAGGAACAAGCGCACCAACAATATAACCAGTCATATTTATAGGATTTTGTGCCCCCAGAAGAATATATCTCTTTCAGTTCTCCTGAAAACAGAATCACATCCAATCACTATCACTAACCAAAAATGTCTTTTTTTTTTTTTTTTCTCATAAGCAAACTTTGGCCAGCTGCCAGCCAAACCATGCATGACAAAGTGCACATGCAGCTGCATAGGTAGATACAGAGACATCACTTTCTTCTAACAAGATGGATTCGACAAAGAAACCGGTTAACAGGTAACCCAGGCCTAATTTTGATATGTCCACAACCCATATATACAAGAATTATACTTCAAAGGAAGTTTCCTGGGTGTTTTTAGATGTTACCACAGTGTCTTTAAAATCTTTTTTTTTTCCTGATTTTAAGAAACCAATCATCAAAGAAAGAGAAAAATAAGGGGTAAACAAGTGTTGCCATAAATTCCACCCTCAAAACATCAAAATTCAAATGGTGTGTGTCTAAGTCAAAAGCAAATTTTCAATTAAATGAATTTCCCTCAAAAGGAGGTTTCTTGGGTTAAGGAACCCAACCACAAAAAAAAAAAACACAAAAACTGTAAAAAAAACTACAATAAAAAAATCCACCCTTAAAATATCAAGTCAAGAGCAAATCTACAATGAAATAAAGGAAAGGTAAAACTTTGAAGCAGTCATATTTAGATCAAAACAAAGGGTAATATAAAAAAAAAACAAAATGTTAAACAAGCAAAAAAACCCAAAAATACCTTCAAATCTCCAAGCTGAAATTTGTATGGAAGCAAAGGGATGCAGTTCAAGCAATCAGCATTACCCCAAAAGCAGTAGAAAAATGGGGAGGGGGTATTGAAGTAAAACAGAAGGTGGAGGGTGTGATTTGTTTAGAGGAAAGAGATCAAATATAGAACGTTGGAGGGACAGGGTAGCTGATTAACGGCGGAAAGATCGAGACTGAATCAAGTTGGTGTTGCAGAAGTAGTTTATGACTCTGAAAAAGGGTATACTTCCTTGTCGTTTATATTAAGTTTCTTTTTTATTTTTTTATTCGTGGGTTAATTACATAACATGACCCTAGGTCAGATTTTATATCGATTATCAAATTATAAAAAAATATTATAGAAATTTCAAAGTATGAATATATATTACTAATTAGATATTGGAATATATATTATTAATTAGATATTTTGGTTATATAATTGTTGTTTAACATTGAAGATGAGGATTAGACTGACAGAAGTAGTTAATTGATATTTGGAGTTGAAATGAAAGACAAACTGTAGAATTATCCTGGTTGTATGGGGTTTGTGGCGTTAAAGGGCAGAACAGATTCGGTCAGGGGAAATGACAGAGAAAAGACCAAACAGCTGGCAATTGAGGTTCAGATGTTTCAAGTTGAAGTGTTAAAAGTGAAAGTGTGGTGGATGTGGTGATAGTTGCAGTGGGGATAGATAGAGTTGTGTGGCCTAGCAGCCATCTGCAATCGAAGAACCCTCCTCTCCTCCTTTTCTTTCAATCTTCAGTTTCTCACAAAGAGGAGAAAACTCCATTTTGATTTGAAAAAATTTTAAAAATTAAATTTTAAATTAATTGAATTGAGTTATTTTAAAATTTTGATTCGAGTAATACAAATTTTGAATTTAAATTGAGTTAAATGTTATAATTTGAATAACTCCAATCATTGAATAACAAATTCTTTGTAAATATTTTTTTTATTCAGTATTAATTTTAAAAATAAGTAAATTGATCTTTTCTCTTAACAAAATTATAAAAGATATTTAAAATAATTTTAAATTTCAAAATATTTATAAAAATTTAAAATTTATATTTTTAAATTATAATTATTTTTAAAAATTTATAATAATTTTAAAAATTCTAAATTATATAAAGAAAGTTAAAATTTTCTAAAATAATAATTTTGAGGACTTAAATAAGTTAATTAATTATTCAATTTTATCATCCTTCGTTTCTCCCACGCCCGTGTGACCTACCACACGCCCGTGTTGATTAAAAATGAGAGGCCGTGTGTCATACGACCGTGTGCACTCTCATTCGTTTCTCCCATGCCTTGTAACCTCCCACACACCCGTGTGATCGCACACACGGCCGTGTACCTTGCCCGTGTAACTCTCTGACTTGTTTTAAATTTGAAAAAATTAAGCTTCAGGTTTCACACGGCCTGGGACACGTCCGTGTGGTCCACACGGTCGTGTCACACTCCTGTGTGGATTTATTTTAGGCCGTGTCTCTGTCGAATTTTAGAAAAATTAAAGCCCAAGGTCCACACGGCCAAGGACACGCCCGTGTGTCCAGACTGTGTAACTCATTATCGATTTTTTTCAAAATTTTAAAACTAAGCCAAAAGATCCACACGGCCAAGGACACGCCCGTGTGTCCAGACTGTGTGGGTTTTTTAAAAACCATTTTTAAATTAATTTTAAAAATATTGTGAGTTAAAATTAAGAGTTTAACAGTGTTAGCACTCGGGTTGCCTCCTGAGAAGCGCTTGTTTAAAGTTTAAGCTTGACTTACCTCGTATTCACACGGTCACGGTGCTTCGCGGAGTCGAGACTCCTCTTTCTCGCTATCAATTCTTTCATTCAAATAAGGTTTAAGTCGAGTAATGTTTAACTTAAAAGTGTCGAAATGTGAATGAATTACCTCGACTGTACCGTATGGGAAGACATTGAGTACCGTAAAAAGAGTCACTCCGTTTGCGTTAAGTTCTGAAGTGGTGATTCGAGGGTCCGTTTCATCATAAGTACCTGGTCCCCAACCTTAAAGTGGTTCGTTCCATCCTTAAGCTCGTCATGGATTCGGTTCGGTTTTGCATCGTGTATTTTTGGTTTCTCCTTGAAATGTGTCTGCCATTCGTCTAGTTCATCTATTCGTAGTCTTCGTTCTTCGTGAGTCGTTCTGTTTTTGTTGCATGGACTAGAATGTGGCTCCCTCACGTTTTTCCTAGGGGTTTTCTGCAAAGAAGTTTGAGCCACAATGTTATTCATATTAACATAACTCGTAATATTATTCTGATCAATAGATATCTTAGCAGAATCACAAGCTTGGAGTTTTATTGTTTCATCTCCTACAGTATGAGTTCACTGTACCAACATCAATAATCGTTCTGGCAGTTGCTAGAAAGAGCCGCCCTAGGATTAAACGCACATCATTATCCTCATCAATGTCTCAAACAAAAAAAATCAACTGGGAATATGAATTTATCAATTTTAACTAGAACGTCTTCAACAATACCCCTAGGAAATCTAATAGTTCTATCTGCCATTTGAATGCTCATCCTAGTTTGTTTGGGTTTTCCAAGACCTAGTTGTTTAAATATTTTATGGGGCATGACATTTATACTCGCCCCTAAATTAGCTAAATCATTATTAACACTTAAACTACCAATTAAGCAAGGAATAGTAAAACTTCTTGGATCTTTCAATTTGTTGGGTTGTTTATTCTGCATTATAGCTGAGCTCACTGCGTTTAGCTCCACATGCGACGAATCTAACTTCCGTTTGTTTTCCAAAAGCTCCTTTAAGAATTTAACTGAATTGGGCATCTGCGAAAGAGCTTCAATAAACGGTAAGTTAATACGCAACTTTTTTAGAAGTTTAAGAAATTTACCAAATTGTTCATTTATGCGGTCTTTCCTTGTCGCGATGGGATATGGCACACGTGGTGTGTAATATTTACTAATCGATTTTTGCTTATCTTGACTTACCTCAACCTTACCATTGCTTACCACAGTTTCTTGCCTCGGTTCAGATTCAGATCCAGCTAACCCTTCTTCATCTCGAATAGTAATTGCATGAAGCTATTCTCTTGGGTTAGTTTCGGTGTTGCTTGACAAGCTACCTTGCGATCTTTCTGAAATCATCTTTGCCAATTGACCAATTTGATTCTCAAGCCCTTAAATCGACGCTTGTTGATTTTTGAGTGTTGTTTCAGTGTTTTGGAAGTGAATTTCTGACACCGAGATAAACTTCTCCAACATCTCCTCAAGGTTCAACTTTTTCTCTTGCGGGTAAGGTTGTTGTTGGAAGCCTGGAGGGGGTTGTTGTCTTTGATTTCCTTGACCACCCCACGAGAAATTGGAATGGTTCTTCCAACCTGCATTATAGGTGTTACTATAGGGATTATTCTGAGGTCTAGAATTATTACCCATATAGTTGACTTGTTCGTTCTCTGTGCTAGGGTTGTAGGACAGGCATTCTGGATTGTTCATCCATCATCCATTTGTATTACACTATATCGCCGGATGTACCTGCGTAGAAACACATAAACCATAAATCTTTTTATTCAAGAGTTCTACCAGGTTCGATAACATAGTGATTGCATCTAGATTGAAAACACCGGTTGCTTTTGTGGGCTTCGTCCTCATGACTTGACACTGATAATTATTCAGTGAAATCTCCTCTATATACTCATAAGGCTCCTCAGGTGTTTTATTATTTATAGTACCACCGGCGGCTGCATTGATCATTTGCCTAGTTGAGGGGTTCAAACCATTGTGGAAAGTCTTAACCAGTAGCCATAGAAGTAACCCATAGTGAGGTGCCTTTTCAATAAATCTTTATACCTCTCCCATGCATCATATAAGGTCTCTAAATCCATTTTTACAAATGAAGAAATATTATTCCTCAATTTGACTGTCTTAGCCGGTGGGAAGTACTTCAGCAAAAACTTCTCGGTCATTTGATCCCAAGTAGTGATAGAATCGCATGGTAAGGAGTTCAACCACTACTTAGCCTTATTTATCAACGAGAAGAGGAATAACCGTAGGCAAATGGCATCATCAGAAACGCCATTTATCTTGAAAGTGTCGCATAATTCCAGAAAATTAGCCAAATGAGTATTTGGGTCTTCATCCTGCAAACTATTGAATTGAACAAACTATTGGATAATTTGAATAGTGTTAGGTTTCAGTTCAAAATTATTTGCAGCAATAGCAAGTCTAGCAATACTCGATTCAGCCCCTTTTTCCGCTAAATTGAGCTTGGCATAATCGTCCATAGTAGGAGGAGCAGGATTTGGATTTACAGGATTTACAGCAACCACAGGGGGTAGCTGATTATTATGATTTTCTGCCATCTCCTTAGTAATAACAATAACGTCCTCTTGCTCTTCTATTGTACTTTGTCAACTCTTCCTCGCTTCTCTACGATTTTTGCGAGCTGTACTTTCTATCTCACTGTCAAATACTAGAGGTCTTGAGTCATAAACTAAAGGAACCTGCCAGAAACAAATAAAAAAAGAATTAGTAAACAAAAATTAAAATAAAAAAATGCAATTAAAGTAAAAATGGATAAATTAATAAAAATCAAGCGTTCCTAATATCTTAGTTCCCCGACAACGGTGCCAAAAATTTGATGACGTCACGAACTAACTAAAATATGACAAAGGTAAGCGCACCTATCGAATAGTAGTATAGCTACGGTGAGTCGGGAATATCGTATCCACGAGGACTAAAAGTACTAGTAATTACTATCTTTTTATTATCTAGCCTATAAATTGAACTAAACTAATTACTAAGCGACAGAGAGCAAATTGAGAGAATAATCGAAGAAAACTTATGAAAGAGACAATACCCAGGAAAGAATCCACCTAGACTTCACTTATTATTTTAAATCTGAATTAAACTATTTATTCATTTGGCTTGATCCATAGAAATCCCTAATTTATATTAATATCTCTTTCGAGAGTAAAAATAACTGACTCTAGGTTGATTAATTAAAATCTCTTTCTAGTTAAAACCCCTATCGTCGCATTAACTCAATCTATGGATTCCCCTATTAGATTTGACTCTAATCTGATAGGTTTATATCATCCTATTTCTAGGATTGCATGCAACTCCACTCTATTTTGCCAGATCTACTCTTAAACAGGGACTTTTGCTCCACTGAATAAGCACATCAATCATGAATTAATATCCTGAAAATATTAAACATGAAGATAAGTAAACATAATTGAGATCAAGAACAAATATTTATCATGTAATTCAGAAAAATCAAATAGTAAGATCTATCATAGATTTTATCTTTCCTAGGTATTTAAGGAATTTAGTTCATAAAAAAACCCAAAAACTTCTAAAGAAATTGAATGGAGATCTTCAGTCTTGAAGGAGATCCTGCTTTTAAGTTGAGTCCGTTAGCATTCTTCGAGTAATTTCTGCGTTATACTCTGCGTGTCTCCATAAGTCATCTTCTAATGTGTATTTATAGCCTTTAGAATGCTCAAAAACCCTAACAATTAGCTTTTTTATGTGTTTGGAAAACAGGGAGTGATATCGACACGAGCTGCCACATGGGCGTGTGGCCAGCCTGTGTGGCTGACACGGGCGTATGCTCAGCCCGTGTGGGAATGGTCTTGGCCGTGTGGATCCTTAAATCAGCCTGTTTTATTTGTTTTTGTCTCGTTTTTCGCTCTTTTTGTTCCCTTATGCTCACCCAAGTATAGAAACATTAAATTAAAGGATTAGGAGCATTAAATTCACTAAATTATATAATAAATCATCGAAAAACATGCTAAACATGGGATTAAAATGTGTTATTTTTATGGTTTATCAAATTGTTGGCTTATAAAAATACCATGCTCATTCTTATTCACTCTCATACCAAGGAAGTAGGTCATCAAGCCTAAATCAGTCATCTCGAAAACATCTTGCATCTATTTCTTGAATTCTTCAATCAGCTTACTCCTGCAACTAGTAACCAATAAGTCATCTACATGCAGAGACAAAATCAGTAAGGTTTCTTTCTCAGACTTCTTCGCATAAAGTGTAGGTTCACTAATACTCTTCTCGAACCTTAGCCCTTGGAGCTTGTTTTAGGCCATACAAGGCCTTCTTGAGCTTGTAAACCTTGTGCTCTTCACTAAGAACCTTGAAACCATCAAGTTGTTCAAAAAAGATCTCTTCTTTGAGAAATCCATTTAGAAAGCTGATTTATCATCCAGCTGGTGCACTTTTCACTGTTTTTGAGTAGCCAAGGCAAATAAAGTCTTATGGTGTCCAACCTTGCAACTGGTGTAAAGGTTTCAAAGAAATCGATGTCATGCTGCTGACTGTACCCTTTCACAACTAGCCTAGCTTTGTGCTTGTTCAATGACCCATCTGCATTGTTTTTTGTCCTGAACACCCATTTTACACCAATAACTTTTTTGTTTACTGGTCTATCAACCAGCTCTCATGTGTCATTCTTGTGGATCATCCTCAATTTAACCTTCATTGCTTCTTTCCAACAGCTCTCCATTGCAGCCTCATCAAAGCAAGAAGGCTCAATAATAGTCATATCACATCTCTCATAGATGTCCATTAAGGTTCTAGTGCATCTAACAGGTGCATCATCAAAATCATCTTCAGTTTCAGCTTCAATTTCAACCTGCTGCAGATCAAGATCATACTGGTCTTACTTAGACAGACTTGCATCTGTTCCATCCCATTTCCAATAGCTCTTTTCATTAAACTTCACATCCCTACTCACAACAATCTTCTTAGTAGATGGATCAAAGACCCTGTACCCTTTTTTTACATTGTTGTAGCCAGCAAAGACTCTAGGTATGGACCTTTTTTCTTGCTTGGTCCTCTTTTCAACTAGCACCAGTGTATAACATAAACAACCAAACACTTTCAAGTGTGAGACATTTGGTTTTTGACCAAACTAGGCTTCAAAAGGTATTTTACCTTTGGCTACATTAGTTGGCAGCCTGTGTAGCAAAAATACAGAGGTATTTACTGCCTCAGCCCAAAAATTGTTAGGTATTTTGCCTTTAAACAAAAGGCACCTAGCCATATCAATAACAGTCACGTTCTTCCTCTTACAAACACCATTCTGTTGTTGTGTGTAGATGGTGGTCAATTGATGCTGAATTCCAGGTTCATCACAAATCTTTTGAAACCTTTGAGATACATACTCAGTCTTATTGTCTGACCTCAAAGTCTTCAATTTGTAATTGGCTTGATTCTCAACCAATGCCTTGAACTTGCAAAACAAGTAAACCACATCTGACTTTTGTTTAGAAATCTTACCTAACAGAATCTAGTACAATCATCTATAAATAAAGCAAAGTACCTACTGCCATTCAAGGAGCAGGTCTTCATAGGTCCACTAATGTCTGTATGGACCAGTTGAAGCCTCTCTTGAGCTCTCCAAGCTTTGTTGAGAGGAAAAGGTAATCTGGTCAGTTTTCCAAGCTAACAAACCTCACCCACATCATTCTTAGGCTCAATCTTGGACATGTCTTCAACTAAATTCATCTTGTGTAGCAAACCAAGTGACTTATAGTTCACATGCTTCAGCCTTTTGTGCCACAAATATGATTCATCATTCAAAGTTGTATGTGCCTTTGCTTCTAACTGATTCACATCCAAAATGAAGGATCTATCATGCATAGCTACTGTTACCAGCACTTGATCAAAAACATAATTGATCACACAAGTCTTTCCTTCAAAAATAAGGGAGTAACCCTTCTCCAACAACTGACCAACATTAAGTAGATTCTGGTCAATATCAGGTACAAAGAGAACTTCAAGATAGTTTTGTTACCTGACTGAGTGCAAATCACAGCCTTGCCCTTTCCTTTAGCCTCGATGAACTCACCGTTCCCAATTCTGACTTTGGACACAAAGCTGGTGTCTAGCTCCCTGAACATGCCTTTATCTGAAGCCATATGATGAGTGCAGCCACTGTCTATCAGCTAATTCTTGCTGACTTTGCTCGAACTTGCAAAGCAGGATGCAATAAAGGCTTACTCCTCTTGAGCTTGGACATTCTCAGCAGCCTGAGCTTGATTATGCTGCTGTGGTTGTGTTTTTACCTTGTTCTTGTAAAATTTCTCAATGCGACTAAGTTTTTTGCAACTTCTACATTGAATGTCAGGCCTGTACCAGAAATATTTTTCAAATGAGTAAATTTCTTGCAGTGAGTGCATGGTGGAAACTTCTTTTTGGCAGCATCCTTTTCCCTTTCTCTTTCTTTTCTAGCCAAGGCTTCTTGCCCTTGTAACTTAAACTCAAGCTTGAGCTCTCTTTGCTCCTGGCCTGAAAGGCTCCCTCAAAATGCTCCTCCATTTTGTTTGATTTCTTTTCTCTTGTGCATAGAGAGCATTTATCAGC
The DNA here is from genome assembly GCA_025506655.1 of Gossypium rotundifolium. Taxonomy (NCBI): domain Eukaryota; kingdom Viridiplantae; phylum Streptophyta; class Magnoliopsida; order Malvales; family Malvaceae; genus Gossypium; species Gossypium rotundifolium. Next base: position 192,489,854 of record CP106727.1, read on the forward strand.
TCTGTCAAGGGTACAGCTGATAGGTCCTTCGAGTCTTCCAAAGAAGAAATTTTTGACTCGTACTTCTCTGGTAGAGTAGTAATGACTTTTTCAACTATCCTCTTGTCAATTAACTCATCTCCAAGTAGTCTTATGTTGTTGAATGTGGCCATAATCCTATCAGCATACTGCTTGATGGTTTCATACTCTTTCATCTTGAGATTCTCGAAGTCCCTTATCGAATTTATCAACTGTTGCTGCTTGGTCTTGTCTGACCCTTGAAACTATTCCTTGAGTCTGTCCCAAGCTTACTTTGGAGAGTCACAAGTCGAGATAATACTTCCAAGCCTATTTGATCTTAGTGTTATCTGATCAACCGTTGAAAGAAGTCCTACAAATAATAGAGTCTTCGGGAAGAATGTTTAGGTGAAGCATTAAGCTCATCGTATTTGTATTAGATTTTCTCTCACAAAAGGCCATCAAAGCTCAAGTATTAGTAAAATTTATTATTGAATGCTCCTTTCTTCATCACAAGAAAACAAGGATTAGGATATGGCAAAGAATTAACCAATACATGCAACCTTTAGATAGACAAAGGAGTCAAAACATGTGAATTGGGTAAGCCCTTTGCTTGAAGCTTAGTGGACCCTATTTGTAGATGTTTCAATCGGTAAGGATGAAGCTGTTCTTGGAATCTTGCTTATAGACCCACAACGCAATGAGTAGCAATATGGCTTATCTTTTTAGTTTAGTATCTCTAACAATATGGCAGAGTATGATGCATTGATGGAAAGACTTGAACTAATAGTCTGACTTAGGGCCAAAAAATACAAGTATATATAAATTCTCAGTTAGTGGCCAACCAAGTAACTGGGGAAACCAGGTTAAAGAGCATACCCTCACCAAATATCATCAGTAGATTACAAGCTTTTTTTAAGGTTCCAAACCATGAACCTGTAATAAATAGCCCACAATGAGAATTCATGAGTAGATGTATTATCCAAACTCTCAGGTACAATTGAGGTTCAACAAAGGGGTAAGATATTACTCTAACATTAGGTCCATCCAAGCTATGTCCAACGGCAAGTGTACTATCTTAATGAATGACGTAATTGGATGACACTAATCATGAAATTCCTAATAGATGAAAGAAGCCATTAAATTCTAAGAACGGGTGAAATTGATAAACAAAGTTATGAGGTACATATTTATTAATGGTGTATTGTACAAAAAGAGTTTCTCTTAGCCCCTACTTCGGTGTCTAGGTCCCAATAAGGCAGATTATATTCCAGGAGAAGTTCACTAGGGCATTTGTGGACATCAAATGGGTAAAAAGGTCACTTGCCCAAAATATTTTAAGTCAAGATTATTACTAGCCAACCATTCACAAGAGCACCTTAGACTTAGTGGTAAGATGTGAGCCTTACCGAAAATTTACCCACATCCTCTATACACCAACTAAATCCCTACAGGCGATTTTTAATCACCAGTCGTTGCTACCTAGGGGATGGATATCCTTGGCCCTTTTCTAGAAGCAATAGGAAGAAAGAAGTCCATTATGGTCTCTGCGAAGTACTTCACAAAGTGGTTGGAGGCAGAACCACTAGCCACTATCACAAAAAGGCAAATTGAAAACTTTATATGGAAGGTGATCATATATAGGTATGGTCATCCCTATGTTATTATCACCGATAATGGCATGCAGTTCCAAAGAAAACTTGAAGAGTTGTGTCAAAATCTGAAATTATGATAGCGAAAAGTTCAGTGAGGACACCTCAACGAATAGTCAATCCGAGGCCACCAACAAAAATGTTCTGGCATCTCCAAAGAAAAGGGTTGGTAAAATGAAGGAAGCATGGCTAAAGGAGTTGCCCAAATACTATAGGCCCTCTGGACCATTTCACATAAAAGAACAAGAGAAACCCCTTTCAACCTAATGTTTGGGATAGAGGTTGTTATCCCTGCAGAAACTGGTATAAGCTCCTTCAAGACTACATATTATGACCTTAGCCACAACAACGAGATGCTCCAAGCCAACATGGATCTGATGGAGGAAAAGAAAGAGGAATCTAAATTCAAGTTGGTGGCCTGAAATTAGCAATTGGCCAACTATTACAATGCCAGAGTCAAGTAAACAATTTCAAGTAAGGGACCTAGTAATGAAAAACATGTAATGTAACACCCAAACCCAGCCTAAAAGTCTAGACCGAATTCGGGATGCCACATTGATCACCAAAGTGATCGTGAGAAAATTTTACAAATCAAGTCGTTCAAAATCTAATTTCTGAAAATGTTTATCCCGAAGCAAATCAAAACACTTAATCATATAAAATTCATCGGTGAGTTTAACAGTATAAAATGTACGAATGAAAACTTAACAAGAGTTGTACCACGATATTGTGAAACTTTACAATTCGAACTTAAACGAATAACAATTAAAACCTAAAAATAAAAGATTATAACTTATTTTCACCAAAACTGTCCGAGACCTCCGCGTACTGAGTCAGACACAGAAAACTAGTAGTAGTCCTGCAATGGAACATACTTACAGACAGATAACAGTTAAGAGAGTTCGCCCAACATCAAACACACACCATATATACCTTACAGTCATATGGAACAAACAGACACACCTAACCTCACGTGCTATTCAAATATAATAGCAACAATTCACAAGTCAGTCACACTATCACAATAACAGTTCAGTCAGATATTTATAAAGAAATTCTACCAAATTCGCATAGGCACACGTGCCTTTCAGTCGATCAGTAACACATGCAGTCATAGTATCACATGTAGTCCAACATATCAATTAGACATTTCAGTCTAATAGTACAGTCACATTCAGACACACAGATTTAATCAGATGCATATGAGTGCAAATGAGTTATAAAATACCCCACCCATCCAGCCAACACACCATCTCCGTCCAACCCTACACTTACTGTGGGGATTTAATCAACCCACCCATCCCTGCACTCTGAGTAGGACCTCGAAAAGCCCATCCAACCTTATACTCCATAGGATGTCATCCCGAGTTGCCCGAGAACGATGATCATCAGCATTGTCCTCGACCCTCAGGGAATTGGGACCATCAGTGTGCAGATAGACTGTCAGCCTCATATATTACGCAGTAATGCTAGCATATGAGCTATATTGTACAATGCGATAAACCGCGGTACAAACATGCAATATGAACTGCTAGATCAGATAATGGTACGTAGCGTAGCTAACGTACATGCAATACAGTACAATGCGTTAATCCGCTATACCGGTAGATTACAGTAAAACTGCCAGATTAGATAATGGTACGTAGCGTAGCTAACGTACATACGGTACAATTCAATGCGGTAATCCGCTATACCGTTATGATGTCATCACGGGTTGCTTGACAACGATGATCATCCGCATTGTCCATGACCCTCAGGGTATTGGGACCACCCTCGACCCTCTGGGAATTGGGGCTATTAGAATGCAGATAAACTGCCAAATCGTAAACCTCGCTTCTCTTCAACATCCCGCCCAAAATAATTTTATGCAAATATATGAATGCATATGTATGCAGTCAGATGAACACAATTAGAATACCAGTTATAGATAGTTAATCAGAAGTAGACACTCACCTCCAATCAGTCAGTTACAGAATCAGATATGTGCACATTCACAATTCAAGTTCAGTATCAAGCTTATCACACAGCCAACCACAATTAACACACATAAATCGAAGTCAGAGCAGAGTCATAATTACCCTTGTTAAAGCTTAGCCAAGGGTTGAAACACACAGAGTCACGATTGCAGTTAACTTGACTTAAAATCAGACATTAACGAGTCAGGGCCACACGCCCATGTGCTCCTGCCGTGTGGAGCAATCCAAGCCGTGTGGGAGTCCAAACACCCATGTAGAGAGAGGTACACGGTAGTGTGGCAGAGGTACACGTCCGTGTGAAACAGGGGACACGGTCGTGCAACCAGGCCGTGTGACACACTGTCCACATTGGCTAAAATAGGGTGCAGGACAGACACGACTGTGTGAGGGTCTCACATGTTGGTGTGCCCACCACCAGGCACAGTCGTGTGTCCCAAAACACACGCCCATGTGGAATCCCTATTTGCCCAAACCAGTCACAACCGTGTGGTCAGGTCGTGTGACCCCAAATCCCTGAAATCTCTAATTCCCGAACCCACACGTCTGTGTGTCCTAAGGACGCGGCCGTGTGGATATCGATAAAATCCCCAATCGGTCACACGGCCGTGTGGCACCCAAATTTGGCCGAAAACCCTAATTCCCAATTTCACACGGTCGTGTGCCTCAGCACACGCCCGTGTGGTCGTCGAGGAGGCCACGAAACCACCCCATATCAGCCCCGAAATTGCCGTTTCGGCCACCAGAACCATTCATAACCTTTGCCATATCAAAGTATACCGAAAAGTGGCGATTTCTCATCACTTCCATCGACTAGAACTCAAAATCCTCGATTTAACATTCACTCAAGAAAACCTGAATCATAAGTTTGCAAAAACCATTGAACATTTAAAAAAAACAATGTAGTTACAGTTTGAATCCCACACCTGTTTGTAATCAGAGAAGACGGTAGAGGCGCAAAATTCTCGAATCCACAAAACAACCGTTTTGAGAATATTTAGAAAGCAGAAGAGAGGGGAGGAGAGGAGAACGTGAAAACAGAAAAGCCGAAAAAGAAAAAGAAAAAATCAGCTTTAGTCATAAAACTAATAATTTAATAATCATAAATAATTATAATTATTAACTAAAAACAAAACAAAATAAAATACCTACCAAAATGTTCACACTAAAATTCAAACCCGAAACCATGAAGTTCCCTAACACTCTCTCAACCACCAGACCAACAAGCCCATTTTGACACTAAATTGCACAACTTAACTTATGTGTGCGACCTCCTCGCTGTCACTACACTCAAAACCCAAAACTTTTAGACCCAAAATTCAGGACGTTACATGTAAGCTAGTTATACTTTTACACAAAAAGGAAAAATGACCCCAACTAGAAAGGCCCTTACAAGGTCATCAAAAAGTTAGGCTTCAATGCCTATAAACTAGTAGATATGAGAGGCAAAATAGTTCTCAAAATGTGGAACATCAAATATTTAAAAAATTTTATGTATGAACACTTCTAATAGCAGAGCCATTACTAGCCTTCTAAGGCATTTAGCTAAATTTCATTAAAACACCACACAACTTTTGAGGGTACTGCTAACTAAGTTAATAGCAGAGCCAATACTATCCTTTTAAGGCACTTAGACAAATTTCGATAAGTTAAAACGACATGCACCCTTCGAGGGTACTGCTAGCTAAGCTAATAGCAAAGCCACTATTATAAGGCACTTAGCCAAATTTCAATAAAACAACACACCCCCGTCGCGGATATTGCTAGCTAAGTCAATAGCAGGGCCATTGCTAGCCTTCAAAGGCACATAGCCAAATTTCATTAAGTTAAAACGACACACACTCTTCGAGGGTACTACTAGCTAAGTCAATAGCAGAGCCATTGCTAGCATTTTAAGTCACTCAACCTAATTTCATTTATCCAAACATGCATACTCTTTAAAGGTATTACTTGAATAACGAAATAACAAAACAGTTCCTACAATGAAACCTTTCCAAACTAGTAGAATCCATATGCAATAGTCCAAAACAAAAGCAAAGTAGTAAATGATAGACTCAGCAAAAATGAACAAGGGACAATTTCATTGAAATAAGAAAAATTTACAAGCAAAGCTATATCTACTCCTCGGCAAGAGAATAAACTGTTACATTCGTGGAGTCAAAGGAAGACAAAACAACAGGAGTGGTAACAGTGGCAGGGGGCTTGGTCACAGCAAATGGGTCTTCAACTTAGGTCTAACTCCAATGTCATCCTCTAAAAGCTCTTCATAACCCTTCACTAATGATCCCTCAACTTGGGAAGTACCTGGAGGTGACAATACTTTATCGCGCATCATGGCCTTCAAGCTGGGCCACTCTTCCCTCGAAGGGTTCATCGCATAAAAACTAGTCCCCCTTTAGCAACAGCCTAGTAGGCATTCCAGTCCATATTACCGAAGTTTAAGGTTCTGTAAAGCACCTGCACAGCACCAACGATGTTATTTCTCAATGTGGGATCGAAAGAATCGCAAGCAGCCAACCTACCTTTCAACCTCCTAGCTGTCGTTGCACCTTTGTAGCTCTTTATCCTTTGAGATCAATTGCTTGCTACAAATTTTTGCTTCCTTCTCTCAAGCAGCGAACTGCTACTTCGACTTCTACTCGCTCCCTTTCTTTCTCCTTGAACTCGAGAAGTATCTTTAAAATGTCTGTTATCGAATTCCTTTCTTTGCTTCAGCCATACCCTCTACCTTTTGAAGAGCCATTTGCAGCCTCTTTTTGTCAAACTCCAAGTTTTGCAACTCCTGGCACATAGAGAACCAAGCTTCACGCGCTTGAGAAAGGTGGATCCCTAGTTCCACAAAACTGGGATGACGAATCCCATAAAAACTGCCAGTAGTGGTGCTTACCCTCAAAAGGGGCATAAAGACAGGTGCACCTATGAACAAAATAATGGCAAAGGCATCAGAAAGTCTACAGTTCTTAAGAATAAAGCCAAAAACCATAACAAAGAACGAACACAAACCTAAGCTAAAAGAGACAGTAGGCATGTTGCATAAGACAGGCTGGGGCGGTGCAGCATGGGAGGTACCAACCATCATAATGGTCCTGGAAGGTGTACCAAGCACTCTTTTGATAAAAGCATTCTCAGCGTAAGCACTAAAAGGTGCAACAGATGGAACTGAAATAGCTAGAGTTGAGGCAGCAGTAGTCTCCCCTGCATTAGAAACAGGATGAGGAGGAAGACCATATGCACCGGTGCTGCTCCGAGAATGGACACTCATCAATTTGGGAGCTCTTTTGGCTAGTCCCGGCATTCATACTATTGAGTAGTGCCTGCTCAACTTCAACCTCATCATTTCTCGGGGTGTTAGCCATTATACATGCACACCACAAAAGCATAATAATGAATTCTAAAAAAACAATAACAATAAAAAAAAAAAAAACTCTCGAAAGAGCCTAAACAATATTACGAGGCAGGAGGATCTTAGGGTGATCATTCAAAAACTTATTGAACCACCCCCACCTCTCGTGAACATGCCTTTGCAATGTCAACACATCTACAGCTACATTTACAAGGAATATCTAACCAAAATTTTATAAATTTTCATAATTAATGGCTGAAAAAACTTATTAATAATTGGATTAGTAGTTTTAAAAAAAAAAACATTTCAAACCGATTAACATCCAGAACACTAAAAGGGCCAGCTTTAGTGAGGCTGACAACTTAGTGAAAATTGGGTATTTCATTAATAAGATCATGACAAATAGAAATTGAGACTTCGAAATAGTTGCTAGCAACCAGGTTAGCAATCCATTGAGTTTTGGTAGAATTGTGAAATTGTAATTATCGGTTGATTTTTTTGTACAATTTGAATTAAATATATATTAATTTTCATTTATAATTTTATTATTTATTACTATTTTATTTTTATATATTTTAAAAAAATCATATGATGACGACTATGTATTATAATCTCAAAATGTCATGAGTCTTAAATTTAATGGTGTTCTAAAAATTACCGAAATGGTTGACTAAAAAAATTGGGTATCAAATTGGTAGAAAGTGTCAAAGTTGAGAGGCTAAATAAGTATTCAAGCCATTACAATATTATTAATAAGTATTGAGATATTAATAAGGGAAGAAATTTATTTACCTCTTCTATTAATATTTTAATTATTCAATCGTTGAATTTATAAATATATTATGCTTCTTTTATTAATAGTTTAATTATTAATAATTTAATAAGTATTTTGTTTAAAGAAATATATTATCATCACTATTATGTTTTTACAAAACCATAAATTAATTAAATGGCAAACTTTTAAATTCATATATATTTATTCTATTATGCATTAATTCAATATCACTATTTTAATTAAACAACTTTTTTAACAATTTTATTAAAAAGTCAAATCTAAAATCTTATAATCTAATGACATAATTCTTAGTTAACCAACTATTTTTAAAGGGTCAGTTGATAATACTGAGGATTTCTATTTCTATTTACTGCTCAAGGACAAAGTCAAAAAGAATATGGTATTCGGGGCAAATTACTAAATAATGTTTTTTTTTTTTCAAAATTTATGGAAAAGGAAGTTTTCTCAATTATTTACCGGAATGGGCTATTTTCCCCAAAAGCGCTTCCACGTCAGCGCGATGTCAGGATACGTGGCAGGAAAACGCGTCCTTGGGTGAGCGTTTTCTACCACATCAGCAGAAATCGCGTCCTTGAGGGCGCGCTTTGATGATGTGGCAAAAACGCTCCCCCAGGGATGCGTTTTCCCGCTCTAACGGCCTTTTTTTTTTTACCGTTGGAGGCCCAACAGTAAAAAAAAAAAAAAACTATAAAACCCTCCTTTCATTATTTTCACATAAAAGTCCTTACACTATTTCTCTCAACTTTATCTAAAATTTCTCTCAAATTTCTCTCAAATTCCCCTCAAATTTCACAAAAATCCTTTAATTTTTACAAAAAAGCCCTATTTAAAAGTATTTTGAATTAGTTTTTTTTTTAAATTTAAAAATATTTGATCTTATTAGAAATGACCAAAGAATTAATTCGTCTTGATAATAAACACATCTCCATCGATCAAATGACAATGGTAAGTTATAATTTTAATTTTTCAATACTATTTAATATTTTTTTTCATTTATGCAATTTTAATTAATTTTTATTTTATAATTTTTTATAACAATCTGTAGATCGGGTGTTGCAATGTTATATTCGTAATATGCCTAGTCTGCCATCGCCATTGATCAAGAATTACCTGCGGGAAGTGGGTTTTTGGCACGTGGCCACGATAGGCCGGGGGTGCAAGTTGGACCCGAAACCAATCAATACGTTCATAGAGAGGTGGAGACCCGAGACGCACACTTTCTATCTTCCATGCGGAGAGTGTACTATCACTCTGGAAGGCGCAGTTGTAATCGGGATTGTCAGTGGATGGGTACATAGTCACCGGGTCCGCAACTTCTGGTGATTGGGGAGCCGTATGCTACGAGCTTTTGGGTGCTATTTCGGATAACAATAACGGAGGTCGGATCGAGATGGGCTGGTTACGAGACACATTCCCAGATTCGGATAATGATTCAACTTAATTAGAAAGAATATGGTATGCTCGGGCATACATTCTTGAGATGATTAGAGGCTATCTGATGCCGGAGTTGTCACGAAACCTCGTACATCTGAGATGGCTACTGAAACTCGTTGATTTTAGAGTAGCCGGTGAATTGAGTTGGGGTCTGCCGTGCTAGCAAAATTGTATCGGGAGATGTGCGGGGCAACACGACCAAATAAAGCCAAAATCGGAGGTTGCTTATCACTACTGCAATCATGGGCATGGTTTTGCTTTCCATTTTTACGTCCTTGAGTGGGCCACCCTTATACATTCTCACTCATAACAAGGTAAATTTAATATTAGATTTTACAATTATTACATAGATTTAAAATATAATGGTATGCTAAAAATTTATTTAATTAGATGGAACCATTCGGTGAGTTATGTTGGAATACCTACCTCGCTTGAAGATATACGGCTTCTATTAGACTAACGGTCGGAAGCATAAGGAAGTATTAAATAAAATATATTTTCATAATAAAATAGTCGTTTCATATTTAGTATTTAGTATTTAGTATTTAGTGTTTAGTGTTTAGTGTTTAGTGTTTAGTATTTAACTAATATTTTTATCATGTTAATATAGTTTCAATGGACACCATACGAGGATCTGGCAATTCGGGCAGTAATTCCGGATGAATTCTTTCAAAATCTGAACATTTGGCATGTGAAGGTCTCATTGGTCAACTATGCCACCGTGGAGATGCACCAGTCAGATCGGGTTCTGCGACAATTTAGATTCTGACAACCAATTCCCGTGGCACTTAAGGTGCTCGAGGATGAGCATAAAGTTGACTTACAGCAGTTGCATACGGATTGGCCGAGATTTTGGTCAGCATATATCGAATTGTGGGAAAATCGGTATGATTATATACCTACTCGGGAACCGATCATCGTTCCTAAGTTAGCGTGTGTGCCGGAATACATGCCATGGTTTAGGATCCATGGCAAGCCATATTTATTGTCAGAAGAGGAAGGCGACAGCAACTTCGTGTACAAAGGGAACAACGGGCCTTTTAAATCCAAGGAGAATGGATGATGGGACGGGACCAATCAACAGCGCTGACACAACCACCGGGCCCATCAACAGCACCCACACAGTCACCGGGCTTGTAGCACCCACTACTCGTATTCGTTGTCGGAATAGGGTACGAGGCATTACCGGAGTTTACGATTTTTTTTTACTCAATATAACCCATTTATAAATATCTAGCTTTTCTTGCAAATTCTAAATCGAGACCATTCCAATTCAACATATTTTCAAAATAAATTCATGCATATTTATAAGATAACATCATCACATACAAAAACTAAAATTTGTTAGCCATACTAATGGCTGACCTTACATTCATATCATATTAACATTTACTTTATTAGCTTATACATGCCATTTATTTCCAAAATAAAGTTTCTTTAAATACCAAAATCTTGGTGTTGATAGTGTGATGTGTCTCGATCGAATCGACCTCCGAGCTCTTAAAACTACAAAATAGGGAAAAAGGAAATAGGGTAAGCACTTTGTGCTTAGTAAGCTCATGTAACAAGAATTATACTTACCCAATATTTTCAATACAAGCAACACTACATCAAAACAGACTTTTAGCGACGTTTTTAGTGGCGTTTAAAACAAAAACGCCGCAAATATTATACATTAGCGGCGTTTGAAGAAGAACACCACAAAAAAAAGAGAAATAGCGTTTATTTACAAAATGTCGGTATAAAGGATATATAGCGGCGTTTATTAGAAGCGCGCTAAAGCTCGAACTTTTAGTAGCGCTTTTGTAAGCCGCGCTAAAAGTCGAACTTTATGCTTTTTCTAACCGCCGCTAAAATCTTGAACTTTAGTGGCGCTTTTAAAAACGCCGCTAAAAGTCTGAACTTTAATGCGCTTTTGCAAAAACGCCGCAAATAATTAGGGTTTATGGTTTAGCATATATAACTTAAGGTGTAAGGTTTATGAGTTACTATTTTAATGTTTAGGGATTATGGTTTATGATTTGCAGTTTTAGGTTTAAGGGGATGTGTTAGGGTTTCATAGGTTAAAAGTTAGGGTTAATGGGTTTAAAGGTAAATGGTTAATGATGTGGGGTTAATATGTTAAGGGTTAGCGGTTAGGGTTTTATCGTTTATGATTTAGGGTTTGTGGTATAGAAGATAGGAATTATGGGTTTAGATTAAATTAGTGTATTTTAATTTATATATTAAATTATTTATAATATGGTTTAATTTAGGGTATATATATAGTTTAGGGTTTAGGGTTTAGGGTTTGGGGTTTAAGAATTAATTAAGATTTATGGTTTCGGGTTTAAGCGTACGGGTTAGGTTATGGTTTAGGCAAGGTTTATAGTTTAAATTTTAGTTTTTAGAATTATATATTGGGTTTAGGGTTTAGTGCTTAAATCATATATCGAACAACAGAGTTATTATTAGAGAGTGTTAGTGTTTAGGGATTTAAGTGTTCGATAATTTGATAAAGAGGTGAAAATCAAATTCTTTTAGGGTTTAAGGTTTGCAATAAGATTATTTCTTTAATTAACTTTGCACCTTGTAATATACGTATGCGTTGCGGTTTAGGGTTTAAGGTATATAAGTAAAAGTTTATAGTGTATAATTTAGGGTTTAGTGTATCATATGACACACATTTTTATTAGGTCAGTATAATTTAGGGTTTTATGATTTAGGTATGAGAACTTAAATTATAAAACTATATAAATTAAATATAGTGCTAGAAAGAGAACAAAATAAATTTAAAGGAATTTAATAAATAAATAAAGTAAAAAAAATTATTGGTATTAGCGGCGTTTTGATAAAAAAGCTTAAAACTATATTAATAAAAGAAAACGACGCCGTTTTCATAGAGGCGATAGCGGCGTTGGCCACAAAAGCATACGATAGATTAGTATTAGCGGCGTTTTGCTCAAAACGCAAGGAAAAAGCATATTAATAAAAGAAAGCGACGCCTAGTTTTCATGGGGCGATAGCGGCGTTAGCCACAAAAACGCCACAATAGATTAGTATTAGCGGCGTTTCACCAAAACGCATAAAAAACTATGAATTTTAATTCAAGCGGCCGTTTATATAGCGGCGTTTTTTGTTAAACGCCGCTAAAAGTCGGTCCTTTAGCGGTAGCGTCTTGAAAACGCATTAAAAGTCGACCTTTAGCGGTACGCTTATGCTCAAACGCCGCTAAAGCCCGATCTTTAGTGGCGCCTTTTGTAAACGCCACTAAATTTTAAATAATATTCAAGATTTCAAATTTGATCTAATTCTTTTAAATATTATAATAATTTTAAAATTATTTATTTAAATGAAAAATGAAAATACTATTATTAAATAATTTTATATTATTTTTATTTTATATATTAATTTAAATATTGTTTTATTTAAATGAAAAAGTTTATATTGGTTTTTATTTTATATATTAAATAATTTTAAATTTTAAAGGCATTAGTGGCGTTTTGTTTAAAAATGCATAAAGATATCTTTTAAGCGGCGCCGCTTTTATTAGTTTTTAGTGGCGTTTTGGTAAAACGCATAATAGGTCCCCTTTTTGCGGCGCTTTGATTAAAAACGCCGCAAAGGTTAAATTTCTTTTGGCAAAGCGTATCGTTTTGCTCTCTACCCACACAATAACCCTTTCCCATTTCGATTCTGCGGGTTCATTTGCCCCTTTTCATTTCATTTCTCGCCGAGAAGTAACTGACCGGTTTAACCTCTTACAGACCGGTCCCAATCGAGATTTCACGGACACCGAAAGATATTCAATCATTGCTCCTAGAAAGCGGAATTATTTTAACCCTTTTCCTCCATTGACATCCCTTTGATCGAAGCATAATAGGTAATCAAACCCTAATTTCGATTTATTATTTTTCATTTTTTGTCAAATCCCTAATTCCCGATGTAAGCGGAATTATTAACTTGAATGATTGTCAAATCCTTTTTCCTCCATTTTTTTGTCAAATCCTAAATCCCTAATCGAAACCGAATTATTTTAACCCCTTTTCTCTGCATTTGTCTTTGTTTAGATTTATTATTTTCAGTTTTTTTGTCAAATCCCTAATTTAGTCATGTTAGATTGTTAACTTGAATGATTGTTAAGCGGTATGGTGTTGCTCGGCTTTTGAATTTAAAATTGTTTGAGGGTTTTATATTGCGTTGTGAAGCGATAACATATAAGAAGTATCTATTCTTTGGATTCTTCGTTGAAATCAATAAAAGGTAATTTAGTCTTCTTCTTCTTCATCATTTGCTAATACCTTTGTTTAACTTTATCCCATGTTCTTTGCATATGTTGGGATGATAATTTTTCTATATTCATATTCGAATATATATTGAATATAAATAATTTAGAATAAATGAAAATCCATGTAACATAAATGTTTTTGGCTCAATGATTATCATGTAGTTTGTGTTTATGTTTTGCTATGTTAGCTAAATTCAAGTTTAAGCATCGATATTGGTGTGTTTGACATATAAACTTCATCCCAAGTTCTTTTCATATGGTGGGATGACTTTTTCTATATTCATATTCGAGTATATATTGAATATGAGTATTTTAGAATAAATGAATTTGGCTCGATAAATTATTATGTAGTTTGTATTTATGTTTTTCTATTGAATATTTTAGGTTAAGTATCTTTTTTCTAAAATTTATGTTATTTAAATTCAAGTTGAATGTTAAAATATGAGTATGTATCTAAGGCGAATATATCTAATGTATTTGAATATATATATGAAATGTAAATATTGAATGAAGATGCTTAAAGAAAAAATAAAAGTTGGGAGTTAACTTTCATGTTAAACATGGAGTTAAAAGTGGTAGTCGATAAGAATTGTAAAAGTATTGAAAATGGTAGCAAATTGCTCGAAAGTCAATTTCTTAATTTCAAAGGTTAGAGCCTCATTTATTTTAATTGGTTTTGTATCTTACGTATCTTATCGGGTAAATTTTAGTAAAATTTATGCTAATCTGAATCAAAAGAGTTTCTATTTTTATAATTTAAAGGAACTTTTAAATATATTAAAAGAAATTCGAATACATAGAAAATTTTAAAATATTTATATACACAATGAACCATGTCTATGTCTATGTAACATAAGTTTAATTAGTTTCTTCTCATCTCTATATACCCGACATTTGATTGCAATATTGTCCAGAACCATTTGATCTGGTTACATTCTTAGATGTTTGTATTAGATGAATTGAAAGAAGACATTTTAGGAACATGGTAGATAAAGAGAATATATGTTGAGCTTCGGCTATTAAAATGAGTTGTTGTCTTCTTTGTGGATGTTTGCTAAGTAATTTTGGACTGTACAATGAGTTCTTTGTCTTCTTTGTGGATGTTTGCTAAGTAAAATGAGTTCTTTGTCTTCTTTGTGGATGTTTGCTAAGTAATTTTGGATTTGTAAAATGAGTCTTTGTCTTCTTTGTGGATGTTTGCTAAGTAAAATGAGTTCTTTGTCTTCTTTGTGGATGTTTGCTAAGTAAAATGAGTTGGTGTCTTCTTGTGAACATTATTTTAGTACTGAAATTTTGAATTTCTTGTTGATGTTTTCTAAATAATCCATTATGTTATTTCTCTAAAATGAAATGCATCTACAAAACGAATCTAAAATACATCATTTAATTACATCAGTTTTTTAGGTCATGTATTTAGGTATTTGAACATTATTAGGAGTAGCATTGCGGAAGACTACAATTCTGCACTCTTCTCACTCTTCAATTATACGGTTCTAAGGTTGTGAGTCTTTGTTGCAACTTCTCATGTCGACTTCCTCCGGTGGTGATCTAATCCTCTGTTGGATTCAAGTTGCTTAATGAGAACCAACAAATTAAATAAGGTAAATATTTAAACCCTACTCATATTTTGAGGATTGATTTATACTTGAGATTTTGAATTATTTGCTCTCGGTTATATTTTACATTTTCGATCCTACTTAATGCTACTCCTTCGCATCGATTTATTTTAAAAGCTACTTAATGCTACTCCTACTTAATACTATTATCATAGCTTTTTCTCCTTACAAATACCAAAATTAAATACCAAAATAATATAACAATTATTAAATACATAATTAGCTAATAATATTAATAATTAAGTTTCATAAAATTAACCTCTAAAACTTGAATTAAATTGCATTTATCATATTTTATTTGACAAATTAAGCGTAAAATAACAATAACTTCACAATTTATTATTGATTTATTCTATTAAAAATCATAAAAATTTAAACTTAATAATATTAACCAAATTAAATATCGAAATAATATAACATTTATTAAACCCTTAAACCCTACACCGTTGAAACCCTAAAACTTTAAAATCTTAAAACCCTAAATTCCCAAACCCTAAATTCCTAAACCCTTAAACCTTAAACCCATAAACCCTAAACCCTTAATTCTAAATCCTTAAACCCTTAACCCTTAACCCCTAAACCTCTAACCCCTAACCTTTAACCACTAAACCTTTAATCCCTAAACCCTTAAACCTAAAACCTTTAAACCCTAAACCCTTAACCCTAAATCCATAAACCATTAAACCTTAAACCCTTAAACTTTAAACCCCTAACCCCTAACCCTTAACCACTAAACCTTAAATTCCTAACCCTTAAACCTTAAACCTTAAACCCTTAATCCTAAATTCTTAAACCTTAAACCCTTAACCCCTAAACCTCTAACCCCTAACCTTTAACCACTAAACCTTTAATCCCTAAACCCCTAAACCTAAACCCTAAACCCTAAACCCTTAACCCTAAATCCCTAAACCATTAAACCTTAAACTCTTAAACTCTAAACCCCTAACCCTTAACCCTTAACCAATAAACCTTAAATTCCTAACCCTTAAACTTTAAACCCTAAACCCCTAACCCTTAACCCTTAAACCTTAAACCCCTAACCCCTAACCCTTAACCACTAAACCTTAAATTTCTAACCCCTAAACCTTAAACTCCTAACCCCTAACCTTTAACCACTAAACCCTAAATCTCTAACCCCTAAACCATAAAACCATAAGCCCTAAACCCTAAAACCTTAAATCTTAAAACCTTTAAACCTTAAACCCTTAAACCCTAAACCTTTAACCCCTAACCCTTAACCATTAAACCCTAAACCTTTAACTTTAAACTTTTAAACCCTAAACCTTAAACCCCAAACCCATAACCCTTAACCACTAACTTATAACGTGTAACCACTAAAATTTTAAGTTAATATCAAACTTCATAACTTTGAAAAAGATTCAAAGTATATAGGTTGGAAACCTGACGGGTTGCCTTATATCTCACTGTCAGATATAACGGATCCTCCCTAGGTGTAACAATGCCACGTACGATGGATCTTAAAGAATACATAACTTACCTAATTTTAATAACAAATTGCATAAAATACATAAGTTGACGATTAAATTTAATAACTTACATAATTTTTCCTTAATATCAAACTTCATAACTTACATAAAACTTAAGAAAAAGATTCAAAGTATATAAATTTGGAAACTCGACGGGTTGCCTTATATCTCCTTGTCGGATATAACGGATCCTCCTAGGTGTAACAATGCCACGTCGATGGATCTTAAAGAATACATAACTTACCTAATTTTAATAACAAATTGCATAAAATACATAAGTTGACGATTAAATTTAATAACTTACATAATTTTTCCTTAATATCAAACTTCATAACTTACATAAAACTTAAGAAAAAGATTCAAAGTATATAGGCTGGAAACTTGACGGGTTGCCTTATATCTCATTGTCGAGATATAACGGATCCTCCTAGGTGTAACAATGCCACGTCGATGGATCTTAAAGAATACATAACTTACCTAATTTTAATAACAAATTGCATAAAATACATAAGTTGACGATTAAATTTAATAACTTACATAATTTTTCCTTAATATCAAACTTCATAACTTACATAAAACTTAAGAAAAGATTCAAAGTATATATTTGGAAACTGACGGGTTGCCTTATATCTCCTTGTCGATATAACGGATCCTCCTAGGTGTAACAATGCCACGTCGATGGATCTTAAAGAATACATAACTTACCTAATTTTAATAACAAATTGCATAAAATACATAAGTTGACGATTAAATTTAATAACTTACATAATTTTTCCTTAATATCAAACTTCATAACTTACATAAAACTTAAGAAAAGATTCAAAGTATATAAAGTTGAAACACGACGGGTTGCCTTATATCTCATGTCGGATATAACGGATCCTCCTAGGTGTAACAATGCCACGTCGATGGATCTTAAAGAATACATAACTTACCTAATTTTAATAACAAATTGCATAAAATACATAAGTTGACGATTAAATTTAATAACTTACATAATTTTTCCTTAATATCAAACTTCATAACTTACATAAAACTTAAGAAAAAGATTCAAAGTATATAGGTGGAAACTCGACGGGTTGCCTTATATCTCTCCTTGTCGGATATAACGGATCCTCCCTAGGTGTAACAATGCCACGTCGATGGATCTTAAAGAATACATAACTTACCTAATTTTAATAACAAATTGCATAAAATACATAAGTTGACGATTAAATTTAATAACTTACATAATTTTTCCTTAATATCAAACTTCATAACTTACATAAAACTTAAGAAAAAGATTCAAAGTATATAATTTGAAACTTTGACGGGTTGCCTTATATCTCCTTGTCGGATATAACGGATCCTCCTAGGTGTAACAATGCCACGTCACGATGGATCTTAAAGAATACATAACTTACCTAATTTTAATAACAAATTGCATAAAATACATAAGTTGACGATTAAATTTAATAACTTACATAATTTTTCCTTAATATCAAACTTCATAACTTACATAAAACTTAAGAAAAAGATTCAAAGTATATAATTTGAAACTGACGGGTTGCCTTATATCTCCTTGTCGGATATAACGGATCCTCCCTAGGTGTAACAATGCCACGTCGATGGATCTTAAAGAATACATAACTTACCTAATTTTAATAACAAATTGCATAAAATACATAAGTTGACGATTAAATTTAATAACTTACATAATTTTTCCTTAATATCAAACTTCATAACTTACATAAAACTTAAGAAAAAGATTCAAAGTATATAGTTGGAAACTGATGGGTTGCCTTATATCTCTTGTCGGATATAACGGATCCTCCTAGGTGTAACAATGCCACGTCGATGGATCTTAAAGAATACATAACTTACCTAATTTTAATATCAAATTGCATAAATTACTTATATAAATTATTAATTAACAATTTAGCAGTATAATTTATTGTCAAGTTTAGACTTCAACAACTACGAAATGGATAGGAGTTGGATGAAATTGTCAAGGGTAAGCAACGGCTATCGAAATGGAGTAGAAACTTTTACGAATTTCGCATTTCAAAATGCAAGCCAAGAGAATATGATTCTTTGCCCGTGTAAGAAGTGTTGCAATATTAAGCGGCATTATCGTGAAGTGGTCTACGAACATCTAGTTGTTGATGGTTTTGTCCGGGGTACAAAATATGGTTTTTCATGGCGAGTCTACATCTAGGGAGCATCTTCATCGATGAATCGGGGTATTCTCATCTGCTTTCAACCGAATGTTAGTAGCGATAACATGGAAAACATGTTGCGGGATGCTTTTAATATCTTGTGATGATGGTTTGGTCATTTCCACGACTTGGGTGCAACCGATGATCACAATTTTGGAGGAAATACTTTCACCGAAGGGGAAAGAAGTGTACCGGATGAACGACCAAATGAAGAAGCTGCGAGGTTCTATCGTTACTTGGTGAAATGAATGAAGAAGCGTATGAAGGATCAAAATTTTCCAAGCTGTCATTCTCAGATTCGTCTTTTCACTTGAAATGTTTGGGGGGTGGACGGAAACTCGTTCACAATGTTGTTAGAGTTCTTGCAAGAAATGTTCCGTTTGCAAAAATCCTCGATCTTCCAAAGACATGAATAAATTGATAAAGGATTTGGGCCTTGGATACAATAAAATTCACAGTTGCCCAAATGATCGCATGTTGTATTGGGCGACCGCATAAACCAACAGATCTTTGTCATGTATGCGCCAATCCGTTGGATTCATAGAAATACGAGAGGGGCGATAACGAGGACGAACATGGTACACGACCAAAGAAGCGACCATTAAGATTTTGCGATATTTTCCCTTATCTGAGAGGCTTCAACGGCTTTTCATGTCGTCCAAGACAATAGAATCAATGACGTGGCACCGTGATGGACGAACCGATGATGGGTTGTTAAGGCATCCTGCAGATTCTTTAGCTTGGAAATGTTTTGACTCTAAATTTCTAAGCTTTGCAAGTGATCCTTGAGTGTGAGGCTTGGGCTAGCATCCGATGGATTTAACCTTACAAACTTATGAGCACAACGTCTGATGCTTGGCTGTGGTGCTTGTTCCCTACAATTTGCCTCCATGGGTTTGCATGAAACAATCTTCTTTTATCTTGTCTATGATTATACCTGGAGAGAAAGGGCCGGGGAATGATATTGATGTCTATTTGCAGCCACTTGTTGACGAGTTAAAATAACTATGGGCTGGTGTTCAGACATTCGATGCAATGAGAAAAGAGAACTTTAATTTACGCGGCATTAATGTGGACTATTAACGACTTTTTGGCTTATGCTAATTTATCGATTGGAGTACCAAGGACGTTATACTTGTCCGTGTTGTCTTCTGTGAACATGTTCGCAATGGTTATATAATGGGAAGAAGTTTTCTTACATGGGGCATCGTCGGTGGTTTACCGAAAATCATACATTTAGATTTGAGTGCTCAATTTGATGGTCTTGAAGAGTTTAGATCAGCTCCTTCATGAGGCCGGTGGATCCGAAATATTGTTAATGTTGAAAGATATGAATTTCATTTATGGAAAGATGAATCAACCGCAAACCCATAGAAAAAGAGGATCTAGGGATGAATCGATGATGAATCGATGAAGAGGATGATCCTAATGAGGTGACTTGTGGAAAAAGAAGTATTTTTTTGAGTTGCCTTATTGGGAGCATCGACTTTTACGCCATAACCTTGATGTGATGCATAGAGAAAAATGTCTGCGAGAACATCATTGGGACTATTTTGAATGTCGATGGAAAATCGAAGATAATCTTGAGTAGACTTGATTTAGTCCACATGGGAATTGGCGTGAGCTTCATCCCCGAGCACTTAGAATATGAAATATCGATTGCCTGCTATTTTTTCAATGTCGAAGACGGAGAAAGAAGTATTCTGTACGGTATTGAAGGATATAAAGGTCCCGGATGCGTATACATCAAATATATCGTGATGTGTGAGTCTTAAGGATCGAAGATTATATGGCTTAAAATCGCATGACTATCACATATTGATGCAAGACTTACTGCCAGTTGCTTTGCGGTGTTGTATGTCGAAAAAGGTGACGGCTCCTGTAATTGAACTGTCAAATATAATGAAAGTCATTTGTGGTAAAGTTTTGAATGTTCAAGAACTTGAGAGACTGCAAGATCGAGCCGCATTAACTTTATGCAATCTGGAGAAGATATTCCCGCCTTCCTTCTTCACTATCATGGTGCACTTGTTAATTCATCTCCCGCGTGAAGCAATTCTTGGTGGACCCGTTTTCTATCGATGGATGTATCCCATTGAAAGGTCTTACTTTATTTGCAAAATATTCCTTCATTCAGCTAAATGCCTTTATTTCCAACTTTTGATAATGTTGTATATCGTGTTTAGGTTCCTTTCCAAATTGAAGTCATACTGCCGCAATAAGCGTTATCCGGAAGGATCAATTGCCGAGGGATACTTGGCAGAGGAATGTATGACTTTCTGTTCGAGGTATTTGGAAGATGTTGAAACAAGAATGAACAGACCAAGTAGAAATCTTGGGCTCACAGATCATAATTTGGTGAAACTTATTTATTTCAAAGTTTGAGAACCGATCAGCAGAGTCGAAATTACGTAATTAGGCGATAGATCGTGGGTCCAAGCACATCGATCGTTCTTTTCATCACGATTCAATGGAACCATTTGAATCGTTCTACAATTTGATAAATACTCATCAATTATGATTTGTTTGTCTTCTAACAAAGTCAAACCTTTTTTTCCGTAGTCAGTACAAACAAATATTGAGAGCTCGTTCACGATCTCGAAGATTAAATCGACGAGAAATTAATAAGTTGTTCGCAGAATCATTCCATGAATGGTTAAGCCAAATGGTATGCAATTTAAATTTTCATTGACAAGTAACAATATTTTCTCATAATATTCATAATTACTCGATTTACTTTCGACTCAATAGGTTTGGAGTCGGAATGAAGTAAATGACGACGTTAAATGGCTTTCACAAGGTCCAAACAGAATAGTTAAAAGATATAGTGGCTTCCTCATCAACCGATCTGATTTCATACAAGGTATCGCGAGAGATTGAGGAGAACTCAAAATTATGGAATTGTTGTTAATTCTTGATTACAAGTTATGCTAGTGCTAGGGACGATAATCCGGTCGAGGAATTTGGAATATTTGGACTTATTCTTGACATCATTGAGTTGGATTATTACGGTAAATGCAAAGTTGTCCTATTTCGAGGTGATTGGGCTGATGTGAATACGGCTCACGGAATTAAAAGCGATCAATATGGTTTTACAATGGTGAATTTCTCTCGATTAATTCACACCGGAGAACAAGCGATGGACGAGCCGTATGTGTTTTCTTCCCAAGTTAAACAAGTTTTTACTCGGAAGATCCAAGCGATAAGGGTTGGTACGTTGTACTTGAAACACCCTAGAGACTTCTTCGACGTTGGCGGTGGAAGTAGAGATGACATAGTCGAAAGATCGAAACTTTGCCTTTTCGAACAAGACTTAGCGAAAATATCCCTAGTACTAGTCAACAATTTCAATGGGTTCGTCGGGATGTGGCGAAGATATTTACTGAAATATGATGTAGTAAGATTTAACGATTTATTATTTATATGTAATAATATAATTTTGATGTTGGTCATGTTATATAATTTTCATGTGTACTGCTTGGAAAAATGCCTAGAAGACGATTACGAGATTTAAATATTGTCATGAAACTCTAAATCGAGAAGAACCTAATAGTAGTGAACAACAAGCGGTTGTTGGATCTTCTACTCTGGGACATAGATGACGAGCTGGAGAATTTCAAAGTAATGTTAAGTTTATTTTACATGCATGTTGAACTTTATTATTGATTCATTTTTAATTTTAATATAATAATATATTATTTTTCATTTGAAGGTGGTGGGACGCGCAAAGGTCGGGGCGTACATTACTTCAAGATTTATCGACTTAGAGCCTAACGATCGTGTTAAAGTAAGGAGAAACAATGATGGCCACTGTTGGATCTGAAGCTCATTGTTAGGAGGCTATTTGGGCATTTTAGCACGAAATTCCAATATGTTGCCCATTAACTACGAATCATGGCATCACATGCCCGATGCCAACAAAAATCGAGCCCTCGAAAATATTAAGGTAATAAAACGTGAATGTAATTTATAATACTTTAATTTAATTTTCATTTATATTAACTTTTTATACTTTTTTTCTTGAGGTAGATTTAATTTAGAGGTCTCGATGACTATGTTAAGAAGACATTGGGTAAAAATGGAGAGACAATAAAAGCACCCTCAAAAATAATATTTCAAAAAGAGATAAGCCTCGACGAAAAATTAAGAAATGTTCCACAAGGAATGTTGAGGTACCAATGGGAAGATCAAGTTAGACTTTGGAATTCAAAAAAGGAGAGGTATTACGTACATCTAAAATCGTATAAATTATTTAGTTTATAGTATTTACTATATATATATAATTCAAATTGCATTATGTAGGACCGTGAGCGAGTTGGGATAAGCAGCAGATGAAACAAAAATTCATTTACAGCGGAGTTCTAGAAGTTTTGCTTGTGTAGGTGGCTGAGGTAATATAATTTATTAATTCATCAAATATTAATTACTTTATACTATTAAATTATATTTTTTACGCTAAAATGTAGGAAACTTTGGTGGTCAAAAGTTGGACGGTTGACTTTTTGACATTATTTATAGAAAGAAGGATGGATCTCAGATGACATCCAAGTCGTGCGAAATTTTGGTATATTTATTTAATAAAATTTTATTTTTATAAATATTTCTACCGTTTAATTATAATAGTTTAATTCATCGTTTATAGTTTTAAATTTATAATGTTAAATTATGTTGCATTCTTTCTTATTTATATATTTCGTTTCTAACTCTTTCATTGATTTATTAGGATAAACTAAAGGAGAAGAAGGCGGAGTATGAAGCGGTACGCTTGATAGTTCTGTTAATCTTGAGGAGATTGATAATGTAATTATTACAGATGTTTTGGGTCTGAAGGTACGATCGCTTCAACCGATAGTTCGCTAATCTTTAGTGTATTATTAATAGAATTATCACTGATGTTTTTGGTCTTGAAAGGTATGGTCGGGTTCGAATTATAGGATCTGGAGTTACCCCGACCCAATATTTTGGATCCGCCTCCCAGCAGTACATGCCTTCCGGGGGTCAATCTCGTGCTGAAGTTCATAGGCTACAAAACCAGATAGCTCAGATGCAAGAGAGCACGGTTGAGCAGAGGCAGCAAATTGTCGATGTTCAAAGAAAATATGAAGAACTCAAAGAATGACTTAGAGCGGATTGAGCGGCACAAGCAAGGGAGGCAAGAAGAAGAAGAGAAGCGCAGCCTGCAATGCGAGGGAGGCAGAGGCAGCATCGATGCTAGCGAGCAAAGCAGAAAATACAAAGAGCCCAAAGACCGACTTGACATATGATGCGAGATGTTTGATGATCAATGAAACCGCCATCTTAGACATTTAGTTTTTCGTTGTAAGAAGTTTTGACATTATTACATTTAAACAATATTTTCGATTATCATTCATTTAATTTATTAAATTTCAAGTATCATTTAGAATTAATGTAATTCGTGTGATTTTTATGCTAAATTCTTTGTTTTGGGTTGAAATTATATCTTGTTATTGGTTGGTTTTTAGTGCGGAGGGTATAATATTGAAAAATTTTATTTTTTAAATCAGACAAATTAGCGGCGTTTGTAGAAAAGCGCTAAATCTCAAGAAATTTTGCGGCGTTTTTAGGAAAGCGCCACTAAAGCCTCGACTTTTAGCGGCGTTTTTGGGAAAGCTACCGCTAAAGCCCTGACTTTTAGCGGCATTTTTGGAGAAAGCGCTAAAGCCCTGACTTTAGCGGCGTTTTTGGGGTAAAGCGCCGCTAAAGGCCCTTACTGGCGGCGTTTTTGAAAGCCGCTAAAGGCCCTGACTTTTAGCGGCGTTTTTGAAAGCGCTTAAAGTCTCGACTTTAGCGTTTTTTTATGGTAAAGCGCGCTAATGGTTCTCGACTTTTAGCGGCGTTTCTTCGTAAGCGCCGTTAATGGCCTCGACTTTTAGCGGCGCTTTTATAACAACGCCGCTAAAGATCAAGATCTTTAGCGGCGTTTTTTTGCATAAACGCCATAAAATTTCCGTGATAGTATTAGCGGCGTTTTTGTGGCGCTTGGAAAAGCGCCATAAATACTTTTTGGCGCTTATAAACGCCGCTAAATGTCCAAAAACGCCGCTAAAAGTCATTTCTTGCTGTAGTGCAATAAACATTCATATACCCATTCAATGCATTATTACCCTAACATTCACAAACTCAACATTCAAGTCAGTCCAATAATTTCCATATATCAATAATATAAATACTATGATTGATGAGCTCATCAATATCATGATTTCCATTTCCTTGTTATTTTTCCATATTTATCTCGTTGAATTACTCGAAATTTCGATGGATTTTCAGAAGTACACTTTTAGTGTACAATCCAGGTCCGTCAATTCATGTTCATGTGCGCACATTTTCATTTCAGAGAGCACACTCCCGCGAACCTCATCTTTACAATGGATTATCGGTCGAGCTAAATCCACAGAATGTAAACTCATAGAGTATTGTCGGGATTACCGGTCGAGCTAAATCCGCAGCGACAATTACTCTAATGAGCTTGGATCTGAATTACCAGTCCGGGCTAAATTGAGACCCTAATTCGGATTACCCGTCCGGCTAAGTCCATTTACACATATTCTTGGGACGGCTATATCAGATAGGATCACCCGTCCTGCTAGATCCTTTTACCGTCAATTCCTTTTCAGAGATCCATCGAATTTTCCTTTCATTCAATCGGGATTTCTTCCACTTTTTATCACATAAATCAATGTCTCATCAACTTTCATACAATGAACATTGAAATCATATTCACATCAATAACATACATTTCAAGCATTTAAGAAGATAATTCAAGTTACATGAACTTACCTCGATACTTGTTCGTACACAAAATCTACTAATCCGGGACTTTTTCCTTTCCTCTATCTAACTTCGTATTTGTGTTTTCCAGATCTAAATAAATAAATTCAATCATCAATTCAACACATTTCATGTTCACATGTAGCATTTTCTATAATTCTATTATTATTTTTAGTTCATTCAAAACTGTCTACTTGAGTCACAGTTACTAAATTATTTTTATATTGAGCTACAGAACTCCAAATTAGAATCCGCTAATTTTTCATGAAACTAGACTCACATATATTCTTTCCATAAAATTTTCATAATTTTTTGTTTATCCAGTAAGTACAGTTTATTCTTTAAAGTCACCCCTTTTCTGCTGTTTGACAGTTCTGACCCTTCATCACTAAAAATTAATTATCTCTTTATACAGGATTCAGATGATGTTCTAGTCTATTTCTATTAAAATAGACTCATTCATGATTCTACACATATAAATTTAAGCCCATAATTATTTTATCCAATTTTTATGATTTTCTAAAGTAAAATAGAGGAACCTGAATTCATTCTGAACCAGTCTTACAAAATTCATTATATCTCAAGATTTACATATCTATTACTTACATCATTTCTTCTATTGAAACTAGACTCAATAAGCTTTAATTTCATATCTCACTCAACTTCTAATTCCACTTCTACGATTTTTGGTGAATTTTCAAACTTACTCTACTGCTGCTGTCCCAAAACTGTTTTCTTATAACTCATTTTACAATTTAATCCTAATTAAGTTTACTTATTTTCTTAACTTAATTCATAATTTGTTTCTACTTAAATTCCTTCCATATTCAATTTGACTATCTAATATTCATATTAAAACCCTAATTTATAATTTCTTCCAAATTAATCCCTATAGTAGGAAACTTATAGTTTACTTTACAATTTAATCCTTTTCTAATTCTAACTTAGATTTCATTTAATTTAATCCATAGCTCATCTTTTCTTCAACATCAACTATACTTAAAACCTAAAACTCTCAAAATATCAACTTAGTTTCATCAAAATCTTGCTTTAAAGCTTCTAAAACAACAAAAATTAAGAGAATAGGACTTGATTGACTTACCTTTTAAAGCTTAAAACCTTGAATCTTTAGTTTTTCCTTTTTCCTTCTTTTTCTTCTTTCTTTCCTGCTTGTGTCGAATGCTCTCTGTTTCTTTTTCTGTTTCTTTGTTTTGTTTCTTTTCTTATTTCTTTTATTCTATTTACTTTATTATATAATATAATATTATATTAATAAAGTTAACTAATAATAATATATTTTAACACATAAAAATGGGCAATTTACCAAAAAAAGCCCTAAAATTTCAAAAATTACAGAAATGGGCCAGTTTGTAGAAAATTTACGGAAAGGACCATTTCCCCAAAAACGCATCCACGTCGGTCATTTTTGGGAAAATCGACCTAAAGGCCACAGGGACGTGTTTTGTCCACCTCAAAGAAAAAACGCCCACGTAGGCGAGCTTTTTGAGGTGGACAAAACGCGTCCCTGTGGGCACGCTTTAGTCAAGAACGGTCATATTTTTTTGACCGTTGGGGAATATGATCGAAAAAAAAGTATAAAAGCCTCCACCCTTTATTTTTTCACATTTCAATCCTTTCTCAATATTCTCTCAATTTTCTCTCAATTTTCTCTCAATTTTCTCTCAAGGTCCTTGAAATTTACTCTCAAATTTCAAAAATAGTCCATTACTATTACTGAAAAATCCCTTTTTATTTTTTAATATATCTTTTTGGAAAATTTTAAAATTTTTATCGGATTACAATGGTCGGGAATTACGTCGCCTAGAGCGACAATCACATTCCGTCGAGCAAATGAAAATGGTAAGTTTTAATTTTAATTTTTCAATATAATTTATTTTTTTCAATTATGCAATTTTAATTAATTGTTAATTTTATAATTTTTAAATAGTACAGAGATCGGGTGTTGGAATGTTATATTACATGCATGGTCTCCCATCGCCCTTGATCGAGAATTACCTGCGGGAAGCGGGTTTTTGGCACGTGGCCACGATAGGCCGGGGGTTCAAGTTGGAGCCGCCTTTGATCGGTCGTTGATTGAGAGGTGGAGACCCGAGACCCACACTTTCCGTCTTCCATGCGGAGAGTGTACCATCACTCTAGAAGATGTGCAATTGCAGTTGGGATTATCGGTGGATGGGTCGGTAGTCACCGGGTTCGTAACATCTACCGATTGGATGGCCGTATGCCACGAGCTTCTGGGTGCCATTCCGGATAGAATTCAAGGAGCTCGGATCGATATGGCCTGGTTACGAGACGCATTCCCGGAGTCGAACGAGGGTTCGACCGAAGTAGAAAGAATACGGTATGCTTGGGCATACATTCTTCAAATAATCGGAGGCTATCGATGCCGGATCTCTAGAAACCTTGTCCACGAGATGGCTCTAAACTTGTTGATTTCAGAGCGGTGGTGAATTGAGTTGGGGTCTACCGTCTTTGTCGAGGTTGTCTGCAAGGGAGATGTACGGGCGACGCGACCGAGTAAAGCAAAAATCGGGGTTGCCTATCATTCTGCATCATGGGCATGGTTCCGATTTCCATTTTACTGTCGTCGACTCGACCACCCATATTCATTCCCAACGATAACGAGGTAAATTTAATATTATATTTTACAATTATTTCGTAGATTTATAGTATAATTGCATGCTAAAAGTTTATTTAATTAGGTGGAACCATTCGCGAGTCATGTTGGAATACCTAACTCGCTTGAAGATATCTGGCTCCTATTGGACCAAAGTCTCAATCACAAGTAAGTTTCAATTTTGTTATTATAATTTAGTATTTCGTATATAGTGTCTAATATTAGGTATATAACTAATATTTTGGTAATGTTAATATAGTTTCAATGGACACCGCACGAGGATCCGAAAATTGAGGCAAGAATTAGGAGGAGTTCCTCCAAAATTGAGCGGTTGGCACGTAAAGGTCCCATTGATCACCCACGAGACCGTGGAGATGCACTAGGCGGATCGGGTTACGTGGCAATTTGGATTCGCAACCGATCCCGTGCCACCGGAGGTGCTCGATGATGAGCACACGGTGGACTTACGGCACCGCATACCTAATTGGCCAAGATTTTGGTCGAGTCATATCGAGATGGGAGAACCGGTATGACTATATACCGACCGGAACCGATAGTCATTACGGAGTTAGCGTGCGTCTTGGAGTACATGCCATGGTTTAGGATCCATGGCAAGCCGTATCTATTGTCGGAAGAAGAGAGGCGACGGCAACTTCGCGAGCGAAGGGAACGTCGAGCCCCTTTAAATCCAAGGAGAAGGGGTGATGAGGCGGGGCCATCATCACGACACACGACCGAGCCCGACAACAGCGCACACGATCACCGGGCCCATCGGTCACCGACAACATCGATATCGCAACATCTACCGTTCATGCGGTCGTACATCTTCCCTTATATGTATCATCCTAACCCATATATGTTTCAGTTTCATAGTCCTAGCCCAGGTTGGAGTGCATGGCCGGGTTCGAGTCCGTTCGACTACTTCCGCTGGCCAGCCGATGGTGAGGCCGACGTCGCATGTGGGTTCAGAGGAGGCGCCGTCGGGGAGCACTTCTTTCTCGCCAGCTCCTTATCCGCTTGGGATGCGATCACCCGCAGTGGTTTATGCAAACACCTCCGGTCATTATTTTATCGAGTGGGTCACCATCGCAACATCGAACTGGACCCACCGTCGTGAAACCGATTCCGCCCGAGGTTCCACGACCTCGTGGAAGCCGAAAAGGAGGAATCTAACGCAGAATCGTCGATCGCCTGCAGTGCACCTTGGTTCCCACCCAGCATCAAGACTAAACCCTAAACCCCTAATTTGAGTAATTGTAAATTAATTTATAATTTGAGTTTAATTTTTTTGTAATTAAGGTTTAATTTTTTGTAATTAAGTTGTAATATATTTAATAAAATTTGAGTTTTTTATTGTAATTTAATTTTTTAATTTATTCAATTTTAATAACTTTGACAAAATAGAATTGGTTTAATTTTTTTTGTAATTAAGTTGTAATATATTTAATAAAATTTGAGTTTACTTTTTTATTGTAATTTAATTTTTTAATTTATTTAATTTTAATAACTTTGACAAAATAGAATTGGCTTAATTTTTTTTTTTGTAATTAAGTTGTAATATATTTAATAAAATTTGAGTTTATTTTTATTGTAATTTAATTTTTAAATTTATTCAATTTTAATAACTTTGACAAAATAGAATTGGTTTAATTTTTTTTGTAATTAAGTTGTAATATATTTAACAAAATTTGAGTTTGTTTTTTTATTGTAATTTAATTTTTTAATTTATTCAATTTTAATAACTTTGACAAAATAGAATTGGTTTAATTTTTTTTGTAATTAAGTTGTAATATATTTAATAAAATTTGAGTTTGTTTTTTTATTGTAATTTAATTTTTTAATTTATTCAATTTTAATAACTTTGACAAAATAGAATTGGTTTTTTTTGTAATTAAGTTGTAATATATTTAACAAAATTTGAGTTTGTTTTTTTATTGTAATTTAATTTTTTAATTTATTCAATTTTAATAACTTTGACAAAATAGAATTGGTTTAATTTTTTTTGTAATTAAGTTGTAATATATTTAACAAAATTTGAGTTTTTTATTGTAATTTAATTTTTGAATTTATTCAATTTTAATAACTTTGACAAAATAGAATTGGTTTAATTTTTTTTGTAATTAAGTTGTAATATATTTAATAAAATTTGAGTTTGCTTTTTTTATTGTAATTTAATTTTTTAATTTATTCAATTTTAATAACTTTGACAAAATAGAATTGGTTTAATTTTTTTTTGTAATTAAGTTGTAATATATTTAACAAAATTTGAGTTTGTTTTTTATTGTAATTTAATTTTTAATTTTTCAATTTTAATAACTTTGACAAAATAGAATTGGTTTAATTTTTTTTGTAATTAAGTTGTAATATATTTAATAAAATTTGAGTTTGCTTTTTTATTGTAATTTAATTTTTTAATGTATTTAATTTTAATAACTTTGACAAAATAGAATTGGTTTAATTTTTTTTTTGTAATTAAGTTGTAATATATTTAATAAAATTTGAGTTTGCTTTTTTATTGTAATTTAATTTTTAAATTTATTTAAATTTTAATACCTTTGAAAAATAGAATTGGTTTAATTTTTTTCTTGTAATTAAGTTTTAATATATTTAATTTTAACTTTTTTCTTTATAATTTAATTTTTTTAATAAAATAAAAGGTATTGTACAAAAGTTCACCGTTTTTCTCCAAAAAATAGATATTACATAGCCAATATGAGACAAAAGACCTAAGAACACGGCCAACTATTACGATTTGGACACGAGCGAGATGTATGGCCCGGGTTCCTACACCATCCAAGACAACCGAGCTTTGGTTGCTTGTTTCTGATATCCATATTGTTATGTATTCTAGTCGAGCAAGGTCGATCTTTTGGTTTCGCCTCAATTGTCTATCCCAACAGCGACTTATACGGTGCAAGCAATACCGATGGCCACTTATGTTCATCTGGGACTGGTGGGAATACGTGTCTCCACACGTTGTACATGTTTTCTAATTTATACACTTCGTTGACATATCTCATTAGATCAAGACGGAGATTCTGACAAGCCGCAATTACATGGGCGCATGGGTAACGAAGTGCATCAAATATCCCACAGTCGCAGGTCCTATTTGTCAAATGTACACGATAATGGCCGCCAACAATACCTTGGTTCGGTCTGTCAAACTCCGTGACACGAAACCATAGGTTGTCGCGATCGTGACACATTGTGTGCATGGTGTTCGTCCGTGCCTTCCCACGGTTTATTTCTTGCAAGACCTTCGGGCTCCATACATGGCCTTCTTGTATCTGCCCTCTATAACTCGCCGCTCTCTTGGAAATAGTGCCGCTTAATCAAAATATGTCTCTCGACAATCGATGTAATCGACAGATGACGGTTCCTTTCGTAATGTAATTTATGCATTTGGCGGGTTTGTGGTCATATGCCCATATCGTAGGTCGTCATATGCTTGTGTCCACTGCTCGAAAGGAATATTACACAGTACCTTGCGCCTTGGCGTTGTCTCGAGTGCAAACCGTCCAAAGATCTCATGAAAACGGTCTTTATTGATCTCATACCCTGCCAATATACGTTGATAGCGAATATTACACATCACTCTTCAATTGAGAATAAATTGAATATTACAAACGAAATTATATCAATAGACATTTCATACCCATATCGGTCACTTCTTCGTTTCGTCTTTTAGATCGATGTTGCCCATAGTAGTTGGATGAAACATGCCTCAGGCAATATCGATGGTGTGTGCGATGCCACATGCTTCCCTGGCGTTCTATTGCCGTAAGTATTCCAGGGCCTCGATCCGATATAACGCATATGTCAGGTTGGGGGCAAACATGCCTCCTTAACCTAGATAGAAAGAAGTCTCAATCATCACCGATTCCCGGTGTTATTGCGAGTAATAATCGAAAGGATTCTCCACGGTAGCCTTGTGCCACATCTAGCAACGGTGATGCGTATATCTACCATACATAAAGGTACCGTCAATTTGTACCAATGGCTTGCGATATTTAAAAGCATCTCGGCATTGCTTAAATGTCCGAGCAGACGCTTGAACACCGCGCATCCACGGAGCGCACGATCGTTGTAATGCAGGTTCCGTTTCAAGGTATATCGTCGCCTCGAGACATATCTCTCCATCACCGACACCACCGCCACACTTCATTATATGAAGTGTCCCACCCAATGTAACTTTTCTAACGCTTCGCTTGGCTATCCAAGCCTTTACGTAAGAGGGTGTACACCAATTGGCTACGATATCGCCAATTAAGGCTAGCACCGTAGTCTTGGGATCGGCCTTCACCGTCGGCATTATTAGTTCACCAACATGTCGAATCCATCTTCGGATGATCTTGTGTTACACCACAAGCGAAGTATGTTAAATAAAGGCAACATTACATATTATTATGTTATTCAAATTATCGAACACATAGTGGTATCTGATCGCAAGACATGTATGTCGACCTTTGTACTTTTTATCTCCCACAACCTCGTCCTTTTCCTCAACGACGCCATGATTTTTCATGAACATGTGCCATCTTGCATCGCACATTTCGCCTCGAACTTATCGAGCTTTGATTTAACCACCTTGTAGTTAACCCGTTCTTAATGTCGAACTGTTTCAATGCAAAGAAGAAAAGTATTCTTGTTGGAAAATGGTTACCCACTTCTAATTGGTCCGAATCCAACGAAGAATCAGACAACACGCGTCCGGTGTTGTAGTTCAGAAACTCCAATGCATCATCTTGAGATAGATCGACATTATGCATGTGGGCTGGAGGCGAGTACACCCTGAATAGCGGATCTTCTTCTTCTTCGTCTAAACCGCCCTCAATGTCTTCAAGTACAATTGGAACGGGCTCCGGTTCAGAAAATAATCCAACTTCTGCACCGTCGGGCCCTACCTCCCGAGGTGGATCCACATCGGATTCATCGTCCGACCCTCCATAACCTGCAACAAACGAGGGCCCCTCGCTGGTGGATGTCATCGGGAGTACATCATCCCTCCTTAAACATCTTTCGTAAAGATTCCAATCGTATGTGGATTGCCAACCACTAGAAGTTGACGACGTCCCCCAATACGTATTTCTATTATCGGACGTCGAATGACGGATATACATGTTCCATCCACCAATCGAGTGTCGTGCAGGGGTTATGTTTTCCATACTACTACCACACACGGGCACTTCTGTGTTTTGCCTCCCACTTACAGAGTGTCGGCTTGGGGTCGTGTATTCCCCTCGAATGGCAGTAGATGTCGAGGTCGCAGAAAGATCACTTGGAGATGAAAATTCTACATATACCTCGATATAGGGTGATCCACTGGCAAGATGAGTCTCCACCATTACCTCAAAGCTCCGAGCACCTTTGATGTCGAACGGCTCATATCTCACCAGATCAATCGATGCGCTAAAATCTATACTTAATACATCGAACTTTCATTCGCGTTGTTCGAATATTTTACGCCTAATTCTTTTGTGAAGTTCTACTAAATCGATGTTCGATTAAAACTCGATCGTATTTGTGTTTTCCAATAAGAAAACAATGCCATTTCGATTGTCACGAACTTCACCGTCGTAGTAATAACAGATTAATACGCTCACTCATTTTCAATTTTTTTCCTTTTGCCTCAATTTCCCTTATGCAACCTCGTAATGAAATTTGACCGACGATAGCCTAATTTTGTCTGGAGATCATCAGAGTAAAAGCGCGTCCACGTAGGAGCGATTTTCAAGACGCATCTCGACAAAGGCACCTATTTGGAAGCATTTTGGCCACTATTTGTTCGAAATGTCTCCTCAAAATTATTTTCCGGAGACTCATCAGAGCAAAAAACGCCCACGTGGAGCGCCAAGACGCATGCCGACAGTGCACCTCGCTAGAAGCATTTTTGGCCATCGTTTGTTCGTAAATGTCTCCTTAAAATAATTTTGCCGAGACTCATCAGAGCAAAAAGCGCCCACGTGGGAGCGCTTTTCAAGACGCATGTCGACAATGTACCTATTTGGAAGCGTTTTTGTATCGTTTGTTCAAACGTCTCCTCAAAATTATTTTTCCGGAGACTCATGTAGCAAAAGCGCCCACGTGGGGCGCCAAGACGCTTATCTTGACATACCGCTAGAAACGTTTTTGGCCACTATTTATTCAAAAACGTCTCATCAAAATTATCTTGCCGGAGACTATTGGGCCAAAAACTTCAAAAATAATTCAAAGTGCCATTTCCCCAAAAGCGTCACGTCGGTAGCGTTTTGGAAAATCGACTAAAGACGCCGCAGGGACTCGCTTTTGTCCACTTCAGCAAAAGCCGCCACGTGGACGCATTTTTGCTGAGGTGGACAAAACGCGCCCTGTGGGGCGCTTAGGTCGATTTCCCAAAACGCACCGACGTGGATGCGCTTTTGGGAAAATGGTCCTTTCCATAAATTTTCTACAAACCGCCCATTTCGTAATTTTTGAAATTTTAGGGCTTTTTTGGTAATTGCCCCATAAAATCTTAAGATTTTTATGCTTATGCCACTCAACATTTAAAAATGGCATAATTGCCTTTTTAGTCCTTTTTATTTTCTTTAATCTTTAATTAAACTTTCACACCTATTTCAATTTAGTCTTTTCATTTAATTATCTACCCAAACGTTAAAATTTTCTAACTAAATCTTAATACCACATTACTAACATTTTATAAATATTTATAAAATATTTCCTATCATATAAATATTCATGCAAATATATTAAATTAAATTTCTCTTTAAATCGAATTTATGGTTGCGAAAGCATTATTCCGATAACCTTGAATTTAGGCCATTACAACTCTCCCCCCTTTTAAGGATTTTCGTCCTCGAAAATCTTACCAGTAAAGAGGTTTGGATATTGTTTCCTCATTGCCTCCTCCGGTTCTCATGTTGCTTCCTCAATCCCGTGCTTTTGCCACAATACTTTTACCAAGCTTATTTTTTTATTTCTAAGTTCCTTTGTTTCCCGTGCCAATATCTTGACCAGTTCTTCAAGTAAGTCATATCCGGTTGAATCTCCACTTCTATCGGAGAAATAACATGCGAAGGATCTGACCGATAACGTCGTAACATAGACACATGAAAGACATTATGGATTCTATCAAGTTCTGGTTGTAATGCCAATCGATAAGCGATCGGTCCAATTCTTTCTATGATCTCATATGGCCCGATAAACCTTGGACTCAATTTACCCTTTCAACCGAACCGAGAACTTTCTTCCAAGGAGACACTTTCAGGAATACCTTATCACCACCTGAAATTCAATCTCTTTTCGTTTAAGATATGATTTTTGACGATTAGATACTGCTTTCAAACTATTCCGAATGACCTTTACTTTTTCTTCTGTTTCACTAAGCTCTGTCCAATATAACGATGTTCTACACTTTCTACCATACAAAACTTCATAGGGAGCCATTTTAATACTGAACTGATAACTGTTATTGTAAGCAAATTCAATCAAAGGTAGATATCTCTCCCAATTACCTTCAAACTCCAGT
Source organism: Gossypium rotundifolium (assembly GCA_025506655.1). NCBI lineage: Eukaryota > Viridiplantae > Streptophyta > Magnoliopsida > Malvales > Malvaceae > Gossypium > Gossypium rotundifolium. The sequence goes on from CP106727.1 coordinate 192,525,551, forward strand.
ATACAACGTCGGAGCATATTTTCCAATACTTGAATTACAAGTTCAGATTGGCCATCTGTCTGAGGATGAAATGTAGTACTGATATACAACTGAGTACCTAAAGCTTCATGCAATTTATCCAAAAAATGAGACGTAAATCGGGGATCTCTATCCGATATAATGGAAACAGGCACTCCATGTAACCTGGCAATCTCAGATATGTACAGTTAAGCCAATTTATCTAAATAATAATCCACACGTACCTGAATAAAGTGCGCTGACTTTGTCAATCGGTCAACAATCACCCAAATAGCATCCTTTTTCCTAAGAGACAACGGTAATCCCGATACAAAATCCATAGTGATTCTTTCCCATTTTCATTCCGGAATAGTAATTGACTGAAGTAACCCTGAAGGTACCTGATGTTCAGCTTTAACTTGCTGACATATTAAACATCTTGATACAAACTCAGAGATATCCCGTTTCATTCCTGGCCACCAACATATTTTTTTTTCAGATCATTATACAATTTTATTACTCCCCGAATGTACAAACATAGTACTACTATGAGCCTCGTGTAGAATCTTCTATATGAGTTCTAAATTCTGAGGTACACATACCCTACCTCTGAATAACATATAACCATCAATCCCAACTTGAAATTCAGAATCGGTACCTGACTCACACTGTGCTCGTTTAACCTGTAACTTCTCATAATTCTTCTAATCTTCACATATTTGCTATAAAAATGTCAATTTAGCTCTCAATTTAGCTATGATTGAACCATCATTAGCCAGTGACAACTGGGTATTCATAGCTCTAAAGCAAACAGAGATTTCTGACTCAAAGTATCAGTTACAATATTAGCCTTACCCGGATGATAATCAATAATCAAATCATAATCCTTTATCAATTCAAGCCACCTGCGCTGTCTTAAATTCAGATCTTTCTGTGTCATCAAATATTTTAAGCTTTTATGATCAGTATAAATATTACATTTCTCACCGTACAAGTAATATCGCCATATCTTCAATGCAAATACAATAGCAACTAATTCATGATCATATACCGGTAATTTCTTTCATGTGGTTTAAGTTGTCTTGAAGCATAGGCTATTACTTTACCTTCTTGCATCAGACACAACCTAAACCATTTAATGAGGCATCACTTGTAAATAACAAATTCCTTACGGTTCAAATGCACTAATACGGTGCTTTCGTTAGTAGATCTTTCAATCGGTTGGAACTCACGACATTCATCAATCCACTCGGCGTTACATCTTTATGCAATAATCGAGTCATCGGAGAAGCTATCATAGAGAATCCTCAGACAAATCTCGATAACAACTAGCTAAACTCAAGAAACTTCTAACTTCGGATACATTCTTGGTGGACTCCAATTAACAATAGTGAGATTTTACTTGGATCTACCCCGATGCCTTGGCGGATACAATATGTCCAAGAAAACCCTTCTCAAGCCAAAATTCACATTTATTGAATTTAGCATATAATCGCTTTCTCGTAAAATTTGCAACACAATTCTTAAATGTTCGCATGTTCTTCTTCATCTCGAGAATAAACCAAAATATCATCAATGAATATTACCACAAATCATCTAAATACAACTGAATATCCGATTCATCGATCCATAAATCCGCAGTGCATTAGTCATTAAACGGCATAACCGTAAACTCATAATGCCCGCACACGGTTCGAAAGTCATCTTTGCACATCGACTCCTTTACCCGTAACTGATAGTAGCCCGATCGGAGATCAATCTTTGAAAATATAGTAGCACCTTTTAGCTGATCAAATAAATCATCAATCCGGGGCAACGGGTACTTATTCTTTATAGTTACTTTATTAAGCTGCCGATAATCAATACACAATCTCAAAGACCCGTCTTTCTTTTTCACAAACAGAACCGGAGCACCCCAAGGTGAATGACTCGGTCGGGTAAAACTTCTATCAAAAAGTTCCTGTAACTATGTCTTTAATTCCTTTAATTCTGTAGGAGCCATTCGGTACGGAGCTATAGAAATCGGAGTAGTTCCCGGAATCAAATCTATAGAGAATTCCACTTCTCTTTCTGGTGGCAACCTTGGTAACTCTTCTAGAAACACATCAAAAAATTCACATACCACTGGCACTACCTGAATCTTCGACTCAGATACTTTGGTGTCTAATACATAAGCAAGAAAAGCATCATACCCCTTTTTGACATACCTCGAGCAAAGAATAATCGAAATCACATCGATAATCCTCCATGCGATCGATTTAACCATTTTTGAATCGTTTACACATTTCACTTCCGATTGTACCTATTCTCGAGCATATTTACTCAATCGAACAAATTCTCTTTCATACTCGGATACCAATCTATTGCCTGTTTCAATTTCAAGAAATTCTTTTCTTTTTGATCAAGAAATCTCGATCGATATATTTCTTTTTGAACTCGATGCGGAAGAATTCCCATGTAATTTCTTCTTCGGAACAATGAAGCTTTAGTATTCCACCAATGATAAGCTGTGTCTTTTAGCAGTGAGACATCACATTTCAAACATTCTTCTGGTGTGCAAGATAAATCTTCCAAAACCCGAATAGTATTCTCTAACCAAAATTCAGCCCGTTCGGGATCATCATCAACTGCTGCTTGAAATTCTTCGGCCTCATATTTTCAGATTTTATCGACCGGAGCTTTTCCTTTTCTGATAGATTCAATACACAGCACTGTGGAATCTCGGGAATCGGTGAAGGAATAGGAGGGGGAGCTTGAGTTTGCTGCACTATAAGGTTAGTTCTTATGTACTGAGTAAACCATTCATTCATCATTTGAAAGAAGCCTATTTTTGCCTCCTCCCCTTGACCCTCTATACCGGGCCTTCTACTGCTAGTTTCTTCTCTTTGTACTGAAGCCGGATTATGACTCCCAGCTTTTTTAGATTGAGCTCGGTCGGATGACATTACTATAAGGAAAACATAATTTAAATGGTCAAGAGATATCACACTATCAAAAATAATTTAAATGGCATGTATAGCTAATCCAGATTCGCTATGTCGATCCTAGAACCGCTAAACCGTAGCTCGATACCAATAAATGTAACACCCCTACTCGTGATTCGCTTGTCGGAATAGGTACGAGGCATTCTAGGAGTTTACGATTTTTTTACTCAATATAACCCATTTATAAATATCTAGCTTTTCTTGCAAATTCTAAACCGAGACCATTCCAATTCAACATATTTTCAAAATAAATTCATGCATATTTATAAGATAACATCATCACATACAAAAACTAAAATTTGTTAGCCATACTAATGGCTGACCTTACATTCATATCATATTAACATTTACTTTATTAGCTTATACATGCCATTTATTTCCAAAATAAAGTTTCTTTAAATACCAAAATCTTGGTGTTGATAGTGTGATGTGTCTCTAATCGAATCCGACCTCCGAGCTCTTAAAACTACAAACAGGAAAAAGGAAATAGGGTAAGCACTTTGTACTTAGTAAGCTCATGTAACAAGAATTATACTTACCCAATATTTTCAATACAAGCAATAAACATTCATATACCCATTCAATGCATTATTACCCTAACATTCACAAACTCAACATTCAAGTCACCCAATAATTTCCATATATCAATAATATAAATACTATGATTGATGAGCTCATCAATATCATGATTTCCATTTCCTTGTTATTTTTCCATATTTATCTCGTTGAATTACTCGAAATTTGATGGATTTTCGAAGTACACTTTTAGTGTACAATCCAGTCCGTCAATTCATGTTCATGTGCGCACATTTTCATTTCAGAGAGAGCACACCTCATAAACCTCATCTTTACAAATGGATTATCGGTCCGAGCTAAATCCTACATAATGTAAACTCATAGAGTATTGTCGGGATTACCGGTCCGAGCTAAATCCTCGCAACGACAATTACTCTAATGAGCTTGGATCTGAATTACCAGTCCAGGCTAAATTCAGACCCTAATTCGGATTACCCGTCCGGGCTAAATCCATTTTACACATATTCTTCGGGAGGGCTATATCAGGATAGGATCACCCGTCCGGGCTAGATCCTTTTTACCGTCAATTCCTTTTCAGAGATCCATCGAATTTTCCTTTCATTCAACCGGGATTTCTTCCACTTTTTATCAAATAAATCAATGTCTCATCAACTTTCATACAATGAACATTGAAATCATATTCACATCAATAACATACATTTCAAGCATTTAAGAAGATAATTCAAGTTACATGAACTTACCTCGATACTTGTTCGTACACAAAAATCTACTAATCCGGGACTTTTTCCTTTCCTCTATCTAACTTCGTATTTGTGTTTTCCAGATCTAAATAAATAAATTCAATCATCAATTCAACACATTTCATGTTCACATGTAGCATTTTCTATAATTCTATTATTATTTTTAGTTCATTCAAAACTGTCTACTTGAGTCACAGTCACTAAATTATTTTTATATTGAGCTACAGAACTCCAAATTAGAATCCACTAATTTTTCATGAAACTAGACTCACATATATTCTTTCCATAAAATTTTCATAATTTTTTGTTTATCCAATAAGTACAGTTTATTCTTTAAAGTCACCCCTGTTCTGCTGTTTGACAGTTCTGACCCTTCATCACTAAAAATTAATTATCTCTTTATACAGGATTCATATGATGTTCTAGTCTATTTCTATTAAAATAGACTCATTCATGATTCTACACATATAAATTTAAGCCCATAATTATTTTATCCAATTTTTTATGATTTTCTAAAGTAAAAATAGAGGAACCCGAATTCATTCTGAACCAGTCTTACAAAATTCATTATATCTCAAGATTTACATATCTATTGCTTACATCATTTCTTCTATGTGAAACTAGACTCAATAAGCTTTAATTTCATATCTCACTCAACTTCTAATTCCACTTCTACGATTTTTGGTGAATTTTCAAACTTACTCTACTGCTGCTGTCCCAAAACTGTTTTCTTATAACTCATTTTACAATTTAATCCTAATTAAGTTTACTTATTTTCTTAACTTAATTCATAATTTGTTTCTACTTAAATTCCTTCCATCTTCAATTTGACTATCTAATATTCATATTAAAACCCTAATTTATAATTTCTTCCAAATTAATCCCTATAGTAGGAAACTTATAGTTTACTTTACAATTTAATCCTTTTCTAATTCTAACTTAGATTTCATTTAATTTAATCCATAGCTCATCTTTTTCTTCAACATCAACTATACTTAAAAACCTAAAAACTCTCAAAATATCAACTTAGTTTCATCAAAATCTTGCTTTAAAGCTTCTAAAACAACAAAAATTAAGAGAATAGGACTTGATTGACTTACCTTTTAAAGCTTAAAACCTTGAATCTTTAGTTTTTCCTTTTTCCTTCTTTTTCTTCTTTCTTTCCTGCTTGTGTCGAATGCTCTCTGTTTCTTTTCTTTTCTTTGTTTTGTTTCTTTTCTTATTTCTTTTATTCTATTTACTTTATTATATAATATAATATTATATTAATAAAGTTAACTAATAATAATGTATTTTAACACATAAAATCTTAAGATTTTTATGCTTATGCCGCCTCAACATTTAAAAATGGCATAATTGCCTTTTAGTCCTTTTATTTTCTTTAATCTTTAATTAAATTTTCACGCCTATTTCAATTTAGTCTTTTCATTTAATTATCTACCCAAACGTTAAAATTTTCTAACGAAATTTTAATACCACATTACTAACATTTTATAAATATTTATAAAATATTTCCTATCATATAAATATTCATGCAAATATTTTAAATTAAATTTCTCTTTAAATCGAATTTATGGTTGCGAAACCATTGTTCCGATAACCTTGAATTTAGGCCATTACAGGGCTCAACATTTCAGCCGACGACATCTACATCACAGCCTTTTCAGATTATGCCAGGTGCGTATCCTAGCCCTTATATGTATCCTAACTCTTATATGTTTCCTTTTCCCAGTCCTATGGTAGATTGGAATGCATGGCCCGGTTTGAGTCCGTTCCCGACTACTCCGACCAACCAGCCGATCTGTAGGCCGCCGTCGCATGAGGGATCGCACGAGGCGCCTCGGGGAGCTCTTCTTTTTACCAATCTCATTCGCCTTATGGGATTCAGACACCTCCGCCATGGATGCAAACACCTCCACAATCATTATTTTATCAAGGTGGGTCATCCTCCCAACACCCACAACCAGGCCCCCTGCCGGAGGAACCAGAATCCTTGCCGGAGCAACCACAACCCCCGTCGGAAGCTAAAACAAGGAGGAACCCAGCGCGTAACCGTCGACCACCCCCATGTGGCACTGATTCCAACTGGCACCAACATTGATTTTTTAATATATTTGTATAAACTTTTTTATATTTTAATTGTAATTTATTTTGTATATTTTTAATAAAATCAATTTATTTTGAATAAGGCAAAAATATTGCTAATATTTTTATATTTTAATATATTTCTATAAAAAATTTATATTGTTACATTTAATAAAATAAAAGTTGTTTTAATATTTCAATTGTAATTTAATTTTATATTTTAATATCTTAATTGTAATTTAATTTTTATATTTTTAATAAAATAAAATTTGTTTTTAATTTTTATTGTAATTTAATTTTTATATTTTTAATAAAACAAAAGTTATTTTTAATTTTTTATTTTAATTTATTTTTATATTTTAATAAAATAAAAGTTGTTTTTAATTTTTTATTGTAATTTTTTATAATTTAATAAAATCATTTTTTAATAAGGCAATATTTTTATATTTTTATATTTTTAATATATTTCTACAAACTTTTTATATTGTTACATTTAATAAAATAAAAGTTGATTTTAATTTTTAAATTTGTAATTTACTTTTTATATTTTTAATAAAATAAAAGTTGTTTTTAATATCCTAAGGACTAAATTGCAAATGGGAGAAAAGTATTGTGGCTCAAGAGTAAATATTCAAAATTTGAGGGGTTAAAAGATATATATGAAAAACTTGAAAGGCCAATAGTGTAAATATTTTAAGGGTGGAAGGATCTAGAAACTAAGAAAAAATGGATGAATTAGGACTAAATTGAAAAAGTGAAAAAGTATGAGGGGTTAAATTGTAATTTTATCAAGATGGGTGTTGATCCAATGTAGGAATTTTGAAGGATCGTAAGGGTAAAATAATCATTTAGCAAAAAAGATAATTTTGAAGAATAATGATGATGGTGATATTTTAGATTAATTGAACAACTTTTTTTTTGTTTTGCAACTTAGTCCTTCTACAAAAGTTCACTATTTTCATCAAGAAATTAAAAGAATTTTCATAGCCACCAAGAGACAAAAATGATAAGGAGACTATCAACTATTCCGATTTGGACATGAGTGAGATGTATGGCTTGGGTTCCTACACCATCCGCATAACTTTCGTTGGTTGGCTGTTTCACGGATATCCATATTGTTGCGTATTCTAGTCGAGCAAGGTCGACCCTTTGGTTTGCGAGGCAGTTCTTTATCCGAAGAATGATTAAACGGAGCAAGCGTCTGACTGACCACTTACGTTCATCTGGGACTGGTGGGAATACATGTCTCCACACGTTGTACATGTATTCTATTTTGTATAATTCGTCGACATAGCTCATGGAATCCAGACTGAGATTCTGACAAGCTGCAATTACATGAGCGCATGGATAACGAAGTGCATCAAATATCCCATAGTCGTAGGTCCTATTTCTCAAGTGTACATGATATTGCCCGCCAATAATACATTGGTTCGGTCTGTCAAACTCTGTCACATGAAACTGATAAACCATAATTTATACATATTTTAAATCCATGCTTGGCTTATTTTTGGATGAATTTTCATTAGATTTGATGAATTCGATGTTCCTAATCCTTTATTTTCATATTTTACACTCAAGAGAGCTTATAGAGTCAAAAAGAACGAGAAACGGGCCAAAAAGAGGCAAAATGGGCATACTTTAAGAATCAACACGGCCTAGGCTATCAAACACGATCGTGTGTTACGAGAAGAATCAAACATGGCCTGGATCAACGTACACGGGTAGACCACACGATCGTGTGTGGCGAGCAGAAATGAGCATGGCCTAGGCTCTTGCACACGGGCGTGTCCCTGCCGATCCCAAGACTAATTCTATTCGGAAAAGGGTACTTGTGGGCCAAGAAAGGCGTTCCAAAGCCTATATAAACACCTTAGGGGGCAACCTAAAAAAGGACGCCGAGTAGAAGGCAGAAAATACTCGAAGACAGTCATCGGGAGTAACTTGAAAGAAGGATTTCCATCAAGACTGAAGATCTCCTCTCAATTTCTCTTGAAGTTTTTGAGTTTTCTTATGTTTTGTAGTTTTTCTTATTTTAAGACGTTTCCTTTTATCAGTATGAACTAAATCCCTTAGATACCTAAGGGGATGAAACCTAAGATGGATCTTATTATTATTTGATTTATAAGATAAATATTTGTTCTTATTCTTAATTATGAGTTCTTATTCTTGTTTTGATAATGCAGGTTATTGATTCAAGTCGAATGTGCTTATTCAGATGAGCAAAAATCTCTGTTTAAGAGTAGATCAACACAATTAAGCGGAGTTGATTGCAACCCTAGAAATAGGGTGACGAAAACCTACCGGATTAGAGTCAAATCTAATAAGGGAATCCATAGATCGAGTTAATGCGACAATAGGAGTTTTAATTAGAAAGAGACTTCAATTAATCAACCTAGAGTCAATTGTTTTTAGTCTTGAAAGAGTTATTAACATAAATCAGGGATTTCTACAGATTAAGTCAAGTGAATAAATCATATGAATCAAAAGTAATAAGTCAAGTCCGGATGGATTCTTCATTGTGTATTGCCTTTATCATATAAGTTGTCTAAAAGTATTTTCCTAATTCACTCTCTGTCCTGTTTTTAATTAAGTTTTAGTTTTAAAGAAATCACTCCAATTTTAGGCTAGATAATAAGAATATAGTAATTATTAGTACTCTTGGTCCTTGTAGATACGATATTACCGGCCTTACCATAACTATACTATTAAACAATAGGTGCGCTTGCCTTTATTATGATCGTAGTTAGTTAGAGACACATCACGAAACCATAGGTTGTCGCGATCGTGACACACTGTGTGTATGGTTTTGGCTCGTGCCTTCGTCTTGTTAATTTCTCGCAATACCTTCGCGCACCATACATGGCCTCCCTGCATTTGGCCTTTATAACTCGCTGCTCGCTTCAAAAATAGTGTCGCTAAATAAAAATATGTCTCTCACACAACCGATGTTATCGGTAAATGACGCGTTTCTTTTAGAACAAAATTTATGCATTCAGCCAAGTTTGAGGTCATATGACCATATCGTAGGCCACCGTCGTATGCTTGTGTCCACTATTCGAAAGGTATGTTGCATAGGTAGTTTGCGCCTTCTTCGTTAACTGAGCGCAAAATCGCCAACATCTCGTGAAAACGGTCCTTATTGATCTCGCACCCTACCAATATAAGTTGATAGCGATTATTACATACCATTATTCAATTAAGAATAAATTGAATATTACAAACGAAATTATATAAATAGATATTACATACCCATGTTGGTCACTTGTCGTCGTTCACTTATAGATCAATGTTGCCCGTGATAGTTGGATGCAACATGCCTTAGGCAATATCGATGGTATGTGCTATACCATAGGCTTCCCTGTTGCTCTATTGCGGCTAGTATTCCAGGGCCCCAATTCGATATAATGCATTTATCAGGTTGGGGGCAGACATGCCTCCTTAACCCAGATAGAAAGTTATCAATCATCAGCTGACTCCCCTAGTGTTATTGCAAACGCAAGTGGAAGGATTCTCCTACTGCCATCCTCTGCCACAGCTAGCAATAGCCGATGCATATATCTACCATACATAAAGGTACCGTCAATTTGTACCAATGATTTGCAGTATAGAAATGCGTCTTGGCATTGCTTAAATGTCCAGAACAGACGCTTGAACACTTGGCATCCACGGAGCTATCGATCGTTGTAGTACGCAGGTATCGTTTCAAGGTTTGTTATGCTGTCTAGGACATGTCTCTCCAGCACCTGATACCACTGCTACACTCATTATATGAAGCGTCCCACTAATCATGCAACTTTTCCAACGCCTTCTGCTTAGCTATCCAAGTCCTGCGGTAAGAAGGCGTGTACCCCAATTGGCTACGAATATTGGCAATTAAGACTGGCACTGAAGTCTTGGGATCCGCCTTCATCGTCGGTATTATTAAACTAGCCAACATATCTGAATCCATCTTGGGATGATCTTGTGCAACACCTGTCAACGAAGTACGTTAAATAACGCAACACTATGTAATATCAGTATTATTCAAAAACCCTAAACACCTAGTGATACTGTACCGACAACACATGTATGTGGACCTTTGTACTTTTTAATCTCCCACAAGCCTACCCTTTTCCTTAATGAGACCATGATTTTCCATGAATATGTATCGTCTTGCACTGCACACTTGGCCTCATACTTATCGAGTTTGGATTTAACCACGTTGTAGTTAATTCCGTTCTTGATGCTATATTATTTCAATGCACCAAGAAAACCATCCTTGTTGGAAAACTCTTTACCAACTTCTAATTCACTCGAATCCAACGACGAACTTGTACGGTCACGCCTTCTGTGTGGTAGTTCAGGAAACTCCAACGCATCGTCTTGAGATAAATCGATATTATGCATATGGGCTGAAGGCGAGTACGCTCTGAATCGCGGATCTTCTTCTTCTTCATATGAACCCCCTTCAACATCTTCAGGTATGGTTGGAACAGGCTCCGGTTCAGAAAATAATGTAACTTCTGCACCATCGGGGCCGGGCTCTCGAGGTGGATCCACATTGAACTCATCATCCGACCCACCATCATCTGCAACGAACGAGGTCCCATCGCCGAAGGATGTCGTGGGGAGTACATTATCCCTTCTTAAATAACTTTTGTAACGTCCCCAATCATATGTAGATTGCCAACCACTAGAAGTTGATGACGTTCCCCAATACGTATTTCTAGCATCGAACATCGACCCACCGATATGCATGTCCCATCCACCAACCGAGTGTCGTGCAGGGGTTGTGTTTTCCATACTACCACCAAACACGGGCGCTTTCGTATTCTACCTCCCACTAACAGAGTGTCGGCTTGGGGTCGTGTATTTCCCTCGAACAGCAGTAGATGTTGAAGTCGAAGAAATATCACTGGACGATGAAAATTATACATATACCTCAAGATAGGGTGATCCACTGGCAAGATGAGTCTCCACCATTGCCTCCAAGCTCCGAGGACCTTTGATGTCGAATGAGTCATATCTCACGGGATCAACCGAAGTACAAAATCTATACTTAATAGACAGAACTTTCATTGGCGTTGTTCCAAAGATTTTACACCTAATTCTTTTACGAAGTTCTGTCAAATCTATGTTCTAGTTAAAAACCAGTCGCACTGTGTTCTCCGATAAAAAATAACACCGTTTTCGGTGTCACGAACATTACCATCATAGTAAATAACAGCACTAATACGTTCACTCATCTTCAGTTTCTATTATACTTTTGCCTCAATTTCTATTATACAACCTGAGAATAAAATTTGGCTCATTTATAGTCTAAGGCCAGATAGGAACTACTGTAGCAAAAGAGCGTCCACATGGGAGCTTTTTTCAATACTTTTGATGATAGTGCATCCTGTTTGAAACGTTTTGGTCACTATTAGTTCAAAAACGTCTTCTCAAAATTATCTTTTCAGAACTCCACAGAGCAAAAAGCATCCACGTGAACTTTTTCAAGACTTTCACGACATCGCATCCTCGCTTGAAGCGTTTTGGTCACTATTTTTTCAGGAACGTCTTCTCAAAATTATCTTTTCAGAAACTACTGTAGCAAAATAGCGTCCACATGGGAGCTTTTTTCTGTGCTCTTGCTGATAGTGCATCTTGCTTAAAGCGTTTTGGTCACTATTTGTTCAGAAACGTCTTCTCAAAATTATCTTTTCAGGAACTACTGTAGCAAAATAGCATATACATGGGAACTTTTTTCAGTACTCTTGCGGCATTGCATCCTATTTGAAGCGTTTTGGTCACTATTTGTTTAGAAACATCTTCTCAAAATTATCTTTTCAAGAACTACTGTAGCAAAAGAGCGTCCACGTGAGAGCTTTTTTCAGTTCTCTTGCTGACAATGCATCCTGCTTGAAGCATTTTGGTCACTATTTATTCAGAAACGTCTTCTCAAAATTATTTTACCAGATACTACTGTAAAAAAATAAATAATTTTTATATTGTTGATATATTTTTTTCATAACCCTAAACATAAAATTATTTTAATTAATTAACCCTAAACTCTAATTCATTATTTTTCTATAAAAATCCATAAAAACCCTAAACTCTAACCTAAAACCCTAAAAACCCTAACCTTAACCCTAAAAACAGCTAAAAACCCTAACAAAAATAAACAAACAAAACATGTCCCTAAGGGAGCGTTTTTGCCACATCAACAAATCACGCCCTCAAGGACGTGATTTCTGCTGATGTGGCAAAAAACGCTACTCAAAATCACATTTTCCTGCCACGTACCCTGACATCGCGCTGATGTTGACGCGCTTTCGAAGAAAATGACTCATTCCGATAAATAATTAAGAAAAATGTCATTTTCAGTAAATTTTGAAACAAAAAGGGCATTATTTGGTAATTTGCCCAATTATTCAGATTAAAAAATTCAAATGATTCTATCATTGCCACGTGTCACATCAACTCTAATTTTTAAAAAGAAAATCAAACTTTTATGAGTTTAAGCGGGCTTGAATAGATTAAACTCTAGTTCAAAGGGAATGGACAAAAAAACCATTGTTATATACATATGTCTGTAGTGTAGTGCAATTATTTAGTTGGAAGCTGATCTTCCATTTGTATCCCGAGTGTTGTTTCCATGGGGTGATGTCCCTGAGAACATGCCCATCATAGATCTGAAGGCTCCAGTTAACTCCTCCGGCATGTTCATTTGCTCGCCAAAATTCAAGTTGATGTTCCCCCCACCCATTCTTATTCCGGCTTCTTCTGATCCATTCACGTTCGTGTCTTCCCCTTGCCGGTTTTGAGATGGTTGTCCCTGATATGCACTTCCAACCATATTTATAAACATGTTTGCAATATTGGTGGGAATGGCACTGGTATCGAAAGGCATCGAAAATGGAGGTGATGCACCATGACTTCTTGACCCAGTTGAATGGTTATTAGATCCTTGATTATTATGGCTGGAACTAGCACTCTGCAAGACAATGAAATCTATTTTTTTTTTTTTAAAAAAGTTAAGTGATTTATATGCAGAAAAACACTCAAAAAAATATTTTTAAATAAAACTCAAATAGCAAAGACAAGTTTAAAGGGGAACAGGTTTGAGATAGTCATACCATCTGGCTTTAGTGGCAAATTGTGGTAATGGTAATTATATTGTGTTAATTACGATGGACTAATCTTCCAGTTATTAAACAACTATAATCACGTTTCAACAAAATGGTAAATGTTCATATTACCCGATCCCAGTCTGCCCTCTGCGGCACATCTTTCAATTTCTGCTCAGCTACCTGTTAACACAATCAGTATGTCAAGACAACACCATATGACAATGTAAGAAAAGGAACACGGAAACATACCCGAATATTTTCTATAACAGATTGATTGTTTGGATCCAATCGCAAGGCTGCACAAGTTAAATGTAAAGGAGTTAGGAACTACATTTTTTTACAGCATCAAGAATCCATAGACATTAATTTGTTATTGATATGGTTGAAGGAAATACAGGCCTTAAGCAAATGTGGGAATTTTCTATGACTGAATGTATGATAATCCACACAAAAAGACATCAAAGAAATGCTATTAAATAATATCCTAGATCAGGATGTGTCTTTTATTAAAGATAAAATATTAACACAATAAACCGAAGCCTCGCTAATAGAGAATTATATAAAATAGCTACAACCTTTTGCATGGATCAAATAGCTTCTAAAACATACGATTCAAAGTCAATTGACTATATTCTCAAGCATAAAATAATCACAGAAATGGGTCAGTGTTTTCAGGTACTTTATAATAAGGCCAACTGCATCTCATCATGGACATTCGGAGATTAAATTTGCAAAGTATGTAAATAGATAAGACTACGGACTCGCAAAAATCAGATAGAATAATAAAAGAGTAGCACATTGGCTGAAAACTACAAGGATAGAGAACAAAATTTGATAATGCCACCCGCATTTCTCAGTCAACAGTAACATCATGTATAGCTCAGAAATAATTTCAACCAACCTTTCTTAAATCCTTTCTCAATTGCATCAGCATAGTTGCCTTGAGCATAATATGCTAAACCAAGACGACTGTACGCCTTGCAGTAATTATGATCGATTTCAATGGATTTAAGACAGTCTTTAATGGCTTCATTGTACTTGCAAATTTGAGTATAAGCAGCAGCCCTGATGAGCATACATCATAATTCAATAACACAACAATTTCATGGAACAAATATTGGAAAATGTAGAAACTCGCTACAATCAAATAAAATAAATCTCTTGAAATTACTAGATCTGATATTATCAAGAGAAGATAAACATAAGACAAGTTTACCATTTCTAAAAGTCAAAGGCTAAAAGCTTTTGCGGTGCTTAATGACACTGGTAGGATGACCTAATAGCGCGTGAATAATGTGGCATAACAAGATCAGGGATTTTTAGCGTTCAATGTCACTGGTAGGATGATCTAAATATGATATTATCATGAGATGATGAATATAAAAGGTAGGTCTACCAGTTCTAAACTAAAAGTTGAAGACTAAAAGCTTTTACAGTGTTCAATGACACTGGTAGGATGACCTAATAGCACATGAATAATGTGGCATAACAGGCTTAGGGATTTTTGCGGTGTTCAATGACACTACTAGGATGATCTAAATCTGATATTATCAAGAGATGATGAACATAAAAGACAGGTTTACCAGCTCTAAAAGTCAAAGCCTAAAAGCTTTTACAGCAGTAGTATGGCCAAATAACTCAAAAAAAAAATGTGGCAAAACAGGATTAAGGACTTTCACATCCTTATAAAGTTTATTTAACACTAAACCAATAAATATAGTAAACTGCATGCACAAATTTATAAAATTTATACACATCAACCAATCAGCATGGACAAATAATACTGCACCTATTACAATAATAAACTGCATGATCATCGCAAAGAGAAACAGCAAGAGAATATAATTCTATCGCATCAGAGTATAGCTTTGACTGCATGGCCCTATTACCTGAAAGCAAAGACATGCAGTCAGTTTGAGTCTGCTTTTCTCAGCCTCTTCTTCATGACTATTAACAAAACAACTGATAAACACACACAAATCAGTATTTAAAAAAACAGACCAAACCAGCTGGTTGAACCAGGAATTGGTGGTCCACCCAGCCTGATATATAATATCCAACTGAGAATCTTTCTGTTGGAATCCCTAAAATTAAGGATAGATTACTAGGAGATCTTCTGTAAATAGAAACTAATCCTAATTACTGATTCTTAGGCTGTAATTATTTTCTTAGGATTATTTTCTACCTTAGGATAACTACTCTCTATATATGTGTAAGCTAACTAGCAGAATAATATAAGAGAATAATCTCTAATTTTCTACATGGTATCGGAGCCTTAGGAATCATTCGATCTTTCTTTCTTCTTGAAAAATCCCTTCCTAAAATTTCCTCCGTTTTTTCCATGGGTGACCTCAATGACACCATGTCCGAAACTGAGATCTCACAAATATCTCAGACCGGCAATCGAGTGATCAATCAAAGTGACCTCAATTCTTCACTGATAATCACTAGTCATAGACTAGATGGAAAAAACTTCCTACAATGGTCTCAATCTGTTCTTATGGTGATTCGTGGTCGTGGCAAGTTAGGGTATATCAATGGAGACCTCCCACGTCCGAATGTAGCTGACCCAACTTATGCTACTTGGGAACTCAACAACTCCATTGTTATGACATGGCTGGTTAACTCGATGGAAGCCCATATAAGCTGGATCTATCTCCTCTTCAAGACTGCAAAGGACATGTGGGATGCAGTTAAAGAGAACTATTCTAATCTTGGAAACGCTTCTCCAAGTGTTTGAGATCAAACTCAAGTTAAAAGACATTCGACAAGGGGCACTCGAGTTAACTCACTACTACAACAATCTGAAAATCTTGTGGCAGGAGTTAGACATGTACTACGAGGCAGATTGGGGTGAAGGCTTAGAACACTCTAAATTCATGACTCACCTCAACAAAGAACGGCTCTATGAGTTTCTAGCGGGACTAAGGAATGAATTAGATGAAGTTCGAGGCGACTGCAGGTAGATCACCCCTTCCATCCATTGGTGAAGCTTTTGCCGAAGTGAGACGAGAGGAAAAACGTCGTCTTGTCATGATGGGAGAACCTAAACCAATGATCCCTTCGAAAACCAGCCTCATCAATCTTCGCTCTCGCTCCAAAGGTCCATCAACTCAAAACCACGTCTGGAAGTGATTCAGATCTAATGATCGATATGTAGCCATCGCAACCGTATTGGTCACACTAAGGAAAAGTGTTTTAAGCTTCATGGTTATCCAGATAAAAAACAGAAAGAGAAGAAAACTGCCCTAGTTTCCACCAATGCTGCAGATGAAGTACTTGATGTTCACCTAACCAAAACTCAGCTTGAAAATCTCCATAAGATACTTAGTATTTCTACTGGACATGGGACTCTAGCCACTCAAGGTACTGTTTTTAATAGTGCTCTTGAATCTAATAACCAATTCTCTTGGATACTAGATTCGGGTGCCTCGGATCACATGACATGTAACTTCACTGTTTCAAACCTACACCACTTGTCATAACAATTCCGAATCCGTATAGTGATGGTTCATACTCACCGTGGTGGAATAGGAAAGTAAAATAGCGAGAAAATTTTTCCTTGATAATGTTCTACATGTCCCAAACTTGTCCGTAATTTACTTTCAATAAGTAAACTTACAAAAGGTGGAAAAATGCTTGCTGAATTTTCCAAATTGGTTGTGTAATACAGAATGTAAATCGGGAAGATGATTGGCACTGCTAAAGTTGATGATGGATTATATTTTTGGAATAAAAACAACACATAAGGGGATTGGCTCTATCTACTTCAAAGGAGGACAATATCATGCTATGGCACCGTAGGTTAGGACATCCAAATCTCTTGTATCTAAAAAGACATCTTCCGCTGTTATTTAGAAATAAAAGAATAAATTCTTTGAAGTGTGAAATTTGTGAATTATCCAAACATACCCGTGTGCCATATCCTTTAAAACCATATACCCAATCTCAACCTTTTTCATTAATCCACAGTGACTTATGGAGAGCTAGTCGAGTGAAAAACATTACTGGTGCTAAGTGGTTTATAACATTTATTGACGATCATACTAGAGTTTGTTGGGTCTATCTATTAAAAGAAAAATCCAAAACACCTAAAGTTTTTAAAACTTTTCACTCAATGGTTCGAACCCAATTCAACTTCACTATACCCTTCACACTGACAATGGCAGAGAATACTTTAACTCTGTCCTAAGTCAATACCTTTCTGACCATGGCATCATACACCAAAGTTCTTGCCCAGACACTACTCAACAAAATGGGATTCTCGAGAGGAAAAATCGGCACCTCCTTGCTGTAGCTCGAGCCATAATGTTCACTATGAATGTCCCTACATACCTTTGGGGAGAGGCTGTTCTCACTGCTTGCTACCTCATCAACCGAATGCCCTCAAAGGTATTAAACTTTCAAACACCACTAAATACCCTTCTAAAATCCTTTCCCTTATTCCGTGTTACTAACCTTCCAGCCAGAATATTTGGTTGCAAAGCCTTTGCTCATAACCATCAACCAAATCAGTCAAAACTTGACCCTCGAGCTCACACCTGCATATTCATTGGTTATTCTTCCACTCAAAAGGGCTATAAGTGTTATTCACCATTTTTACGCCGAATGTTTGTCTCTCGGGATGTGACCTTTTTTGAAAATGAACCTTATTTTGGAGGCTCTCATCTTCGGGGAGACCTTAAATGAAGATGAAACCTTAATACCCTTCTTATCATACCCTCAAGATCCTACCACCGCTACACTAAATATAAATCTGCTTTCTCCTTCTCCTATAAACCAACCAGTTAGCACAATCTTACCGATCTTAATACCGAATTGGGACCGCCTCCTAATCAAGGAAAACAAAGATGAACAGTGCCTAAATTGCGGGTTTACTCTCGATTTAAATCGCCATCTGAAAACCGACATAAAGAAGGTTTATTCCATCTCCACCGAGGACTGTTCGAAACTCATCATGAATCAAGTCTCACTTCCATCACCGTCTGCAACTAAAGTCTCACCTCCATCACCGTCCATCTATCTTCCAATCGCAATGAGAAAAGGCACAAGGAGCTGCACTCAACACCCTATCTCTCGGTTTGTTTCCTATGGTAACTTATCTAAGTCCTATAAAGCATTTGTGACTAATGTTGACTCTGTGAAAACTCCAAAAACTATAGACGAAGCACTTGAGTCAGATGAATGGAGACAAGCTGTAATGGAAGAAATGAAGGCTCTCAAGAATAATGGAACTTGGGAAATTTCGGATCTACCTAAAGGGAAGAAAACAGTAGGCTGCAAATGGATCTTTACTACTAAATTCAAACCTGATGGACATATTGATAGATACAAGGCTCGACTTGTGGCTAAGGGTTTCACCCAAACTTATGGGCTTGACTATGAAGAGACATTTGCACCGGTTGCCAAACTTAACACCATTCGAGTTCTCTTTTCTCCGGTCATCAATCTTAATTGGCAATTGACTCAATTGAATGTTAAAAACGCTTTCCTCAATGGGGAGTTAAGTGAAGAAGTTTACATGGATTTTCCTCCGGATTTGAAGAAAGTAAGAACTAAGTGTGCAAATTGAAAAGTCTTTGTGCGGGTGAAACAATCTCCAAGGCGTGGTTCATCGATTTACAAAGGCTATGGTGAGCGAACATTATACTCAAGGACAAAGTGCAAACCACACTATGTTCTACAAGCACTCTGAGCAAGGAAATGTTGCATTCTCATTGTCTATGTGGACGATATTATCGTGACAGAGATGATATCGATGAAATTCACAGATTGAAAGAATTTCTTGGAACAGAATTTGAACTTAAAGACTTGGGAATCTTAAGTACTTTCTTGGCATGGAGGTTGCAAGGTCTAAAAGAGGTATTTCCATCTCCCAAAGGAAATATGTCCTCGATTTGCTATCTGAAGTTGGCTTGATGGGTTGCAAACCAATTAAACTCCTATGGAGTTTAAACTCAAGTTAGTATCGATGTCGATGGAGAAGAAGTTGATAGGGGAGATATCAACGACGGTAGGTAGACTTATCTACCTAGCTCACACTCGTCCAGACATTGCCTTTAGTGTGAGTGTTATAAGTCAATATATGCATGCCCCAAGGGAGAAACACCTAGAAGCTGCATATCGAATACTAAGGTATTTAAAAGGACTCTCGAAAAGGCCTATACTTCAAGAAAAATGACAACAGAATGTGGAGATGTATACGGATGTCGATCAAGGTGTTCTATCAATGATGACGCCTACCAAATGGCTATTGTAGCTATGTTTGGGGTAACCTAGTGACATGGAGGAGTAAAAGCGGTCTATGGTAGCTTGCAAAGGCTGTACAGAGTATCGAGCTCTAGCACATGGTATTTATGAAGGAGTTTGGGTACAAAGACTAATGAAGGAACTAAAAGTTCCTTATAATATGCCTATGCAGTTATTTTGTGACAACCAAGCTGCTGTCAGTATAGCTCACAACCCTGTGCATCATGATCGTACCAAACATGTTGAGATAGATCGTCACTTCATAAAGGAGAAGATTCACTTAGAGAAGTCGGTGTTACCTATCTACCTACCGTGCAACAAAGTTGCTAATGTGTTAACAAAAAGCTTGAACAGAATATGTTTGAAGAACTTGTTGGCAAGCTTGGTTTGATAAACATCTACACTACTGACTTGAGGGGAGTGTTGGAATCCCTAAAATTAAGGATAGATTACTAGGAGATCTTCGTAAATAGAAACTAATCCTAATTCTCGATTCTTAGGCTGTGATTATTTTCTTAGGATTATTTCCTACCTTAGGATAACTACTCTCTATATATGTGTAAGCTAACTAGCAGAATAATATAAGAGAATAATCTCTAATTTTCTACACTTTCAAATTGGCTAAGAACCAGCTAGACAAGCAAAAACCAGTAAAGAACCGGAAAATCCATAAAAGTCAGTTTTAAACTCTTTTTTTTAATTTTCTTTTTCTTTTTGGTACATATAACAAATTGAGGGAAGGGATGACAACGACAGGGTTGAACCCTCGTCTTTGAGATGCCAACAAGGGGATTAACCACTGCTCTTTTGTACTGTTGGCTTTTAATTTTCTTTTAATGAAAAAGTTATTGTAAGTGATGAAATTTGGACATTTAACCCCTGAAGTTTATATTGAAGTCAGACCCATTTAGTAAAATAGAGATTCTTATTAAATACTTTCAATATTTAATTCCTACTGTTTAAATTCCTTTTTCTGGTTCAACCGGTCTAACTAGTTGAACTGATAACCGGATGTCTCACCACTTTAATCTTCAGTCCGGTTATTTAAACATTACAACTTAGGAAAAAAAATTCCCTGGACTCTACAAATAGTATGTGAAAGTAAAGATTACACATCTAAAGCAATAATTTTCAACAAAATGAAAAAGGCACACAAATAATTTATTACCTTGACATTTGAATGTCTCAGCCAGATTTCTACAGTCAAATGCCAGACATCCAGATCTTTCCATCTCCTGATGTAGCAGAATTAAGGTATCAATAAAGGCACAACAGAAGGTAACTGGCATATTTATAAAGAATAAGTAAAAAAGATATGACAATAAACGTAATTAGCAAAAAATTATCTAAACTAGATGAGAATACGATGAGGAAGATCAAATCCAAAACTGTCCTGATTTAATGATGTAAAAGTAATATGGATTTTGATATCCCCAATTCTAAACTAGTTCAAAGCACTAAAATGAAAAGTTATCGAGAATCAAACCAACAAAAAATCCCTCCTAATAATCATGTTTTCTACACAGGAAAACCACAAAGGCACACGCTTACATCAGCTAGATAGAATGCAACTGACAAAACATTTCCACCTGTAACTTTCTACCTTCCTCTGAGTCATTACTGGCTAACCTGCAAATTCTCCTTTCCGTCTAAATACTGGAAGCAACTTGGTCAAGGATGCTTATTTCACAGAAGTTCAACCTTTAGCATCTGACTTTCAGATTCACAAGCCACATACCTATATGATGCTAAGATATATGCATTTATAGAGTTCTCCTATATAAGGGATAACATAAGCTGGAGCTTGTCATGTGTCATGTAAGGCTTCAAAGGTTGGCCAATTGAAAGGAAGAAGTTTCATAAATCAACTAGAGGAAATAAAGATGCCATTGTCTGCTGAGCCAGATCAACTGGCAATTTAAGAAAGAAATGGAAATACTTTGCATAATTCTCCAAGGTCAATGATTAGGCAGGACATGATTGGTTCTGATTACATAATCAGAAGACAACCACCAGAGATCCGCATATTAAATAGCTTTATTTAGGAAAAAGATCATTACTGATGAATAAATCCATGCCCTTCTGAAATATTCATGACCCCCATATCCTTGGCTATCCTTTGATGCTAGAACTTACTTCCCTGGACATTGACTTTCAGTCAAGTCTCTGGAAAGACACAGGATAAATATTATTGTTTAATGCCTTTAAACCCAGTAATTTAGCTATTTAATTTCAGTGCACCTTCTAAATGTCCTACAGTAAAGATACTAAACATGAGGACTAAAAAATCATCTTAGATGGCCTGTCCCATGTGATTCAGCCAATTTATTTAGTGGGTTAATAATGGAATTGAAGCTCGGAATGCACAGAAACTAATTCAAATGGAACGTGGACAATGTAACACTAAACTAGAATCCATATGGCAAACTAGAAGATACCTCAATAAGAATAATCACTTTGGAATAATTAAATTAAGAAACAACCGACTCGTCATTTATAACATATAAAAGAGCAAAACATACATGTAAAGCATCTTCAAATAAACAAGTGGCTTTATCCAGTTGGGCAGGATCATCGTTCCCATCAGGCATGGACCTAAAAAAGTGAATTTTCTCCAGTGCAGCAAAGAATTGCCCAAAGAGTTCATCCTTAGAGACTCCTACAAGTTACATTGGTATCAAATTTAATTATTCTGTATAAACTAAAGCATTGAAATAGATGACGCAAATGTAAAACCATTTCAACTCCAAAACTAAAAAACAAAAAACGTGAAATTATCAAGACAAATAGCATGGTCATACCAGAAGACTGAGTTTCTCTAGTCCAGATATCCCCCTGATTCAGCAAAACCAACAAAAAATCGCATTAGAAAGAAATCAGAAAAAAAATATTGTCCAAGTACTCAGAAAGGAACACAAGTACTGCAAGAGATTCATACTGCAATAATATAATGCCTCTAAAATGTCATGTGAATTTTAATAGCTTGTAGACGCATATTGTAATAATTCAATGCTATCATAAGAGCATAAGAACTTTAATTATGTTCTTAGACAATGCAGAATAAAAGTATGCGTCAATATTCATATGAAGCAATTGATTTGAACATTTTCTCCCTTCATTGTTCTTCAGTTGCTCATTGAATAAAATGCTAATCACAAAGATGAGAGACCAATTGGAGAATTAGAACAGAAAAATTAGTGCAAATCTAATTCAGAAAGCAAATTGGTCAGCCTCTATAATGCCTAGAGGTTTAACATTACATAGTCAGAGAATGAATTCAAAACTCAGTAGTTACTTACTTCTGCAAGACAAAAACTCTAAATGCAATTTGTTATCACAGCAGTTGACACAGCAAGATAGTAACAAACCATTAATAATAGTCCCTTCATGAAATGACTATATCCATGCTACAGTATACAGTCCCTTCCACCCAACCAGATCCCCCTTTAACTTATCAAACATCAAGTCACATAGAACAGTTTGCATCCAGAATTGGACGTGAGATTGTATCCCACTATTTCCAATAAAAATGTTACTGAAAGTTAGTTACCTCGACAACAACATGCATTTAATCAGAAAGAAAGGTAGCCATTTCCAGAGAAACTTTTTCCACACTAAATTTTGCCTAATTTAAAACCTAAAGCCCAATATGCTTTAATAAATTTCCAAAACAAGAAGACAGACAAAATACCAGTTTTGCTGCCTCCACAGAATTAGCACTTCTTACATCACAGGCAGACGACGAACAGGGGTCATTATCAGAAGTTCCCCTGTGACTGAGATCAGATTTAATCTTCTTATCCTCACTTGCTTCCAATGAACTGAATATGTCAACTAAACTATCAGATTTCATATCATTTATAGAAGCTGAGTCAAGTTTAAACACCTCCGTCAAACATTCCCTGGCAACTTCAAGGCCTTCAAAATCAACCCCTGGGGCAGGTTCAACTATTTAACAGAAAACACACCTATTAGTAGAAATGTTTTAAAAGGATGAGTAAACACCGTAAATCAAGTAGAAAATAATCAAATACGATTAAACCACAACAAGGAGATATAATAGTGACACACAATCTAAACAAAATAAGATCCAGAAACAAATTCATCTTATGCTTGAGCAAACCATAAATCAACCCACTTCACAACCCCTAAGCTCTCAATCGCCCTAACCCCACAAACAATAAATAAAGAGAGGTGGAAGAAAAGGAGAAACTTTATATAATCTCAGTGCCAGCAACCATCATTATCTGATGACATCTATGATCTCAAAAGTCTTGTAACTTAACAGACATGATACCAATCACGCATTTCAAAAGTACCCTTCCACAATTACTCTCAAAGAAGATGCACACGAATACCAATCCACTTGTTTCGTTACAACCTATTGAGGTTGCATCCTAAGACAATTTGATCAGCTCATGGTTACAGAAACTCCAGTTGCTGCTCCAAGGATAAAATTTCAAATGTTATAACTTTTTTTCCAGATAATTTAAAGATCAATGACCAACCAAATCCTATATCACCGATGCCACACCATTGACGCACTATCATATTCACATTCATCGAATCGAAACAAGCACTTAATCCGATTATATATTTCTACCTAAACAGCACTCGTTATTCATACAAGTCTTCTTTTTTAATTTTCGACTAATCACATTTCATGAAACTGAGCAAGTTTTCACTTCAACTCGGACTTTAAATTTCATAGATTATACACAACCTACTTCCCAACAATAACTGCCTAATTTTGCTTTCTCAAAAGCCAAAATCAATCGAAACATAGCAAAATAAAGAAACAAAAAAGGAATTAGTGAGAAACGCTAAGCTAAGCTAATTGAATGACAAAATATGAGAAAATTACATGATAAAAAAATGAGAGATGAGAGAGAGAGTACCGGAGTTGAGGAAATCCAAGAAGGAACGAACGATGCGACGGGAGAGGGGAGAATCAGTCTTC
This sequence comes from Gossypium rotundifolium, assembly GCA_025506655.1. NCBI lineage: Eukaryota > Viridiplantae > Streptophyta > Magnoliopsida > Malvales > Malvaceae > Gossypium > Gossypium rotundifolium. Next base: position 192,550,194 of record CP106727.1, read on the forward strand.
AAATTACCCATCCAAAATTTGCAAACAAAAATATTTGGGGACTTCAATTCACTTCAGTTCTAATTTAGCAACAAAAGAAGCAGAAGAAGAAGAAAAGGAAGCTAAACAATTCAATTATACTATGTTTGGATGCTGGGTTAACACTATTCTATTCTTCACCTTCCTTACAAGAACCAAGTTGGGCAACCACGAATTTCCTTCCCCTGTTGCTTCTTGTTTGGAAGCGGAGAAAGCGTTTCTATCTTTCTATCAGGAATTTGTTCTACTCGTCTATAAAGTAAGCCCTGTTTGATAAATTGATTTTTTTTTCACGATAAAATTTATAATAAATAGATAAGCACATACAATAAAATTAATTGTTTTTTATTTCATTTCATTTCATTATTTAAATTATTATTTATTAAATAATCTAATTATAATCAATATTTAATTTTAAATAATACTCTAAATAACTTAAATTCAATATTTAATTTTTTTATACACTTATTAAGTGAATTAACACATATCATCATGCCCAAAGAATTTACCAATGACCATACATTAGATAGCTAAAACATTATTTATAAATCATATCGGCAAATATCCCAAAAATACCAAAAAATACAAAATTAGGAAAGGACGGGTTTAAAATATTGACCGGAAGGGCAATTTCCAAAAACGCGTCACGTCGGTGCGTTTTTGGGAAAAAAAAAGTTGTTCACGGAGGAGTTGCTTTAGGTTACGTTACTAAAGCGCTACCGTGGACGCGCTTTTGTTGACGTGGCCTAAAGCTCCTCCGTGACGCGCTTTTAGGCAAGAATCAAAAAAATGTGACCGTTGGACCCCAACGGTCAAAAAAGCAACGGTAAAAAAAACTATAAATACCCCCAACCCTTCATTTTTTCACACTTCAATCCTTTCTCATTTTTCTCTCAATTTTCTCTCAATTTGCTCTCAATTTTCTCTCAAGTTTCTCTCAAAGCCCTTGAAATTTACGCTTAAATTTCAAATAGTCTTCTACCATTTACTGAAAAAGCCCTTTATAATTTTTTTAATATATTTATTTTTTGGAAAATTAAAAAATCTTTATCTGAGTACAATGGTCGGAGATTTACATCGCCAGACAAAGAATCACATTGGCGCCCAAGAATTGAGAATGGTAAGTTTGAATTTTAATTTTCAATATTATTAAATTTTTTAATTATGCAATTTTAATTAATTTTGAATTTTATTATTTTTAAATAGTCAGAGATCGGGTGTTGCAATGTTATATTCGAACATGCCCGGTCCCCATCACCATTGATCGAGAATTACTTGGAAGCGGGTTTTTGCACGTGGCCACGATAGGTCGAGGTTCAAGTTGGACCCGTTTTGATAAGCAGCGTTGATAGAGAGGTGGAGACCGAGACGACACTTTCCATCCGCCATGCGGAGAGTGTAGCATCACCTTAGAAGATGCGCGATTCTGATTGGGATTACGGTGGGCCGGCCAGTAGTCACCGGACCGTAACATCTCTCGATTGATGGCCGATACTACGAGCTCCGGTGCCATTCCGGATAAATTGCAAGGAGGTCGGATCGATATGGTTTGGTTACTGAGACACATTCCCGCAACCGAATGAAGATTCGACTGAAGATGAAAGAATACGGTATGCACGGGCATACATACTTCAGATAATTGGAGGCTATCTGATGCCGGACGTCTCTAGAAACCTCGTCCACCTGAGATGGCTCCTGAAACTTGTTGATTTCAGAGCAACGGTGAATTCGGTTGGGGTCCGCCGTGCTATCGAGGTTGTATCGGAGATGTCTTGGCGACGGTCTTGGATAAAGCAAAATTGGAGGTTGCCTATCACTACTGCAATCATGGGCATGGTTTCGATTTCCATTTTACGCCCTCGACTCGACCAAACCATATTTATTCCCATTGATAACGAGGTAAATTTAATATTATATTTTACAATTATGTCGTAGATTTATAGTATAATTGCATGCTAAGAGTTTATTTAATTAGGTGGAACCATCCAGAAGTCATGTTGGAATACCGACTCGCTTGAGGATATACTACTCTTATTGGAACAACTATTCGGAATCACAAGTAAGTGTCAATTTCGTTATTATAATTTAGTATTTATGTATATAACTAATATTTTGGTAATGTTAATATAGTTTCAATGGACACCGACGAGGATCCCGAAATTTGGGCAGTAATTCCGGAGGAGTTCCTCCAAAATCCGAACAGTTGGCACGTTAAGGTCCCGCTAATCACCTACGCGACTGTGGAGATGCACCGGTCAGATCGGGTTCTGCGGCAATTTAGATGCCGACAACCGATTCCGTGTATTCTGAGGTGCTCGATGATGAGCACAAGTGTGGACTTACTACAAGAGACACGGATTGGCCAATATTTTGGTCGAACATATCGAAGTGGGAGAACCAGATGACTTTTACCTAACCGGAACCGATCGTAGTTCCCGAGTTAGCGTGCGTCTTGAGTACATGCCATGGTTTAGAATCCATGGCAAGTCAGATCTCGTTGTCGGTCAAGAGAGGCGACGACAAATTCATGAGCGAAGGAACGTCGGCCCTTTACATCCAAGGAGAAGGGTGATGAGAGGGCCAAAGAATAAATACTTACATATCACCGGGCCCATCAACAGCGCTATACGAACACCGGCCCATCAACAATACTTATACAATCACCGGCCCATCGATTCAAATTGACAACACCGATAACACAAGCGTCCACGATTTATGCCGGTGCGTACCGCCCCTTACATGTATCCTCCTAACCCATATATGTTTCCTTTTCTAGTCCCCTGTGTTGGAATCCATGGCGGGTTCGAGTCCGCTCTCGACAACTCCTTTTAGCCACCGATCGTGAGGCCGACATCGGGTGTGGGATTAGAGGAGGTGCCGTCGGGAGCGCTTCTTTCTACTGCACTCCTTCACCGTATGGGATGCAACACCACCCCGCCGTGGTTTATGCAAACACCTCCGGTCATTATTTTATCAAGGTGGGTCATCATCGCAACACCTGTAACTGCACTCCACCGCGGGAGGACCTGGATTCTCACCGAGGTTCCACAACCCTCCTAAGCTAGAAGAAGGAGGAATCAATACAGAATCACGATCGCCTGCGTGTGGCACCGGGTTCCCACCGACATCCGCACTAAACCCTAAACCCCATAATTTGAGTAATTGTAAATTAATTTATAATTTGAGTTTAATTTTTTGTAATTAAGGTTTAATTTTTGTAATTAAGTTGTAATATATTTAATAAAAATTGAGTTTGTTTTTTTATTTAATTTTTTAATTTATTTAATTTTAATAACTTTGACAAAATATGTTTGGTTTTTTTTTTTGTAATTAAGTTGTATTATTTTTAATACAATTTGAGTTTTTTTTGTAATATAATTTTTTAATTTATTTAATTTTAATAACTTTGACAAAATAGGTTTGGTTTATTTTTTTTTTGTAATTAAGTTGTAATATATTTAATACAATTTGAGTTTTTTTTTGTAATATAATTTTTTATTTATTTAATTTTAATAACTTTGACAAAATAGGTTTGGTTTATTTTTTTTGTAATTAAGTTGTAATATATTTAATACAATTTGAGTTTGTTTTTTTGTAATATAATTTTTTAATTTATTTAATTTTAATAACTTTGACAAAATATGTTTGGTTTATATTTTTTTTTGTAATTAAGTTGTATTATTTTAATACAATTTGAGTTTGTTTTTTTTAATTTAATTTTTTAATTTATTTTATTTTAATAACTTTGACAAAATATGTTTGGTTTTTTTTTGTAATTAAGTTGTATTATTTTTAATACAATTTGAGTTTTTTAATTTAATTTTTTAATTTATTTAATTTTAATAACTTTGACAAAATATGTTTGATTTATTTTTTTTGTAATTAAGTTGTATTATTTTTAATACAATTTGAGTTTGTTTTTTTTAATTTAATTTTTAATTTAATTTTTTAATTTAATTTTTTGTAATTTAATTTTTTGTATTGATCTCGCACTCGCCAATATACGTTGTTTTATTATTTGTGTTTGTAATTTAATATTAATTATCTTATATTTAATAAATTTGAGTTATTGTACAAAAGTTCACCGCTTTCCTCCAAAAAATGTATATTACATAGCCAAAGAAGAGACAAACAAGCTAAGAACACGGTCAACTAGTCCGATTTGGACACGATCGAGATGTATGGTCGGTTCCTACACCACCCGCACCGCCGACTTTGGTTGGTCGGTTCTGGATATCCATATTGTTGCGTATTCTAGTCGAGGAAGGTCGACCTTTTGGTTTATGTCTCAATTCTCTATCCAAGCAGCAAACTTATACTGCAAGCGATACCGATGGCCACTTACGCTCATCCTGGGATCGGTGGAATACGTGTTCCACACGTTGTACATGTTTTCTAATTTGTAGACTTCACGACATAGCTCATGGGGTCAAGACGAAGATTATGACAAGTCGCAAGTACATGAGCACATGGGTAACGGTGCATCAAATATCCCACAATCGCATGTCCTATTTGTCAAGTGTACACGATAATGCCCGCCAACAATACCTTGGCTTGGTCTCATCAAACTCCGTGACACGAAACCATAGTCGTCGCGATCGTGACAAACGTGTGCATAGTGTTCGCCGTGCCTTCCCACGGTTAATTTCTTGCAAGACCTTCGCTCCATACATGGCCTCCTTGCATCCGCCTCGATAACTCGCCGCTTTCTTGGAAATAGTGCCGCTAAACGAAAATATGTCTCCCACAAAACCGCCAGAATCGGCAGATGACGGGTTCTTTTTAGCACGTAATTTATGCATTCGGCCAGTTTGTGGTCATATGACCATATCGTAAAGTCAGTCATATGCTTGTGTCCACTGCTCAAAAGGAATATTGCATGTAGTCTGCGCCTTGGCGTTATCTTCGCATAAACCGCCAACATCTCGTGAAAACGGTCTTTATTGATCTCGTACCGCCAATATACGTTGATATCAAATATTACATACCACTATTCAAATTACGAATAAATCGAAAATTTCAAAAGAAATTATATTAATAGAAATTTCATACCCATATCGGTCACTTGCCGCTTCGTCTTTTAGATCGGTGTTGCCCATAGTAGTTGGATGCCACATGCCTCGTGCAATATCGATGGTGTGTGCGATGCCACATGCTTCCTCGTTGTTCTATTGCCGCAAGTATTCCAGGCCCGATCCGATATAACGATATGTCGTTGAGGCGCGACATGCCTCCTTAACCTAGATAGGAAGAAGTCCCGCCATCACCGACTTCGGTGTTATTGCGAACATAATCGGAAGGATTCTCCCACGTACCGTCTTGTGTCACAAATAGCAATAGCCGATGCAGATATCTACCATACATGAAGGTACCATTCAATTTGTACCAATGGCTTGCAGATGTAAAAGCATCTCGGCATTGCTTAAATGTCCGAACAGCGCTTGAACACCGTGGCATCCACGAGCAGACGATCATTGTAGTACGCCGGTTCCGTTTCAATGTCTCACAGTCTTTGGGACATATCTCTCCAGAGACTTACACCACCGCCACACTTCATTATATGAAGCGTCCCACCGACCGTGCAACTTTTCCAACGCTTTCCGCTTGGCTATCCAAGCCTTTTCAGAAGAGGCGTGTACCCCATTTGGCTACGAATATTGCCAATTAAGGCCGATAATCGTAGTTTTGGGATCGGCCTTCACCGTCGGATTATTAAATCACCAACATGTCTCAATCCATCCTCGGATGATCTTGTGTTACACACAACGGCACGTTAAATAATGCAACATTACATAATATTAGTGTTATTCAAATCATTGAACACATAGTGGTCTGCATCGGTAAGACATGTATGCGGACCTTTGTACTTCTTCACCTCCCACATCCCCGTCCTCTTTCCTCAACGACGCCATGATTTTCCATGCACATGTGCCGCCTTGCACAAAGACACTTCCTCGTACCTATCGAGCTTTGATTTAACCATGGTGTAGTTAACCCTGCTCTCGATCGTTGTATTGTTTCAATGCACCAAGAAAAGTGTTCTTGTTGGAAAACTGGTTACCAACTTCTAATTGGTCCGAATCCAACGAAGAATTTGTACGGTCACGCGTCCGATGTGGTAGTTCAGGAAACTCCAATGCATCATCTTGAGATAGATCGACATTATGCATGCTACTGGAGGCTAGTATGCCCTGAATAGCGGATCTTCTTCTTCTTCGCCCCGAACCGCCTCAACATCTTCAGTACAATTGGAATGGGCTCCGGTTCGTAAAATAGTCCAACTTCGCACCGTCAGTGCCCGGCTCCCGAGGTGGATCCACATCGGATTCATCGTCCGATCCTCCATAACTCGCAACAAACGAGGGCCCTCATTGGTGGATGTCGTCGGTAATACATCATCCTCCTTAAACATCTTTCGAAGATTCCAATCGATGTGGATTGCCATCCACTAGAAGTTGATGACGCCCCCAATGCGTATTTCGCCATCCGACGCCGATTGACGAATATGCATGTCCCATCCACCAACCGAGTGTCGTGCGGGGTTATGTTTTCCATACTACCACCGCACACGGGCACTTCGTGTTTTGCTTCCCACTTACAGTGTCGACACGGGGTCGTGTATTCCTTCGAACGATACTAGATGTCGAGGTCGCAATGATCACTTGGAGATGAAAATTCTACATATAACTCGAGATAGGCGATCCACCGGCAAAATGAGTCTCCACCATTGCCTCAAGGCTCCGGGACCTTTGATGTCGAATGCGTCATATCTCACCGGATCGATCAAGCGCAAAATCTATACTTAATAGATCGAACTTTCATTGGCGTTGTTCAATATTTTACGCCTAATTCTTTTGCGAAGTTCCACCAAATCGACGTTTCGATTAAAACTCAATCGTTGTGTTCTCTCGATAAGAAAACAACACCATTTTCGTGTCACGACTTCACCATCGTAGTAAATAACACTATTAATACGCTCACTCATTTTCGGTTTTTTTCTTTTTGCTTGAATGCTTTCGCCAACCGAGAATGCAATTTGGTGATGATAGCCTAATTTTGCCGCGCGGCATCAGAAAGCAAAAGTGCGCCCACGGGAGCGCTTTTCACCGCCTCCGGTAATAGTGCACCTACTGGAAGCATTTTTGGCCACGGTTTGTTGAAACGTCTCCTCAAAATAATTTTACCGGAGACCATCAGAGCAAAAAGCGCCCACGTGAGCGTTTTCGCCACGGTTTGTTTCAAACGTCTCCTCAAAATTATTTTTGGAGACTACCGCCCAAAAATTAATTCATTTTTCACATTGCAAGTGGATCGGAAAGATTCGCTTAAAGCGCGTCCATGGGGGCGCTTTAGTTAACTCAGCAAAAGCGCCTCGTGGAAGCGCTTTTGCGACGCGGGCCTAACGCGCCCCCCATGGACGCACTTTTAGTCGATTTTCAAAAACGCTACCGACGTGGACGCTTTTGGGGAAATTGCCCTTTCATCAATATTTTTGAAACATGTCCTTTCCGTAATTTTGTATTTTTTGGTATTTTTGGGATATTTGCCCAATCATATCATATCATAAATATATATAATATATTCATTAAATTGCTCTACATTTAATTTTAGTATCATATTTTAATAGTAAAAAATATTAATTTAATAGATAATTTAACAAATATTATCAAATTAATATTTAAATTTTAAAATTTTAAAATTATATAGATTAAAATAATCAAATTAAAATATAAACAATAAGGATTAACATAGAATTTAAGCTTAAAAAATAATAACTTGGAAAAGAAAATTTTGATGTGAGTTCCTACGAGATGGAGATATTTATAGCTCAGGCCCAAGACCAAGCCCAAGCCCAAGCCCAGCCCCGTTTTTGCGAAACTTGTCCTTGCTTCTTTTTCATGGAAAAGTTAAAGTCTCTGGAAGTTGGAAGACCTCAAAACCCAAAAGGGGGATGGAGTTTGCTAACAAATTGGTGGGGCTAGCAAGCAGAGCAGCCAACAACAACGTGGTGATCGATGTGTGCTTGGTCACATCATTTGCGGTATTAGGCATTCGATCTTTGAACCAGCAAACTGTTATTGAATCCTTGGAAGCCGAGAAAGATTCCTTGACCAAATCTAACAAAGCCCTCAAAAAGGTTATGTGGGATTGGAAGCAGCAGCTCTTCGCCGAAGCGTCCTCTCCTTCTCCTCTTGTCCCTCTCGATTCCCTCAAAGCTATCTACGGGGAATCCCCAACCCCTCCAACCGGTAACTTCCTTTCCTCTACGGTTTATTAGGGTTTATTTGGGTCTATGTTTCAATTGAAAAATATCTCATGGATCTCATTAATATGAAGCACTTTAAATTGCATTTTGTTGACCTTTTTTTTGTGTTTTTTTCTTTTTTTGCCAGGAGATGCTGCAAAAGGTGTAAAATCACCACCAGCGAAGTTCGTTGTTTGAACTCTGAATTGGATTTTAGTAATGTTTGCGATGAAGCTTGAACTTTTGGGTATTTGCATAGTTGAGAGGTGAATATCTTCTTCTTTGAGATCAAATTTCTGATAATAATATAGTTCTGTGATCAACTGCAGTAATTTTGTAGAATCAAATCAACCAATCAACGGATTTAGAGAAGAGTGGAATTTTCCTGCCTTAGCCTCTTAAAAATCGAAGCAATAAATGTTGTAGTATTCATTTATACTGAAAGCTTGAAAGTATTGTCTTCGTCGTAAAGAAATAAATAGTCGAAGAGCTTGTGTTCTTGGTAAAGAAAACAAATGAAGACTAAAGCATCTGTAAAAATTCCCATGGGGAAGATAAACTGTAGCAGGAAAAGACTTCATGTCTTGTAAAGCAAAAGCAAATAAAAAGAGAACACGGGTTTAAAAGAGTAAAAGTAGTAAACTAGGAGACCCAAGAGCGTTAGCAAGGTAAGGAGAACGAGAACAAGAACAAGAATCAGAGGTCCTTTGGGTTGGGGGTATAACATGAAGTAAAGTAAGCAAATCACCTTTGTTAGCGACATGAGTGGAGTGCCCAAATCATTGCATGCTTAGAATGTGAGCTCTCATCCACTACAGGCACTCTCTTCCTTAACACCAACCCATTATCAACCCCATTGCCATACATGTTAAGCCCTTCCATCTGAGTTAAACTTGTCTCAAACCCACCACAACTGTTCCCACCAACGTTGTTATACTTGCTGTTCCCTCCTCCCCACCTCCAAGGTGTTGATTTCCAACCTTCATTTCCACTTAATTGCCTAAAAAATGACCCTAAATTTGGCTGCCGAAAACACTTAATACACTAACTAGAAACCAAGGGAAAGAGAGAGAGGATAGAGAGAGAAAAAAGAAATGGAGGGTTATGTTGAGGGCCTTGGTGGGGGTGCTTCTGGGAAGTCGTGAGGCTTTACTATTAAGAGAAGACTGATACTGTAGTAACAGGCCAACGGCGGCCAAAAATGAACTGAATTAGAGGTGGACATGGGTTGGGCTAACCGGCCCGGCTCGATGATCCACCCAAAAATGGGAGGATTTAGGTAAAAATATAGGCCTAAAATATGGGTTTGGGCAAAAAATGAGGCCCGTTTAAAAAATGGGTTGGGCTTGGGTAAAAGTTTTTTGGCCCAATTTTGGCTGCTCGGTCCGCCCAATTATATATTAAATATATATTTTATTTTAATTAAATATATTTTTAAATTTACATATTTTTATTTGTTTTTTTGTTTTAATATTTGTTTTAAAATTTTTATTTAATGAAAAAGCTAAAAAAATTACATATTTTTTATTTTTTTTTGTTTTAATATTTGTTTTAAATTTTTTATTTAATGAAAAAATTAAAAATTAATATGGGTTGGGCGGGTTCAGATTTATTAATTTTTTTGGGGTCGGGCTTAGACAAAATTTTAGGCCCATATTTCGGGCTGGGCCGGCTCGGGTCTAAAAAATGAGACTAAACTTTTATCTGGGCCCAGCCTGAACTCTACCCGGCCCGGCCCATGTCCACCTCTAAACTGAATACTCAAAAAAAAAAAAAAAGGATAGAGAGAGACAAAAAGAATGATGGATGGGAGGAGAGAGGGGTTAAAGTGAGGGGTGTTGGAAGGCAGCCGTGATGCTGCGAAACCATGACAATTTTATCTTTGTTGCAGGTTAAAGTCACGGGAATCGCTGGCTATTTCGTGGCCTTTTTGTTCTAAAAAAAAAAAATTTGCTAATGTCAGATTCATGATGCTGAAAAACAGATTTCTTTAGTTATGTTATATGTTTATTTATATGGTCTAATTCGTAAATATGCCGTCAGTCCATGTATTCTTTGAAATTTAGTCCTTATTTGATTTAAGGTTAAAATCTATCACTCTTCATAAATTTAAAATTTAGTTCCTTTACTTTTATTTTTAAGAATTTAGTCCTACTTTTAGATTTCAAGGTTCAATTTCAATTGTTATTATTGTTAGAATTATTTTGTTAAATTCAAGTTCATCACAATATTATTATTTTTAATTACATAGTTACCAAGTGGATAATTTTTTTAAAATGTCACATTAACAAATTTAACAAAAAATTTAAACACTCAATTTAAATTTTGAAATTTGAAAGTACAGGTTAAATTCTTAGAAATAAAATTTCAAATTGTGAAGAGTAAGGGACTTATAACATATTTAACCTTAATTTAATATTATTTTAACTAATTTCTATTAAATTTGAAATGTAATATAGATTTTGAATTTTTAAATCAGACCTTTAAATTTAAAAATGATGAATATTCAAATTTAATGAGAATCCATAGTGTTTAATTTTAATTTTTGTCAAATGCGTCTTTTCTTTGGGGAGGGGCATCTACGTCATGGCTTGGAGCTTCGTTGCCGATGATGAGTTGTGTGAGACGGACGTAGTGACGGGGACTTCTATGAACCTTTTCCCTTCAGATTTCACGGCCCTTCGTTTTTAAGCTCAAATTTTCCATTTATTCATCTCTAAACACCCAATTTTCAAGCCTTCTTTGTACATTGACTCTTTTTAATTTATTTATTTAAAGCCAAATCAAAATTTTAAAGGGAAAAATGGGTTTTTTTTTTTCAAAGGAAGAGCAATAATAAAAAATAATAATAATTTGGAGAGCTTTCAAAAATCCAGCAATTTGAAAATTTGACTTTGAATCAATTAGATCATGCAATATATTACACATTTCAACCAACATTTTATAGTTTTGCGTCAAATTCCAAGAGGAACTTGAAGAAGAAAGTGGGCTTAGTTTTGAAAATGGATCCATTTGGATGATTTTGTTTTTCACATATGTTGTTGGATTGAATTCTGATATTGTGCAACTACTTTGAAATTCTCTCTTTTTTTTCTTTCCAATTTTAAAACATTTTGGTTTTTTTTTTTTTAGTGTTCTTCATCTGTTTGAGATAAATTCCTTGTTTAAACTCCATGCTTGAGATAAAATCTATTATTCATTTGTTTATAGAATTTTTTATTAATAATAATTATCGGTAACTTAGTCTTAAATCCTTAAAACTTTAAGTCAAAAAGTTAAAAGTCAACAAATATACCTGAGTCATCCCATGATTGACCCATGTATTGAAACCGTTTGGATTGGTTAATAGTATTAAACTTCATATACCAAATGGTTAAAAATTAGATTGGTTGACAAAATTAAACTTTTATGTGCTAAATTAAACATTTTAACAATAAAGATAGCACATTAGAATAAACTCTAAAATAGCACTCATGCCATTCCCTATTTTTTAAAAAGATAATTGAATGACAATGTTTGCCAAATTCAGACACCTTCCAATTAATATCATGCAAGCCCACGAAATGTGAAATGAGGACCTCTGATGAGCCTAAGAGAATAGGCAAAAAGAGAGCCCGAATACTATATTGGAATTTAAACGGAAACATTCTTGAAGCTAGTCTTGGTGTTTGGAATTTCTTTAGTCACATTTCTAGAATCAACGAGGAACTTGAGAACTTAGGGTTTACTTGGTACAAAGGAAAGGAAATTGGAAAGATAGAAAATTAAAGGGGTAAAAAATTAGAAGAATGAAGAATATAAATTTTCTTTTCATAGGTGTGTTTAGTAGGAAAGATATAGATATAAATTTTGAACGAACATACATTTCTCTTCTCTCATCATTCCAATTTGAAAGAAATGGTTTTTATGTATTAGGATTGAAAATAACCATCTTTCTTATTTTCGTTATTATCACTTTTCTTCCCAACCAAACATACTCAAAATTGATTTTCATTCTACTTTTCCATCCAACCAAACATGCCCTTAAGACGAGTTTAAGATAATTAAATTGAAATTTTTATCAAAAGGAAAAGTAGGAAGATCAGCCAATCTTATCCTAATTTGAAGCTTTTAGAGAAATCGTTAATTTTATTTAATCAACAGTAAAAAAAAAGAAGTTCAAAGTTTAAAATCATGATTCGATGTCAATAATAACCTAAATAACATAAATCATTTGTCACCACATCAGTAACTAATTAAAGAGAAAGAGTAAATAAAAAAAAATGTTGCACATTTACACCAACTAGTTTGATAAGTAAAGTCTTCAAAGAAGCCACCTATCAAGTCATTGATATCAAAGATGGGGAAGTTGAAAATGAGTTTTCCACAGATGGGAGAGAAGGATATATTATTACCATAACTATTGAATATCGAGCTTGACGCTCTATGTCCCTTCTATGTTGGTATTATAGTTACTAACTCTGCCACCTCATAGCATCCGGAATAAAAAGTAGTTATTGTTGTTGGAGCCATATTTAAGGCTATTGCTACTTATTTAATCGACACCCATTGATGGAGATAGCAACAACACAAATCAACTACCTCAATTATCGATACATAAATCAACAACACATAGATTTAATATATTATCGGGCTTTTGAACCTTTGAATTGGGTTTTGGGCTTTGCCCCTGAATTTGCTTTCAATTTAGGTTTTAATCTCAAATGAAAATCTTGATATGAAAATCTGTTTTTAACTCGATTGGTATGAACATTGCTGTCAATGTAAGATGGCATGGGTTTGAGTGTGCTGAAATATATTTTCCTCTTATTTATGGGTTGGAGAGGGACTATGGGTAGTTCTAGGCTCTCAATTGATTCTATCATAGAGGCCAACGATAGACAATAACTCCTCCCTCCGACTTTTTAGTCTTAAGAATGCTGGTTTTAAGAATTAGAGATTGTCCAACTTGAGAGCGGACAGCTAATGCATTTCACTTATTGAACAAGGTTCTAAGGTTGGTCTGCGACACCTGAATACCAAAGGCATCCTTGGGATGATCTCGTAGTTCCTATAAGGTGGAGACGATGGGGTTGGTTCATGGATTTTCCTTCCTTTTAAGGCATTTCACTTAAAGGGTTGAACGGAAATAATGCATCAAGCTGTTCGCAAGGGTCAACTTGATCCTCTTCCCTGGAGATCCCTGATGGAGGAACCTAGGGGAGCTGCTAACTCCAACTACCGTCCATGTGCTATCCATACTAGATCTGACCAACCGGCCATCCTATCTTTTCTACGTTCTTGACAGTAGACTCTTTCAATAGTATATTTCAATCATTTTCCCCATTATTTAAAAAAAGTGTCAGTTTAGATGTAAAATATTATCATTATCGTCGAGTAAAAATGGAATAGATATAATCAAAACCTGATAAAAAGTTAATCTTGTTGTTGAATTTGATTTTATGGCTGCTATTCGAAACCCCCGATTTTAGTACTTTCGGATTTCATACTTACCGGCGAGTCTATTAGTTTTTTTTGGATATCACACTCATAGGAAGCAGATTTTGTCTGAAAAATGTTTCTCAGCAGTTACAAATCATGATATGTTAAACATGTGCAATCAAGTGTAATCCACTACAAGAAAATTGGTTTTTAAAACGTAGGCAAGTAATTATCCGATTATTAGTAATTCTTTTTGTTAACTCAATTATTTGACTTTTTTCCTTTTTAGACGATGTAGTAACTTTTAAAATTGGCATAATTATAACTTTAATTTTAATATTTATATATTATGTTAATTTAATTTTATTTTAAAAATTTAACTCTCAACATTTACACTAATTTAGTCTTTTTGCAATTTTGATTTTCGTTGTAACCTTTTCATCTACAAAGTTAAAAAAACAAATTTATCAACTAAATTTGATTGAAAATATAAAAATAAAACACCCAAAAATATAAAATAATAATTTTTTTTTTCTCATTATTTTAAAATTAACCCTTAATATCACAAAAAAAACCAAAACTGCAAAAAAAAAAAGGTCAAATTACAAAATATGTAAATGTTGAGGGTCAATTTTTTAGAATCAAAGACTAAATTGACACAATTTATAAATGTTGAAGGTTAAAGTATTATTATGTCATTTTAAAAGTCGTCACAATATAGCTTATTGGTGACTTAAAAAGTCAAAATTGAATAATTAGTGACCATTTTACAACTTCTCATACTTGGATGATAAAAAAATACTAATAATTAAATGACAACTAGTGTAGTTTACTAATAATTGAGTAACTAATAGTTGGCTCAATTCAAAAGTAAAGGTTGTAGGTCCTGCGTACAAAATGTTATTAAAAATTATAGTAGAGAAGTGCTATTAAAATGTAGATAATTTTAGTATTCCCCGTTGCTATGCTATAAAAGTTAAAATGTATTTTTAAATATGATACTAGAAAGTTAAAATTAATTAAGTTATATGACATTTACATAATTTAATATAATGGTACTTGAAGAATAAATTATGAAACTAATATAAATTGATGGTAAAATAAACAGTACATAACATATTTTGAAAACTTAAATATAATTATTCATAAAATATAAATTAACTTAAATTTTTATATACTATTTAAATAGATTTCAATTACAAAACTTTAATAATAAAAAAGAAAGTACTTAAATCTCAACTTTGTAGAATCCTAAATGCAAACACATTTAGAACTCCAAATGCAATGAAGAAAAACACTTTCAGAATCCGAAGTCTTGCAATAATTTGATTTACTCTTTAACTTGTATTTATAATTAGAGAAAGATCAAAAAAATAAAAGAAATTGTGAAGTCTAGAGTTGTTGGGTTTTGGAAGTTGGGATAATAAAACATTAGTTGGAAGATATTTAACATTTATATTTTTCCTCTCTCCAAAACAGCAAATTTATGAACTTAAAGCTCATCTCTTTTATTTATTGCATGAAAAATGAAACATTCAATCAAAGAAAGGAAGAGGCAGAACTAGTCATAGATTTTTATATCAATGGAGATCAACTACAAAGCCAAATCTAGTCAGTAAGTAGTAATAATTTTATACCAGGTGAATAGTAAATCTAAGATCAGCAAGCTAATAATATTATTACAGCATGCACATGATGATATTAGACATGTCTTAACTATAAGGACCATATAATTAGTTGCTTAAAAGAAAATTAAGCTAAGCTAAGAGCCAGAAATTCTTCTGCCATCTGGTGCTGATAAGATAGCCCCCCACGCCTTTGCTTTGCCTCTTAACCCCAATGGTTAAACAATCTGCATTGTTGATGCACCGCTCCACGAACTCCTCTGTGATGCTGCTTCCACAAACACTGCCATTCAAAGCATGCGTTGAACCAGTTAGATATATCACAATGTAAGGGGGTAGATGAAGATCTAAGTAGTGGAAAAAGAGTTAAAAGGAGCCACCAGCTTAGAAATGGAGAATGCCTTTTTTGACCCAGGACCAACACTGAAACCTCAAGCTTCTTCACTTGGCTCATCACTGTCCCCAGCTTTGGCCCCTGGATTACCAATGCCTCCACTTCAACCTGTGCACATGCAAGTAAAACACACCAGCCCAGATTAAATTTGCAAACAAACATGATTTATGGCAATAATGCGATGGCAACTTAAAAGAAAACAAATGAAGACTAAAGCATCTGTAAAAATTCCCATGGGGAAGACAAACTGTAGCAGGAAAAGACTTCATGTCTTGTAAAGCAAAAGCAAGGAAGTAGAAAGAGAAATGGGTTAAAAAGAGTAAAAGGTAGAAAACTATGAGACCCAAGAATAACTTGAGAATTGCCATCTCACCCAAAAGGTGCTCAAAGGAGGGGAAAAAGGAAGATCAAATCAAGTGGGATCTTTCAAACACAAAGACAAGATTACTTTACTCTCCAGCTCTTAACTCCTAACCTATTGGATCCATCAATCAAACACCCCCCAAAAAAAAAGACAATTGAAATTTTCATGTTATTACCTCAGGTTTACAAGCCTTGCAAAGTGACCCAAGAGAGTTAGCAAGGTAAGGAGAACAAGAAGAAGAAGAAGAAGAAGAAGTCTTTTGGGTTGGGGGAATAACATGAAGTAAAGTAAGCAAATCACCCTTGTTAGCCACATGAGTGAGTGCCCAAATCATTGCATGCTTAGAATGCGAGCTCTCATCCACTACAACCATCACTCTCTTCCTTAACACCAACCCATTATCAACCCCATTGCCATACATGTTAAGCCCTTCCATCTGAGTCAAACTTGTCTCAAACCCCCACAACTGTTCCCACCAACGTTGTTATACTTGCTGTTCCCTCCTCCCCACCTCCAAGATGTTGATTTCCAACCTTCTTTTCCACTTAACTGCCTCAAAAATGACCCTGAACTTGGCATTTTCCTTTCACCTAAATTTGGCTGCCAAAGACACTTACTACACTAACTAGAAACCAAGGGAAAAAGAAAGAGGATAGAAGAGAGAGAAAAAAGAAATGGAGGGTTATGTTGAGGGCCTTGGTGGGGGTGCTTCTGGGAAGTTGTGGGGCTTTAATATTGAGAGAAGACTGATACTGTAGTAACAGGCCAACGGGGGCCAAAGATGAATCGAATACTGAAAAAAAAAAAAAAGGAGAGAGAGACAAAAAATAGTGATGGATGGGAGGAGGAAGGGTTAAAGTGGGGGGTGTTGGGAGGCAACCGTGATGATGCAAAACCATGATAATTTTTATCTTTGTTGCAGGTTAAAGTCACGGGAATCACTGGCTATTTTGTGACCTTTTTGTTCTAAAAAAATAATTTGCTAATGTCAGTTTCATGATGCTGAAAAACAGGTTTCTTTAGTTATATTATATGTTTATTTATTTAGTCTAATTCATAATTATACCCTCAGTCTATATACTCTTTAAAATTTAGTCACTTTATTTTTATTTTTATGAATTTGATCTTACTTTTAGATTTCAAAATTCAATTCTAATTATTAATATTGTTAGAATTCTTAAATTTAAGTTCATCATAATATTATTTTTTAGTTACATGCTTACAAAGTAAATATTTTTTAAAAATATTACATTAACAAATTTAACAACAAATTTAATAGTGGTAACACTGGATTTGAATTTTAAAATTTGAAAAGTATAGAGGTAAATTTTTGAAAATAAAAGTAAAGGATTAAATTTCAGATCATGAAGAATAAAAGGACTTATAATATATTTTAACCTTGATTAAATATTATTTTTAACTAATTTTTATTAAATTAGAAATGCAAAATCGATTGAATTCTAATTTTAAACCAGACCTTTAAATATTCAAATTTAATGAGAATCTATAGAAAAAGTTATGAATTGAATTTTAATTTTCAAATGCACTAAAAGAACCGAAAAGTAAAGGGATTATGGGCAGAATTAAACCTATTTCTTTTTTGTACAGTGAAATGCCAATACATTGCCTATTTCAGTCTCTATTATTACAGATTCTCTTCTGAGTACAATACTTTTTCTTTTCATTTAATTTAATTTCTGGTAAAGTAAATATAATTTTAATAAATTTGCCCATTGTCTCTCTAAGATGAAAAGTGATTTTCATGCCAGCAAAAATAGGGTCCATTTTATATTAAGATTGGGGCCAACTTATAAATTGCAACATACCATTTATGTTTGCCTACTCTTTTTCTCGTGACCAGAAATGGATTTATGGACCCCCTCTTCTACTTTATAGTCTATGCCCCCTCAACACTGTTCTTTTGGTCGATTTTTTATTCATGGCTTGAATTATGTTGTTTACCCCTATTGTTATCTACCTATTTCAATATTTTTTTTAGAAAATAAACAATACTTTTAATTTATTAAATTTTAGTTCGATTAATATGGGAATTATTATTTATGTAAGAAGATGTAGGTTCCAAAGACGTTCAAGCGTATTATCTTTCTATTTATGTGATAGTTTTAAATATTATATTAAAAAAAAGATATAATCATATTAAATATTGATCTAGAAAAATAGTTTAAAATTTTTATACACATTTTCATGTGAAAAGTTAAAACTATTGTAACTTTTAGACTCAAAATAAGCTATTATTATCTTCTAATTTGTACATGAGTAAGTCTTTATTTCATGTGAAAAGTTGATTTATGTTAAGCACTTATTTAGATATGAATTAAATATTAAAAGATCATTTAAAGGGTAAATTCTTAATAGAGTACAAGTTAAAAGATTATGGACTTTTGAGCAAGCTCTAAATATTTAATTTTTATTGATAAATGATTGAGTATAATAATAAAATATATTTATATTTTAATGAAAAACTTAAATACAAATCTTAAAAACGATATTTTTAAAAGATAGACACAAACTTTAAATACAGACAATAAAATAGACATTTTATATTATACATATTTTAAGAAGAGTTTGAAAGACAGATGCATAAGATTTAGATTCTTACTGAAATGTCATGTCAAAGCTCAAAATCAAACTAATATTCAAAATTTTAATTATTGTTTTTTTTTGGCATTTACCTAAATTCTAGAGATGAATTTTAATGGGAAAATAAAATAAAAGGATATATTTTTTTTTTTAAACTTTATTTTGCCTTATCATCATTATTAATTCGTACGTTAGTAACAGTACAAATTCCTGCTCTGACACAAAATAATTACATCCATTTTAAAATTATTTTGAAGATAATAATGTTATACTTTTAATTATTATAATTACAGTAAGAAAAATATAGTACTCAAAATTTTAAATTAAATTAATTAAGATAGGAAAAAGCAATGTCAGTAAAAAGAGGAGACCCCTCGTGAATTGGGATTATTTTGGATTTTTCCTTTTTTGTTTTCTCCTTACTCCTTCACTTCCAAATTAGTGCTCCCGGGTAACCCGCCCTTAACTGCTTTTTTACTCTCTAGATTACATTTATACCCTTTTTTACTTTTTTCTTAAATCAACTTTATCATTTTTACATTTATTTATATTATTATTTAAATTTTTGATTAAATTAATGTAACGAGTTTAAAGACATTAATTTTATTAGAAAATTATAAAGATATATTTTTTCTTTAAAATAATTTATATTATTTGAAAATATCATACTCTTTTTATTTAAGAATTATATGCATATGAAAAGATTAGAACCCATACTAATTGTATCGATAAATTTTAAATTTACCATTTAATCAAAACTATTTTTATACATTTTAATTTTAATATTCACACTTTATTACCTCTCTCAATTCAATAGTATATATTACCAATTTAAGTCCTAAGATCAACCTAACACTTTCCAATTTAGCGATCTCGCTGTTGTACAAAGAATAAATCACTCTCTCGCTAAACTTTCCCCTCGAAAGCTTAGTTTTGAAATACAAGAGACTATTTTGATTGCTTGCAAAAACAATGCATACATAAAACATTCTTAACTTGCACAAATTTATGCTCTCTCAATCTCTCGGTATCTTTTAACCTAGGCAAAATTTAAGTTTCGCTTACATAAGAGTCATAATCTAATCTATTTTCTATAAAATAAAACTAAAAATCAACATGAGATAATCATGACATAATCCCATAAGAATCTCGATATAATCTAATGTCTTCAAATATAGAAAGTGACTTCTTCAATTTTAACTCAACTAGTCTTTATGTTTTAGGCTCTAGCTCGTCCAAATATCTCCACAGTAGATAAAACAATACCTCAATTTGTGGTCGATGTTTAAGTCATAGGTTTTTCCTTACCTTCAAATGTGCCAACTTGTAATAAACTCAAAAGAGAATAAAGATGAAACTAACAATAACCATAACATTTAAAAATTCAAAAACAAACTTGAGATGCATCACATTGATCAAACCATTGAAAATTGTATCCTCACCCGCTATTATTAGACCAACTTGATGATGATAGTCGACCAAGAAACTATTGTCAAGAGCCCTAAGAGACCCATCAGATCAATAATGCATAAAAGATATTCTGAAAATGATTCCAATAAATATTGTATCACTTTTACATTAATAAATTTTATATTTATGCTAAAACACGACTAAAAACAAAAAATTAAAGCCACCATTACTAATAACCATTAATTTAAAATGATGTAAAACGTGAATCCTTATATCATAAATATATGTGAAGTGATATATTTATATGCATGTAAATGTAAATTAATTTTGAAATTTAAAATAATAAAAATAATTATACAGTTAGATAACAGAATTGGGAAGTTAAAATCTATCATTAACTCCATTGTTTTCTAAGAATTTAGATTTAAAAATTTAAATTTAAATTTAAATTTAATTGTTAATATTGTACACCATGTCATATTTTGTATAAAAAATTATGATTCAATTTAAAATCCAAAGATTAATGCAATTTATTTGTATAATTGCACTTAAAAGTTAATATTTATTTGTTTCTTTAAAATTTAGTATGACAATCTTGTTTATACTAAAAGCCATATTTTTTTTGTCAATCACATCACTGGGTAAATAATTATTTTTGTGGGTTTCAAGCTATTTGATATGAAATTTAGTGTTTGATTGTTATATTTATAAATTTTTCTTCCTTTTTATTATACTATAATTATTCACTTATTTATATATATATGTGATATTTTTAAAAAGCAAATAAAGTTTAGTTGCTTAAATAATTTTATAGAGCTTAATATTTTTAATATATTTTATCCTTTTATTTGAAAAATAAGTAAATTGATCTAGTATGTTACAAAACTAATAAAAGACTCTTTTTGTTGAAATTGTGCGATTATTATTATTATGTGCTTTTATATATAATGTATAATAGTAAACTTAATCCTCAAGTTTTATACTTCTGTTCAATTGAGACTCTACTTTTTTTTTTTGAGCAAACAGACTTTCAACCTTTCATTATTGATGTGATATTATTTTATTTTGTGTTAAGTCAATAAATAATTTAATTTTTAAAAAATTAAAAATCATAAATAAAATTTATATTTTCAAAATCACAGGAAAAAGTCTTCAAAATTTTTTAAAATTATAAAAGTACAAAATATTTTAAAACATTCAAATTTTCAATAATTTAAAAAAACTAATTTTAGAAATGGAAAATATTTAAAATTAAAAACCCAGAATTTATGAAAGAAGTACAATTTTTTTCATATTTCATATTGCATAAGTTTTTAAAATATGAAATAAAAATTTTCTTCACAATTTGAGAAACTTTTATAATCTTTATGTTTGTTTGTTTTTTCATTTTACTTTTATTGAATTTCAAAGAGTTTTTAATTCTTTCATACTTTTGGATTTTTTTTTAAAATTTGAAAACCTTTTAGATATTTTAGAACCTTTAATGTATTTTTTATATAAGTTTGACAAGTTTTATTTTCTTAACATTTTGGGAAATTTCATAAAGTTTTTAATTTAAGTATATTTATAAATTATTTTAATGTAACATATAAAATAAAGTAGTTCTACATCAACAAAAAATACATGTAGACTATCATATAAATTGTGACATAACATCTTATCTAACTCTTAATAAAACATTAAATTATAGTTGAATTTATTCAATTGGATTCACAATAAAAGGTTGAGAATTAATTTAGAGTGAGTTTGTATAGGCGGTGCGTTTACATGCGGTTAATATAAAAATAGCGGTGGTGGTGAGATTAGATATTATAACGTAAGACAAAAAGTAAACAAAACACACTGCACTCCACCATCCATCTAAATCCATCCTTAAGCAAGTAGAACTGTATGGGTCAATTTGAATAAAAGATTAAAAATTTAGAGCCAAAACTTTTATTATACTTACATATAAAACAACAAAATAAATATTTAGAAAAAAAATTTAATGTACAAAATGTAATTTATTTAATTTATAAATAAAAGGATTAAAAAGCAATTCAAAGTGGACATACAAAATTACTCCTTTACTTTAGGGAATAGAGATTTTATGTATTTGAAAAATAAGAGTTCAAATTTGGTTGTGGTTTTGGATTTGATGTTGAACTCGAGATTTATTTTTGTTTTAGAACACGATACACTGATTTATGACAAGAACTGAAAAATTAATTTAATATTCCTATTATTATTTTTTAGACAAAACTCATATCTAGGTAGCCATCGCTTTAAACATGGAGGATTTCCATAATTCAAATTTCGACTATTTTATTAAACTAAAATATATTTTAAAATATTATAAATGTTATAGTAAAATAGAAACAAAGTATTTATTTATTTTAAAATAAAA
Source organism: Gossypium rotundifolium (assembly GCA_025506655.1). Classification (NCBI taxonomy): domain Eukaryota; kingdom Viridiplantae; phylum Streptophyta; class Magnoliopsida; order Malvales; family Malvaceae; genus Gossypium; species Gossypium rotundifolium. The sequence goes on from CP106727.1 coordinate 192,572,658, forward strand.
ATTTAATTTTTTATGATATTTATTTCTACTCAATTCTTAAATCGATCGACTTAATTTTTATACCAACTCTTAACTCAATCAACAAAGTATAGCTTACTGATGTATAGTTCATCACCATATAATTCGTTTGCATGAATTCTCGTCACCATACAGACGAATCCTCTCCAAAAAAAAAAATACACGTTAATTTATATAAAAATCTATTTAATTTTAATACTTTAAACCCTAAACACAAATATAATTACCATAATGAAATGAAATAGATTAGTAAGTAAGGCTATTTATTTGAAGTGAGAAAATGTATTCCGTGATAAGAAAAAGGTAAGATGTCACTTTCCGAATGATGATTCAACAGAGAAGGAATAGTGTGAGGAGGTTTGAGTGACGAATCTTAGACCCTAAATCTAAACCATCACGGTGTCATCACCTGCCCCTGCCATTGCCCTGCCACACTTTTTTTATTTTATTTTCTTTTATTATTATGGTACTGCAATTTTCTTTAATTAATATTTTATATATATATATATATCAAGTAACAGAACAACAGTGGCACAGATTGCATGGGAATATGGGCAAAGCTAAAGCAATGAAAGGCATTCAAAGGATTGGGTGCCATTCTCATACCAACACTGATGCTTATGGATGTAATTCAGTCTTTGTGATTGATAGGTTCATAAAAGTATTCAGCACCAATACAGCATATATTTACATTTTTTTAAGGCAGTTGCGAAATTAGAAAAAAAAATTCAAAGTTGAATTTAAATAGTAATTTATTAAAAAAGTCCTTAAATTTCAAAAATTATGGAAATGGGCCAGTTTGTAAAAAATTTACGGGAAATGATCATTTTCTCCAAAAACGCATCCACGTCGGTAGCGTTTTTGGAGAATCGACCTAAAGCGTGCCTTCAGGGGACGAGTTTTGTCCACCTCAAAGAAAACGCCCACGAGGCGCGCTTTTGTTGAGGTGGACAAAACGCGTGCGGCCCCAAGGGGCGCTTTTTTTTGACCGTTGAGTCAAATTTTCGAAAAAAAGTATAAAAGCCCCCCACCCTTTATTTTTTCACATTTTAATCCTTTCTCAATATTCTCTCAATATTCTCTCAATATTCTCTCAAGGTCCTTGAAATTTACTTCTCAAATTTTAAAATAGTCTATTACTATTTACAAAAAGCCCTTTTATATTTTTAATATATCTTTTTGCAAAATTTTAAAATTTTTATCGATTACAATGGTCGGAAATTACGCCGCCTAGACGACAAGCTCATTTCACGAGCAAATGAAAATGGTACGTTTTAATTTTAATTTTTCAATATAATTTAATTTTTTTCAATTATGTAATTTTAATTAATTGTTAATTTTATAATTTTTAAATAGTCTGTAGATCGGTGTTGGAATGTTATATTTGCAACATGCATGGTCCCCATCGCCTTGATCGAGAATTACCGCGGAAGAGGGTTTTGGCACGTGGCCACGATAGTAGGGGTTCAAGTTGGAGCCGCTTTGATCGGTAGCGTTGATTGAGAGGTGGAGACCGAGACCCACACTTTCCATCTACCATGCGAGAGTGTACCATCACTCTGAAGATGTGCAATTGCAGTTGGGATTACCGGTGGATGGGTCCAGAGTCACCGGTCCGTAACATCTACCGATTGGATGGCAGTATGCTACGAGCTTCGGGTGCCATTCGGATAGAATTCAAGGAGTTCGAATCGATATGGCCTAGTTACGAGACGCATTCCGAGCCAAACGAGGGTTCGATCAAGTAGAAAGAATACGGTATGCTCGGGCATACATTCTTCAAATAATCGGAGGCTATCGATGCCGGACCTCTAGAAACCTCATCCACCTAAGATGGCTCCTAAAACTTGTTGATTTGAGAGCAACGGTGAATTGAGTTGGGGTCGCGCCGTCTTTGTCAAGGTTGTACCGGAGATGTCTTGCTGGGCGACGCACAGAGTAAAGTAAAAATCGGAGGTTACCTATCATTACTGTAGTCATGGGCATGGTTCCGATTTCTATTTTTACGCCATCGACTCGACCACCCATATTCATTCCTACTAATAATGAGGTAAATTTAATATTATATTTTATAATTATTTCATAGATTTATAGTATAATTGCATGCTAAAAGTTTATTTAATTAGGTGGAACCATTCAGCGAGTCATGTTGGAATACCTAACTCGCTTGAGGATATACGATTCCTATTGGACCAAAGATCTAATCACAAGTAAGTTTCAATTTTGTTATTATAATTTAGTATTTCAGATGTAGTGTCTAATATTAGGTATATAACTAATATTTTGGTAATGTTAATATAGTTTCAACGGACACCTACGAGGATCCGTAAATTCGGCAAGAATTCTGGAGGAGTTCCTCCAAAATCCGAACGGTTGGCACGTAAAGGTCCCATTGATCACCTACGCGACCGTGGAGATGCACCAGCGATCGGGTTCTGCAGTAATTTAGATTTCAAGAATCGATCCCCGTACACCGGAGGTGCTCGATGATGAGCACACAGTGGACTTACTGGCGTACCGCATTACCTAATTGGCCAAGATTTTGGTCGAGTCATATCGAGACGTGGGAGAACCGGTATGACTATATACCGCCGGAACCGATAGTCATTCCGGAGTTAGCGTGCGTCTTGCGGAGTACATGTCATGGTTTAGGATCCATGGCAAGTCAGATCTATTGTAGGAAGAAGAGAGGCGACGGTAACTTCATGCGGCGAAGGAAACGTCGGCCCTTTAAATCCAAGGAGAAGGGTGATGAGGTGAGGCCATCATCGGTCACGACACGATCCACCGGCCCAACAACAAGGTTTACACATCCACCGGGCCCATCGGTTGAGCCGACAACACCGATATCGCAACATCTACTGTTCATGCCAAGTGCGCACCTTTCCCTTATATGTATCCTCTTAACCCATTTATGTTTCAGCTTCCTAGTCCTAGCCAGTTGGAGTGCATGGCGGGTTCGAGTCCGTTCTCGACTACTTCACTGCCACCGATGGTGAGGCCGACGTCGCATGTGGGTTCGGAGGAGGTGCCGCCGGGAGCACTTCTTTCGCCAAGCTCCTTCTCCGTCAGGATGCGCCACCCCACCGTGGTTTATGCAAACACATTCGGTCATTATTTTATCGAGTGGGTCACCATCGCAACATCCGTAACTGCACCCACCGCGGTGAACCCGATTCCCGCCCGAGGTTCCACGACCTCATTGGAAGCCGAAGAAGGAGGAATTCAGTACAGAATCACGATCGCCTTGGTGGCACGGGTTCCCACCCCAAGATCAAGACTAAACCCTAAACCCCTAATTTGATTAATTGTAAATTAATTTATAATTTGAGTTTAATTTTTTGTAATTAAGGTTTAATTTTTGTAATTAAGTTGTAATATATTTAATAAAATTTGAGTTTATTTTTTATTGTAATTTAATTTTTTAATTTATTCAATTTTAATAACTTTGACAAAATAGAATTGGTTTAATTTTTTTGTAATTAAGTTGTAATATATTTAATAAAATTTGAGTTTACTTTTTTTATTGTAATTTAATTTTTTAATTTATTCAATTTTAATAACTTTGACAAAATAGAATTGGTTTATTTTTTTGTAATTAAGTTGTAATATATTTAATAAAATTTGAGTTTGCTTTTTTATTGTAATTTAATTTTTTAATTTATTTAAATTTTAATACATTTGACAAAGTAGAATTGGTTTAATTAATTGTTGTAATATATTTAATAAAATTTGAGTTTTTTTTTTTTGTAATTAAGTTGTAATATATTTAATAAAATTTGAGTTTGTTTTTTTATTGTAATTTAATTTTTTAATTTATTCAATTTTAATAACTTTGACAAAATAGAATTGGTTTGTTTTTTTTTGTAATTAAGTTGTAATATATTTAATAAAATTTGAGTTTGCTTTTTTATTGTAATTTAATTTTTTAATTTATTTAAATTTTAATACCTTTGACAAAGTAGAATTGGTTTAATTTTTTTGTAATTAAATTGTAATATATTTAATAAAATTTGAGTTTACTTTTTTATTGTAATTTAATTTTTAATTTATTTAAATTTTAATACATTTGACAAAGTAGAATTGGTTTAATTTTTTTGTAATTAAGTTGTAATATATTTAATAAAATTTGAGTTTGTTTTTTTATTGTAATTTAATTTTTTAATTTATTCAATTTTAATAACTTTGACAAAATAGAATTGGTTTATTTTTTTTTGTAATTAAGTTGTAATATATTTGATAAAATTTGAGTTTGCTTTTTTATTGTAATTTAATTTTTTAATTTATTTAAATTTTAATACCTTTGACAAAATAGAATTGGTTTAATTTTTTTCTTATAATTAAGTTTTAACATATTTAATTTTAACTTTTTTCTTTATAATTTAATTTTTTAATTTATTTTAATTTTTAATAAAATAAAAGTTATTGTACAAAAGTTCACCGCTTTCCTCCAAAAAATTAGATATTACATAGCCAATATGAGACAAAAGACCTAAGAACATGGTCAACTATTCCGATTTGGACACGAGCGAGATGTATGGCGGGTTCCTACACCATTCAGACAATGACTTTGGTTGCTTGTTTCTGATATCCATATTGTTGCGTATTCTAGTCGAGTAAGGTCGACCTTTTGGTTTATGCCTCAATTGTCTATCCGACAACAAATTTTATACGGTGCAAGCGATGCCGATGGCCACTTACGCTCATCTAGGACTAGTGGGAATACGTGTCCCCACACGTTGTACATGTTTTCTAATTTATACACTTCGTCGACATATCTCATTGGATTAAGGCGGAGATTCGACAAGCCGCAATTACATGGGCGCATGGGTAACGGTGCATCAAATATCCCATCGCAGTCCTATTTGTCAAATGTACACGATAATGGCCGCTAACAATACCTTGGTTCGGTCTGTCAAACTCCATGACACGAAACCATAGGTTGTCACAATCGTGACACACTGTATACATAGTGTTCGCCCATGCCTTCCCACGGTTTATTTCTTGCAAGAACTTCGGCTCCATACATGGCCTCCTTGAATCGCCTCTATAACTATAACTCTTCTTCTTCGAAAATAGTGCCGCTAACCAAAAATATGTCTCTCGCACAACTGATGTAATCGGCAGATGACGGGTTCCTTTCAGAATAGAATTTATGCATTCGGCCAGGTGTGTGGTCATATGCCCATATCGTAAGCCGCCATTATATGCTTGTGTCCACTGTTCGAAAGGAATATTGCACAGGTACCTTGCGCCTTCGGCGTTATCTGAGCGCAAATTGTCCAGCATATCGTGAAAACGGTCTTTATTGATCTCATACCCTGCCAATATATGTTGATAGCGAATATTACATACCACTCTTCAATTGAGAATAAATTGAATATTACAAACGACATTATATCAATATACATTTCATGCCCATATCGATCACTTGCTATTTCTGTCTTTTAGATCGATGTTGCCCATAGTAGTTGGATGAAACATGCCTCAGGCAATATCGATGGTGTGTGCGATGCCACATGCTTCCCTGGCGTTCTATTGCCGTAAGTATTCCAAGGCCCCGATCCGATATAACGCATATGTCAGGTTGGGGGCAAACATGCCTCCTTAACCTAGATAGGAAGAAGTCCCAGTCATCAGCTGACTCCCCCGGTGTTATTGCGAAAGCAATCGGAAGGATTCTCCCACAGCCGTCTTATGCCACAGCTAGCAATAGCCGGCGCGTATATCTACCATACATAAAGGTACCATCAATTTGTACCAATGGCTTGCAGATTTAAAGGCATCTCGGCATTGCTTAAATGTCCGTAAGCAGATGCTTGAACACCGCGCATCCACGAAAGCGACGATCGTTGTAGTCACGCAGTTCCGTTTCAAGGTCCGTCGTGCCGCTGGGACATATCTCTCAAAGACTGACACCACCGCCACACTTCATTATATGAAGTGTCCCACCCATGTAACTTTTCTAACGCCTTTGCTTGGCTATCCAAGCCTTTCAGAAGAGGCGTGTACCCCAATTGGCTACGAATATCGCCAATTAAGGCTTAAGATCGTAGTCTTGGGATTTACCTTCACCGTCGGCATTATTAGTTTAGCCAACATGTCCGATCCATCTTTGGATGATCTTGTGTTACACCCACAACGGCACGTTAAACAATGCAACATTACATATTATTATCGTTATTCAAATCACCGAACACATAGTGGTACTGCACGGCAAGATATGTATGTGGACCTTTGTACTTTTTATCTCCCACAACCCCGTCCTTTTCCTCAACGATGCCATAATTTTCCATGAATATGTGCTATCTTGCACCGCACACATTCGCTCGAACTTATCGAGCTTTGATTTAACCACCTTGTAGTTAACCCCGTTCTTAATCTTTGAATCGTTTCAATGCAAAGAAGAAAAGTATTCTTGTTGGAAAATGGTTACCCACTTCTAATTGGTCCGAATCCAACGAAGAATCAGACGGTCACGCGTCCGTGTGGTAGTTCAGAAACTCAATGCATCATCTTGAGATAGATCGACATTATACATGTGAAATTTGGAGGCGAGTACATACTGAATAGCGGATCTTCTTCTTCTTCGTCTGAACCGCCCTCAACGTCTTCAGGTACAATTGGAACGGGCTCCGGTTCAGAAAATAATCCAACTTCTACACCGTCGGGCCCTGCCTCCCGAGGTGGATCCACATCGGATTCATCGTCTGACCCTCCATAACCTGTAACAAACGAGGGCCCCTCACCGGTGGATGTCGTCGGGAGTACATCATCCCTCCTTAAACATCTTTCGTAAAGATTCCAATCGTATGTGGATTGCCAACCACTAGAAGTTGACGACATCTCCCAATACGTATTTCTATCATCGGACGTCGAATGACGGATATGCATGTCCCATCCACCAACCGAGTGTTGTGCAGGGGTTATGTTTTCCATACTACTACCGCACACGGGCACTTCGTGTTTTGCCTTCCACTTACGTAGTATTGGCTTGGGGTCGTGTATTCCCTCGAACGGCAGTAGATGTCGAGGTCGCAAAAAGATCACTTGGAGATGAAAATTCTACATATACCTCGATATAGGGTGATCCACTAGCAAGATGAGTCTCCACTATTGCCTCAAAGCTTCGAGCACCTTTGATGTCGAATGACTCATATCTCACCGGATCAACCGAGGCGCAAAATCTATACTTAATACATCGAACTTTCATTGGAGTTGTTCAATATTTTACGCCTAATTCTTTTGCGAAGTTCTACTAAATCGATGTTCGATTAAAACTCATCATACTGTGTTTTTGATAAGAAAATAACGCCATTTTGGTGTCACGAACTTCACCGTCAGTAGTAAATAACAAAGATTAATACGTTCACTCATTTTCAATTTTTTCCTTTTGCCTCAATTTCCTTATACAACCTCGAATGAAATTTGGTGATTTATAGCCTAATTTTGCCGGAGAATATCAGAGCAAAAGCGCATCCACGTGGAGCGCTTTCAAGACGCATGTCGACAAGGCACCTATTTGAAGCGTTTTGGCCATTGTTTGTTCAAAACGCTCTCAAAATTATTTTACGGAGACTCATCAGAGCAAAAGCGCCCACGTGGGAGCGCCAAAGACTTATCTTGGCAAGGCGCTTGCTAGAAGCGTTTTGGCCACTATTTGTTCGTAAACGTCCCATCAAAATTATCTTGCGGAGACTATTGTGCCAAAAACTTCAAAATAATTTCAAAGGCCATTACACCCAAAACGCGTCCATGTCGGTAGCGTTTTGGGGAAAATCGATTAAAAGCGCCCACAGGGACGCGTTTTTGTCCACTCAACAAAAAGCGCCACGTGGACGCGTTTTTTTGAGGTGGACAAAACGCGCCCCTGTGGCGCGCTTTAGTCGATTTTCAAAACGCTACCGACGTGGACGCTTGGGGAAATGGTCCTTTCCGTAAATTTTACAAACCGCCAATTTTCGTATTTTTGAAATTTAAGGGCTTTTTTGATAAATTGCCCAAATTTAAATTGTAATTTGTACATAGTAAAAATATAAGTTTATCATTTTAATACTTTATATTTTTATAAATTTTAAAATATTAAATTAAAATTTTATCATTTTTAGAAAAGTTAAAATATAATTTTTATTTTTATTAATTTTAAAGGGTTTAAATGAAAAAAATTTATTTTAAGGAATCAAGTTCCTGTCACCTCCCCTAACTATCCTCTATTTTTTTTTTTTCTATTTTCCACTTTATTGTGTCAATTGAATTTTTGTTTGATCGGTATATATATTATTATCAATGCAGAAGAATATAAGTTTGATTGTATTGAAATACGTTATCCTTCTATTTATAAATTGACGAGAGGTTATATGTAATTTTAAGGATTATATCAAAATCTTATTTTTACATGTCGTGAATTGTGGAATATCATGCATGCATCAATACATATAGACGACATAATATAAGATAAACATTAGATAACAAAGCCGTTATGGTCGGTGGTGTTTTTAAAAGCAGCCAAGTGTGACACCCTGTTTGGAGTTTGGACCATACCTTTTTTATCTGTTGACTGTTTGACCCTATTCTTAATTTATATTATAAACATCATATAGTTTAATGAATCTACCATCACCAACCACATTCTGTCTACTTTTTTCTATTATAATTATAGCTTTGAGTTGGAGTGAATATTCAGTTCCTTTCTTATTGCTTTCATCGGTTTTCTTTATACATAAACCAAGAATAATGCAGTCATAAAAAGATAAATCCAATGTTGGACTCTAAGACAATATTTAGATAACCCCACTCATGTGCCTTCTTAATAGCACAAGTAATGGCCTTGTCCTCGACAGATGGAGCATCAAAAGCGCCCTCGATCTTGCTAGAAAAATCCGCAAGCACCAAATCCTCGTGGTCTCGAAAGATCGCACCACAAATAGAACTCCTAACATCGTTGTTCCATGCGACATCAACATTGGTTTTTATGAATTCACTAATCGATGAGCACCATTTAGCAATAATTAGTTGCCTAATAAGAAGAGGTGCAAACAACATGTTATGGATCCGAAAGTCTCTGTGAGTAGTATTAGTCCGAATCACCACATCTTAAGGGGTCAAGTCTCTGTAAGTATTATTGTCAAATGAGAACAGTCAGGCTTGTAAAAGCCCCTTTGTCCATCGATCTTTTGCATAGCAAATTCCAACCAGCCAATTGCTCAAGAAAAAGATAGAAGATCATTATTGATACCGCATATTGTCAAAATATCCTCCTTTGAGAGCACCACAATGGAAGCAACTAGAATCGACATAAAAAGAAAATGGGTTACATTTCTCTATAGTAGGAAGGATGTCATGACCCGCTCTCCTACCAAAGATGTTTTTTAAGGTACAATTACAAGTAATATATTCATATATCTATAATTAGAATCAATCATTACAATGCATAAACAAAATTACAATTACAATCAATACATATATATAACTATGACCAAAATCAAATTATTACAATGCACGAATAGACAAACTAATAATCAAAATATATCTTAACTTATATCAAAATAGATTTGAACTAGATTTACAAGTGATAAGACTTCAAACCATAATAAAATTTAAACAAATAACCTAGATAGTAAAATTTAAACATAGACACATAACTTGCAGTGCATCTGGGATTGAATGATTTGAATCATAAGGATGGTTAGATAGAAAAAAGAAAAATCAACAAACTACTTGTTCATTGATAATAAATTGTGTAAAGGCAAGTTATATTGACATGAAGTTTAACGCTTCTATTTTTCCTTTAAATATAGTGAATTGATTGTATACAAAAGTGAAATAAATGAAGAAAAGGAAATGGATTTTTTCCTTCTAATTTTACTCTCTCTTTTTTTAAATATGAATCAATGACCATGTTGTTTTTAATTCTATTTCTCCCGATGTGCAACAGGGTCATTACTCTTGTATTAAAATTATTCTGAGTAAAAGTTTTTTTTTGTTGGTTGAATTTTAACTTAATTAATATGAGTATTATTGTCAATGCAAGATAATATGAGTTTGAGTGCACTAAAGTATATTTTCTTCTTATTTATGGGTTGGGAGGGACTATCACTAATTTTAGATATTGTGTAAAAAAAAAATCTAAATATAATCAAAACATATAATAAAATTGTTCATGAAAAAAAAATAATTTTTTAGACAACACGAGTATCCTTATTTACCCAAAAAGGGTTTCAAAATTAAATAACTACACCTTCATAGCAGCTAAGCTAGAAATTTGAAATTGTTGGTAGAAATCAATACTATTAATATGCTTATGAATGGAGAAGCTCACTTTTTAACCACTACAACTATAATTTTAACCTTATCCCACTAGAATTAATCCCAAATTCAATATAGTTCATACCTATATGGCTATATTATAATTGAGTATTTTATTTTATCTATCTTATTTTATATTTATATATATTATTATGTTAATAATTCATATTATAATAAAATTTTGATACACTTACGTATTTATATTGTATCATATTGGTATTATATTATATTTAATTATGTTTTTAATATTATGTTGGTATCTATAATGATGTCATATTTGATATTTTAACCATATAAATTAGAAAATAAAAAGGGTATTTGAATAATCAAGTAAACACTAAGTTACCATTATATTAATTACGTTCGTAATAAGATTACTGGCATGTATCTTAACATATTCTTAAATATGTTACATTGTTTTATTTAGTTCATTTACTTAAAATGTAAGATTTTGTTATTTAATTAATAAAATTTAAGCTACCTAAAATCTCAATTTTACTAAATTATTTTGGTATAAAATTTGTTTTTCTAACGAGTTTAATTCTTCCAACATTAATCTTTCTCGAAAGATATTGATACCAAAGTTCATGAAGCCCTTGCATTGAATTTTCATATTCTCATTTTGTTATAAAACTAATATAATACATTTATCATAATATTATTATAATTACTATTGTCGTAAATAAATAAACTAAATTATAAATACATAAAATTTGGTATAATACAAAAAATATTATTTCATTTGAAAATTTTATATAATACTTTTTATATCAAAATATAGCATACGAGAATATAAAAAAATCTAAAATGTAATTTTAAATTTTGAATGAAATATTGGGTAATTTAATCATTTAAATATTACCAAAAATATCATTTAAATAATAGCGTAAATTTGTAAATTTCAAAACCTAGCAAAGCATACATCAATTTTACTTTGAATCGAAATCAAGTATATCATGATTAAATTTCTTAGCTAATAATGCATAAATCAAAATTTTCTTTTTAACTATAGCACTTGAATTTATATAGATATTATTTTTGTAAGTTTTGGTTGGGCAAGCCTGGTTGTGGGATTTTTCTAGAAACAAACAGTACATCTTTTTTGGACACCAGACACTCAGAAATTTGATAACTCTAATTTTCAACAACAATAATTGGCAGAAATTCAAGGGGCAGAAGAGTCGAGCAATGATTTTTAAGCATATATGAAGAACAGGGAATTCTCTTCTAAGATGGCTGACTAATTGAAGGAAAAAAAAAAAAAAAAAACCTGCATTATATATCTTATTTAAATATGACTTGATGTTTATTATTATTATCAGTAAAATCACTACAGAACTGTTATTACTATATCTATATGCTTAACAATGAGGAGAATGGATGGAATCGCATTCAAGATTAAAATATATCTACTTTACCTCTAGTACCATGTTGAGCATGTTAGGAAGTATGGGCCAAAATGACATCTGTTGCAGACATTCCTTTTCTAATAAATACTACCATTCAACACTTAATATCTGCTGAATGGCATTCTGTTTTTCTCGGCAGCTGGGTATTAGACTCTTCCCCTCGGGCATTGTGTGGTTTACAAGCTTACTGTGCCTAACTTTTTATTTTTTCTCAATCATGGTTTCTGAAACTAACATCAGTTGTTGGATGATAACTTCCCATTGAAATTATATTGTTCCAACAATGAAATTTCTTCAGGAGATAACATTAGTGCACCAGTACTCAAGTAATGCCGAGATCGTCGTGTCCTGTGTGAAAACAAGTTGAAATTAAACAGAAGTACCGCAAAGGATATGTGGTGATGACTAATCAAATACTAACACATTTGCAGGGAAGTAATTTGAAGTAAAAGTTCGTATACCTGCATCTTTTAGTCAAGCTTGTGCCTACTGATAGGCGGGAAGCTTCTGATTTTGATATATACCCCAAGGAAGAAACATATTCATGAAATGCATCACCCTTCAGCGCCAAGCAAAATCTTGATGGCACCATGGAGCTAATGATGTCGAATAAACATGACTTCACATCCCTATATTGCATATTCAAAAACTAATTTAGATAAGTAAAATGGCAGTGCCAATAATGAAATTCTAAACCGAACAACTTGAGCAGCAAGAAAACATGCTTTTTCTCCCTAGCAAGATGAATGTACCAAAACTTTTTCCAGACAGAGCACACTAGATAATGCCTAAATCATGCATCTATAGAGGTTCTACTTATCCAATGAAATACTCATTCCATCCAAGCAACCCAAAACAAAAATTGTAAACGATCAATAATAAGCATGAAATTTGACATGTGATTTGCCAAAGTAAAAATGGTCAACTCATATGCAAGTAATATATATCCCAGGGTGGCATTAAGGAAAATGACAACTCTGAACCTTTTCACAGCCAGCTCATGTTTTGATGGGGTCATGTCCAAACCCTTTCCATCAATTGAAGTCCTGCTTGCACTAGCATCATGTCTAAGCAATCTACCAAGCGCCATTGTGCTAGTTGAGGAAGCCAGAATCTCTTGGCTCAAATCCACCCTATGCTCAAAACCCATTTTCAATCTTAAAGTATCAATTTCTTTAGCATACAAGCAAAATCCATGTTGTGAAAGTGTGTTTGCCATCTGCAACTGCTCCTCACACCAGACAAATGCATCTGAATTCTCAGAAGGGATCATTAACATCTCCAAAGAATCCTGCACAACTGGCTAGTTAGCATCAAAGATAACAGGCAAACTCAATAAGGGTCTCTGAATAAACAACCAATAATATTCCTAACTTACTTGCATCTGGCACTTGGAAAGTAATTGGTCAGCTTGTGAAATTAGGTCACTCATTCTAGAAGTAAGCTTTAAGATATTCAGAGCATCTTTTGGCTCTGATTCAACATACTGTTTTAGATCAGCATGACTGTTACGAAGTTTTTTCCATGATTCTTGTACTAAATCAGTGGCCACCTGGTTTCTAAATTTTCCCATGGAAAAAGATTTTTTGTTGAAATTCATGCGACTGCATTCATCCATTAGTTCAAGCCCACTTGACACAGCCTCGTACTGATTTTGCAAATTCTCCACCACCTCTTCATGAGATGCTTCTGCTATAATATTGCATGTGCCAACTGAAATATCTGAAGTTTTAATCAACATATGCATAAATTTACCGGGGTCATTCGTTTCAGCTGGCAACAGGCCTTCTTCAAACTCGCAACTAACTGAAACTTCTGTTGTTTCAGAAACATTAGCACAAGACAGAGTTCTAGAAGAGAGCTCCATTCCATTAACAATTTCAGTCTCAGGAACATATGATACATCCAAAGATTCACATGTTTCCATTTTTAAATTATTTTCAGTTTTGAGCATTTGAAACCCCTTCCCTCACATTTATCTACTTCAGAATTAAGTAGCTCATCTGTTAATGGCCCGTTGGGACAATGGGAAATGTGTCCATAATCTTCTTCGATGAATAATTCACGGTTGACATTCGAGTCTGAAACTAAAGAACGGTGTTTATTAAAGTCCTCATCTTCAGAATCAGAAGACATAACAACATCAAGTTTCCTCCTACTTGTTCTCCGAGAGAAAGAAATCGGGGTGCCTGAGGAATTGTAAAAGTCATGTGCAGTATAAGAAGGGTTTATCGATTCATAGCAATCATGAATAGAGAAATTCTGGTGTGACATTACTTCCTTCTTTGCCTCTATACTGTCTATTTCATTATTATGCATCTCCAACCCATTTGGCATGTTGTTATGTTCAAGTTCTTCCTCCATCACCTCCATTAAAGTTGGATTTTCTCCCATCAGAGACAATTTCTCAGCAATTTCCTTCTCAACTAACTCTGATAACTGAGATGGGAAGCCCCAAGGGATTACAGTTGGTAATACCAAATGACCAGCTTCTATATCAAATAGCAGTAACCCATAAGTCTTCTGAGATTTGCCACCTGGATCATCACTGGGCGTTAAAGCAAAGTGCAAATATATGATACAAAGAATCTTGCTTCATGAGACACTAAAACTGGCACCTCTTGTGATTTTCTCAAGCACAAAACAAGTATTTGAAATTGTACGAGCAAAAAGGCATCCAGTTCGCCCTGACAGCACCATAATAACTTCCAAAAAGCCACTACTAAATGATAACAGAAATCCTTTTAGAAAAAAGTATGAAGTATCAAAACCTAGACTGAAACCAGCTCTTTCTTCCATTAGGTTTCTTCCCTAGATACATAGCTCATATAGCTGTAACTACAATGCATACTTATTATTCATAAATTTAATCATCATTAACAAAATGAATCTGCAAATAAAATTCAGAGCAAGATGGTAAGGGTCACTAAACCTCAAGTCCATAACTAAAAAGGCTGTTATAAGTTTTCTAGTGATCCATCAATCAAAACTTTTGACATTAACACTTGAATTAAACTACTCTATACATCAGCATACACCAAAAAGAAACTGTTAATATAGTTTCCATTCATTCATGTATCAGGGACCAATTGAGATTACCCAAATCAAACCGAATATGTATTTGTGTCAGATTACAATTTCCTAATAAGGAATATTCAGTGTATCAGAAAGAATCCTGTAGATATTTTATTTATTGTTATCCCTAACTTTAAGGCTGTGTTTTAATGGACAGCATCCCTAGAATCAGTTTGCTTCCTAGTATAGAGTTTCCTAAAGTTAGGCTCACTATGTATATAAATATCAGTGTAATTTCTTGTGAGAAATATAATACAGAAAAGCCTATTTCTAACATGGTATCAGATTAGACCGATTTCTGGGAATTATTTTTTTCTGGTAACCTTTTACTCCCACTCAACCCTCAAGCCTGCTTCTTTTGTTCAAAAGAAATATGTCTGAAATTATCCAAACCATACCAATGGGGATAGTTCAGAAGTCTCTATGAACAACTCCAACCAAACAAGTGAGTTGCAGAACATTCATAGTGATATTTGGGGACCATCAAACATTTCAAAGATCTCTGGGGCTCGGTGGTTTGTATCCTTTATTGATGATTGTACCCGTGTGTCTTGGATATTTCTTTTAAAACAAAAATCTGATGTAAGGTCTGTTTTTACAACCTTTTACAACATGATCAAAACACAATTTGGGGCTGAAATAAAACGGTTTAGGTCAGACAATGCTAAAGACTATTTCAATCAGTTTCTCTCCCCATATTTTCAAGAAAAAGGCATTCTCCATGAGTCCTCTTGTGTTAACACACCCCAACAAAATGGTGTTGCCGAAAGAAAGAATGGTCACATTTTAGCTATTACTAGAGCTCTATTGTTTCAAAAAAATGTCCCTAAACAATACTGGGGGGCGGCTGTTTTAACTGCTACTCATCTGATAAATAGGTTGCCTACAAAGGTCCTTGACTCTCAAAGTCCTATGCAAGTTCTATCAAAATTTTTCCTGATTTCAATACCTCAAACCTTCCACCCAAAATCTTTGGATGTGTTGCCTTTGTACATGTACATTCTCAAAATAGGGGAAAACTCGATCCACGAGCTGTCAAATGTGTCTTTCTCGGTTATTCCTCTACACAAAAAGGGTACAAATGCTATAATCCAGCCACAAAAAATTTTATGTTTCAGCAGATGTCACTTTTGCAGAAGAAGAAAAATTCTTTACTCGTCCTTATCTTCAAGGGGAGAACTTATTCACAGAAGATAAGGGCAAAGAATTTTTTCTTCTTGATTTTCCAGCTTCTGTCCAGCCTGCCCAACTTAATTTTCCAGCTCCTATTCAGCAGCCAAACACTCAGTCCTTACCTACCAACCAGCCTGCCCACCTTGAACCTATGCAACCCGAAATAGAGCCTACTACACCTAAGTCGCCCAAAGGGATTCAGGCCAATACTCACCCTTTACTAGTTTACTCAAGGAAGAAGGCACCGGTGCAAGTTCAATCATCTTCTTCGGATAAACAACCTACTGCTCTACAACCCGAGGTAACTACT
Source organism: Gossypium rotundifolium (assembly GCA_025506655.1). NCBI lineage: Eukaryota > Viridiplantae > Streptophyta > Magnoliopsida > Malvales > Malvaceae > Gossypium > Gossypium rotundifolium. The sequence continues at coordinate 192,588,948 of CP106727.1, forward strand.
GAACCTACTTTGAATACTACTGAAAATTCAGATCAAAAAGACTATGATTTTCCTATTGCTATTAGAGAAGGAACTAGGGCCTATACAAAACATCCCTTGTACTCATTCATGTCTTACAAAAATTTGTCTCATAACCACAAAACCTTTCTTACTAGCCTAAATTCTATCTCCATTCCCAAAACTATATCCGAGGCATTAAATGATGAGAATTGAAAAAATGCCATAAAGGTTGAAATGGAAGCACTTGAAAAAAATAAGACATGGGATTTGGTAAAATTACCGAAAGGAAAGAAAACAGTTGGATGTCGTTGAGTGTACACAGTGAAATACAATTCAAATGGCTCTTTGGAGAGGTACAAAGCAAGATTAATTGCTAAAGGGTACACTCAAAAGTATGGAATAGACTACCTTGAGACGTTTGCCCCGGTTGCAAAGATGAACACTATGAGAGTGTTGTTGTCACTCGCTGCCAACAGAGGCTGGAAACTACAGCAGTTTGACATCAAAAATGCTTTCTTACATGGTGATCTTGAGGAGGAAGTCTATATGGATGTTCCACCAGGGTTCGGTTCAAATACAGGACAGGTAGTTTGCAAACTAAAAAAGGCTCTGTACGGACTAAAACAGTCCCCGAGAGCTTGGTTTGGAAGATTTACCAAAGTAATGCTCAAGCTGGGGTATAAACAGAGTCAAGGAGATCACACTCTGTTTGTAAAGCACTCATCTTCAGGGGGAATGACTGCCGTTAGTCTATGTAGATGACATTATAGTGACGGTGATGATCTGGAAGGAATGGAAAATTTAAAGAACTGCCTACTAAAAAATTTGAGGTCAAAGAGCTTGGTAAATTAAAATATTTCCTTGGTATTGAAGTAGTACACTCTGGAAGAAATCTTCATATCTCAACAAAAATACATAATTGATTTGTTTGAGAGACAGGCAAGTTGGGATGTAAACCAGCAGAGACACCCATAGAGGTGAACCACAAACTTGGAGATGCACTAGAAGATGCAGTAAGGGTTCATATCAAAAACTCGTAGGGAAGCTCATTTACTTGTCACATACTAGACCGGATATTGCCTATGGAGTTGGTGTTGTAAGTCAATTCATGCACTATCCTAAAAAGTCACATCTTCGAGCTGTATATCAGATTCTACAGTACTTAAAAGGCACTCCAGGCAAAGGAATCCTATTTAGGAAAAGGGATAATTTAACCCTTGAAGCCTATACTGATGCAAATTATGCAAGATCTATGGTTGATAGAAGATCAACCTCGGGCTATTGTACTTTTCTGGGAGGCAACCTTGTAACTTGGAGGAGTAAAAATGAATGTTGTGGCTAGATCTAGTGAAGTTGAATTTAGAGCGATGGCTCTTGGAATTTGTGAATTATTATGGCTGAAAATTATTTTGGAGGATTTGAAGATCAAGTGGGAAGGTCCAATGAAGTCAGATTGTGATAATAAGTCTGCTATCAATATTGCACATAATCCAAAGGCAACATGATCGTCTGAAGCACATTGAGGTTGACTGACATTTCATCAAGGAGAAACTTGACAGTGGCTTAATTTGCACTCCATATGTGTCCACTGATGGTCAACTAGCAAATATCCTTACCAAAGGATTATCTGGGAAGACCTTTCAGAAACTAGTAAGCAAGCTGAGAATGGATGATATCCACTTCCCAGCTTGAGGGGAAGTGTCAAATTACAGTTTCCTAATAAGGAATATTCAGTGTATCAGAAAGAATCTTATAGATATTTTATTTATTGCTATCCCTAACTTTAAGGTTGTGTTTTAATGGACAGCATCCCTAGAATCAGTTTGCTTCCTAGTATAGAGTTTCCTAAAGTTAGGCTCACTATGTATATAAATATTAGTATAATTTCTTGTGAGAAATATAATACAGAAAAGCCTATTTCTAACAATTTGTAGATGGTTAATGTTTAATTCAAATAATACTTGGATTTATGCAAAGGCTCAAACATTTCCGTAATTTTATTTTAAACTGATTCCTCATGTTTTCTTACATAGCGATTTATTAAGATTTCCAATAATTTGGAAGATTAAACTATCTCCGAAAAAGGTTGATAGAATATTAGAGCTCTTTGATTATCTGACATTTTTCAAGGTCTGTTCTCAAAGTATTGTACCCAGCTGTGATGTCAGGGGAAACCAGTATACTAAGCATACCATGTAAATTTCAGAAACAGAATAAATGTACTGCACAAACAAGGCTGTGTGCTGTTATTAACCTTTTTGATATTTTTTGCTCTGGCACCAAAACTGGAGATGCATAATGGTTTTCCGGATATCACCCTGACAACATTTAATTAATTGCTCTAGTAAATACGGTTGAATGATGGCTTTCTCAGCTGCACAGACCTGTCGCATAAAGATAAGATAAACATGAATAGATAAAGACCTTTGCTAGGTGAAAGAGTTCAAAGAAAGCACTGAAGTTTCTACCATGTTAAGATGGTGAAGCAGCTCTTCCTGTGATGGCATGGTGAAACATAACTCTAGCCTGTCCAAGTTGTCTGGCAGAACAAGATTGTTACCTGAGAATTACCACCAAAACATGGAGTTAAAAGGAAATACATCCAAGTTATAAAGAGTCAAGAAATATTAAATTGTTTCGACCATAAAGCCATCTTACTATTACTAGTCAGTATCACAGGCCCTCTTGCTTTTTCAGCAATTTTTTGTATAGCAGCGACAAAACCACGATCTTCAGGAAAACTGATATCCACATCCTCAAAGAGAATCAAAGACCTAACTTTATCTTGACCAAATCCGGTTTCACGATCATTACAGACATGTTTTCCAGATGCACCATGAGGCCCTGATGAATCTTCCTCATCTGATATTGGTATAAATTCCACCTCCTTATCAAATTCTTTCCCTGCTTCACCTTTAGATAAAGGTCTTGCAGATTTCATCACATGCTTGCTAGGTGAATCTACAAGATTTTCTATTGACCTGCAACAAGTATACAGTTTAGGACAGAATTACATTAGTAAAGCTTTTCTGCTAGATGCTTCAATGGGCAATAGAATCATCATAACAAGGAAGTGTAAGAGCGATGCTGAAGACAGAGTCACCAACCCTGTAAGGCAGTGTGATTCTAAAGCCTCTCCAAATTTTTGCTTCACCACAGCCCCATTTCGACAGTCTGATGCATTGGACTAACAAAACAATAGATCAGAAGCATTCAACTTTTACACAATGAATTGTTCTATTATTAAATTACAAACACTAAAGATTGACTGAATTAATATTAATTTGAATGACTGCATTAATGATGCCTTGTAATCACAAAGGAATGTAACTAAACTATATTGGAATGGAAAGGACAGTAATTTTATCATCTTTCTACCTTTTAAGATGAATAATGATACAAAGAAAGAGAAAAACAGAAGAAACTTGCATAGTTCTCCAACTGACTGAAAATTTCAGTATTCAGTCTTATGCAAATTATTCTTTAGAAGTGGCAAATACAAGCCTTAGAATAAAATCGATATCGAAAGCAACATAGATTTACTTGCAGCATGTTTTGAAGGTACTGGACACGTAAACTAGTTTATAATCATGAAACTATATCACTTCTGGTCGAAATCCTCCAAAACACACAATGTACAAATATAAGTCCAAAGCAAAAAGCAGGGGCATATAATACAGCTAAGACATGACAAAAGAATTGCTTTAAAAAGTAATACATAAATATGGCATGACAGCAATAAAAAATATTTGTATATCATAATATACAATAAAAATGTAAATTTGATAATTTTCAATAAATATTACATGCAAATACACTTTTATTTATTTTTTAATTTTCTTTTTTAATTTAAAAACTTGAACCTTAGGAAACCATTGGAACCAAATCACTCATTCTTGATTCCATATTGGGTAGAAAAATGCAAAAGTAAAAAAACCATCACATGTCTGAGTGTCTTTGACTGTTTCCAATTTTATTTTTATTTTTATATTTTTGAAGTGACCTGGCATGTATTCACTGTGTCGAAGCATGTCCGGCACTTTGATATTCCCCTGATAGAAGTGTTTGATGGGTTCAAAAGCTCACCTAGATTTCCAATGATTTGGAAATAATGGAGAGATGAATCTTTGCTTTCAGATGCAAGACACGTCTTAACAACTACGAGCACTTAGACTAGCAAACTTTAAGAACTCAACCTAGAACCTTAACTTCATAACAAGCGGAGTTCATTTACTTCAGATATAACTCCTAATACCATACCAAGAAAACTTAATGCTTATATGCATTTTCATGCCAGGACAAACACCATTGGGATATTGGTTGGCCACAACTAATGCTGGAGAATAAAAAAATGTATATCTTTCCAACGAGAATCTAAAAGTTCAGTAGCAACCTCCAGAATTTTAAATCCTTGTTCCTCCGCACAAGCATGGATAGCTGCAGACTTCCCACTCTGCAACAAAAGGAAAAAACCTTTAACTAACAATAGAAACCAAACGCATATGCACCTAACATATTTTGAAAAAAAAAAAATACAGAACACTCTCCAACAAAGCAACCCTTTTAGAAAAAGAATGAGTATAAGCAAGAGATTTCCCTTAAACCTTATACAATCACAAGACTGAAATCTTTGCAGATCTAACTACAATTACTGTTGTGAGTGAATCAACTTAATACCAGTGAACCTTGTAAGCAAGAAACACACAATAAAGGCTAGCAAGAATTCAACTACCAATACCAGGAAAAAATTATCAACCCAAACATGAAGTGAAACATGATAGAGATAATAATTCATACAAACCCAAGCATGATGGTTCATTATGTGAATTGCAAAAACAGAGACACAAAGGTTAACTTTAAAATAAGAATGTGCTAACTTTAGTCAAAAAATTAATATACCCCAATTGGTCCAGTAACTAAGAGAACATTCTTCAGGCTATCCTCTTCATCTATGTTTTCTGAATCAGAACCACTTGCACAAAAATCATCATCAGAATCTTCTTGCATGCTTTGTTTATCAATGTTATTAGAGGCTTTGATGGCTCGAAAACTTCTCTTACGCCACAAACACAACCAGTCACTCATAAACTTCACTGATTCAATATTACCACAAACCTGAAAAGCAGCAATAGTGGAGGAAAAAGAAAAAGAAAATAAGAAGTATGATATTACATCCCCTCCACCTTTTAAGATCATAGTAGTTCAGAACAAACAATATCACCTCTGTGGCACTTTTTGGCTGGTACTTATCAGTCCATAAGCTATTATCAGATTCAGGCTGGATAATGCAATCATGATAACATGGAATTCTGCAACCAGGAACATAATGAAGAGGAACTTGCTTAGCAGAATAACAGACTGACATAAACAGAGGCAGAATCCATTCACTAGGAAGTACCAACTTTTCTGATACACTAGATTATTTTTAGTAACGATAACCTTTTCAGAAGTTTGCACAACTAAGTTTGACCATAACACCAAGACTTTAACAACTTTGTGGAACCAACTGGCTGTTTTCATTTGATTAGCAAATACCATCATTGTTAAGATGCAAATCCTATTTCTAAATACCTTCTCTATCCTGCATACTTTGAATTCAAGAGTGTCTGAAACTACAGCAACACACCAGATTCTCATATTGAGAAAAAATATTGCGCAAAAACGTAAAATATTCGTAATAACAAACATATTAAGGTAAACACAAGCTAGCATATAACAGATGAAGTTTAAAGAAAGGGCAGAAGAGTTTTAATATGCAAAATTTCAACCTTTCTTGAAGAAGTCTACTTTGTTCAAGCTCTGAATTTTCTACATTACCAACCTGCATAGAAAAAGGACACCAACTTCATCAACTTGGCCATCCTGGCAATAACAAAATTCTAGTGAAATAAATCAAAGAACATTCAAGTTCCATTAATAACAGATAAGCCTTTGGTTCACTGGTAGGTAGCGCATCTCTAAAAGCATCGGTAAAGGAAGTACACATTAGATTCCACATTAAGTAATCACTTAAATGGGGTTTAGGAATATGCAGGGTGGAGGCTGATTGTCTAAGACTACTATTGTCTAGGAGAAAAAGCTAATAGAACAAGAAAAGAAAATATTGAAAATAAATTTCAAGAAAATAAGGCAATGAAAATAAAATTACAACACATACCCGTTCTGAGCTCTTCAACAGCTGATAGCTTTCCAATTGCTCATCTACTATTACAGCAGGTATTGCAGGTGGTTTTCCCAGTAAGTCATTATCTTCGATAATGCACTTATCTGACAACTTGCTTTGAACAAATGATGCATTAGAGAAATGTGAAACATCAGGAAAGTTGTCAATACACAATGCCTCAACATAACTTTCAAAAACTGATTTAAATAGGCCTTCAGGATTGCAAAAAGTGTCAAAGGAGGTTTTCTCAAAAAATGACCAATCTTTCCAATCAAGAACTAGATCATCCTGCATGAAAAAGTTTGGGTGTCATCCCAGAAAAAAGAAAAAAGAACATTTAAATAAGTTCAATTAAGAAGAAAAAAACCCAAAAACAACAATATAAAGGAAAAACAGTACATTTAAACATGGTTGAGTCAATAATGCCATACCTGAGTTCTTTCAAATACATGAATAGGACCAATGTTAATGCGTTCATCACTTATGTCAAGCAAGGAGCCATCTTTCCCTACTTCAACAGTCTCCTGGCTTCTCTTTCCTGCTTTCCATGATGTGAAAAATGGATGAATTTGCCTTCCTGCAAACATTTGTGAATTTTCCTGATCAAGCATAAAAAAACCTTTTAGTTACAACTTACATGCCAAATATTGTATTTCATGTTGCTAGTTAAATTAACTTCACCTAAACTAAGGTACCGTTTGCTAGTAGTAAGAACTGATGTACAGACAGCCAATTATGTGAACACCATACCGCAGCACTCATTACAAGGAAAACCAGGGAGAAGGGGGTAGTGAAGGTGAAATGTTGCATAAAAAAAGGAGAAAGACAGAAAACGGAACAAAGAGGCTTCCTTTGTTGCAAGGAAAACCCTAACAGTCTTCAAATTAAACATTATCCAGAAAATTGGGAGGTAGTAAGCTCTTCACTATAGCTTTGAAGGTCGATTATCATTCTTCCTATTCTCTTAATTAGACACATTCCTGCCCAATGACATTATGCTGGGCACTACTTAAGCTCCAAAGACTTCATCATATCAACGGTCTCCAACCAAGCAGCACAAAGCCTACATCACCTATGAATACCTTCAGCATCCACCTTATAGTAAATTAGAATCAGATAAATATCAGCTACCAAGTTCAATTATTTTCTCTCTCTAGAACCCTGATTATTTACCTTCGTCGTCATTCATGTCGTCCCTATGTCGCTAAGAAAAGCAAAATTCCACCGCAGACCTATCTTTTTCTACTTGAAACTATTTTTATATTACTGCATTACAGCAAAATTTTTCAGCATTAGAACTTGATATTTGCTCTTCAACATCTAAAACAACATTCTCAATCAACACCAAACCGGGGGGAGAGAGAAGGGGAAGAATTAGCCAAAAAACTGCTAATGCAAACTATCCATAGTGTAATGGTGAACAAAAAGCGTGTTAAAACTTCCAAAGATTTAAAGGATAGATCAGAATAATGCTAGGACAGTCACTAACCTCAGCTGTCAATTTTGCCTCCAATCTTAAATTAGGGATTTGTGGCGTTAATATATCTTCGCTCTCCATCAAATTATTCATCCCATTCTTCTTCGGTGTAGTCTTCTTCGGTGTAGTCTTCACGGGCGATTTGCTCTTTGCCTGCCCGTAGAAAAACACGTTAAAATTCTAAAGGAAAACTATCAAACAGCTTCTCCCTTTATTTACTAGGTTAAACTAACTCAACTAAACCTTTTTAGAAGCTCGATTCTGAGGAGTCACTTTCCCTTTCCTTCTTCTTCCCTTCTTTCCCTGACTGCCGCAGAAGTCGTCATCTTCGCCGTCTTTATCATCATCCTCACCTTCCTTAGCCTTCTGATCAACCTTCGGTTCAATTTCTGGTGATTTTTGCGGGAACAATGTTGACTGGACCAATCTCCGGCGGACACTCCTCCCTTCCGGGCGGTCGGTGCCATTGACTATCGCCACCTCCGGCTCTTTCTTCTCATCTGAATCGTCCATAGAATTGAGATTTACCCAATCTCAATTTAGGACTTTAGGGTTTTTGAGAGATTCAAAGATTTGGGTTTTTTTTCTTTTTGCTTTTGGATTTTCGAACGTGATCTAGCGAGTGTGATAGAAAGAGAAAGTTGGAGGGAACGAGGATTCTCTTCCCGCGCCATGTGGTCAAAGAAAAATAAAATTACCGCCATGTTTATAAGTATAGAGGTGGTAAAAGGTTACTTGATTCTAATTTACTTGCAATCAAATAATATTTTACCTAATAAAATTAACTAAAATTTATTTAATCTTAATTTTTAAAATTTTGCGCTCCCGCGTTTCTTCCGATTTTTCCTTCTAGCCGTTAACGTCAATTAATAGGAGACTTGTAAATTGTCATGTTTCTTTTAGGGTAAATAACATCCAAGATCATTAAATTATTTATAAGTTTACGTTTTGATCACTTAACTTTAAAAAGTTATAAAACAGTTACTGAATTATTCAAAAGTCTTCATTTACGTCACTAAACTATTTGAATATTTTTATTTAAGTCACTAGGCTATTTTTTTCCTTTTTAAGTTTAACTAGCAAGCTTTAAGTAAATATTCGATAATCGATACAGTGGATCACAACCTAACGACAAGTAAAATAACATATCTTATGTCCAAGTTGACCTAATGGTCAATATCGAAGATTGAAGAAGAAAGATGTTTGAATTTTTTAAATGTTTAGGTTTTGATCCAAGTAAAGTTTACTTTTCATGATTGTTTTTCCTTTGTCCACATAGCCAATGCCTCATTTGTCTGGTTCTCTCCTTCCGACAGCAAGAATTTTATCTAACTTACCACTACTAACATTGAATTTCTCAAACATCAGTTTGGTTGTTGTCAACTCTTTTGAGTTTTCATTGGATTGTCCAACTTTTTAGCAAGAAAGGATTCATTGGCTTCTATCTATTTGACCAACCACATATTTCATCATTTAGTTGGTTGTTTTTGTAACACCCCTAACCATATCTGTCGTCGAATTAGGATTATGAGGCATTACTAAAGAAAATACAGCTTTCGTACATTCACATAATCACATAGATTATATTCACAAATATATATAACATATTGCTAACTAAATATTAAACTTAAATTATTAATCACACTAAATATACGAATCATATTTCAAAGTTCAATCAATTCATTTCAAACATATACCATATTTACAAGTCAATATAGATATCTCAAAGCCACACAAAATGCCTTAAAATTCATACATAAATCGTGAGCTTATCCTTATAATGATATTGAATTTTAATAAATATTAATCACTTATTCTCATAATTATATATATACAATTAATAGACCAAACAAGACATTTCAAAAGTTTAATAACCAATATCATATGTGGCATTGGAAATGGTCATTATGAACAGACATACTTGGCTCATTTATTAAAGACTAAACATACCTCTTTTCTATTTACAAGACCATTCGCATATGACCATTAATTTTAAACCATTTTGAGAACACATAACAAATAATAGTGTACTCAATTCACATATCAATTACCCTACCTAAATTATGACCGCCTAACCAAAACACCAACTAAATTTTAACAACAAATCACATCCAACATTAACATTTAACTATGTACCAAAGTAAATATTAACTCATCCATTAATTCACATCTATTTTACTATTATACCAATCATCATTTTCGGTCATAATTAATAAATTCACAGTACACCTAGTTCATTAGTAAGTCTAAATAACATATCATCTTCTCTTTACTCGACCAACTCATTCCATTAGCCACTATAACATATGCGCATATATAAACATGTATATAATTTCAATTAACATATCATGACCGAACATATAGATATATCATCTATCATTTCCATACCAACTCTTATTTCAAAACATACATCCCCATTAAGGCAACATCATACCACAACCGAAACCTATCCCTCAACCAATTTATAGCATAAACACAACTTCAAATAATGGCCAAATATACATTACGCTCTTTCATACTATTTAGCAAAATCATAGAGTAAAATCTCATAAACATGCATACTATGTTTTAAACTTTCTAGTATAAACTAATTCATAAGTTATTCACGACAAAACCAATCAAAACATATGATCAAGATACTAATCATACAAGTTATGATCCATACTAAATAGACTTATATCATAACCGAATCATCAAAACCAAACATATCAAACATTTAACCAATAACATATAAAACCAAGCTTAAACATAATGATCAAGCCATTTTCGCATGGCTATATATATATACAACTTCAAAACTAACCAAAAACATAAGTTAGCCTATACATGCCATAGGTTCAAAGTTTGACTTTTAACAAAATATCGAAAAAGAGATTGATACTGTGACGGATTTCTCTGACGATCCTCGAGCTCGTAACTAGCTTCCAAAATCTACAAAACAACAAACAAACACATACACGTTAGCTTGAATACCTCAGTAAGTCATAAGCAAATAATGATCAAATAAACAATAGCATTAAATCAACTAGCCAAATCAAACAAACCTTAACCAAATGTACATTTATTATGTTTGCAAATCTCAAATTTTATCATACATACAATAGCATTATAACATCAATGGCCGAATGCACATACACTCATAAACACATATAAATTTCTCTTTTACCACGTCTAATTCATATATTCATCTCAAACATATAATTACCTTACTTTCGTATTCATATAACATAGCACGTACCTGAACTATTTAGTTCGTTTTCACATTCGATCTTAACTCGATAAAGCTCGTACAATGCCAACGTCCCAGACGTGGTCTTACATGTAATCACATGTCGATACCACTGTCCCAGACAGGGTCTTATACGAATCAAATACGATGTCGATGTCCCATACATGGTCTTACACGTAATCACAAGTCGATGCCAACGTCCCAGACGTGGTCTTACACGAAATCACATATCGGAATCCTATGTCATGACATATGCATCCTAACTATTCTTAAGGTTCTTACGGGGCTTTCGGACGTCGTAACTCGATCGATTCAGGCTTGTAAATACTTCTCCCATACTTATACAAAATCGGCTTGAACATATATATACAAGTAACAATTTAATTCAGCACAAATAAAATATATACAATCAAATTTAACGACATTTATTTACTTATGAACTTACCTCGGTAAAGACAGACGAACCGGGATAACTATTTAACAACTTTAGATTTCCCCCGATCCAATTCAGATTTCCTCTTTTCTTGATCTAAATTAGTATAAATTAAACTTATTAAATCACATATTCAATCAATATTCATCCAAAAACACATAAATGAGAAAATTACACTTTTGCCCCTGATATTTCACATTTTTCACAAATTAGTCCCTATTTCACAAAATAAAAAATATTCAAAAATTGACCACACTATGGCTGGCTCGAATGTTCACTAAGCTCATATAAGTCCACACATTTCATTTATTTCATATTTTAGTCCATCAATTTACTATTTTCACAATTTAGCCCAAATTACTCAAATTCATAAAAAATTCAAATGCAAAACATATTAATCTAACAACATATATTTACTTTATATCATCAAACACAAGATTCATCAAGCTTTCAACAATGACAAAACACAAAATCATCATTGTCGGAACCATTTTTTGTTTGAAAATGGGCCGACTTTAAAATACAAAAACGGAGACACCACCAATCTTTTTTGAAGTGTGATTGGGCCACTTAAAAAACATTTTGGTCTACGAATCATAAGAAAATGGGTTCGGGAATCGGCCACTCACGAGGAAGGGTTAGCACCCTCGTAACGCCCAAAATTGGTACCGCATTGATTGATTAATGTCCTTAATATCAAAAATTAAAAAAATATATTTTAAAATATGAATCTTTAAAAATGTTTGGATAACTCACATTAGATATCGAAACTCTCTTATTTCGAAAAGTTGAAATACCACATCCAGCACGATAGGACACGATGTTTCAAACTATCGATACTAAGATCATTTCATGATTTCCAACACTCTTGTCTTGCAATTTTAAAAGGATATTTCACTATTTGGCCAAACCAAAAATCGAAACCCAGCACGATTGGGCACGATTCCTTGAATTTCCAATCATGAAATATTGCCTTTATTTAAGAAACACAATAAAAGAATCTTTGAAGGATATTTAGTTGTTTGGATGAATGGAAAATCGAAACCCAGCACGATTGGGCACGAATCTCTCGAACTTCCAAACACAAAACATTGCCTTATCTAAAAAACAATCGAAATCTTTAAAGGATATTTAGTGATCTAGACGAACGAAAAATCGAAGCCCAGCACGATTGGGCACGATTTCCCGAACTTCCAAACACACAAAATTCCCTTTTTGAAACATTTTTTAAGTTTTTGGAGAAAAGCAAAAATAAAAACGTGGAAATGTAGACACGATGATAATAGGGAATGACAATAAATACAAAAAAGAAAAAGACAATAGTATTACAATTATAAAAATGATATATAACAAATAAAGTATTGATAATAATGAAATGTAAAACTAATAATAAATAATTAATAACGAATATATGGCAAAAAGTAATGATATTAATAGTAATAACAAGTAAAAAAAGGGTTTCTTGATATAATAAAAATAATAGATGTAAAAATAATAATATATAATAAGACACTAAAGTAAATCATATATATATAATAATGAGATATAATAGTATGTAATAAAAATAATATGGTGATAAATATAATAATAAATATAGTATAGTAATAATGATATATAGATGTAAAATAATAGGGATAATAATAAAAGGATAGTAATAATAAATAACATAAAATAAAAGTAAGATTTAATAATAAAAATAATAAAACAACAATAAAATTAATAGCAATAATAATAAACTAATAGCGATAAAAGCAACAAGATATATATATATAATAATAATATATAATAATATAATAATGAAATAATATGATTATAATAATAATAATGTATAAAACAAAGTAATAAAAAATTAAAAATAATCCAATGGTAAAATAGCCAACATAAGCGAAAAGGACTAAATCGTATCAAAATCACAAGTTTTGGGGTAAAATCGGAGGTAAAATAAAGGGAGGGACCGAATTGCGAGGCATGCGCAACCTATAGGGATCAAAACAACAATAAAACCCCTAAAGCGAAGACGCCTAAACGCGGATAAAATTACTGATGGTATGCGAAATTGGGCCAAATTTTAAAACATAGAAAAAGCGAAGGGGACGAATTAAAACATCAAGAAAAAAGGAGGCTAATAGCGTAATTTACCCATTTAGGGTGAAATTATGCATATCCACCTAAGAAGCAAGTAATTACGTGGGGCCCATCCTTTTAATGCTTAAAACTTAAAACAAAATATTTCATTCATTTCTTTCTCTGTTTCAAAACCGAAAAAGAAACCCCATTTCTTTCTTTTTTTTAGGGTTTCAACCCTTTTTCTTTGATGCCATTTCACGTCTTAAACAAAACCAAGACCCCAATGCGCGAATCAGCGGTGGCGACCAAGGGAGCCGGTGAGATCTTTTCGACTTTTCCTCTTTTTTAACTTTGTTTATTTTGCTTGAAAACTTTAATATACATACATATATATTGTAATTTTCTTGAAAAAACAGAACAAGAATTTAGGGAAAAAAAAGCGAAATAAAAAAAAATAAAGAAGAAACAACAATATTTGGATTCAACAAAAAAAAGTCGAAGCGAGAAAAACCTCTATTGATTCTTAAATCTGATTTCGTATCAATCCTCTTTTGATATCTGATGTATATCAGTGTACTCTTGCTTCTCTCTTCTTTTGTGTATAAAAAAAACCCTTCTACATGATGTATTTTGGCTTTTATAGCCTAAAAAAACCTCTAAAAATAGAACAAAACCAAATCCCGAATCACCACTACCATCCTACTAATTTACTGCTTCCTGTTTTGTAGGTACACCACCGGAGGCGTGAAGCTATTTGGACTCGGGGCCGCAAGACGTGCGACCTTGGAATCTCTTGACAAGACAAGGAAAATTGCTAGGGTTCCTTTTTTTTATTTTGGGCTTTAGGGCTTAGATGTGTATTGGGCCTATTTTACGGTCACTTTTGGTATTGGGCCGGGCATAAATTTGGGCCCTACAGTGCCCTCTTTGCTTGTTTTAGTAAAAGCGAGAATAGAGCAAAGACTTTAAAAAGGCTAATTTTGCCCGGCCCAATTGGATCTTGGTAGCTTCATTCCATCCTTTGCATCTTGAGGGTATAGGAATTTTGTTTTGATCTATTCCACTCTCGCTTCAATGGAGATAAGGCTATGACCTTCGATCTGCTCCACTTCTACTCAGTGGAGATAAGATCTGCTGCTTTCGATCCGCTCTACTCCTGCTCAGTAGAGATAAGATCTGTAGTCTTCAATCCGCTCCACTCCTGCTCAGTGGAGATAGGATTTGCTATCTTTAGCCTACTCCACTCCTGCTCAGCGGAGATAAGGCTTCAATCTTTTGATCTGCTCTACTCTTGTTCAGTAGAGATAAGATCTGTAGTCTTCAATCCGCTCCACTCCTGCTCAGTGGAGATAGGATCTGCTATCTTTAGCCTGCACCACTCTGCTTAGTGGAGATAAGGCTTCAGTCTTTCGATCTGCTCTACTCCTGCTCAGTAGAGATAAGATCTGCTTCTTTAGCCTGTTACCCTACTACTTAGGGAATTAAGGCTCGTTGTCTTCGATCTGTTCCACTCCTGCTCAGTGGGATAAGATCTGCTTCTTCAGTCTGTTACCCTACTGCTTAGGGAATTAAGGCTCAATGTTTTCGACCTGTTCCACTCCTGCTCAGTGGGATGAGGTCTGTAATCTTTTGTAACTCCCATCAATTTTGCTACATTGTCCTATGGGGAACCTACCTGTAGAATTGATTTCATAGGGTATATGTTTATGCCAAATGATTAGGATGTCATGAAAAATGCTCCTAACCTTATGTATTATGAATGTTATGAATGAGTGCAAAATGAGAATGATCTATTTTAACACTGAAATGGGTCATTGCTTGTTGTTTATTAAGGTGATATCCCTGACGTATGTCTTCTTTGTTCAGCTACTACTTCTAACAACTAATCTGAAGATGTCGTCACTGTTTGAACCCCTATCTCAAGTCTCCGAGCCCTTTAAGCCTGGTTAGTTCTAAACAATTGTCCTGTTTCGGATTCTTGTATTTTTTAGAGACTTTTAGAGTAATACTTAAAACTTCCTCTGTGAAAGTATTATTAGTTCAGTAATCATTACTTCAATGTGAAATGCTTGGAAAAAGACTGTAGAAGTGAATAAAACTGAAATTTATTAGGGATAAAAACCCGTGAAGAATGGGTTAAACAAGGAAAACAAATTCCATTAAGGTGCAATATGAGTAAGAATGGTATTGATGCCCCGGATATCACAGTCTGAGCTTCTTTGTATGTACTTCTTGAAGACTACTCTGAGTTTAACATGTGTCTAGAAGATCCATGGTACTTTGTAGATGCCCCAAGACGTAACATATCTCCTCATCGTTAATTCAAGTATAGCGAAACTACTGTATGCCCCCTCACGAGTTGACCATAATTTGAGTCTCCCTTTTTGGGTTTTCAACTCCAAGCCCCTTTGGTCTCAAAGCGCCTTTTGCGGGTTTTTACTTTGGCCTTTCCTTTTTTTTTTGAACTCAAGATGCCCTTTGTGGGTTTTCATCTTGGTCCACTTTCAAGCAAAGTACTTCTTGACTGAGTCTGCGTTAATTGGATTTGGCGGTCCATCTTTAGTATCAAAGCTCCCATCTCAACATAAGGTCCTTCCCAATTAGGCATCCACTTTCCCCTGAAGTCCTTTTGCATAGGGAGGATCTGTTTCAACACCAAGTCTCCTTCATGGAATACTTTGGGGCGGACTTTCTTATTGTAGGCTCGCATCATCCGCCTCTGGTATAATTGGCCATGGTGAATGGCTCTTAGCCTCTTTTCCTCAATTAGATTCAGTTGATCATATCGAGATTGAACCCATTCTGCTTCGTCCAACTTCAGCTCTGACAAAACCCGGAGTGAAAGGATATCAACTTCAATAGGCAAAACTGCCTCCATCCCATAAACCAACGAGAAAGGAGTTGCCCCGGTAGAGGTTCTAACCGATGTTCGATAGGCGTAGAGGGCAAGCGGTAACTTTTCATGCCAATCCTTGTAGGTCTCAACCATTTTCCCCACAATTCTCTTGATATTTTTATTAGTCGCATCGACTGCTCTATTCATTTTTGGACGATATGGCGACGAGTTATGGTGCTTAATGTTGAACTGACTGCAAACCTCTGCTATCGTGCTATTGTTTAAGTTCAAGGTGTTGTCAGAGACGATCCTTTCTGGCATACCGTAGCGACATATGATCTCTTTCCTCAAAAACTTGCTAACTGCCGTCTTCGTGACATTAGCATATGAAGCTGCCTCTACCCATTTGGTGAAGTAGTCAATGACCACAAAAATGAAACGATGTCCATTAGAAGCTTTCGGTGAGATCGGCCCGATAACATCCATGCCCCACATTGAGAAAGGCCATGGAGAAGTCATAACATGAAGAGGTGAATGAGGCGCATGGATCTTGTCTCCATAAATCTGGCACTTATGGCACTTCTTGGCATGACGTATGCAGTCTCCTTCCATCGTGGACCAGTAATACCCGAATTTCATAATTTGCCTGACCATTGTAAACCCGTTGGCATGTATTTCACAAACACCCTCATGGACTTCTTCCAGGATTTTTAGCTTCCACAGCATCCACACATCTGAGTAACACTTGATCCCTCCTCTGTTTATCTGGGATCTCTCCATCTAGGACATAGTCATTGGCAAGTCTTCTCAATGTTCTCTTATCATTTCGATACCGATCGGGATATTCACGGCTCTTCACATATCACGAATATCATAGTACCAAGGATGATCGCTCTCTCCTCCTCTTTGTCAATATTGAAACAATGAGCCGGAACCTCGCAAATACTCATTTGAATGGGCTTCATACCCTCCTGCTCATTCACTTTGATCATAGAAGCTAGAGTGGCCAAAGTGTCAGCCATCTGGTTTTCATCACGCGGGAGGTAAAAGAATGTGATATCATCGAACTCCTCAATTAGTTCCAAAACTAACTTTCGGTAGCTGATCAATTTGGGATCTCTTATTTTCCATTCTCCTTTGAGCTGATATATTACCAACGTGGAGTCCCCATATACCTCTAACAATTTGATTTTAAGGTCTATAGTAGCTCAGATTCCCATGATACATGCTTTAAATTCTGCCATGTTGTTTGTGCAATCGAAGTCCAACTTGCAAGTGAATGGATAGTGTTCTCTATTTGGGGATACTAGGACTGCCCCAACCCCATTTCCAACGGCATTTGATGCTCCGTCAAAGTTCAACTTTCAGGGATAATCTTTTAAGATATCTTCTTCAATTGTAGCTACAAACATCATATCTTCATTGGGAAAATCAAAATCCAGGGGTTCGTAGTCATCTAGCACCTTCTGGCTAGAAAATCAGCTATTGCACTCCCCTTCACAGCATTCTGGTTCACGTAGACTATGTCAAACTTGGAAAGCAAAATTTGCCATCGAGCCATTCTTCCATTCAAAGCGGTCGACTCTATCATGTATTTAAGGGGGTCAAATTTTGAGATTAACCAGGTTGTGTGGTACAACATGTACTGCCTTAACCTCCAAGTTGTCCAGATTAATGCACAACACAATTTCTCAATTGGCGAGTATCTCATTTCACACTCGGTGAATTTCTTACTGAGGTAGTATATGACTCTTTCTTTCTTCCCTGTCTCATCGTGTTGGCCTCACACACATCCCATCGAATTATCGAACACTGTCAGATACAAAATCAAGGGTCTATCAGATCGGAGGCATTAACATTGGGGTGTTAGACAAATATTATTTAATCTTGTCAAGCGCCTCCGCATTCATCATCCCAAATGCGGATTATGCTTTAAGAAGACGGAATATTGGATCACATTTTTCAGTCAATTGCAAAATAAACCGAGCAATGTAATTCAATCTTCCCAGGAAACCTTGGACTTCCTTCCGAGTCTTGTGCGGAGGTAATTTTTGTACTGACCTTGACTTTATCCGGTCTACTTCAATTCTTTTCCACCGACCACAAAACCCAATAGCTTCCCGATCGAGCCCGAAAGTACATTTGGCTGGATTGAGTTTCAGCTGAAATTTCTCAACCTCAGAAATAGTTTCCTCAAAACTTGCACATGCTCCCCTTCCGTTCGAGATTTTGCGATCATATCGTTGACGTAGACCTTCATCTCCTTGTGCATCATGTCGTGAAACAATGTTACCATGGCCCTTTGATATGTTGCCCCCGCATTCTTTGACCCAAACGGCATCACTTGGTAACAAAAAGTTCCCCATAAGGTTATGAAGGTAGTCTTTACCATGTCTTCAGGATGCATCTTTATTTGATTGTATCCCGAGAAACCGTCCATGAAGGAGAAAAATGAAAACCCCACCGTGTTATCCACCAAAGTGTCAATGTGAGGTAGTGGGAAGTTGTCTTTCGTGCTCGCCTTATTTAGGTCCCTGTAATCGATGCACATCCGGACTTTTCCATCTTTTTGGGGACGGGAACCACGTTGGCTACCCATTCGAGTAATTTACTACTCGTAAGAACCCAAAGATCAAATTGCTTCTTGACTTCTTCCCTTATCTTTCTTTGTAACATCGGGTCTCATCCTTCGAAGCTTCTATTAGACCGACTTACATTCTCCTTTTATGGGAATACGGATTGTACCACAATATCAAGACTCAACCCCGCATGTCTTGATATGACCACGCCAAGACATCTTTGAACTCTAGCAGAAGTCTAATGAGGTCCTGCCTTGTTTCATGGGTTATGCAGGTACCAATTTTCACTTCTTTCCCATCCTCTAGAACCACATTTTCAATTGTCTCTTTATGAGGTAGAATCGGCTTCTCCTCCCGCTCTTCCATATTTAACAAATCCGGGGATAAATCATAATCTTCGTTATCTGAAAAGTCCTGAGATCCCTCTGGGCACGTGTCTTGCTCATAAGGGAATTCTGAGTTCATAGTAGTGTCACTCATGACGTCGATATCTGGGGACCTATGGTAGGTATAAAAGAAAATTCAATGAAAATGAATTTAAGGATGACTTATTTATGCGTTATGATTATGAATGGAGTGGAACAAAAGTAGAAGAATAATTGCATGGAATGGAAGGAAAAATGCACTTCTTATTGAAAATAATGATGCGTGAACATGCCTATTTCACAAAAGATTCTTATTGTTCCTAGGCTTGAAACAACAAGTGTGTTTTGAACATTACTCTGCTTTTAGTCCTAAAACTACGAGAATTTCTTCCATGATCCAGGTTGTCCGAACACTTCCAGCTCGTAAGGGCGAATACCGCCAAGTTTCCTCTCATCAAACTTCCTTCGACCACGCGTTGATGTTTAAAATTCTCATCATGTCTTGTTTGTTTCCTCATTTATGTCCTCCGTCTGAATGAATAATCCCTCCTGACACGAATGTATTAGATATATGGGGAAAGGTCATTGAACCCCACTCAATCTCAACACCATTCAATCGTGCCCTTCTTCTTTCACGTTTCCTCTTCAACTCCTCCTTTCTCTGTCCAACATCTGGCATATGGCCCAGACCGAAGCGATCCTGCTTGTCAACCAATCCTGGCACTCTGACTGGACCTTGGAGATATTTTCTAAGTCCCTCTCGGCAGTGCTCATCTTCCTATTGTCAACTGTAGGCCCATCCTTGTTGTTTCAGAGAGTTTGGGCACCGAGATCTTGCTTCCTTCACTGATGAAAGTTGAATTTACAAATTCTAACGACCTAAAGGAACACTCTATAGCCTCCATATCATTCTCTATGTATGGTGCATTACTGGTAACGGACGCGATAATATCCTCTTCCGCATTTATAGTGATCAACCGGCCCTCTATCACCAACTTTACCTTTTGGTGTAACGACGATGGCACAGCCCCTGCTGAGTGGATCCAGGGTCTCCCTAATAAACAGTTATATGAAGGCTTGATGTCCATTACGAGGAAGTCTACCTTGTACGTGTTTGGCCCGATTAGGAGGGGTATCTCAATCCTCCCATTACTTTTCTCTCGGTACCATCGAATGCTCTCACTATATTTTGGCATGTTTTCATATGAGAGCTGTCTACGGGCAACCTGTTTAGTGTAGATAGGGGCAAGACATTCAGTGCTGACCCATTGTCAATTAATATCCCCGGTAATGTATACCCTTTGCATCGGGTAGTAATATGTAAAGCCTTGGTGGACCCCATGCCTCCTGGCAAAATTTCATCATCACTAAAAAAATGAAATTGTTTGCGCTTATGTTACTAACGAGGCGGTCTAGTTGGTTTACCGAAATGTCTTCAGCAACATAAATTTCATTCAACACTCTCATTAGTGCGCTGCGATGTACCTCTGAGTTTAGGATCAAAGCTAGATCTTGATGTGCGTCTTTGGTCGCTTATGTAACTGTTCCACCACACTGTACTCACTGTGCTTCAGGAACTTCAAGAACTCCCCGGCCTTATCCTCTGTTACTGGTTCATTAATAAGTGGTCCTGTCTTCTCATCTCCCTTTCTCATCATAGACTGACTCACTGGTCGGGTATCTTTGGTCAATTCTTTTCTCGAAATGCAATTGTAATTCCAAAGTACCCTCTTGTCATCTTTATAAGAAAAAGTCACAGGTTTCTAAATTACAATCTTCGGTATATCCTTATAAGGAGAAGTTATAGGTTTTCTGATTACGACCCTCAGTGTTTCCTTATAAGGAGAAGTCACGGGTTTTTTAATTTCGACCTTGATGCCATTTTACTCTCGCTTCGTCAACCTTTGGTAGTGTGATCATCACCGGTGGGTGATTGACTTTAGAGATCCTTTCACGACCTTTCTTACGTGGAACATACGTTCTCTCTTTCCACCAAGTCAAAGAACTCCAGCTCTTTATTATCCATTAGCCCTTGTTTTAGGGCTCTGAATTCATTACATTGCTGGATTTTAAGACCTTCCTTGTCATGGAACTCACAGTAGTTCCTTGTATCTTGAGATCTGCTCACATTCTCTTGCAGAACTAACCCAATTTTCTGCATTTCTTTCCAAACCTCTCTCAATGGGGTTCTGACCTCAGCAATCTCCTGTTTGAACCTTCTCCCCCTGTTTTCAATTATCGCGTTTACCCCATTATCAACATGACTGGGTAACGGATTTCCTCCACTAGGTGGGTCATTGAAGTCTACCACCCCGCCTTGATAAGTCGCTCGACTAGTCTTTTGAATGAAATACAGTTCTCTATCGAGTGACCTACTACATCTGCATGGTACTCACACTGAGTGTTTATGTCATACCACTTAGGATATGGAGGTTGCAGCGGCTTCAAGTAAAATGGGGACATAACATACGCATCGAATAAAGTCTTATACAACTCCTTATACATCATAGGTATAAGAGTAAATTAGAATCTCTCAGTCTTCTACCTCGTGTTAGGCTCTTGTCTTGGTCGGGTCTGCTGGCCCACAGCTACCGCTCTCGGTTGGGTAATAGTAATGGGTTTAGGATAACCCGAGCTTATATTCCCTACTTCAGCTTCCCTTTTCTTCGGCGATGCTCTTCTTATGTTCTCTCCTGCCTCTATCTTCCCACACCTGATCGCGTTCTCTATCATCTCGCCTGACATCACCATGTCTGCGAAACTCTTAGTCGTGCCTCCTAATATGTGGTTAATGAAAAGTGCCTTCAGGGTATTGATGAAGAGCATGGTCATTTCCTTTTCTAGTAACGGTGGTTGGACCTGCGTAGCGACCTCCCTCCATCTTTGGGCGTACTTTCAAGCTTTCACTTGGCTTTTCTCCATGTTTTGCAACGTGATCCCGTCGGTGTTATATCGGTCACATGGCCGTAATGCTTGATGAAAGCTCGCGCCAAATCTCTCCACGATTTGATTTGGGTACAACTCAATTGGTTGTACCATTTCTCTGCAGACTCAATCGACTATCTCGAAAGCAATGGATCAACAATCGGTCATTGTTGACATATCTGTCATTCGACGTGAACATCGTAATATGGGCCTCGGGATGACTAGTCCCAATGTACTTTTCAAACTCGGCATCTTGAACTTTGGAGGAAGTACTAAACTGGGACTAGACTCACTTCTTAGCATCTACTTCGCATTGGTGATCAAGTACTTTTCAATGCTCAAACTTCTCCTCCACCATTTGCATCAATCTTGAACTCTTTTGGAAGCTCGCTTTTACTTTCTCCCTTCGCTACCTCATCAAGTGCGGGACTATTGGTTTTACCAAATTAACTTCAGGGTTAGAGCTCGAGCCTTCGGAGAAGTTTCCCAGTCTTGAACACGGATTGGTGCTGAGGTTTGATATTGACCGATACTCTTGGTGGTTGCACTTAGGAACTTGTCGGAGCCAGGCCCGGAGGGCAAACAAAATATTCATTATCTTCTCCAGTATCGACAATAGGCCTTTTTTCATTTTTAGGCCCTCCAGTCAACAATCGTGTTAATGGCTCATCATGCTTCTCAGGATTCCAACATTTGATCCTCATATCTGTTGGATCTTGGCTAATCGCTCTTGCATCCGAGCCTGCAGTTAGTCTTGCATCTCTTTTTGCATCTGCTCTAACCTTTCCATCATTTGATCCATTGCTCTCATCTTTTTTTCGAGTGTAATAGCAGTGTTCCAGGATAACTCTCTATAATATGACCTCTAGTTAATAGGGTTGTCTTATGATATTTAATGCAAATGTAGTGATGTAGTGCCAATGCATGAAATGTAATGCAAATGAATGAATGCAAAAATAAAAAGAGTCGATTCTGATTCAATTTCTTTTAGAATACTCATTGAAAAAGACAAAATCCTTTACATAAAACAGAGTCACATATACGACCTAGCCCTTATGCCCAAAGTTTTGACTTTCTCAAGAAGTGAAGCTAGCTCTCAACCCTGGTCTGACTTTGACTCATAAAATATACTTAACACATCAGCCTGAACTGCTAAGGTTTGTAGATGATCGGCCACCTCTCGTATCTGAACCACAGCTTCGCCCATAAGGTAGTCTCTTTCTCTGACTTGGTTCTGAGATCGTTGAAGTTGTTCTTTCCCTCGCTGGTTATCTGCCTCCAATAGTTGGATCCAAAGCTCACTGTTTTGCAGCACTGCTTCGAGCTCCACCACCTTTCCCTTCAATTCTTCAATCTGGCCTAGGCTTGATTTCAACTTCACCGTAGAGTTGTGACTTTGACACAATGCCTTCTCTAATTCTACTACTCGAGCTCTTAACATCTTATTTTCGCTTTGGCTCTCCCCCACCGTCTTTTTCAGGGCATCCTTTTGTACTTGAACCCCATGGAATCTCTTCTTCCACTGGTCGACCTTGGTCTTCTCTTCCTAGACTTCTGGACGCCATTTTTCTGAGGTTTTACCCAGCCCAGCAGTCCTCATCGATAGATGCAACTTCTTGTAATCAGTCTTCAAGCTATCCAAATCTTCTTGACCTTCTTTTTTCCTTTCCTCGACCACCGACCTCCGATTTACGGATATCGATATCTAACATCAGATTCATTTTTTCCTCTTCCAGTTGTTCTATCTTTTTCCCTAACTCTAAATTTTTATTTTTAAAGTCCTGCTTCATGATCTCCAACTCAGAAGGGACTACTTGCAGGTATTCTTCTATCGATCGAGTAGCATCCTGTGCCGGCCTGAGGATATTATCGTTCACTCTCCTGATCCACCATGTGTTATATTCGAGGGTTACCATTGGATTTATAGCAACTCTTTTCATTCGGTGAATCTGCTTCCACACATCAGAAACTTTTTAAACTCTTTTCTTATAATTATTCCCACTATACGAGAATTCAAACTGAGCTAACCCATGCGTTACCGGTATAAACTTTCTGGATTGGTATTGCCTTAGCACGAGCAAAGGAGCATACCCAACAGCTCCCCAGATCCCTAACAGAGGAACCCAATCATAACTCCCATACCGGTAGAAAATTTCATCAGTAACGAACCAAGGAGCTCTCCATTCCACATCCTTTTCCTGAAGATTCTGAAGAAACACGATCCAATTCTCTTCTAATATGTCATCTCTCCTGGGCGCGCCAGCCAACTCCTTTAATGGGGAGTAATTCACAAAAAAGACCCGACAAGGAGTTCTATCTACTTTCCAGAAATGGCTATGGAACCACCCCAACAACAGTTGTGCGCATCCCATGAATCTTCCCTCACCTGCTCTCCGGAACGAGTTTAAAGATCTAAACATTTCGGCAAGAATCGCTGGTACCGGCATAATCCCTTTATCAAGACAATCGAACAAATCAATAACTGCTTCATCTACATACCTCAAAGCCTTGGGAAAAATTATCAAGCCATAGATACTTAAGGCAAAAATGTCGACTTTCCTCTTAACATCTGGGTGTGCCACCATCAGGTTCCCCAAGCTTATCCAAGGAATGCATTTCCTTCACCCTCTCATCAATTCGTGCCATAATCCATTGTCGCTCATCCTAGTGATACTCATCGACTTCTTTACAAAAGTCAACAGATTAGCGGCTCAAGTAAATTTTATCGACCCGAGCCCTTTGACTGCGAAGCAAAGCCGTATATTCCTCCACGATAAGCACCAGGTCCACTTCCCCAAACATAAAACAGCTATAAGTGGGATTCCAATATTGAGTTATAGCCCGAAACAAGTGTTTGTCCACTCTAATGTCGAGTAAGTAGGGTAGATCACCATAATTAAGATAGAAAAGTTGCCTAGTTGCTTCATCCCAACAAGCCCATATATCTCTTAGTTCTTGGAGCTCATTCTGTGTCACACTGATGCGAGTGAAGTCCAATAATTCTGATGTGTAGCCTTCAGTTAGGCTATCCCCCTTCTCAAGCTGTGTCTTCTCTGACCATATACGCATGACCGTATTATCCTCTACTTTATCAAGGAATCCGTCCCCCATAATAAGTATTCTGACTTAGTAATTAAAACAGGAATCGACGCCTTTTAAATATGAGATGACATGCCAATATAACCAAAATAAAACAAGTTAGTATCACATAAAAGTAATCAAAGCAAGTGAAAAAATGTCTAACCACTACATAGGTAGCCACTAAGGTTTAGTATGGCTCTACCTAGGGTAAGTTCTTAGGGTTCACTATATGTGGTTTAGTTCTAAAGGAAGGGTACCTGAACTAGCAGATTCCTCAATTCTCACTCATTATAGGCTCATATGGATCGAGTTCAGTTCAGGGGGATACATTTCCCTATGGCCATGCGGAGGTGAAAACCTCACGGAACCATAGGTACAGATGTATCCCGGAAGTAGTCCCCTAGCCCATGCGGAGGTGAAAACCTCACGAAGGCATAGATTTTTGCTTCCACTTAAGGGTGTGACCACAACGGTCATGCAATATGAATGCAAAAATATTCTATGTGTCTCAAACCAAAGCAGATATATGACGCGACACAGACTCATGCAAATGAAAAACAAAAAAAAAAATTATTTTTGATAAAAGGACATTAATCAACCAATTTATTGCTTGACTCTCTTATGGTCCCCGATTGGAGTCGCCAAGTCGTCGGAACCATTTTTGTTTGAAAGCGGTGACTTTAAAATACAAAAACGAAGTCACCACCAATCTTTTTGAAGTGTGATTGGGCCACTCAAAAATATTTTGGTCTCTGAATCATAAGAAAATGGGCTCGGAGTCGATTCACATACGAGGAAGGGTTAACACCTCATAACGCCCAAAATTGGTACCGCATTGATTGATTAATGTCCTTAATATCAAAATTAAAAAAATATTTTAAAATATGAATCTTTAAAATGTTTGGATAACTCACATTGGATATCGAAACTCTCTTGTTTCGAAAAGTTGAAATACCACATCCAAAGACGATAGGACACGATGTTTCAAACTATCGATACTAAGATCATTTCATGATTTCCAACACTCTTGTCTTGCAATTTTAAAAGGATATTTCACTATTCGCCAAACCAAAATCGAAACCCAAAGACGATTGGGCACGATTCCTTGAATTTCCAATCATGAAATATTGCCTTTATTTAAGAAACACAATAAAAGAATCTTTGAAGGATATTTAGTTGTTTGGATGAATGGAAAATCGAAACCCAAAGACGATTGGGTACGAATCTCTCGAACTTCCAAACACAAAACATTGCCTTATCTAAAAACAATCGAAATCTTTAAAGGATATTTAGTGATCTAGAGCGAGCGAAAAATCAAAGCCCAAAGATGATTGGGCACGATTTTCGAACTTCCAAACACACAAAATTCCCTTTTGAAACATTTTTAAGTTTTTGGAGAAAAGCAAAAATAAAAGCGTGGAAATGTAGACACGATGATAATAGGAATGACAATAAATACAAAAAGAAAAAGACAATAGTATTACAATTATAAAAGCGATATATAACAAATAAAGTAGTGATAATAATGAAATGTAAAACTAATAATAAATAATTAATATCGAATTTATGGTAAAAAGTAATGATATTAATAGTAATAACAAGTAAAAAAAGGGTTTCTTGATATAATAAAATAATAGATGTAAAAGTAATAATATATAATAAGACACTAAAGTAAATCATAATATATATAATAATGAGATATAATAGTATGTAATAAAAATAATATAGTGATAAATATAATAATAAATATAGTATAGTAATAATGATATATAGATGTAAAATAATAGGGATAATAATAAAAGGATAGTAGTAACAATAATATAAAATAAAAGTAAGATTTAATAATAAAAAATAAAACAACAATAAAATTAATAGCAATAATAATAAACTAATAATAGTAAAGCAATAGTATATATATTATAATAATAATATATAATAATATAATAACAAAAATAATATGATTATAATAATAATAATGTATAAAACAAAGTAATAAAAAAAATTAAAAAACTAATCCGATGGTAAAATAGCCAACATAAACGAAAAGGGACTAAATCGTATCAAAATCACAAGTTTTGGGGTAAAATTAGAGGTAAAATAAAGGGAGGATCGAATTGCGAGGCATGCGCAACCTATAGGGATCAAAACAACAATAAAACCCTCAAACAAAGACGCTGAACGCGAATAAAATTGCGTTAGTATGCAAAATTTGGGGCGATTTTAAAACATAGAAAAGCGAAGGGGCCGAATTAAAACATCAAAAAAGGAGGCTAATAGCGCAATTTACCCATTTAGGGTGAAATTGCATATCCACCAGAAGCAAGTAATTGCTGGGCCCATCCTTTTAATGCTTAAAACCTAAAACAAAATCTTTCATTCATTTCTTTCTCTGTTTCAAAACCGAAAAAAAAACCCCATTTCCTTCTTTTTTTTTAGGGTTTCAACCCTTTTCTTTGATGCCATTTCCTGTGCCGAAACAAAACCAAGACCCCCAATGCGCGAATCAACGGTGGCGCCAAGGGAGCCCAGTGAGATCTTTTCGACTTCTCCCTCTTTTTTTTAACTTTGTTTATTTTGTTTGAAAACTTTAATATACATACATATATATTGTAATTTTCTTGAAAAAACATAACAAGAATTTAGGGGAAAAAAAAAGCGAAATAAAAAAAATAAAGAAGAAACAATAATATTTGGATTAAACAAAAAAAAAAAAATCAAAGCGAGGAAAACCTCTATTGATTCTTAAATCTGATTTCGTATCAATCCTCTTTTGATATCTGATGTATATCAGTGTACTCTTGCTTCTTTCTTCTTTTGTGTAAAAAAAAAAACCCTTCTACATGATATATTTTGGCTTTTATAGCCTAAAAAACCTCTAAAATAGAACAAAACCAAATCCCGAATCCCCACTACCATCCTACTAATTTATCGCTTCTGTTTTGTAGGTACACCACCGAGGCGTGAAGGTATTTGGACTCGGGGACGCAAGACGTCTGACCTTGGAATCTCTTGACAAGACAAGGAAAATTGCTAGGGTTCCTGTTTTTTTATTTTGGGCTTTTCGAGCTTAGATGTGTATTGGGCCTATTTTCTGGTCACTTTTGGTATTGGGCCCCGGGCATAAATTTGGGCCCTACAATCATCAAATTCAGAAATTGAAACATGGGCTTGATAGATTACATAGCAACAATCTCAAAAATGTAAAAATCATAAAAAACCGAGCTAAATACATACCTTAATTGGACTTGGACAAGGCCAAACCTAAGAACTCTCTTTTCTTTTCTTTTTCTTTCAACTTTCGGCTAAGATGAACACAAAATGCATGGCTTTTTAGTATATGTTTTATTATAATTAACATTTATTAAACAATTACTAATATAACCTTAATGAAATAATATGAAAGTTTTATATTATAAGCCTAATGCCGTCCATCCCAATATTTAATGGTCTATTTCCATTTTAAGGGCCTTTAAATTAAGAAGCCATAGCAAATAAGCACTTTAGCAAATAGCAAGTCACTTTTGCGTTTCACGCGATTAATACATTTTATTAAATCGGGCACTCAAACGATAAAATTAAATCATGAAAATTTCACAGATATCAATTCACACATTGTAAACACAGAAAATAATATTTAAATATTTTTCTGACTCGGATTTGTGGTCCCGAAATCACTATTTTGATTAGGGTCTAAATCGGACTGTTACAGTTTTCTTGTAACAATTTGACATTCAAATTACACATTTGTTTTCATTTTTCAATCATGGTCTTGTAGGTATTCAAAAACTCTTCTTTAGATCCTCCATCTGGCTCTCCATTTGTGTCCACTTCTGATACTTAAAGAACACTTGTTGTGAAGGTCACATAATTTTTTTCGATAATCCTCATCAAAATTAGAGCCACTGGAGGGATCTTCATCACTCATCTCAGATATGTCTATAGCTATGACATTCATGACTTTGGATTCATTTTTTATTATCTTTTCCAGTCTCTTCTTTGATAACAACTCATTAGTTTTTGGTTTTCGGGTTGTTTTTAAAAGCATCGGTCTTCTTGAATCTTATTGACTACTTCTTAAAATCTTTATCAAAGTTCTATGTGAGCAAATCAATTTCTTCTTAAAGTTATTCAATCTTAATGATGTTGGAAGTAAGCACTTCATCTACCACTTGTAATGCAATACTTCTTTCACATTGGTCTTACTTCACTTGGTTTCATCTATGCAAATTTGCCAGTTTGTAATTTTAATTTTTGAGGGTAGGTCTAGATTCCATAATTTCTTGTAGAACAACTTGTAATTAGGATGAATATCGGTAGCCATAGGAGTTCGTAAATCTTGTAGAAATAACTTGTGTCCACTACGAACTAAGTACTCACTTGTAGCCAAACAATGTGATCTTCATGCGAATTGCATAATATAGGTATACATAGGACTCTCTTAGCATCTACTTCGTTAAAGGTATCATTTATCAACTTTATTTTTTCACAATCTAGTATTAGGATAAATAAGCTCTACTACTTTGTTCAAATTTGAATTATTGTCAATATTTTGAACTTTGAAATCCCCATTTCCAAGCACCCGAGTTTCCTCCTAAATTGAGATGTTCATAACATCTCCAATCTGCCAACCGAGCCCTTTTTAAAAAGACCATTTGCATCTCACAAACTTTTCCAAGTAAAAGAAGGTAGATTACCTAATTTTGAGTTTTAAAATCGCCTCCTTAAAATACTTGCCCTTTAACATGCACGCAAGTAAAGAATTTGGATTACGTATCAAACGCCACCATTGCTTAGCTAACAACGCGGCATTAAACTTTAATAAACTCCTAAAACCCGTACCCTATTTTCTTCGAGAATACACAGCTTCATCCATTCGCACCAATGAATCCCCCTCTTACCCTAACTTTTTTGCCACCGAAATTTTCCTATGATGTTATCCAAATCCATACATAGGATTTTGACATTAAAAAACAAAGCATCATATTCATTGGAATCGCTTGTAAAACATACATGATAAAAACCTAATTTCCTCATTGTTAAAGGTGTCTAATATTCCAACTACTAATTTTGTTCTTCACCCTATCCTTCAACCCTTGAAACACCAATCTCCTACCTCTACCCACCATAAAATAAACCCAAATACTTCTCCGAATTTGTAGAGCATCTAACATTAAGAATTTGAGATGCGATGGTTTTATTCAATTCTATCATATTAGAGCTAAAGAAAGCAGTGGACTTCTCAAAATTAACACATTGGCTAAAACAAACTTCATATTCTCGTAGAATAATTTTGATTACATTAACCCCCTCTTTTCGTGGTCTCACAAAAAAAGGATGCAATCGTCAACGAATGTAAGGTGTGAAATTGGAGGAGCACTCTGACATATTTTTGCACCTTCTAACAAGCACTATTGCCTATCTAATCTCATAGGAGCCGAGAAACTTTCTTTGCACAATAAAAATAAATAAAGGCTTAAAGGATCACCTCGTCGAAGCCCTTTAGAAGGTTTAAAGTTCATTCATTATTCACCTGTAATAATAATAGAATACAACACCAAAATAATGTAATGTAGTATAAATTCAACAAAAGAACTTGCAAATACCATTTTCAACATCATACCTTTTAAGAAAGGTCATTCTACCCGATCATAGGTTTTACTCATGTCTAATTTCAAAGACAAAAAGCCATTTCTCCCTGTTCTTTTGTGTTTGTATGGATGGAGCACCTCATACACAAGTAACACATTATCAATAATAAGCCTACCCAACACAAGAGTGCTTTGCGCTTCATCAACGCATAAGCCAAGTACCATTTGGAAATGATTAGCAACAATTTTAACAATTTTCTTGTAAATCACCATGCAAATACTTATATGACAAAAATTCTTAAGGTTGGTAGAATAAAAAATCTTTGGGATTAAAAATATTAATTTTATTAAGCTCTTCCAAAGAATTACCTCTATTAAGAATGTTAAAGTAGAACAAGCATGTATTTTTACCAACGATGTGCCAAAATTTATGGTAAAAAAGCATTGGAAAATCATTTGCCCTCGAAGCTTTTTTAGGCCCCATCCCTTTCAATGCCTCCACAATTTCATCTTTCTTATATTCAACAGTCAATCATTGATTCATACTGTTCGAAATGCATCTTATTACCTCGAAAGCATATAATCAAGGTTTTTAGTCCTCACTATCATGAACAAATCTATAAAGTAGGCTTTAACAACACCTTCCATCTCTGCAGTCCCCATATACAATTTGTGCGTCATCACTGAGACGCATAGTTGTGGAAAAAAAGATGTATTTTTGTCTCCCATCTTCAACCAATTCACTCTAACATGTTGCTCCCAATATCTTTCCTACTTCTCTATCTCCATATTAAATTGTAGTTTAATATCTACCGACTCGGCTAATGTCTCATTCGATCTATCATGACCATTCAACTCCTCATTCCTAGTTAATAACTTCATATTTTTACTTGTTTTCATTTTGGTCTTTTCAATCCAAACTTGCATGCCAAAGGTAAGTGTTGAAAGTTGATCCATAAAACCTCCTGAACTCTCTTCCCATAATCGCCTTATTTCCCCTTCACACGAATCCTCTAAAGCCCACTATGCTTCAAAACGAAATCATCTTTTTTTCTTCCTAAATCATCATACTCCATTTGAATAAACAAGAGACAATGATCCGAGAATGAGTCTACTAAATGACAAAATGAAAAATTTAGGAAGAGTTGCATCCAGTTTGATGTTGCTACGCCTTTGTCAATCCTTTCTTTGATATTTCTTTCCGTCACATTACTCGTCTCCCGTGTAAACCAAGGTCCTGAATAACATATATCCTCTAATTGGCATTCCTCCAATACCCTACGAAACTCCTCCTTCTACCTTCATCCCTCGGTAATCCTCCATTATTTTCAAATGCATAAAGGGTATCATTAAATTTGCCACCAACCAACCATGGTACATCACTACACCTTCCCAGGGTTCGTAATAAATTCCACGTTTCAACATTGTCCCTTACATTAGGTGCCTCATAAAAACCTAAAAACCTCAATATCGATTTCTCTCACTCCTAAATTTCAATATCAATGTGATTCTTAGAAAAGCTTCTAAGTCTGACCAACTGCCAGTCATTCCACCCAAGACTCAACTTTTTACGAGTACCATCAGCAATAACCCCAAAGCTATTATAAAAAGTACATCTCCTCTGAACTTTCTCCATGCGTCCAACATTAAGCTTTCTAACCATAAAGAAGACAAATTGGGGACGATATATTTTCAACATATGCTGAAGTCTCCATATTGCCCGTAGGCTCCTCAAACCGCGGACATTCCAACATAGAATTTTTATTTCATTTGGTCAGCATGCCCACTAGCAACTGTCGATATCTATTGAGTATGAGTTGTAACACGCTCATCAGTGGCCTCTAATAAATCCTAAGTATTAGAAATATTAGAAACCGATTATCAAAACAAGTTCTCTTTTTTTTCCTTCAACATTCTCAATCGGGTTATCTTCCAATTCAAATTCCACACACTCAACCCGACCCATTGGAGGATCCCACCTCATTAGAATTTTTTTATTTGAAAATCCCTCCAAATTAATCCCCAATATAGAATTAATATTTGACCATGATTCTTTCCTTTGATTCATCCTTGAATTTTTCCAAACATTTGTCAGTCACAATTATTTAAAAAAAAAAACCCACATCTCCTTCCTCCCTTAGTCAGATATTGCTCACGGTTGTAGCTTTTCTCGGTTGAGCATAATGACAAATCTCATCCCAACTCCATCTCATTTATTCCGTGATTTAATTGTATTGGGAAAAACGTATCACCATGGCCTAAGCAACCACACAATAAACAAAAAATGGTTAATCTTTTATATAGGATTTTTGCTCATATAAAATTTGATGAAGAGATCGTTATTTTCTTCCTAAGTTTCAACGACTTTCAAATATCTAACTGAACTTGAATACATAGAAAAAATTTAAGCCCCCGAGTTATTTGCTTTGTTTTATACTCCAATAACTTTCCAATAAAATTGCCAAATTGGCTTGCCATTGATATTGTGAAAAAATCCGATGGTAAGTCGTGCACCTGTACCCAAAAATCAGAAAATACCAGCAGCATTTGCATTGTATCTTCATCTTTCTTTAGTTGATGAATATTTGAGAGATGATTATTAAAGGTCTAAGGAGCTCCAGTAATCATTCGGCTAATATCTAAATCATTAAAAAAACTTGAATAAAAACTAGTTTTCCCCTAGATCTAAAATCTGGACCCCCTCGAGAGGGTGCCATAAATTAGCCATCGTGTTTCTCATGGTCGGAAAACGAACCACACTTGCTGTAAAAAAGCATCCTACCAAACAAAAATTATATGCTGATATCTGAGACATCAACTTCACCAAGTAGAAGCCATGCCTCTTCTTCTCCATCATCTATACTCATATCCGCTATTCCCCTTTCCATTTCTTACCTATAACATCGAAACAACAACCCACATAAGCCACCATCGTAAGAATGATAGGAAAATCGATGAAGAGAGTGATTTATGACAATCTAGAACAAAAGACAACAGACAAGCCAAAAAATACAAGAAAATTAAAAACAAGAAAATCAAGACAAAGACATGCCAAAAAGCAGATAAAACCGTGCTACAAAGAGCAGGCACTAAAAAAAATTAATATGTAGCTTTCTCTTGAACTTGTCTAAAAATATTTAGATGATATTTGAACTTCATTCTAGTTTAATGTTAGAATTGGATAACATGGTGATTTTCAATTTTCACTGTTTGGTACCTTTCTTGAAATTAAATCTTATGGGTTTAGTTATAATTTTACATGTTATGTTGAAGTTGTCAAGGTCTTTATATGCAGTTGCTTTCTTATATATTATGTAAATGGTGTTTTACTATTTGGATAGAGGTTAAACTGAATGATTTTTGTGCTTACATGGTATGATGTTGTATTGGTGCAATTCATGTACTTTGGTTGCCTTTTTATTATTATGCTATGATGTTGATTTTGAAGATTATCAAAACATTAACCTATGTGTATGCAATTTTTAAATGTTCATGCCAGTATTACTAGATCTCCATGAACGCAAAATATGCATTTCAATATGGAACAATTGTGTATAATACAAAGTATTTTTGCATGTCTTGAATCAAAATGCCCAAGGAAATTCTCTTGTATATAGGGGAAGGGATGATTGAAAGTTGTTATGAATTAAATAGCTCATGGAACCCTTCATAAGTTCATCGATGGAAGACATAGTAAGCTTCATTGTTCCTAGGGAAGGAGGTTGTTCCTAGCAACGTAGGCATTGATGTTATCTTCGCACAAGAAGCCATAGGCTTTGCGAAAGGAATTGAGTATATGTTTTGATGGCATCAATACATGAACAATAGTCATAATTTTTAATTTTATTGGAACAAAATATTGTAGTTTTTCCCATTGAGCTATTTGTACTGAAATAATGGTGATGGTAACTGCAAAATCATGATTTAATGTCGTGATGAATGGTGGTCGTAATTGTAAAACGATGGTTTACTCTTAATTTACTTTTTATATTTCCACTGATCCATTATGAATAATAGTACTGTAGTTGTACAAATTAAGATTGAACTAATATAAATATTGTAATAATACAACTGTAGGCTTATGAATGACTTTCTTTTAATGTTTATAACTTAAAACAACAATAAAGGGTTACTAATTTAAATAAATATTTTTATTAAATTAATATTTTTATATTTTATAAAAATATTAAAAGGTATATTAATCATTTAAGAATATTTAAAGATTTTGGGTTTTACTAATTGACAAGAATATTAATCTTAATGCAAGAAGACGTGAGTTTGAGTGCGCTGAAGTGCATTATCTCTTAGTAATTGGATGGGAGGAGTTTTTAGTAGTTTTAGGTATTGTCTACAAAAAATAAATAAAAATAATCAGAACTCATAATAAAATTATTATTATTTTTAATTTTAAACTTTTAAAAATTAATAATAATAAATTATGAATTAAAAGTATGCTAATTATTATAATATGTATTCCTCTTAATCAAATCAAAGAATATTATTACAATGTTATTCCATCTAATCAAACTATTGTTATAACTATTCCATTGCAAGTTATTACATTACAGCCTATTGGGTTCCATTAAACCAAAGACATTGTCGGTGTTTTACATATTTCATTATTATTATTATTCATATTACGAAATGCAGGAGACGCGCCCACTTGAAGCGTGGGAGAGGGGGAGATGGTGGTATAGTGGTATGTAATGTCTGAAACCGCAACATTGAAGGAAAAAGGGAAAACCAGGAGCAGAAATTCTTTGCCTTTGGTCCACGGCCCTGGAAAGGCTACCCCCGGGTAGTGTTGTCTTGTAGGGCAGCCCGGGCAGGCAGCTTTATGCGCTCCAAAATCTCAAAAGCCACATACCTGAATTTCCCAGATACACCCTAATCTCAAAGCCTAATACCACCCACTCTTGAGTTAGAAATGATAATTTTAATTAAATTGTATTGTTATTTTGAAATTATCAAAACAATTTTTCATTGCTAAATCTTAAAAGAGTACAAAACAACAAATAATTGAAGCTCTGTGATAACAATGTAAGGTTTACAATTCAAGCTTGGGCATGTTCTAAACAGGGGGGAACATACAAAAAAGAACAAGGGCAAATTAGTCTTGACATAAAAATGTAATAATGCTTTGAAGACTCTAAGATCGAGAATCTGACGTGTCTCTTCACTTTATGCAAGAAAAAACACATTGCTTTCCCTTCCTCACCTCCCCCATCCCCTGCTCTTTCTTCTTCTTTGCTGCTTTAGTCCATTTTTTTTTCTGAAAAAAATAAAAGAGAAGAAAACAATAAGCCCAAACCCTAAACACTGAACATTTCCCAGCTTGAGAGCAGCCATATTTATTCTGTTGAAGTTTCTACATTATAGTGAAAGTGAAGGAGCAAAGCCAGCTGATAAACCTAAGAAACCTTCAATGGCCGCTACATTTGTCCATTAGTTTGAACCATAATAAGCAAAGAAGAAAAGGGTTCTTTTTTTTGTTTGTTTGTTTAATCTTAACTCCTTTTTTTTAGTCCATTCTCTCTAACACCCAAAACCCTTACTAAAGCAAAGAACCCAAAGCTCTTTTTGTCATATTCTTCCCCCCCATTTTTTTGTTTTTCCCTGCCTTTAACTGAAGCGAAACAAGCAAAAAATAATCCCATACTCCTCAAGCCCCCGAACCTAACAATGCCAGACCCAAAACCCAATTTCCTTTCCTTTTACAAACTCCTTTGCTTCGTGCTTCTCACCGATGTAGCTTTGGTAGCTTCAAAATCAACAATCGAGCCTTGTTCCAACTCTGATTCATGCAATGCCTTGTTGGGGTACACTCTCTACACCGACCTCAAAGTCGCCGAGGTTGCTTCCCTCTTCCAGGTTGACCCCATTTCGGTCCTCACGGCCAACGCCATCGATATCTCTTACCCGGATGTCGAAAACCACATCCTTCCTTCCCAACTCTTCGTCAAGATCCCCATTCTATGTTCTTGTGTTGATGGGATTCGGAAATCGGTTTCCACTCACTACAAGACCCGACCCCAGGACACGCTTTCGTCGATTGCGGATTCTATTTACGCTGGTTTGGTGTCAGCTGACCAGATTAGGGAGGCTAACTCGATTGATGATCCTTCGGTTCTCGATGTTGGGCAAAACCTTCTTGTTCCTTTGCCGTGTACTTGTTTTAATGGGACTGATAATGGACTCCCTGCTATTTACCTTTCATATGTAGTGAAGCCAGTGGATACTTTAGCTGGAATTGCAGCGAGTTACTCCACTACCACAACAGATTTGATGAATGTTAATGCTATGGGGGGTACTTCTATTACGCCTGGCGACATTTTAGCTGTTCCTTTGTCAGGTAGTTGAGTGTTTGTCTTGCTTTTGTAGTAGGATTAGGCTTTATATTACTGCTACAAAGTCCTTTGCTTTATGATTTTCAGCGATTTAGCATTGTTAGTTCAAGCTAAGGCAATGGTTGCGTGTTTCTATATTTAGCTTGGGGGAATTGAGTTGTGTTTTTATGTATCTACTTTGTTTATGTCTGTTTACCATGAGCAGTGGAGGTTTAGTGTTGTTTTCTTTTGGTACTTGCAGCTTGTGCTTCAAATTTTCCTAAATATGCCTCGGATCATGGATTGATTGTGCCAAACGGGAGCTATGCTATTACTGCTAGCCATTGTGTTCAGTGCACCTGTGGACCGGGGAGTCGCAAGTAATTGGGCTGTTTCATTTTTGTTTATTAGTTTTCGATTATAGTTGTCTTTACTGCTTGAGATTCATTCCCCTAAATATAACCTTTATCGATTGTTTTGTACAGTTTGTACTGCATGCCTGCTTCTTTGGCTGTTTCTTGTTCAAGCATGCAATGTAAAAGCAGCAATCTCATGCTAGGGAACGTTACACTGCAGCAAAGTAGTGCTGGATGCAATGTCACTTCTTGTGCTTATAGTGGTTATGCAAACGGCACCATTATCACTTCGTAAGCTACAACTTTTAGCCACTTTTGTTGACGGTTATGCGAAAAGTGATTCATATGTTTGAGTTTTCTCCAATAAATGAACCTATCAACTTGTCCTTGTTCTGCAGGTTGTCATCATCTCTCCAACCTCGATGTCCAGGTAAGAAGTTTATACAATCACTGTTCTTATAGGTTATGATTCCAAAGCACATAAATACTAGAAATTGTTTTATTTTAGGGGATTGGGGACTTCCCTAATTGAATACAATAGATATGAATCCATTTGTTACCTTCACCGGTGCATGTTGTTGACTTCCGGTGCTGCTTCTTTCAAACAAATAAAAGTTTCTGCTACTGGGACAAGAATATTTCTATATATAGTCATAGAAAGCTTCTTGACCGATCTAAAATTTGAACTGCATTTCGCAAAATAATGCAGGACCACAGCAATTTCCT
Organism: Gossypium rotundifolium; assembly: GCA_025506655.1. NCBI lineage: Eukaryota > Viridiplantae > Streptophyta > Magnoliopsida > Malvales > Malvaceae > Gossypium > Gossypium rotundifolium. The sequence goes on from CP106727.1 coordinate 192,627,099, forward strand.
CCCCTTTTAGCCCCACCTTCATACGTAACGCGGGATTCAGTTTTTGCCCCAGCACCTGCACCCCAGTCAGATGGTGCCACCACTGCAACAGTGCCCAAGACTTCTACAGTGCCATCTACTGGGTCGCTTCCTGGATTTCCCCCAGCAGGTGCCCCTTTCGGAAGCTTATCTAATGCTTCGACATTGATGAATTCAGCTGCCGCCCTTCCTGCCGCACTTGTGATATACTTGCTTGCCAAATTAATCTCACCCTTGTCATTGTAATTTTGCTTGCAAGTTGTGGTGGCTTTTTGGTTTGTAATGTTGCTTAGTTTTTGACCTGTCCGGCCTCTGTGTTCGTTCTATGTAACTTCGTTCAAGACTGTATTTACATTTTCCAGGTGGGTTCTCAAAACTCACTAGTAAGCTAATTTGCTTGATCGATCATGGCAGTTTTCGACATGCCTTGCGTTTCTGTTTATTGAATCCTATGTTATTTAGAGTGTCGAATATGGGTATATAAGAGTCACGGGGTTATGGTTCGAATTTTTTTAATTTTTCATATTTTTGGAGGTTTATTTCTGGACCTGCTTATCAGACTAGGTTCTAGGAGTAAAAAACACATTACCATAATCAGTATCGTTAATATTTTTAACAACAATTTCAGCATCAACATCAATTTTCAATCTAGGTAGGATGAGTTGATGAGCAAGAAAAAGACCATCTTTGAGTACCCCAAAGCTCAACTTCGACACTCTTACAAGCGGGCATGTGTATGTGCGATCCTTTAATCCAATTCATGTTCTTGTCTCTTAGGATTCTATCAGCCCCTCCTTTCCCAGGGTTCTCAATGGAAGACCCATCAATATTTAATTTAGCATAACCCGCAAATGGTGGCTGCCACTTGACTGGTAAATAAAGCGACGATAAGGCTTATTTTTTAATTTTCCGGCAAGCGCAAAGTACTCTCCTGCTTTGCAGATAGCTCTCTTGGGGATTCCTCAATTCTGGAACTGTTCCTAGATATTTTTCCATTCCTGTGCAGCCATATTTCCCACAAAAGAATAGAAAAAACCAGTGTTGTTTGAACCAGCTGGTCGGACCGGGAATTGATTGGGGCACCAGTTCGGAGAGTGACTTTGAATTGATTAGACTAAGCATCGGTTGAACCAATTTTTTTTTTTTTTTTGTAATTTTTACTTGGATTGGTCGAACTGAGGAACCAGTGACTTGATCGGTTCAATCATTGGTCTGATTTAAAAAACATTAGAAAAAGACACATTCATGGGTATCCTATGTTTTCTGTGGAAGGCTTGAGTAACTACATTATGTTTAGGCCATTCCGCCCAACTAAGAGCTTCAACAGGTTGAGACGGGGGAGCACCAATAGCATCATTCAGGCAGTTATGGGTTTCATGATAGTGCCTTAATAAATGGTGGACAGTTTCAGGGTAAATCGAGCAAAGAGGGCAGTTATCCGCTACCTCCATTCCTCTTTTCCCAAGGAAAACTGAGGTTGGAATCACTTCGTGGGCACATTCCCATATAAAAAACTTCAGTTTAGGAGGCAAATTTGCTTTCCATAGCCAGTTCCAATTCATGTCAGTCGAACCGGCAGTGTATCTAAGAGTCCCAACAATTTGGTGGCAAGCACTACTTATTGAGATATCCTCATTTTGGTGATGATCTTGTGCAAAGTATTGTAAAGGCTTATAGGACGAAATTGGGACACAATCATCAGGTTAGTGATTTTAGGGATAAATGTGATGAGAGTATCATTAATGCCATCAAGAATCTTACAGGTTTTGATCACATCAATAACCATATCACACACACTTTTTCCTTTACCGTTTCCCAACATTTTTGGAAAAAGAAGGGATGAAGTCCATCCGGTCCCGAGGCTTTATAAGGGTTAGAAGAGAAAATTGCTCTATTAATCTCTTCTCCTCTAATAGGTTCATTCGAAGTTCTTCTATCCACCCCCAATAAAAGACCCAACCAAAAGTGGTAATGAGATTTGCATTTTATTGGTCTTGTAAATATTTTCAAAGAAAGATAAAAATGTTACAAATTTTCATTCCCTCCGTCCCCCACTTTCCCTTAGCATAGTTGATGCCCTCAATTCTATTAAAACTTCTAAGCGTAAGAGTGGTAGTTAACCTTAGAATTCATGACCCAAAGATCTTCCTCCCGTTTAAGCACATCTTGATATTCGGACAATTGTTGTCCTTGAAGATTAACTAGAAAATCATTAGGGTCAAGTTTAAAAGCTTTCTCAATTTCATTGAATCAGGATAGAAGTTTCTTCTTTTTGAAGAAGACGTTTTCAAAAGACGTACAGTTCTAATCATCAACCACTTTATTGAAATTATTAATGGTTTGGGGAAGATCATTCTTACTAGCATTCCAAGTGGTGTCAAAGGAGAAGACGAAACTTTGGATGATCTAACCACATATTTTGAAATATCAAGGGTTTTTAAGGAGCTCTAAAATGTTTCCCACACAAATTCTTATGATTTTTTTTCTTTACCTTGTTTCTGATTTAATTTGTTTGGGCAGAATAAAAATAAACCTCTACAGATTAGTATGACGTAAATTAGACTGCGTAAAGCGGTCCGAACATTAGTTTCCGCAATAATCATCACATGGGGACGATGAATAGTCACCGAATCTTTAGCAGTTTGGACAAAACCCCAGCTCCTTGCAACCCTACAGTTCCATCCTATCATGTACGTCTGATTTGCCAAGGTTGGGTAATAGCATGGACTAACCCCTCTATTCTCATATCCTATGTCTCGAAATTATATACAAATATATGTTTAAAAATAACATATAATAAATAATAATATATATGATTTGAAGCTAAATAATTATAATAATATTAAAATAAAAATTAAATTAAATTACGAGTAAAACAAAATTTAAACATAGAAATACAACATATATTATAATTATTTATCATGATTATGTTATATATCAAGTTTATTTATCACACTTGTCAAAACCATTTTTTTGTTTGGAAAACGGGCCGACTTTAAAAAGAAAAACGGAGTCGCCACCAATCATTTTTGAAATGTGATTGGGTCACTTTAGAAAATATTTTGGTCTACGAATTTTAAGAAAATGGGCTCGGGAGTCGGTTACACACGAGGAAGGATTAACACCCTCACAACGCCCAAAATTGGTACCGTGTTGATTGATTAATGTCCTTAATATCGAAAATTAGAAAATATTTTAAAATATGAATCTTTGAAAATGTTTGGATAACTCGCATTGGATATCGAAACTCTCTTGTTCTGAAAAGATGAAATACCACATCCAGCACGATAGGACACGATGTTTCAAACCCTCAATACCAAGATCGTTCCATGATTTCCAAAATCCATGCATCCGATTTAAAAAAGGGTATTCTGCTATTTGGTCAAACTAAAAGTCGAAACCAAAGACGATTGGGCACGATCCTCGAATTTCCAAACATGAAATATTGCCTTATTTAAGAAAACACGATAAAGAATCTTTGAAGGATATTTAGTTGTTTGGACGAATAGAAAATCGAGACCAAAGACGATTGGCACGAATCTCTCGAACTTCCAAACACGAAACATTGCCTTATTTTCAAAAACATGATCAAAATCTTTAAAGAATATTTAGTGATCCAAACGAAGCGAAAAATCGAAGCCCAAAGACGATTGGGCACAATTTCTCGAACTTCCAAACACGAAATATTACCTTTGTGAAACCCTTTTTATGAATTTTGAAAAAAGCAAAAATAAAAATATCAATAAGAAAATAATAGTAATAATATTAGAATTAATAGTGGTAATAATAAAAATAATGATAGTAGTAAAATAAATGTAATTATAATAAGTATAATTGTAGTAATAATATATATGTAATAATAGTGATAAAAATAATAGTAATGAAAATAGGAATAATAAATAGTAATATAAAAAACGATTTTTATAATAATAATACATGTAAAATAGTGGCAATAATAAAATGATGCTAATAATGCTAACGAACCTAGTAATAGTAATAAAGTAAAAGGAAAAAAATATTAAAAACAATAATGGTAATGGCCACATTAAAACAGTAAGTACAATAATATATATTTAGAGATAATTGATTTGAAAGTAAAGCAGAATAGGGACTAAATTGAATTTAAAAATAAGCATCTGGGGCAAAATCAGAAATAAAATTAAAAAGATGGACCAATTAGAACTTGCGAGTAACAAGGAGGGGCTAAAAGGGAAAATATCCCCACCCTCCAAAACAAGTCAGTCTGCTGACCGCATGACACTGCAAGGTGAAACTAAAAAGCTTCTTTTTTCGACGATCTCAAAATGAGTGCTTCTACCTCTTTTTCCAGTATTTTCGCGTTTATTCTTAAAAACAAGTGTAAAAAATGAATAAAAGAACAAAATAAAAGAACACCTTGAATATTTTGAATCATCTCAAAATTCTTTTCTTTTGTGTACTTGATTTCTCGTGTATCAGAATTATCCAAAAAATAGAAGAAAAAAGACCCCTTTACAATGGTTTTGAATGGCTTTTATAGTCAAATTCTATAACTTATGCATGCAAGTGGGGTGATAGAGTTAGTGGGATGGTGGAGTTAGTAGAGTGGTGGAGTTAGTGGTCGGTTTAGTGGGGTGGTGGAGTTAGTGGTCGGTTTAGTGGTCTAGTTGGGTTAGGGTTACTTGAGCTTGGTTAATTGGGTTTGGTTTGATTTTTTTTTTTGGTTTGTTGTTTGGGCTTTGATTAATTGGGTAAAATTGGGTCATACAACACTAACTCAATTTATAATTTATAATAATTATTAATAATATAATAAAAAATCACATTAAAAATAATAATAGTATATTAATAAAAACTGATAATGGTCGTAGACAAAATATAGTTAATCCGCCGCTCTTTAATCTGCTACACATTCTTCAGGCATCAGGATCGAGGATATATAAATTTGAAAAATTTTCACTCGAGAAGTGGCATGCTGACTTTTTATTGTTCTACACCCGCCCACAGCGTATGACTTCCTTCTCCCCCTTTTTTTCATCTTCACCGTGTGTTAAGGTTTAGCAACACTCTCTTTCTTTCTCTAAACCCGTAACAGTGAAACTCCTCCCCTACCATATGGCAAAGGAGGCGCAAGGTAGCCTCGCCTACGACGCCGACGCCATCGCCATAGAAGCGACGGCGGAAGATATCGAGTCACGTATTACCACCGCCATGCACTTTCGCGTTGGCCACTTCAAGGAACAAGCCGAGTACACTCACTCTCTCTCTCTCTCTCTCGCTGTTTACTTTTTACAGTCTCGAGAACTAGGTTTTCAGTTTCGGATTCATGGTTTGTGAAATTGCCTTTAACGAGTTGAATTCTAAGGATTGTCATACCGGAATGTGTAATTTAGTTTTAAGTGTGAATCGCTTGGTAATTTAGTTTAATTTGATTTTTTTGGTTGTTTGTTGGTAAGTTCGTTGACCTTCGAGGGAGTTCGGAGATTGTTAGAGAAAGACTTGGGGTTAGAGACCTTTGCTTTGGATGTTCAGAAGAGATTCGTCAAGCAATGCCTGCTAAAGGTACCTTTTTTTTCTTCTCAATGTTGGGAAGCATCTTAGTCACTATCTCATTTGATAATTATTAATTAACGTTTGCTTTATTGTTTTATTTTCGTTTTATTTTTTGTTTTCCCTGTATTTTGCTGCTGAATGAAAGCTTAAATGTGTAATTTGGATAGAAAAAGCATGATTTTGCTTTTATATGAAAGAAGTGTTAGGATTGATGTTTCATTGACTTTAGTTATTTGTTTTCCAGTTGGTCATGTTTTTGCTTTCCATATTTCCCTTTTCTTTATAGCAACTGCTAAAGAACAAGAGATAGCTTGCAAGAACATGTGGCAGAAAGCCAGAAACAATTGACTCGTTCCCTTTTCCAGAAAGTAGCAAGTACTGGTAATGCTTGCCCATGACTGGATCTGATCTACTATTGTAATTGGTTTATTATTATTTCCCTTTTCTCTATAGTTTTTCTCTATTGAAGTGGGGATAACATAAATCTAGTGACGACAACGGGGCAGGGCAGGTCAGATTTTTGCCCGCCCGGCTCCAACACGATACTCTACCACCATGCTCCGATTCCAACCTCGAAAATTAATTGTATACCGACCTGATCCAAGCTCTAACTTTTTTATTTGAAATTGTGATTAACTAAATTCAAAAATATTAAAAAAAAAAAAATGCTTGGGATGACAAAGTAAACAAATATAAATTACATCATAGAAAAAAAATAAGGAACGAAAATGAGAGGGAGACTTGGAAAAATAAATTAAAATGAGCGGGGTAAAGAAACTAGTTTGAAATGAGAGTAAAGGTGGTAAAATGATGTTGGTAGTGATAAAAGTTCAAGGATTTTTTAACCTAATTAATATTAAAAAAAATATAAAGGTAATTTTGTAAATATCTTGGGGCGGGTTGGGGTGGTTTCATGTCAAACCCGACCCGACCATTCTCTAAAGCTAACCTGACCTGACCAGACCCAAAACCTGGTTTCAAGAAAAAACCCGACCTTATCGGGTCGGATTAGCTCGGGACCCATTGATTTCAGGTTTTTCCTGCTACCCCTACATAAATCATATAGCTGTTATGTGTAAGGCAACCTAGGGCACATCATAACAAGGGCCACTCAACATATTTTGGATCAATTTCCAATTAGATGCCCATTCTATAATTTAATGTGGTATCATAATAGACACTATCCATGTCCATTGTGCTTTCTGTTTTAGGTTTGTTATACCTAGATTGAGATGTTCAGACCGATATGATAGGCTGTTATGTCTACTCATGAAGTTCATGCCCTGTATAGGTTTGTTGTCCTTGCATGTGAGGGAGAGTATTAAAATGGAGATCAAATAAATTTCACATCTGTTAAATTAGGGGCAACCTAGGCACATAAATATGACGGGTCTGCTCTACCTATTGCAATTGGGTTTAGATTGGATTGTGATTCTAAAATTATCAATTTCCATACAGTAAAATATCCAGTTTGCCCATGCATAATACAAAATTTAAAGTTTGATATCCGTTTGTTGTCTGTACTGTTCTTTACTTGATTGTTGATAAAAATTGCTGCAGTTTCGATCCTCTGTTTTATGAAACAATGATATCTGCAGTTTTAATTTTTCTCTCTCTGGACTTTTAGGCCCATGTCTTAGAGGGGAAAAAAAAAGATGAACTGACCTACTAGTTTGGAATAGAGCTCTAATTTACTTTTAGTAACATGAACATCAAAAGCCTTGTTGCTGCTGGAACTTTTGGATGTTAACAATGTCATTTAACGAAGGAATGGATGCATTGTGGAATGTCAAGACTTACTGGAAAGGTGTTATTTGACTTATTTCATTTTCTCATTTCACTTCTTTATAATAATGTACAAAGAAGGAATGGATGCTTTAGAATGTGAAGACTTACCGGAAATGTGTTATTTTGTCCACTTGTTTCACTTTTACCTATTCTTAATTACAGTGTTTAGATGGTGCAAATGAGGATGGCTCCAAGAGTTCTTGTGAAACAGTGGAGAAAAATGTAAGTACAACCACTGAAGGAACAGAATCACCCGAAGAACGAGAACCTAAGAAAGAAGTTAAGGAACCTTGCTCTGAAGATGAGGAGAAATTAGATGGCTCTCCAGTTTTGGGCCTTCTGGCTGGACATAAAACTACGAAAGTTGAGAATAAAGAAATTAAAGAAGTTTCTGAGAGTACAATACAGAAAGCTATCAGGAAAAGGGCTTCATATCTTGAAGCTAATTCAGAGTAAGTTGCTAAATTGTTTGATTGGTTGCTGCCATTCTCACTATAATTGCTTGTCCATCATGTTACATCAGGTTGCTCTGTATTCTACCCTTTTTCCAGTTCCTTTGTATACTGAGGTCTAACATTGAACAATTGCTCTTTGATGTTTCAGTAAAGTCACAATGGCTGGATTTCGTCGGCTTTTGGAGGAAGATCTTACACTCGATAAATTTACACTCGATCAGTACAAGAAGTTTATATCTGGAAAATTAGATGAGGTGGGCATATTCTTTTGATAAGAAGTCAATTCAGCTTCCAAAAATATCATTTGCATCATAACTTTCTTATGATTCTTTCTGTTAATTATCACTTATCAGGTATTAAAGTCTCGCGAAGTTTCTGCAGCTGCAAGTGAGGTTCAGAAAAAAAAACTCAATAAAAAATCTCTGATCAAACCTTCTAAAAAGGTCAACAAGAAAATGAATTCTGCTTCATCAGGAAGTGAGAATGATGAGGAGGAAGACGATGAAGTGGAACAAGAGGAAGGGGAAGAGGAAGAAGAAGAGGAAGAAGTGAAGCCCAAAAAAAAGATCACTCCTAAAGGGAAGACTAAGAACTCTGAAGGGCTTAAAAAGCGGAAAATACCTAAAATAGAGGCAGAGATGCCTAGCAAGAAGAGAAACAAACACACAGGATCAAATTCAGATGATAATAGCGACGAAGAAGACAGTGGGAGTGTCTCTGATGATGGTTGCTCTCGATCTTCTCCTGCGAAGGCTGTCAAGGTCTTAATTTTAGTTCATTTTCTTTCCAAAATTTATATTCTGATATGTTAAGTGTCTTTTGATTTGATTTAAATTAAGCATCTTTTAGTCATATTATTAATATGCAGAGAAAAGAAACTTCTGCTCCAGTACATGGGAAACGTGTGGAAAATCTAAAGTCGGTTATCAAGTCATGTGGGATGAGGTTTCACTTGGACCAACTCTTTTATGAACTTTGATTTCCATTGAAGTTGACCACGAGTTTATTCTTAGTACTTATATTATTTACAGTGTTCCTCCCTCAATCTATAAGAGAGTCAAACAGGTGCCTGAGAATAAACGTGAAGCCCAATTAATAAAGGAACTAGAGGATATTCTTTCTAAAGAAGGGTTGTCTGCAAATCCTTCAGAAAAAGGTCAGGATTCTAGCCTGCGGACTACTGTTTTACCATTCATTTATGGAGTTGACCTTGTTTCTGAAAGCTCTTTGTTAGTGATAAAAGTGGGATTAAAGCTCTTTAATGCTTTGAAAATCTTTGGGAAAGGGAGAAATTTTGTTAACTAATTTTGTCATCTCATAGATGCCTTCACCATCCATGAGCAGGGATGATGATAAAACTTTCCATTAACTGAGAATTAATACCTATGTAAGAATAAAGCATGTCCTTTCCTGATCATACTATCTTATCTTTCATGTGGTACAAACTTAGTTTTGCTAGGTTGAAAGCTTCTGTCTGTACTAGGAAGGCTTGGTGATAGTTACTTCTGATGTATTTGGAAAGTTCAATGATAGGCAGCCATCATATATCTGGATGATTGTTTCTGTTTTAATATTAGGTAGAGAAATCTATAAAATTCACATGGGATTGCAGAGACTTCCATACCCAGTATACTACAAGCTGAATGTATTATGATCCACAACTTCATTAAGTTCTACTTAATCTTATCTTTCAGTTCTAGTAATGTATAGGAGTATTTTAAATTCTCAGAAGTCAAGGATGTGAGGAAGAGGAAAGAAAGAGCAAAAGAACTAGAAGGAATTGACACGAGTAATATCGTGTTAAGTTCACGTAGAAGGCCTACAACCAGTTTTACTCCTCCCCCAAAGCCCAAAATACCAGATGTTAGTAGTGATGATGAAAGTGAAGAAAGTGACGAGGATGATGGTGATGATGATGATGAAGACACTGGTGATGATGGCAACAGCCAAAGTGAAGAATCAGATGAAGGTGAGTATAAGGATTTGTTTGCATGTTTGTTACAACAATTTATTGACTATCTTTATGAACTATCAAATATGGATCACCTTGAATTAGGAAAACGTAGTGGTTGTGATTGGTGCATGTGCTCTGGGATCTTATTAGATTCTTTGTCCCCATGGACAGGAGTATGTTAATAGTTCATTAGCGTTCTAATGATCAATAAATTTCACTCTTGGCCAAAGAAGGGATTATATAGCACTTTGTGAACCTATGATTTCAGAATTGGGTATGGGAAGTGTTTGTGATACTTATCAGAAAATCCGTGGAATGCAAAATGGAACCAGTAGCTATAAAGTAGCTTTTCTCAGTTCTGATTCTCATTCAAGTATCTCCAACTGATACCCAAACATGCTGCAAACAAAGATTTTTCAACTACTTTTAAGTTGGAAAGTTGGTTGCTTGTTCTAAGCTATCGTGTCAGATTTCTTATATGATTGGTGCATATTTTGCAGAAGAAGATGAAGACAGTGATTGAATCCATACAAGGTGATTGCTGGCCCATCAACTGTTCGATTATGGTTCTGTATTATGTATTTTAAATTTTTATTTCTCACTAAGGTTTTCTTGTTACATAGTTGGTGTGGGAGGAGTAGTCCTTGATAGAAAAAGGAAATGGCTTTTTAATTTTTTGATTAGGATGTTTGTATTATGAACGAGTACTGTGACTTAGTATGAACGAGTACTGTGACTTAGGGCTTTAATTTTAGGCCATAGAATTTTGTTTGTTAATGCTACGTTTGGTTTTAAATGTGGGGAAGGGTTTATTGCCTGATTTAGGCTTATCCCTCCGTTATGAAAAGGAATTTAGGTTGATATATATATATATATATAAAATATTTCTTTTTCTACTTATTAAGATTCTCATCTATGCTCTACACCAGCTTTGTTAAACAAGTCCTAGTAGTTTATCTTTACATTTAAATAAAATAGAGAAGTATTGAAAGGTGAAATTGGATAAAGCAAGTGTGGCAAATGTCAAGCATAACCGGTTGCAAATGAATTTAACTCCTCTTAAAAACTTTTACCAACTTGAATCCGAGCTTTTCCATGTTAAGTGTAATTAATATGAGAATGTAAGTTTGAACATTAAAAGCGGTATTATTTGACTGGACACATATATATGGTGCAGTTTTTCCTTTTTTTTTTCTTTTCAGTTTTTGTTTAAAATAGAAAAAGGATCAACATAGGCTGAGATTGTGGGATTAAGTTGAGGAATGCGTGCAGTAGGCTAGACTTACATGAATGAATTCATAGTGAGTTGCTGGGATTATGGGATTGAGTTTGCTGTCTCCATTGGGATGAGTGATTAATTAATCTGGTTTTCAAAAACTAGTACAGTGAAGAAACATTCAAACTAAAAAAACACTTGGGTATTTTAACAGGCTAAAATCCCGTCCATTGTTTATTCTTAAACGAAAAGACTCCCATAGTGGGAGAGATCAGGCTGAAACCATTACATACATACATATGTATAATATAATATAATATAAATCACTTTACAGCTTAAAAATCTCCACTGCAAAATGCAAATATAAAAAATTACTTGTTACATATTCTCTTATGCTTCTCCAGTATTCTCAGCTGGGATCTGCAAAATCCTAGCAGCTCCATCGGTACTATCTTCCAAGTTGATTGATTTACCACTGTCTGAGATTGGCAACTCGTCTTTACCACCTTCCTCTGTGTTTGAGCTTTTTCGGTCTTTGCTTTTACCCCACAGTACAGTGTAGAGTCCAAAGATTATAAGAACAGTCCCTATTATGCTGTAATTCATACATCGATATTAGAAATCAATAAATTTATTTTAAAGTTTTGAAAAAGGAAGTTTTGAGGATGGAAAAATCTTTTGTAAGAATACCTTCCTAGGTGTATTTTCTCAGCTAATATCATTGATCCTAAAACTGCAGTGATGATCATACAAAGGGGACTAAAAGCTGTAACAAAAACTGGACCTTGTTCTCTTATCACAACCCCTTGTGCATAATATGCTATTCCTGAACATACCACTCCCTGATTTTCATCACAAAAGTTTTAGAAAAATGTCATGTTGTTAGATGAATGTTAATATATATATATATATATATTGTTTTTTTGGCACTTACGGAGTATACGGCAGCTAACAAGCTTGAATCCCAGCCAATTTTCCAGGCATTCAAGTCTCTTTCCATTGCAAATGAGACTGCTGCACCTCCTATGGTCCCAATAAAGCATATCAAAGCTGTAAGAGATAGCTCTGCTGGGTACATCTTTAATGTGAATGACTGAAATCAAAATTATCCAAAACCCAAGTTAGTAGGAGAACAGTTCATCATGAATATATGTATATGTATATGTATATTTAAATGCTGACCTGCAATATGTAAAAGCCTGACCAGCCCCAGCATCTGCCCAGGAGCATTAATGTCCCAACAACCCAATGCTTAGCCTCAGCTACATTGGTTGCAGTCTGATGAGCTCCTCCTCCAAACTTTGTGAAACTGATTGAAGGACCTTTGTACAGTGTCATGATAACTGCACCAGGGACCATGATTGTTGTTCCAATTATCTTGGCTATACTATGGACCTTCTTCAAGTTTACTTTCTCCAACCTAACCCACAAATTAAGTTAATACCAAATAAAACAAAATCCAATATTAGTTTTGGTTATATCCACACATTCGGATATATGTCTTTAAACCATTTAAAGGTCTTCCACATGAAAACTTTTTTGAAGAATTTATACATATTATGTCGAATACTTATGTGTATCTAACCCTCAATTCCCCAAAAAAACCTAAATCTAGATTGTATTTTTATGGTTAAGAATTAGATAAATATCACTGAAATTGGTGTAGTGAAATAGTAAAGTGCAGAAAGTCCTTTGAAAATGGTTTGTGATGAATATTCCATAAGATGCATAAATGAGAAAGATTGCATAACCCAAATAACAGGAAGAAATGGAATATGATGATGCCAACTACCAACTTAGGTTTTTTATAGGTTTGGTGTAATGTGGAAGCTTATGTGCTTTTTAATCCTACTTGTGTATTAATACCAACACCACCACGAGGATCTTACTTATAGAAATAAAAAAAATTCGTATTAAATAATAATTTTAATCTAATATGGAAAATAATACCTGAATGTTCACATTTGCACATGCAACATATTATTTTATTTTGTGTTGCCCACATTTGCACGCTTATTATGGATGTGAAGGGTAACTGTATAGTACCTGAAAATCAATGCCAATACGAATGTAATTGCAGGAATGACATTAACAGTGGCAGAAGCAAGCGTTGCCGTGGTGTATTTCATCCCCAGATAGTACAGATTTTGGTCTATCACTGGCCTGTTTCATCATCATAACTTATGTAAATGATTTTTCTTATAGTGTCTTTCATGGACTAAAAGAAACATGCATATATATACATGAAAGTTGATTCTTCATATATATACATGAAAGTTGATTCTTTCTTCAGGTTTTTAAGAAAAAAAAAAATGCTTTCATTTGCATGCAACATGTTTCCACGTTCCATGAAGTGCAAATTTGCATAAAAATAAAATGGTTAGATCATTACTCTAGGAAACCAAGGACCAAGATTCTCAAGAAAATGGGGACAGTTAGCTTAGGCCTTATTTTCCTGCAAAAAAAAAAAAAGAAAAAGAAAAAAAAAAAAGTAAAATCAGGATTTCAGAGTTAGCCAAAGAGGTTTGAATCCAAAAGGCTGAAGATTGAAAGAAAAGATGGAGGACCTTTCGAGAACTAAAGCAAAGGGTGCAATAACAATGGTGGCAACTAAATGACGATAAACAGCAAGAACATAATGGTTCATCCCATGTTGCAAAGAAACCATGGTGATAACATACATCCCTGCAAACCCAAACTGGAGGGACGTCATTGTCAAGTACGGCTTGGCCTTGTTTAGCCCTACTGGTAACTTCATCTCCATTTTGAAATAATTTCGTCTCTCAAAGTGAAGGATTATCCTTTTTTTTTTTCTTCTTTCTTTTTTCCTTATCAACTACTGCAACTAGTTGGATTGAAATTGGGATGGTAGCAAATGGAACGAGAGATGGATTTATAGGATGGTAAAAAGGTGAAGGGGTGGGCTCTCCAATGGGTGACATGTTAAAGATGTCGACTGCTCGAGCTGATCACAATGGATAGAGAAAAAGAAAAATGTATCAACATCATGACAAATTTGCTGCTCTAATCCAAATTGATTTTTTTTTTTTTTTTTGTGGGTGATCAAGCTAAGATTAGGTAACTATACAACCATTCAATTGAATGGGATTATATTTAAACAGTAAAACGAATGACATATACGTGGTTATAAAAAATTAAAAATTATGAAACTCATGTTTCATCAGTATTCTTCGTAATCTTTCTACATTCTTTAACATTATGATATATGATTTTAGTATATATATATATATATATATATACACACACAAATATAAAACAAATACATAAAATATTCACACGGTGAGAAGTAACCTATAATTTATATCTATTTATGATCTATAATATATAAATGTATAAGTTTGAAAAAGCTTCTGAATTTATTAAGGTAGCTATTGTTGTTCATTATATTATTGAAATTTTCATTTTAAATATTTTTATTATGAAAAATTCTTTGATATATTATTTATGAAGTTTTTAACATTCATAAGTAGAGGTGAGTATGAGCCGGGCTGGGCCCGAAAAATGAGCCTAAAATTTTACTCAAGCTTAACCCGGATAAAAATACTAAAACTCGGGTCCTACTTGACCCGCTCATTTAATTTTTATATTGTTTTTATATAATTTTAAAAAAATATATATAATACATTAAAAATACTAAAAACATATGGGAAAATAAATTTTAAAAAATATGTATACTTAAATAGCAAATAGATGCAACTTAACAAGTAAATGTATCTAAAATAATAACAAAATTAACAAATGTCTTTAAAATAATAACAAAATTAACAATAAAATAAATTTTATACAATATCCAAACAATAACAACAAAATAGTAGCAACATAATAGTAAAATGGTAACAAAATAGGGAGAAAATAATAATAAAATAATATGTAAAAAATTAGATTTTTTTGTCCCTTAGTGAATTCGGTCCGAGCTCGAGGCCTGGTCCATTTTTTAAACGGGCCTTATTTTTTGTCCAAGCCCATTTTTCGGGCTTATATTTTTGCCCAAACCCTCTCACATTTCAGACTGGCCTTTGGGCCGGGCGGGGCCGGGTGGCCCGACCCATGCTCACCTCTATTCATAAGCGGATTGAGAGTTTAACAATTGTATTATATGATATGGTAAAAAAAGGACAACGTGATACTTGTCATACCCTTAACTTGCTCATGGTATTTTTATATTTGTAAGATTTGTTAAATTTATAAATAAGAATTTTAATTTTTCTAAAATATTTGATTAAATAAATAGAAAATTTATTACATTTATAAATAAGAATTGTGATTCTATTAAACGACTTTTATTAAAATAAAATTATATAATAATAAATAAAAATTTTAAATTTATATTTAAATTATTATTATTAATTAATAAAAAGTAAAAAGTAAAAATTATAATAATTTAGTTTTAAATGGAAAATTTTAATTATTTATATAATAATTAATTTTATATTTCATATATTAATTTTTATAAACAATACTTTTATATAATCTAATATATTATAATTATATTTAGGAAGAAGAATTGATGCAGTGTATAGGTTCCATATATGCACTATTAGTTAATAATAGATGACACATCATTACTGATGCAAAATAAAAAAATTAAAGGGTTTAAAATAAATATAAATAAATTTATTTTAATAAATAAATATTAAATATAATTATTAAACATAAATAAATAAAAAATCAATCCAAAACCTAAAATTTAAAATTCAAAATCTAAAAATCGAAACCTGAAACCTAAATTCTGACACCCAAAACTCGAAACTCAACATGCAAAAGAAAAATAAAATAATTTAAAATTAATATTTAATTATGCTTAAATGAAATAAATAATATTTATTTTAAATCCTTCAATATATTCTTATTTTACACCGGTGATGATGTTCAACAACTTAAATAACTAACGCCGCTTTATATTAATTACAATAATAAAAACACATTATTTAAAAATATATCAATAAAAAATTAATGTATAAAATCATGTGAAATGCATGTGACATTAAAATTAATTATTTAAAAGATTTGATTGTGATTGAGTTAACAAGTATTCCTAAAATTGTTTGCTCCATCACTTTTTTCGCTTTTTATTATAAATATGAAATTTAATTTAATATAACGTGATATATGAATTTTAATTTTGTATAATGCTATCTAAATATATTCTCTAAGATTTTTGGCTAGTTATCGTCCGCCTTTTTCTCTCTCCCACCAATCTTTCCTTTTTCTCATTCACTCCACATGTATTTTTATTGTCTTCATAAATTATGATGGATAGATGATGGTGTTTGTTGTTTGTTAAAACTCCACCAACCACCAGTAGTTTTTTTAAGAAAGTGGGTGGTCTTCGTCAACTTCTTAATTTGTTTCTATTTTAAAATTATTTTAGAATAATAAATGATTTCACTAGTCAAATTGCACCTGTATTGTCTTTAAGTTTTATATATTTTTTGTTTATTTTTCATTGTTTAATAAGTTTTATTTTTAGAATATTTTGTCTACTCTTATATCACATTTTTTAGCCTTGCTTATGCATGTTATTTTCCTTTTGCAAGTGATTTTAGTGATGGTTTTATTGTCGTCTTCTTTAGTTTGTCGAATGCTTGATTCTTTTCTCGATTTTCGCTCTTACTTATTTTATGAAGTGATTGCAATCACTTCAGATATGTTGTCTTTAGGTTGTAACAAAACTAATTATTAACGTGTCATAATGTTCTATTGATAGCGAAACTAAAACCTTTATTATGTTGGTGAAATTACCTTTCACTATGTACAACGAGTATTATCATTTTTTTTCTTAAATTGTATGATTCTATTTATTAAATAAAATAATAAATTTACCATTAAAAAGTATATTTATTATGGAAAATAAATTGCTGCCGTCCTCAAGTGGCAAAGGAATCCTATCCCAGAAAATGGGGAGAATTATAAATTCCGTACACCCAATAAAGTTTTCAAATTCCATATGTACCCTTACTCGAAATTTCAGATTCTGTTATCCACCTGGAAAAAGCTTACTCTACAAACCCATATCTGCTGAAAAAATAAAGCAAAAGAAGTTCTCAAAAAATTTTTTTTGACTAAGTTAAAATCATTATATATATATATATAATTGTACTAAGAAATAAAGAATTATTGGTAATTTGAGGGTAAGTGGGAATCATGTGAAATGGTGATAAGCTTTAGTGGTGGTGAAATGTGGGGTTTGTTAAAGAGTGGGTGTAAGAAAGTGGCCACCATTCTCCTTATCTAAACTAATTAACAAGACTCATATTCAACAGTTTTGATTTGCGAAGCTCAAAGATATCCATATCCTAACAAGTTTTCTATAATTTATTCCCACAAAAGTACTTCCAATTTCATATCCATTAAAAGAGTACAAGATATGTTTTCTTGCTAAGCCATGGAAAAGGCGTGTGAATTTTATGTTGAATTCTCCCTTTGATTTTTCTTTTCTACAAACTTGGGTCTATTTTCATTAATACAATATTGGTACAAATGTATATATTTATTCAATATAAAACATAGTAGGTAAAGTATGGAACAAAATTCATATATAGTACAGGTATAAAGTGAGACAAATACTCCCACATTAAGTTTTATTAACCATGCTACTCTTGATTTGAAGCAAGTTTCTAAAACTTGGTATGAAAAGCTTTTTAAATTTTTAATTGAAAAAGATTTGGTAGAGACAAAGTAAATACCACATATTGTTTATTAAAATTAGAGGCAACTGTATTTTAGTAGTGTAAATTTATGTTGATAATATTATTTTTGATGTTATTAATGGAATTATTTTGTCAACAATCTTTTAAGATTCTACAATGTGAAATTGAGATGAGTATGATAGGGAGCTCAACTTCTTCTTCTTGGGACTCTTAAATAAAACAAACAAATGATGACATCTCCATCAATTGAACAAAGTATGCAAAGGAAATACTCAAGAAAGACATGAAGTCTCAATCTACTCCAATAGCCATTTCAACAAAGCTTGATAATTAAGTATAAAGGACGTAACTAGTAAGTTGTTGTCACTAACTGTATATGTCTACTATTGGTTCATTGCTATCTTACTGCTAATAGACCTGAATTTATGTTTAGACATCAATCTTCTCTTAGAGAATTACACTTGCAAACTATTAAATCATGTAGATACACTATAAAAATATTTCCTAAACCCATGACTTACAAAGAAGAAAAATATTTCTATCAATATTTGGGTTCAAATATTACTTTTAATCCTTTATCACAAAGTTGACAAAATTGACTAATATTAAGGAAGTTCTACATGAGACCATTGACATAAAGTACAAGTGTAAAAATGTATAATAAAAAAGCTCATATGTTTTATATTTAATTTTGAATAACTATGTTTAAATTTTTACTTTTAAAAATTTGAAAATATTATAAATATCGATTAAATTTTAAATTGAAGTACGGCGAAATTAGATGCAGACAAAGCATGAAAATTGGAAATCGATAATAGATTTGATAATAATTTGTCCTGCCCCATTACATTGTCATCCATATCGAACGAATTTACAAACTAATATGATATAAAGTAAAGTATATAAGCAAATTAAAAAAAAAAACATAATCATATGGTGGCTTAAAACTATAACAAATGTTCACTCTATTCAATTGATACATCATCTATAATAATATTAAAATAATGTAAGTCCCATGGTTAATGACCAACATTTTTAATTTCTTTACAAATAATTTAATTTGATATATTTTATGAATGGATTATATTTATATACAATAACATTCTTTTTGATAAAATAAAATCTCAAACTCGCGTACCACACATATATACATTTAAATTATTATACATGCATGATATATGAATCGATCTCACAATCTTGAGGATATGATGAACACTCTTTGTCAATATGCTAATTGTTGAGGTTCATTAAATAAGGTAACATTGAAATTAAAAAAAATTAAATTACTTTTTTAAAAAAATTGTAATTATTTGATTTTATTATTTATTTATTTTCAAATTTAACATAAAATGAAAATATGAAAAGAGGAACAATATCAACATGTATTAGCAAATTTTAAATATTAACATATAAAATAAAATAAAAACAGAAAATGTAAAATCAGTATTAACATGCAATGTAAATATGAAAGATGGAAATAAGAATGAATGTGTCCACTAAATTCAATTATTACTTTCAATTTGAAATTAAAAATACCTAAACTATGTATAATTCTTTGTGAGATTAAAAAACTTCATAGCCAAATCAATAACTAGCTAAAACCCTACCCAAGAGTGCTCTCCTTAGTATCCTAGCGAAAACAGTGGCTGCTGCGACTTGGGATGACGGTAAGTGGTGGCGACGAGGGTTTTGGGGGAGATGAGATCTCCCTTTTGGCGAAGGAGCTCATTCAACTATCGGTCAAAAGTTCGATGGTGGAACCAAACAACAAGCCAACTCTAATCTGTACTATATGGACAGAGAAATCCTATAATCCAGATAGTTTTAGGGCACAGATGAAGAGTATATGGAAAACAAAGAAAAAAATTTGAGATTCAACTGGCAAGGCAAAACCTCTTTTTGATTGTGTTTGAAACTGATGAAGATTTAGAAACTGTTATGGAAGGTCAGCCATGGTTATTCCAGAAGAATTTAGTTATCTTTGATCATTTAACTAAACCACTGGAAAGAAGTCAAATCAAGCTTATTTCATCCCAGTTTTGGATCAAGATAGGACCATGCTTATCAGAGTTTGATAAAAAGATCACTTGCATGCTATTGGGGTTACTTTTGGAGGCATACTCAGATATGAAATTAATGGTGAGTTTTGTCGCCTTAGAATTAAATTAGATGTGTAGAAACCCCTTCAGAGGGGTATTTTTTCTCAATAGATAATCGAAGTAGATCTTGGATCTCTTTCAAGTATGAGAAATTACCGACATTCTATTTTGGTTGTGAAAGAATGGGGCATGGTCTCCAAGAATGTACAGTGATAAAACCTGCAGAAAAAGACAAAATTAGAGATGATCCACCTTTCTCTTTAGCGTTAAAAGCAGAGTTAAATTTGCTTGGAAGGGAGAGTTTAAAGTTTAATGCTTTATCAAAAAAGTTGCAACCCTAGTGTTCGTATATAGGAAAGAATCAAGAGATGCATCCACAAAAAGAAGAGATTACTGTTATGACTCAAGAAATTCAAGATAATTCTCGGTTGATAGCAGTAAAGAAAGAGATGAAGGGGCAAAAGGAAGGGTGATCGATGAAGGAAAAGAAAATGGGAGGAATTATACAGATGAAGATATTTTGAAATCAACCAGGAAATCCAGCTGGAAAAGAATTGATTCAGCAAAAGTGATAAATGATCATGGTGAAGAAAGCAAATTGAGAAAAAGGAAATTGAAAGAGGTTGAAGCTGATGATTGCGGTATAGAAGAGCTCCGGGAAGATACAGCAAAAAGGATGAGATATGGTGGACAGGATTTTAAAAACGAGGCTAGAACAAATTTATCGGTAGAAAATCCCAACCAAAATATATCGACGGCTGCCAAAAGGCAAGCCACCGGATGCAATGAAAACTATATGCTGGAATGTTCGTGGATTGGGGAATCCACGGGCAGTGAGAAGGCTTAGATTTTTGCTTAAGCAACATAATCCCCAAATGGTCTTCTTTATGGAGACTAAAATTGATGAAAAGCGCATGGAGAAAATTAGGAGAAGATGTGGTTTTGTGAATGGGATTGATGTAGGAGCAGAAGGCTTTCATGGAGGGATTTGTCTGGCATGGAAAGAAAAACTCCAGGTTAGGTTAAAAACTTTCTCACCAAACCATATTGATGTGTTGACCAAAGAAGAGAGTGTTAATGAAGAATGGAGATTTACAGGTTTTTATGGTTCACCTTATATACAAAATAAAATTGCCTCGTAGAAATTATTAAGGACTTTGGGTTAGGAACATGATCACCCTTAGCTAGTGAGTGGGGATGTAACACCCCAAACCCGGCCCATACGTCATGACCAGATCTGGTATGCTATGGGTTGAATGGTGAAAACTTTGCTCTGAAAGGTTTTGAAAATCTCAGCTTATTTTAACCGATTAATCATTAATTATGATATTTTGAGAAACTTTAAAATTTGCGTTGAACATGTTTGAGAAACCCATTTTAATTTCACTTTATAATTAAGACTTTGAAAACATAAGGTTGTGAGATGTATATAATAAATAATATAAAAAAATATTAAACGATAACCTAAGTTATGGAGGCCTTATTTCAAAAATAGTCCCAAATTTAAACTTAAAGAAAAACCGAAGATAGTCTATGAAGATAAAAAAAATGTGATGGCCCCTCGAGTCCGCCTCGGCTCCCATGTCCACGATCTACTGCTCATCTGAAAAGTTGGGAATAATAATAGGGTGAGTCACCAAGACTCAGTGTGCAAATCCCGAAAACACATAAACGCCTTGGGCCCACAAACACATTATGGGCCTAGGTCCATACACAATGGCAACAGAATATATTTACATGCAACATGGCCCATCCCAAACCTAAGAGTCCATCCTCTACACACCCCCGTACCAACCATCACACCGTGGGGATTTCTACAATCAACCCTCCATCCGCTACACACCATATCGACAATTTGTCTTTTGTCATAAAACCGATCACTATGTGACCTATGTGGCAAAACCACCGATCACTATGCGACCTGCTCCCCTTCATCATATCAGTCCCATCCCATGCATACATACATGCAAGAATCAGAACATTGTACTATCTAAACATATCACATACTTTCATATACTTGATACACATAGAAGTTTCTATGATTACGCACTGCATCCTTGCCTACCCTCTCCGGGTAATCATTTATTCATACAACCTCAATTTTGACTTTTAGCCCATAACATATACATAGTACAGTTTAACTAGTATGATAGAGATCTACACACCTGATTACCGACAGGACAGTACTTTCTATGTCGACACTATCAGTAGTCACTATGACTGCTAACAGTCAAAGATTTTGTTCTGAAGTCGGTCCACAACCCGGTGGCCAATCCCGAACTGCTGACACCGCTCGCTTTTTAAACTTAGGGATTGGTTTAACAGATCCAATTCTCTCTTTCGTTTGACTAGCGTTTGTATCCATGGAACAAATCTTAGTCAACAAACTGGATTAAAACATTGTATCGAATACTAACATGAATGTATATTCATAAAGTAGAGATCCCATACCTAGAAATCTCGAAAGAAGAGATATGGTTCGAAAGTTAACGGTTCCCGGCTTAAGAACTAAAACGATCAGGTCTCCTACAAATCACGGAATGCCGCCTAAAACGCAAAAAAGATAGGGAATATTAGCCCTATCGACAGCCTTAACAAACCAAGTGGCCATTCGGCCTTGGCCCCTAAAAATCGAAAGAGATCCTAAGGAATAACAAGAGTCGGCACTTACCTCAATATGGGAGATTCGACTTTTAATGAAGAAATCGGCAGGAAGATTTCGGCTTTTAATGAAGAAATCGGCAGGAAGGTTTCGGCTTTTAATGAAAAAATCGGCAGGAAGAAAAAAAATGAATGGATACTAGGGCATTCGGTTATAGTAGAAGAGAGTAAAAAGAAGGAATACTTAGGGTTTCGGCTTATGGAAGAAATCAGGAAAAAATATAGAGAAAGGCTATGAGGTTTCGGCTTTAGCAGAAGAGAAGAAGAAGATGAAACTTTTAGGAGTTTTCAGCTTTTTGAGAAAAGAAACAGCTAAGAGAATAGAATGAAAATAAATGCCGAAATTAAGAAGTGCCCTATTTTCTAATCCAATTTTTGGCACACACACAAACCAAAAGCCGAAATTGCCCTCTTTTGAAAACTAAAACTAATTAATAAACAAGGGAAATTTCGGCACCCCTTTAGCCTCATCAAAACCGATTCCCTCCTTCCCCCAAAGTTGGAAATTCGGCCACTACTGTGACCAGCTGATCAGATCCTAAATTTCCTCCCTTTATCTGCCATATTATCTGTATTATCCACTTGGATATATTCTCCTATTTTTAAGCCTTGTTGCCATCCAACTCCACCTAATTAATTGTCGAAATTTAGCTAACTTTAATTAAAAGAATTGGGCTTCATGCAACTTGAATTTGGCCTACTCAGTTGACGCCACCTCTTTGCTCTCTAAGTGGCGCCATTTTGCCACTAGGCCACAAGCCCATTTGTGTTTAAAACATAGATAACATCCTTTAAGCCCTATCCTAACTAGTTTCCCACTAGAGTGTCCAAATAGAAATTCAATTAAGGCCCCGACCCAATTCCTGAGCCCCTTCTGGACCCCTAACACTCACATTAAGCATAACCATACATTAAACGCATAGGCCCACTAATTCAGGATGTTACAGGGGATTTTAATGAAATAATGTATTCTTTTGAAAAAAGTAGAGGCCAGCCGAGGGAGGAGAAAAGAATGGAAGCTTTCTGTGAGGTTCTAGAGGAATGTCAACTGATTGATGTGGGTTACACGGGGGTATGGTTTACATGGGAAAGAGGGAACCTACCGAAAATAAATATCAGAGAAAGATTGGATATAGGTGTTGCAAATGAAAAATTGATGCAACTTTTTCCAAGGGGCAATATTCATCATTTAATGTCTTCGTCTTCAGATCACTGCCTCCTTCTTATCAGAATAACTAATGGAAGCAGTTTTAAGGGGATACCAAAATTCAAATTCGAGGCATGGTGGACCATAGAGGAATCAATAGAACAGGAGGTTAAGAAATCATGGGAGTCATCAAGTGGATCAATCTTTGAAAAACTTGAAAGGCTACAAATTAGTTTGACAAGATGGGCAAAATCAATAAAAAAGGGACGAGATGGGTTGAAAAGTAAGCTCACAAAGGAACTTGAAAATTTAATGGAAAAGGAAAGAGATGAGGATACATTGGCAAAGATAATTGATACTAGAATTCACCTTAATATGGATATTGATAAAGATGAAATGTATTGGAAACAAAGTGCACAAGCCAATTAGCTTCAACTAGGGATAAGAATACAACCTTTTTTCATAAATTTTCCTCAATATGAGGAAGAATCAACACAATTAACAGGCTAGACACAGACGATGGCAAGGAAATTTCAGATGAATCAGAAATAAATGAGGCTACCACAAATTACTTCCAGAATCTATTTTCATCTAATGGAGTGGGGAATTTATCCGATCTTTTATCAGGCATTGACAATAGTATTTCATCTGATATCAACACAACTCTTTTGGCAAAATATACGGCAGAAGAGTTCTACTTAGCATTGAAAGGAATGGGGTCCACTAAAGCACTAGGTCATGATGGTTTTCCGACATTATTTTTCAAAAATTCTGGCACATTGTGGGTCCATATATCGAAGCTTTTGCTTGGGAGTTTTGAATGATGGTAAAGATTTCGAATATTTAAACCTAACTGATATAGTGCTTATTCCAAAAACCTCCAATCCCACTAGTCTTGTTAATTTTAGACCTATTAGCCTATGCACAGTTATATACAAAATTGTAGTCAAAACAATTGCAAATCGCCTTCAGGAATTTATTGGAAGATGCATTGACAATGCTCAAAGTGCTTTCGTTCCGGGAAGGCTAATATCTGACAATGTGTTGATAGCCTATGAAATTCTACATACGTTACGCCAAAAATGTACGGGGAAAAAGGGATTTATGGCAGTGAAATTAGACAAGAGTAAAGCTTATGATAGTGTAATAGTCCAAATTTCAGTGATGTCGAAAATAGTGGTTCGAGGCCACCAAACTCAAAAAATAAATTTGTAGATTATATTATTTAATATTTATGAGCCAAATGTAGCTTTTAAAATATTTTTGAAATAGTAAATTGTGTTTTATAAATATTTATTTGGTCAAGAAATTGAGAAAAAGAGGTATCGAGATCTCGGTGTTATAAATCGAGCCATAAATATTTTTATGAATATTTAAGGAGTGTTAATAAGGTAGTATTAAAATTTTGTTAGAAAATTTTGACATTTGGGTGGTTAATTAAATAAAAAAAGACTAAATTAAAAAAGGTGTAAAAGTTGCTAGAAGGATTAAATAGCTCAATTGTCAAATGAGGAAGGACCTAAAGTGAAAATAAGCCCTGTAACATCCTAAATTTTTGGGCCTATGCGTTTAATGGGTGAATATGTGGAATGAGTTAATTTAAGTGTTTGGGGTCCAAATTAGGCTCAGGCTTAGGCAGAGGCCTTGATTAAAATTATCTGTTTGGGCATTTTAGGGTTTAAAAGGTAGTATCTATGTTTAAAATACCAAAGTGGGCTTGTGGCCCAATCTTAGGAGGTGACGACACACACAAGGAGTAAGGGGCCCAAATTTAAGTTTCATGGAGCCCAATTCTTTTAATTTAAGTTAGCTAAATTTTGGGCATTAGGATTAGGTGGAGTGGATGGCAACAAGGCTAAAATTTAGGGGTTTTAATGTTTAAAATATGTGGATAATAAGTAGATAAAGGTTATTATTTAGGAATTTATTTTATGTGGATAATAAGTAGATAAAGGCTAAGATTTAGGGATTTTAATGATTAAAATATGTGGATAATATCTTTGATAAAGGAGGGAGGAGTTAGAGATAATTAAGTCTTTTTAGATGAGCTAGTAGATTAAGATAAATGAGAAAAGTTAGGAATTTATCTACAAAGAGAGTGATGGCCAAGAATCCATCACTGAGAGGAGTAAAGAAACCAGATACTACATGGCAAAGGGTTGCCAAATTTCCTATAAATAGAGGGGGCTAGCTCCTTGTTTCTGACATTAAATCCTCTCCCTTTTGTGCCGAAATTCCTTAGCTTCTTTTCTCCAAATTTCTTTCTCCAATTTCTCTAAAAGCGAAAACTCCATTATTCTCTTCTTTCTTTTAAAAGCCAAAAACTCCATTATTCACTTCTTTCTCCTAAAAGCCGAAAACTCCATTATTCTCTTCTTTCTTCTAAAAACTGAAAACTCCATTATTCTCTTCCTTCTCTAAAAAGTCAAAATCTCTATAGTTTTTATTTTATTCATCCTATTTGAGAAATTGTTCTATACCTCCGGCATTTAAATCCTCCATTGACATTGTCGAATTCTCTCTCTAGTACTAGCCGAATCTCCTAAGTTAAGGTAAGAGTAGATTTTTGATTAGTTCTCATAATCTATTCCCGATTTTTGAAAAAGGCAAAAGCCAAAAGCTAATAGTTTAATGGTTTATGATGGGCGGCAAGTCGGGATTTGAAGGAAGCCTAGTCGACTAGATCTAAAAGCCGAAATTCATAAGTCTCCAATTTCGGGATTTTTAAGGTAAGAAGATTTTCCTAGATTTCTATTAGATTTCATCATTATATACAAGAATTTAACTTTATAAGGAGGATTAATGATTAAATATTATTATAGTAACTCGATAAAGATTTATGATGGAATTAAATATGGATCGAGCAAAAGAAAGAATCCTAAGTTTAAGAAACGAAGCGAAGATCTCATTGTTCGAGATTGGCCAATTGGTTATGGACCGCTTCGAACAACACCTTAGGCGGATAGCGGTTGTGTCGACTAAGGATAGCATCGATATAGAAAGCCTCATTTTATCGGAATCGATGTGTAGATTCTTGACACATAAGCTTTGTTATATTATATGTATGTTATGGGCTAAAAGCCGAAAAGGTGTGTAGATCTCTATCACACTAGTTAATCTGAATTATATGTATGTTATTGGCTAAAAGCCGGAAAATAAGGCTGTATGAACAGTCGTATTACCCAGAAAGGGTAGGCAAGGGATGCAGTACGTAATCATAGAAACTTCTATGTGTATCAAGTATGTAAAAATATGTGATCTGTTTAGATAGTTTAATGTTCGATTCTTGCATATATGCATGGGATGGGATTGATTGATTTCTGGAAGGGAGCGGTCATGAGGCGATCGGTGGCTTTGCCACATAGGTCACATAGTGATCGGTCTTTATGATGACAAAGACAATTTGTCAATATATTATTAAGGTCGCATAGGTGATCGGTGGCTTCGCCACATAGGTCACATAGTGATCGGTCTTTATGATAAAGACAAATTGTCGATATGGTGTGTAGCGGATGGAGGGTTGATTATAGAAATTCCCACGGTGTGATGGTTGGTGCAGGGGTGTGTAGAGGATGGACTCATAGGTTTGGGATGGGCCATGTTGCATATTTTGTTACCATTGTATACGGGCCAAGGCTCATAATGTGTTTGTGGGCCTCAAGCCTTTTATGTGTTCTCGGGATTTGCACACCGAGTCTTTGTGACTCAACCTTTATTTTCCCAACATTTTAGGTGAGCAGAGATCGTGAACATGGGAGCCGAGGCGGACTCGAGGGGCCATCAAGTTTTATTTCTACAAATTATTTGAGATTTCTTTAAGTTTATTTTATTTTTATTTGGGATTTTTTAAGGCCCTAGTTTTTATTCAACTAAGAAGTTTTCAATGTTATGCAACTTATAAATTTTATGTCAAGGTTTATTTATACTTAATAATACTAATATAAGATTTTATTTTAAAATGGCACTTATTTACTCTAATAATGTCTAATTAACTTACGACTTCCAAAACCAACAAGGCAAAAGTTTTTAATGTATAAGCCGTGACACGCCAGATCCAGTCGAAACGCATGGGCCAGGTTTGGGGTGTTACAAGCCCAAAGGAGATATTTTGGGTAGCAATAGCTGAGAAAAATCAGGAAATGGGTGAAATAAGGGCCAAATTAGAAATTGCCAAAATTAGTTAAATAAAAATGGGACCAAATTGGAATATCTAGAATTTTCATCATTTTCCTTCATATTAATCAGCTGAAAAATAGCCATGGAAGAGTGTTCAAGCTGGTTTTCATACTATAGCTTCATGTAAGTTTAATTCTTGCTTTCTCCTTGAAATTTCTAAGTTTTTGGACTTTTACAATTGGGTCCAACTTACTATGTCATTAATTTTGATTCCATGAAAAATTTTTAAAGTTGCTATGGATGAGTGCTGGAAGAATATGATGAATAAAAATAGAATTGAAGCTTTAATTTTGATATATGATGATTTTATCAAGTAAAATTGATGGAAATTGACTTTAGGACCTAATAGTAAAAGAGTTTGGAATTACGGTCTAGTGCTAAAGTTTTGATTTTCAAGGGTTACGAAGTAGTTTAAAATGATAGAATAAAGTATTAATTGAGAAAAATTAGCTCAATTGAGGGGTTAATTGAGAAAGGACTGAATTGTATGAATTGTGAAATTTGGGGCAAAATGAAAATCAACATTTTGCACTAAAACAGTTTTGGACAGTAGCAGTAGTCTAACTTTGAAAAATAACCAAAAATTTTAGAAATAAAATTAGAGGATGAATAAAATATGAAATTAAAGCTTATTGAGTCTAGTTTCTTATAGAAAAATGGTGTAAGCAATGGAATTGTAAATCATGAGATATAATAAATTTTATGAGACAATGTCAGAATGATTTTGGGTTCCCCTGTTCTGACTTTGGAAAATAAAAAAAATTTGAGGAAAATAATTATGGGCTTAAATTTATATGTTTAAAATCCTGAATGAGTCTATTTTGAATAGAAATAAATAGGAACATCATCTGAATCTCGTACAAGGATACAATTAATTTTTAGTGAAGAAGGGTCAGAACTGTCAGAGAGCAGAACATGGGTGAATTTAATGAATAAAATGTACTTATTGGCCATACCAAAAATTCTGAAAAAATTTATGGTAAGAAGATATGTGAGTCTAGTTTCAGGGAAAATTAGTAGATCTTAATTTAGAGTTTTGTAGCTCAAGATAAAAATAATTTAGCGACTGTGACACGGATAGACAGGTTGAATATCCATGTAAGTAAATAGTGAAAATTATAGATAATGTTACTTACAAGTATGTTATTTATACTAAGGATGTGGATGGAGAGGAGGAGGAGGAAAATATATGAATTACTTGTATATAAATTGATCACATGCCCGATTATAATCGATAAATGTTAAATTAGAAATGATATAATGTTTTATTTGAATATTTACTATGAAATTGTGATTATCGTTATGATATAAAAATTGAATTTGTAAGTTCGTATGTTAATAAATGTTGTTGATTTGTGTTAATTAAGCACCATTATCATATATTTGATTAAATTGTATAAATTTCAGTAAATGTTCGAATTGAGTAAAAATGCAAGATCGATCACGATCATTGCATAGTGAAATATGAATTGACGGTAAAAGACCATGGTTAAACCATGGCATTGTGCTAAGTGAAATAAGTCCATGGCGTTGTGCTAAGTGAAATAAGTCCATGGTGTAGTAGCCCATTATTGCCCGGGCCCATATCAACAATAAAAAAAACCAAAAAAATAATAAATATAAAAGTCCATCAGTTTTTTTACAAGAAAAGGGCTAAACCCGAGCCCAAATACCACCAGTGACCCAATACTAAACCATTATCCCATTACACCCAGACCCAACTAAGTCTAATGGCCCAATGGCCCAATAACAGTGTCTGGCCCAGTGCCCAGACTGTCTCAGCAAGTGGAAACCCCGAACCCTAGGGTTTCCTTCCTCGCGCCGCAAGCCCCAACATCAGACCTTCGCTCGCGCCGAAATCAGCACACAGATGGTGCCTCGTTCCCAGATTCCTCGCCGTTGACCTGCAAACAAGGAAAGAGTATCGACAGCAACAACAAAAATGGCAAGAAATATCTTTTGTATTTATTTTCAGGGCTATAAAAAATCCCAACGAAATTTGTAAATGGACATAAAAATATATATAAAAAAAAACACCAGTATTGAATCAAGGGAGAAAGGTATATTCACAATTTTTTTTAATTAGCACACATACATTTTGATGGCAAACATAAAAGAAAAAATTCATTTTCTTTACCTTTTTTGACGAAATCGGAAAGGAAGCCGAGCGGTTTTCTCTTTTTTTTTTTTACTTCGGGTTTTTTAAAGGGATTTTTGACTCGAGATTTGGTTCTAAAAGACCCTAGGGAACAAAATAGCCCCTTTTGGGAACTCCGACCGCTGTGAACGGCGACGGAGATGGTGGAGGACGGCGATGCTCGATGACGGAGTTAGGCCAATCTCTGGCCGGAGCTCCGAGAGCATTAAGAGAATTTGATGCGTCGTTGAATGCACCAAATATATCCTATTCCCTTCAAAATAATGAAAATAACAGTAAAGGGGAAGTAAGGTCGAATCCACAGGGATCGGATTGTACAAATGCCTGTTTCTCAAAATCCTGGGCAGAATCGTGCCCAAGAAAACGTGAGTTCTTGGAAAAATAAAAAAAATAGAATTAATAATTTCGATCTGGAATAAAAAAATAGAATATAAAGTGAATTGAAATCGTGAAAGTAATTTGCGAAAATTAAAAGGAAAATAAAAGAGTTTAAAGAAGAGTAAGTTTCTTATTTGGCGAGATTCTAGCCTCCGATTGTCTCGTTCCGCCTTGGGTTCAATCTTCGGCTTTTAAATGACCCTCCTCTACCCAAGTAAGCCAGTTATAGTGGAAAATGGCGCCTACGACCACCAGCTCCAAGAATTTAGACTTACGAATTTATGGAACCTGACTCTAGCCTGTAATCACTTTTGTGGAATCATCTATGCTGGATCAATGCTTCTCAATGGCAAATCCCGCCATTTTGTCTCTTGGGCTCGCCAACCTCTGACGCAGTAAGTTAACGAACCGACTGTGCAACCTCCTCAAAATATACAAAGCTGCCGTTCCTTGCACACGATGAAAAGATCACTTTTAAAGGGACATGGACGGAAGCGTCAGCCCCGTAATGCGGAGAAACGATGAATACTTGGTGAGAAAGTTAAGTGCGGATTCTAAAGCTCAAAAACCTTTTTGGGGAATTCAACAACCTTCAGCTAGATGGATTTTAGTGGCTCATGGATGGGATGTGAAAGAAAATAAATATATAAGAATGGAGAAAAAGATTTTTATTCAAAGGAAATATAGGAAGCACAAAAGACTTATAGGGGAAAAGTATACAGAAAAAATGACCAACCCAAAACTGAGTCACTTCATCCCCTATTTATAGAGCTAAGATAGATGGACTAATCCTACTCAAACTCCCAAAGATAATTACAATTAAATCAAAGATAAATAGAGATAAATAAAGAAATTAAATAATCTCCAATAATAATCCTAATATTAATTATCCTAATATAATTAAAATAGAGTCTAATAAAGCAAAGTCTCTTCTTTTTGCATTTCAATCCTTCTGTCCTCCATGTTTGCACTTTTGGCACCAACTTTTCCTTTTGCTGCACATTGGTCCATTTTATCTTTAATTTCATGTTTTTGGCCCTTAATTTCACTTTTGCCTCCAATTTAGACCCTACAAGATAAAAGACCATAAATAGCCCAAATTAGTAGAATCATACTAAAAATAAATATGCAATTAGCATATAAAAATGTGACGTTCTAGAGTATTATCAGAATTTTTGAATTTTTTTTTAAAAACAGGGTGCAAATGATTTTTTTTGTCTGAAAACTGACTTATATAGCAGCATAAAAATGACGCCGTTTTTGCTTAAGCCAATAAGCATTAAAACGACGTCGTTTAAAAGGCCAGATCTGCGTGTTGACCCGACGGAGAGGATCCGCACATTTTTATAAAAAGGGTCTAATTACTCCTTTAGTCCTATAATTTCATCGTTTTCAATATAGTCCAATTTAAATTTTTATTTTAATTAAATTAGCCCTAAAAGTTATATTTTGTTACAATCTGGTCCTCGAGCTACTTAAAGGCCAATATCAAAACGGCATCGTTTAAGAGATATGGCATAATTGCCTAATGGGTCCCTACAGTGTGACGTGCATTTTGATATAGTCCTTGTACAACCCCAATTTTGCTCGGGCTTACAAGCCCATTTTAACCCAAGCCTAATACAACCTACCCAGACCCAAAATTAAAACCAAAATAGCAAACCCACTAAAAACCAATAAACCCACTGATGACCCAACCCATTTACCTAACCCATTAAACTAAAACCCAGTTACCCTAGCCCACTAAACAACAAATCAGAAACAAACAAAAGAAAAAAAACCCTAGGCGCCGCACCTAGGTCTAGCTTCTGACCCTACCAGCGCCACTTGCCTGCCACTAGCCCTCTGGCCACCACCCAAGCTCCTGCAGCATTAAAAAATGAAGTGACAAAATGATATAAAGGGGAGAAATCAATTGTAAAAAAAATGGCTATAAAAAGCCAATCGAAATCTATTTGTGAGGACCTTTTTTTTGATCAAGAGAACTAAGAGACAGATTCAAACGTTCAAAAACACAAAAATAGCACTAAAACGGAGAACTGAAAACCCAAAATAGAGAGAAAAGAGGTGAATTTTTTTATATTTTTGAAGTCGGTTCTCGTTTGTTTTCTCTTTTCTTTCCAGCATATATACATATATATATTCCAATATTATAAAAAAAAAGAGGGGCAAAAATCTTACCTTTTCGAGGCTCCGACTGCCGTGCACGGCGACGCCGATGATGGAGCCAGCGATGAAAGACGATCGGAGCGGCGCCGGACCCTTGAACCTGCAGAGAGAAAAAAACAAAGGATTAGAATTTTTTTTTAAGAAGTAGACTCAAATGAATTTTTTTTTAAGTTTTAGGCCTTATATGGCCCTTTAAATGACGTCGTTTTGGGGCTGGCTTTTAACCCCCAAAATGACCTCGTTTCACTCGACCCTACCCGAATTCGACCTGTGCCCGCAAAGGATCCACGTGTTTTTAAAGGGAAGGGCTAATTGCACTTTTAGCCCTTATGCATTTTTATCATTTTTAATTAGATTTATATTATTTCAAAATCTGGCCCGAACATTTAGTTTGGTTTTCAATTTGGTCTCCCTCGCTGTTACGCATTTTGGCCGAAAGGATTTATTGCGTGCGTGGTCCCCCTGTTTCCTCCGCGTGTGCGAATTGGTCCTTTTCTTTTATTCTTGCTTCGAATTGACCCTAAAATTTCATTTTATTTACAAATTGACCCCCAAAGCTTGTTTGATTTATAATTTAACCCCCACAGCACCCATTTTACCAAAATTGACCCCTTCCATTCTGTTTTAAGTTCAATTTGGCCCATTTGCTATATTATTTCATAATTTTTATTTGATCTTGCAATCATTTTTGTCCTTTTTCTTTATTGTACTATTGTTTGTTTATTATTACATTATTACTAATATTGTTATCATATTTTTATGTACATATATATTATTATTACCTATTATATTATTGTTGGTATTACACTATTACTAATATTATATTATCATTTTATATATATATATATGTTATTATTATTATTACTATGTTATTATTATTGTATTACCATTATTGCTAGATTATTATTATTACTATTATATCCATGCACATATATATTATATTACTATATTATTACTATTATTATATTACTACTATTGCTATCAATAATATTCTATTTATTGCTTGTTGTTTTCGTTATTATTATCTATTTCATCATTGCATTATCATTATCGCTATTAATATTATACTATTTTCATATATATGTAAATATCTCACTTATTTTATATATATTACCTTTTCATATATATATATATATAAATATATCCCACATTACTACTATCATTATATTATTTCTCAATATGCATATATTTTACCTATTTTATATATATTACCACCATTATTATTGTCATTATTTTCTACCATCGTCAATACATATACACCATTGTCACAATACTTTTCTTTCCCCACTACTTATATTCTCATCGTTCGTCTCCTTGATTTTCCCGACATCGCAAATTCAAGTTTCAAATTGACATTCCGTATTAGCAATTCGAGTGAATCGAGCCCTAACTTACTGGGTTCTGATTTTTCTCGTTTAAGTTAAACAACGAAATGTCCCTTTTAAAATCGCAATTCAAATTTTAAACAAAACGTTTAATCTCAGAAATTTGAAATATCGCGCCCTAACTTACTGGACTCGACTCCTAGATACTTCGAGATAAGTTTTTTTTTCTTCTAAAATAAAGACTGTAACACCCCTACCCGTATCCTCGTGCTAGGAACCAAGTACGAGGCATTACCGGACTTAACAATACATTTAGTCAAATTAATTAACACATATACAAAATGACTTATTCAAGCCCCTATACATGCCATAACTTAAATCATTTATAAATAAAGATACCCATAGATAGCTTGATAGTGTGAAGCGATCTCCAGCGACCTCAAACCCAAGCTTGTTTAGTAGGACTCGTAACATGGAAAGAAAAGGGGTAAGCTTATAAAGCTTAGTAAGTTCACATGTAATAATGATAAGCATTAGCAATGAATTTAGCTTACTATTAAGCTATCATAACTTGCATAAATAATGCTAAGTTCTTACTTTCCCAACTTATTTGTAGCCTTATCAAGCCTCAATATGACAAATCCTCACAACAAGTTCTCAAGATAATGCAGTCATAATTATACATAGTTCCACCATTTTCTCATGTTCATCTTAAGCTGTCTACTTGAGTCATAGTCACTAAATTATTTATGTCTCGAGCTAAAAAACTCAAAATTAAGATCCGTTAATTTTCCATAAAACTAGACTCACATATATTCATACCATAAAATTTTCAGAATTTTTGGCTTAGCCAATTAGTACAGTTTATTCATTAAAATTTCCCCTGTTTCACTGTTCGACTATTCTGACCACTTTTCACTACGAATCAATTTTCTCCTTGTACAAAATTCAAATGATGTTGTAATTTGTTTCATTTGAAACTACACTCATTAAGGAATCTAAATATATAAATTATGTCCCAAAATGATTTTTGTACAATTTTTAATGATTTTTCCAAGTCAGAACAGGGGATCTCGAAATTACTCTGAACTAGTCTCACAAAAATATAAATATCTCAAAATACAGAATTTCTTTGCATTCTCTATTTATTTCATATGAAAATAGACTCAATAATCTTTAATTTCATATCTCACTAAACTACTAATTCCATTTCTACCATTTTGGTGATTTTTCAAATTTACTCTACTGCTGCTGTCCAAAACTGTTTTATTTCTAAATTTCATTATTTCATGTTTTCTTTATAGTAACTTTCATTGGAACACTTACTCCGTATCAATATTACCAAAGTTCGATCACATATCGAGCACATTGCTCATAAGTTTACACGCATATACTTGCACTTATTCATCACATAATCATATTCAATTACACTTAGTCGTTACATAGCCACATTGTATTTTCACTTAGTCAATTTCCAATTGAACACATCCAATATTAACGGAGACATCGAATATTGCACATAGTGCCACACTTGTAGCCAAAGCTACTTCAAATTACTTATCACACATAGACTCATTCTCGAGTGATACACATTCATGGTCCGCTCACACAAGTCATCGGTCATACGTAACTACTCGGGTTGCTCACACAAGCTATCACGATATCCGCAACACATGCAGGATTACCCGACCACCGGTAGAACTTATAAGACCAGCACCCGCTTCACATAATCACAATCTCGGTCCGCTCACACAAGTCATCGGTCATACGTAACTACTCGGTCTTTGCTCATTAAGTCATCGAGTATCCGTAACACATGCCGGATAACTCACCCACCGGTAGAACGCAACGGACCAAAGACCCAGATAACTTATTTCACTTAGATTTCACATAGGTTTCTAGTGAACATGTCGCTCATATCATTTTTATTCCTAAGGTTCAACCGGAAATTTCTCACTTGTCTATATTTTGTCAATTACATCAAATATTCAGCCACAATTCATACCATATATCAAAATATGAAAATGTAAGTAAAAACGATGCATTATTTACATACAAACTTACATAATTACATTCTCAATCTCATCACATCATCAATTTAACTTATCCTCCCAAATTATTCTATTCAATACTTTCTTGATATTACACAAAACCATCTTTCAAATTGGATCTTACATGTAATTTATACCAATTTTCATTAAAATATCGAGTCAATATCGAACATTATAATTATATTGGAAAATCAATACTAAATTATTAATAACTAAAATTTCAATCTAACATTCAAACTTGCATCATTAAATGCTTATTAAACATATGAACTTACCTCGATACCAAAACGGCCATTTTACCAACTTTCTCGATTTTCAATTTTCCTCCCGTTCTAGGTCCAAATCTCATTTTTCGGAGTCTAAAACATCACATTCCACTTATTTAATTAATGTAATGTTCAAAACAATCCTTAACCCAACTTTTTCAAAATTACATTTTTTGCCCTTAAACTTTTACATATTTGCACTTTTGCCCCAATACTCGAAAATTAAACTTCAGCCCTTATTCTTATGTTTTATAACATGCTGATCATTTTTCTCTTCTATGACAACATCAAATCCTCACTAGTTCACACACTTATGACCAATTTATAACTTTTACAATTTAACCCCTTTTATACGATTTCATCGAAAATCATCTAATAAAACTCATTTCTCTAATCATAGACATGCATAATATACCATAATTCATCAAAATTCACAATTATTCAACATGGGTCAATTTTTAAAATTAAAATCTAGCTCAAAATAATGGTAGAAATAGCTAGACTAAGTTACCGGATTTCAAAATACGATGAACATTAAAAGCGAGCTCAAAAACACTTACTATGAAGCTTGAAAAGCTTGAAACCCTTAGCCATGGAGTCTAGAAATTTTCGGCAGCAACTTGAAGAAGATGAGCAGATTTTTTTTCTTGTATTTTGTCTTTTTTATTCATTTAAAACACTAAATGACTAAAATACCCTTAAGACTTTTCTTTCACTTTTGTCCTATTCATGCCCATTTTTGTCCATCAAGTTATTAAATGTCTAATTACCTTTTAAGGGCCTCCAATTTAAAACTCATAGCAATTTGACACCTCTAATATATAGAACTTAACTTTTGCACTTTTTACAATTTAGTCCTTTTGACTAAATTGAGTGCTCAAACGTCAAAATTTTTGAACGAAATTTTTACAAAATATTTCCGTAAAATTGTAGACCATAAAATATAATAAAATATAATTTTACTCGTCAATTTGTGGTCTCAAACCACTCGTTCGACTAGACCCAAATTTGGGTCATATAACTCTCCCCCTTTTGGATTTTCGTCCCAAAATCTTACCGAATGAAGTTTAATATCTTTCTCACGATTTCCAACATCACTAAATAACCCTTTTTAAGACGATACTTTTAGAAACACTCATCATCGATCTAAATCCCAATATAACTCATCAATTTCATTAAATAAAGAATCGATACATATTGGAATTATTATACTAATTCCGTCAAACGTTCAAAAACAACCCACTAGCATATCTCTTGATCTCAAGATTGAGGGAAACCCGATACTGAAATTCACAATAGTCCCGCCTTATTATCATTTTAATATTATCACCGATATTGTGAATCCTCGAATACACTTAACATTCAACTTAATTCTGTCGACATATCAACATCTGAATACAGAGTCAGAAGTATCAGGTCCATATTCATATGCCCAAAACATTTACTTTAACTCTTTTGGGCCCTTTTTTTTTTTTCACTTACCATCCTTAATCAAATTAGGGAATGGTTACGGAAAATTGAGTACTTCACTTCCACTTTGCCATAGTATAACTATGGTCTTACGTATGATCACTTATCACTTTCTGAAGCCATAGCCCTGCCACGGTCTTACGCGGATCACATTTATCACTTGTCACTTATCACTGATCAGATAAGTGTAACTAAAGTTACCACTTATCACTTGTCATTTGTCACTGATCAGATAAGTGTAACTAAAGTTACCACTTATCACTTGTCACTGATCAGAAGTACTCAAATCCGACGTTCCGCTCAATTTGATCATTTAATCACTTTTCGCATTGTCATTTTATTCTCAATTCATCAACAATTATATCTCATCATACATGATATAATTCATAAAATTAACATTTAATCATTAATTTTAGCCATATGAACTTACTACCACTTATCTAGATGAAAAATTCTCTGTTGATGAAATACTTTCAGAAGCACTTGACACTCATCTAAGTTCAATACTCTTACCCATTAAAAATTTAAACATCAAGTTCAAAGTCCGGTACATAACATTTCATAATCTTACTAGTGTAACTGCCTCAGAGTATCATCCATCTCTGTACTTCTCAAATAAACAAATAATTATCATTGTGCTAGACATCATAACATTCATTTTTAACTCATTGATATATATATATATATATATATATATCAAGATCATTTGAAAAGTGAAAACCAATACAGTGTCTAAATTGAACTTCCTATCATTCACACTTTGCCAACTTCAATTTCTTCTCAAATCTAGAGAAAGATTAAACTTATAGTAGAATTTACTTCAATTGTTACTCATCGAAGCACTTAACTATATTGATGCCACAATACTCATACAGCTTAAAAATCATAGTGCCATAATAAGACTAACTTCTCAATTACTTTAGTAGATAATGTCCCGACTGAAAAGAAAACATCTCAATCATGATTGCACTATCTAATTCTATCATTACTAATCTGATATTATTCCAATTGCAAACAGATAAAAATTTAGAATAAATTCCAGCAATTACATACTTTAGGTCTCATACCTGGATGAGTTAATTAATGAGTCGACCTTTCTTCAACTATAACATTTTGAAATTGAATGATCTTCATATTAATCGACATCTTTTCGCAGAATCGTGTTCATTTACTAAACCATTCTCAACTCTGATCACATTGTCAGTTAATATACAACTCAACTATTTAGTCTTCCACTTGTAAACCCATTCGATCTGAATTTCATAAATTTTCTTTATAACATACCTTACTGGAAGGGGGTGAAGTTGTAACGCCTGTGACTTGCCTCTTATATATTCATGCATATAACTTAACACTCATCAATATATATTTTGTTTCAAGTAACTTAACATGCATACTCATTTTACACAACCTTCCTTTCATCTTATACAAACAAGTGTACTTATACTTTCATTCATAAATCTCAAGTAAAATTACTCATAACATTCACTAAATTTCACGGGTTATATTCATAGCATCATACAAATGCCAATCAAACATGAACACTTATCATAGTATAAACTTTCCTTTCATCTCATCTTTTATATTTCAAAAGAAATTCCTATCCACAATTTATACATCATCACATAAACATCATAAACTATTATTCTTATTTTTTACGAGTCTCAACTCATCATAAACACACTGTTTGTACTGTCAAATTTAGCTCGGTTGAAGTGCGATCTGCTAATAAAATAATTTACATCAGTGTCGGGAGTCGTCACACTATCATAGCTCATTATGGCATGTATAGCTAGACTCTCACACTCACTATGGTAGTCCGAGAATCGACTAAACCTGGCTCTGATACCACTAAATGTAACACCCCTACCCGTATCCTGTGCCAGAACCAAGTACGAGGCATTACCAGACTTAACAATACATTTAGTCAAATTAATTAACACATATACAAAATGACTTATTCAAGCCCCTATACATGCCATAACTTAAATCATTTATAAATAAATATACCCATAGATAGCTTGATAGTGTGAAGCGATCTCCACGACCTCAAACCCGAGCTTGTTTAGTAGGACTCTGTAACATGGGAAAGAAAAGGGGGTAAGCTTATAAAGCTTAGTAAGTTCACATGTAATAATGATAAGCATTAGCAATGGATTTAGCTTACTACTAAGCTGTCATAACTTGCATAAATAATGCTAAGTTCTTACTTTCCCAACTTATTTGTAGCCTTATCAAGCCTCAATATGACAAATCCTCACAACAAGTTCTCAAGATAATGCAGTCATAATTATACATAGTTCCACCATTTTCTCATGTTCATCTTAAGCTGTCTACTTGAGTCATAGTCACTAAATTATTTATGTCTCAAGCTACAAAACTCAAAATTAAGATCCATTAATTTTCCATAAAACTAGACTCACATATATTCATACCATAAAATTTCCAGAATTTTTGGCTTAGCCAATTAGTACAGTTTATTCATTAAAATTTCCCCTGTTTCACTGTTTGACTATTCTGACCACTTTTCACTATGAATCAATTTTCCCCTTGTACAGAATTCAAATGATGTTGTAATTTGTTTCATTTGAAACTATACTCATTAAGGAATCTAAATATATAAATTATGTCCCAAAATGATTTTTGTACAATTTTAATGATTTTTCCAAGTCAGAACAGGGATCTCAAAATTACTCTGAACTAGTCTCACAAAATATAAATATCTCAAAATACAGAATTTCTTTGCATTCTCTATTTATTTCATATGAAAATAGACTCAATAAAATTTAATTTCATATCTCACTCAACTACTAATTCTATTTATACCATTTTGGTGATTTTTCAAAGTTACTCTACTGCTGCTGTCCAAAACTGTTTTATTTCTAAATTTCATTCTTTCATGTTTTCTTTATAGTAACTTTCATTGGAACACTTACTCGTATCAATATTACCAAAGTTCGATCACATATCGAGCACATTGCTCATAAGTTTACACGCATATACTTGCACTTATTCATCACATAATCATATTCAATTACACTTAGTCGTTACATAGCCACATTGTATTTTCACTTAGTCAATTTCCAATTGAACACATCTGAATATTAACGGAGACATCGGAATATTACACATAGTGCCACACTTGTAGCCAAAGCTACTTCAAATTACTTATCACACATAGACTCATTCTCGAGTGATACACATTCATGGTCTGCTCACACAAGTCGTCGGTCATACGTAACTACTCGGTGTGTTGCTCACACAAGTCGTCGGTATCCGCAACACATGCAGGATTACCGAACCACCGGTAGAACTTATAAGACCAGCACCGTTTCACATAATCACAATCTCGGTCCGCTCACACAAGTATCGGTCATACGTAACTACTCAAGGTCTTTGCTCACACAAGTCTGTCGAGTATCCGTAACACATGCCGGATAACTCATACCACCGTATATATACGGTAGAACGTAACGGACCAAAGACACCAGATAACTTATTTCACTTAGATTTCACATAGGTTTCTAGTGAACATGTCGTTTGTATCATTTTTATTCCTAAGGTTCAATGGAAATTTCTCACTTGTCTATATTTTGTCAATTACATCAAATATTCACCACAATTCATACCATATATCAAAATATGAAAACGTAAGTAAAAACGATGCATTATTTACATACAAACTTACATAATTACATTCTCAATCTCATCACATCATCAATTTAACTTATCCTCCCCAATTTATTCTATTCAATACTTTCTTGATATTACACAAAACCATCTTTCAAATTGGATCTTACATGTAATTTATACCAATTTTCATTAAAATGTCGAGTCAATATCGAACATTATAATTATATTGGAAAATCAATACTAAAGTATTAATAACTAAAATTTCAATCTAACATTCAAACTTGCATCATTAAATGCTTATTAAACATATGAACTTACCTCGATACCAAAACGGTCATTTTACCAACTTTCTCGATTTTCAATTTTCCTCCGTTCTAGGTCCAAATCTCATTTTCGAGTCTAAAACATCACATTTCACTTATTTAATTAATGTATTGTTCAAAACAATCCTTAACCCAACTTTTTCAAAATTACATTTTTGCCCTTAAACTTTTACATATTTGCACTTTTGCCCCAATACTCAAAAATTAAACTTCAGCCCTTATTCTTATTTTTTTATAACATGCTGATCATTTTTCTCTTCTATGGCAACATCAAATTCTCACTAGTTCACACACTTATGACCAATTTATAACTTTTACAATTTAACCCCTTTTATACGATTTCATCGAAAATCATCTAATAAAACTCATTTCTCTAATCATAGGCATGCATAATATACCATAATTCATCAAAATTCACAATTATTCAACATGGGTCAATTTTTAAAATTAAAATCTAGCTCAAAATAATGGTAGAAATAGCTAGACTAAGTTACCGGGATTTCAAAAATACGATGAACATTAAAAACGGAGCTCAAAAACACTTACTATGAAGCTTGAAAAGCTTGAAACCCTTAGCCATGGAGTCTAGAAATTTTTGGCAGCAACTTGAAGAAGATGAGCAGATTTTTTTTTCTTGTATTTTGTCTTTTTATTCATTTAAAACACTAAATGACTAAAATACCCTTAAGACTTTTCTTTCACTTTTGTCCTATTCATGCCCATTTTTGTCCATCAAGTTATTAAATGGTCTAATTACCTTTTAAGGCCTCCAATTTAAAACTCATAGCAATTTGACACCTCTAATATATAGAACTTAACTTTTGCACTTTTTACAATTTAGTCCTTTTGACTAAATTGAGTGCTCAAACGTCAAAATTTTTGAACAAAATTTTACGAAATCTTTCCGTAAAATTGTAGACCATAAAATATAATAAAATAGAATTTTACTCGTCAATTTGTGGTCTCAAACCATCGTTCGACTAGACCCAAATTTGTAAAGTTATCAAAATAGAAGAGTGGTGGCCAAGTAAGGGATTCTAGTAGTAAATTCGGCTATAAAAGGAAAAAGAGGCCATTCAAGATTATTTTCTCTTCCTTGATAACCTCTCGCCAATTCTCTTAAGCAACTATTCTTTTCTTCTTCATTCTTCTCCTCTCAATATTCCAAAAGTCAAACTTGTGTGACTACTCTCTAGGTCTTGAGCCGAATCTTTGAGGACTCAAGAAAAGTAATGTCGATTACAAAGATTAAGGGTAAGGTCGAGTTATCGATTTCCATTCTTTTTCTTCTAAGATTAAAGTAAACTAGGAAATCTAACCCCATTATTGTGTTAGTCGAAACTTTGAAGAGATCTTTCGGGATTTACTAAGTGTCGACTACGTGGAAGGAGAAGTTCTTTTCCAAGGTACACCATAGGTCGTGTTCCCTAGTTATTCTATGAATTTTGGGATTTAAAATCCACAAGGTAAGACATGTGAATATTCTGCCAAGGCCTATTTTTGGTGTTTTAGATCTAGTTCATATTTATTCAAAAGTGAAACTAATTTGTTAAAGTGATTTAAAGCTTTGTCGAATACAAGAAAGAGTATAGTGAAGATTTTGATTTGGCACCAAGGTAAGTTTTAGTGTACTAATCCTACTAGG
Organism: Gossypium rotundifolium; assembly: GCA_025506655.1. NCBI lineage: Eukaryota > Viridiplantae > Streptophyta > Magnoliopsida > Malvales > Malvaceae > Gossypium > Gossypium rotundifolium. The sequence goes on from CP106727.1 coordinate 192,670,234, forward strand.
ATTTGGATTTATGGTCAATGGCTTACTAAGTATTAAATGATTGATTAAATGTAGAGATTTAAGATCTAAGGCATCGATCAAGCTTTTCGGATTTGGATTGGAAACCTTGTTTAATCGTAAAATTTCCACACTATATCATAATATGTTTTATGGCTACGTTTAATTAATATATGTGATATTAAGAATATGAAAGTGGCTAAGGTACCATGTTATGGTACAAAGTACTGTGTATGTTTCCTACTCCTACTAGGATTATGAAATATGTTAATTGTAACATGAGAATAAGAATAAGAATGTGAACTCGCATATTTATGCATATTACTATTATATGGGGCATATGGGTTTATTTTTGGGAAGTGAATGTGGTGACCTAAGACTACAAACACGGTGACCTAAGACCGTGATATCTGAATGTGGTGACCTAAGACCACAAGAATCTAAATGTGGTGACCTAAGACCACATAAATTTGAACGTGGTGACCTAAGACCACGAACGCGGTGACCTAAGACCCGATATGGAGTGTAGCGGAAGGAGGGTTGACTTAATAGTCCCCACGGTAAAAGTGGATGGTACGGTGGTGTGTAGCGGATGGCATATAGGTGGGTTCGGGTTGCATCATATTGTTTAAATGCTTTATGAACATGAATGATATTGTATGCCCGAAATATTAAATTTTAGTGTTGGTTACACATTGAGTCTGCTGACTCACCCTGTTGTGGGATTACTTTTCGTGTGACGACCCGGTGATGGACCGCCTACAGATGCTTAGTGGAGGCCATGTGAAGTTCAAATTTCTTTTATTTGGACTATTTTACTTTAAGTATTTTGAATTTAAATTTTGGGAATTATTTGATGTAATAAGGCCTTAGTAGAATTATTTTATTCTGCTTTTTATTTATTGAGCTTACAAACTTTTACTTATTAAAAGATTAAGTAAATCTATTTTTAAAAACAAAGCCCAAACGCTTTTATCACTTAAAGTAAAGGATTTTAATAATGAAATGAACTGTTTTCATCTCAAGCCCAACCCAAAACGATCTTTCTTCCAAATCACACAAGTTTTTCCTAAGTAACAAAAGAATTTGAAACGGTTTACACCGGGAACATACCAGATCCCAACACTGTGGGCGGGTTTGGGGTGTTTCACTAACTTATTGACTCGACTCTTAGATACTTCGAGATAAGTTTCTTTTTCTTCTAAAATAGAGACAATATTCCTAATTTGGATTTTCGGGAAAACGAGACCTAACTTACTGGGTTCTGATTTCTCGTTTGACAAATGACGGGAGATCCTGTTCAAATATAAAACTAAGTTTTAAAAGGTGAGCTTAGTTTCGGAGTCTAAAGTATTGCATACGACTTCATCGGACATGATGCTTTATCTCTCGAAAATAAGAGAGTCTTAACGTCCTTCCGATCCCTTCAAGTTTTGGAAATAAAAAGTATCTATTTTCAATCATTTCAAAGTTTTCAACATTAGGACATCGATCAATCGGTTTGGTACCGATTTGGGCGTGTCGAGGGTGCTAATCCTTCCTCACACATAATTGACTTCCAACTGCTTTTCTCAAAGTTCAGAGACCAAAAGCATCGTTTTAATAAACCGAGGCGCTTTATTAAAACAAAGGTGATCCGATCACACCCAAATAAAGATCGGTGGCGACTCCCTTCCTTTCCGCTTCAAACCTCGAGTCGACCACGCCGATTCCCTTTTTCAAAAAATGATTACGATAGTCCTTTTACATTTATTTTTATTTCTATTTAGTCCCTGCTTTTGTTTATTTTTAAAACCTTTTATTTTTATTTTAAATTATTTTAACATTATATATCATATGAAAAATTTTATATTATTTTTTTACTATTTGTATATTAATTTATTAATAGTATAAAGTTTTAATGTATTGTTTTTTCTTAAATATTATTATTTATATATATATATATATTAAATTATTACTATTTATTATTTAGCTTAATATTATTTATATATATTACATATTATTTTATAATTTATTTATTAGTTATTATATTATACATTTTAAAATTTTGTATATTATATAGTATTATATTATATCATATATTACTTTTAAAATTTTATTTTGTATAAAATTTATTTATATTGTATAACATATTTTATTTATATTGTTTATATTACATATGTAATTTTATATATCTTTATTTAAAATTATTATATACTATTTACTAATCGCTTTTTATCGTATATTATCATTTATATATGTACTAAATTATTAAATTGTATATTTATTATAAGTATCCCTACTTTTTTATACTCTAAGTTTTTATATTATTCATTTAAAATAACTTGTTTATACATATTAATCGCTTTAGAGATTGTCGTATTTTTATCTTTTTATTTTATTCGATGATCTTAAATATATATATCATCCATTTCTTTTATCTATTTGATATTGTATGTAGAAGTTTCATATTTATTTCTTAAATTTTTATTTTTCATATAGATTTTTTTGATTAATGCTTATTATATATATCTAGTATTTGTTTATTTATGTTCTCTATTTGCTTAATATTGTTTTAGCATAATCTTTTTTATTAAATCATTTGCTATGTCACATTTGTCTTTCGTTAATTGTCCATATTATTTGTTAATATGATTTGTAATAGTGGAGAATTGCTATTTGGAATCGATGTTTCAGTAATATATTCATGCAATACCTTATTCAAACCATTTTTATAAAAACATATTTTGCTAAATTGATGCATTTTATTCAAAGTTTTTTTACAAATGATATACGATATTAGGGACTTGAGAAAAATTATGCCTTAACTTATTAGGTTTTAATTTTCTCGTGGAACTTAAAATATCAAGTATCCTCTTTTTAACCCATAAAATTCAAATCAAAACTTATCGAGAATATAAAATATTATATCTTAACTTATTAGATATAATGTTTTGTATCTTGAGGTAAGGATTTTTTGCAAATAAAGGCAAGCTTAATTTCGAAGCCTTGAGATGTTACATCCTAACTTATTGGGTGTGACATTTTATTTCTTTGAGATAAGTGAGCTTTAGCTTTCTTTCAAATAAAAGGATCGTGTTTTAAAATCTTCAACATTAAGACAGGATTTTATCAATTAGGTACCAATTGTTGGGCGTTACGAGGGTGCTAACCCTTCCTCGTACGTAACCAACTCCCGAACCTATTTTCTCAAATTTTGTAGACCAAAATTAATTTTTTAAATAAAACATGTTTTATAAAGTGATCTGATCACACCTAAGCAAAAAAAGATCGGTGGCGACTCCCATTTTCGTTTTTAAAAGTCGATCCCCGTTTTTCAAAAAATAAAAATGGTTACGACACATGGCATCGTACTAAGTGAAATAAGTGATCCGAGTGCTGGTCCGTGACGTTCTACCAAAGGGTGAAGTTATCCAAAGATGTAATAGATACTCGACGCTTTGTGTGAGCAAGACTGTAGCTCGTCATGACCGACAACTTATGTGAGCGAACTTAGATTTGTGACTATGTGAAATGGGTGCTGGTCTTATAAGTTCTACCAAGTATCGGGTAATCCAAGCATGTGTTGCGAGATACTGACACTTGTGTGAGCATGTAACACCCCAAACCCGGCCCACTCACTACGACCGAATTTGAAATGCCACTGCGGAAAAACGTTTGAAAATAATCTGACTTGTAGGTAAAGTATATAAAAATCCATTGTCTTTAGGAAAGAAAACCTTGTGTATTTAAAATTTCGAAATAAATTAAGTTGTTACAAAATTCCCGGATTTAAAAACTTTATTATATATACTTAAGAAAATAAGATCATTTGCAATTAATATTTAAATTGTCAATCCATAATAGATCATAATAATAAAGATACTTAATAAAAATACTTAAATACTTTAATGGGCCTTATTACAATAAACACTTAATCAAAATATTGAAACTCTAATTACTTAATTAATTAAATAAAATATCTTCTGCATGGGCCACCTCGTATCCACTCCAAACCCGGTCCAAGCATCACCTGCGAGGTTGATAAAAATTTGGGTGAGTCACACGGACTCAGTGTGTAACTAATCCACTGGATTCCACCCACATGTTAACCACATATTAACACATATATCAGATAATAATTATCATATTCACAATTTACCACATTCTGGGCTTGGCCCATATTCATAACACTTATCAGGTAACAGGGTAATTAACCACATACTTTTCACATACTGGGCTTAGCCCATTTTCACATTAGTTCACGTATCAATTGGGCTTGGCCCACTTTCACATTAAATTCACATATCAGATATAATTATGCAAAGTGTACCCAACCCCAAACCTAGGGTCCATCCTCTACACACCCCCTTATCCAGCCTACCACACACCAGGGGATTAATAAATCACCCTCTCCTTTTCACTCCAAAAGGCAATCAATGCCGCCCACGCAATAAAGCACAAAAATCACAACGCGACCTCGATCGGCGCCAATCCACGATGTAGTAGTAGCTAACACCAAAACCACGATGGGACACATAGTCACTCATCAACCACGATATGGCACTTAGCCGATATCAACCACGATGAGGCACATAGCCACTCATCAAGCCACACGAACTAAATCGCATTAATCCACAACGTGACCTCACCAACGTCAATCCACGATGTAGCTCAAGGCTAACATCAAACCACGCACTCAAAGTACACCGTACCTTCTTTCATATTCCACCCATGCACATGCACATGTAACAATGGCATAATAATAAATGCATGCACATGTTATTAAGGCAGACAATCACATTTTCATAAGCATAGTCACATTCACATCGGCACTTTCACATTCTTATCAACAGATAATACTAACCTGATTATCGATATACCCCTTTTTAGGGTAATCACCACATAACTGCCATTGCACTAGTTAGCACATAAATCACACATGCAAATATAGCAAAAACCCGGAAAACGGTGGGTTAATCACACACCTGCCTATTAGCAAAATCCCGACTACTTGAATCTAACACAATCTCGAAACGTGGTTCTTCCTTCTCCTTTAACGCCGATTTGGTCTCCTACCAAATCCCGAAGGCTTTGGTTATCTCTGCCGATTTATCCCTTGATTGCTCCTTAATTAACGCTAGCTATAACAAAGAAATACCAACTCATGACCCTGTCATCATTCGGCCAACCTTATACCACAGCCTTAATCACTTGCTTTCGACACACAAAGAAAGAGCCTAAAACCAATTAATAAAGAGAGAACACTTACCACTATACACTGCTTTCCACCACCGTTTGTTTGAAGAGACTATAATAGAATAGTTGACATCAACACCTTAGGAGATTCGGCAATGGCTCTTTAATAAAAATAAAAGAAAACGAATGGGAGTATGACACTTACAAGGTTCGGCGAAGCCCTCAAATGAGGTTGGATTATTCTACCTCCAAATAATAATGTAGAGTTGACGTTTGAGGGAAAGAAAAAGAGTATGGAAGAGGGTTGTATGAAATCGGCAATGGTGAAAGAATGGTGGAGTTTCGGCCTTAGCAAAAATAAGTGAGGAAAAGAGAGAATTTCCTTGGCTTCAAAATTCGGCAAGAGAGACTAAAAGATGAACACTAATTTTCGGCACTTAATCCCCACTTAATTCTCTTATCCTATCACCTTATAATATTTCTTAATCACCTCTTCATAAAACAATAATTTATCACCTCACTTATCCCACATCAATTTCCAATTTAATCTCTTATTTTATCCCTATATCACCTACTCAAAACAATTAAAATAAGGCCACCCTTATAAAAAAAATAAAAGCCATCATTCATTCATTATCCCAGCTGAATTTAAAAACAATGCTAGCTTAATCCTTATCTATCAAAATAAATAAAATAACAACAATTTATCTTCTATCTACCTATTTGAATTAAATAAATAAAAAAATAAAACAAAACCATATATATATATCTAACTCTTCCAGCCGAATATAAAAGAAATAAAACAAAGCTTTATCCTCATCCAATTAAGAATCCATGTGCCGTCCAATTAGTCTCCACCTGAAGCAAAAAGCCAAAACAAATAAAATCCCACTCCTTGCTGTCCACGTGAATCGAACCCTAGCCCTCACATCACAGAAGCTGCCATAACGACCCAAGCCACTCGGCCCGGGCATTTTTTGTGATATGATTCACCCAAAACCTCTTTTAAGACCTTTTTCCCTGGCTCCCCCTTGTCTTAACGCCAAAAAAAAAAACCCAGTTGCTTTCCACGCTATTCGAACCCAAGACTTCTGGAGCTTCACTGCAGATAACGCCCCAGCCACTCTGCCAAGCCTTTTTTTATGACATAAACTCGCCACAACTAATTTTAAAGCCTCTTTATCTTGCTCCCACTTGACGCATAAAAATAAAATTCCATTCGCTTCCGCAACTCGAACCAAGGCCCTTATTACGCTATTCCTGTGCCCTTAAGTGGCGCATGGAAGCCACTTTACCAAGGCCTGTTTTATGCCAAACACGCCTAAGATTTTTCCCTTAAGGCCTCTCTGGCCTTGCTCCCCTTCCAGACGCAAAAAGAGAAGTCCCTGATACGCCCCGCGTTACTCGAACCTCTTCCCCCCTGCACTTCCTTTTGAAAGTAGCGTCCCAAGCCACTTTACTAAGCCCAAGTTCATGTCCATAACCTCCTACAATTTTCCTTTAAGGCCTCCATCGCCTAGCTTCTCCTTTTAAGCACTTAAAACAAAATTTTCCTAAGACACTCCCTTTTTATCCTAGAGTTTTTAAAAACCCCTAAAACACATCCAAACCACTCACTGAGCCTACTAACTCATGAATTTATGCACCAAATGCATAGCCCCTAATCTAGGATGTTACAGTTCTACCCTCCTTAAAAAATAATTTCGTCCTCAAAATTACTTACTAACGAATAATCGCACATTTTAACTCACCGCACTATGCTTATGCTGCGCACTCTGATCTTAACAAAACTAACACATTCCTTAGATACTACCTCAAGATTCGTATTCAAAGTTCCATACTTCACTAGCACATAAGAATGAACTATCTCAAAGCAATAAATAATATTTCAAAATCAAGGAACTTACCTGCTATCACTTCCTTGGTTGTCTCACATCCGAACCTTCAGCTCCTCTACCGGGTGTTCCACAACCTTGGCCGGGACCATTTCCTCCATGGTTTGGACCACGAACCTTCATTACCTGAGGACAATTCTTAACCAAATGGGCCTTAGATCCACATCGAAACATACCTTACTATTACCCCAACACTCTCCCTGTGAGTTCTCCCACATTGAGCATATAGATGACTGATTCTCGTAAAGCGCACAGTGCACGCATGCATTCTCGATCCTTGGTCTTTTCTCAACATCTCCAAACGATCGACGGTCCAAAACTTTTCTTATTCCTGCTCCTATTCTTTTTCGATTTTTCTTACAGCTCTTAACTTCTTCACTATCCGAGCTTTCCAAGAGAATGGCAAAATCTCTTTCTCTGTATGGAGCAATCAACTCGCAACTCATCTCGTAGCCCATCTTCGAATCGGACACATCTTTCAGAATCAGAGCTACGATCCCTTTGGCGTATCGACTTAACCGCACAAATTCAACTTCATACTCACACCGACTTGCTTCCTTGAACCAAGTTTAGAAACGCCTTCCTCTGCGAGTCTAAGTAGCTAGATCCAACGACTTCCCTTCAAACTTAAGCTTAAAATATTCCCAATCCACTCGATCCGTTTAACACCTTGCTCGACGGTGGAGCCACCATCGATAAGCTTCATCTCGAGTAACGACAACACCTTTCACTTTTCCTCGAGAGTAGCAGTCCAAATCGTCCATGATTCTTTCGACCGCTTCCAACCAATACTCCGCTACATTCGGAGCTACTCTCGATACTCCTCTAAAACATCGGCTCCGTTCGACCTAAGTCTTCCGACATCGATTTTGAGCTCCATTTCCCACACTAGCTCCCGCCACACGCTCTAGTACTGCAACATAGCGCAGCGACATTGCATCATCCCCGTCTCGATCTTCTTTGCTCAACACCAAAAGTGGTGGTAGTGGCGGTGGTACCCCATTCTCAGATCCTTGACCCGACCTAACGGGTTCTGACACGGCCATTCTACCTCTACTACGACCACGACGACCACGTCCTCTAGAACTCATCTCTAACGTCGCGATTTAATCTGATTAAGAAGTTTTATGCATTAGTATTTGTTCCACTATTTAACCGCGAACAATTTTTATGAAAAGAAATTCTAGAAGTGGTTCTTTCGATCAATCAAGGTTTCAGTTCAAGTTCACTATTCCTGCTTCAGAGATTCACACATTCACATTCACATTCATCTATCTCCATAGAGACACATTCATTCATTCATCCATCAGTCAATTATGAACTTTCGTTCATTCAGAGAAACGTTGTAGTTTTCATTGTTGTCGTTTTCCACTACCTGTGGGTATTTTCGTAATTTGCCCTCTTGTGGGTATTTTCGTAATTTTCAAAAGAAAAAGTTCCTTGGTGCTTTTGTCAAAAGTATTTTGAAATTTTAAATTCGAGTATTTTGGAAAATTTTGAACCGAGGGTATTTCGGTAATTTTGGAACTTGGGGTATTTTGGTAATAAACCCGTAAATTTGTGTAGTTTAATATTTTCGGGGTATTTCCAAATTTTGCAAAACTTTGAGATTTCTTTTGAGAATAGTACTTTCCAAAATGGTGATGTTGCAAAAATTTTGGAAACCAGGGTCATTTTGGTAATTTTGTAAGTTAGGGGCAATTTTGTAATTTTTCCAAAATTAAGGTATTTTGATATTTTGCAATATAAGGTTCTTTTTGGTATTTTGTAAAGTAAGAATATTTTAAATGTCGAGGGTATTTTGAAAATCTTAAAAACTAAGGGTATTTTAGTAATTTACAACACATGGGCATTTTAGTAATTTTTAAATCAGAGATTTTGAAAAAAAAATTTCACAATAATCTTTTACTACAATTAAAAGGGTAATTTAAGAATTTTATAAAATAGTATAGCTAGTCCCTTTCGGGTTTTAATTATCGGTTTAGCCTGTGAATAAGTCCTCTTGGTTAGGGTGAACCGTAGCTACGCACTGTGCAGGATTCGAGTAAAGAGGAGGTGAGTCGCTAGGACTACTTAAGTACCAAGCTCTTCTTGAATCCACTCCTAGACATGCGCACAATGGTTGCCACACCTTAACTCAATGACTTATTCAGCTTGGTTTAATAGTCCTTAAGTCTTATGCATGTGTTTGAGTGTACTAGCCTTAGGGTTCAATAGCCCTAATATTCTAATCTACGAGCCCAAATAAGCCCATAACATTTCACATAAACAATCACTTCAATAATTAGAAGTACTTACCCGGTGGACTTCGGGCCGGAGATACAGGTGCCATGCCAGAATAACCTGAAATAAAAGTCTATATTTTGAAAAGCCCATTTTTTTGAAAACATTTTTGGACCCAAAACCCTCAAAGCCGAGTTTTGAACCGGGCTCTGATACCAAACTGTAACACCCCAAACCCGGCCCACTCACTACGATCGAATTTGAAATGCCACTGCGGAAAAACGTTTGAAAATAATCTGACTTGTAGGTAAAGTATATAAAAATCCATTGTCCTTAGGAAAGAAAACCTTGTGTATTTAAAATTTCAAATAAATTAAGTTGTTACAAAATTCTGATTTAAAAACTTTATTATATATACTTAAGAAAATAAGATCATTTGCAATTAATATTTAAATTGTCAATCCATAATAGATCATAATAATAAAGATACTTAATAAAAATACTTAAATACTTTAATGGGCCTTATTACAATAAACACTTAATCAAAATATTGAAACTCTAATTACTTAATTAATTAAATAAAATATCTTCGCTGATGGGCCACCTCGTATCCACTCCAAACCGGTCCAAGCATCACTGCGAGGTTGATAAAATTTGGGTGAGTCACACTTGACTCAAGTGTAACTAATCCATCGGATTCCACCCACATGTTAACCACATATTACACATATATCGATAATAATTATCATATTCACAATTTACCACATTCTGGCTTGGCCTATATTCATAACACTTATCATGTAACAGGGTAATTAACCACATACTTTTCACATACTGGGCTTAGCCCATTTTCACATTAGTTCACGTATCAATTGGGCTTGGCCCACTTTCACATTAAATTCACATATCGATATAATTATGCAAAGTGTACCCAACCCCAAACCTGTGGTCCATCCTCTACACACCCCTTATCCACCTACCACACACGGGGATTAATAAATCACCCTCTCCTTTTCACTCCAAAAGGCAATCAATGCCGCCCACGCAATAAAGCACAAAATCCACAACGCGACCTCTCGGCGCCAATCCACGATGTAGCCGTAGCTAACACCAAAACCACGATGGGACACATAGTCACTCATCAACCACGATATGACACTTAGCCGATATCAACCACGATGAGGCACATAGCCACTCATCAAGCCACATGAACTAAATTGCAATTAATCCACAACGTGACCTCAGTCAACGTCAATCCACGATGTAGCTCAAGGCTAACATCAAACCACGTACTCGAAGTACACCCGTACCTTCTTTCATATCCCACCCCATGCACATGCACATGTAACAATGGCATAATAATAAATGCATGCACATGTTATTAAGGCAGACAATCACATTTTCATAAGCATAGTCACATTCACATCGGCACTTTCACATTCTTATCAACAGATAATACTAACCTGATTATCGATATACCCCTTTTTAGGGTAATCACCACATAATCGCTTAATCGCACTAGTTAGCACATAAATCACACATGCAAATATAGCAAAAACCCGAAAAATGGTGGGTTAATCACACACCTGCCTATTAGTGAAATCCCGACTACTTGAATCTAACACAATCTCGAAACGTGGTTCTTCCTTCTCCTTTAACGCCGATTTGGTCTCCTACCAAATCCCGAAGGCTTTGGTTATCTCTGCCGATTTATCCCTTGATTGCTCCTTAATTAACGCTAGCTATAACAAAGAAATACCAACTCATGACCCTGTCATCATTCGGCCAACCTTATACCACAGCCTTAATCACTTGCTTTCGACACACAAAGAAAGAGCCTAAAACCGATTAATAAAGAGAGAACACTTACCACTATACACTGCTTTCCACCACTATTTGTTTGAAGAGACTATAATAGAATAGTTGACATCAACACCTTAGGAGATTCGGCAATGGCTCTTTAATAAAAATAAAAGAAAACGAATGGGAGAATGACACTTACAAGGTTCGGCGAAGCCCTCAAATGAGGTTGGATTATTCGGCCTCTAAACAATAATGTAGAGTTGACTTTTGAGGGAAAGAAAAAGAGTATGGAAGAGGGTTGTATGAAATCGGCAATGGTGAAAGAATGGTGGAGTTTCGGCCTTAGCAAAAATAAGTGAGGAAAAGAGAGAATTTCATTGGCTTCAAAATTCGGCAAGAGAGACTAAAAGATGAACACTAATTTTCGGCACTTAATCCCCACTTAATTCTCTTATCCTATCACCTTATAATATTTCTTAATCACCTCTTCATAAAACAATAATTTATCACCTCACTTATCCCACATCAATTTCCAATTTAATCTCTTATTTTATCCTTATATCACCTACTAAAAACAATTAAAATAAGGCCACCCTTATCAAAAAAATAAAAGCCATCATTCATTCATTATCCCAGCCGAATTTAAAAACAATGCTAGCTTAATCCTTATCTATCAAAATAAATAAAATAACAACAATTTATCTTCTATCTACCTATTTGAATTAAATAAATAAAAAAAATAAAACAAAACCATATATATATCTAACTCTTCCAGCCGAATATAAAAGAAATAAAACAAAGCTTTATCCTCATCCAATTAAGACTCCATGTGCCGTCCAATTAGTCTCCACCTGAAGCAAAAAGCCAAAACAAATAAAATCCCACTCCTTGCTGTCCACGTGAATCGAACCCCAGCCCTCACTGCTGCAAGCTACCATAACGCCCCAAGCCACTCGGCCCAGGCGTTTTTTTGTGATATGATTCACCCAAAACCTCTTTTAAGACCTTTTTCCCTGGCTCCCCCTTGTCTTAACGCCAAAAATAAAAAAAACCAGTTGCTTTCCACGCTATTCGAACCCAAGACCTGCTGGAGCTTCACTGCAGATAACGCCCCAGCCACTCTGCCAAGCCTTTTTTTATGACATAAACTCGCCACAACTAATTTTAAAGCCTCTTTATCTTGCTCCCACTTGACGCATAAAAATAAAATTCCATTCGCTTCCTCTGCAACTCGAACCAAGGCCCTTATTGGCGTCATTCCCAGGCCCTTAAGTGGCGCATGGAAGCCACTTTACCAAGGCCTGTTTTATGCCAAACACGCCTAAGATTTTTCCCTTAAGGCCTCCCTGGCCTTGCTCCCCTTCCAGACGCAAAAAGAGAAGTCCCTGATGTGCCCCGCGTTACTCGAACCTCTTCCCCCCTGCACTTCCTTTTGAAAGTAGCGTCCCAAGCCACTTTACTAAGCCCAAGTTCATGTCCATAACCTCCTACAATTTTCCTTTAAGGCCTCCATCGCCTAGCTTCTCCTTTTAAGCACTTAAAACAAAAATTTCCTAAGACACTCCCTTTTTATCCTAGAGTTTTTAAAACCCTAAAACACATCCAAACCACTCATCGAGCCTACTAACTCATGAATTTATGCACCAAATGCATAGCCCTAATCTAGGATGTTACAGAGCAAAGACCGAGTAGTTACGTGTGACCGAGTGATGCCATTGAATTGAAGAATACCGGGCAACATATCGAGGGCTATGGTGATGTTGTTCCATGACATGATGCATAAAGAAATGAAGTCTCGTCGATGATATGATTGCCAAATCTCGGGGGGAAAGAGAGCATGTCGAGAACCTCAGGAAGTTGTTCGAAAGACTAAGAAAATTCCAGCTGAAGCTTAATCCAGCCAAGTGTACGTTTGGGGCTACCTCGGGAAAATTACTAGGCTTCATCGTCAGTGAGAGAGGTATAGAGGTTGATCCAGATAAGATAAAGGCCATACAAGAACTACCACCTCCGCGCAAGCAAAAAGAAGTCAGAGGATTTTTAGGGAGGTTGAACTACATCGCTGATTCATTGCTCAACTTACCAACCAGTGTGACCCAATTTTTCGACTCCTTCGAAAACACAATCTTGGAGAATGGAACGAGGAGTGCCAAGTAGCTTTTGATAAAATAAAACAGTATTTGTCTAGCCCCTAGTGCTAGTACCACCACTCCTCGAGAGACCGTTAATATTGTATCCGATCGTGTTCGAAAACTCAATGGGTTGTGTCTTTGGGGCAACATGATGAGTCGTGGAAAGAGAAAGGGCAATTTACTACCTCGGCAAGAAGTTCACGAGTATGAAGCAAAGTACTCGTCAATTGAAAAATTACATTGTGCTTTGTGCAGGTAATTCAAGGCTCGGACAATATATGTTGTATCATACGACGTGGTTAATTTGAGTGGACCCAATAAAATACATGATGGAATCACCGCACTCTCAGGAAGAATGGCACAATGGCAGATCCTACTATCAGAGTACGGCGTCATATATGTGAGTTAAAAGTCGATAAAGGGGAGCGCGATAGCTGACTTCTTAGCAACTCGAACAACAGAGGAATACGAGTCATTGAGATTCGATTTCCCGAGCGAAGACTTGATGTGCATTACGAAAAAGAGTGTGAGTCGTCAAAAGAGAAATCATAGAAGATGAGCTTGACGGTGCATCAAATGCATTGGGGCATGGGATTGGAGCGATCTAGTGTCACCAGAGGGGAATCATTATCCGTTCACTGCCAGATTAGATTTCTTCTGTACCAATAATGTTGCGGAATATGAGGCTTGCATAATGGGACTTCGTGCTACCATTGAACGAAACATCGAAATCTTGGAGGTGTACGGGGAATCAGCGTTGGTGATCTACCAAATCCGTGGAGATTGGGAAGTGAGAGATTCGAAGTTGGTCAAATATCAAGATCTTGTTGCGGAGTTGGTCAAAGAGTTCAAAGAAGCGACTTTTAATTACTTCCCACGAGAAGAAAACCAATTGGCTGATGCCCTAGCCACTTTGGCCTCAATGTTCAAAGTAAACAGAGAAACGGAAATAATGCCTCTCCAAATGAGCATATATGAGGTCCCTGCACATTGTTTTAGCATTGAAAAGGAGGCAAATAGACAACCATGGTTCCATGATATCTTAGAATATGTTAAGAATCAAAGATATCCCAAGCAAGCAAATGAGAACGACAAAAGAACAATCAGAAGGATGGCGGTAGGATTTGTCCTTGATGGGGATATCCTGTACAAAAGAGGAAAAAATCAAGTGCTCTTGAGATGTGTGGATGCTGTTGAGGCCAAAAAAAATATACTTGAAGATGTCCATGAAGGAATTTGTGGAACACATGCCAATGGTTTCACTATGGCCAGACTGATTATGAGACTCGGTTATTACTGGCTGACGATGGAAAGCGACTGCATTAGTTACGCATGAAAGTGCCACAAATGTCAAATTTACAGGCGATAAAATTCATGCAGCTCTTTCGCCCCTTCATGTCATGACTTCTCCGTGGCCTTTTTCTATGTGAGGCATGGATGTTATAGGGCCAATTTCCCTAAAAGCTTCTAATAGACACCGATTCATTTTTGTGGTCATAGATTACTTCACAAAATGGATAGAAGCCGCTTCATTTGCTAATGTGACGAAGACCGCAGTTTGCAGGTTCTTAAAAAAAGAGGTCATATGTTGGTACGGTTTGCCTGAGAGGATCATTTCGGATAATGCTTTGAATCTAAACAACAAGATGATGAAGGAAGTGTGTGAGCAATTTCAAATAAAGCATCATAATTCCTCACCCTATCACCCAAAGATGAATGGAGTAGTACAAAAATATTAAGAAGATTATTGGGAAAATGACCGAGACGTATAAAGACTGGCACGAGAAGCTACCATTCGCTTTGTACGCATATCGCACATCTGTGCGTACATCTACGGGAGCAACTCCTTTCTCTCTGGTCTATGGAATGGAAGCTGTGCTGCCCATCGAAGTTGAGATCCCCTCTTTACGAGTTTTAATGGTGTCGAAACTAGAAGAATCAGAATGGGTTCGAGCTCGATATGACCAGCTAAATCTTATCGAAGAAAAACGCTTGAAGGCGATCTGCAATGGACAAATGTACCAAAAGAGAATGATCACGGCCCATGACAAGAAGGTACGGCCAAGAGAATTGCACGAGGGAGAACTTGTACTGAGAAAGATTCTTCCAATACAAAAAGATTTTCGAGGAAAATGGGCACTAAATTGGGAAGGGCCATACGTCGTAAAGAAGGCTTTATCAGGTGGAGCTTTGATTCTCACTGAGATGGATGGGAAGGAGTTACCTAATCTAGTGAATCCAGATGCCGTGAAAAAGTACTATGCCTAAAAAAAAAAGAGATCAAGATAAAAACTCGAAAAGGGCGTCTTGGTGAAAAAAAGAAAAAAAGAGATCAAGATGAAAACCCGAAAAGGGCGTCTTGGAAAAAAAAAAGAAAGAAAAAAATAGAAATCAAGATGAAAACCCGAAAAGGGCATCTTGGTACAAAAAAGAAGAAGATCAAGATGAAAACCCGAAAGGGCATTTTGATAAACAAAAGATTAGGATGAAAACCTAAAAGGACATCCTAATGAAGGGGGTTCAGACATAAAGAGCAAGCTGATTCAAACAGAGAGTCAAATGCCGAGATTATAATATTTGAAGTAGATTCGGAAGCTCAAATCTTCTACACAAGAAACTTTACTCGAAAAGATCCAGAATGAAGAAACGTGGAGAAGTTCATGCGTTGGATATCTAGAGCATTTGCGACAATTGAACCTACTTTCCTTTTTATAACGTTTTCTTGATTGAAATATTCCTTGTCAATTTTCTTTGCTTGTTGCTTTTGAAATAAATATGAGCGTGAGGTATCCCTTTCATACCGACTTTTTCATTTTCATGCATCTCATGTTTGGTTCATTTTAATGATAAATAGTGAAATTACATACTCTAAACAAAAGGAACGTTGAGCATTACCTGTATGAGAATTTGGTAAGTGCAAGAGCCTCAAATCAAGGACAAAGTTCAATAGGGGGCAAAAGGGTGATATACGAGAAATGCAGATTACTCGTAAAACTTGAGGACGGGTACAAAACCTGAAAGAAAAGTCAAGAGTCAAAGCAATGAATACAGGTCATCATGAAAGTCGTGACGAAAAGAGATACATAATAAACAAGCCCAGGGCGCATGGCATAATCATGTAGGCATAAAAGCATTTAAGACAAACACGTGCATATCATGATAACATCACGCATGACACATATAGGCACGCCAATAAAGCAAGAAGTTTTGATGATAGTTGTACCAAACCAAGGAAAAAGAAGACATCCGAGTTCCACCAGATGATATGTTTTGAAATTCTGATTGCAAAATATCAACTCATAACACGAGAAGTGAGTTGAGCCTCGGTCACACGCCGAGGTGTTTTTCAATATTTATTTTCAAAATATCAACTCATAATACGAGAGGTGAGTTGAGCCCAGGTCACACGCCGAGGTGTTTTCAATTTCATTAAAAATCAACTCATAATCGAGAGGTGAGTTGAGCCTCGGGTCACACGTTGAGGTGTTTTTCAATTTGTTCAAAATCAACTCATAATACAAGAGGAGAGTTGAGCCTCGGTGCAAATCGCCGAGGTATTTTTAATTCGCTTTTTCAATTTCATTCAAAAATCAATTCATAATCGAGAGGTGAGTTGAGCCTTGGGTCACACGCCGAGGTATTTTTAATTTCTATCTTTCAATTTTGTTCAAAAATCAACTCATATCTGAGAGGTGAGTTGAGCCTCGAATCACGCCGAGGTATTTTTAATTTTGTCTTTTACTGTTCAAAAATTAACTCATAATACGAGAGGTGAGTTGAGCCTCGTGTCGCATTAATCGATGTATTTTTAATTTCTATCTTTCAATTTCGGTTCAAAAATCAACTCATAGTACGATAGGTGAGTTGAGCCTCGGGTCGCACGCTGAGGTATTTTTAATTTCTGTCTTTCAATTTCTGTTCAAAAATCAACTCATAATGCGAGAGGTGAGTTGAGCCTCGGGTCACATCCGAGGAATTTTCAATTCTTTTTCAATTTACATTTGTTCCAAAAGATCAACTCATATTACGAGAGGTGAGTTGAGCCTCAGTCACTGTTGAGGTATTTTTCAATCTCTGTTCTTCAAAAAAAAAATCAACTCATATTGTGAGAGGTGAGTCGAGCCTCGGGTCGTACGCTGAGGTATCTTCAGTCTTCTTGAAGATAGTAAGGAAGCAGATTTGGAAAATTCAAAATTCTTATTTCCTCAAAGTTCCCGTGGAGTAGGTTGAGATTACAAATCTCGTCTCCCTGAGTTTACAATGAGGATCAATTCTTATCTCTTTGAAGCAGAGAAGATTGAGTGGAGCGGATTAAAGCTAAAGGTCCTATCTCTCCGAGGTTTGGTCAGTGCAGCAGATTGAAGATAGCAGGTCTAGCATCCTTGAAGTTGCAGGAGCAGATTGAAGACATCACGTCTTATCTCACTGAAGTTGTAACAGAGCAAATTGGAGCCGCGAGTCCCATCTCTCCGAAGTAGCAGTGGAGTGGATCAAAACAACAAGATGCAGTGGACTGGAATGAGGCTACCTGAAGAAGAGAGGTACCAAAGAATTCAAGACTTAGCGGGACCGGGCAAAATTGGTCTTTCTTGAAAGTCTTTGCTCTATTCCCGTTACATGACAACGAGCAAAGAGGGGCAGCTGTACAACCCCAATTTTTCCCGGGCTTACAAGCCCATTTTAAGCCAAGCCTAATACAACCTACCTAGACCCAAAATTAAAACCCAAACAGCAAACCCACTAAAAAAATAGCAAACCCACTAAAAACCAATAAACCCACTGATGACCTAACCCATTTACCTAACCCATTAAACTAAAACCCAATTACCCTAGCCCACTAAACAACAAATCAGAAACAAACAAAAGAAAAAAAACCCTAGGCGCCGCACCTAGGTCTGGCTTCTGACCCTACCAGAGCCACTTGCCTGCCACCAGCCCACTAGCCACCGCCATTGCCGCCACCGCCCAAGCTCCTGCAGCATTAAAAAATAAAGTGACAGAATGATAGAAAGGGGAGAAATCAATTGTAAAAAATGGCTATAAAAAGCCAATCGAAATCTATTTGTAAGGACCTTTTTTTGATCAAGAGAACTAAGAGACAGATTCAAACGTTCAAAAACACAAAAATAGCACTAAAACGGAGAATTGAAAACCCAAAATAGAGAGAAAAGAGGTGATTTTTTTATATTTTTCGAAGTCGGTTCTCGTTTGTTTTCTCTTTTCTTTCCAACATATATACATATCTATATTCCAATATTATAAAAAAAAGAGGGGCAAAAATCATACCTTTTCAAGGCTCCGACTGTCGTGCATGACGGCGCCGGCGACGGAGCCCACGACGGAGGACGACCGGAGCGGCGCCGGACCCTTGAACCTGCAGAGAGAAAAAAACAAAAGATTAGAATTTTTTTTTAAGAAGTAGCTCAAATGAATTTTTTTCTGAGTTTTAGGCCTTATATAGCCCTTAAAGAAGCGTCGTTTTGGGGTGGCTTTAACCCCAAAAGCAGCGTCGTTTCACTCGACCCGACTTGAATCAGACACATGCCTGCAAAGGATCCGCGTGTTTTTAAAGGAAAGGGCTAATTACACTTTTAGCCCTTCCGTATTTTTATCATTTTTAATTAGATTTTTATTATTTCAAAATCTGGCCCGAATATTTAGTTTGGTTTTCAATTTGGTCTCCCTCGCTGTTACGCATTTTGGCCGAAAGGATTTATTGCGTGCGTGGTCCCCCTGTTTCCTCTGTGTGTGCAAATTGGTCCTTTTCTTTTATTCTTGCTTCGAATTGACCCTAAAATTTTGTTTTATTTACAAATTGACCCCCGAAGCTTGTTTGATTTATAATTTAACCCCCCACAGCACCCATTTTACCAAAATTGACCCCTTCCATTCTGTTTTAAGTTCAATTTGGCCCATTTGCTATATTATTTCATAATTTTTATTTGATCTTGCAATCATTTTTGTCCTTTTTCTTTATTGTACTATTGTTTGTTTATTATTACATTATTACTAATATTGTTATCATATTTTTATGTACATATATATTATTATTACCTATTATATTATTGTTGGTATTACACTATTACTAATATTATATTATCATTTTATATATATATATTATTACTATGTTATTATTATTGTATTACCATTATTGCTAGATTATTATTATTACTATTATATCTATGCACATATATATATTATATTACTATATTATTACTATTATTATATTACTACTATTGCTATCAATAATATTCTATTTATTGCTTGTTGTTTTCGTTATTATTATCTATTTCATCATATTATTATCATTATCGCTATTAATATTATACTATTTTCATATATATGTAAATATCTCACTTATTTTATGTATATTACCTTTTCTTATATATATAAATATATCCCACATTACTACTATCATTATATTATTTCTCAATATGCATATATTTTACCTATTTTATATATATATTACCACCATTATTATTATCATTATTTTCTACCATCGTCAATACATATACACCATTGTCACAATACTTTTCTTTCCCCACTACTTATATTCTCATCGTTCGTCTCCTTGATTTTCCCGACATCGCAAATTCAAGTTTCAAATTGACATTCCGTATTAGCAATTCGAGTGAATCGAGCCCTAACTTACTGGGTTCTGATTTTTCTCGTTTAAGTTAAACAACGGAAAATCGCAATTCAAATTTTAAACAAAACACTTAATCTCGAAAATTCGAAATGTCGCTCCCTAACTTACTGGACTCGACTCCTAGATACTTCGAGATAAGTTTCTTTTTCTTCTAAAATAGAGACAATATTCCTAATTTGGATTTTCGGGAAAATGAGCCCTAACTTACTGGGTTCTAATTTCTCGTTTGACAAATGACGGGAGATCCTGTTCAAATATAAAACTAAGTTTTAAAAGGTGAGCTTAGTTTCGGAGTCTAAAGTATTGCATACGACTTCTTGGACATGATGCTTTATTGCTACGACTTCTTGGACATGATGCTTTATCTCTTGAAAATAAGAGAGTCTTAACGTCCTTCCGATCCCTTCAAGTTTTGGAAATAAAAAGTATCTATTTTCGAATCATTTCAAAGTTTTCAACATTAGGACATCGATCAATCAGTTTGGTATCGATTTCGGGCGTGTCGAGGGTGCTAATCCTTCCTCACACATAATTGACTTTCGAACCTGTTTTCTCAAAGTTCGTAGACCAAAAAGCATCATTTTAATAAACTGAGGCGTTTTATTAAAACAAAGGTGATCCGATCACACCCAAATAAAGATCGGTGGCAACTCCCTTCCTTTCCCTTTTCAAACCTCGAGTCGACCACGTCGATTCCCTTTTTTTCAAAAAAATGATTACGATAGTCCTTTTACATTTATTTTTATTTCTATTTAGTCCCCGTTTCTTTGTTTATTTTTAAAACCTTTTTATTTTTTATTTTTAAATTATTTTAACATTATATATCATATGAAAAATTTTATATTATTTTTTACTATTTGTATATTAATTTATTAATAGTATAAAGTTTTAATGTACTGTTTTTTCTTAAATACGTATTATTTATATATATATTAAATTATTACTATTTATTATTTAGCTTAATATTATTTATATATATTACATATTATTTTATAATTTATTTATTAGTTATTATATTATACATTTTAAAATTTTGTATATTATATAGTATTATATTATATCATATATTACTTTTAAAATTTTATTTTGTATAAAATTTATTTATATTGTATAACATATTTTATTTATATTGTTTATATTATATATGTAATTTTATATATCTTTATTTAAAATTATTATATACTATTTACTAATCGTTTTTATCGTATATTATCATTTATATATGTACTAAATTATTAAATTGTATATTTATTATAAGTATCCCTACTTTTTTATACTCTAAGTTTTTATATTATTCATTTAAAATAACTTGTTTATACATATTAATCATTTTAGAGATTGTCGTATTTTTATCTTTTATTTTATTCGATGATCTTAAATATATATATCATCCATTTCTTTTATCTATTTGATATTGTATGTAGAAGTTTCATATTTATTTCTTAAATTTTTATTTTTCATATAGATTTTTTTGATTCTTGCTTATTATATATATCTAGTATTTGTTTATTTATGTTCTCTATTTGCTTAATATTGTTTTAGCATAATCTTTTTTATTAAATCATTTGCTATGTCACATTTGTCTTTCGTTAATTGTCCATATTATTTGTTAATATGATTTGTAATAGTGGAGAATTGCTATTTGGAATCGATGTTTCGTAATATATTCATGCAATACCTTATTCAAACCATTTTTATAAAAACATATTTTGCTAAATTGATGCATTTTATTCAAAGTTTTTTTACAGCGATATACGATATTAGGGACTTCGAGAAAAATTATGCCTTAACTTATTAGGTTTTAATTTTTCTCGTGGAACTTGAAATATCAAGTATCCTCTTTTTTAACCCATAAAATTCAAATCAAAACTTATCGAGAATACAAAATATTATATCTAAACTTATTAGATATAATATTTTGTATCTTGAGGTAAGGATTTTTTGCAAATAAAGGCAAGCTTAATTTCGAAGCCTTGAGATGTTACATCCTAACTTATTGGGTGTGACATTTTATTTCTTTGAGATAAGTGAGCTTTAGCTTTCTTTCAAATAAAAGGATCGTGTTTTAAAATCTTCAACATTAAGACCGGATTTTATCAATTAGGTACCAATTCTTGGGCGTTACGAGGGTGCTAACCCTTCCTCGTACGTAACCAACTCCTGAACCTATTTTCTCAAATTTTGTAGACCAAAATTAATTCTTTAAATAAAACATGTTTTATAAAGTGATTTGATCACACCTAAGCAAAAAAAGATCGGTGGCGACTCCCATTTTCGTTTTTAAAAGTCGATCCCCGTTTTTCAAAAAATAAAAATGGTTTCGACACATGGCATTGTACTAAGTGAAATAAGTGATCCGAGTGCTGGTCCGTACGTTCTACCAGTGGCTGAGTTATCCAGCATGTGTTATAGATACTCGACAGTTTGTGTGAGCAAAGACAGTGTAGCTCGTCATGACCGACAACTTATGTGAAGCGGACAGATTTGTGACTATGTGAAGCGGGTCTTTGGTCTTATAAGTTCTACCAGTATTGGGTAATCCGGCATGTGTTGTAGATACTGACGACTTGTGTGAGCAAAGACCGAGTAGTTACGTATGACCGACAACTTGTGTGAGCAGACCCGTGAATGTAAATAGCTGGAGAGTGAGCTTCTATGTGATAAGTGATAAGTGGTAGCTTCGGCTACCTGGTCAAGTGAAAAGTGGTAGCACCGGCTACCTGATTAGTGAAAAGTGGTAGCTTTGGCTACAAGTGAATAATGGTAGCTTCGGCTACAAGTGATAAGTGGTAGCTTCGGCTACAAGTGATAAGTGATATCCATATAAGTCCATAGCTGGGCTATGGCATTCTAGTGAAAAGTGATGAATTGACGGATAAGTCCATGGTTTCACCATGGCATAATGATAGTGAAGATGTAAGACCGTAGCTGAGCTATGGCATTCTAGTGAAAAGACCATAGCTATGCTATGGAATCAATGATTATCAGTGAAATTCAGTGCATACATGCAGACCAATTCTGTAAGACATTCACTAATTTTACAAAGTTTGGTAAGTCTTACATGGAATTATGTGATATAAGGAAATACGAGTTGATGAGACATGAACATAAATCTTGGTTGATGAATGAGTTTATTTGTGATTATATATTTGTACACCTTGAGTGTATTATCCGTATGAATTGATATTCCAAATAAGTTAATGAGAAAAGTTCTAATATGAAATAATCTGAATTCGAAATGAAATATTATGAAAACT
This sequence comes from Gossypium rotundifolium, assembly GCA_025506655.1. Lineage (NCBI taxonomy): Eukaryota > Viridiplantae > Streptophyta > Magnoliopsida > Malvales > Malvaceae > Gossypium > Gossypium rotundifolium. Next base: position 192,693,368 of record CP106727.1, read on the forward strand.
TACTTGAAATACATTGGTATATCTTGTATAAGTTATTTGAGTTCATAATGTGGAAAGTAAATGTATGTGGAAATTTGAGATGATGATATCTGTACATGGAATCTATTGGTGGATACGTACATCCAAATTTATATGATAAATTTTAGTGAACATTGAAATTGGACTCAATAAGTGATTTGTCAATTTAAATTATGATTGGCAGGAAGAGTTAGTGAGTTGTATGTTTATGAATTGTTACACGTATTTGTCTGAAATGCGAAGAAATAATGGTACTTGATACATGGAAATATGAGACTGTGATATATAAAAACATGGAATATGTTTGATAAATGTGTTTATTCATAATTATAGAACTGTACACCTCAAGTGTACTATTTGTGTAAAGATGATGTTCAAATGATTTGATGAGTAGAACTCAAATATGAAGTAGTTAGAAACCAAGACAAATTGTTATGAAAATGTATATGAAATACAGAGGTATGATTATTATATGTGATATGAATACGTAATTTGAAAAAGTATAGCTATAAGAGGAATTTAATAAGAATTGAGCCTATATACATTTCTTGTTATTTATATGAAGGATACGACTAACAAATGGTAATAAGTATAAGGCTTGGTTGAGTATCTTAAATTGGTTCTTGACTGTATTAAAATGTTGGTAAAGATAAAGGATCAAGTGAGTGAGAAATATGGCTTGAAAAATAGCCTAATTTTCATCCACACCGGTAGACACGGGCGTGTGTCTAGGCCGTGTGTGACAAGCGGTCTACCCCATGGGCGTATGGTCCACTGTGTGTCCCCAATCATATGGGCGTGTGACCCTTATATGAGAGAAAAATTTTAAAAGTCGCGAAAAATTTTCCTAAGGATCCGATTTAGTCTCAACCCAATTTTAATGCATGGTTTGGACCTCGAAGGCCCGTTAAAAGAACGTTTATAATTAGTCTCAGTATTTGAATGATAATGATTTCAAATTATTTGTAAGTATTATATACTCCTTGGTAATGCCTTGTAACATTGTTCCAGCGACGGATACAGGTTGGGGGTGTTACAGATAGAGCTGAGTGGCTTTTTAAAGGAAATAATGCTTCGAATGGGATTTGTAGAGGAATGGGTGGCATTAATTATGAGATGTATCTCCACAGTCTCTTATGTAGTGACCATTAACGGGAGTAGTGGCAATGCTTTCAAACCTACTAGAGAGCTTCGTCAAGGTGACCCACTTAGTCCTTTCCTTTTTCTGATGTGTAGCGAGGGACTTTCATCCTTGATTAGGCTGGCAATAAAAGAAGGCTCATTAAAATGAGTTAAGGCTAGTAGAAGGGGACCGACGATTTCACACCTATTGTTTGAAAATGATTTTATCTTGTTTGGTGAAGCTACAAATAGAGGAACAAGGATTTTAAATGATATTTTGAGGGAATATGAACGATGTTCCGGCCAATGTGTGAATTTTAATAAATCGATGATTTTCTTTAGTTCTAATACGACAAAGGGGGACAAAGAAGACATCTCGAATGAAATGAGTGTTAGGTGCTCGAAAAATATGGAAAAATATTTAGGTCTCTTTAATGTGGTAAGAAGACAAAAAGGGTCATTTCAAAACCTTAAGGATAGGGTTAAGCAGAGAATTGAAAAATGGAGTACACGACTTTTATCTCAAGGGGAAAATAGGTTTTTATAAAATCCGTACTTCCAGCAATACCAACTTATGTAATGACATGATTTCTTTTACCAAGGTCACTTTGTGGGGATTTTGAAAATATTTTGATAGATTTTGATGGCAAAAAAGACAGGGAAAGAAAGGAATGTTGGTGCCAATGGAAAGTTATGTGCTGTCCTAAAGAGGAGGGGGAATGGGTTTCAGAAATATGGCTCAATTCAACATTTCCCTATTAGCTAAGCAAGGATAGATGATTATTAATAATCAGAATTCTCTTGTTACGCAAGTGTTTAAAGCCAAATATCTTTCGAATGATCATTTTTTAAACTCCCATTTGGGAAATTCTAGCTCTTATATGTGGAAAAGTATATGGGCGGCTAAAGGCATCTTGGAAAAAGGACTATGCTAGAGGGTTGGTACAGGTCTTAATATTTTTATCAATGATGATGCTTGGATTCCTGATGCAGTAAATTTTAGATTATCTACAGTGATTAATTCTATTAAAGTAAATGAGTTCATTGATAGCAATGCTAGACTTTGGAAAAGGGAGTTGATTAAGAATACCTTATCAGAAGATGACGTTGGAAGAATTCTTCGAATCCCTTTGGCATGAACACCTCACGATGATTTCCTCATCTGGGGGAATATTCAGGTGAATTCTCTGTACGCAGTGCCTATAAACTATTACAAGGTTCTGATGAAAATCCTAGAGCTTATGCTTTACAAACTATCTATAGGAAATTTTAAAAAAAGCTTTGGCTCCTAAATCTACCAGCAAAAATAAATATTACAATCTGGAGACTTTCATGGAACTATATACCTATAAAGGTCAATATACAGTACAAAAAATTAACAAACAACACAAGCTGCCCTCGATATGGAGCAAGGGCTGAAACAATTGACCATTTATTCGAGAATGCCCTATTATAGTGGAAGTATGGACAACATTATCGATGACGTCACGAACTAACTAAACTATGACAATGGCAATCGCACTTATCGAACAGTAGTATAGTTATGGTGAGTTTGGAATATCGTATCCACAAGGACTAAAAGTACTAGTAATAACTATCTTTCTATTATTTAACCTAATAATTAAGAGGATTTGTTTTTAATTTAAAACTAACTAATTGACTATAAGCGAAAGATAGTGAAGGAAATAATCGAATAAACCAATGATAAAGACCATACCCAAGGAAGAATCCACCTAGACTTCACTTATTATTTTGACTCTGAATTAAACGATTTATTCATTTGCCTTGATCTGTAGAAATCCCTAAATTATGTTAATATCTCTTTGAGACTAAGAACAACTGACTCTAGGTTGATTAATTGAAATATCTTTCTAACTAAAACCTCTATCGTCGCATTAACTCGATTTATGGATTCCCTTATTAGATTTGACTCTAATCCGGTAGATTTATGTCGTCCTATTTCTAGGGTTGCAATCAACTCCGCTTAATTATGCTAGATCTACTATTAAACAGGGACTTTTGCTCCACTGAATAAGCACATCAAACTTGAATTAATATCCTGAAAATATTAAAGCAAGAATTAAGAACACATAATCAAGAACAAGAACAAGTATTTATCATGTAATTCAGATAATTAAATAATAAAGTTCATAATAGGTTTCATCCTCCTTAGGTATTTAGGGAGTTTAGTTCATACTCATAGAGGAAAACATTTCAAAATAAGAATAACAACAAGACATGAAAAACCCAATAAAACTTCGAAGGAAATTTGATTGGAGATCTTCAATCTTAGAGTGGATCTGCTTTTGAGATGATTCCGACGGCTTCCTTCGAGTAATTTCTTCGTTCTACTCTACGTGTCCCTTTAGGTATTCTCCTGATGTGTTTTTATAGGCTTTGGAATGCTCAAAATACCTAAAAATTGGCTTTTTTGTGTGAAAATGAAACAGGGTGCAATAGGGACACGGGCATGTGATCAGGCTGTGTAAGAATGCCCAGGCCTTGTGGATCCTTAAGACAACCCGTTTTGTCCAAATTTGGCCCATTTTTCGCTCCTTTTTCTCTCCTATGCTCACCTAAGTATAGAAACATGACATTAAAGGATTAGGAGCATCAAGTTCACTAAATTATATAACAAATCATCCAAAAACATGCTAAGCATGAGATTAAAATATATTACTTTTATGGTTTATCAAATATCCCCACACTTAAGCGTTGCTTGTCCTCAAGCAAAATCCTCAACTCACAATTAAAATTAAAATTAAACTTTTTCGATTCATAATTCTCATCAATAATGTTTTATCAAAATTCACAAATAATCACACATTGATAATTTAACTAAAAGAGCACTAAAGATTCAAACAATCTAACTCACACATTTTTATAACATGAAAACATAGGTGTTTCCCCTTATCTAAATGATTACCTTTAATTCAAAATCGACAAGATTTGACATCCTCACTAAAAATTCACTCAAATCACTCAAAGTGTTTAAGGTTCAAAAATTAAGCACTCATAAGTCAAACATGAAAAGTTATTACCATAGGCTTGCATGAGAATCAAATCTCCACCACTATAAAATGAGATGATACACAAATCAAAAGGTCTTTAAAAGGTTGTAATGGGGCTTGGTTTAAAGGTGTGGATAAAGGATTGAAAAAGAAGGTTAAAATAGAGATCGAATTGATAAATTACCTACTAGAAAAATAAACAACACTGAAAAAGTACATCAATCGAAATTAAAGAAAATCACGAGCTTCTCTTAGAAAATAAAATTAATTACTTAGGCTCAACCTTAAAGAACTAGTAATAATATAAATATTTCCACTTTTTTTTTCCATGTAATATAAGAAAAACTTTAACAATTGAAATAAAAGAACATTGTTAGGCAACTAACCAACTCAAATTTCGACAAAAAGAGAGTCAATACAATAGGAAAAATTCTCAATGAATAAAAAAGGATGAGTTATAGGTTAACATTAAGGGTAGATCAAGAAACGATTTATTAGGCTCAAAGGGGTTCACTAAGGGTTAATTATGAAGGTAGGCTTTTAATGGGATAAGTGGGTTAAAACCTAAGTGCCTTTATCATCTCAGTATATCAAATCAAAGGTGTGGTCTCGACATGCACAATCGATGCAAGTTCTAGAATAACAAAACAATATTGACACACTCATAACCAATAATAAGGTGAGCAAGAAAAGTGTATGCTCTTAAAGGCTCAAAATCTCACAAAAATTATGGTTTTTGAAGTCAATCTTGCAAATCTCAAACTTCAAGGTAATATTTAAATGTAGGGAAACAACCTAACAAATTTTAATTCTAAAAATAGACTTATCATGCTGGATTCTCTAATGTCTTAGAGTTTGAATAATCAATGCCCAATTACCTATTAATTTAATCTAAAACACATCAATGGTAATCATAAATCAATAAAAAATCATTCTAGTAGTAATATGAGAAAATTACTTAAGAATAAGACATAATTCAGGAATTTTCTAATAATAACATAAATAACCTCCCTACACTTAAGGTATACATTGTACTCAATGTATGAATATATAATGACAGTATAAGTAAAATATCATAAAAGAGGGAGAGAAGTGAAACTGCCTTGAATTTTGGATGAATTTAGTGAAATAGTGAAAGTGGAATTGTGGAAATAGCTAAGTGAAGTGCATGATTCTAAGCAACTATTAAGAAAATAAACACAACTGTGGAAGAAGATTAAAGGATTACTCGATTAGGAACAATCATAAAAAAAACTAAAATAGAGTTCAAAATATAAAAGACAAGTTTGTGAAAAGATGATAAGAAACATAAAAGTAAATACACTGAAAATGAAAATAAAAATAAAAATAGAAATAAAATAAAATATATGGACTCAATGGTCCTCATCGTCAAGCACATTGTGAGTTGTCGGTGTCGAAGATGAAATATTGAGATGGTGGCAGATCTGCTGCAATGTAGCCTCAAGACTATCGAACCGCTAAAAGCACTGCTGCTCAAAATGAGTAAGATGCTCGAATATGTCTGTCAAAGTAGTACCAGAAGAAAAAGGTCGGTGACTTGGAGGTGGAGGATGAGGTTGGTCCTCGTGAGAAAGAGGAACATCATCACGGAAGTCCTCGAGTTCATCTTAAGCATCAAAATGAAACAATGTGTATTGAGGAGGATCAAATCCACAATGCCGCTCGGTCATCCTTATGTGTAGCATGCTCGAGATGCCCTGAGGGGACATATGGCTGACAAGTGTGATTGTGAAGGACTGCTCCGGTGTGTCGAGGAGACCGAAGTGTCGAGCGAGACGAGTCACGTAAAGGCCTAAGCAGATGAGGCCCTTCCTGTGGCGGTCAGTCTGATGGCGGAAGGATAAAGCGATGAAGTACGCTAGATCAAATATATGTCCATGAGCCATGCTCCATATTTAATAGGTGTCATAAGTGCTTACGACTTTGGTGCTCTCTCGGCCCCTGTTAAGGTGTGAGTGAGGAGTGCGTGAATATACAGTAGGGCTGGAGAGAGAAGTCGCCTTCGAGCGATTAGCTTCATAGGGTGTCAAGTCACCCGTGAGATCAGTCCAACAATATGAAGGCGAGTGATGAATATGTTGATAAAGTTGAAGGAAGTCCTCGGCATTCATGAACTCCTTTGTGTAGAGTCCCAAAGCAACACCGAACTCTGGGACACTCATATGTCGTACCAAACCGCCAGGGCAAAAAGTAATGGTGCCTGGCTCGTCATGGACCTACATGATGCATTGAAGGTAAACGTCGAGAAAACTCCAAAGTAAGCTCCATATATGTAGGCTCGACGATACTAAAGAAATGGTCCCATGGGGCTATGGTGATGAAAGCGCAAACCTCATCAGCGAGGTGGACCTACTCTAACGTGGCCCAGTCAATGTATCGGCTCAAACCTAGTGGTCGTACGCGAAGGACCTGAAATAAATCCTCTAGTGGGTCCACGAAAAATCTAAGGTAAGGATGGCGAACTTCGGTAGTGGCGCTTGAGAAAGTCGCGTGAGGACCCTTCCATTTTTTTGAAGCGGGGACGAAGACTTTGGATTTACCACGAGTATTTTTCATGGTGTATGGTGGCTGTGGGCATGGTGGTGTCGTGGGAGGGTGAGATGGATGAGGGACTAGGGGGTCAGGACTGGGGCGCGTGTGGGTTTCTGGGACAAAGGGGGTTTCGGGTAGAAGAAGGGAGGGGTGAGGGTTGAGAGAAAAAGGGGTGTGAGTGCTAGGGAGGAAAATAAAATGGGAAGAAGAGAGTAGGGAAAGGTCGACAGCGCGGCGGCCGGAGAAGGGGGGATTTGGGGATCGGCGGCTAGGGTTTGGAGAGTTTAAGAAAAGAAAGAAGAAGAAAGAAAAGATGGTTGAGGGTTTTAATAGGGGACACGGTCGTTTAACGGCTCGTGCTAGGCCACACGGCCGTGTCACACGCCCGTGTGATTTATCTCCAGCCCGTGTTCGTCGCGAGATTTATAAGTCCAGTCTTAACACGGCCTTGGACACGCCCGTGTGTATAGGCCGTGTGGGTCACACGGCCGTGTCGCACTGTCGTGTGTAATGTATTTCGCTTCTCCACGCCCGTGTGTATAGGCCGTGTGGGTCCACTACTGTGTCGCACACGCCCGTGTGACCTCATACATGGCCGTGTGTATTGCCCGTGTAGCCTCTAACTTGTTTGAAATTTTAAAATTTGAAAAATTTAACTCCAGTTTTCACACGGCCTAGGACACGCCCATGTGTACAGGCCGTGTGGACCACACGGTCGTGTAGCACTCCCGTGTGGACTATATTTAAGCCATGTCTCATGTCGATTTTTGGGAATTCAAGCTCCAAGATCCACACGGCTAAGGGCACATCCATGTGTCCAGCCTGTGTTAGTGACATATCCATGTCGCCAGGCTGTTTAACTTTCTGTCGATTTTCTTAAAATTTAAAACTAAGTCCCAAGATCCACATGGCCAAGGACACGCCTGTGTGTCCAGGCCGTGTGGGTTTTAAAACACCATTTTATTATTATTATTTTTTATTTAATTAGTTTCAAAAATATCACAAAATATAATTAGTAAATTAGACATGTTAATGCTCGGGTTGCCTCTCGAGAAGCGCTTGTTTAGAGATTAAGCTCGACTTGTCTTGTTTTCGCTCGATTACGGTGGTTCATGGAGTCGAAACTCCACTTTCTCGCTCTCATTTCTATTTTCAACATAAGGTTTGAGTCGAGTAATATTTACTTTAAAAGTTTCGAGTTTAGAATAATTTACCTCTATTGTACTGTATGGGAACATATTCATACCGTGAAAGGAGTTGCCCCGTTTGTACAAACCTCTGAATTAGTAATTCGAGGATCCGTTTCATCTAACAGTACCTGGTCCCCAACCTTAAATTGAGTGGTTCTATCCTTAAGCTCAACATGGTGTTGCTTCTGTTCTTCTTTGACATGTGTCCGCCATTCATCTAGTTCATCAATCCGTAGCATTCGTTCTTCATAGATTGTTCTATTGTTGTCACGAGAACTAGGATGTGGCTCAATTGTGTTCTTTCGAAGTGTTTCCTGCAAAGAAGGTTGGACCACACGGTTACTTATATTAATAGGATTATACACCCACCTTCATTACTCGACGTCTTAAACAAATCACGAGCCTGAAGAGTGATCGTTTCTTCACCTGTACGAAGTGTGAGTTCACCTATACCAACATCAATAATAGTATTGGCAGTTGCTAAAAAAGGTCGTCCTAAAATTAAAGGAGCGTCACCATCCTCATCCATGTCTAGAACAACAAAATCGACTGGGAATATGAATTTATCAATCTTGACAAGTATGTCTTCAATAATATCCCTAGGAAATCTAATTGTTCTATCAACTAATTGAATACTCATCCTAGTTTGTTTGGGTTTCCCAAGACCTAGCTCTTTAACATTTTGTAAGGCATGACATTAATACTTGCCCCTAAATCAGCTAAACCATTGTTTATATTTAAACTACCAATTAAACAAGGAATAGTAAAACTCCCTAGATCCTTCAATTTGTTGGGTAGTTTATTCTGTAAAATGGCTGAGCAGACTGCATTTAACTCGACGTGGGACAAGTCATCTAACTTCCGTTTGTTTGCCAAAAGCTTTTTTAAAAATTTAACTGAGTTGGGCATCTGCGAAAGAGCTTCAATAAACGGTAAGTTAATATGCAACTTTTTCAAAGGTTAAGAAATTACTGAATTGTTCATTTGTGCGGTCTTTCTTTGTTGCATTGGGATATAGTACATGAGGTGTATACTCCTTATTTACCAGTCTTTATTCATTGTGGATTACTTCAACCTTACTATTTCTTACCACAGTGTCTCGCCTCGGTTCAGATTTAGATTCTACTAACCTTCTTCTTCGCACATAGTAATGGCATGGAGTTGCTCTCTTGGGTTAGTTTCGATGTTACTTGGCAAGCTACCTTGTGGTTGTTTTGAGATTAGCTTAGCAAGCTGACCTATTTGGTTCTCGAGCCCTTGAATAGACTCTTGCTGATTTTTTAGAGCTGTTTCGATGTTTTGAAAATGGGTTTTTGACACCGAGATGAATTTTGTTAGCATCTCCTCAAGGTTCGGCTTCTTCTCCTGCTGGTAGGGTTGTTGTTGAAAGCCTGGAGGGGGTTGTGGTCTCTGATTTCCTTGACAACACCATGAGAAATTGTGATGGTTCCTCCAACCTGCATTGTAAGTGTTATTATAGGGATTATTCTGGGGTCTAGAATTATTACCCATATAGTGGACTTGCTAATTCTCTGTGCTCGGGTTGTAAGATGGATATTCTGTTGTGTTCATCCCTCCTACATTTTTGTCGCATTGTATTACCGGATGGACATGCTTAGAAATATATAAACCATCAATCTTTTTATTTAAGAGCTACTGGTTTGATAAAATGGTGACCGCGTCAACATTAAAAACACCAACTGCTTTCATAGGCTTTGTCCTCATAACTTGCCACTGATAATTATTCAGTGACATCTCCTCTATAAACTCATAAGCCGCTTCAGGTGTTTTGTTATTCAGAGTCCCACCGACGGCTGCATCAATAAATTTCCTAGTTGAGGGGTTCAAACCGTTGTAGGAAGTTTGAACCTGTTGCCATAGAGGTAACCCATGGTGAGGGCACCTTCTCAATAAGTCCTTATACCTCTCCCATGCATCGTAAAGATTTTCTAAATCCATTTTCACAAAATAAAATATATCATTTCTCAACTTTTCCATTTTAGCTTGACAGAAAATATTTTAGTAGAAACTTTTCGGTCATTTGTTCCCAAATAGTGATGGAACCTCGTGGTAATGAGTTCAACCACTGTTTAGCTTTATTCCTCAATGAAAAAGGGAATAACTGAAGGCGAATGGCATCATCAGAAATGACATTAATCTTGAAAGTATCATAGAATTTTAGAAAGTTGGCCAAATGAGTATTTGGATCCTCACCCTGTAAACCATCGAACTGAATAAATTGTTGGATCATCTGAATAGTGTTCGGCTTCAGTTCGAAGTTATTAGCAGCAATAGCAGGCCTCACAATACTCGATTCAGTCCCGATCAGATTAGGCTTGGCATAATCGTACAGAGTACGAGGAGCAGGATTCTGATTCACAGGATTCGCGGCAACCACATGAGGTAGCGGATTATTCTGATTTTAGCCATCTCCTCGGTAGTATTGTTATCGTCCTCTTGCTCTTCCTCTATATGTTGTCGACCTTGCCTTTCTCTACGATTTCTGCGAGCGATACTTTCAATTTCACTGTAAAAAAGCAACGGTTTTGACGGGTTCCTTCTAGTCATAAACTAAAAATACCTGCCAGAAGCAAATAAAAGACAAGTTAGTATATAAAAATAAAAACACAATAAATTGAAATAAAAATAAAAATGGCTAAAGTGATAAAAAATAATTTTTCCTAATATAGTAGTCCCCGGCAACGGCACCAAAAACTTGATGACGTCACGAACTAACTAAAATACGACAAAGGCAAGCGCACCTATCGAATAGTAGTATAGCTATGGTGAGTCCGGAATATCGTATCCACAAGGACTAAAAGTACTAGTAATAACTATCTTTCTATTATTTAGCGTAATAATTAAGAGGATTTGTTTTTAATTTAAAACTAACTAATTAACTATGAACGCGACAGAGAGTGAAGGAAATAATCGAATAAACCAATGATAAAGACAATACCCAAGGAAGAATCCACCTAGACTTCACTTATTATTCTGACTCTGAATTAAACGATTTATTCACTTGCCTTGATCTGTAGAAATCCCTAAATTATGTTAATATCTCTTTTGAGACTAAGAACAACTGACTCTAGGTTGATTAATTGAAATCTCTTTCCAATTAAAACCCTTATCGTCACATTAACTCGATTTATGGATTCCCTTATTAGATTTGACTCTAATCCGACAGATTTATGTCGTCCTATTTCTAGGGTTGCAATCAACTTCTCTTAATTATCCTAGATCTACTATTAAACATGGACTTTTGCTCCACTGAATAAGCACATCAAACTTGAATTAATATCCTGAAAATATTAAAGCAAGAATTAAGAACACATAATCAAGAACAAGAACAAGTATTTATCATGTAATTCAGATAATTAAAGAATAAGGTTCATCATAGGTTTCATCCTCCCTAGGAATTTAGGGAGTTGAGTTCATACTTTTGAAACCATTTTTTTTGTAAAACGGGGATCGACTTTGGTTTTGAAAACAAAAATAAAAAATGGAAGTCGCCACCAATCCTTTTTGTTGAGGTGTGATCGGGTCACCTCGTAAAACAGTTGTTTTAATAAACAATTTGATTTATCAAAATAACAATTTTGGTCTACAAAAATCAGAAAATGGGTTCGGGAGTAGATTACGCACGAGGAAGGGTTAGCACCCTTGATACGCCCAAAATTGGTACCTAGTTGATTAATCAATGTCTTAATGTCGAAAATTCGAAAAGATTTGAAAACATGATTTCTTTAAAAACTTGAACAATTTGAGTTAAAATTTGAGATTTCTTTGTTCCTAAAGAATACAAACATCACATCCAGCACGTTAGGAAATGATATTTTAAACCCTCGTAATCAAAATCATCTCATGATTTACGAAATTTATTAAAAGGATATTTAGTTATTTAGTAAAACGAAAAATCAAAACCCAGCACGTTAGGCACTATTCCCCGAATTTCTAAATACAAAACATTGCCTTATTTTTTAAAAAAACCTTTAGATAAAATATAGTAATTTTACAAAATGTATTTTTATTTAATAATATAGTATTAAATATAATACTAAATATAATATAATAATTAATTTAACAATAAATGAGTGAAAATAGAAGTATATATGTGAAATAATATAAACATGAATAGGTAAATGAAAATTAAAAAATAATAATGGTATTAAACTAAGAAAATAAATATAGATAGAAATATACTAATAAGGAGAAAGGAATACTAATAGTAATATTGATGAAAATACTAATAATAATATTGATGATAATAATAATAACAACAATAGAAAACATTAAAACAATAGTGAAAGTAATAATAATAAGAATAGTAATAATAGCGATAGTAATAATGATAGAAAATAATAATAATGAAATAAAGAATAATATATTAATAATAACAATAATAATAAAGACAATAACGATAATAATAAATAATAATAATAATAAGACGATAATAATAAAATAAAGAAGAATAATATAAAAAATAATAATGTATAGTAATAGTAATAAGCAAGATAATGATTAATGATAATAAAAATAATAGTAAAGAAAAATAAAAAATAAAAAAATTTAATTTAACAACAAAGTAACTAAATAACTAAAAAAAAGGGATTAAATCGAACTTGAAACAGAAGTTTTGGGGCAAATCTGAAGTAAATAAGAGAGAAAAGGACTAAATTGCATGCGAAAATAGCCAAGAAGGACTAAAATGGGCAATAACCCTTTCCCTCCAAAACGCGCTAGCATAGGCGAGGACTCAATTGAAAATTAAATAGATTTTGAGGCAAAATTAAAGAAACTGAAAACTTAATTGCAAAATTATGAAAAGGCGGAGGGACTGCGCTCGTAAATAACCCATTTTTAAAAACACGCGGGTCTTGAGGTTGGAGCTGGTCGGGTTGCGCCGGTCGGCTTAAAACGACGTTGTTTTGGGTGTTTCAGGCCAGCCCCAAAGCGACGTCGTTTTGGGGGTCCTATATAAGCTAAAAAGCTTCAAAAAAAATATTTATTTTTACATCCCTTGAAAAAAAACCTCCTCTCCTTCTCTCGGCCTCTCTCGGGCTCGAGAATCCAATGAGAGTCGGCGAGATCGCCATTGCGCCTCCACCATCTGCCCGGCTGCACCTCTGCCACGGCCCACGGCCGGCATTGCGCCTCCACCGCTGACCACCGCTCACGATGGCCGAAACTTCAAAAAAGGTAAAAATTTTATATATTTTTTATATATTATTTTTAACACACATATGTATATATAGTAAAAGGAAAATTCTTTATATGTATATAGATATATGTACACTAACAGTTTCGAAAGTAAAGAAAAGAAGGAAAAATAAAAACCTTTGCTTTGGATCTGCTTTTATTGATTGTTTTTGTGTTTTTTTTTTTTTTGAAATCTGTTCTTCCTTTTGTTTTGATGATAAAAAAAAAGGCCCCCCTGTTACATTGGATTTTGATTAGCTTTTATAGCTATTTTACAAGGTGTTTTTTAATGATTTTCCTTGTTGCAGGCCACTTGAGGGCAGTGGACGTGACATGGGCGATGCTGACAGTGGTAGAGGTTAGGGCGGCAACCACTTAGGTTTTCTTTTTTCTTTTTTGAAAGTTTTGTGGTGTTAGGCCTAGGGTTTGTTTGGGTTTGGGTTTAGTGGGCTGGGCAAAAATGGGCTTGTACAATACTCATAGAGGAAAACATTTCAAAATAAGAATAACAACAAGACATGAAAAACCCAATAAAACTTCAAAGGAAATTCGACTGGAGATCTTCAATCTTGGAGTGGATCTGCTTCCGAGATGATTCCGACAGCTTACTTCGAGTAATTTCTTTGTTCTACTCTGCGTATCCTTTTAGGTCTTCTCCTGGTGTGTTTTTATAGGCTTTGGAATGCTCAAAATACCTAAAAATTGGCTTTTTCGCTTGAAAATGAAACAGGGTGCGACAGGGACACGGGCATGTGATCAGTCCGTGTAAGAATGCCCAGGTCGTGTGGATCCTTAAGACAACCCGTTTGTCCAATTTTGGCCCATTTTTGCTCCTTTTGCTCTTCTATGCTCACCTAAGTATAGAAACATGAAATTAAAGGATTAGGAGCATCAAGTTCACTAAATTATATAATATATCATCCAAAAACATGCTAAGCATGAGATTAAAATATGTTACTTTTATGGTTTATCAATTATCAATCTAGAATATTATCATGGTTCAAAATATGGACTTTATACAGTGGCTTACCTGGGTGTTTGATAAGCTCATCCCTTGTCAATGTCGTCTTTTTTGCTGCGCACTCTGGGCCATATGGGGAGATCGAAACAAAAGAATACATGAGAAAAGAGTCAGTAATAGAAAGGAAATTGCAAACTTCATCAATAACTACATTAATGAGATTACTGGTTTCGAAAAAATAAAATAGTAAAAATATTAGAGGATAGTAGATAGAGGTTTCCACCTAATAAGTTTGTTAAGATAAACTTCGATGGTCCATACAGCGAGAGGCAAAATCAATCGGCTTCAGGTATTGTGGTTAGAAATGAGGAAGGAAGAGTTCTTTTATCCTGTTCAGAGATTCATCATGGGATTACCTCTGCCTTTGCTGCTGAAGCAATAGCATGTTGGAAAGCAGTCCAAATAGGGGTCGAGAAGAGATGGCAGTCAATCATCATTGAAGGAGATTCCCTCGCAATAATCAAGAAATGCAAAACAAAGAATCAAGATCGGTCATTGGTAGGGGCATATATCTATATTATTCAATAGAAAACAAGTGGATCTAGTAATGTCAGGTTTAAATATACACCAAGATCTGCAAATGCCCCTGCTCATTTACTCGCAATAGGAACTCTAAAAAGAAAGGAGGAGGTGTACTTCGAAATGGATGTCCCTGAGTATGTCGAAAATAAAAAACGGATCGATTGGGTGTGTGAACCAGATTGAGAAAGATTTCGGAGAAACAGGAAGAAAGAAAGGAAAGCTTGAAAGAAAATGAAAAGTTTTTAGGAGGAAAGGCTTTCCGGAGATGGAAATCATCAAATTGGACAGTATAAATGATGGAAAGATGGGATGATAGATTTTAGAAAATTATGATTGGGCACTAGTTTGGCACATTAATTGTCGTTCTAGACTTTTCTATAATAGTATCTAGATATTTTTGTTCCGGTATTAGGCCAGCTGCATTCTTTTGGGCCGTTTCTTTAGGGATGCTATTTTATTTTGGGCCTTTTGTAATTTTGGGCCGCTTTTTAGGTTAATATCTTTAGTACTCTTGTGAGCATGTTTTGTATTTTGCTTTTTTCATATCTATACAAGCCCAGTCTGAAATTATATAAAAAAAGAAAACCTAAACTATTTTTTAAATAGTTATGCACACATTTAATTTCGAATGAAAATAAATATCAAATTTATAATATTATTGATAATTTGCTCAATGTATGAAATATAAGATAACAATATTTACTTCTAATATATTACATTTATTATTATGAATATCGGACAATATATTAAATTTAATTTGCAATAATCTTAAATCTCAATCAATCTTTCAAGATACCAAAATTTTATGATCATATCTACTCTTTTTGACACAATACCTAGAACTATTCATAACTCCTCCTCAACCCATAAATAGGAGGGTTATGTGCTCAGGGGTGTAACTAGGGTAGGCTGACAGGGGCCTTGACTCCCAACCCCAAAATAATTTTTTTTTCATTTAGACCTTTTAAAATTTTTAAAATTTTATATTAATAAAGGTGATTTTGCACTTTGACCTCCTAAAACAATTATTACAATTTAATTTTGGTCCCCTCTAAAATATTTTTTTGGTTTCGCCCCTAAATGCACTTTAACGCACTCGAACTTACATCCTCCTGCAATTACAACAATGTCCATACCAATTAAGCTAAGATTCAATCGACTTAATTTAAGTATTTTTATTACTAAAGTTTCATTATAAATTATTTTTGAACTTTTAATAGACATTTATATACTAATTGTCTTATACAAAATGCTTGCACACATGTTAACTAATATAACTTATTAATTTTTGAATATTTTATTTTATTTTTATTTTTAAATTATCCTATTTATTTATTAATAATAAATACAACCGTATGTATTGAACAAATTAATCCCATTTTCTCTTCTTACTCTACTTTATTTTGTTAGATTTTCCTAAAAAAAAAAAATTAAAACTTGAAGTTTCTAAAAAAATTGTTTGAATGTGGGTATATTTTGAATTTGGTGGAAGTTGATAGTTTAAATAGTAAGATCAAAGTTTCCATGACTGAATCAACAATGATGCAGATTCTTTTGATCAGTGGGGAAAGCATATTGAAAACCTAAATTCGAAAATGGCCTACTTGAATGTTTGAATGAGCTGAAAATTCTATGAACTTGCAATGATGTAATTAGAAGGTTGTCGATCTTGAAACTAGACAATAATTGTTGCTTGAGGACTTGATGGAGATTCAGGATCGGCTTCAACGTCGATTCAAAGAAATCAAATCAACGATTTCGGAAAAGGATAAAGAATTACCAGAGAAAATAGGGAATCACTTTGAGCTTAGGATAGCATTAGAGATGAGTGAAATATGACCTTAACTAAGATATGTGATTAGTAATAGGATTAAGGTGGAGGAGAAGCAGAACTAATTCAAGCCAGGTTATGCTTATTGAATCTTGTCTTGTACTGTTTCTACAATTTGCACTTCTAATCTCGATCTCCTAATCATTGTTTGTGGCTTCACCCTAGTTTTGCATTTAATCCAATTGCATGCCCTTTATGTTTTTCCTTTTTTGGAGGAGGGAAAATAGTTATAAACTTGATGTCAATCAGCATAAGTTATTTGTATCCACTAATGTTGGTAACGTAATTTGAGTTTTAAAATTAACTAAGAATGTGTTGGTTAAATTTTGGGTAAACTATAAACATAGCCATTTTTGTTTGTCTCAGATTACATTTTAGTCATTTATGTTTGACATGTTACGTTTTAGTCACTTACATTATCGTTTTGTTACGAAGTGGTCACCCTACTGTTAAATTCCATTACCTCCCTAACGATAATTCTACATGGCAGTTCAAATGGGTTTTAAATGTCAACTTGGATATTCAATTACTGGGATGAAAATAGGTTTTTAATTAAATAAATTTAATTTGGACTGCCATGTAGGACATCTAAGTTGACATTTAAAAGCCATTTGGACTACCATGTAGGATTGTCGTTAGATAGGAAACAGAGCTTAACGGTAGAGTGACAACTTTGTATCAAAACAATAATGTAAGTGACCAAAACGTGACAGTTCAAACATAAATGACTAAAATGTAATCTAAGGCAAACAAAAGTGATTATTTATATAGCTTACCCTAAAATTTTTCCACCACTAAATATCCCATTCCTATATTTTATGAAAAACCTAAAAAAAAAACCTAAAAAAAGAATATTGGTTGACATTGTTTAAATTTTAAAATAAATTTATGATCATTAGTATGTCAATCAAATGCCCAAAATTCATGCTTCCCTACCATTTTTGTAATACACATTTAAGTAGTAAATGTTAGAGAAAGGAGGTTTGAATTTATGTTATTTAGAGAGAAAATTTTAATTATTGTGTTAGCCCAACAATTTGTAAGTACTAATAAGCAATAAAAACAATATATATAAAATCAATAAAATCCTACAAAGTAAAATATTCAAATTAAAATTAATAAAAATTTCAATAAATTCATCCTCACAAATTGTAACTTTTGCTTAAAATTTAAGACATTAATAAAATTTTAAATAGCCAATGAAATCTTGATAGTGTAGGCAATGATTAAAATAAAATTTTGAATGTTTAAATTCGAGTCTCACCTTAAAAATATTGGTCCAAATTTCATTTGGAAATTTTCTCCGTTTGTAGGACTTTGCCTATATATATGTCAGTTAAATTACAATGTTTGCACTCAATAAAACAATTCTAATTAAACATGTATAGTGCTTCTTCAATTCGTACTTCTTACCTAAACGAGTTCTCAATATGTGGTGATTAAACTCATTGAAGATTATATCTTCATTTTGAGGGAAGTTTAAAATGAATATTATCGAATTACATAGGAAAATATTAAAACAATATAGAAACATTTTAGATGATAGATCATTCAATCTAACACTCAAAACAACACGTTTGGAAAACAAATTCTATTTTAAAAGATTTAAAGGTTGAAAGAGCTAACCTAAAACATTTAGATTAATTAATGGGTTCAATTGAATATGAAACCAGTTTCCAAATGAATAGTCGACAGGTCATAAGAACAAACGAAATAAATTGTTCAAAGAAAGATGGTGTTTTAGTGATTGGATTCCAACGACTGCAAATTTTTTTAAAAAGTTGGTGGAATCTTGCGGTGGAATCGTACCTTACTAATGGCCACATATTATATATAAACCCCTTCCTTATTTTCCATGCCTACCCATCATGTAGAATGACAACTCAATGTCCAATGACATGGACACCTTCTTCAAGACTTAAGTTTTAGTCGTATAACATATCACTTCATAAAATAATAAAATAATACTAAGATAAGATGATAAAATTTGAACTCGTATCAAATAAATATTATTTTATTTTATTTTTAAATTTATAAAATTGTCAGTTAAAAATAATAAAATCATATTTTTACTAAAAAATTTATAATTCAATTCTAATTTTTTTTTAAATTGACTTCTTATTATTTTGAAAATTTTAATAAGCCTTAACCTAATCAACCCATGAATCTTAACACACAGTATTTTAAAGTTACTTCCTAAATAGGATATAATTTTTTTCAACAATAGAACATTAAAATTGTGTTATCGCTCTTGTCTAGAATTACTTATTATCTTTAGTATACTTGAATTCACGTATTTTTATATTGATAATAATATTTATACTAGTCGAGTTTAAACTCAATTAACTATTATTACTTAATAAAAATTTTCATAACTCAAAACGCTTTAAACTTTTTATAAAGTTCAAATTAAATTTATAATCGTATTAGGTGGATGCAAAATTTACACGTGACATATAATTTCTTTTTTATGATAAGGGTGGCCTTTCCATTATCCAGTTTTTATTCTATAGTTTTAACCTCGATTAAGGCATTACCGTATCTAAATAAATATCACACCAACTTATATTATAAAAATAAAACCCTAGATGTTAATTGAAGAAACGCCGCATGCAATTTACTATAAAATTATGGAAATTTTATTCCAATACGAAGTGTTGGGTAGAATACCTAATAACAACTGCATGCATGCGTATGTTATTGTCAAATTAATAGTGCCATTGAGTGTAGGTAGGGTGAGTTAAATTTGATTCGATTTAAAAATTTAATAGAAAATTTTAATTTTTAATTAAATAGTTCAAGTTATTCGAATCAACTCGAATAAAAAAATTAAAATTTTCTGTTTAACTCAAATATGAATTACACAATTCGAGTTATCCGAAAAATTGAATAAAAAAACAAAACTACGTCGTTTTGATACATGTTTATCTTTTCTAAAGTTAAAAGTCAAAACAAATATTAAATTAAAAGGCAAAATTACGTCGTTTTGATAAATGGGTAATAATCTTATACTTTGTCTACTAGTTAAATAATCAATTCATGTAAACGCAACATTGAGTATAAATAATATGATTCGTTAATTCAACTCAAAATTTTTTTACTTGATTCAAAAAATTTCAAATTGAGTTCGGTTGTTAAAATAGGATTCGTTAACTCGACTAACTCAAAATTTTTTGACTCAATTTAACTCGACCCGATCGAAGGCTCACCCTAAGCGAATAGTAATAGACTTGTCTATTTTATAAGCACCCCTTTTATCCTTTGACCAAATGCATTATCCAAATTAGGTTTATCAAAGTGACTGAGGGCAGTTTTCACCTATAATCACACGATTAGGATAGGAATGTTAGATCCAAGAATTAACACGAAATCATAATAAAAATCAAAATATGTATATTTATCTTTTTCCCCTTGATTTGGCATATGATTTTATTAGAAATGACCTCATCATTTCTTGTCATTAGATTGAAGCAATCTCTTCTTTTAAACAAACATGGTCATAAGTTTGACCAATTAGCCTCATGTGTATTGAAGGATATCTTAAAAGGAGTAGAGAGGGTTCAACATGTAATGCACCATGAAATCTGTAAAAGTCTACTTTCGCCTGGGACCATTCAGAAACCAATAAAACTAAAATAAATACAAAAATCCAATAAATAAAATAAAAGTCTATTTTTAAAACAGTCCATTACAAAAAAAATTCTAGTAGCCCAAATATTAAATTTAAAATCTAACTCAACCCAAATACTAAATTAGCCCAATTAACTTAAAAAATCAGAAACCTTAGGGGTTTCTAGAATTCTCTGGTGTCGCTCCCCTACACGAGCGCTGCAGCCTCCCACAAGCGTGTCGCATATGTTCAGTCACGTCACCCCATGAGCGGTTTTCCCCTCCATACGACGGTTTTGCCTGCAAAAAAAAAAAGCAAAAACAGCAAAGAAAAACAGTACAACAAAGAAAAAATGAATATTGTATATATATTTTTTTCAAATATTTGGGCTATAAAAACAGAAAACGAAAACCTTATGTACTCTCTATATTTTTTACGAATAAAAAATCGAAAAAGAACAACAACAAAATCAAATAAAAAAGGTGATTGCATCTTTCCAGATCTGTTTTCTTTCTATTTAGCCATATACATATATATACAAAAAGAGAAAAAGGGGGGGGAGATCTATACCTGAATCGTTTCGCAGCCCTGTTGTCGAAGGTCCCTTCTTCGTTGTCAAAATCAGGCCACAAGGGGTTTTCCGTTTGTAAATTGTTTTTAAGTTTTTTTTAAAGCGGAAAAGAGCGAGGGATAAAAAAAAAGGCCCAAAACCTAGTTTTTATATAGCTCCGGCCACCGCCTACGGTGGAGCCACTACGGAGCCTCGGCGGAGCCACGACAAAGGCTGGCCGGAGGCCCGATTGAGCTGGGATTAGCTTTTGGGGAAATTCAGAGAAAACGAAAGTTTTTTTTAAAAAAAAGGGTTTCAAATGAATTTTTTTTGGCGTTTGGTAACTTAAATAGCGCTCCAATATGGTGCCGTTTTGGAGTCTGTCTTCAAAGCATAAAATGATGTCGTTTTGCCCTTCTAGATCCACGCGTTGACCCGACCCGCAAGCAAGATTCGCATGTTTTCTAATGGAAGGGCTAATTACACTTTTAGCCCTTTCTCTTTTTTATTGTTCTGCAATCGAGTTTCTTTTGTTTTTAATTTGGCCCCAAAATTTATTGCGATTTCAATTGGGCCCTTATTCGAACGACGACGTTTTGGAGGGTGGGGATATTTTCCCCTTTGGTCCCTCCTTGTTATTCGCGTGCTCGATTCGGTCCTTTCCTCTTTTATTTAATTTCAAATTTTCCCCAAACTTTGGTTTTAAGTTCAATTTTGTCATTTCTTTTATTTCTTTTGCGATTTTTGATATTTTATTATTAATTCTAATATTATTATTATCATTATTCTTTCTATTTTAGTATTATTATTATTATTATTATTATTATTATTTTTTTATTACTATCACTATTATTTTTATTATTAATATTATTATTACTATAACTTTTATTATTATTTCTATGTCGTAACCATTTTTTGATAAGACAAGAAACGACGTGGTTGACTCGAGGGTTTTGAAAACGAAAAAGAAGGGAGTCACCACCAATCTTTTTGATGAGGTGTGATCGGGTCACCTCGTAAAATGCTTATTTTTAATAAATGCAGTTTGATTCATCAAAAAACGATTTTGGTCTCGAAATCCGAAAACAAGTTCGGAGTCGATTACATGACGAGGAAGGGTTAGCACCCTCGTCGCCCAAAATTGGTACCAAATTGATTGATCGATGTCCTAACGTTGAAAACTTTGAAACGATTCAAAATAGATTCTTTTATTTTCAAAATTTGAAGGATCGGAAGGACGTTAAGGCTCTCTTATTTTCAAGAGATAAAGCACCATGTCCATAAGTTAGGCGCAATACTTTAGACTTCGAAACTAAGCTTGCCTTTAAAAACTTGGTTTTATATTTGAAGAGGATCTCCGTCATTTGTCAAACGAGAGGTCGAACCCGAAGAAGTTAGGACTCGTTTTCTCGAAGGTCCAAATTAGGAATATTGCCCTATTTTTAAAAAACTTATCCGAGGTATCTAGATGTCGAGTCCAGTAAGTTAGGGCGCGACATTTCAAATTTCCGGAATTAAGTGTTTTGTTCAAAATTTGAATTACGATTTTTAAAAGGGACATTCCGTTGTTTAGCTTAAACCAGAAAAATCGAAACCCAGTAAGTTAGGGCTCGACCCACTCGAATTGCTAATACGGAATGTCGATTGTTATAAAACTGAGATATCGGGAAGGATAATATGCTAACAATATAATAGTAACGATAATGGTAATAGTAATAATAATAATAATAATAATAATAATGAAAATAAAATAGTAGTAGTGTAGTAATAATAAAATAAAGATAATGAAAAGATGTTAAAATAATAACAATAACAAAATAATGACGAACATAAAGTGATGATGATGATTATAATAATAATATTAAAAATAAAATAATGATAATAATGAAAATAATAACAATATGTTAATATGAATATTAATAATGATAATAATAATAAATTAAATATAAAATAACAATATATTGCTAAGAAAAATAATGAAAACTATAATAGAAAGTACAAAAGAATAAGTAAAATAAACAATAATAAAATACAAGTGGAAATAATAATAATAATAATAATAATAATAATAATAATAAATAACCAATAATAATAATATTAAATAATAGTAAAAGTTGCAAAAATTGCAAAATAATTGAAAAATGGGTTAAATTACATGAAAAACAAAAGTTTCGGGTCAGATTGTAAATAAAACAAGGGTTTGGGGACTAAATTAGAAACGTGCATAAAAGGTGGGGGACCAAAGAGGTAATATTCCCCAGTAAGTTAAACGCGGCGTTTGAGGGAAGGACCGAATCGCGAAACCGTGTAAAATTTCAGGGCCAATATACGAATACTGTAAACTTGATTTGAAATACTAAAAATGCGGAAGGGATAAAAGGGCAATTTGCCCAATCAATGAAAAAACACGCGGATCCTGAGGCGGGTCGGGTCAACACACGGATCCTGGGGGTGAAACGACGTCGTTTTGGGCGTTAAGATCAGCCCCAAAACGATGTCGTTTTGAGGGGCTATATAAGGTCCAAAAATCAGAAAAAAATTCATTTCACTTGCTTCTAAAAAAAAAATTCTAATCTTTTGTTTTTTCTCTGCGAGGTTCTGTCACGGCGTTGTTCTCGGTGGTCGTTCGTCGTTCTCTGTCCGTACGCCGTCGTGAGCGGTGAATAGAAATTTGCAAAAAGGTATTTTTTTTCTCTTTTTAAAAAAAAATATGTATGTGTATTTGGGTTGAATAATAAATAAAAAAGATTCGAAACACGAATGAAAGAGTGTAAACAAATATAAAATCACCTCGTTTTTTTTATTGCTCGATCTCTGCCCTTTTTAGTGCTTGAATCTGTTTGTTTTTCAATTTTCTTTTTTGTATTGCTTAAAAAGGGAAAAAGAATTTTCTTATACAATTGTTTGAAACGGCTTATATAGCCATCTTTTACAATTTTTTTTAATCTATTTGCTTGCGTGTTTTCTCTTGCAGGTGCAACTTGAGGGCGGTGGACGTGGCATGGCGGTGGTGGGTGGGCTGTGACAGCGTCGAAGGCCGAGGTCGAAGTCGGATGCCGGGGTAGGTTCGCCACCGAGTTTAGGAGCTAGGGTTTCTTGAATTTTTTTTTTTGTTTGGGCCTTTAGGATTGATTTGGGTTTGTTGGGTTTTGGGTTTGGGCTAGGCAAAATGGGCTTGTACAGCTGCCCCTCTTTACTGATTGTCGTGTAACGGGAATAGAGCAAAGACATAAGAAAGACCAATTTTGCCCGGTCTCACTGGGCTTTAGCTTCTTTGGTGCACTTTTCTTCAGGTAACCTCATTCCGGTCCACTACATCTTGTCGTTTCGATCCACTCCATCGTTGCTTCAGTGAGATAGGACCTGTAGCTTCAATTTGCTCCCCTGCAATCTCAGGGAGATAGGTTTAACTGTCTTCTATCTGCTCTGCTGCAACTTTAGGGAGATAAAATTCGATGTTTTCGATCTACTTCCTACAGTTTCAGGAAGCCAAATCTGCTATTTTCAATCTGCTCCTGCGACATCAAGAATGCCAAGCTTGCTAACCCGATCTACTCCCGCAATATCGGGAATGCGGACTGCTATCTTCAACTGCTATCTTCAATCGATCGCTCGGAATAGTGTACTTTAATCTACTCCCTAGTGTACAACTCGGCTCAACTCCTCGCAATATGAGTTGATTTTTTGAAGAACAGAGATCGAAAAATACCTCAGCGTGTGACCCGAGGCTTAACTCACCTATCACATTATGAGTTGATTTTTTTTTCAGATATCGAAAAATAGAAAATGAAAATACCTCGGCATGTGCCTGAGGCTCAACTCACCTCTCGCAATATGAGTCGATTTTTTTGAAGCAAACAGAAATTGAAAAATAGAAATCAAAAATACCTCGGCATGTGCCTGAGGTTCAACTCACCTATCGTATTGTGAGTTGATTTTTGAATAGAAATTGAAAGACAGAAATTAAAAATACCTTGGCGTGCGACCCAGGGCTCAACTCACCTCTCGTAATATGAGCTAATTTTTGAGCAGAAGACAGAAATTAAAAATACCTCGGCGTGCGACCCGAGGCTCAACTCACCTCTCCCATTATGAGTTGATTTTAGAACAGAAATTGAAAGACAGAAATTAAAAATACCTCGGCGTGCGACCCGAGGCTCAACTCACCTCTCGCATTATGAGTTGATTTTAGAAACAAACAAAATTTGAAAAATAGAAATTGAAAATACCTCGGCATGTGACCCGAGGCTCAACTCACCTCTCGCATTATGAGTTGATTTTTGAACAAAAATTGAAAGACAGAAATTAAAAATACCTCGGCGTGCAACCCGGGGCTCAACTCACCTCTCGCAATATGAGCTGATTTTTAAGCAAAAACTAAAAGACGGAAATTAAAAATACCTCGGCGTGCGACCGAGGCTCAACTCACCTCTTGCATTATGAGTTGATTTTAGAAACAAAGCAAATTTGAAAATAGAAATTGAAAATACCTCGGCATGTGACCGAGGCTCAACTCACCTCTCGCATTATGAGTTGATTTTGAAAAGAAATTGAAAGAGAAATTAAAAATACCTCGGCGTGCGGCCCAGGCTCAACTCACCTCTCGCATTATGAGTTGATTTTTGAAACAAACAGAATTTGAAAAATAGAAATTGAAAATACGTCGGCATGCGACCTGAGGTTCAACTTACCTCTCGTATTATGAGTTGATTTTTGAACGAAATTGAAAGGCAGAATTAAAATACCTTGGCGTGCGACCGAGGCTCAACTCACCTCTCGCATTATGAGTTGATTTTGAAACAAGCGAAATTTGAAAAGAAATTGAAAATACCTCGGCATGCGACCCGAGGTTCAACTCACCTCTCGTATTATGAGTTGATTTTTGAACATAAATTGAAAAACACCTCAGGGTGTGACCTGAGGCTCAACTCACTTCTCGTATTATGAGTTGATATTTTGCAATCAAAATTTCAAAACATATCATCTGGTGGAACTCGGGTGTCTTCAACTTGGTTGGTACAACTATCGTCAAAACTTTTACTTTCTTGGTGTACCAAGTATGTGCCATGTATGAGGTTGTCATGATATGCACGTGTTTGTCTTAAATGCTTTTATGCCTACATGATTATGCCATGCATACAGGCTTGTTTGTCATGTATCTCTTTTCGTCACGACTTTCATGATGACCTGCATTCATTGCTTTGACTCTTGACTTTTCTTTTAGGTTTTGTACCCATCCTCAAGTTTTACGAGTAATCTGCGTTTCTCGTATATCACCCTTTTGCCCCCTGTTGAGCTTTGTCCTTGCTTTGAGGCTCTTGTACTTACCGAATTCTCATCTAGGTAATGCTCAACATTCCTTTTGTTTAGAGTATGTAATTTCACTATTTATCATTTAAATAAACCAAACATGAGCTACATGAAAATGGCAAAGTAGGTATGAAAGGGATACCTCACACTCATATTTATTTCAAAAGCAACAAGCAAAGAAAATTGACAAGGAATATTTCAATAAAGAAAACGTTATAAAAAAAAGGAAAGCAAGTTCAATTGTCGCAAATGCTCTAGATATCCAACGCATGAACTTCTCCACGTTTCTTCATCCTGGATATTTTCGAGTAAAGCTTCTTGTGTAGAAGATTTTGAGTTTCGAGTCTGCTTCAAATATTATAATCTCGGATTTGACTCTCTGTTCAAATTGTCTTGCTCTTTATGCTCTTTATGTGGCTTCCTTCATTAGGATGCCCTTTCAGGTTTTCATCCTAATCTTTTTGTTTATCAAAACGCCCTTTCGGGTTTTCATCTTGATCTTTTTTCTTTGTTCTTTTTTTTTCACCAAGACGCCCTTTTCGAGTTTTCATCTTGATTTTTTTCTCTTTCTTCTTTTTTTCTTTTTTCTTTTTTTTCACCAAGACGCCCTTTCGGGTTTTCATCTTGATTTTTTTCTTCTTCTTCTTTTTTTTAGGCATAGTACTTTTTCACGGCATCTGAATTCACTGGATTAGGTAACTCCTTCCCATCCATCTTAGTGAGAATCACAGCTCCACCTGAGAAAGCCTTCTTTAAGATGTATGGCCCATCCCAATTTGTGCCCATTTTCCTCGAAAGTCTTTTTGTATTGGGAGAATCTTTCTCAGTACAAGTTCTCCCTCGCGAAATTCTCTTGGCGCACCTTCTTGTCATGGGCCGTGATCATTCTCTTCTGGTACATTTGTCCATGGTAGATCGCCTTCAAGCATTTTTCTTTGATAAGATTTAGTTGGTCATATCGAGCTCGAACCCATTCTGATTCTTCTAGTTTTAACTCCATTAAGACTCGTAAAGAGGGGATCTCAACTTCGATGGGTAGCATAGCTTCCATTCCATAGACCAGAGAGAAAGGAGTTGCTCCCATAGATGTACGCACAGATGTGCGATATGCGTACAAAGTGAATGGTAGCTTCTCGTGCCAGTCTTTATATGTCTCGGTCATTTTCCCAATAATCCTCTTAATATTTTTGTTAGCAGCTTCTACTGCTCCATTCATCTTTGGGCGATAGGATGAGGAATTATGATGCTTTATTTGAAATTGCTCACACACTTCCTTCATCATCTTGTTGTTTAGATTCGAAACATTATCTGAAATGATTCTCTAGGAAAACCGTATCGACATATGATCTCCTTTAAGAACTTGCAAACTACGATCCTCATCACATTAGCAAACGAAGTGGCTTCTATCCATTTTGTGAAGTAATCTATAACCACAAAAATGAATCGGTGTCCATTCGAAACTTTTGGGAAAATTGGCCCTATAACATCCATGCCCCACATAGAAAAAGGCCACGGAGAAGTCATGACATGAAGGGCGAAGAAATTTGCTGAATTTTATCGCCAGTAAATTTGACATTTGTGGCACTTTCGTGCGTAACTAATGCAGTCATTTTCCATCATCAGCCAGTAATAACAGAGTCTCATAATCTGTCTGGCCATAGTGAAACCATTAGCATGCATTCCACAAACTCCTTCATGGATATCTTCAAGTATTTTTTTGGCTTCAACAGCATCTACGCATCTCAGGAACACTTGATCTTTTCCTCTTTTGTATAGGATGTCCCCATCAAGAACAAATCCCACCACCATTCTTCTGATTGTTCTTTTGTCGTTCTCATTTGCTTGCTCAGGATATCTTTGATTCTTGACATATTCTAAGATATCGTGGAACCATGGTCGTCCATCTGCCTCTTTTTCAATGTTGAAACAATGTGCAAGGATCTCATATATGCTAATTTGGAAAGGCATTATTTCTGTTTCTCTGTTTACTTTAAACATTGAGGCCAAAGTGGCCAGGGCATCAGCTAATTGGTTTTCTTCTCGTGGGAAGTAATTAAAAGTCACTTCTTCAAACTCTTTGACCAACTCCGTAACAAGATCACGATATTTGACCAACTTCGAATCTCTCACTTCCCAATCTCTACGAATTTGGTAAATCACCAACGCTGAGTCCCCGTACACTTTCAAGATTTTAATGTTTCGTTCAATGGCTGCACGAAGTCCCATGATGCAAGCCTCATATTCCGTAACATTATTGGTACAGAAGAAATTTAATCTGGCAGTGAGCGGATAATGGTTCCCCTCTGGTGATACTAGGACTGCTCTAATCCCATGCCCCAATGCATTTGATACACCGTCAAAGTTTATCTTCCATGATTTCTCTTTTGACTACTCACACTCTTTTTCTGTAATGCACATCAAGTCTTCGTCTGGGAAATCAAATCTCAATGGCTCGTATTCCTCTATTGTTCGAGTTGCTAAGAAGTCAGCTATCGCACTCCCCTTTATCGACTTTTGACTTACATATATGATGTCGTACTCTGATAGTAGGATCTGCCATCGTGCCATTCTCTCTGAGAGTGCAGGTGATTCCATCATGTACTTTATTGGGTCCACTTTGAAATTAACCACGTCGTATGATACAACATATATTGTGCGAGCCTTGAACTACCGGACCAAAGCACAATGTAATTTTTCAATTGATGGGTACTTTGCTTCATACTCCGTGAACTTCTTGCTGAGATAGTAAATTGCCCTTTCTCTTTTCCCTGACTCATCATGTTGCCCTAGCACGCAACCCATTGAGTTTTTGAACACAGTCAAATACAATATTAACGATCTCTCGGGAGTTTGTGGTACTAGCATCGGGGGGTTAGACAAATACTGTTTTATTTTATCAAAAGTCACTTGGCACTCCTCGTTCCATTCTCCAGGATTGTGTTTTGGAAGGAGTCAAAAAATTGGGTTACACTGGTTGGTAAGTTGAGCAATGAGTCGAGCGATGTAGTTCAACCTCTCTAAAAATCCTCTGACTTCTTTTTGTGTGCGCGGAGGTGGTAATTCTTGTATGGTTTTATCTTATCTAGATCAACCTCAATACCTCTCTCACTGACGATGAAGCTTAGTAATTTTCCCAAGGTAGCCCCAAACGTACACTTGGCTGGATTAAGCTTTAGATGGAACTATCTTAATCTTTCGAACAACTTCTTGAGGTTCTCAACATGCTCTCTTTCCCCCCGAGATTTGGAAATCATATCATCAACGTAGACTTCTATTTCTTTATGCTTCATGTCATGGAACAACATCACCATATCCCTCTGATATGTTGCCCCGACATTCTTCAATCCAAATGGCATCACCTTGTAGCAGAATGTTCCCCACATCGTCACGGATGTAGTTTTCTCCATATCTTCGAGAGCCATCTTTATTTGGTTATAGCCTGAAAATCCATCCATGAAGGAAAACAATGAATGCTTCGCTGTGTTATCCACCAACGTATCAATGTGTGGCAAGGGAAAATTATCTTTAGGACTTGCTTGATTCAGATCGCGATAATCTACGCACATTCGTACCTTGCGCCTTTTTTTTGGTTCGAGACTATGTTAGCTACCCATTCTGGGTATTTGGCGACTTGTAGGAAGCCAGCATCAAATTGTTTCTTGACTTCTTCTTTTATCTTTAACCGCATTTCGGGTCTCATTCATCTTAGCTTCTATTAAATGGGTTTGCATTCTGGTTTCAGTGGGAGTCTATAGATCACTATATCTTCGTTCAACCCTGGCATATCCTGATACGACCATGCAAATACATCTTTGTACTCACGAAGCAAGGCGATCAGATCATGTTTGGTCTTCTCTGAAATGGAGGTCCCAATCTTCACTTCCTGCCTCTTTTCTTCATTTCCCAAATTCACTGTCTCAATAGATTCTTGATGGGGTAAAATCTATTTATTTTCTTGCTCTATCATTCTTAGTAAGTCAGGAGACAAGACATAATCTTCAGTATCTTCCTCAGCTTCGCATTCTCATACACAAATAACTTTCTCAAAATCGATTTCAGGACTTGTAACGGGATTGTTCATGTTGTTAGTATTTGAGCACTTGAAAGGTGAATGGAAAAGAGAACTATAGAGGAGCATCAAAGTATTGGAACCAAACAAATATAATGTTATGGCATGATATGAGGTACATGTAAGGACAGGCTATGAGAAAAGGGAATAATTATGAAGTTTACAAGAATGAAAAGACTATGACAAAATGCATCTCCATTAATGTTCATTTAAATGATAAAGAGCAAACATAAGCTCTTACAAAAGAATCCCACTATTACTTAGGGGCAAACAAAAAGAGAGTTAACATTGAGCATTACTCTGGAGAGGACTTAGAAACTACAAGAAGATCCACAGCAGTTCAATTGTTCAAAATGAATCCAGGAGGACAATGGTGTATCATTGAAACATCTTCGATTGCATCATCCCCTTTGTCAATAACATTTATAATGATGTTCTGAAGACCCCTTTCAATCCATAACATCGTGCTTTGTGTATTATCTCACCCTGGGTACATCATTCCTACAGATGTAAATGTTTTTGATAAAGGAGGATACGCTATGGGCTCCCATTCTAAATCTCGACCTGAGGCTCTTGCGATCCTCCTTTCTTGATCTTTCTGCAACTGTTTTCTTCTTTGTCGCATATCCGGCTTGAATCCTAAACCGCATCGAGCCTTGTAATTTATGGTTTTAGTGCTCTAACCATCCCTTGCTGATTTCTTTCCAAACCTTTCTTCGCACGGGCTCCCTTTCCCACAGTCAGCTTAATTTCCATCTCGGTATTCCTTGACAGCTTGGGTGTCGAAATGCTATTTCCTTCGACAATAAATATAGCATTGATAAATTCAAAAGAATGGAAGGAATATTCTACTGCATCTTTGTTTACTTCGATGTAAGGTGCGCCAGCAGAGACGGATGCAACAATGTCTTCTTCACCAGCGACCATGATCAAACGGCTATCCATGATAAACTTTACTTTTTAATGGAGAAATAAAGGAACTGCCCCAGCAGAATGGATCCAAGGCCTCCCTAAAAGGAAATTATATGAGGGCGTGATATCCATGACCTAAAACTCGATATCATATGTACATGGGCCCACTTCTAAAAGAATTTCAATCTTCCCATGACTTCTCATCGTGTCCCATCAAATGCCCTTACTGTGGAATGACAAGGCCTTAGATGAGACATATCAACTGGAATCCTGAAAAGTGTGGCCAAGGGCATGACATTGAGTGTAGACCTATTGTCAATAAGCACATTCGATAGTATATAGCCTTTGCAACTGGTTGTGATGTGCAATGCTTTTATGGAACCCCTACCATTTGGTGGTTTTTCGTCATCACTAAAAGAGATGAAATTATCCACATTCAAGTTGTTCACCCACCTATCAAGCTTTTCAACAGATACATTGCTCACCACATACGCTTGATTTAACACTTTCAGCAGAGCATTTCGATATGGTTCTGAATTCAACAGTAGGGATAATACTGAGATTCGAGTCGGTTGCTTGTTCAACTGCTCCACGATGTTATATTCACTTTGCTTGATGAACTTTAAGAATTCATGTGCTTCCTCCTCATTCACAGGTCTTTTAATTTTTTACTCAGATTGTATTTCAACATCAACCTCAGCATCATGTATTGGAGCCTTTCCTTTCTGATTCGAGTCAACGGCTTTTTTCTTTGATTCAACCACCTCAGGAGAATAACATCTCCTGCTGCGGGTAAAGTGTCCTACTTTGCTAACACTTCCAGTCGTAACTTTGGATTTTTCACCTTCAGGCATGATAATATTGACATCATATTTCCATGGTACAACTTTATTGTCCTTATAAGGGAAATGAGATGGCACTTCAATCACTACTTTTGGTTAGACTTCCTTCTTCTTGACCTCATAATAAATCACCAGAGGCCGATCGGCACTATAAGGGATAGCTGATGGTTGATTATCAGAGGCACATATTTCTCCTTCATCGGCCTCTTCTACTCTATTGAAGATCTCGACCTCCTTATTGTCCATCTTGTCTTGAAGTAATTTTTTGAATTCCTCACAAGACTGGATGTAATGCCCTTTTATACCATGGAAGACACAAAAACTTTGACCTTTTGTACTTTCTTCCTTGAAACTTCTATTGAGGGGACAGAACAAATCCCTCTCAATCATTATTTCCCATACCTTCCACAAAGGTGTCTTTATTTCAGCAACACAACTTTTGGCTCGCCACCAATCCTCCTTCGTCACCACACTCACGTTCCCTTCAGTATGGTTAGGGAGTGAATTTTCAGCCATATTACTAACACCATCAAATCGTAAAATGCCTGCATCAATAAGACCTTGAACCTTTCTTTTAAAGGCTAGAAAATTTTCTGTAGAATGCCCCTAGTTTCCAGCATGGTACATGCAACTAGCATTAGGATCTTACCATTTTGGGTATGGAGGTTTCAGGGGTGCCATATAATGTGGGGATATTAATTATTTTTCTAGTAATTTTGGGCACAGCTCTCCATACGACACAGGAATGGGGGTAAATTGAGGTTTTTCAGGATTGGGTTTTGTCGGTCTTTGTTCATTTTTGGGTTGGCTTTGAGCAGGTATAGTATTTGGTGGGAATATAGTGAATGGTCTTTGGTTATTTGTGGTGTAAACGGGGTAAGGAGGAGGTGCTTGATAGTAAGGGCTTTGAGGAGGAAAATAGAAGTTTGGAGGTGGGCAGTATTGAGGTCGTGATTGGGTTGGGTACGGATTAGAAGCATAGTGGCTCTCAGTCCCTACCATATGAGTTTCTGCCTCTTTTTTCTTTATCGGTGCTGCCTTTTTTGAACTTTCGGGGCCTTCCATCCTTCCGCTCTTGATGGCATTTTTTATAAGTTCCCCAAATATTACAATATCGGAGAAGTCTTTTGAGACGTTTCCTACCAACTTATCATAAAATGGCGCTTTCAAAGTGTTGATAAAGAGGACCATTATCTCAGTTTTGGTTAATGGGGGTTCTACTTGGGCCAAGATATCCCTTCATCTTTACGCATATTGTCTAAAAGTCTCCGTCAGCTTCTTTTCCATCATATGCAGTGTTAGTCGATCAGGCATCATGTCGGAGACATGCTTGTATTGTTTACAAAATGCTGATGCTAGGTCTTTCCATGATCGGATCCTTTCTCTGCTGAGTTGATTATACCATCGAAGGGCCGATCCAACCAAGCTATCTTGAAAACAGTGTATTAACAATTTGTCTTCATTCACATAACCAGTCATCTTCCGACAAAACATGATGAGACGCGCCTTTGGACATCTCATCCCATCATATTTTTCAAAATCTGGTACTTTAAATTTGGAGCGAACCGGATCGGGCACCGGACTAAGCTCCTTGGCACTTAGTGCGAGAAGACTTCAAGACCTTCTATTGCCTTGAGCCTTTCTTCCAAGCTCTGTACTTATCATGATCATCCATTTTCAACCGGCTATTTCTCTTGGATCATCCAAATCTGGAATAATTGGATCAGCAGGATTAGCCCTGGGGTTCGATGCGAATATACCTTGCCTTAGATGAGCAGGTGGTGTGGGTCGTTGCTCCAGGCCTGCGGGTTCCACTTGAGAATATCCTCTTTGCATTACACGGATGTGAGGTGGAGTGAATTCTGGGGGATGGCCTTCACTCTCTTCTCCGGTACTAACTGCAGGGCCTTTCCCTTTGTCCTTTATCCCATTCATCATCAAGGTCATTTGGGCCATCATGTTCCGTTGAGCCTCTAACATCTGGTCCCTCATTTCTTGTTGGAGTTTTGTCATTTGTTCTTGTATCTGGTCCTGCAAGTCCTTCTGGAATTGTTCTAACCTTTGATCCATTTTCTTTGACTTAGCATGTGTACCGTAAGGGTGTTTAGTTTCCATATTTCTCTCTCTCCCCCTTTTTTTTTCTTCTGTTATAACTTTAGCTAATTAGGATCTTTTTATAGACCTAAATGCATATGATATGATGCAATGCAAATGCATGAATGCAAGAAGAAGGCATCGATTCAGATTCAACTTTATTTTAGAAAACTTTATTAGAAAACAAAACCCTTTACATAAAACAGACTACAATTAAGGTTTCGCCCTAGGGCCTAAGGTTTTGATTTCATCAAGCAAAGAGATTAGCTCTTGGTTACAACCCGGTTGTAGCTCATATCTCACGCTCAATATGTCAGCCTCTGCAGCTAAAGTCTGTAGGTGATCAACTACCTCTCGAATCTGGATTATCACTTCACCCATGAGGTAATCCCGATTTCTGACTTGCTCACAAGAATGGCGAAGCTCCTCCTCCCAACGCCTTTCTTTTGTTTCGAAGCTCAATCTGGAGTTCACTAATGTGTAATGTCGATTCTAGCTCTTCAACCCAATCTTTCATTTTCTTGATTCTGTTCAGACTTGATTTCAGTTTGCTTTCCAAGTCTTTACTCTGGTAGTGGTGCAGAGACCGCCCAAGCTCAGCTACTCTAGCTTTTAGTCCCTTTTTCTCCTTTTGGTTTTCTGTCATGCCCTTCTCTAAAGCCTCTTTTTGCGTTTGCATTTCTTGAAACCTTTTCTCCCAATTGCTAACTTTGGCTTTTTCCTCTCGAATTTCTTGTCGCCACTGCTCCGAAGTTTTTCCTAATCTAGATTTTTTATCGTTAGACGCATTTTCTTGTATTCCACCTTCAAACTATCTCGATCTTCCTCTACCTTTTATTTTTCCTTTCTAAGTTTCTCGGCCTCCGATCTTTGACCGTCCACTTCTAATTGGAGGAACATCTTTTCTTCCTCCAGCTTTTCTATCCTTTTTCCAAGCTCCAAACTCATCCGTTCAAAATCTTATTTCACAATCTCTAATTCTGATGGGACTACTAGTAGACATTCTTCTCTCGATTGGGCGCTCTCTGAATTTGGCTCAGAGACATTGTCATTAATCCTTCTAATCCTCCATCCGCTGTACTATAGGGTCGCCATCGGGCCTGAGGATAACCTTTTCATTCTATGAATCTGATTCCAGGCACTAGAGATCCCTTTAACATTTTTCTTATAGCTCCCCACTTCGTATGAGAACTCGCATTGAGCTAGCCCGTATGTTGTTGGTACGAACTGTCTTGAACCATATTGTCTTAGGACCAGCAAAGGGGCGTATGCTATGGCACCTCAAATTCCCAGTAGAGGAACCCAGTCGAAGTTTCCACAACGATAAAGGATCTTGTTGGGAATCATCTAAGGAGCCTTCCACTCGATGTCATCTTCTTGAAGGTTTTGAAGGAGCGCTATCCAGTTTTCTTCGAACACGTCTTCTCTCCTAGGCGTAGCTACTATGAGTAATTCTCCGATAAAAACCAATAAGACACTTTCTCCACTTTCCGAAGTGACTATAGAACTAGGCCAACAACAACTGCGCACATCCGATAAATGTGCCTTTACCTATTCTCCGACATACATTCAAGGATCTGAACGTTTCGACTAAGATGGCAGGAACAGGCGTGACCCCTTTGTCCAATCGACTGAACAGATCAACAACTGCTTCGTCAATGTGTCTTAGGGCTTTTGGGAAGATCACCAGACCGTAAATACACAAGGCCAAGACGTCAATCTTTTTTTCATATCAGGATGCGTTAGGATTAGGTCCCTCAAATATATCCAAGGTATGCATTTACCTCCGCCTTTCTTCTACATTCTAGCTGAGACCCATTGTTCACTCATTCCCGTGATGTTCATCAATTTCTTCGTTAAAGTCAGACTATTGACTGCTTTGGAATAAGCTTTATCAACTTGAATTCTCGGACAACGTAGCAAGGTCGTGTATTCCTCTATCGTGGGAACCAAATCTACTTTCCCGAATGATAAACAGCTATAAGTAGTATTCCAGAACTAAGTCATTGCTCGGAATAGGTGCTTATCTATTTTGACATCAATCAAGTATGGTAGATCGCCGTAGGTACCATAAAACAACTATTTTGCCTCGTCATCCCACTGGGCCCATATTTCTTTCAACTCTCAGAGTTCATTCTGCGTGACACTGATATTGGTGAAATCCCGTAATTCTGACACATATCCCTCAGCTAAGCCGTCCCCTTTTTCTAATTAGCTTTGCTCTGACCATGTACGGGCGGCCGCATTATCTTCTACTTTATCAAGGAATTCACTTTCCATAACCAGCTCTCTAACTAAGAAACTGACCATGAATCGATGCCTCTTAAAAATGGAAATGACATGTAGAGGAAATAAAACATCATCAATTAGTACCACAAAATGAGATATAAATCATGTAAAATACACAAACGCCTATCTGGGTAACTACTAAGGTTTGGCATAGTTCAGCTCGGGGTGGGTTCTTAGGCTCTTTACATGTGGTTGAGTTCTAAAGTTTGAGGTACCCGAACCAGCAGATTCCTCGATCCTCACCCATTATAGGCTCATACGGACCGAGTTCGATTCAGGGGAATATATTTCTCTATGGCCATGCGAAAGTGAAAACTTTACGAAGACATAGGTACGGATGTATCCCGAAAGCAGTCCACTAGCCCATGCGGAGGTGAAAACCTCACGAAGGCATAGCTTCTCGCTCCCACTTAAATGTGTGACCACAACGGTCATGCAATGCAATGCCAAAGTATTTACGACACCTAAAATTGAAAGTGCATTAAAAGAAGCATGATTTTTCGAAACCATTTTCCAATTTTAATCAAAAGGACAAAAATCAATCAATCTATGGCACGACTCTCAAGTCCCAGTGAGTCGTCTGTCGTCGTAACCATTTTTTGACGTGGTTGACTCAAGGGTTTTAAAAACAAAAAAGAAGGGAGTCGCCACCAATCTTTTTTGATGAGGTATGATCAGGTCACCTCGTAAAACAGTTATTTTTAATAAATAGTTTGATTAATCAAAATAACGATTTTGGTCTACGTAATCCAAAAAACAAGTTCAGGAGTCGGTTACACACGAGGAAGGGTTAGCACCCTCGATACGCCCAAAATTGGTACCAAATTGATTGATCGATGTCCTAACGTTGAAAACTTTGAAACGATTCGAAAATAGATTCTTTTACTTTCAAAATTTGAAGGGATCGGAAGGGACGTTAAGGCTCTCTTATTTTCGATGAGATAAAGCACCATGTCCAGTAAGTTAGGGCGCAATACTTTAGACTTCCGAAACTAAGCTTGCCTTTAAAAACTTGGTTTTATATTTGAAGAGGATCTCCCGTCATTTGTCAAACGAGAGGTCAGAACCCAGTAAGTTAGGGCTCGTTTTCTCGAAGGTCCAAATTAGGAATATTCCCTATTTTTTAAAAACTTATCCGAGGTATCTAGATGTCGAGTCCGATGAAGTTAGTAGCGACATTTCAATTCTGGAATTAAGTGTTTTGTTCAAAATTTGAATTGTGATTTTAAAAGGGACATTCCGTTGTTTAGCTTAAACCAGAAAAATCGAAACCCAGTAAGTTAGGGCTCGACCCACTCGAATTGCTAATACGGAATGTCGATTGTTATAAAACTAAGATATCGGGAAGGATAATATGCTAACAATATAATAGTAACGATAATGATAATAGTAATAATAATAATAATGAAAATAAAATAGTAGTAGTGTAGTAATAATAAAATAAAGATAATGAAAATATGTTAAAAATAATAACAATAACAAAATAATGACGAACATAAAGTGATGACGATGATTATAATAATAATATTATTAAAAATAAAATAATGATAATAATGAAAATAATAACAATATGTTAACATGAATATTAATAATGATAATAATAATAACTTAAATATAAAATAACGATATATTGCTAAGAAAAATAATAAAAACTATAATAGAAAGTACAAAAGAATAAGTAAAATAAACAATAATAAAATACAAGTGGAAATAATAATAATAATAATAATAATAATAATAATAATAATAATAATAATAAATAACCAATAATAATAAAAATATTAAATAATAGTAAAAGTTGCAAAATGGCAAAATAATTGAAAAATGGGTTAAATTGCATGAAAAACAAAAGTTTCGGGTCAAATTATAAATAAAACAGGGGTTTGGGGACTAAATTAGAAACGCGCATAAAAGGTGGGGGACCAAAGAGGTAATATTCCCCAGTAAGTTAAACGTGGTGTTTGAGGGAAGGACCAAATCGTGAAACCGTGCAAAATTTAGGGCCAATGTACAAATACTGCAAACTTGATTTGAAATACTAAAAATGTGGAAGGGCCAAAAGGGCAATTTGCCCAATCAATGAAAAAACACGCGGATCCTGAGGCGGGTCGGGTCAACACGCGGATCCTGGGGGTGAAACGACATCGTTTTGGGCGTTAAGATCAGTCCCAAAACGACGTCGTTTTGAGGGGCTATATAAGGTCCAAAAATCAGAAAAAAATTCATTTCACCTGCTTCTAAAAAAAAATTTCTAATCTTTTGTTTTTTTCTCTGCAGGTTTTGTTCGTCGGCATTGCTCGCCTTAATTCGCTTTTTCCGTCAGCACGACGCCGTTGTCACGGCCACCGTGAACGGTGGCTAGAATTTCACAAAAAAGGTATTTTTTTCTCTTTTTTAAAAAATATAT
Organism: Gossypium rotundifolium; assembly: GCA_025506655.1. Taxonomy (NCBI): domain Eukaryota; kingdom Viridiplantae; phylum Streptophyta; class Magnoliopsida; order Malvales; family Malvaceae; genus Gossypium; species Gossypium rotundifolium. Next base: position 192,731,918 of record CP106727.1, read on the forward strand.
ATGTATGTGTATTTGGGTTGAATAATAAATAAAAAAGATTCGAAACACGAATGAAAGAGTGTAAACAAATATAAAATCACCTCGTTTTTTTAATTGCTCGATCTCTGCCCTTTTTAGTGCTTGAATCTATTTGTTTTTCTGTTTTCTTTTTTGTATTGCTTAAAAAGGGAAAAAAATTTTCTTATACAATTGTTTGAAACGGCTTATATAGCCATCTTTTACAATTTTTTAAATCTATTTGCTTGCGTGTTTTCTCTTGTAGGTGCAACTTGAGGGCGGTGGACGTGACATGGGCGGTGGCTGGTGGCTCTGACGGCGTCGAAGACCGAGGTCAAGTCGATGATGGGGGTAGGTTCAATACCGAGTTTAGAGGCTAGGGTTTCTTGAATTTTTTTGTTTGAGCCTTTAGGTTTGATTTGGGTTTGTTGGGTTTTGGGTTTGGGACGGACAAAATGGGCTTGCACATTCTATTTTTATTACTATTATTTTTTATTACTATTACTATTATTATATTCACTATTATTATTACTTTCCTTATTATTATTATCATCATCATCATCATAATCATCATCATCATCATCATCATCATTATTATTATTATTATTATTATTATTATTATTATTATTACCTTTATTTTTTATTACTATTATTATAATTATTATTCTTATTTTTAAACTGTTTTATCTAATATTTATTCGTTTATTTATTTGTTGATTCACTATTAAATTTTTAATTATTTTTAGTTTTATTTATTTGCTTACTCATTTTTTTTATAATTAGTCATTTTATTTTATTTTTGCCATTATTATTTATATTATTGCCCTCACTTTTATTCAATTGTGCATATCGGTACTGTAATTCATTTTCTATTTTACTACGATCATATTACATTTTATTTGATGCATTAAAATTTTTTGTTTTGAAATAATCAAATACTCCGCGTTCTAAGGTTCGAAAGAAATCATACCCTAACTTATTGGGTCTCGATTTTTCTCATCGAGTCTAAAGAACCTATTATTTTCCTTTTAAAATCAAAGCATAAAAGTTAAATAAAAGCTTATTCTCGGGAATTCAAAAAGGTTGTATCCTAACTCACTGGATGTGACATTTTGTTATCTCGAGATAAGGATTTTTAAAAACAAAGGCAATATTCTGTATTTGGAATTTTGAGAAATCGTGCCCTAACTTCTTGGGTTCGATTTTTCATTTGACCAAAATGACTGAATATCTTTTTTTGAATTTAAATGCATGAGTTTAAAAGTCAAAAGACAAGTTTAGCTTCAAGGATTTAAAACATTGTATCCTAACTCACTGGGTATGACATTTTACTTTTTCGAAATAAGCGGGTCTCAGCATCCAATTTAATTTATTCGAGTTTTTCTTTAAAGAGGATCGTATATTAAAATCTTTTCAAATTTTTGACATTAAGACGTTAATCAATCAATTCGATACCAATTTTGGGCGTTACGAGGGTGCTAATCCTTCTTCGTGCGTAACCGACTCTCGAACCTGTTTTCTCGAATTTTGTAGGCCAAAATCATCGTTTTAATAAATCAAAATGTTTTAACGATCAATCTCAAGTGACCGATCACACCTCAAAAAAAGATTGGTGGCGACTCCATTTTCGTTTTTAAAGTCGACCCCGTTTTCTAACAAGAAAAAATGGTTTCGACAAAATCTACATACAATGGTGAATTTAAAAATTTCTTTTTAGAGAGTCGGAAATTAATTATAAACTTTTGAGAGGTCAAAATATAATTTAATTTATAATTTAATTATTTTTAAGGGATTAATTTTCTTATTTTTATTTTTTGGGGGCTAAAGTGAAATTTCATTATATATTGTCGGGCTTATAATTTATTTTCACAAATAATTATTTGAATGGTAGCTACCATTTTTAAACAAAGTGTGTAGACATCACCATTTTTTATTCTGTTTCTTTTGGAATCTGCAAGTTGGATCCACATTCACCATTCGGATCTTATTTTGGTACTCAAGTAGGCAAAGTTGGCAAGTTCTTTTACTGTATGTATATATCCACACCAGTAGTGCATACACGTAGATAATTTAGCTTTATATGATCTCATAACTTTTTGCACGATTTTCTTTGTCTAATTTGATTGTTTGTATATATATATATATATTATATATTTGAGATGGCATAGTGATAGACATGGGCGGTGCAAGGGCATGGAGGGGGGTCACATGGTAAAATTGTAGTTTAATCCCTCTAAATTCTAAAACTGTACATTATAAAGGTAAAATTATATTTTAAACCCCAAAACTTATGATGAAATTTTGGCCATCCAAAAAGATTTCTGACCTCGGTTACAAGTTTTGGAAAGTGTAATGTTCTTCTTTGTTCACTTACCTATTTATTAGTTCATACGAAATCTCATTTAGATATGAAGTTCGAATTACTTTTGATTTTATCTCATAAACTCCAATCAAAAGTTGATTGTTTTTCATTGGAACTTGGCGATCTCTTTGAATTTGCTTACTGCTGGGACCAACGTATTTGCATTGCGGATAAGAACAGAAAACAACAAATCAATAAATAAATGAAAATCTTGGAAAAAGGATAGGTGTCGGCGATAACAGTTTTGCAGCAATTGCCTTTACACTTCAATCAACGAGTTAAGGAATTCTTAATCCGAAACTGGTAGGAGTTTACTTCTATTATTCTTCGAGGATATCCCTTTCAAAGTATTCACCGATTTAACATTCTTATGATCCTATTCATTAATCGGTATTTTTGATATTCTCTATCGCGTCCATTTGAAATCATTGAAAATATATCCAATTGTCACCTTATTTAAATTTATAGTGACAAACCACTTGATTACTTACCTCTGACACACTAATGGAAGCTCAACATGCAGCACCTTAAGACCCCAATCAAGGGTCTAAAAACCCATTGCCTTCTCTCTTTCCAATTTTAATGTCATTTCCCTCATCGCCTGACATTGTCTCTAATGACTCTTTGTCTTGCTTTGAATGAAGTGAACTATCTATTTCTACCTCCTTCACCTTGTTAGAATTGGGCATTATTAAATTCAATTGATTAATGTAATTAATTTTAAGTATAGATGATAATGGAATAAGAATTGAAATTTTATTATCAACTTCCACCTCATTGTTGAATGATATTGCGAAAAAACTTATGTAATATTTTTAGTTAATGATTTTAAATTTGATATTTTTTTAAAATATATGTACTATAATTTATTCGCAAACGAAAAATTATATATATTTACTATAAAAACCTAAATTAGCCCGGGCCCAAAATCAAATATCAAAACCAAAATAAAAATATTAACAGTCTCAAGTCCAAATTACAGCCCAGATTAAAAAACCCTAAGCATAACCTAAACAGGCCCAACAACTTTAAAATTTTTTCAGAAAAGCCAGAAACCCTAGGGTTTTTGGCGCCGTTCTCCTCAGGCACCCCGCCCGCGCCTCGTCCCGAGGCCTAACCACTTCGTTGCTGTCGTTTCACCAAAGGAGCAAAAAGGCCACCTGCTCCCCTTCGTTGACTCGCCCGAACCTGCAAACAAAGAAAAAAGGGACAAAGGCTCGATGGCAGAGAAACAGTGACAAAACAAAAGCAAACAGTGAATAAAAGCAATGTAATCGGCTATAAAAGCCCCGGATCTGATTTGTTATTTTTTACAGAGAAAAGGAATACAAAAAAAAAACACAAGATTAATCAGAAACGAAAAGAAAAAAAGTGATTTTATTTTTTGTTTCATTTCGAAATAATAATAAAAACAAAGAGTTTTTTTATCTTTTATTTTTCTTTTTGAAACCCTAAAGAAAAAAGAGAAAGAAAACACTTACCCAATCGCCGTCCTCGCCGCCGTCGAAGGCTCCGTCGGGAAAGGGCAAAACCTTTCGATTTCTTTGCCCACGGCCGAGCACCAGTGAGACTGCGGGGATTTAAACCCCAGATCGAGGTCCCTTTAGAAAAGAGGGTTAAAAAGGAAAACTTTTCAGTTTCCCGGCGATCGGCGCGATGGTCGATGGCCGGAACCCTAGGCCGGACCAAGGGAGAGTGAGAGAGGATTGGGAGAATTTTTCTAGTTTTTTTTTTTTTTTTTTTTAAGAACAGAAGGAAATGAAATTTTAAAAAAAATTGCTTAAATATGCCTACTAAACGACATCGTTTAGGGTTGGTCACCATAACCCTAAGACGACGTCGTTTTGCCCTTAGGATTCGCGCACCAACCCGATCCGCTCAGAGGATCCGCACGTTTTGGTCGAATGTGTTATTTGCGCTATCGATCCTTTCGATTTTGCATCGCGTTGCAATGTGGTTCTTTTTCCTTTTTAAAATTTGACTAGTTAATTTTATTTTGTTTTCACTTTGGTCCCTAGACAATTTTAAAGAGGGGACACTTGAAACGGCGTCGTATTAGTTGGGCCGATGACCCGAATCTGGCCCGAGTCAGACCCGGGTGTTTTGATAAGGACGTGGTTTATTTGTTTCTTTGGTCCCCCTATTTTTAACTGCTTTTAAAATCAAGTCCTATTTCTTTTTTTTGCCTTTTAATTTTGCCCTATAATTTTCGTACTATTTCATTTAAGCCCTTTTCAAAACAGTGCGCATATGGACAAGGGGACTATTGCCTAATTGGTCCCTGTCCTTCCCTTGCGCATTCGATTTTAATCCCTTAAGCCATTTTACTCTATTTTTATTTTATGATTTGTACTTTAAATTCTGTTTAGATCACGATTTAGTCCCTTGCTTTCAATCTTCATATTTTATTTTCTTTCGTATTTATTTATTTATTTATTTACTCATTTATCTACTTATTTTCTTTTTATTTTTTGTTTTTTGTTGTTTCTTATTCTTATTCTTATTATCATTATTATTGTCCATTCATATATTTTATTTACAAATGGCACCCTTAACTTCATTTATTTTTATTTTAGTCCTTTATCTTCAATATTCTATAAATTATTTTCCTCAATTATTTTACGATTTATAATTTGTTTTTATTCAAATTTCAATTTAATTCTTTATTTATTTATTTTCAACTTTTCATTATTTTTTGTGTTGTTATTTAATTAGTCATTTATATATTTATTATTGCAACTTCGACTTCTCATGCTTTTTATTTCACTATTATTTACTTATTATTTATGAATTTATTATCGTTTTATTTTTATTTTAAAGTTTATATTATTCATATTTACACATTTCTTATTCATTATTTGTACATATTTCATTCATTGTTTTTACATGATATTTATCATCATTACTTAGTATCTTTCACTTCTATTTTTTTTTGCTTATTTTAAATTCACTAATTTATTTTTATTATGATGCAATTACTAATACTAATCAAATTTATATTATTATGGTATTTTTATTTATTTATAGTATTCCTATATCAAACATTAGGTTTTAAAATCATCTATTTATACATTAAGTTCGAATAAACAAAATACATATCGTTTAAATACTACGTTCGATGTTATTCAAAAAAAGGAAAGTTTTCAAAGTAAGGCAATATTCTGTGTTTTGAAACTCGAGAAAGTCGTGCCCTAACTTACGGGGGTTTCGATTTTTCTCGTTGGATCCAAATAACCGAATATCCTTTTAAAATTGAAACACGTGAGATTTCAAATAAAAAAAAATAAAGGAAAAATTATTCTCAAAGATTCGAAATGTCATGTCCTAACTTACTGGACGTGACGTCTAGTTGCCTCGAGATAAGAAGGTCTTCAATATATTTTTCGACTTATTCAAGCAAATTTTTAAGTAAATAACATATATATTACAAAGAGAGATCGTAATTTAAATTCTTTTCGAGATTTTAACTTTCGATATAAAGATATCAAATAATCAATTAGGTACCAATTTTGGGCGTAACGAGGGTGCTAATCCTTTCTCGAGCGTAACCGACTCCTGAACCCATTTTCTGAATTTTTGTAGACAAAAAATATTGTTTTAATAAATCAAACTTCTTATTAAAACGATCAAATTACGAGATGACCCAATCACGTCTCTTAAAAGTGATCGGTGACGACTCCTATTTTCATTTTCAAAATAAAAGTTGATTTCAAAAAGATGGTTTCGACATTTACATAATTTTTTTATAAATCAAGTCACACTAATTGAGAATTTATTAATTAATTTTTAAAATTTATGAATAATATTATTTTATATAATTTTTTCTTTTATTTATAGTGAGCGTGATATAATCTAATATGTATAATGTAATATTAATATATATATATATATATATATAAACATAAAGATATTTAAAAGTTAAAATAGTAATTTAAAAAATTGTGACGAGTGAAGCAAACAAAGCATGTATGTATCATAATTGTTCTTCTCCACCGCCTCATAAAGCGTATCATCTTTTTAAAATACTTGCATTTTAGAGCAAAGTGGTGAAAAATTCACAAAGCGTATCATGTTATTATCTGTCTTCTTTTGAATAAATTATTGGTAAATTTATGTTTTATTTATTTAACTTTGAAAAGTTATAAAATGGTGATTAAATTATTTGAAAGTTTGCATTTAAGTTTTTGAACTATTTAAAATTTTTTATTATTAAGTTATAGGACTGTTAAGTTTAATTTTTTTTTTTAAATCTGGCTGGTAAGCTTCAAGTAATGATTTCACAATCGATATTGTGGATCAGTACCTCTTGGCACGTAGAAGAACAAACATTAGATCCAAGTCGATCTGATAGTTAGCGTCAGAGATCGGATAAGAAAGTTGTTTGAATTTTGATTTGCGGACTTGTAACGTTCAAAATTGTTTCATGAAAAAATCGAAATGTAGAAACAGAAGAGGGAGGAGAGCTTTCGATTGGTGCAGATTGTGCGAACAGAGAAGCCCATACAACAGTGAATTTAACAACTTAAATAAAAACTTTTAAATAGTTCAGTGACATTTTGTAACTTTTTAAAGTTGAAAGATCAAAATGTAATTAATGTAATATTTTAATGACTCTGGGTGTAATTTACTTTTTATTATTATTAAAAGGTAAGAGTTATTTAGAAATGAAATATGAAACAAGCCTCACTGAAAACTTATGTAATAATTAGTAGGCATGTGATTTGTTATATAATGAAAAACAATGTATTAATCAAATTGGTGAGTGCCACCTTCCGACAACCACTTGAAAGACATGATGATAAAACAGCCATGCATTTTTGATGAGGTCATATAGGATTCACTATGCTCCAACTTAAATAATAATGGGTTTTCCTTTCACTGCAATGGAAAGAGATTAAACAATGTTGGAAGCTCCATTATTTCAGATATTTCATTGCCAAAAAAAAAAAATGTATATAAAAGGAATGCACAAGTTGCCGTCAAGTGGCGGAAAATGGCAACAAATTGAACCAAGGGATCACAATCTAAATTTAGTATAATTAGTGACCCTGGAAAATTTCACAATGGTGACGATCAATTTGCTGTTCAACAGTTGCAAGCACCTGATAGTTTTTTCTTTCTTTCTTTTCTTATTTTTAATGACAAGTTCCCGCTGTTGTGGATGACTCATCCAGGCATAAACCAGAAGCCGTTGATCATGGTGGACTACACCAAGACTTGCTTACATATTTAATTAACTTTCTCACAAACAAATCCATCATCATAGTGGGACAACAATGAATCAAACGTTAACATAGCTTTCGCCATCGAAGATCAATCAGGTTTGATAGGGAAAAATACCCGACTTAGAAATGAAGGAAAAAAATATAGAAAACACCCACTTTCAGAAACTGTTTGCTTGTGGGGATGAAGTTATTGTTTGTAGAATTGGGGTGACAGTGTCCCACACTATAAGAAACTACGTTTCGGTGTGTGTCCCGGTCCAGAGCAAAACATGGAGGAAATGCAATTTCCATGAAGTGCTGCTGATGCTAACATCTATAATGCCATTCATGCTTTTTCCTAGGTTTGTGATTTATTCTCTCATTTTTCTTTTCCAACAAATTTGCATCATGATGCAGTATGCTCGGATTCTGAAAGAATGCGCCTTGCTTCGTTTGCAAGATCCATTAAATGTTTATCTTTACAACCTAACCAGGAAGAAAGAAATGGCAAAGTGTAGTATTGGTTGGAAATCATATTAAGCAAAGAGGTGTGGAACATATGATTGAAGTGGAAGAAAACAAATTCAGAAGGTAGTGAAAAGAAGCTCACCAATCTGAAGAAGAGCCTTTTCTAGTTGGAAAAGATATTCTCTGTTTGGTCCCGAGGGGCCTTCCGCACGAACAATTTGCCTGTACATAGGAGGAAATAATGAATCAAAACTGGGTATCACTGCTAGAATTGACAGCTATATATCTAAATGATTCACAGTATGATGATGAAGCAGATTATCAATGATAAACCACTGCAGAAAACTCATTATGGGGCCTTTGATTTTTCAGTAGCACATCTGTGGGGAGGAGTCTTCTATTTGGAAGAAGATTTGGCCACAAATTTAAGCAATGATTTTAGGACCTGATAACATAGAAATGTCAATTCTAGATTTGAATTATTTGAAACTTGATTAGCAACCTAACAATGAGTCTATTGGCCACAAAGTGTTGGCTCTAACTCCTCATTTCAGCACCAGAATTAGAGGGTTGAATTCATTCAATAAATACCGCACTTGCAGTACCTGGAGGCTGGACACAATTGAACGTAACCAGAAGAAAGCTGATAGACATAGGATCATTTGATTAAACACACTCTCCACTGTTGAATTCAATAAACAAAATTGGCCACGAGTGTAGAAACACTATGAAATTCTGCATGTGGGAATACTAGGCATTATGAGGTTTTTGGGCCAAAACTGACTTGGAAGGCAGGGCTGAGCTAAAAATGACAATCCAGAAATCGAAAATCAATCAGAACATTGGTATTTAGACGGTTTAGGTTCATAAGTTAAAAGCTTGCAATTATTCGAACCGAACCAAACCAAACCGAGCTGAACTCAATTTTATTTTATATTTAATTTATAATTAATTTGATTTTTTTATGATGTAAAAGATAAATATTTTATATTTAATGAAAGTAATTTTGAAATACTATATAAAAACTAATTTTAAAAAATATATTTATGAAAAGGACTTTGAATTTTTAGCAAGTAATGTCCAAAAGGCATAAAACAAACTTATTTATCGTAATAAAATCCAAATACCCAAAACCTAAAATTGTTTAGAAAAACTGAAAAATGAACCGATTCGAATTATCATGGATGGTTCAAAAAATTCCAAAAACAAAAACAAAGAAAAAGAGGATCGAACTGAAGCTAGCCTTATTGGAAGGTAAATCCCTTTTTAGCTACTATCCTTAAACTTGGACAGAATGCTTTCATCAATGACATGTAAAAAACAAAAGGGTATTTGGAAAGCAGCGTGGCACTAGTGCTTAGATTTTGCATTTCGTTCCATAGCATTCAACAATTCTGCAGAAAATCCTGTTAATGGTTTTTTTTTTTTTTGTCCAAATGGGAATCTTGGAGAGAAAATGTTTGATTAATTTGTTTGCTTTTACCCCATCCTTTTGTAGGTTTGGTGGTTTAAACATTGATTATATCATAGTTGGAGAGAAAATGCATGGATTGCAATAACATACTTGGCAATGTCTTCTATAGAAGCAGGCCCCAAGTAGTTCGGATTAAGCTTCTTGTCAGGAGATGCTATGTACCTGAAGATTTTGGTGTCAAAATATAGAATTTCATTATCTTCAATGATAATAATGTAAGAAAAGAATGCCATTCGGAAAACACTTACACCATTACTCCAGAAATGGCTGGAGTTGTAGCTAAGGGATCCTGAGACGAAGTTCAATAGAAATACATGAACATAAAAAGCTTACATTATACTAGCGTTTCTTAACTTAACAAATGTATCGACATTCAAAACTCACGGTGAAGAAATCAACATAAGCTTTCTTGTCATACTGCTTCTCCCTCACTTCTAAATACTGCGTACAATTAAAAAAAAAAAGAAAAAGAAGAAAGAAGCAATGATCACAACTGAATAAAACATTTTAGGCTGGTAAGTAAATCACGGGCAAGTCAACACAAACAAAAAGCTGAATTATATGAATGGAAAAGAAAGACTTGAATGCTTTGTAACAGCTAACAAGCCTTTAATAACAACAATCTGCAAACAAGGAGTAAGAATATTTAAGAACAATATAAGAAGGCAAAAATGGCCCATTTCAATAAAAGAAGATTAAAGATGGAGAAATCCAAAGGAAAATTTTTCTTCAAAACAATTTTTTAGTACAATAATGCTAATAGGAGGAGAAAGATGCTTGTAGCTAGATAAACTTGGTTAACTATATATGTACCAATAACAACATAGCATTTCTCTATTGCGAGTCTGTTAGACGTCAATTAGTATCTTCGTATTGAAGACGTTAATTGTTATTTTTATTAGAGATTTTCTTTAATTAAAAGTATATGGTATTTGGAGTCTTTCTTTATTTAGAGTTTCTCAGCTTATATTTCTTTTATTCAAATAAGTAAACTTATATAACCTCTATTAAAGAGGCAGATTGGTAGTAATAAAATTAAGTCAGAATTTATTCCAATATTTCAGAGGTTTAAGACTATCTTTTAACAAGTCTAAGGTCTGGAATTCCTTTCAATGAGTTCTAATTGTTCATCATATGTCATTCAATCAAGGAAAGAGCCCTGCTAAGGCAGACAACTTGCTTACGAATCGTCCTGTGACAAGATCCATTAGTCGGGATTGTAGTAAAATGCCATTGTCAAAGTTTAGGCTGCTCAAATTTTGCCACCGTTACCACAAGAATTGACTCTCTTTTCATTTTAATCTGCCTACTAATTCACCAGGTCATTTCTTATTCAGAAAGCTCTGGATCGAAAGTTTTCTTCAACTTCCAGATAAGTCCTAGGATGTTAACAAAATAAAATTAAACTACAGGAGTGACATTAAGCAAGAAGGTATATACACAGTGTAAACTTACACATCTACTGAGATATTTAGGATCAATGCCATTCAGAAAAGGAAATATATTAGGCTATAATTATCTTCAAATTCAACCTTGTTATTGATATTCAATCATCCAACTCTAAACTTTGTATTTACCAACCTATTCAGACAGTGCAATACCATTGGTAATTTTGGGGTGAGATCATTTCCCTTCCAAATCAATTCAGTATAGCAGCAACCCAAAGTCCCCAACTAATCCTCTAAAATTGCAGTGTCAACGTGCTACTGTAAAAAAGATGTCTTTGGGAATGATAAGAAACTAAAATTAATAACTTCCTTTTCCATTTGTATAAGGAGCAATTAAGGAAGCACCATGAACATGATAGCAGTACTTTAATCAGAGCTTAAGCAGTAAAAGGAAAGAATGATGGATGACACTAATGGATAATCATTTCGAGAAAGCTATATGTCACATGAATACAATTTAAGAAAGTCACTCTCAGGAGCATACCGTTATTGCAGTTTCTTTATCTTCCTCCTTGGATATCTTGTAAGCAGCTCCCCACTAGGACCTCACAAGATTGAAAAAAGCTATTTAGTTCAAATACTAGCTCATTCAATAAGTTCACATAGAACACTAAACAAAATATGTTGAAATCCACAATCCAGGCAAAAGAACTTGCATACCAAAAACATCAATTAAATAGTTCTCACAGAAATGCACAATAGAAATGTTGTTTATCCTTTAAATAAGAGAAGAAAGAAGTACACAAATTTGCAGTGCATTCAAAGGTGTGTTTGATAAATGAAATTCTAAAGATGAGCATCCCACATATCATACAGCACTCTTATCAAATAGAAATGAGTTTCTATTAATAAACAACTACTTTGATGATGCATTTTAGTTAACATTGCATTACTAAACAACTTTACAGTGCATTAACAAGTGTATTTGACAAATGAAATTCTAGAGGCAAACATCTCACATCACTCTCATCAAATAGAAATGAATTTCTCTGAATAAATGCATTATTAACAAGCTTAAAAAAATTTAAAAAATGTTTTCCATTAGTAAAGACCATAATTTATTCTTCTCATGATTGAGTGACCAATTATACATATAATAGTTGACAAGTCACTATAAACTAAACAAGCACAATGATGGATAATTGGGAAATAAAAAGTAACTTACACAGACTTCCCCAGGAGCAGGCTCCAATGTGACAGTTCTCCCAGGATACTCAGGCGTCCCTCTGTGATCAGTACTCCCTGTTTTAACAAAAAACTCACTATCATTTCTTTCAAATATTCAATAAAAATTATAACTATTTATATTAAAAAAGTATAGTAAAAGCAAACAAATTATACATAAAGGGAGGACCTTGATAGAATACACGGCGATAGTCCTTGATGAAACCAACAAGACGATCATCATAGTTAAACCCAGCTTTCCAAATAAGAGAACCGTATCCAAAGACCCACATCGCCATTTTTATTATGTGGCTCGAGTTTCGAGAACTCCCACAGCAAAGGAACTTGGCTAGACAATACTGCGAGAGAGAAAAGGGAGAAGGAACTGAGTCAGAAAGAAAAGTGAGCAGATAAAAGAAGACAACATCCAATGAGAGACGATCAAAAAGGTTTAAAACAAAAGGGGAACAGTGCCAAAGTGGCTGATCGTGTAATGGTGTGATTGGTACTTATGCACTGTCAAGATTTATTTGGAGTTAAAGATCTTGGGTTGGGTCTTTACATTTTGTTGTTTAGTGAATCATTAATTCTGTCCATGGGCTTCTCCTCATAATAATAAAAATATTTATAAAATCCATGATAGTTGCCGTTAGGCTTGTCCAAGGTTAGGGTAGTCCGCCCGGCCTGTTAGGCTCGGCCCCATTTTGGTTTAAATTTATTACCTTCCTACAGTTCTTTGTGTTTTGTGCTACTCTTCCTACGCCTTGAAACACATGTACATAATGAATTTGATTTATTACTTTAAGTACCCTAAAAAAAGCCTATTTAAAAAAAAATTAACTATGCCAACATTTGCATGTTTCTTAAATGATTTTTCAACAATGGTATTGCCTATAAATGAATGCTTGACTAATGTATTCAGTCAAGTGAACTTCACTCGACTATATTCGATATTATTCTTATCGATTAAATAATGCCCAATTAACCTCTACATTACTGGTTCAAGACCATATTGAGCCCCATAGTACCTTCTTTCAGGGTGATTATCACTTCACTATAAAAAAAATGGAAGCTAAGAGTCTCCTGTTTTTACCTTTTGATCATGGTTGCAAGCAATGACAGCCACATTAAAATGTGAGGTACTTCAGCTATCTTCAAAAAGCCCGCTAACTCTAAATGTGCTTTTTAGTCCAGCATGTTGTTCATTTGGAATAAAAGAATATATTTTTTGTCGAATCCAAAGATTTTGTTCTTCAACCTAGTAAGTATATGCAAACAAAAATAATCAATATTTTATATTCAACATAATAAAGAATTTAATACTAAAATCAAATATTAACAACAATAATATTAGCTTAAATAATAAGTTAATAAAAATTAGGACATATTATAAAATTGGTCACCCAATTATTATAAGTTTCTTTTTATGCACTAAAAATAAAAATTTTCATTTTAGGCATTGTCGTTAAAAAGTCATTTTCATTTTAGGTGCTACCGTTAAAAACATTTTCATTTTGATCACCCGCTATTAATTCAATGCTATTTTACACTTATTTTAGGCACCCAACTTTAATTAATTTTCATTTTGATCACTAATTTCATTTTAAAAAAGAATAAAAAAATATATCTTTACATGGAATTGAGTTATTCAGATACAAAGATGAAACCAAATTTTTCCTTGTAACTCAATTTCCTATAAAAATCAAGGGTTTCGCACATTACTGAAAAACTAAAATTAACTTTAAAAGGGGAGAAGAAATTAAAGAGATAAAAATGTTTTTCTTGTAAAAACCCAATGTTTTCCAATAAAAACCTAGGTAACTCCCGGCAAAAAAAACTCAAAATTTTCCCTCTACTTGGAATAAAATTAAAAATAATTTTGAAAAGGGAAAACAGTTCCATGAAATTAAAAAGATAAAATGATTTTTTTTTAGAAAAGTCAAGTAATTCCTATAAACCCTATATCTTTTCAATGGGAAAAACTAAAATTAATTCTAACAAAGGCAAAAGTAAAATAAAATAAAATGATTTTTTCACCTAAAAACATAAGTTTTTCCCTGTACAGAACCCAAGTTTTCTCTTATAAAATTCACGTTTTTTATTTTACTTAACAAAAAAATTTCTAAAAATAATAAAAGAAATTAAAAAGATAAAATACATTATCAAAATGAAACTTATTAAATTTGAGTGATTAAAATGAATGTAAAATAACATTGAATTAATATCGGGTGACCAAAATAAAACAAGTTATAACAGCAGTGCCTAAAATAAAAATGATTTTTAATGATAATGACTAAATTGAAAATTTTAATTTTTGATGCCCAAAATAAAAACTTATGAAAGTTAGATTACCAACTTTGTATTTTACCCTAAAAACTACTATATGAGTAATATGATTCCCTTACTTCACTAGATCCTTAGGGTTTAAAAATCAAATTTAAATTATTTGGAAAGGGTTTTGGCTTAAAAACTCAATGAACTCAATGATGATAAGAGACAATTTTAGTTCGTGTGAAAAAATAGATAAAGGAGAGAGTTTTTATGGGCATGATAAAAAATGAAAATGAAGAACTCAATATTCATTACAGTTGAGTTCCATTTAATGCATTTATTAGGTTTAAGTTAACTCTAAATGGTGAAGTTTGAAATAAAGAAGGTGTCCATTCAATGCATTTATTAGGTTACGTTTTCCAAACATTTAAATTTTAACTAAAGAAGAATTTGACCCCTCGACCTTCGTGGGTATTAAGGTCTTTTTGTCTTTATTAACATTAAACTCTTGATGGTTAAATTTAAATGCATTAAATCAAAAGTAACTCAACCCTTATGGGTGTCAAGATCTTCTTGTATTTATTAGGGTTTAACTCCTCATTAGTCATTACTAAATGTAAATATATTTATTCATTTTACAAGAAACTCGATACTCATAAATGTCAAAGCATTTAAATATGTACTATAAATATTTTTTGTACTTATCATGAATCTTAAGCTTGAAAGATGAGGCTACCTATAGAAAATTTGATACTCATAATTGTCGAAGTAACTTTTAAAAGTGAAATAATATTTGAAGAAATACATTCTAATAAATAATTAAAAAGTTTACAATACTCAAGTAAAAAAAAAAAAACATGTAAAAATAAAGTAGATGCAAGGGAATCGTAAGTTTTAGAAGTATCTTATACCTTTCATGTCTAAAGTTTTTTAGTCTAATAGTTGAGTTCATTTTAATTATCATTTGCATGACAAATATTTACTAAATTCGACGGTCTATAATGAAATGAGTTTTCAATCTTTGATTAACAACTTATTTTCCTATTAATTTACATGATGGATATATGTATTAAATTCAACTTTCTACGTTACTCATTAGCAATTAAGGATTCAAATAAATTGAGTTAAAATTTATATATATTGTAAAAATAAAAGGTTCGAGTTGTCTAGACATTAAATCTGAAATTAATGTCAATTGAAGACTTGAATATAAATTTTTTTGTTATTCGCTTCAATCATTTAAAAAATGTTAGAACATTGTTGGAAAAACTTTACTTGAATATCATCTCGATTTAAACATGATTGTCGAAACTCTTTTTTTTTTTAGTATCGACTTTTATTTTAGAACAACGAAAAAATGGGAGTCATCACCAATCCTTTTTTTATGAGATGTGATCGGGTTACCTCGTAATTTAATCTTTTTAATAAAAGTTTAATTTATTAAAAGAATATTTTTCGGTCTACAAAAAATCCAGAGAATGGGTTCGGGAGTCAATTACGCACGAGGAAGGATTAGCACTCTCATGATGCCCAAAATTGATACCTAGTTGATTAATTAATGTCTTAATGTCGAAAATTAAAAATTTGAAAAGAGTTTAAAATACGATCACTCTTTGTATTATGTTATTTTACTAAAAAATTCCTTAAATAAATCAAAAGAGTATGTTAAAGACCTTCTCATCTAGAGATAAAAAAAAATGTCACATCCCGTAAGTTAGGACACGACACTTCGAATTCTTGAGAATGAGTTTGCCTTTATTTTTTATATTTGAAATATTACGAGTTTTAATTTTAAAAGGATATTCGGTTATTTAGACCCAATGAGAAAAATCGAAACCCCGTAAGTTAGGGCACGACTTTCTCGAGTTTCCAAATACAGAAAATTGTCTTATTTTGAAAACTTTCCTTCTTGAATAATAACAAACTTAATATTTAAACGATGTGTATTTATCTTATTCGGGATGTAATATAAAATGGCCCATTATGGATAAATATGTTTAAACGCGATTTTGACGTAATTTTAACAAAATGAAATAAAATAGTGATATAGAAAACAGAACGATGATGTATGAATGAAATGTCGCATTAATAAATAACAATAACGAATATACTAATAAAAACAATTTACGAGAATTACATAATATACACTATTTTAACATTAATATGAACAATAAAAATAAATAAAATAAATAATAACAATGATAATAATAACAAAGTATACACATAAAGGACAATGCCAATCAAAAAAGAAATAATAAAGACAAAGAAATAAATAAATACATAAATAAATATAAGGAAAAATAGTTTATAAAATATTGAAAATAAACAACCAAATTAATATATAAGTGAAATTAAAGGCACAATTTATAATAAAATATATAAATAAATAATAATGATAATAGTAAAATATAAAAGTACATAAAAAGAAATTAAATGAACTTTGATTATTGAAAAGGTTGAAGAAATAATAAGCAAATGAATAAATAAATAAATAGACTAATGAATAAAATAGTTTGCAAAAAAGAAAAGAAAAAGGATTGAAGTTAAATAAATGGGGATCAAATTGAAATTAAAGTGAGATTAGGGAATATAAATTATAACTAATAAAAAAATAAACAAAAATAAGGATTAAAATAAAATGCGCGAAAAGAAATAAGGATTAAATGAGAAATTTCCCAAAATCCCCAAAATGCACCGTTTCAAAAAGGACTAAAATGGAAAATAAACAAAATTACATTGTAAAATTTGAAAGGAAATGGACCTGATTGAAAAGCATTTTAAAATCTGAAGGGCCAGGACCACCAATAACCCATAGGACGTGAAAACACGTGGATCTTGGCTATTTTCGGGTCTGCGGTTGACATAATGACACCGTTTCAGGTGTTTTTCCTTTTAAAATGGTCTAAGAACCAAATTAGAACAAAAATAAAAATGTATGGAAAAATTTTAAAAAATAAAAAAGGATGGGATCTGGTTGAATTAAGCCTCAAAAGCGGAACGGCTCGTCGCGCAATTAGACCATCAGTTAAAAAATAGCGGATCCCCTGGGTCGGATCGGGTCGGCGTGTAACATCCTGAAAAGGGCCTATGCATTTTCGGTTTAATTGTACGAAATGACATGTCTTATGTGTTATGAATGTATTATGAACATTTTTGGAAACTTAGAAATGTTAAGTTAAAAGAGGAAAGTGAACATTTTGGAAACTTAAGCTAAAAGAGGAAAGTGAACATTTTGGAAACTTAAGTTAAAAGAGGAAAGTGAACATTTTGGAAACCTGGAAATGTATGGAAATGTTAAGTTTAAAAAGAGGAAACTAAGGCAAGGTGGCTTTAAGAAAATTAATAGAAGAAGTTTGACACACAATCAGGCTTGGAAAAGTGGCCTGGAGGTGCCACTTAGGGCCTCTGGAAATGGCGCCACATACAAGGGAATTGGGCCTAAGTTCGAGTCGCATGGGAAGCAAATAAAAGAAGTTTTATTTTTTGCTTCCAGAAGCAGAGAGGTGGACAGCATTAAGGCTCTTAAAAGAGGAGTTTTATTCTCTTCAAATTTCGGCTAAATAGGGGATAAATAATAGATTTAATATTAGATTATTTTAAGTGGATTATCGATGAGATTAATTGAGGTGATAAATAAAAGATAAACTTTATCAAAATAAGGGAGAGTTGGCTGAATAGGGGGAACTAAGTGTAGTATTTTCGGCCAAAAAGGAATAAAGGCATTTGTTTCTTATTCTTTTCTTTTGAAAGTCTCTGCCGAAATTCCCTTGTCATCTTCTCTATTTTCTTTTGTTGACAAAACCGCAAGCTCCCTCTCAAAGACTCACCATTGCCGAATCCTCTATCCCTATTCTTCTTCTTCTTTGTTTCAATTCATCAAAAGCCGAAACCTCAAAGACAACCCCTAGCCGATTACTCCAATAAGTCTAAAAGTCGAAATCTGTGACAACTATTCAGTCTTCCTAGCCGATTTCTTTAGGGCTTCAAGCAAGGGAGGTTGTCGACTTGTGTATAAAGGGGTAAGGATCTATAAGTTATCATCTTATTTCTTTTTCTTAGGCCGAAATTAGGACTCTAACTCTATTAATTTCTATGGCCGACTACTTGAAGGAAGTTTCGGGAATTAGGTGCTGTCGACTATAAAGAAGAATCTTTTGGAATTCAAAGATCTAAGGTAAGTTATGAATACCATTCGGCCATAAGCTATATTATTATGATTTAATGTTAGATTAGATCTAACATGAGTCTATAGGTAATTTCGACAAATACTAAAGGGAATTAGCAATTTCGGGATTTAGATCCCTAAGGTAAGTGTACATGAATATTCGGCCAAGGCTTATTTTGGTATGAAGATCTATTTCTTATTTCGCTTAAAAGCCGAAACTAATTAGTTAAGTGATTTTAGTGCCTAGCCGATTGCAAGGGGAGAACTCTACGAAGTTTCAGGATTTGACTATAGTCAAATCGACAGCAAGGTAAGGGTTTTTCCTTTAGGATTTAGTTTTAAAGCAGAATAGGTTTATTAATATGTTCAAATGATTGGCGAATATAGGAGTTAACGGATCTAAAAGCGTTAGATCAAGTTTTCGGGTTTTCAGGAAAGCATTAATATTAGGTGTGTATTCCACACTAATTCTTAATATGTTTATGGCAATATTTAATATGTGCATGTTTATAAGAATGTGAATATGGCTAAGGTACCGTGTTACGGTACAAAGTACTCAGGTACGTTTCCTACTCCTACTAGGATTACGAAATATGTTATATTTAACATGTGAAAAGTGACATAAATGTGGATTTAAGTATGATATGGATGAAATGAATAATATGGGGCATTCGGGTTATATGAAAAGGGGAAGTGAAAGTGGTGACTACGGTCTCACTATCTGAATGTGGTGACTTTGGTCACATTATCTGAATGTGGTAACTTCGGTTACAATATCTGAATGTGGTGTCTCATGACACAATTATTTAATCTGGTGGCTATGCCACGAATTTTATATGGGCGATGAGCACGTCGACTGCAGCGACTGCCTTCGATGGTGTGTAGCGGATGGAGGGTTGACTGAGTAGTCCCCACGGTGTGCAGGTTGGTACGGGGATGTGTAACGGATGGCATCTAGGTTTGGGTTCGGGATTGCATCATTATCTTGAATTATTATGTGAATATGATATATATGGTATGCCTACATCTATTAAATTTTAGTGTTGGTTACACATTGAGTCATTGACTCACCCCATTGTGGGAACATGTTTGTGTGATGAACAAGTGATGGACCCGGACTGGCAGAACTTGTGGTGGCCATGCTCAGCTTAAAGTTTTATTTAATTTGGACATTTTATTTTATTTAAGTACTCTACAAGTTTTATTTTGGGATTGTTTTATGTAATAAGGCCATAGTGATGATTTTATTGTTGTTTTAATTACTATGTTACGAATTTATGTTATTTAAAGATTAAGTCAATTTAATTATAAATGGGTTTTCAATATTAAAAATAAACTTGTTTTCAACTCGAGCCCAACCCACAAACAAACTATCTTTAAAACACACAGTTTTCAAAGTAACTGAAGAATTTTGTACCGGATTACATCGAGGAACACACGAGATCCGGTCCCAGCTCATGGGCGGGTGTGGGGTGTTTCATTTGGTATCGAGCCAGCTTTTAAACTCTCTACTGTGGTCTAAGGCCCAAAACATTTTCAAATCGAGCCCAAATGAGTTTTATGGAAGTATTTCGAAAATAGGCGGGTTTGATGGCATGGCACCTAAGTCTCCAACCATGATCCACTGTGTAAGTACCCCAACCATCTGTGTGATTATGTGATTTATAGAAGGGTAGAAAAGGAATGGAACTTAGAATAGAATGATAGGTATTTGAACCCTAGGACTAGTCTACCCCACTACTACATAAGACTTAAATGCCTAACTAAACAAACCTATGGCTAAGTCAACTGAGTTAGGGTGTGGTAACTCACATGCATGCATGTCTAGGATTGGATCCGAAAGAGCTCAGTATTTAAGCAAATCCTAGTGACAATTGTATGGAAAATAAAAAAATGTATGGAAAAATTTTAAAAATAAAAAGGATGGGATCCGGTGAATTAAGCCTCAAAAGCGGAACGACTCGTCGCATGAATTAGACCATCGCTAAAAATAGCGGATCCCAGGCCTGGATTGAGTCTCACAGCCTGGGTTGTATCAAAACGAAGCCGTTTTAGCGCCTAAAGCTTAGGCCCAAAACGATGTCGTATTGGACCTTATATAAATGTAAAAAAAGGAAAAAAAATCATTCTAACAACTTTTAAAAAAAAATTCATTCCTTCTCTCTTTTCCTCTTTGGGAATAACCCAGAACTCGGCTATGGAGGCAGTCGGTAGCCCGCCATGGCCATCGGTCATCAACGACGGTGGTCAGAGAGAAAAAAGAAGAAGGCTATTTTAGCCTTTTTTTGAATCGAATCTGAAGGCTAGTCCTTCGATTTTAAAAAGAAATGTCTTCGCCCTCCTCTAGCCATTTTTGATGCCGGAGAAGGCCTCCGACGATGGGGTAAGTGAAGTGACTCAGGTGAGAGATCCTTTTTTTATTCTTCTTTATTATTATTATTATTATTTTGAAGTAAGATGGAAAAAAAAAAGGAATCACCTTTTGATTTTTTTGAAGACAATTTCTATTTCAAAATCCTTGTTTTTCTCTGTATATTTCTCTGTGTGCTCGTGAAAAATTATAGGCCATTTTCATGGCTTTTATAGCCGAACATTTGATTTTACATGCCATTGTTTAAGCTACTGTTTCTCTGCCTTATTTCTGTGTTTTTTGGTCCTTTTTTGCAGATGGCGGAGTTAACGGAAAAGAGACCTTGCCATTTCGGTGCAAGGCAGCCAAGGGTGCCAGGCCTTGGGACGAGGAGCTGTAACAACCCGTTTTAGACCCGAGTAGGAACAGTGGTTTCGGGACCACAAATTTGAGGTCAAAAAAATATTTTAATATTATTTTTGGTGTTTATAATATGTGATTGAGCATGTGTGAAAATTTTATCGATTGTGTGTTTAATTTGCGAAAAAGACTTAATCGCATAAAATGTAAAAGCTGCGTGCTGATTGTTAAAGTGTCTATTTGACATGGCTTATTAAAATGTGAGTCCTTATGTTGTTATTATTCCATTGATAAATTGGATGGACAAAAATGGGCTTTAGTTGGTGGACATTAAATGAAATAATAAAGGGCAAAATGGTAAAAAGCCAATTAATGTGTGTTAAAATTAAACAAAAAGATGAAAACATGTTCATCTTTGTTTCTTTCAACCGAAAATAGGAAAATAGATAGGGCTTGGAAGCTTTCTCATATTCGGCTACTACTTAGCTCAATCAATGTATGTTTTGAGCTTGGTTTTTGATAATTTCTACGTTTTTGTGATTGTTGCTTAGTGTTCTAGCTAGCCCATACTTTAATTTTAGAAATTGATGGTGATTTTGAGATATGCCATTAATGAATGTTTGAGCTTTGTAATAGTTGGTGATGAAATATGAAAGATATGTGAAAGATTAATATGTTTTGTCTTTGAATTTTTGGTGAAATTGAGTAATTTGAACTAAATTGTGAAAATAATATTTTGAGGGACTAAAATGTGAAATAAATGAAATACATGGGCTTGTATGACACTAAGGAAAATTTGGCCTAAGCATGATGTAGTAAAATTTTATGTATTTTGTGATTTTGTAAATTAGGGACTAAAGTGTCAAAATGTAAAAAAGTGAGGGCTATTTTGTAAAATACCCTAAATATGCATGTTTGGACTAAATTGAATGAGCTAAATTTTAATATGTATAGACCAAGAAAGGAGAGATTTGGATCGAGATCGAGGCAAAGACAAAGTACTTGATTGATCGACCAGTTTCGGTATTTCGAGTTCTGGATATAGTACAAGTTGTTAAATTTATATCTATGTGATGTGAAATGAATAAATGTATAGTTATTGAATTAGAAATGTTATATATGAGATTGAGAAATGTGGCACTAAGTGTGCGTAATTAAAATTGAGACAGAGTTGAATAGCACTTTGTGTGCGAAGTAATGAAAGCTTCGGCTTTACTTATTAGCACTGTGTGTGCGATACCGAATTAAGTTCAGTTTTATATTGAGGCACTAAGTGTGCGATGACAATTATGCTTCGGCTATGAAATTGGCACTAAGCGTGTGATTAAATCAAATGAATAATAAAGGTTGATTGAAATGTGATATCGAGCATTGAGTAGCATGGATGGTGAATAACTATGTGTTGACTAAGGTATGTATTGAACCTTTGTGGTTGATGATATGGTGTATAGAATTATGAATGGTTGAGTGAGTATATTAGCTATGGATGAACTTGTGTGAATGATTGAAAGTTGATCTATGTGATGAATTAACTTTGTATATTGTATTTGATTTATTAAGTTGAATGTATTATATTACGAACTTACTAAGCTCTTAAGCTTACTGTGTGAATTATTTCTCTGTTTTACAGTGTCAGTAAAGCTAGCTCAGATCTGGGGATCGTCAACGACTCAATAACACTATCGACTATCAATTTCAGTACTTTTGAAAGATGTACATATTTGGTGTATGGCATGTATAGACTAGAAAAATGGTGTATTTTGAGATGTTGGACCATGCCATGTGACATGGCTTGGAAGTTAGATGATTTTGGCTATTATGTGTGAGCTATGTAAATGATGAATGTAGTATGAAGTAGTGAGGTTGGAAATGGTATAATTCGTGCTTGAATTGGTTAATGAGATTGGTATTTTAAATGTGAATTTGTGGTATGACTAGATGATGTTTAGTTTATATAATTTGAGTTGTGAAAATGATGTTTTGGATGGAATAATTTGAGTTTATATACTTGTATTGGTATGTTTTAATTGCATTTGAGGCATGAATTGGTTTTGGTTTGATGCTTATAAGTGATTTCAAAGTGTGGATGGTAATTTGGCCTTGAAAATGGCCTATAATTGCCCACACAGTTGAGCATACGGGCGTATGGTTCGACCGTGTCTTTCGAGGTTGTGTTTTAAAACAAGTCAGGCTCAACCACAGGCTAGACACACAGGCGTGTGACTGGCCGTATGGTGCAAGTCAATGTTGACCATGGGTGAGGCACAAGGGCGTGTCTTAGGCCGTGTGAACAAGTTAGTATATATGCCCTGTTTTGCCACGGCTTGGATGCACGGTCGTATTCGAGGCCGTGTCCCTCACGGCTTACCCACACGGGTGTGTGACCTCTGTAACTTAGAAAAATGTAAAATTTTCAAAAATTTTCGTATGAGTTCAATTTAGTCTTGACCCCTTTCTAACATGTGTTTAAGGTCTCGTAGACCTCATTAAGGGACTATATGATTGTGAATTATTTTATTTGATTGACTTTGAGTTGAAAATGATATGGAATGTTCGGAAATGATTAGTAATGCCTCTTAACCCTAGTCCGACACTGGTTACGGGTTAGGGGTGTTACATTTTATTGGTATCAGAGCTACGATTTAGTCAATTCTCAGACTAACGTAGCGCGTGTGAGTCTAGCTATACATGCCATATATATAATAGCGATAGTGTGATGAATCCTGATAGTTGAAAATGTGTTTTCGTATAGTAAATGGATCCTGGTCGAGCAGTTGCTGAAAATGTAGAGAGTAATGCGCTTGCTCCCGCTCAAGGGATAGCGTCGGCCACATCTAGGCCGAATGATAGTAGCCAAAGGGAGAGGCTAAGCAAGCCTTCTTCTGAATGATGAGTGAGTGGTTTTCAGAGTTCGTTCGAACGAATCCAGCTGCTCCACAACCTCCACCCCCACAAGTACCTTTGTGCCACAAGCTATAGATCCGATCCGATTGAATAAGCCTCCTGTTGATAAAATCTGAAAGTATGCAGCCGAAGAGTTTAGGGCCACAGCAGATGATCATGCCGAGCGAGCTGAGTTTTGGCTCGAGAATACCATTCGAGTGTTTGATGAGATGTCGTTGACTCCTGATGAATGTATTAAATGTGCTGTTTCCTTGTTGAGAGATACGACAAATAACTAGTGGAAGACATTGATATCTGTGGTTCCGAGAGAGAGATTCACCTGGGATTTCTTTCAAGATGAATTTTGAAAGAAGTATATCAGTCAACGATTCATAGATCAGAAACGTAAAGAGTTTTTAGAGCTAAAACAAGGCTACATGTTCGTTATTGAGTACGAACGGGAGTTTGTGAGGTTGAGTCAGTATGCACATGAATGTGTTTCAACTGAAGCTACTATGTGCAAACGTTTCATTGAAGGGCTGGATGAAGACATTAAATTGTTTGTTGGAATACTTGATATAAATGAATTTGTTGTACTAGTTGAAAGAGCCTGCAAAGCCGAGGAGTTGAGCAAAGAAAAGAAAAAAGCAGATTCTGAGGCTAGAGATGAAAGAAAAAGATCGATGAGTAAGTCGTCTCAACCTTCGACGAAGAGAGTTAGAGATGCAAGCAATCGTTCAAATGCTTTGTTTGGACATTCAGGTAGAGATCGTGTAAGGCAAAGTATTGGTTCAAGAAATTAAACTCTGACCGAATCAAGCGTTGGAAGTGTCAAAAGCAACAAGCCTGAGTGTACACAATGTGGAAGACGACACATTGGATAATGTTGGGGCAAGTACAATAATAGAATTTGAGACAGAGAAGATGGTTACAGCTTTTGAAAGACTATGAGCTTGTGATAGATTATCATCAGGGTAAAGCTAATGTTATTGCTGATGCTTTGAGCCGAAAGTCTATATGTGCTTTGCGAGCAATGAGTACTCAAATAGATTTATGTGATGATGGTTCAATTTTTGCTGAATTGAAAGTTAGGTCGATGTTTTTACGCCAAATTTGTGATGCCTAGAAAGGTGATGATGATATAATGACAAACGAGCCTAATGTGGTTTGAGTTCTAATTCAGAATTTCGAGTTGATAATGATGATTGTTTGAGATTCAAAGATTGGATTTGTGTTCCGAGGAATTCAGAGTTAATTCAGTTGATTTTGAACGAAGCTTACAGTAGTCATTTGGCTATTCACCCGGGGAGTACAAAAATGTATAATGATCTGAAATAGTTTTATTAGTGGCATGGTATGAAACGGGACATCTCATAGTTTGTTTCGAGATGCTTGGTTTGTCAGCAAGTTAAAGTTGAACATCAAGTTCCGTCTCGTTTGTTCTTGATAAACCATAAAAGTAACATATTTTAATCCCATATTTAGTATGCTTTTGATGATTTAGCCTTGATTTATATAAAAGGTGCTTGTAATCCTTTCTTTTCATGTCATATACTCGTAAAGCAACCGAGGATAAAAGAACACAAAATGGGCTTAAAACGAGCAATTGGGCCTTAAGAAGAAATCAACACGGCCGGCACAAAGCCCGCACGACCGTGTCTCGCCGATTATTTAGAGCACGGCCTAACTCACGAGTTATACGGCCGCGCATCATCAAATTATCACACACGGGTGTGTCAAGCGATCTATATGGTCGTGCCCAAAATGACAAAATCGAGGCACGACCCAACCCCAAATTACACGGGCGTGTGCAATGGGCGTGCCCCTGCCGCAGGAATGAGCAATTTCACTCGAAATTGGATGCTTGAAGCCAAAAAAACATACTCCTAAGTCTACTTAAACACCCTAATAGTAATTCTACTTCAAAGAGGTACTTAGAAGCCAAGTAAAGAATCTCAAAAGCCTATATAAACAACCCAAGGTAGGCATTCAAATCAGCATGTTTTTAGCAGAGGCTTTTACCGAAGCTTTCATCTTTTAAGGAATCACTTGAAGATAGCCAGTTGATCTATCTCAAGAAGCGGAGCTCTATTCAAGACGGAGGACCTCTCCTTCAATTCCTTCAGGGAGTTTTGGGAATTTCTTATGTTTTGTTTTATCTTTTCTCTTGGGATGTTTTCTTATTTAGTTATGAACTAAACCCTTCAGATACCTGAAGGGGATGAAACCTATGATGGATTTTTTAATTTGGTTTCTAAATTATATGATAAGTACTTAGTTTGTTCTTAATTATGTGGCTTAATTTAATCTGATGTGCTTAGGTGGAGGAGGAATAGACCCTACCTAAGAGTAGATCGAGCATAATTAAGCGGAGTTGATTGGGTGCCTAGAGATAGGGTTACGAGATTTTGCCGGATTAGGGTGAAACCTAATATGGGAATCCATTGATCGATTTATTGCTTCCTTAGGGGGTTATTATAAGAGAACGAGAGTTCCACTAATTAACCTAAGGTTAGACGTTATTCGCCTCGAGAGAGTGTTTAATACAAGTTAGGGAGTCTCACGGATCAAGCTAAGTAAAGAAATCATATGGATTGGGGATAAATAATAAGTGAAGTCATAGGTGGATTCTTCCTGAGGGTATCGTCTTCATCAACTAAGTTTTTCTAAAGTCTTTCTCCAATTCATTCTTTTGTCTTTGCATTTAGTTTAAGTATTTTATTAGTTTTAGATAAATCAACCAATCACTTCATATTTCAGGCTAAATAATAGAAAGAAAGTGAGTAGTAGTACTTTTAGGTTCCCTTGGGTTCGATAAGATATTCTTACCTAAACTATACTACTGCTCGATAGGTGCACTTGCCTTTATCGTTGTCATAGTTAGTCTACTGGTTCGATCATTCTTTTTATAAATATTAAAACTCGACTATTTGACACTATCAGTTACAACCGATTATGATTCTTGAGTGGAAATGGGAGAGAATTAAGATGGACTTTGTATCAAGATTGCCTTTATCTTCGGGCAAGAAAGATGCGACTGGGTGATAGTTGATAGATTGATGAAATTAACTCATTTTGTTCCGGTGAGAACAGATTATTCACTTGATAAGTTAGCTGAATTGTATATCTCTGAAATTGTGAGATTACACGGGTACCACTATCTATTGTGTCTGACAGGGATCCAAGATTTACCTCGCGGTTTTGGAAGAAATTGTAAGAAGATTTAGGCACAAAGTTGCATTTCAGTACTACATTTCATCCGCAAACGGATGGACAATCCGAACGGATCATTTAGATTCTTGAGGATATGTTGAGATGCTACATTTTTGAGTTTGAAAGTACATGGGAAAAGCATTTGCCGTTGATTGAATTTGCATACAATAACAGTTTTCAATCTAGTATCAAAATGGCACCTTATGAGGCTCTCTATGGTTGAAAATGTCGAACTCCATTGTATTGGATTGAGCTGAGTGAGAATAAGATTCACGGGGTTGATTTGATAAAAGAGACTGAGTAGAAAGTGAAAGTGATTCGTGACAGTTTGCAATCAGCGTCATATCGTCAGAAGTCTTATGCAGACTTATAACAAAAACGAAAATATATTGAATTTGAGGTCGATGACAAAGTGTTCTTGAAAGTGTCTCCGTGGAAGAAAATACTTCGATTTGGCTGAAAAGGCAAGCTGAGTCCGAGGTTCATTGGGCCGTATGAGATTGTTGAACGAATTGGTCCAGTTGCTTATAGATTGCTGTTGCCACTTGAATTATAATGTATTTCACGTATCGATGCTTCGACGATACAGATTTGATCCATCGCATGTAAGTGATCCAACTGAGGTTGAGATTGAGTCAGAATCATCATGTAGTGAAGAACCGATCTGAATCTTCACATGAGAGATTAAAGAATTGAGAAACAAGAAAATTTCTTTAGTGAAAGTGTTGTGGCACAAACACAAAGTTGAAGAGGCTACGTGGGAGCCTGAAGATGTTATGAGAGAGTTGATAAACCGTAAAAGTAACATATTTTAATCCCACATTTAGTATGCTTTTGGATGATTTATCCCTGATTTATGTAAAAAGGTGCTCTTAATCCTTTCTTTTCATGTCTTATACTCAGGAAAGCACCTAAGGATAAAAAGAACGTAAAACGGGCTTAAAACGGACCAAATTGGGCCAACCCAAGAAATTGACATGGCTTGGACTTCAAGCCACACCTACTGCGTTTTGCCATTTACTTCACACGGCCATGCCATGATTTACATGGCCGTGCCCCAATCGACAGAATCAAGACACGGCCTGAAGACGACTTACACGGGCGTGTGCTATGGGCGTGCCCTCGTCATGGAAAGAGCAATTTCACTTTGATTTGGATGCTTGAGGCAAAGAAACACATTCCTAAGTCTACTTAAACATCCTAGGAGGAATTCTACTTGAATTAGGATACTTAGGATCCAAGTAAAGCATCTCAAAGCCTATATAAACACCGAAGGTAGCAACTAAAAAGGGGAGTTTGAAGTCAAACAGGGTCAAAGTTTTAGCGAAGTTTTTGCCAGAGCTTTTATTCAGGGAATTACTCAAAGATAGGCAGTTGATCCATCTCAAGAAGTCGAAGTTCTACTCAAGACAGAAGATCTCCTCTTCAATTCCTTCAGGGGGTTTTAGGGATTTCTTCTGTTTTGTTTTATCTTTTCTCTTGAGATGTTTTATTATTTTTTATGAACTAAACCTTTCAGATACCTGAAGGGGATGAAAACTATGATGGATTTTGTTATTTGATTTCTAAATTATATGATAAGTACTTAGTTTGTTCTTAATTATGTTTCTTAATTAATCTGATGTGCTTAGGTGGAGGAGGAATAGACCCTGCCTAAGAGTAGATCTAGCATAATTAAGCAGAGTTGATCACACGCCTAGAGATAGGGTGACGAGATTTTTCCAGATTAGGGTGAAACCTAATATGAGAGTCCATTTATCGATTTTCTGCTTCCTTATGGGGTTATTATAAGAGAACGAGAGTTCCACTAATTAACCTAAGGTTAGACGTTATTCGCCTCGAGAGAGGGTTTAATATAGGTTAGGGAGTCTCACGGATCAAGCTAAGTAAAGAAGTTATATGAATTAAAAGTTAGATAACAAGAGAAGTCATAGGTGGATTCTTCCTGAGGGTATCATCGTAATCAACTGAGTTTTTCCACAGTCTTCTCCCAAAGTTTCATTCTTTTGTCTTTGCATCTAGTTTAGTTTTTCATTAGGTTTTTAGATTAATAAACCAATCACTCCATATTTTAGGCTAAATAATAGAAAGAAAGTGAGTAGTAGTACTTTTAGGTTCCTTTGGGTTCGATAAAATAATCTTG
This sequence comes from Gossypium rotundifolium, assembly GCA_025506655.1. Taxonomy (NCBI): domain Eukaryota; kingdom Viridiplantae; phylum Streptophyta; class Magnoliopsida; order Malvales; family Malvaceae; genus Gossypium; species Gossypium rotundifolium. Next base: position 192,761,420 of record CP106727.1, read on the forward strand.
CCTAAACTATACTATTGTTCGATAGGTGCACTTGCCTCAATTGTTGTCATAGTTAGTCTACAGGTTCGATCATTCTTTATAAATATTAAAACTCGACTGTTTGACACGATCAAGTTTTTGGCACCGTTGCCAGGGAACTAAAATATTAAGAAAGCTTAATTTTTATTACTTTAGCCAATTTTTTAATCACAATTTATTATTATTATTATTATTATATTTTTTTTACTTTGCTATTTTTTTTCTCTATTTTGCTTTTGGCAGAAAATTTTAGTCTATGGAAAAGATGGCACTGAATAATTATCAGTGGCAAGTCATGAAGATAATTCCTACTAAAATGACCGGTGTCTTCAACCTCGACGTGGTCACCGGGTTATCTAATCTGTTAGAGATGATGAATAAAAGGTTGATGATTGGTATAGTCCCTCACATGTACATCCAGAAATACAATATGATTTGAATCTAGGAGGCGTGGCGAATCCTGAGTACCCACCCTACGGATATGGCATGGAATACGAGCAAGCTCACTATATAGTAACTATTCTAGATATCAAAATAATTTTTATAGTGACACTTATAATGCAGGTTGGAAGTACCATCCTAATTTCTCGTGGGATGATCAAAATAGCCAAAGATCGAAACTTCCTCCAGATTTTCAACGACCACCTCACCAACAAGAAGAGGAGTCGAATCTTGAAGAGATGCTGACAAAATTTATGGCAAACACAGAAAATCGATTTCAAGAAACTGAGAAAACAATTAAAAGTAACGAGAACCGAATGGGGGAACTTACAAAGACAGTAAAGGAAGCAACTAATGCAGTCGAACAACTTGCAAAGCTACTGTCAGAATGACCACAAGGACGTCTACTAAGTAACACGGAGATCAACCCAAAGGAGCAATTTCAAGCCATCTCAGCTAATGACAGTAAAGGGTTAGAGGAACCCATTCCAATACAAGAAAATAAGGTAGATGAAGGTAAGGTAGACGTAACACAAAAAAAGCCAAAAACCAGTAATCGAGGAGTACCAGCCTTGCATACCTTATCCCGAAGCGATAAAAAGAGATGATTCGGAAGAACAGCTCGGTAAGTTTCTTAAACTCTTAAAGAAATTACATATTAACCTACCCTTCTTGAAGCTCTTTTTCGATACCGCACTCGAGGAAATTTTTAAAACAAATCTTGACCAACAAACATAAATTAGACGAAGAGCACCACGTGGAGCTAAACGTAATGTGCTCAGCAATTCTACAAAATAAACTGCCACGGAAATTAAAAGATCCAGGGAGTTTTACAATTCCATGTTTAATTGGTAGTTTATCTATTGATAATGCATTAGCGAATTTAGGGGCAAGCATCAATGTTATGCCTTACAAAATATTTAAACAACTAGGTCTAGGGAAACCCAAACAAACTAGGATGAGCATTCAATTAACTGATAAAACTATAAGAATTCCTAGAGGTATAATAGAAAATGTTCTAATAAGAATTGATAAATTCGTATTCCCAGTAGACTTTATCGTTTTAGACATGGATGAGGACAACACGATCCCCTTAATTTTAGGAAGACCCTTTTTAGCAACTGCCAGAGCTAAAATTGATATCTATGCAGGAGGACTCATACTTCGTATAAGTGACGAGATAGTCACTCTTCAAGCTCTTGACTCGGCCAGAACATCAAGTGATAAAGGTAAGAAAGTAAATTCAGTTGATAACCAACTTGTTCAACCTTCATTGCAGGAAACACCACAAAGCTACAAACCTGAGCCGGATCATAGACCTCGTGCTAATAAAGAAGAATTACATGAGGAACCAGAACCACACGAAGTGAAACTGAAGGAAACCCAGACGAGCTGATAGGAACAACAAATCACATCAAAATAGAGGATCAGGTATTGTTGAATAAGGAAGACCCTCGAATCACCAATTCAGAACTCAAGGCAAACGAAGAAATCACTTTTGAGGAACTTAATGTCTTCCTATACGGTACAGTCGAGGTAAACAATCCCAAATTCAACACTTTTGAGGTAAACATTACTCGACTTAAACTTTATATCCATACCGAGTTGATCGCATGAGAAAGTATTTCCACATCCTCAAACCACCATGATTGTGCGTACAACAGGTAAGTCTAGCTCAAGACTTTAAACGAGCGCTTCTCGGGAGGCAACCCGAGTACTAACTGTACTAATTAGTTTGGTTTTATTTCTTTTCGTATTCAGGCATATGTTTCCATACCCATACGGCCTTGCACACGGTCGTGGCCGTGGCCGTGTGGACACCACAACTAGGCACATGAGTGTGGACCTTATCTCTATTTAATTATTTACTTTTATTCATATTTTTATTTTTATTTTTATTTTTATTTTTACTTCCTTTATTATTTTCTCCTTTTTCTCAATGGCATTTAGATTTAGCTTAGGATACAATAAAACCAAGCCGGCTACTTTGATGATTCAATTTCAAACGGTTCGAGACGCTTCCCCACGTTCGCCTCCAATCTTATCCAGTTTCTTTTCATAGACTTCATCCAAAAATTCAGGAAGTGTTACTTCTCCCCTTCTCTTTTGATTTTATTATTACATATTGTTTATCTATCTTTGTACATTGAGGGCAATATACATCTTAAGTGTGGGGGGTAAAAGTACCTGACTTTTTGCATTATTCTCAAATCTGAATTTAGTCTTGTTTTCAAGTATTTTCTCATATTACTAATTAGAATGAAATTTCTAATGATTTATGATTTTTATTGATATGTGTTAGATTAAGTCATAGTTAATTGTGCATTGATGATTAAATTTGAAGAATACTAGAGAATTAGGCATGGTAAGTCTACTTTCTAAAATTAAAATTGATGGGTCGTTGAACCTAATTTGAGTATTACCTTGAAATTTGGAATTTATAAGGATTGATGTCAAAACACCCATAATTTTTATGAGATTTTGAGCCTTATAGAGCATATATTCTTTTCATGTTCACTTTATTGATTATGAGTGTGTCAACTTTGAACTGTTATTCTAGAACTTGCCTCGTTTATACATGTCAAGACCACACTTTTGATTTGATATACAAAGATGATAAAGGCACCTAGGATTTAACCCACTTACTCCATAAAAAGCCTACCTTCATAAATGAACTCCTAGTGAACCTCGTTGAATCCTAACAACCTTTTTATTGACTCACCCACTAATATTAACCCAAAACTCCTTTGTATTTGTTATCACCCTTTCTTTTGACTACCCTTTAATCAAGGTTTGATTTGATTAAGTTACCGAATTATATTAGTTCAGTAGTCACATTTATCATTTATGATGTAATATTTTAGTTTGTTCTTAAAAAAAAAGAAAAAAATTTTAGAGCATTTAAATTCCAATTGTTGAAGAAAAGCTCAGATTAAAGTATTATCAAATTTTAAGTGATGAAAATACTCTTTATTATAGAGTAATTATCAATAGTGGTATTATTAGTTTTCACTCAATGTAAATATTCATATTTAGTTCATTGTTTCTAGTTAGGTAATTTGTCAAGCCGTCTCGATTCTAACGCTCTAATTCATTTATATCCACACCCTTAACCTTAGCCGTTACAACTCGATAAAGACCTTTTGATCATGTATCATCTCATATACTGATGGTGGAGATTTGATTTTCGTGCAAGCCTATGGGATTAACTTTTCGAGTTTGACTTATGAGTGCTTATTCTTGAACCTTAAACACTTTGAGTGATTTGAGTGAACCTTTAGTGAGGATGTCAATCCTTGTCTATTTTGAATTATAGGTAATTATTCAGACAAGGGGAGACACCTATGTTTTGGTACTACAAAGGTATGACTTATCATGATTCAATCTTTAGGACTCTTTGAGTTGAATTATCCATGTATAAATTATCTATCAATTATGATGAGACATTGTCGATAGAAAGTATGAATTATGGAAAGTTCGTTTTAATTGTAAGTTGAGAATTTTGCTTGAGGACAATCAAAAGCTTAAGTGTGGGGGTATTTGATAAACCGTAAAAGTAACATATTTTAATCCCACATTTAGTATGCTTTTGGATGATTTATCCCTGATTTATGTAAAAAGGTGCTCTTAATCCTTTCTTTTCATGTCTTATACTCAAGAAAGCACCTAAGGATAAAAAGAACGTAAAACGGGCTTAAAATAGACCAAATTGGGCTAACCCAAGAAATCGACACGGCCTGGACTTCAAGCCACACGGCCGTGCCTTGCCATTTATTTAGAACATAGCCTCACCCCGATTTACACGGCCATGCCTCGTCGACAAAAGTCCAACACGGTCTGGCCACGACTTACACGGGTGTGTGTCATGGGCGTGCCCCTGCCACGGGAATGAGCAATTTTACTCAGATTTGGATGCTTGGAGGCAAAGAAACACATTCCTAAGTCTACTTAAACATCCTAGGAGGAATTCTACTTGAATTAGGATACTTAAGAGCCAAGTAAAGCATCTCAAATCCTATATAAACACTTAAGGTAGCAACTAAAAAGAGGGAGCTCGGCAGAAGCTGAAACAGGGGTCGAAGTTTTAGGCAGAAGTTTTTTGCCAGAGCTTTTATTCAGGGAATTACTCGAAGATAGCCAGTTGATCCATCTCAAGAAGTCGGAGTTCTACTCAAGACAGATGATCTCCTCTTCAATTCCTTGAGGGGTTTTAGGATTTCTTAGGTTTTGTTTTATCTTTTCTCTTGAGATGTTTTCTTATTTTGTTATGAACTAAACCCTTGAGATACCAAGGGATGAAACCTATGATGGATTTTGTTATTTGATTTCTAAATTATATGATAAGTACTTAGTTTGTTCTTAATTATGTTGCTTAATTTAATCTAATGTGCTTAGGTAGAGGAGGAATAGACCTCGCCAAGAGTAGATCTAGCATAATTAAGTAGAGTTGATCACACGCCTAGAGATAGGGTGACGAGATTTTTCTTGATTAGGGTGAAACCTAATATAGGAGTCCATTGATCGATTTACTGCTTCCTTAAGGGGTTATTATAAGAGAACGAGAGTTCCACTAATTAACCTAAGGTTAGACGTTATTCGCCTCGAGAGAGGGTTTAATATAGGTTAGGGAGTCTTACAGATCAAGCTAAGTAAAGAAGTTATATGAATTAAAAGTTAGATAACAAGAGAAGTCATAGGTGGATTCTTCCTAAGGGTATAGTCGTAATCAACTAAGTTTTTCCACAGTCTTCTCCCAAATTTTCATTCTTTTGTCTTTGCATCTAGTTTAGTTTTCCATTAGTTTTTTAGATTAATAAACCAATCACTCCATATTTTAGGCTAAATAATAGAAAGAAAGTGAGTAGTAGTACTTTTAGGTTCCTTTGGGTTTGATAAAATAATCTTGCCTAAACTATACTATTGTTCGATAGGTGCACATACCTCAATCGTTGTCATAGTTAGTCTGCAGGTTCGACCATTCTTTATAAATATTAAAACTTGACTGTTTGACACGATCAAGAGCAATATCCGAATTTATTCACTGGTAAGATTTTCGGGGAAGAAAATCTCTAAGGGGGTGATCGTTGTTTTGTCGAGTCTTAAAATTTATATAAAGAATGATCGATGATAAACCATGAAAGTAACATATTTTAATCCCACATTTAGTATGATTTTGGATTATTTATCCCTGATTTATGTAAAAAGGTGCTCTTAATCCTTCCTTTTCATATCTTATGCTCATGAAAGCACCTAAGGATAAAAAGAACGTAAAACGGGCTTAAAACAGACCAAATTGGGCCAACCCAAGAAATTGACACGGCCTGGACTTCAAGCCACATGGCCGTGCCTTGCCATTTACTTCACACAGCCATGCCACGATTTACACGGCCATTCCCTAATCGACAGAATCGAGACACGGCCTGAAGAAAACTTACACGGGCGTGTGCTATGGGCGTGCCCCTACCGCGGGAAAGAGCAATTTCACTCGGATTTGGATGCTTGGAGGCAAAGAAACACATTCCTAAGTCTACTTAAACATCCTAGGAGGAATTCTACTTGAATTAGGATACTTATGAGCCAAGTAAAGCATCTCAAAGCCTATATAAACACCCAATGTAGCAACTAAAAAGGGAGTTCGGCAGAAGCCAAAAAAGGATGACTTTTTGGCAGAGGCTTTTGCTGAAGCTTTCATCTGTTAGGGAATCACTTGAAGATAGCCAGTTGATCCATCTCAAGAAGCCAGAGCTCCATTCAAGACGGAGGATCTCTCCCTCAATTCCTTCAGGGGTTTTAGGGATTTCTTATGTTTTGTTTTATCTTTTCTCTTGAGATGTTTTCCTACTTTGTTATGCACTAAACCCTTCAGATACATGAAAGGGGATGAAACCTATGATGGATTTTGTTATTTGATTTCTAAATTATATGATAAATACTTGGTTTGTTCTTAATTATGTTGCTTAATTTAATTTGATGTGCTTAGGTGGAGGAGGAATAGACCCCGCCTAAGAGTAGATCTAGCGTAATTGAGCGGAGTTGATCGGGCGCCTAGAGATAGGGTTACGAGATTTTGTTGGATTAGGGTGAAACCTAATATGGGAATCCATTGATCGATTTATCGCTTCCTTAGGGGTTATTATAAGAGAACGAGAGTTCCACAATTAACCTAAGGTTAGACGTTATTCGCCTCGAGAGAAGGTTTAATATAGGTTAGGAGTTTCACGGATCAAGCTAAGTAAAGAAATCATATGGTTTGGGGAATAAATTATAAGTGAAGTCATAGGTGGATTGTTCCCGAGGTATCGCCTTTATCAACCGAGTTTTCTTAAAGTCTTTCTCCAATTCATTCTTTTGTCTTTGCATTTAGTTTAAGTATTTTGTTAGTTTAATAATCCAATCACTCCATATTTTAGGCTAAATAATAGAAAGAAAGTGAGTAGTAGTACTTTTAGGTTCCCTTGGGTTCGATAAGATATTCTTGCCTGAGCTATACTACTGTTCGATAGGTGCACTTGCCTCTATTGTTTTCGCGGTCAGTCTACAGATTTGATCATTCTTTATAAATATTAAAACTCAACTGTTTGACACGACCAATCGAACCTGGAAACTAACTAAGACAACGATGGAGACAAGCGCACCTATCGAACAGTAGTATAGTTTAGGCAAGACCGGAATGTCGAATCCCAAAGGAACCAAAAGTACTAATACTAACTCTCTTTTTATTATCTAGTCTAAGGATTAAGGGAATTTGTTGTTTAATCTAAATTAACTAACTACTAAACTAAAGACTCTAAGACAAAGAAGAATGAAATTTGGAAAATAACTTAAGGAAAAACCAATTAATTAAGACGACACCCAATGAAGAATCCACCTAGACTTGACTTGTTATCTAACACTGAACTAGACGATTTATTCACTTAACTTGATCCGTAAGATTCCCTAACGTTTATTAATCCCTCTCTCGAGGTGACTAACGTCTAACCCTAGGTTGATTAATTAAAATCTCTTTCTAATTAAAACCCCTAGAATTGCATTAAATCTATCTATGGACTCCCATATTAGGTTTCACCCTAATCCGACAAAATCTCACCCTATCTCTAGGCGCGCGATCAACTCCGCTTAATTATGCTAGATCTACTCTTAGGCAGGGACTTTTGCTCCTCCACCTAAGCACATCATACTTGAATTAATATCCCAAAAATATCAACACAAGAATGAAGAATACATAATTAAGAACAAGTCAAATATTTATCATATAGTTCAGAAAACAATAACAAGACTATCTTAGGTTTCATCCCCCTCAAGCATCTGAGGGTTTAGTTCATAGTAATAAAATAATACATATGTGAAGAAAAGATAAAAAAAAACATAAGAAATCCCTAAATCCGCCTAAAGGAATTGAAAGAGATATCCTCCGTCTTGAATATAATTTCGACTTCCGAGATGAATCAACTGGCTATCTTTGAGTAAATCTCCACAAATCTACCCTCTTTGGCCTAGCTGGATGCCCCCTGACTAAAGCCCTGGGTTCCCCCCTTTTAGGTTATACTTAGGGTGTTTATATAGGTTTTGGAATATGTTTCTTCGCCCCTAAATATCCTAATCCGAGTGAAACTTCTCTTTGTCACGAAAGGGACACGCCCATGGCACACGTCTATGTGAATTGATTTCAGGCCGTGGTTGAGTCTGCTGAAGAGACACGCCCGTGAGTTTCGAGGTCTAAGCCGTGTTAGAGTAAATTAGGGAGGCACAACAATGTGGTCTTAGGCCCAGGCCGTGTCGATTTCCATTTTGACCCAATTTGGTCCGTTTTAGGCCCGTTTCTCGTTCTTTTCATCCTCTAGTTAAGAGCACCAAATTACATAATTCATGGTTTAAATCATCCAAAAGTATGCTAAATGTGGGCCTAAAATATGTTACTTTTACGGTTTATCAAATACCCCCACACTTAAGCTTTTGCTTGTCCTCAAGCAAGATTATCAACTTACAATTAAAATGAACTTTCCACAATTCATAATTCTCATAACAATGTCTCATCATAATTCATAGACAATTCATACATGGATAATTTAACTCAAAGACTCCCAAAGATGCAAACAATTCTAAGTTATATATTTGTAGCATGAAAACATAGGTTTTCCCTTATCTAAATAATTACCTTTAATTCAAAACTGACAAGGATTGACATCCTTGCTAAAGATTCACTCAAAGCACTCGAAGTGTTTAAGGTTCAAGAATAAGCACTCATAATTCAAACCTAAAAAGTTAATCCCATAGGCTTGCCTGAAAATCAAATCTCCACCACTGTAATATGAGACGATACTCAAATCAAAAGGTCTTTAACAGGGTTGTAATGGGGCTTGGGTTAATGGTGTGGATAAAGGCTAAATTAAAAGGGTTAGAATCGAGATTGAATTGAAAAATACCTAACTAGAAAAATGAACTAATATCCTGAATAATTACATCACATGAAAATTTAAAATACTAATAAAACGAGCTTCTTCTTCAAGATGTTGAATTTAAACGTATAAGCTCTTAGAACATAGAACTAATAATGAATATATTTCATGTGCTTTTTTTAAGAACAAGTCAAAGGATGAATTTACTAATAAAATAATTAGGCAACCAATCAAATCAAATCTCGATATAAGGGTAGTCAAAAGAGTGGTGATAACAAATACAAAGGGTTTTGGGGGAATATTAGTGGGTGAGTAAATGAAAAGGATTGTTAGGATCAACGGGGTTCACTAGGGGTTAATTGTGGAGGTAGACTTTTTGTGGAGTAAGTGGGTTAAAACCTAGGTGCCTTTATCATCTATGTATATCAAATCAAAGGTGTGGTCTTGACATGTATAATCGAGGTAAGTTCTAGAATAACAATTCAGTGTTGACACACTCATAATAAATAAAGTGAGCATGAAAAGGAATATATGCTCTATAAGGCTCAAAATCTCAAAAAAGGTATGGGTTTTTTACATCAATCCCTGTAAATTTCAAACTTCAAGGAAATAATCAAATTCAATTCAACAACCTAGAAAATTTTTGATTCTTGAAAAATGGACTTATCATGCTTGATTCTCTAGTATCTTAAAGTTTATATTATCAATGCACAATTAACTATGAATTTATCTAAGACATATCAATAAAAATCATAAATCAATAGAAATTTTATCCTAATTAGTAATATGAGAAAATTTTACTTTCGAACAAGGCATAATTCAGGTATTTTCAAATAATGCTATAGTTAACCCCCCACACTTAAGATGTACATTGCCCTCAATGTACAAAGATAGATAATAGTATATAATAAGATAATCAAAAGAGAGGGAGAGAAGTGAAACTTCTTGAATTATGGATAAATTCCTTGGAGGGTGTGAAAAATACGTTGGAGGTGTCATCTTTTGGTGTGGTGGTTACTAACGAGCTCTGAGCTAGATGAAAAAATTGGGGAGCTCGTGAAGAATTAGCCAGGAATTAATAATAAAGATTCAAAATATACTAAATAAATATTTAAATAAAAGCAAGCTAAAGTGAAGGAAAATAAAAAGTAAAATAAACTTATAAGAAAAGGTAAATGGACTGAAAAGTCCTTATTGTAAGATGGTTCGTGAAGTGGGTGTGATTTCTAAGGCCGTGGTGCGTGATTCCCTAGCAGCCTTAAGAGCCTAAAACCAAGAAACTAAAATAAAATGAATTAAGTAGAAGAGAAATATAGATAAAGAAAATAAAGGAAAAGATTAAAGGAAAAGATTAAAGAAAATGAAAGCTTCATCTTTACTTACTAGCACTTTGTGTTTTGTGGCTTGAAATTCTGTACTTTTGGTTAGTTTATAGTTATGTGTTATAAAGAAAGGATAAAATAAAATAAATAAGATAAAAATAAAATTAAAATGTAGAAGTTAATGGGGTTAGAACTCAGGTTGCCTCCTGAGAAGCGCTTGTTTATAGTTGATAAACCGCAAAAGTAACATATTTTAACCCCATATTTAGTATGCTTTTGGATGATTTAGCCCTTGATTTATGTAAAAAAGTGATTTTAATCCTTTCTTTTCATGTTTATACTCAGGAAAGCACCCAAGGATAAAATGAACGTAAGACGGGCTTAAAATAGACCAAATTGGGCCAACTCAAGAAATCGACACGGCCTGGATTCCATGCCACACGGCCGTGCCTCAACAGTCATCTAGACCATGACCTCACCTCGATTTTCACGACCGTTCTCCCATCGATAAGTCCACACACGGGCATGCCTAGTGATCTACGCGGCCATGCCCAAAACGGCAGAATCAAAGCATGGCCCAACCACGATTTAAACGGGCGTGTGCCATGGCCGTGCCCCTGCCGCGGGAATGAGCAATTTCACTCGAAATTGGATGCTTGAAGCCAAAGAAACATACTCCTAAGTCAACTTAAACACCCTAATAGTAATTCTACTTGAAGTAGGTACTTAGGAGCTAAGTAAAGCATTTCAAAAGCCCATATAAACAACCCTAGGCAGGCATTCAGGGGAGCACGTTTTAGCAGAGGCTTCTGCCAAAGCTTTCATCTTTTAGGGGATTACTTGAAGATAGCCAGTTGATCCATCTCAAGAAGTCAGAGTTCTACTCAAGACGGAGGATCTCTCCTTCAATTCCTTCAGGGAGTTTTGGGGATTTCTTATGTTTTGTTTTATCTTTTCTCTTGAGATGTTTTCTCATTTAGTTATGAACTAAACTCTTCAGATAATGAAGGGGATGAAATCTATGATGGATTTTATTATTATTTTCTAAGTTATATGATAAATACTTAGTTTTTTCTTAATTATGTTGCTCAATTTAATCTGATGTGCTTAGGTGGAGGAGGAATAGACCCTGCCTAAGAGAACTAGCATAATTAAGCGGAGTTGATCGGCGCCTAGAGATAAGGTTACAAGATTTTTCCGGATTAGGGTGAAACCTAATATGGGAATCCATTGATCAATTTACTACTTCCTTAGGGGGTTATTATAAGAGAATGAGAGTTCCACTAATTAACCTAAGGTTAGAGGTTATTCACCTCGAGAGAGGGTTTAATATAGGTTAGGGAGTCTCACGGATCAAGCTAAGTAAAGAAATCATATAGTTTGGGGATAAATAATAAGTGAAGTCATAGGTGGATTCTTCCTGAGGGTATCGTCTTTATCAACTGAGTTTTCCTACAGTTTTTTTCCAATTCATTCTTTTGTCTTTGCATTTAGTTTAGTGTCTCATTAGTCTTAGATAAGTCAATCAATCACTCCGTATTTCAGGCTAAATAATATAAAGAAGGTGAGTAGTAGTACTTTTAGGTTCCTTGGGTTTGATAAAATATTCTTGCCGAAACTATACTACGGTTCAATAGGTGCACTTGCCTCCATCGTTGTCATAGTTAGTCTACAGGTTCGATCATTCTTTATAAATATTAAAACTTGACTGTTTTACAGCAATCAAGTTTTTGGCGCCATTGCCAGGGAACTCTAAAATATTAAGCTCTATTTCTATTACTTTAGCCATTTATTATTATTATTTTATTTTATTTTATTTTATTTCTTTACTTTTTAATTTTCTTTCTATATCCTAGCAGGACCTCTAGTTTATGGCTAGAAGGAACCCGAGAGGACCTCTAGAATACGAAAGTGACATTGAAGCTACCGCTCGCAGGATTCGCAGAGAAACTAGATGAGCTCTAGACTACCAAAGAGAAGAACAACAAGAAAGATCCAATCCTACTGAAGGGATGGACGAAAAAAATCCATCGCCAAATGTGCAAGAAAAGAATGCTCCATGTACTATGTATGATTATGCTAAACCTAATTTGACAAGGCGTAATCTAGTATTGTCTGCCCGCTATAGTCGCTAATAATTTTGAATTAAAGCCTAACCCAATACAAATGATTCAACAGTTTGTTCAATTTGATGGTTTGCAGGACAAAGATCCAAATACTCATATATCTAATTTTCTAGAATTTTGTGATACCTTCAAAATAAATGGCATTTCTGATGATGCCATATGTCTTCGGTTATTCCCTTTTTCATTAAGGAATAAATCAAAGTAGTGGTTGAACTCGTTACCACGAGGGTCAATAACCACATAGGATCAAATGACCGAAAAATTTCTTTTAAAATATTTTCCCCAGCCAAAATGACCAAATTTAGGAATGACATATATTCTTTTGTGCAGAATGACGCAGAAACATTATATGATGCATGGGAGAGATACAAGGACCTCCTGAGAAGATGTCCACACCATGGATTACCTTTGTGGCTTCAAGTCCAAACTTTTTACAATGGTGTGAATTCTTCAACGCAGCAAATGATTGATTCATTAGCCGGTGAAACTTTGAACAATAAAACTCCTGAAGCGGCTTACGATTTTATTGAAGAGATGCCATTGAACACCTATCAATGGCAAATTACAAGAGCCAAACCGACAAAATCAGCCGGAGTCTTTAACATAGACGCAGTGATAATGCTATCAACACAGGTGGAGATGATGAATAAAAAGCTTGATAACTTATGTTCTTCACAGGTGCACCCAATAATGCAATGCGAAGTGAGTGGGAATGAGGTGAATTCTGAGTACCCACCCTACCAACCGGGTGCAGACAATGAGCAGATGATCATGTCAAACAGTCGAGTTTTAATATTTATAAAAGAGTGATCGAACTCAGACCGATTGCGACAACAATAGAGGCAAGTGCACCTATCGAACAAAGAGTATAGCTCGTGCAAGAATATCTTATCGAACCCAAGGAACCTAAAAGTACTACTACTCACTTTCTTTCTATTATTTAGCCTAAAATATGGAGTGATTGGATTATTAAACTAACGAAATACTTAGACTAAATACAAAGACAAAAGATTGAGTTGGAGAAAGACTTTAGGAAAACTCAGTTGATAAAGACGATACCCTCAGGAAGAATCCACCTATGACTTCACTTATTATTTATTCCCCAAACCATATGATTTCTTTACTTAGCTTGATCCGTGAGACTCCCTAACCTATATTAAACCCTCTCTCGAGGCAAATAACGTCTAACCTTAGGTTAATTAGTGGAACTCTCATTCTCTTATAATAACCCCTAAGGAAGTAGTAAATCGATCAATGGATTCCCATATTAGGTTTCACCCTAATCCGACAAAATCTCGTAACCCTATATCTAGGTGCCCAATCAACTCCGCTAAATTATGCTAGATCTACTCTTAGGTAGGGTCTATTCCTCCTCCACCTAAGCACATCAGATTGAATTAAGCAACATAATTAAGAACAAGCCAAGTACTTATCATATAATTTAGAAATCAAATAACAAAATCCATCATAGGTTTCATCCCTTCTGTATCTCGAGGGTTTAGTTCATAACTAAATACGAAAACATCTCAAGAGTAAAGAATAAAAAAAACATAAGAAATCCCTAAAACCCCTCAAGGAATTGAAGGAGAGATCCTCCGCCTTGAATGGAGTTCGACTTCTTGAGATGGATCAACTGCTATCTTCAAGTGATTCCTAAAAATGAAAGCTTGACAAAAGCCTCTACTAAAAGCTCCACTTTAATGTCGCCTTGGGTTGTTTATATAGCCTTTGGGATGCTATACTTGGCTCCTAAGTATCTCCTTCAAGTAGAATTACTATTAGGGTGTTGGAGTAGACTTAGGAGTATGTTTTTTTGGCTTCAAGCGTCCAAATCCAAGTGAAATTGCTCTCTCTTGTGGTAGGGGCACGGCCATGACACACGCCCGTGTAAATCGTGGTTGGGCCGTGTTTCGATTCTATCATTTTGGGCACGACCGTGTGAGTCAGGATCCAGGCCGTGCTTCAGGTCTATCGATTTGGGCACGGCCATGTAGATCACCAGGCACGTCCATGTGATCAAAGGATGTTGCACGGCCATGTGTTACATAGTTGAGACCGTGCTCTAGGTAATTGGTGAGGCACGATCGTGTGGGCTTTGGGCTAGGCCGTGTTGATTGGTTGCTAAAGCCCAACTACTCCGTTTTAAGCCTGTTTTGCGTTCTTTTTATCCTCGGGTGCTTTCCTAAGTATAAACATGAAAAGAAAGGATTAAAAGCACATTTTTACATAAATCAAGGGCTAAATCATCCAAAAGCATACTAAATATGGGGTTAAAATATGTTACTTTTACGGTTTATCAAATACCCCCACACTTAAGCTTTTGCTTGTCCTCAAGCAAAATTCTCAACTTTATAATTAAAACGAACTTTCCATAATTTATAATTCCTATCAACAATGTCGCATCATAATTCATAGATAATTTATACATGGATAATTCAACTCAAAGAACCTTAAAGATTCAATTATGATAAGTCATACCTTTATAGCATGAAAACATAGGTATCTTCCCTTATCTAAGTGATTACCTTTAATTCAAAGCCAACAAGGATTGACATCCTCACAAAAGATTCATTCAAATCACTCAAAGGTGTTTAAGGTTCAAGAATAAGCACTCTAAGTCGAACCTGAAAAGTTAATCCCATAGACTAGCCTGAAAATCAAATCTCCACCACTGTATATGAGATGATACACAAATCAAAAGGTCTTTAATCAAGGTTGTAACGAGGCTAGGGTTAAAAGGTGTGGATACAGGCTGAATTAGAGGTTATAATCGAGATTGAATTGACTAATTACCTAATCTAAAAATAATGAACTAAATATGAATATTTACATCGAATGGAAAACTAACAATATCTACTATTGATAATTACTCTATAATAAGGGCATTTTCATCACTCAAAATTTGAAAATACTTTAATACGAGCTTTTTCTTCAACAATTGGAGTTTTAAATGCTCTAAGCTCTTTTATTATACTACTAATATTGAATACACTTGGATTTTTTTAAGAACAAACTAAAATAAACATAATAGAAGAAACTTTGGTGATTGAAATAACCTAATTCGACAATTGATCAAATCAATTCTCGATAGAGGGGTAGTCAAAGGAATGTTGATAACAAATACAAAGGGATTTTGGTTAAATTAGTGGGTGAGTCAATAAAAAAAATTGTTAGGATTCAACGGGGTTCACCAAGGGTTAATTTGTAGGAAGGCTTTTTAGTGGAGTGAACGGGTTAAAACCTAGGTGCCTTTATCATCTCAGTATATCAAATCATTAATGTGGTCTCGACATGCATAAACGAGGCAAGTTCTAGAATAACAGTTCACAGTTGACACACTCATAATCAATTAAAGTGAGCATGAAAAAGAATATATGCTCTATAAGGCTCAAAATCTCACAAAAAATTATGGGTGTTTTGACATCAATCCTTATAAATTTTGAACTTCAAGGTGATACTCAAATTAGGATCAACAACCTATTAATTTTAATTTTTAGAAAGTAGACTTATCATGCTCGATTCTCTAGTATTCTTCAAATTTAATTATCAATGCGCAATTAACTAAGACTTATTCTAAAACATATTGATAAAAATCACAAATCATTAGAAATTTCATCTTAATTAGTAATATGAGAAAAATACTTAAGATCAAGACTAATTTCAGGGTTTTGAGAATTATGCAAAAAGTTAGGCACTATTACCCCCACACTTAAGATGTACATTGCCCTCAATGTACAAAGATAGATAATGATAATTAGATGCCAAATCAAAAGAGAAGTGGGAAAGTAATACTCCCCAAACTGGATGATCCTGGCATCTTTGGTGGCGGTGATGGTGTTTTCTATGGGCCTGGTGGAGTGGCTACCTAAAAGCAATTTGCTAGATGAAGAAATTGGGTAGCCAGTGAAGATATAGCCAAGAGATCTAGAGAAATAATAATATACTAATAATATATTTAAAGATTAAGGAAATAAAAGAAGGAGACTTTGAAGAAAACCGAAATTGAAAGAAAAGACTAATGGACTAAGGAGTCCTTATTGTTGGATGGTTTGACCTCAAGGCTATGGTGTGTGACCTCTAATATGAAATAAATTAAATTAAGCGAGAAAAGAAGTATAGGTCGTGGTGTGTGATTCCCTATCAGCCTTTAGAACCTAAAACCAAGAAACTAATATGAAATAAATTAAATTAAGGTAAAAGAAGTATAGATAAGGAAAATAAAGGAGACGAGAAAAGAAAATAGAACCTAAAAGGTTTGAAAACCCTTGGCGTGTCAATTAAGTGAAGCTGCCATCATGAACTCATGTTGAGGTCTCTTTTGAGAAGACGATGCTTACATTTCTTCGGTATGATCTTTGTGTTGCTCAAGAGTCTTGGACCTTTTCTATGAATAGGAAGAAAAATTTGAAAGAAAAGAGAAAGAAGGAATAAGAAAGAATATGGGAAAAAGAGGAAGGGCTGTGGGGATTTAAATAAGATTTCAAATCTGGCACGTTCCCACGCCCGTGTACCGAGGGTGTGTCGATTCACATGACCGTATCACACGACCGTGTTGTGGGGTGTGTTGTTCTTCCACGCCCATTTTGTTGGTTTGCACGCCCATTCCTAAAAGGCCAGGATGTGAGCACGGATGGACTGCACGGGTGTGGTCTTTCCGTACTCAATAAGTCAATGTCTTAGCACAGTTGTGAGGAATGGGCGTGCTATTTTTGTCGGTACCCGTGCTGTGGGTGGTTGGATCTGTGACGTTGGGGGGTGGTTGAACTGACTTGCACGGCCTCGCCTCGGTGTGGTGGTTCGGTGGTCCACACGACCACGGCACGCATGCAGTGTAAGGCCGTGGCCTGAAAACCGTGATCTTTGTTTTAGATGTAGAGAGAGAAGAGAAAATGAAAGAAAAGAAAAAAAATAATTTTGAAAGATAAAAAGTGTTAGTGCTCGGGTTGCCTCCCGAGAAGTGCTCGTTTATAGTCTTAAGTTAGACTGTCCTAGACCTTGAAGATTTTAGGGAGGTTTAAAGGTTTGAATATTTTCCCTCTTACTGACAGTTTTATTTTTGTGACAAAGTTTAGGTCGAGAAAAGTTTACCTTGAAATTGCCGAATATTGGATTGCTTACCTCGACTATTTCGTGTGGGAAAACATCGTGTACCTGAAGGAGTATTTCTTCCTTTTTCTTCAGTTCTGTTGAACTGATGTAAGGATCGGCTTTATCTAACAGCACTTGGTCTTCTATTTTAAAGTGATTTGATGTCCCTATGAGCTTTTCTGGTGGTTCCTTAGGTTTTACTTCGTATGGATCCGGCTTTTCTTTGGTGTGTATCTTCTGATCTTCTAAATTGTTGATCGTACGATTTTATGTTGGCTTAGTTTTGATACTTTGTGATGTTTCCTGTGATGAAGTTTGAATAATTTGATTATCTATTGAAACGACTTTCTTACCTTCATCTTCCATTGTTTTGGCTGAGTCGAGAGCTTGAAGATTGACTGATTCATCTCCTACACTAAGTATGAGTTCTCCTGCGACAACATCAATTTTAGTGTTGGAAGTTGCAAGAAAAGGTCTTCCTAAAATTAAAGGGATTGAATTTTCCTCATCCATGTCTAAAACAACAAAATCTACTGGGAAAACGAATTTATCGATTTTTACTAAAATGTCTTCAATAATGCCCCTAGAAATTCTAACAGTTTTATCAGCTAGTTGGATACTCATCCTAGTTTGTTTGGGCTTCCCTAGACCTAGTCGTTTAAACAATGCATAAGGCATGACGTTTATACTAGCCCCTAAATCAGCTAACGCATTATCAATAGTTAAACTACCAATTAAACATGGAATCGTAAAACTCCCGGATCTTTTAGTTTTCGTGGTAGTCAATTTTGTAGCATTCTTGAGCATGTTGCGTTGAGTTCCACATGGTGCTCTTCATCTATTTTGCATTTGTTCATCAAGAGTCGTCTTAAAATCTCCTTGAGTCGTGCATCCAAAAAGAGCTTCAAGAAGAGGTAAGTTAATATGTAATTTCTTTAGAAGTTTTAGAAACTTATCGAATTGCTCCTCTGAATCATCTCTTTTCAATGCTTCGGGATAAGGTATTCGAGGTTGGTACTCTTTAATTACAGGTTTTTCTTGTGCTACCTCTATTTTACTTTTTTCTTCCTTGGTTTCTTGTACTGAGGTGGGCTTGTCTACCTTTGTATCCTCTTGAGATGTGATGGCTTGTATCTGTTCTTTTGGGTTTATTTCTGTGTTGCTTGGTAGACGTCCCTGTTGACGTTCTGAAACAAGCTTTGTGAGATGTCCCACTGACCTAGTGATTTCCCCGACTTGTTCCTTGATTTCTTTGATCGATATTTCTTGGTTATCAAGTGTTGTATCAGTTCTTTGGAGATAGGCATCGTGGTTCCGCCATGAACTTTTTCAAAGATCTCTTCAAGACTCGCTTCTTTTCCAAAGTGGATAAGGTTGATTTTGGTAATTTGGAGGAGGTTGCTGCCTTTGATTTCCTTGTCCTCCCCATGAAAAATTTGGGTGGTTCTTCCAACCTGGATTGTAAGTGTTACTATAAGGATTATTATTAGATTTGAAATTGTTACCTATATAGTTTGTCTGCTTGTTTTCTGCTCCTAGTTGGTAAGGTGGGTACTCAGAATTCGCCACATTCCCACTCGTTTTGCATTGCATGACTGGATGTACCTGTGAAGAACATAAATTATCAAGCTTTTTATTCATTAACTCCACCTGTGTCGACGGCATTGTCACTGCGTCTATGTTAAAAACTCCGGCTGATTTTTTCGGTTTAGCCCTTGTAATTTTCCATTGATAGGTGTTCAGCGACATCTCCTCAATAAAATCGTAAGCCGCTTCAAGAGTTTTGTTGTTCAAAGTTCCACCGGCTGATGAATCAATCATTTGCCTAGTTGGAGAATTCACACCATTGTAAAAAGTTTGGACTTGAAGCCACAAAGGTAATCCGTGGTGTGGGCATCTCCTTAAGAGATCCTTGTATCTTTCCCATGCATCATATAATGTTTCTGAGTCATTCTGCACAAAATAAGATATGTCATTCCTAAATTTAGCCGTTTTGGCTGGTGGAAAATTTTTAAAAGAAAATTTTCAATCATTTGATCCTATGTGGTGATTGACCTCGTGGTAATGAGTTCAACCACCGCTTTGCTTTGTTCCTTAATGAAAAGGAAATAATCAAGACGTATGGCATCGTCAGAAATGCCATTTATTTTGAAGGTATCACAGAATTCTAAAAAATTAGGTATATGAGTGTTTGGATCCTCATCCTACAAACCATCAAATTGAACAAATTGTTGAATCATTTGTATTGTGTTAGGCTTTAATTCAAAATTATTAGCAGCTATAGCGGCCTAACAATACTAGATTCTACTCCTGTCAAATTAGGTTTAGCATAATCATACATAGTACGTGGAGCATTCTATTCTTGCACATTTGGTGGGTTGTTCTCGTCCATCCCTTTAGTAGGATTGGATCTTTTCTGTTCTTCTCTTTGATAGTCTAGGGCTCGTCTAATTTCTCTGCGATTTCTGCGAGCGGTAGCTTCAATGTCACTTTTGTATTCTAATGGTCCTCTCAGATTTCTTCTAGTCATAAACTAGAGGTACCTGCTATGAAAAGAAAGAAAGAAATTTTGAAAAAAAAAAATATATGTATAAAAATAAGAGAAATTTAAAAACAAAGATAATGGCTAAACTAATAGAAATAGAGCTTTCTTAATATTTTAGGAGTCCTTGGCAACGACGCCAAAAACTTGATCGTGTCAAACAGTTGGGTTTTAATATTTATAAAAGAGTGATCGAACCTGTCAGACCGATTGCGACAACAATAGAGGCAAGTGCACCTATCGAACAAAGAGTATAGCTCAGCAAGAATATCTTATCGAACCCAATGGAACCTAAAAGTACTACAACTCACTTTCTTTCTATTATTTAGCCTAAAATATGGAGTGATTGGATTATTAAACTAACGAAATACTTAGACTAAATGCAAAGACAAAAGATTGAATTGGAGAAAGACTTTAGGAAAACTCGGTTGATAAAGACGATACCTCGTGAAGAATCCACCTATGACTTCACTTATTATTTATTCCCCAAACCATATGATTTCTTTACTTAGCTTGATCCGTGAGACTCCTAACCTATATTAAACCCTCTCTCGAGGCGAATAACGTCTAACCTTAGGTTAATTAGTGGAACTCTCATTCTCTTATAATAACCCCCTAAGGAAGTAGTAAATTAATCAATGGATTCCCATATTAGGTTTCACCCTAATCCGACAAAATCTCGTAACCCTATCTCTAGGCGCCTGATCAACTCCGCTCAATTATGCTAGATATACTCTTAGGTAGGGTCTATTCCTCCTCCACCTAAGCACATCAGATTGAATTAAGCAACATAATTAAGAACAAACTAAGTACTTATCATATAATTTAGAAATCAAATAACAAAATCCATCATAGGTTTCATCCCCTTCAGGTATCTGAGGGGTTTAGTTCATAACTAAATACGAAAACATATCATAAGAAATCCTAAAACCCCCTGAAGGAATTGAAGGAGAGATCCTCCATCTTGAATGGAGTTCTGACTTCTTGAGATGGATCAACTGGCTATCTTCAAGTGATTCCCTAAAAAATGAAAGCTTTGGCAAAAGCCTCTACTAAAAAGCTCCTCTTTAATGTCTTCCTTGGGTTGTTTATATAGCCTTTGGGATGCTATACTTGGCTCCTAAGTATCTCCTTCAAGTAGAATTACTATTAAGGTGTTGGAGTAGACTTAGGAGTATGTTTATTTGGCTTCAAGCATCCAAATCCAAGTGAATTACTCTCTCCCGCGGCAGGGGCACGGCCATGACACATGCCCATGTAAATCGTGGTTGGGTCGTGTCTCGATTTTGTCATTTTGGGCACGGTCGTGTAAGTCAGGATTTAGGCCGTGCTTCAGGTCTATCGATTTGGGCACGACCATGTAGATCACCAGGCACGTCCGTGTGATCAATGGATGCTACACGACCATGTGTTACGTAGTTGAGGCCGTGCTCTAGGTAATTGGCAAGGCACGATCGTGTGGGCTTTGGGCCAGGCCGTGTTGATTGATTGCTAAATCCCAATTACTCCGTTTTAAGCCCGTTTTGCATTCTTTTTATCCTCAGATGCTTTCCTGAGTATAAACATGAAAAGAAAGGATTAGAAGCACCTTTTTACATAAATCAAGGGCTAAATCATCCAAAAGCATACTAAATATGGGGTTAAAATATGTTACTTTTACGGTTTATCAGCAGAGAAACTATATAGGTAACAATTTCAGATTTAATAATAATCCTTATAGTAATACCTATAATCCAGGTCGGAGGAATCACCCAAATTTTTCGTAGGGAGGACAAGGAAATCAAAGGCAACAACCTCCTCTAAATTATCAAAATTAGCCTTATCCACCGAGAAAGAAGCCGAGCCTTGAAGAGATGCTGAAAAAGTCCATGACAGACATAGATGCCCGTTTCCAAAGAACTGATACAACACTTGATAACCAAGAAATATCGATCAAAGAAATTAAGGAACAAGTCGAGGAAATCACTAGGTCAGTGGGACATCTCACAAAGCTGGTTTCAGAACGTCAACAAGGACGTCTACCAAGCAGCACAGAAATAAACCCAAAAGAACAGATACAAGCTATCACATCTCAAGAGGGTACAAAGGTAGACAAGCCACCTCAGTACAAGAACCAAGGAAGAAAAAGGTAAAATAAAGGTAGCACAAGAAAAAATGGTAATTAAAGAGTACCAACCTCGAATACCTTATTCCGAAGCATTAAAAAGAGATGATTCAGAGGAACAATTAGGTAAGTTTCTAAAACTTCTAAAGAAATTACATATTAACGTATAATTCGGTAAGTTGACTCGAGGAAATTTTTAAGACAGCTCTTGATGAACAAATGCAAAATAGATGAAGAGCACCATGTGGAATTCAACGCAACATGCTCAATAATGCTACAGAATAGACTACCATAGAAATTAAAAGATCCAGGGGGTTTTACGATTCCATGCTTAATTGGTAGTCTAAATATTGATAATGCATTAGCTGATTTAGGGGCAAGTATCAATGTCATGCCGTATGCATTGTTTAAACGACTAGGTCTAGGGAAGCCCAAACAAACTAGGATGAGTATTCAATTAGCTGATAAATCTGTTAGAATTCCTAGTGGCATTATTGAAGATGTTTTAGTAAAAATCAATAAATTTGTTTTCCCAGTAGATTTTGTTGTTTTAGACATGGATGAGGATAATTCAATACCCTTAATTCTAGGAAGACCCTTTCTAGCAACAGCTAAAACTAAAATTGATGTTGCCACAGGAGAACTCATACTTCACGAGGAGATGAGTCGATCAATCTTTAAGCTCTCAACTCAGCCAAAACCACAGATGATGAAGGTAAGAAAGTCATTTCTATAGATAATCAAATTAATCAACCTTCATCACTGGAAACACCCCAAGACATCAAAGCTGAGTCAACTCATATCCCTCAAGATGACCTAGAAGAATTACACAAAGAATAAACATTTAAGGTCGACAATTCAAAGGAGCAGAAGATACACGATAAAGAAAAGTCGAATCCTCACGAGGTAAAACTAGAGGAACCACAGGAAGAGCTCATAGGGACATCAAATCACTTTAAAATAAAAGACGGTGTACTGTCAGACAAAGTCGATCCTCACATCACTTTAACAAACCCGAAGAAAAAAGGAGAAATACTCCTTAAGGTACACGATATCTTCCCCCACGGAATAGTCGAGGTAAGGCATTCTTTGTTCGGCAATTTCAAGGTAAACACTTCTCGACTTCAACTCTGTCATGAAAATAAAACTGTCAGCATGAGGGAAAATTTTCAAACCTTTAAACCTCCCTAAAATTTTTAAATACGAGGACAGTCTAGCTTAAGACTATAAACGAGCACTTCTCGGGAGGTAACCCAAGCACTAAATACTATCTACTTTCAAATTTATTTTCAGTTTCTTTTTTTTCCTTCTTTCTTTTCTTAAATTTTAGTTTTAAACTAACACAAAAATACATATTTCATGGCCACACGGCCTTATACACGGCCGTGTCCGTAGCCGTGTAGACCACCGGAACCACCACACTGACAGAGCAAAACCGTGCAAGTCAGTCCACCCATCCCCCAATGTCACGGATCCAACCACCCACACCACGGGCATCGACAAAATAGCATGGCCGTGCCCCACTATCATGCTCACATACTGACCTTTTAGGAACGGACGTGCTGATTGACATATGGGCGTGGAAGAACAACACACCCCACAACACGGCCGTGCGATTCGGCTGTGTGAATCGACACACCCTCGGTACAGGCGTGGGAACATGCCAGATTTGAAATCTTATTTAAATCCCACAGCCCTTCCTCTTCTCCCCATCTTCTTGCTTCCTTCTTTTTCTTTCAAAATTTTCTTTTTGTTCATAGAAAAGGTCCCAAGACTCTTGAGCAACACCAAAATCATACCGAAGAAGCGTAAGCATTGTCTCCTCAAAGGAGACCTCAACATGAGTTCATGCCGGCAGCTTCAGATATCAAACATGCCAAGGGTCTCCAAACCTTTTGGTTCTATTTTTCCTTTCTCTTCTCCTTTATTTTCCTTATCTATACTTCTCTTTTGCTTAATTTTATTTATTTCATATTAGTTTCTTGGTTTTAGGTTCTAAAGGCTACTAGGGAATCACGCCACTTCCACCATCACCAACACCCCGCAGCCTTAGAATCACCCCCACCTCGCGAACCATCTATCAATAAGGACTCCTTAGTCCATTAGTCTTTTCTTTCAATTTTAGTTTTCTTCTTAGTCTCATTCTCTTTATTTTCTTAGTCTTTAATTATACTAGTAGTATATTATTAATATTTCTCTAGATCTCTTGGCTATGTCCTTACAGGCTACCCAATTTCTTCATCTAGCAAATTGCTTCTAGGTAGCCACCCCACGGGCCCATAAAAAATACCATCACCGCCACCAAAGACGCCAACTCCGGGATCATCCAGATTTCAGGAAGTATTACTTTCCCCACTTATCCTTTTTGATTTGGCATATAATTATCATTATTTATCTTTGTACATTGAGGGCAATGTACATCTTAAGTGTGTGGGGGTAAAAGTGCCAAACTTTTTCCATTATTCTTAAAACCCTGAATTTAGTCTTGTTTTTTAAGTAATTTTCTCATATTATTAATTAGGAGGAAATTTCTAATGATTTATGATTTTTTTGATATGTTTTTGGATTAAGTCATTGGTAATTGTACATTGATGATTAAATTTGAAGAATACTAGAGAATCAAGCATGATAATGCCTATTTTTCAAAAATCAGAATTTGATAGGTTGTTGAACTAAATTTAAATATCACCCTGAAGTTCAAAATTTATAATGATTGATGTCAACACCCATAATTTTTTGTGAGAATTTGAGCCTTATAGAGCATATATTCTTTTTCATGCTCACTTTAATTGATTATGAGTGTGTCAACTTTGAATTGTTATTCTAGATCTTGCCTTGTTTATGCATGTCGAGACCACATTAATGATTTGATATACCGTGAAACACCCCAAACCTGGCCCACGAGCCTTGACCGGATCTGGTATGTTCCTTGAGTAAATCAGTTCAATTCTTGTTTGCTACTTTGGAAAAATTTGTGTGTTTTTGAAGAACATTTGATTTGGTGTTGGGTTCAAATTGAAAACGGTGTTGCTCATGTGTCAAAACATTTAAATATTTGTTTACATTTTTAAGAAAAATTATTTAGTCTCAATTTAATAATAACCTTATCATAATAAACCAATTTTAAACGCTTACTTAAAACAGTTAATAGTAATGGCCATAATTACATCAAAGCAAAACCCCAAAATAAATTTGAAATACTTAAATAAAATAAAAAACAATGAAAATAAAATAATTCTGAGCTAAGCATGGCACCATCGAGCTCCTCGCCGATCTTGGCCCATTATCGAGTGTCACCGAAAAGATATCCCACAACGGGTGAGTCAATGACTCAATGTGTAACCATCACACATACTCTCAATCAATTTAGGCATGTCAAATCATACATATAAAACATATATAGTCAATGATGCAAACTCGAACCCAAACCTAGATAACCATCCACTACACATCACCCGTACCAACCATCACACCGTGAGGACTACTAAGTCGACCCTCCATCCGCTACACATCATCGAAGGCAGTCACTGCAGACGATTGGCACATCGCCTTTATAAATTGTGGCATAGCCACCAGATAATATTTTGTGACATAAGTCACCATATTCAAATTACGTGACATGAGTCACCAGATTTCGTGGTAAAAATCGCCAGATCACTTCCCCTTAAAATAACACCCATATGCCCCATGCCATACAAATCATACCAATATCATGCTTTATGCCTTATTTCACATTCTTATCAATATTCACTTATGTGCCATATTTCACATGTTTATAACATTTATTGACGTAATATTAAAGATTACGTACCTGAATGTTTTGTACCATTGTATGGTACCTTTAGCCATGTTCACATACTTTCATTAACACATATATTAAAATGTTACCATAAATCTATTAAGATTTAGTGTGGGGCTACACACCTGATACTAATGCTTTCACTAAATCCCAAAAAGTCAACCGAAATAGAGTGTACACTTCCCTAAAAATCAAAGTCAGAATTCGGCCAACATTTAATCACTTAAATATGGCCTTGGCTGAATGTTCATAGTCCCTTACCTTGTGGATCTAAATCCCAAAACGATCATTTGCTCCTGAAGTTGTCGAAATCCCTATTTGTCAATGGTTAGAATCGGCTTTAATACATGGAAACTATGAAGATGGCCCTTGGCCGAATACCACATATTACTTACCTTGATCACACAAATCTCGAAGGATCACTTCTGCAAACATTGGCTATAAGAATCCCAAAAGATCTCCTGCGTTAGGCTGTACCTTCCCCTACAATTGGCTTTAACACACTTTAAAGAGTCATAGGGCCATTCGGCCATGACATAAATCCCAAACTAAGAGGAGTTGTCGGAACCTTACCTTAAAGATGGATCCCCCGGCTTTAAAAAGAATCGCCCACACTAAGATTGAGATTGGCTATCAAAGAGAATAGGTGTGGAGTTGAAATTATATGAAGAAAAAAAGAATGGAAGAGACTTAGGAGAATTCGGCAATCACCTGGCTATTTCAATTTTTGAAAGAATTGTGAAAGAAAAGAAGAGAAGAGAAGAAGGGGTTGAACAATTCGACAACAGTGGCAAAGGAGGATTCGGCTAACACAAAATAAAAGAAGAGGTTTGGGGAAAGAGGTATAGGTTCGGCCAAGAAACAAATAGAGGAGAAGTAGAAAAAAATGCTAGTGACCTTAATGGTCTATAAAGTTTCGGTCACAAATCAAAGAGGAAGGGAGCCGAAACTAGATGACTTTTGCACAAGAGAAAGAACGACACTTAGAGAGAAAAGAAAGGTCTAAATTTTGGCACACCCTCCTTATCAAGCTTCAAAACCGAAAATGCCACCCCTTAGAGTCCTATATTCGGCCACCACTTTCTTCCCCTATCAAATCCCACATTTTTCTCCTATATTCTCTCCATGCTACTCATTCAAAAGAATTTGAATAAGTCAACCTTTATCTCTTCTTCCTAGCCAAATTTTAAAAGAAAAACCAAGTCTTATCCTCATCTTTTTAAAGTCCCAATGCCGTCCAACACTCCTCCCCTCCTTGACGTAAAAACAAACTCCCATTTGCTTCCTCTACAACTCGAACCTGAGCCCTTCTCCCCTGCTTATGGCGTCACCTACCAAGGCCCTAAGTGGCCCCTCCTTGCCACTTTACCAAGCCCAATATTATGTCCAAAAACTCCTACAAATTCCCTTAAGGCCTATCAAGCTTAGCTCCCCTTTAATACTTAAAATCTAATATTTTCTAAGGCATTTACCTACACTTTGAAGTTCTCAAAAATTCATACAACACATTCAAACACACATAGGTATGCTACTTCATACAATTAAGCAATAATGCACAAGCCCTAATTCCCGAATATTACATACCGAGATGATAAAGGCACCTAGGTTTTAACCCATGCACTCCACTAAAAAGCTTACCTATATAATTAACCCCTAGTGAACCCATTTGATCCTAACAACCCTTTTTATTGAATTACCCGCTTGGTATTAACCCAAAACCCTTTGTAGTTGTTATCAACATTCTTTTGACTATCCCTCTATCGAGAATTGATTTGATCAGTTGCCAAATTAGGTAATTTCAATTATCAAAGTTCATTCTATTATGTTTTTAGTTTGTTCTTTAAAAAAAACCAAGTTTATTCAATATTAGAAGTATATAAAAGAGCTTAGAGCATTTAAATTCCAATTGTTGAAGAAAAAGCTCGTATTAAAATATTATCAAATTTTAAGTAATGAAAATATTCTTTATTATAGAGTAATGATCAATAATGGTATTATTAGTTTTCATTCGATGCAAATATTCATATCTAGTTCATTGTTTCTAGTTAGGTAATTTGTCAAGTTAGTCTCGATTCTAACCCTTTAATTAAGCCTGTATCCACACCATTAACCTTAGCCCTATTACAACCCCAATAAAGACCTTTTGATCTGTGTTTCATCTCATATACAGAGGTGGAGATTTGATTTTTAGGCAAGCCTATGGGATTAACTTTTCAGGTTCGACTTATGAGTGCTTATTCTTGAACCTTAAACACTTCGAGTGATTTGAGTGAATCTTTTGTGAGGATGTCAATCCTTGTCGGTTTTGAATTAAAGGTAATTATTCAGATAATGGGAGACACCTATGTTTTCATCTACAAAAATCATGACTTATCTCATTTGAATCTTTAGGACTCTTTGAATTGAATTATCCATGTATAAATTATTTGTGAGTTATGATGAGACAATGTCAATAGAAATTATGAATTATGGAAAGTTCGTTTTAATTGTAAGTTGAGAATTTTGTTTGAGGACAAGCAAAAGCTTAAGTGTGGGGGTATTTGATAAACCATAAAGGCAACATATTTTAACCCCATATTTAGTATGCTTTTGGATGATTTAGCCCTTGATTTATGTAAAAAGATGCTTTTAATCCTTTCTTTTCATGTTTATAATCAGGAAAGCACCCAAGGATAAAAAGAACGTAAGACGGGTTTAAAACGGACCAAATTGGGCCAACTCAAGAAATCGACACGGCCTGGATTCCATGCCACACGGCCGTGCCTCAACAGTAATCTAGACCAAGGCCTCACCCCGATTTGCACGGCCGTTCTCCCATCAATAAGTCCACACACGGGTGTGCCTAGTGATCTACACGGTCATGCCCAAAACGATAGAATCAAGGCACGACCCAACCACAATTTACATGGGCGTGTGCCATGGCCGTGCCCTTGCCGCGGGAATGAGTAATTTCACTCAAAATTGGATGCTTAAAGCCAAAGAAACATACTCCTAAGTTAACTTAAACACCTTAATAATAATTCTACTTGAAGAAGGTACTTAGGAGCCAAGTAAATCATCTCAAAAGCCTATATAAACAACCCAAGGTAGGCATTCAGGGGAGCACGCTTTAATAGAGGCTTCTGCCGAAGCTTTCATCTTTTGGGGGATTACTTGAAGATAGCCAGTTGATCCATCTCAAGAAGTCAAGTTCTACTCAAGACGGAGGATCTCTCCTTCAATTCCTTCAGGGAGTTTTAGAGATTTCTTATGTTTTGTTTTATCTTTTCTCTTGAGATGTTTTCGTATTTAGTTATGAAATAAACCTTTCAGATACCTGAAGGGGATGAAACCTATGATGGATTTTATTATTATTTTCTAAGTTATATGATAAATACTTAGTTTGTTCTTAATTATGTTGCTCAATTTAATCGATGTTCTTAGGTGGAGGAGGAATAGACCCTGCCTAAGAGAAGATCTAGCATAATTAAGCAGAGTTGATCGGGCGCCTAGAGATAGGGTTATGAGATTTTTCCAGATTAGGGTGAAACCTAATATGGGAATCCATTGATCGATTTACTGCTTCCTTAGGGGGTTATTATAAGAGAACGAGAGTTCCACTAATTAACCTAAGGTTAGATGTTATTCACCTCGAGAGAGGGTTTAATATAGGTTAGGGAGTCTCACAGATCAAGCTAAGTAAAGAAATCATATAATTCGGGGATAAATAATAAGTGAAGTCATAGGTGGATTCTTCAGAGGGTATCGTCTTTATCAACTGAGTTTTCCTATAGTTTTTTCCCAATTCATTCTTTTGTCTTTGCATTTAGTTTAGTGTCTCATTAGTCTTAGATAAGTCAATCAATCACTCCGTATTTCAGGCTAAATAATAGAAAGAAGGTGAGTAGTAGTACTTTTAGGTTCCTTGGGTTTGATAAAATATTCTTGTCGAAACTATACTATGGTTCGATAGGTGCACTTGCCTCCATCATTGTCATAGTTAGTCTACAGGTTCGATCATTCTTTATAAATATTAAAACTCGACTATTTTACATCGATCAATAATCTTAAGCTAGACTTTCCTCTTCTTTGTATATTCATAGTGGTTTGAAGAGTTGAAAGTCCTTCCTCGTGTTAGCAGTTCCATTATCATGATAGAGTTTAAGACGAGTGGCATTTATTTTCAATGTGCCAAACATGGGATTACTTACCTCGACTGTTCCGTATGGGAAGACATTGATTACCTTAAAAGGGATTTCCTTTCTTGTGTTAGGATCAGGTGGAGATATTCGTGGGTCTGCTTTGTCTAATAGTACCTGATCTTTGATTTTGAACTTGTCTGCCTCATGAAGTGGCTTCAATTCTACTTCGTGTATCCCTAGTTCTCCTTTAAGATACGCCTTCTCCTCTTCTAGTTCATCGATCTGAATCTCTTGTTCCTTATGAGTTATTTCTTTGTTGGCACAGGTTTTAGGATCGGACTCAGTTGTGTTGATAAACCATAAAAGTAACATATTTTAACCCCATATTTAGTATGCTTTTGGATGATTTAGCCCTTGATTTATGTAAAAAGGTGCTTTTAATCCTTTCTTTTCATGTTTATACTTAGGAAAGCACCCGAGGGTAAAAAGAACACAAAACGGGCTTAAAACAGAGTAATTGGGCTTTAGCAAGCAATCAACACGGCCTGGCTCAAATTCCATACGACCGTGCCTCGCCAAATACCTAGAGCAGGGCCTCAACTCCATCACACACGGCCGTGCATCATCCACTTACCACACACGGACGTGCTTGGTGATCTACATGGCCGTGCCCAAATCAACAAACCTGAAGCATGACCTGAATCTTGACTCACACAGTCGTGCCCAAAACGACAGAATCGAGACAGGGCCCAACCACGATTTATAAGGTCGTGTGCCATGGCCGTGCCCCTACTGCGGGAATGAGCAATCTCTCAAAATTGGATGCTTGAAGCCAAAGAAACATACTCCTAAGTCTACTCAAACACCCTAATAGTAATTCTACTTGAAGGAGATACTCAGGAGCCAAGTATAGCATCCCAAAGCCTATATAAACAACCCAAGGTAGACATTAAAGTGGAGAGCTTTTTGGCAGAGGCTTTTTGCCGAAGTATTCATCTTTTAGGGAGCCACTTGAAGATAGCCAGTTGATCCATCTCAAGAAGTCGAAACTCCATTCAAGACGGAGGATCTCCTCTTTAATACCTTCAGGGGGTTTTAGGGAGTTATTATGTTTTGTTTATTCTTTACTCTTGAGATGTTTTCGTATTTAGTTATGAACTAAACCCCTCAGATACCTGAAGGGGAAGAAACCTATGATGGATTTTTTATTTGATTTCTAAAATTATATGATAAGTACTTGGTTTGTTCTTAATTATGTTGCTTAATTTAATCTGATGTGATTAGGTGGAGGAGGAATAGACCCCGCCTAAGAGTAGATCTAGCATTATTGATCGGAGTTGATCGGGCGTCTAGAGATATGGTTACGAGATTTTGCCGGATTAGGGTGAAATCTAATATGGAAATCCATTGATCGATTTACTGGTTCCTTAGAGGGTTATTATAAGAGAATGAGAGTTCCACTAATTAACCTAAGGTTAGATGTTATTCGCCTCGAGAGAGGGTTTAATATAGGTTAGGGAGTCTCACGGATCAAGCTAAGTAAATAATTCATATGGTTTGGGGAATAAATAATAAGTTAAGTCATAGGTGGATTCTTCCTGAGGGTATCATCTTTATCAACTGAGTTTTCTTAAAGTCTTTCTCCCATTCATTCTTTTGTCTTTGCATTTAGTTTAAGTATTTTGTTAGTTTAATAATCCAATCACTCCATATTTTAGGCTAAATAATATAAAGAAAGTGAGTAGTAGTACTTTTAGGTTCCCTTGGGTTCGATAAGATATTCTTACCTGAGCTATACTACTGTTCGATAGGTGTAGTTGCCTCTATTGTTGTCACAGGCGTGCAATTCAGTCCAACCACCCTCAACGTCACGGATCCAACCACCCACAGCACGGGCATCGACAAAAATAACACGGCCGTGCCTCACAGCCGTGCTAAGATACTGACTTATTTAGCATGGGCAGACCACGCCCATGCATTCCAACCATGCTCCTATACTGGCTTTTTAGGAACGAGCATGCAAACCAACAAAACGGGCGTGAAAGGACAACACACCCCATAACATGGTTGTGCGATACATACCATGTGAATCGACACACCCTCAAGACATCTGGACGTAAGAACGCGTGATTTGAAATCCTATTTAAATCCCCACACCCCATCCTCTTTGCCCTATTTTCTTTCTTATTCCTTCTTTCTTTCTTTCAAATTTTCTTCCTATTCATAGAAAAGATCCAAGACACTTGAGCAACAAAAGATCATGTCAAGAAACGTAAGCATCATCTCCTCGAGGAGACCTCAACATGAGTTTGCCTTGCCTTAACTTAATTGACACGCCAAGGGTCTCTAAACCTTTTCGGCTCTATTTTTATTTTCTCGTCTCCTTTATTTTCCTTATTTATACTTCTTTTTGCTTAATTTAATTTATTTCATATTAGTTTCTGGTTTTAGGTTCTAAAGGTGCTAGGAATCACACACCACACCTTCGAGGTCACACCTACTTCGCAAACCATCCAACAATAAGGACTCCTTAGTCCATTAGTCTTTTCTTTCAATTTTAGTTTTCTTCTTAGTCTCCTTTTTATTTCCTTAATCTTTAAATTTATTATTAGTATATTATTATTTCTCTAGATCTCTTGGCTATATCTTCACAGGATACCCAATTTCTTCATCTAGCAAATTACTTCTCGGTAGCCATTCCACTAGGCCCATAGAAAACACCATCACCGCCACCAAAGACGCCAAGGATCATCCATATTTCAGGAAGTACTACTTTCCCCACTTCTCTTTTTGATTTGGCACATAAATTTCATTATCTATCTTTGTACATTGAGGGCAATGTACATCTTAAGTGTGGAGGTAATAGTGCCTAACTTTTTGTATAATTCTCAAAACCCTGAAATTAGTCTTGATCTTAAGTATTTTTCTCATATTATTAATTAGGATGAAATTTCTAATGATTTATGATTTTTATTGATATGTTTTAGAATAAGTCTTAGTTAATTGTGCATTGATAATTAAATTTAAAGAATACTAGAGAATCGAGCACGATAAGTCTACTTTCTAAAAATTAAAATTGATAGGTTGTTGAACTGAATTTGAGTATCACCTTGAAGTTCAAAATTTATAAGGATTGATGTCAAAACACCCATAATTTTTTGTGAGATTTTGAGCCTTATAGAGCATATACCCTTTTTTGTGCTCACTTTAATTGATTATGAGTGTGTCAACTTTTCTAGAACTTGCCTCGTTTAGACATGTCGAGACCACATTAATGATTTGATACACTGAGATGATAAAGACACCTAGGTTTTAACCCGTTCACTACACTAAAAAGCCTACCCATACAAATAACCCCTAGTGAACCCCGTTGAATCTTAACAATCTTTTTATTGAATCACCCACTAATATTAACCCAAAATCCCTTTGTATTTGTTATCAACATTCCTTTGACTACCCTTTATCGAGAATTGATTTGATCAATTGCCGAATTAGGTTATTTCAATCACTAAAGTTCCTTCTATTATGTTTATTTTAGTTTGTTCTTTAAAAAAAATCCAAGTATATTCAATATTAGTAGTAAATAAAAGAGCTTAGAGCATTTAAAACTCCTATTGTTGAAGAAAAAGCTCATATCAAAGTATTATCAAATTTTGAGTGATGAAAATACTCTTATTATAGAGTAATTATCAATAGTAGGTATTATTAGTTTTCATTCGATGTAAATATTCATATTTAGTTCATTATTTTTAGATTAGGTAATTAGTCAATTCAATCTCGATTATAACATCTAATTCAGCCTTTATCCACACCTTTTAACCCTAGCCCCGTTACAACCCTAATTAAAGACCTTTTGATCTGTGTATCATCTCATATACAGTGGTGGAGATTTGATTTTCAGGCAAGCCTATGGGATTAACTTTTCAGGTTCGACTTAGAGTGCTTATTCTTGAACCTTAAACACTTTTGAGTGATTTGAATGAATCTTTACTGAGGATGTCAGTCCTTGTCGATTTTGAATTAAAGGTAATCACTTAGATAAGGGAGACACCTATGTTTTTGTGCTATAAAGGTATGACTTATCATAATTGAATCTTTAGGGTTCTTTGAGTTGAATTATCCATGTATAAATTATCTGTGAATTATGATGAGACATTGTCGATAGGAATTGTGAATTATGGAAAGTTTATTTTAATTGTAAATTGAGAATTTTGCTTGAGGACAAGCAAAAGCTTAAGTGTGGGGGTATTTGATAAACCGTAAAAGTAACATATTTTAACCCCATATTTAGTATGCTTTTGGATAATTTAGCCCTTGATTTATGTAAAAAGGTGCTTTTAATCCTTTCTTTTCATGTTTATACTCAGGAAAGCACCCGAGGATAAAAAGAACACAAAACAGGCTTAAAATAGAGTAATTGGGCCTTAGCAAGCAGTCAACATGGCCTGGCCCAAATTCCACACGATCGTGCCTCACCAAATACCTAGAGCACGGCCTCAACTCTATCACACATGACCATGCCCAAATCGACAGACCTGAAGCACGACTAGATCTTGACTCACACGATCGTGCCAAAAATGACAGAATCGAGACACGGCCCAACCACGATTTACACGGGCGTGTGCCATGGCCATGCTCCTGCCGCGGGATTGAGCAATTTCACTTAGAATTGGATGCTTGAAGCCAAAGAAACATACTCCTAAGTCTACTCAAACACCCTAATAGTAATTCTACTTGAAGGAGATACTTATGAGCCAAGTATAGCATCCCAAAGCCTATATAAACAACCCAAGGCATACATTAAAGTGGAGAGCTTTTTGGTAGAGGCTTTTTGCCGAAGCATTCATCTTTTAGGGAGTCACTTGAAGATAGCCAGTTGATCCATCTCATGAAGTCGGAACTCCATTCAAGGCGGAGGATCTCCTCTTTAATACCTTTAGGGGTTTTAGGAGTTCTTATGTTTTGTTTATTCTTTACTCTTGAGATGTTTTCGTATTTAGTTATGAACTAAACCCTCGGACACTGAAGGGATGAAACCTATGATGGATTTTTTATTTGATTTCTAAAATTATATGATAAGTACTTGGTTTGTTCTTAATTATGTTGCTTAATTTAATCTGATGTGCTTAGATGGAGGAGGAATAGACCCCGCCTAAGAGTAGATCTAGCATAATTGAGCGGAGTTGATCTGGCGCCTAGAGATAGGGTCACGAGATTTTGCCGGATTAGGGTGAAACCTAATATGGGAATCCATTGATCGATTTAATGCTTCCTTAGGGGGTTATTATAAGAGAACGAGAGTTCCACTAATTAACCTAAGGTTAGACGTTATTCGCCTCGAGAGAGGGTTTAATATAGGTTAGGAAGCCTCACGGATCAAGCTAAGTAAAGAATTCATATGGCTTGGGGAATAAATAATAAGTGAAGTCATAAGTGGATTCTTCCTGAGGGTATCGTCTTTATCAACTGAGTTTTCTTAAAGTCTTTCTCCTATTTATTCTTTTGTCTTTGCATTTAGTTTAAGTATTTCGTTAGTTTAATAATCTAATCACTCCATATTTTAGGCTAAATAATAGAAAGAAAGTGAGTAGTAGTACTTTTAGGTTCCCTTGGTTCGATGAGATATTCTTGCCTAAGCTATACTACTGTTCGATAGGTGCACTTGCCTCTATTATTGTCATAGTCAGTCTACAGGTTCGATCATTCTTTAAAAATATTAAAACTTGACTGTTTGACACGATCATATGTTCTTTTGTGGTGCTTCCTGAAAAGAAGGGTTAACCGAATGGTTATCAATAGAATTTACCTTCTCACCTTGGTTATTCAATGTTCTAGTTGAATCGAGGGCTTGAAGAGTAACTGTCTCATCACCTACACAGAGTATGAGTTCACCTGCATCGACATCGATTTTAGTCCTAGCAGTTGCTAAGAATGGTCTTCCTAAAATTTGGGGTATCGTGTTGTCCTCATCCATGTCCAAAACGACAAAATCTACCAGGAATACAAATTTGTCAATCTTCAGAAGTACATCTTTAATTATACCCCTAGGAACTCTGATAGTTTTATCAACTAATTGAATGCTCATCCTAGTTTGTTTGGGCTTCCTAGACCTAGTTGTTTAAACAATTTATAAGGCATGACATTTATGCTTGCCCCTAAATCAGCTATCGCATTATCAATAGATAAACTACCAATTAAGCATGAAATTGTAAAACTCCCTGGATCTTTTAATTTTCATGTTAGTTTATTTTGCAATATTGCTGAGCATACTGCGTTTAATTCCACATGTGATTCCTCGTCTATCTTCCGCTTATTTGTCAATAGCTTCTTTAAAAATTTTCTCGAACCTAACATCTGCGAAAGAGCTTTAAGAAACGATAAGTTAATATGTAATTTCTTTAAAAGTTTAAGAAACTTACCAAACTATTCCTCTGTGTCGTCATTCGTTATTGCTTCGGGATATGGTATGCGCGGTTTGTATTCTTTGATTACTGGTTTTGGTTTTACCTCAACCTTACCTTCTTCTACCGCACTCTTTTCTTTTAAATTGGGCTCATCTAACCCTTCACTATCTTGAGCTATTATGGCTTGAATTTGCTTCCTTGAGTTGTCTCGGTGTTGCTCGGTAGTCTTCCCTGTGGTCTCTCAGAGATCTGCTTAGCAAGTTGCTTTATTTGATCCTTGAGCTCCTATGACAATACTTCAAGTTTTGTTTCTACCTTTTGGAAACATGTTTCTAAAGCTGCTATGAATTTTATCAGCATCTCTTCAAGGTTTGACTTCTTTTCCTGTGGGTAGGGCTGTTGTTGGAGGTTTTGAGATGGTTGTTGCCTTTGATTTTCTTGGCCACCCCATGAGAAATTGGGTGGTTTTTCCAACCTGGACTATAAGTATTACTATAAGGATTATTGTTAGGTCGAAAATTATTACCCATATAGTTCATTTGTTCGCTCTCCATACCCTGTCCGTACGGTGGGTACTCAGGATTCGCCACTCTTCCATTTGCGTCGCACTGCATAGCTGGATGTGCCTGTGAAGAACCATATAAACCATCAAAATTTTTTGTAGCAACTCTACCCGATTTGATAACGCAGTTATTGCGTTGAGGTTGAAAACTTCACTGCTTTGGCTGGCCTTGTCCTTGTAACTTGCCACTGATAGTTATTCAGTGACATCTCCTCGATAAACTCGTAGGCTACTTCAGGAGTTTTGTTATTCAGAGTTCCGCCGGCGGCTGAATCGATTAGTTGCCTTATTGAGGGGTTCACACCGTTGTAGAAAGTCTGCACCTGTAGCCACAAAGGTAATCCATGGTGTGGACACCTTCTCAACAAATCCTTGTATCTCTCCCATGCGTCGTAAAGGGTCTCTAAATCCATCTGCACAAAAGAAGAGATATCATTCCTTAACTTGGTCATTTTTGCCGGCGAAAAATATTTTCATAAAAATTTTTCAGTCATCTGATCCCATGTAGTGATTGATCCTCGTGGAAGAGAATGCAACCACTATTTGGCTTTATTCCTCAAAGAAAAGGGAAATAATCGAATACGGATGACATCATCAAAACACCATTTATTTTGAAGGTATCACAGAATTCTAGAAAAGTCTCTAAGTGTGTGTTAGGATCCTCATCCTGCAAACCATCAAACTGTACAAACTATTGTATCATCTGTATAGTGTTAGGTTTCAGTTCAAAATTATTTGCAGCAATAGTAGGCCTAACAATACTTGACTCAGTTCTTGTTAAACTAGGTTTAGCATAATCATACATAGTACGTAAAGCGTGATGTTCGGTTGTGTCTGGAGGTAGCAGATTATTCTCAGCCATCCTTTTTGTAGGATTAGTTTCGCCTTCTTGCTCTTCTTCTATGTAGTTTAAGCTTTGCCTTATCTCTCTGCGATTTCTACGAACGGTACCTTTGATGTCACTATCATAAAGTAGAGGTCCTGTCGGGTTCCTTCTAGTCATAAACTAGAGGTACCTGAAAGGAGTGAAAGAAGAAAATTTAGAAAAACAAAAATAAAATTTAATAAAATATGGCTAAAGTAATAAAAATTAAGCGTTCTTAATATTTCAGCTCCCCAGCAACGGCGCCAAAAACTTGATCTTTGTTTTGTCGAGTTTTAAAATTTATATAAAGAATGACTAAACCTGGAAACTAACTAAGACAACGATGGATGCAAGCGCACCTATCGAACAGTAGTATAGTTTAGGCAAGACCGGAATGTCAAATCCCAAAGGAACCAAAAGTACTAATACTAACTCTCTTTTAATTATCTAGTCTAAGAATTAAGGGAATTTGTTGTTTAATCTAAATTAACTAACTACTAAAATAAAGACTCTAAGACAAAGAAGAATGAAATTTGGAAAATAACTTGAGGAAAAACCAATTGATTAAGATGACACCCAAGGAAGAATCCAGCTAAACTTCACTTGTTATCTAACACTAAACCAGGCGATTTGTTCACTTGACTTGATCCGTAAGATTCCCTAACGTATATTAATCCCTCTCTCGAGGCGACTAACATCTAACCCTAGGTTGATTAATTGAAATCTCTTTCTAATTAAAACCCCTAGAATTGTATTAACTTGATCTATGGACTCCCATATTAGGTTTCACCTTAATCCGGCAAAAGCTCATCACCCTATCTCTAGGTGCGCGATCAACTCCGCTTTATTATGCTAGATTTACTATTAGGCAGGGACTTTTGCTCCTCCACCTAAGCACATTATACTTGAATTAATATCCTGGAAATATCAACACAAGAATTAAGAACACATAATTAAGAATAAGTCAAATATTTATTATATAGTTTAGAAAACAATAACAAGATTCATTTTAGAAGAAAAGATAAAACAAAACATAAGAAAACATAAGAAAAGATTCATCTGAGGGTTTAGTTCATAATAATAAAATAATACATCTCAGAAGAAAAGATAAAACAAAACATAAGAAATCCCTAAAACCCCCTGAAGGAATTGAAGGAGATATCCTCCGTCTTGAATATAATTCCGGCTTCTTAAGATGAATCAACTGGCTATCTTTGAGTAAATCTCCACAAATCTACCCTTTTTGGCCTAGCTGGACACCCTCTGACTAAAGCCCTGGGTTCCCCCCTTTTAGGTTATACTTAGGGTGTTTATATAGGCTTCGGAATATGTTTCTTTGCCCCTAAATATCCTAATCTAAATGAAACTTCTCTTTGTCACAATAGGGACACGCCCATGGCACAAGCCCGTGTGAATCGATTTCAGGCCGTGGTCGAAGTCTGCTGAAGAGACACACCCATGTGTTTCGGGGTCCAGGCAATGTTAGAGTAAATTAGGGAGGCACGACCGTGTGGTCTTGGGCCCAGGTCGTGTCGATTTCCATTTTGACCCAATTTGGTCCGTTTTAGGCCCGTTTCTTGTTCTTTTCATCCTCCGGTGCTCTCTTGAGTATAAAACATGAAAACAAAGGATTAA
Organism: Gossypium rotundifolium; assembly: GCA_025506655.1. Classification (NCBI taxonomy): domain Eukaryota; kingdom Viridiplantae; phylum Streptophyta; class Magnoliopsida; order Malvales; family Malvaceae; genus Gossypium; species Gossypium rotundifolium. Next base: position 192,800,843 of record CP106727.1, read on the forward strand.
GACACCAAATTACATAATTCAAGGCTTAAATCATCCAAAAGTATACTAAATGTGGGCCTAAAATATGTTACTTTTACGGTTTATCAGGGGGGAGAGTTGTAATAACCCATTTTAGACCCTAGTCGAAACAGTGGTTTCGGGACCACAAATCTAAGGTCAAAAAAATATTTTAATATTATTTTTGGTGTTTATAATATGTGATTGAGCATGTGTGAAAATTTTGTGTGAAAATTTTATCGATTGTGTGTTTAATTTTCGAAAAGGGCTTAATCCCATAAAATGTAAAAGATGCGTGCTGATTGTTAAAGTGTTTATTTGACATGGCTTATTAAAATGTGAGTCCTTATGTTATTATTATTCCATTGATAAATTGGATGGACAAAAATGGGCTTTAGTTGGTGGCAATTTAAATGAAATAATTAAGGGAAAAATGGTAAAAAGCCAATTAATGTGTATTAAAATAAAATAAAAAGATGAAAACATGTTCATCTTTGTTTCTTTCAATCGAAAATAGGAAAATAGATAGGGCTTGGAAGCTTTCTCATATTCGGCTACTACTTAGCTCAATCAATGTATGTTTTGAGCTCGGTTTTTGATAATTTCTACATTTTTGTGATTGTTGCTTAGTGTTCTAGCTAGCCCATGCTTTAATTTTAGAAATTGATGGTGATTTTGAGATATGCCATTGATGAATGTTTGAGCTTTGTGATAGTTGGTGATGAAATATGAAAGATATGTGAAAGATTAACATGTTTTGTCTTTGAATTATTGGTGAAATTGAGTAATTTGAACTAAATTGTGAAAATAATATTTTGAGGGACTAAAATGTGAAATAAATGAAATACATGGGCTTGTATGACACTAAGGAAAATTTGGCCTAAGCATGGTGTAGTAAAATTTTGTGTATTTTGTGATTTTGTGAATTAGGGACTAAAGTGTCAAAATGTGAAAATGTGAAGGCTATTTTGTAAAATGCCCTAAATATGCGTGTTTGGACTAAATTGAATGAATTGATGATTAAATGAGCCAAATTTGAATATGTATAGACCAAGAAAGGAGAGATTTGGATCGAGATCGAGGCAAAGACAAAGTACTTGATTGATCGACCAGTTTTGGTATTTCGAGTTCGGATATAATACAAGTTGTTAAATTTATTTCTATGTGATGTGAAATGAATAAATTTATAGTTATTGAATTAGAAATGTTATATATGAGATTGAGAAATGTGGCACTAAGTTTGCGTAATTGAAATCGAGAAAGAGTTGAATAGCACTTTGTGTGTGAAGTAATGAAAGCTTCGGCTTTACTTATTAGCAATGTGTGTGTGATACCAAATGGAGTTTGGTTTTATATTGAGGCACTAAGTGTAACATCCTTAAAATGGGGTCTCTGCATTTTGCATGTGTTTGCATGTGACAGTATGCTACTGTGCTAGTTTAGCATGTTTTGAGGCCTAGGCATGACCTCGGGTTAGGCTTGGGTCATGGCCAAAAATTTTGTTTTAGTGCATTGGAAGAGGGAGCTAGGAGAGTTAGGGGTTAAAAGAATATATTGAAAGGTTGTGATACAAACAACCTAGTGGCAAAGTGGCAAGGGAGGCACCACTAAGGTGCTTGGTTGGTGACGCCACATGCAGGGAAGGGGGAGTTCAGGTTCGAGCTGCAGAAATCCCTTTTCTGCCTATTATTTTTGACGCCAAAGTGGGAAGAGGTGTGCAAAGGTAGGACTCTGTTGGAAGGATATGGATTAAGCTAACTTTAAGCGATAGGTGTAGGACTCATTCAAACTTGTTTGAATAAGTGGATAAGAGGAATTCAAGGAGGGATGAGGGGGACGGCTATGAGTGGATGAGAGTCTTGAAGTGTTGGCCGAAAGTTGGACTATGGGAAGGAGGAGTGCAATCGGATTGGGTTCTTTGGAGGGTGACCGAATGTACTTTGGTTTGGGGGAGTTTTTCATTTTCTTTCTTTGCTTGAGTGACAAAATCGAAACCTCTTCTAGGTGACCTTTTCATTCGGTCTTTGCTATTTGTTGGTCGAACCGCCCTTGTTGTTTAAGTTAAAAGCCGAAAGCAACTCTTTTTGTTCATCTTTTCTTTCTTTCAAACCTCCTTGTGCCGAAATTCCTTCTCATAACTAGTTTTCTTTCTCTTTGCCAAATTCTTGATCTTCTATTTTTATTTTCTTCCTCTATCTTTACTCTCTCGCTAAAGCCAAATACTCGCCTCGTTTCTCTCCTCTTGTGTTTTCTCCTCCTTGACCGAATCTATCTTCTTCTTTTTGAGGCAAGCCGAATCCCTTCGTAAGTGGTTTCCCCTCTATCCTCCATTCTATTAAAGATTCGTATACTAAACTCCATTCCTATTTATGTTGGTAGCTGAAACCTCTAAGATTACTAGGGTGTGCCGAAACTTTGGTGATTGGTGGCCGAATCTATCGACTAAGGTAAGGAGGTGTCAAACTCTTTTGGTTTCGGGATTCATGTTATGGCCGAATTGCCTTTAGATTTCTAATGATGTGTTAAGCCGATTATAGGGGGAAGTAGCTGAATACAGTGGATTTTGAAATTTGGTTACCGATTAGGGGCTTGGCTGATTGTAAAGGGAGATCCTTTGAGTAGTTTCGGGATTTGGTTGAAAACCAAATCGGCATTAAGATGAGTGTGCCTTTGTGTGACACATCTTCGAGATTTTGGTGTTTTAGCCGAATGGCTTTAATCTTAAAATTGTGTGTTGGCCGATTGTAGGGCAGAGTGAGGGCTAACATTTTGGGACTTCATTTAGATCTACAAATAGTAAGGTGTGTAACGCTTACACACTTTGTTAGTTTGACATGTTTATTGTGTTTCTGTTATAGCCATTAAAACCAGTAGTTATGCCTTGTGGGCATGAGCATGGACACGGGTAAGTCCCCGATTATGAATCTCAGATATGCTATCATGTCATTGTTAAATGTATGCCATGTGTTATTTGCATCATTATATGTTATAATGCCACGATTGATATGGACATGATGGTGGGATTGTTGAGTGGAGGGGAGAATTATTTGACCTGTCACCGGTGGTTTTGACCACCACGACGGGTTGGCCCGTCTTTGATATTATAATTTGTGACTAAGTCCCAATGGTTTTGACCACCAAATGGTTTTGACCACATTTGAATATTGTGACTCGTCCGGTGGTTTGGTACCACAGTGGGTTGGCCCCACATGTTGATTATGGGATTGTCATCAGTGGTTTTGACCACACGATGGGTTGGCCCCATCATTTGATTTATGACTACGGTCATCAGTGGTTTTGACCACACTGATATATTTGTGACTACGGTCACCAGTGGTTTTGACCACCAGTGGTTTTGACCACACGGGGTAGATAAAGGAGATTGGATGGTTAGGTTATGGGGTTGCATGATTTACATGTTTTACTGATGATTTGTGTAAGTGCTTGCACTATCGGGTTGGGGATTTATACACTGAGTCACGGTGACTCACCCCTTCCCTTATATTTTACAAATGAGGCGTAGATTGCGGATATGGAGCCAGGAAGGACTCGAGGCGGCCATGCATGCTAGTTTGGGTTTTGATTTTTAAGTTACTATTTTAGTTTTATTTATTTACTTAAATTCATTTTTGATTTTGTAATAAGGCCGCTAAGTATTAGTTGGGTTTTTGTATTTTTTTTAGATTTTATTTTAATTATCGTATGCATATGTTTAATAACCTGATTTGTTTTAGTAACTGAAATTAAAATGGGATTTACAAAACTACACTCTATATCGGGTTTTTTATAACGTTACCATCGGGTGACATTATTCACAAGGTAATGACAAAAATAATAGAGATGATTTCAAACCTAAATTTTCAACAACTAGTCATATCAAATGGATTTCTTAAGCATGCATTTTTCTGGAATGTTAAGCAATACAAAAACATTTTCAACATCACTTGTATAAGGTTTTTCTAAACTTTAAGATCGATTAAAGAGTTTTCAATGAGAAGTAAACCGGGGGAACTTGTTTATTCAAACATTTTCACCCGTAGCATGCCAAATTCGGTTGTGGTGTGTTGATCGGGTTTGGGGTGTTACAATTTTGGTATCAGAGCTAAGTTTAAAAGCTCGGCTGTGGGCCTGAGGCCCAAAATGTTTAAAAGTAGGGTCTTGAAAAGTTTTGTGGGAAATGTGCATGGTTTGTACAGCATGGGACCGAGTTTTCGGCACCAATCCGCCTAGGTAAGTATCCCTAACCCTTGTGTGATTTAAATGTGGGAGAAATGAGTATTTTGGGATCGTAGATTAGTAGGTTAGGAGTTATTGAACCTTAAGAATAGCCTACTCCAACGCAAAATTTCATAAGACTTAAAGATCAACTAAACAAACCTATGAGGACATCGCTAAGTTAAGGGTGTGGCAACCATTGTGCGCATGTCTAGGAATGGATTCAGGGGGAGCTTGGTATTTAAGCAGTCCTAGTGACTCACCTCCTCTCCACTCGAATCCTACCTGGTGTGTAGTGATGGTTCACCCTAACTGAGACAACTTATTCACAGGTTAAATTCAATAACTAAAACCCGAAAGGGACCAGCGACATTGTTTTGTACAACCCTAGAATTAAACCATGGTTTCAAAATTACCAAAATACCCTTGATTTGGAAAATGACCAAAATGCCCCTAATTTGTAAATTAACCAAATTACCCCTAATTTGTAAAAATTATCGAAATACCTTTGGCATGAAAAATTACCTAAGTACCCCCGAAATGAAATTTTTTAGAATACCCTTATTATGTAAAATCACCTGGAACCATATTTTGGAAAAATTACGAAAATACCCCTAGTTTATGAAATTACCAAAATACCCCTAATTTTTGAAATTTCTGAAATACCCATGATTTGTAAAGATTTCCAAATTAACCCTGATTTATTATCGAAATACCCTGATAGGCTAAATTACAAAAATACCCTCGGGTAGTAAAATGACGAAAATACCCCCATAAATGGAGTGTGGGTAGAGGATGTTATTGATGAGTGAATGTGATTCATTGAATTAGGGTAGAAGACTTGAAATGAAAACTTTGTAATGATTGAAAGAACCACTATTAAACTTCTTTTCATAAAACTTATTCGTGGGTAATCAGTGGAACAAAAGCTAATTCATAAAACTTCTTAAAGTAGATTAAATCGCGAGCATAGTCATAAGTTCTAGGGGACGTGGTCATAATGTGCGGGGGCGTGGTAGGAGCAGAATGACCGTATCAGAACTCGTTAGGTCTGGTCAAGGGTCAGAGAATAAGATACCACCACCACCAGCTGCTGGGATTGAGTACCAGGATCAGACGGGGGATGATGCAGTGTCGCAGGAGATGCTGCGAGTGCTTGAGAGAGTGGCTAGAGCAGGTGGAGGTACGAGAGCTCGAAAATCTGTGTCTGAGCGACTCTGACCCAATAGAGTTGAGGTATTCCGAGGAGTATCTGGTGTGGCGCCTAATACGACTGAGTATTGGTTGGAGGCGATGGAACGAATCATGGATGATTTAGATCTGACGGCGGAAGAAAAACTGAAAGGGGTAGTGTCGCTCCTCCGAGATGAGTCATACCAGTGGTGGCTCACGGTTCGGGATGGTGCTGCAGCGGATGATCTCACTTGGGATTATTTGAAGGTAGCTTATCAAAAGAAGTATGTTGGGACCAGTTATATTGATGCGCAGAGGAAGGCGTTTCTGAGGCTGGTTCAGGGGAATAAGTCCGTATCAGAGTACGAGGCTAAATTCTTAAGGTTGAGTCGGTATACTCGAGGAATCGTGGCTACGGAGCATGAGCGATGTGTTAGATTCGAAGACGGATTGAGGGATGATCTGAGATTGCTGATTGCTCCACAGCATGAGAGAGAGTTTGCGGTCTTAGTGGAGAAGGCCAAAGTTGCAGAGGAAGTGAAACAGTCTGTAAGATGAAATCGGGACAAGGGATGGAATAAAAAGAATTTTGAACCATCTGGGTCTACTGGGAACCAACAAAAATGGGGTAGATATAGTGGGCCGAATCAAGCTGCTAGGCCTACTGCCGCTAATACTCAGTGGCTGCCACGGTGTGCTCAGTGTGGGAAGTCTCACACGGGAGAATGTTGGACTGGAAATAGAGCATGTTTTGAGTGTAGATCGATGGAGCACCGAGTGAGAGATTGTCCACGAGGTCGACTAGGTTCAGAGTCAGGGGATCGAATCGTACTCAGAACAGGAGGGATGGTCAGCAGCCACAGAGGGGCCGTGGTGCAGCCAAGGGAGGTAATGGCTTTAGTAGAGGCCGTGGAGCACTGGGCAGAGGTGCAGGAGGTACAGAGGTGAGACAGCCTGGATTGGTCTACGCAGCGAGGCGTCGAGAGGAAGGCGATGCACCGGATGTCATAATCGGTACGTTCTTAGTCTTTGGACTACCTTATAATGTTTTGATAGATATGGGTTCGACGCACTCATACGTAGCCAGTAGCATAGTGGAAACTATGAACTTAAACTCTGAGGTTACTTCTAGGAAGATGACGGTGATAAGCCCTCAGGTCACTCTGTAGAAGTAAGTAAACTATATAGGGATGTACCCTAGAACTTCAAGGGGTATTGTTTTTGGTGATTTGATGAAAGCGCCATTTGGGGAGTTCGATCTGATTCTCAAGATGGATTGGCTGGTGAAATACCAGGCCAGTTTGGATTACGCGGCAAAGCACATGGTGTTGAGGACAATGGAAGGTGAGGAGGTGGTGATGATAGGTAATAGGAGAGATTACTTATCCAATGTGGTCTCTGCACTGAAGGCGAAGAAAATGGTAAGGAAGGGTTGTGAGGCATTCATGGTGCATGTTTGTGCTTTGGGAGCCAAGGATGCAGCTGTAGAGAGTGTCTGAACTGTAGGGCAATTTGCTGATGTATTCTCAGAAGAACTTTTAAGTCTGCCTCCAGATTGCGAAGTTGAATTCGGAATAGACCTGTTACCCGGAACTGCGCCATTGTCTATTGCCCCGTATAGGATGGCGCCAAAGGAGTTGGTGGAGCTGAAGGCTCAAATTCAGGAATTGGTGGACAGAGGTTTTATCCTACCGAGTATATCTCCTTGGGGAGCGCCTGTGCTCTTTGTTAAGAAGAAAGACTGTACGATGCGGATGTGTATAGACTACCACCAGTTGAACAAGTTGACGATCAAAAACAAGTATCCATTGCCCAGGATTGACGACTTGTTTGATCAACTTAAGGGTGCATCGATTTTCTCTAAGATAGATCTTAGGTCGGGGTATCATTAGCTTAAGGTGAAAGAGGCTGATGTTCACAAAATGGCATTTCGCACTCGTTATGGACACTACGAGTTTTTGGTAATGCCGTTTGGGTTGACCAATGCACCAGCGGCATTCATGGACTTGATGAATCGAGTGTTCCAGTAGTACTTGGACCAGTTTGTCGTGGTATTTATAGACGACATATTGGTGTACTCAAAGACCGAGGAGGATCACGATGCGCACTTGCGGGTAGTTTTGTAAATACTGAGGGAAAAGCAGCTATTTGCCAAGTTTAGTAAGTGCGAGTTCTGGCTTAGGGAGGTGACTTTCTTAGGCCACGTAGTGTCAGCTGAAGGGATTAGAGTAGACCCTCGCAAGATTAAGGCAGTGTTGGACTGGAAACCGCTTAGGTCGGTTGCGAAAATTTAGAGTTTTCTAGGTCTAGTAGGGTATTACTGGAAATTTGTGAAAGGGTTTTCTCTGATCGCGGTGCCGTTAACCCAATTATTGAGGAAAAGAGTTCCATTTGTGTGGTCAGAGAAACAACAGGAAAGTTTTGATAAGTTGAGGATGATTCTGACGGAAGCTCCGATTCTGGTTCAGCCTGAGGCAGGAAAGGTATTAACGGTCTACTGTGATGCATCACATACTGGCTTGGGATGTGTGCTGATGCAGGAAGGGAAAGTAGTGGCATATGCGTCTCGACAGCTGAGACCGCATGAGGGTAACTACCCGACGCATGACTTGGAGTTGGCTGCAGTGGTTTTTACCTTGAAGATTTAGAAACACTATTTGTATGGGGAAAAGTCGATAGTTTACACGGATAACAAGAGTCTGAAGTACCTCTTGACTCAAAAGGATTTAAATTTGAGGCAGCGAAGGTGGATTGAGTTGTTGAAGGACTATGACTGCTCGATTGAGTACTATCCGAGTAAGGCTAACGTAGTGGCAGATGCGTTGAGCTGAAAGGTGGTAGCAGACTTACGAGCGATGTTTGCTCACCTTAGCCTGTATGACGACGAGAGTCTTCTGGCAGAATTGCAAGTAAAGCTGACTTGGGTAGAGCAGATTAAAGAGAAACAGTTAATGGATGAGGGTTTGAATGCTCGGAGGTTGCAAGTTCAGAGTAGTGGTTTGGAAGGTTACAGCTTGACCCACGATAGAGTATTGTGTTTTCAAGGGAGAGCTTGTATGCCAAAGGATGTTGAGTTAAGGCAAACGATTCTTCAGGATGCACATAGCAGCCCATATGCTATGCATCCTAGAGGTAGCAAGATGTACCGGGATTTGCGTGAGTAATTCTAGTGGCCAGGTCTGAAGCGGAAAGTGATTGAGTTTGTGGGTAAGTGTCTGACGTGTCAGCAGGTCAAAGCGAGCATCGATTACCTCGGGATCATTGCAGCCGGTAAAGATCCCTTGATGGAAGTAGGAAATGATTACCATGGACTTTGTCAGTGGGCTACCCCTCACGCCTAGTAAGAAGGACTTAGCCTGGGTGATTGTGGACCGTTTGACTAAATCGGCTCATATCATATCGGTGAGGGTTGATTATTCACTCCAGAAGTTGGCCAAGTTATATGTGACCGAGATAGTAAGGTTGCATGGAGTGTCAGTGTCAATTATCTCGAATAGGGATCTCAGGTTCACGTCGAGGTTCTAGAGAGCTTTGCATCAAGCTTTGGGTACAAGGTTAGATTTTAGCACAGCTTTTCACCCGCAATCTGATGGACAGTCTGAAAGAGTAATTCAGATTCTAGAGGACATGCTAAGGGGCTGTGTTCTGGATTTCAGTGGTAGTTGGGAGGATTATCTACCATTAGCGGAGTTCATTTATAACAATAGTTATCAAGCGAGTACCCAGATGGCACCATATGAGGCATTATATGGACAAAAATGTCGACTCAAGCGTGTTGGATGTAATTGGGTGAACGGCAAATGTTGGGTCCGGAGTTGGTGGCAAAAACTGAGGATAAGGTTAAGGTGATTCGGGCTCGTCTTAAGGAAGCATCGGACAGGCAGAAGTCTTATGTCAATCTCAAGTGCAGGGATATAGAGTATGCAGTGGGTGATAAGGCTTTTCTGAAGGTATCGCCATGGAAGAAAGTGTTGAGATTTGGGTGAAAAGGGAAGCTAAGCCCTAGATTTATCGGGCTGTATTCGGTACTAAAGCGAGTGGGATCGGTAGCTTATCAGCTTGAGCTACCGGCAGAGTTAAGTCAGATTCACAACGTCTTCCATGTTTCGATGCTTAGGCACTATCGATCAGATCCGTCACACGTTGTGCCAATTACGGAGATTGAGGTGAGCTCAGACTTGTCTTTCGAGGAGGAACCGGTACAGATTTTGGATCGGGATGTCAAGGTCTTGCATAGGAAGTCAGTGCCCTTGGTGAAAGTTTTATGGTGGAACCATGGTACGGAGGAGGCTACGTGGGAGCCAGAGGATGTGATCGCAAAGAATACCCCAACTCTTGACTGTGTAATTTGGGGCCAAAATTATTTTTAAGAGGGTAGAAGCGTAACATCCTTAAAATGAGGTCTCTACATTTTGCATGTGTTTGCATGTGACAGTATGCTACTGTGCTAGTTTAGCATGTTTTGGGGCCTAGGCATGACCTCGGGTTAGGTCTGGATCATGGCCAAAATTTTTTTTAGTGCGTAGGAAGAGGGAGCTAGGAGAGTTAGGGGTTAAAAGAATATATTGGAAGGCTGTGATATAAACAACCTAGTGGCAAAGTGGTAAGGGAGGCGCCACTAAGGTACTTGGTTGGTGACACCACATGCAAGGAAGGGGGAGTTCAGGTTCGAGCTGCAGAAATCCCTTTTCTGCCTATTATTTTTGACGCCAAAGTGGGAAGAGGTGTGCTCAGGTAGGACTCTGTTGGAAAGATATGGATTAAGCTAACTTTAAGTGATAGGTGTAGGACTCATTCAAACTTGTTTGAATGAGTGGATAAGAGGAATTCAAGGAGGGATGAGGGGCGGCTATGAGTGGATGAGAGTCTTGAAGTGTTGGCCGAAAGTTAGACTGTGGGGAGGAGGAGTGCAATCGGTTTGGGTTCTTTAGAGGGTGACCGAATGTACTTTGGTTTGGGGGAGTTTTTCTTTTTCTTTTTTTGCTTGAGTGACAAAATCGAAACCTCCTCTAAGTGAACCTTTCATTCGGTCTTTGCTATTTGTTGGTCGAACCACCATTGTTGTTTAAGTTAAAAGCCGAAAGTAACTCTTTTTGTTCATCTTTTCTTTCTTTCAAACCTCCTTGTGTCGAAATTCCTTCTCATATCTAGTTTTCTTTCTCTTTTCTGAGTTCTTGATCTTCTATTTTTATTTTCTTCCTCCATCTTTACTCTCTGCTAAAGCCGAATACTCTGCCCCTCAGTTTCTCTCCTCTTGAGTTTTCTCCTCCTTGACTGAATCTATCTTCTTCTTTTTGAGGCAAGCCGAATCCCTTGGTAAGTGGTTTCCCCTCTATCCTTCCTTCTATTAAAGATCCGTATACTAAACTCCATTCCTGTTTATGTTGGTAGCCGAAACCTCTAAGATCACTAGGGTGTGCCGAAACTTTGGTGATTGGTGGCTGAATCTATCGACTAAGGTAAGGAGGTGTCAAACTCTTTTGGTTTCGGGATTCATGTTATGGCCAAATGGCCTTTAGATTTCTAATGATGTGTTAAGTCGATTATAGGGGGGAAGTAGTCAAATACAATGGATTTTGAGATTTGGTTGCCAATTAGGGGCTTGGCCGATTGTAAAGGGAGATCCTTTGAGTAGTTTCGGGATTTGGTTGGAAACTAAATCGGCATTAAGGTGAGTGTGCCTTTGTGTGACACATCTTCGGGATTTTGGTGTTTAGCCAAATGGCTTTAATCTTAAAATTGTGTGTTGGCCGATTGTAGGGCAGAGTGAGGGCTAACGTTTTGGGACTTTGTTTAGATCTATAAATAGTCAGGTGCGTAACGCTTACACACTTTGTTAGTTTGACATGTTTATTGTGTTTCTGTTATAGCCATTAAAAACTAGTAGTTATGCCTTGTGGGCATGAGCATGGACACCGGGTAAGTCCTCTGATTATGAATCTTGGTATATGCTATCATGTCATTGTTAAATGTATGCCATGTGTTATTTGCATCATTATATGTTATTATGCCACGATTGATATGGACATGATGGTGGGATTGTTGAGTGGAGGGGGGAGAATTATTTGGACTGTCACCAGTGGTTTTGACCACACGACGGGTTGGCCCCGTCTTTGATATTATAATTTGTGACTAAGTCCCAGTGGTTTTGACCACCAGTGGTTTTGACCACATATGAATATTGTGACTCGTCCCAGTGGTTTGGTACCACAGTGGGTTGGCCCTACATGTTGATTACGGGATTGTCATCAGTGGTTTTGACCACACGATGGGTTGGCCCCATCACTTGATTTGTGACTACGGTCATCAGTGGTTTTGACCACACCGATATATTTGTGACTATGGTCACCAGTGGTTTTGACCACTAGTGGTTTTGACCACACGGGGTAGATAAAGGAGATTGGATGGTTAGGTTATGGGGTTGCATGATTTGCATGTTTTACTGATGATTTGTATAAGTGCTTGCACTATCGGGTTGGGGATTTATGCACTGAGTCACGGTGACTCATCCCTTCCCTTATATTTTGTAGATGAGGCGTAGATTGCGGATATGGAGCCGGGGAGGACTCGAGGTGGCCATGCATGCTAGTTTGGGTTTTGATTTTTAAGTTACTATTTCAATTTTATTTATTTACTTAAATTCGGTTTTGATTTTGTAATAAGGCCGCTAAGTAGTAGTTGGGTTTTTGTTTTTTTTAGATTTTATTTTAATTATCATATGCATATGTTTAATAACCTGATTTGCTTTAGTAACTGAAATTAAAATGGGATTTACAAAACTACACTCTATATCGGGTTTTTTACAACGTTACCATTGGGTGACATTATTCACAAGGTAATGACAAAAATAATAGAGATGATTTCAAACCTAAATTTTCAATGACTAGTCATATCAAATGGATTTCTTAAGCATGCGTTTTTCGGAATGTTAAACAAAAACGTTTTCAACATCACTTGTATAAGGTTTTCTAAACTTTAAGATTGATTAAAGAGTTTTCAATGAGAAGTAAATCGGGGGAACTTGTTTATTCAAACATTTTCACCCCGTAGCATGCCAAATTCGGTTGTGGTGTGTTGACTGGGTTTGGGGTGTTACACTAAGTGTGCAATGACAATTATGCTTCAGCTACGAATTTGGCACTAAGTGTTCGATCAAATCAAATGAATAACAAAGGTTGATTGAAATGTGATATCGAGAATTGAGTAGCATGGATGGTGAATAACTATGTGTTAGCTAAGGTATGTATTGAACCTTTGTCGTTGGTGATATAGTGAATAGAATTATGAATGGTTGAGTGAGTATATTAGCTATGGATGAAATTGTGTGAATAATTGAAAGTTGATCTATGTGATGAATTAACTTTGTATATTGTATTTGATTTATTAAGTTGAATGTATTATATTATGAACTTACTAAGCTCTTAAGCTTACTGTGTAAATTATTTCTCTATTTTACAGTGTCAGTAAAGCTATCTCAGATCTAGGGATCATTAACGACTCAATCACACTATCGACTATCAAGTTCAGTACTTTTGAAAGATGTACATATTTGGTATATTGCATGTATAGGCTAGAAAATATGGTGTATTTTGAGATGTTGGACCATGCCATGAGACATGGCTTGGAAGTTAGATGATTTTGGTTATTGTGTGTGAGCTATGTAAATGATGAATGTAGTATGAAATAGTGAGGTTGGAAATGGTATAATTCATGCTTGAATTGGTTGATGAAATTGGTATTTTAAATGTGAATTTGTGGTATGACTAGATGATGTTTAGTTTATATAATTTGAGTTGTGAAAATGATGTTTTGGATGGATTAATTTTAGTAGGGATTGAGTATGAAACTAAATGATGTAGTAGTTGATTAGTTGGTACTTGTATTAGTATGTTTTAATTGCATTTGAGGCATGAATTGGTATTGGTTTGATGCTTATAAGTGATTTCAAAGTGTGGATGGTAATTTGGCCTTGAAAATGGCCTATAATTGCCCACACGATTGAGTACGCGGACGTGTGGTTCGACCGTGTCCTTCGAGGTTGTGTTTTAAAATCAAGTCAGGCTTGACCATGGTCATGTGACTGGCCGTGTGGTGCAAGTCAGTGTCGACCACGGGTGAGGCACACAGGCGTGTCTCAGGTCGTGGGAACAAGTCAGTATATATGCCCTATTTTGCCATGGCTTGGACGCACGGGCGTGTCCGAGGCCGTGTGAGGCATCACGCCCACCCACATGGGCGTGTGACCTCTGTAAATTAGAAAAATGTTAAATTTTTCAGAAATTTTTGTATGAGTTCGATTTAGTCCCGACCCCTTTCTAACACGTGTTTAAGGTCTTGTAGACCTCATTAAGGGACTATATGATTGTGAATTATTTTATTTGATTGGCTTTGTGTTGAAAATGATATGGAATGTTCGAAAATGATTAGTAATGCCTCTTAACCCTAGTCTGACGATGGTTACGAGTTAGAGGTGTTACAGGAGCCTTAGGATGAGGCGTAAGCGGGGCGACCGAGGGAGGAGTGAGGCACACATGGGGCTAGGTTTTCTGTTCTACTGAAAATGTTCAAGCATTTTGGGCCACTGGGCCTTCTAATTTTGGGCTTAGGTTTTTTTAATTATTTGGGTTGTTTTGGGTCTGATACTTTTTATAAATGGACATTTTTGAATTTGGACTTTAAGAATTTTATGTTGTTTAGTTTTCTAGAGGTTCGGGAAAAATGGCCCACTACAGCTGCCCCTTTTTACTTGTTGTCGTGTAACGGGAATAGAGCAAAGACTTTAAAGGGCCAATTTTGGCCTGGTCTTACCGAGTCTCGACTTCTTTTGGTGCTTCTCTTCTTCAAGTAGCCTTAGTCCAATCCACTGCATCTTCAGGGATATAGGAATTGTTGCTTTGATCCACTTCATTGTAAATTTAGGGAGATTAGACTCGTAGCTTTAATCTGCTCTATATCTTCAATCTGCTCCGCTGCAACTTCAGGGAGGTAAGATTTGTGGCTTCAATCTGCTCCACTGTAACTTCAGGGTGTTTGCCATGATAACTTCCATCTGCTCCACTGCAACTTTAGGGAGATAAGATTTATAGCTTTAATATGCTCTATTGCCACTTCAGAGAGATAAGATTTGCTATCTTCAGTCTATTCCACTATAACTTTAGGGAGATAAGACTTGTAACTTCAATCTACTCCACTGTAACTTTAGGGAGATAAGATTTGTAATTTGTAGCTTTAGTCTGTTCCACTGCAACTTCAGGGAAATAAGATTCGATATCTTCAATCTACTCCATTGCAACTTTAGGGAGATAAGATTAGTGGCTTCAATTTGCTCCTCTGCAATTTTAGGGAGATAAGATTCACCATGGTAGATTTGATCCGACCTGCTACAACTTTAGAGGTATAGGATTTGTGACTTGTAGCTTTAATCTATTCCACTGCAACTTCAGGGAAATAAGATTCACTATCTTCAATATGCTCTATTGCAACTTCAAGGAGATAAGGTTTATAGCTTTAATTTGTTCTACTACAAATTCAGAGATAAGGTTTGCTATCTTCAATCTACTCCACTGCAAATTCAGGGAGATAAGACTTGTAACTTCAACCTGTTCCACTGCAACTTTAGGGAAATAAGGTTTATAGCTTTAATCTGCTCTACTACAACTTCAGAGAGATAAGATTTGCTTTCTTCAATCTACTCTACTGTAACTTCAAGGAGATAAGATTTGTAACTTCAAACTGCTCCACTGTAACTTTAGGGAGATAAGGTTTACAGCTTTAATATGCTCTACTATAACTTCAGAGAGATAAGATTTTCTATCTTCACTCTACTCCATTACAAATTTAGGAAGATCAGATCTGTAACTTCAATCTACTCCACTACAACTTTAGGAGATCAGATCTGTAACTTCAATCTATTCCAATGCAACTTCATTTTTGGGTGATATGGTGATGAGTTGTGGTGTTTGATCTTGAACTGACTGCAGACTTCTAATATCGTGTTGTTGTTCAAATTTAGTGCATTGTCAGATATGATCTTTTTTGGCATTCCATATCGATATATGATCTCTTTCTTTAAGAACTTGCTGACTGCCGACTTCGTGACATTGGCATATGAAGTGGCTTCTACCCACTTTGTAAAGTAATCGATGACCATGAAGATGAATCGATGCCTGTTAGAAGCTTTGGGTGAAATTGGCCCAATGACATCTATGCCCCACATAGAGAAAGGCCATGGAGAAGTGATAACATGAAGAGGTGAGGGAGGTAAATAAATTTTATCTCCATAAATTTGGCACTTATGGCATTTTTTGGCATAATTGATGCAATCTCCTTTCATGGTGGACCAATAATACCGAATCTCATGATTTGCCTGCCCATTGTGAAACCATTGGCATGTGTTTCGCAGACACCCTCGTGGACTTCTTCCAAGATTTTCTTAGCTTCAAAAGCGTCAACACACCTTAGTAGCACCTGATCTTTTCTCCTTTTATATAAGATCTCTCCATTTAAGACATAGTCAGTGGCCAGTCTTTTCAACATCTTTTTTATCATTTTTACTTGCTTGGTCAGGGTATTCACGATTCTTCATATATCGTAATATATTGTGGTACCAAAGGTGAAAATCTATTTCTTCTTCTTCTTCTTTAATGTTGTAACAATGAGTGAGTCTCATAAATATTCATCTGGATAGGTTTTACAGCCTCTTGTTTGTTCACTTTGACCATGGAAGCTAAAGTAGCCAAGGTATCAGTCATCTGATTTTCATCTCGTGGAAGGTAGTAAAAGGTGATGTCATCAAACTCTTTAATTAATTCAAGAACTAGCTTTCGATAATCGATCAACTTTGGATCTCTTGTCTCCCATTTTCCTTGAGTTGATAGATCACTAGCACAAAATCCCTATATATGTCTAGCACTTTGATATTACGTTCTATGGTTGCACAGATACCCATGATATATGCTTCGTACTCTGCCATATTGTTCGTGCAATCAAAATCCAATTTACTAGTGAATGGATAATGATCTTCGTTTGGGGAACCAGGACTACCTCAATTCTGTTACCCAGGCGTTTGAGGCTCCATCGAAGTTTAGCTTCCAATGATGACTTTCTTGAGAGTCTTCTTCAGTGGTTGCAACATACATTAGATCTTCATTCGGGAAATCAAAGTTTAAAGGTTCGTAAACTCCTAGAGCTCTACTGACCAAAAAATCTGCTATTGCACTCCCTTTTATAGCCTTTTGATTCACATAGACTATATCAAATTCGAAAAGTAGAATTTGCCACCGGGCCATTCTTCCATTTAAGGTAGTTGACTCCATCATGTACTTTAGAGGATCCAGTTTTGTGATGAGCCTAGTTGTGTGGTACAACATGTACTGTCTCAATGTTCGGGTTGTCCAGATCAAGGCACAACATAACTTCTCAATTGGTGAATATCTTATCTCACATTCAGTGAATTTCTTACTGAGATAGTATATCCCTCTTTCTTTTATTCCGACTTATCATGTTTGTAACATCCCGAAAATGGGCCTATGCATTTTGATTTAATTATCTGAAATGGCATGTCTTATGTGTTATGAATGTATGGTGAACATTTTGGAAACTTGGAAATGTTAAGTTTAAAAGAGGAAAGTGAACATTTTGGAAACTTGGAAATGTTAAGTTTAAAGAGGAAAGTGAACATTTTTGGAAACTTGGAAATGTAAGAAATGTTTTAGAAATGTTAAGTTTAAAAGAGGAAACTAAAACAAGGTGGCCTTAAGAAAATTAGTAGATGGAATTTGACATACAATTGGGCTTGGGAAAAGTGGCTATAAGGCGCCATTTAAGGGCCTAGCATGTGACGCCACCTACATATGCAATTGGGCTTGTGTTCGAGCCACAAGGAAAGCAAAAAGAAGTTTTATTTTTGCTACAAGGAGCAAAGGAGGTGGACGGCACTAAGGAACTTAAGTGAGGAGTTTTATTCTCTTTAAAATTCGGCTAAAGGGTGTGCTCAAGTGTGGATTAAATTCCTTTTGTTTTAAGTGGATAAAAGAAGAGATAATTGTGGATGGAGAGAAAAACTAGAAAGTTGATAGAGTTGGCCGATTGGGGGGCTCCCTTAGGTGATAATTTCGGCCAAAGGAGGGAATATAGGCCATTATTCATTCTTCATTCTTTTCTAAGTCTCTACCGAATTCTCTCTTTCTCTGCAAATCATCATCCTCTTTTCCTTTTGATTCTCAAAAGCCGAACCTTCAACATCAACCTACTCTCCTTCTTACGCAAATTCAATCAAAGTCGAACCCTCAAGGTAACCATTAGCGATTTCTCATTAAGCCTTAAGAGTGAAATTGTGATCCACATCAAGGCCATAGCCGAATATCCTTGAGGAGTCTTAAGTATAGGTCTTTGTCGATTTCTTCAAGTAAAGGTAAGATCCATGATTATTCGATCTTGATCTTTTCCTTATTTTAGCGAAAGTTAAAATTAATCCCATCAATATCTGTGGATTTACGAAACTACATAGGATCTTTGGATTTGTATGCCATTATCGACTACAAAGGAGAAGGATATTTCGGGACTTATAGGATCTAAGGTAAGAGCTTAAGACATTCAGCCATAGGCCATTCTATTGTGATTTAATGATTGGAAAATTTGATCTAACATGTGGCCATAGGTATTTCGACATCTCCACAGTCAAGTAGTGTTTTCGGGATTTAGATCCACAAGGTGAGTCCATATGTACATTCGGCCAAGGCCTTAATTGTTGATTAAGATCTATTTTTTGTTTAAAAAGGCCGAAACTAATTTGTTAAAGTGATTTAAAGCTTGGCCGAATACAAGAAGAGTATAGTGAAGATTTCGGGATTTGACACCAAGGTAAGTTTTAGTGTACTAATCCTACTAGGATTTGGATTTATGGCCGAATGGCTCTTTACTAAGTATTAAATGATTGATTAAATATAAAGATTTAAGATCTAAGGCATTAGATCAAGCTTTTCGGGATTTGGATTGGAAACCTTAAGCGAATCAGGTGTGTACCCCACACTATTTCTGAATAAGTTTTATGGCAATGTTTAATATAAGTATGTGTATAAGAATGTGAATATGGCTAAGGTACCATGTCATGGTACAAAGTACTCAGGTATATTTCCTACTCCTACTAGGATTATGTTAAATATCTGTTACGATACGCATATGACATTATAAGAATGTGAAATAAGAATTTGGCATGTTAATGCATGATATGTATGATATAGGGCATATGGGATATATGAAAAGGGGAAGTGAATGTGGTGACCTAAGACCACGATAACTAAATGTGGTGACCTAAGACCTTGATATTTGAATGTGGTGACCTAAGACCACGATATCTGAATGTGGTGACCTAAGACCACGAATTTTATAAGGGCGATGAGCACGTCATTGCGATGACTACCTTTGATGGTGTGTAGCGGATGGAGGGTTGACTTAGTAGTCCCCATTGTGCAGGATGAATGCGTGTGATGTGTAGCGGATGGCATATAGGTTTGGGTTTGGGTTGCATCATTATTTCCTATCTCGTTATATGAATATGCATGTAATATGTGAACATATGCCTAAATTGTTAAATTTTAGTATTGGTTACACATTGAGTCTGTTTGACTCACCCTTGTGGGATTATTTTTCGTGTAACGATCAATAATGGACCTCGCCGAGGAGCTTAAAGGTGGCCATGCATAGCAAGGAATTTATTTAATTTGGATTTTATTTCATTAAGTACTTTGAATTTATTTTTTGGGAATGATTTGATGTAATAAGGCCATAGTAGAACTACTTTACTTTGCTTTTATTTATTAAGCTTACAAACTTTTATTTATTAAAAGATTAAGTAAATTTATTTTAAAACAAAGCCTAAATGTTTTGTCACCTAAAGTAAAGGTTTTAATAATGAAATAAACTTGTTATCAACTCAAGCCCAACCCAAAACAATCTTTCTTTCAAAACACACAAGTTTTTCCTAAGTAACAAAAAATTTGAAAGCAGTTTACCGAGGAACGAGATCCGGTTAAGGCCCGTGTAAATTTGGGTTTGGGGTGTTTTAGTTTGGTATCGAGCCAGTTTTAAACTCTCGGCCTTGGGTTTAAGGCCCAAAACGTTTTCAAAGTTAAGCCCAAAAAGAATTTTTGTGAATTAAGCAGATTTTACAGCATGGCCCACTAAGTCTCAGGCAAGCGTCCACCAGGTAAGTACTCCGATCTCTTGTGTGATTTATATTTTGACTTGTAGAAGGGGTAGAAATGGAACATAGAATAGAGATTTAGTACTTGAACCCTAGGGCTAGTTACCCCAACAATTACATAAGACTTAAATGCCTAATTGAACAAACCTGTGGTTAAGTCGCCGAGTTAGGGTGTGGCAACCATGGTGCGCATGTCTAGGATTGGTTTTGGTGGAGCTTGGTATTTAAGCAGTCCGCGTGACTCACCTCCTCTCCACTCGAATCCTACCTGGTGCATAGCCTCGGTTCACCCTAACCAAGAGGACTTATACAGGCTAAACCCCTAACTAAAACACGAAAGGGACTAGCTAGTAATTTTTTATGAAAACCCTAGTTTTATAATCACCAAATTACCCTTGAATAGTAGAAAAAACTTATTTTGGAAATTTTCAAAATATTTTGATTTATAAAATTACAAAAATACCCTAGTGGTAAAATTACAAAATGCCCTTGGTTTATGAAAATTTTCAAAATACCCAGTTCTTATGAAAATTTCACTACTTTGCTTAAAGGAACCTAAATTTACAAAATATCAAAATACCTTGATTATGGAAAGAAAAAAATTTACGAAATTACCCCTAACCTGCAAATTATCGAAATACCCCCGAGTTACAAAATTACCAGAACGACCCCCGATCTTCAAAAATTTTTGCAACAACACTAATTTGGAAAACAAATTCTCAAAAACAACCCTCAAGTTTTGTAAATTCCAAATTACCCTTGATTTATCAAGATTTACAAATTTACCCGGGTTAATTACCAAAATACCCTCAGATTTCAAAATTTCCAAAATACCCCGGAATGCAAAATTTCAGAATACCATATTGACAAAACACCAAGGAACCTTATTTTGACAAATTACGAAAAATACCCTATAGGACAAATTACGAGAATACCCACAGGATAGGAATGGGCAAAATGTCAGAAGAGTGAATGTGTATGTGAGATACTATGGAATGGATGTGCTTTTCTGTGAATTAGGATAGAAGACTTGAAACTTTGAATGATCGAAAGAACCCCTATTAAACTTCCTGCCATAAAACTTCTTGTGAATAATCGGTGGAATAAGGGCTAATTCATAAAATTTCTTAAACCGGACTAAAGCGTGATCGTAGAAATGAGCTCTGGGGACTTCGTCGCAATGTACGAGGGCGCGTTGAGGTAGAATGATGTGTCGAAACCCGTTAGATCGGGACAAGGATCCGAGAATGAGGTACCATCGCCACCACCACCATTTGTTGGT
This sequence comes from Gossypium rotundifolium, assembly GCA_025506655.1. NCBI lineage: Eukaryota > Viridiplantae > Streptophyta > Magnoliopsida > Malvales > Malvaceae > Gossypium > Gossypium rotundifolium. The sequence goes on from CP106727.1 coordinate 192,821,713, forward strand.
GTTGAGCAAGATCGACGGAGAAGATCTTTATCGCAGTGTCTTTGCGAGTTCTTGAAATGGTGGTAGTCTTGGAGGGAATATGAGAGCTCAAATCAGACAGCGACTCGAGCTAACGGAGTTGATGTGTTCCGTGGAGTATCGGTGTGGCACCAGTCTGTTGAATCTTTGGTTGGGCGACCAAGCGCATTATGGATGAGCTCGATCGACTCTAAGGAGAAGTTGAAAGGAATGGTGGCCTTTGCTACGTGATGAAGCGTATCAATGGTGGTTAACGATTCGGGATGGTGCCACGGTGAGGATCGACACAGGAATATGTTAAGCGATATATCGGAAGAAGTATGTCGACACGTTATATTGATGAGCGAGAGGAAGGCATTTTGGGGTGGTTCAAGGGAACAAGTCTGTGAGTGATCTGTTGAATTTCGAGGTTGAGCGATATTTGAGGAGTAGTGGCTACGGAACATGGCGGTGTGTTCGATTTGAAGGCGGATTAAGGGATGACATGAGGTTATTGATAGCTCCACATTAGGGCGTGAGTTTTCCACGTTGGTAGAAAAGGCTAAGGTAGCGAGGAATCAAGGACTTCGATTAAGCGAGCTCGATAGGAATAGACCCAAGAGGGTTATGGGTCATCGGGATCATCGGAAATGTGCGAAAAGGCCCGAGAGTGATGGGCATGAATTGAACAAGTTGAGTACAGGAGGCGATATCATCCTTGTGATCGGTGTGGAAAAAAGCACTTAGGTGAATGTTGGAAAAAGGCGGGAGGATGTTTTAAGTGTGGGTCAAAGGACCATATGATTAAAGACGTCAATGAGACCGGATGGGAATCAACCAAGAAAGTCTCAACGAGGTGTATAGTGAAGATTTGGGATTTGACACCAAGGTAAGTTTTAGTGTACTAATCCTACTAGGATTTGGATTTATGGCGAATGGCTCTTTACTAAGTATTAAATGATTGATTAAATGTAGAGATTTAAGATCTAAGGCATTAGATCAAGCTTTTGATTTGGATTGGAAACCTTAAGCGAATCAGGTGTGTACCCCACACTATTTCTTAATAAGTTTTGTGGCAATGTTTAATATAAGTATGTGTATAAGAATGTGAATATGGCTAAGGTACCATGTCATGGTACAAAGTACTGTGAGTGCGTTTCCTACTCCTACTAGGATTATGTTAAATATCATTACGACACACATATGACATTATAAGAATGTGAAATAAAATTTGGCATATTAATGCATGATATGTATGATATGGGGCATATGGGTTATATGAAAAGGGAAGTGAATGTGGTGACCTAAGACCACGATAAGCGAATGTGGTGACCTAAGACCATGATATCTGAATGTGGTGTGAACATATGCCTAAATTGTTAAATTTTAGTGTTGGTTACACATTGAGTCACTCCTCATCTCAAACACCTGACAAAGGATTTTGTTTCTTAAGGAGGCGAAATATGGGTCGCATTCAACTCGATTAGTTGTGAAATGAACCGGGCGATGTCATTTAGTCTTGCTAAGAAACCTCAAACTTCTTTTTGAGTCTTGCACTCCTCATTTCAAACACCTAGATTTTGCTTAAGGAGGTAACTCTGTATAGCTTTTACTTTATCTAGGTCAATCTCTGTATAGCTTTTACATTTTCACTATGACTACAAATCCTATCAATTTCCCGACCTAGCCCCGAAGGTTCATTTTGCTGGATTGAGCTTTAGTTGGAGTTTTCTCAATCTTAAGAACAATTTCCTCAAGACTTGTACATGCTTCTTCTCTATTTAGGACTTTGCGATCATATCATCGACATAAACTTCGATTTCTTTGTGCATCATGTCATGAAACAAGGTTACCATGGCTCTTTGGTATGTTGCTCCCGCGTTTTTCGGTCTAAATGGCATAACTTTGTAGCAAAATGTTCCCTACATGGTTACGAATGTGGTTTTCTCCATGTCTTCAGGATGCATCTTTATCTATTTGTATCCCGAGAAACCATCCATGAAGGAGAACAGTAAGTAACCTGTTGTGTTGTCCACTAAAGTCTCGATATGAGGTAATGGGAAATTATCTTTTGGGCTGGGTTTGTTCAAATCTCTGTAGTCCATGCATATTCGTACTTTCTCATTTTTTTAGGGATGAGGACGATATTGGCTACCCATTCTTAGTATTTAACCACTTGTAAGAAACCAACATCGAATTGCTTCTTGACTTCCTCTTTTATTTTTAGTAAAACATCATGTCTCATCCTTCGGAGCTTCTATTGAACTAGCTTTCACTCTTCCTTTATGGGGAGCCGATGTACCACAATTTCAGTACTTAACCTGGGCACGTCTTGATATGACCATACGAAGACATCATTAAATTATTGGAGTAATTCAATGAGGTTTCGCTTCATCTCTACGGTAATGCAAGCTCCAATCTTCACCTTTTTTCCTCTCCTAAGCTCACAATTTCCACTAACTCTTTGTAAGGTAGGATATTTTTCTCATCTTGTTCTACCATCTTCAACAAATCAGGGAATTTGTTACAATCTTGATCATATTCAAAATCCTGAGAATCCTCCATACATATATCTTACTCAAAAGAAGATTTTGAGTCAGGTGTAGCGTCGCTCATATCATTAATATCTGGAGACCTGTTATAGGGATGGAGAAAAAATCCAAAGAACAAAAAAAATCTAAGAATAATTATCTGTATGGTATGATTATGAATGAAATGGAAAGAATAAAAGAATATTTGCTCAAAATGATACACAAAGATGCATTTTATTGAAATAAAGATGTTGGACATAAGACTATTTCACAAAAGGATTCTTATTGTTCCTAGGCTTATAGCAATAAACGTGTGTTCTGAACATTAATCTGAATTATCTCTAAAAACTATAGAAATCTCTTTAACAGTCCAGTTGTTCAGAACACTTCCAAATACATAGGGCAGATGCCTGATAAATTTTCTCCCCCAATTCCTTCTTCGGATATGGCGTTGATGTTCAGATTTCCCAACATTTCTTCAGCGGTATCATTTCTTGACATATTTTGTTCAAGGTGAATAGTTCCTTCTGACATGAAAGTCCTGGATATATGGGGAAAGGTCATCGCTTCCCACTCGACCTTTTCCCCACTCAATCTCGCTCTTCTCCTTTCTTGTTTCTTCTTTAACTCTCTCTTCTTTTGCCTTGCATCTGGCTTGTATCCTAAGCCAAAGCAGTCTTGTTTGTCCATGAGCATGGGTGTCTCAACCTTTCCTTGTAGGTATTTTCCAAGTCTTCTCCCAGGCAAGACTCCTTTTCCCACCATCAGTTGCAGGCCCATCCTTGTAGTTTTGGAGATTTTGGGCATCGGAATCTTGTTCTCTTTGACAACGAAGGTTGCATTAATAAATTCCAGCGATCGAAAGGAACATTCTATCGCTTTATCATCTAGCCCTATTTATGGCGCGTCACTGGTTACTGATGTAATAATGTCTTCTTTCGTATTTATCGTTACCAGTTGACCCTCATTTACCAACTTTAGCTTTTGGTGCAGTGATATGACAGTACTGCCCCAGCTGAGTGAATCCAAGGACTCCCCAGTAAGTAATTATAAGAAGGCTTGATGTCCATCACCAGGAAATCTCAATCCTTCCCATCACCCTCCTTTCAGTACCATCGAATGCTCTCACTATGTTCTGACACGTCTTTATATGAGAGCTATCCTCAGGCAACCTATTCAGTGTGGATAAGGGCAAGACATTTAATGCAGATCTATTATCAATTATCACTCCTGGTAATGTATATCATTTGCAGCGGGTGGTAATGTGCAGAGCCTTTGTAGATCCCATGCCTCCTGGCTATTTTTTATCATCATTAAAAAAGATGAAGTTGCTTGCACTTATATTGTTAACTAGGTGGTCCAGCTTGTTTACAGAGATATCGTTAGCGATGTAAGTTTCATTTAGCACTTTCATTAGCGCGCTACGATGTGTCTCCAAACTTAAGAGTAAAGCTAGCACTGATATGCGAGCTGGCTATTTGTGCATCTATTCTACAACACTATACTCGCTATGCTTTAAGAATTTCAAGATTCTTTAGCCTCTTTCTCAGTTACCGGCTCATTAATGGGTGATTCAGGTGTGGCCGTGTTTTCTTTCTTTTGTTCAACCACCAATGTTTTTCTTTTTATAGGCTCAGCTCCTGCATTTGATGGATCATAATGCCTTCCACTGCGCATGTAGAAACCCACACCTTGACCTTCTTCTAAAGCGCTAATTGGGTTCTCTTCTCCCAAGATTATCACGTTGCATTCATAATTCGAGGGAACCCTCTTGCTGTCATTGTAGGGAAAGGCTATAGATTTCTAGATTATGACCCTTGGTGCAATTTGTACTCCAGCTTCATTGCTCGTTGACCGTGAATTAATAACCATTGGGTGGTTGACCTTATGGACCTTCTCCATTGATGATCGTGTCTGTCGAGTCTTAAAAATTTATAAAAAGAATGATCGAACCTCGAAACTAACTAAGACAACGATGGAAGCAAGCGTACCTATCGAACAGTAGTATAGCTAGTGGCAAGACCGGATTGTCGATCCCAAAGGAAACAAAAGTACTAATATTAACTTTCTTTCTATTATTTAGCCTATAAATTAAGGGAATTTTTATCTAATCTAAAATTAACTAATCAACTAAGCGAAAGGTGCTAAGATAAAGAAGAAATTGGGGAATGACTTGAGGAAAACCGATTGATTTAGACAATACCTAAGGAAGAATCCACCTAGACTTCACTTGTTATCTAACTCTAAACAGACGATTTATTCACTTGACCTGATCCATAGGATTCCCTAATTTATATTAATACCTCTCTCGAGGCTACTAACGTCTAAGCCTAGGTTGATTAATTGAAATCTCTTTCTAATTAAAACCCCTAGAATTGCATTAACTTGATCTATGGACTCCCATATTAGGTTTGACCCTAATCTGGCAGATTTTTGTCACCCTATCTCTAGGCGCGCTAGCAACTCTGCTTAACTATGCTAGATCTACTCTTAGAAAGGTTCTCTTCCTCCTCTACCTAAGCACATCACACTTGAATCAATATCCCAAAAATACCAAAACAAGAATTAAGAACACATAGTTAAGAACAAATCAAGTATTTATCATACATTTCGAGATAACAATAACAAGATCAGTCTTGGTTTCATCCCCTCAAGTATCGAGGGTTTAGTTCATAATTGTAAAAGAGAACATCTCAGAAGAAAATATAAAACAAAACATAAGAAATCCCTAAAATCCCATGAAGGAATTGAAGGAGAGATCCTCCTTCTTAAGTATGATTCCTTCTTCTTGAGATGAATTAACTAGCTTTCTTCGAGTAAATCCCTGAATTTAACTGCTTTAGCTCGGCTCTTTGGCCTAGCGGAATGCCCCCTAAAGGTTGGCCTCTAGAGTCTTTATATAGGCTTTTGGAACATGTTTCTTTGTCTCTAAGTACCATAATAGAATTCTTCTTATCTGCGGCAGAGACATGCCCATGGCATACGCCCGTGTAAATTGTGGCCAGGCCGTGTTCAAACCTGTTGATGAGGCATGGTTGTGTTTTTCAGGGTCCAGGCTATGGTCGACTCTTCTTACGGGGCACGGCCATGTGATCTTGGCCCCAGACTGTGTAGATTTAGTACTTTGGCCTATTTTCTCTGTTTTCGGCCCGTTATTCGTTCTTGTCATCCTCTGGTGCTCTACTGAGTATAAAACATGAAATAAAAGGATTAGGAGCACCTATTTCCATAATTAAAGGGAAAAATCATCCAAAAGTATGCTAAATGTGGAATTAAAATATGTTACTATTATGGTTTATCAAATACTGCCACACTTAAGCTTTTGCTTGTCCTCAAGCAAAATTCTCAACTCACAATTAAAACGAACTTCCTCAATTCATAATGTTCATCAATAATGTCTCATCATAATTCATAGATAATTTATACATGGATAATTCAACTTAAAGAGTCCTAAATATTCAAACAATCAAAGTCATGAGTTTGTAGCAAGAAAAAGATAGGTGTTTCCCCTTACCTAAATAATCACCTTTAATTCAAAATTGACAAAAGTTGACATCCTCACTAAAGATTCACTCAAATCACTCAAGGTGTTTAAGGTTCAAAACTCAAAAGTCAAACATGAAAAGTTATTACCATAGGCTTGCTTGAAAGTCAAATCTCCACCACTATAAAATGAGTTAGAAGTCTTAGAATCGAGATTGAATTGAAAATCACCTAACTAGAAAAATGACTAATAACCTGAATAATTACATCAATTGAAGACTTGTAATACTAATAATCGAGCTTCTTTTCAAGATGTTGAAATTAAACGTATAGGCTCGCTTTAATCACATAACTAATAATGAATATACTTTGAAAAATTTTTTTAGAACAAACTAAGTATTTATCATATAAATTCAGAAAACAATAACAAAATCCATCATAGGTTTCATCCCCTTCAGGTATCTGAAGGGTTTAGTTCATAACTAAGTAAGAAAACATCTCAAGAGAAAAGATAAAACAAAACATTAGAAATCCCTAAAACCTCAGAAGGAATTGAAGGAGAGATCCTCTGTCTTGAGTAGAATTAGGCTCTTTGAGATGGATCAGCGGCTATCTTGAGTAATTCCTAAATGAGTAAAGCCTTGGTAAAAACTACTGCTAAAACTTGGCGCCTTGAATAGCCGCCTTGGGGTGTTTATATATACTTTTGGGATGCTTTACTTGGCTCCTAAATACTCATAATTCAAGCATAATTCGTTCCTAGGTGTTTAGGTAGACTTAGGATTGCATTTCTTGGGCTCCAAGTGATAAACCGTAAAAGTAATATATTTTAATCCCACATTTAGTATGCTTTTGGATGAATTTATCCTCGATTTATGTAAAAAGGTGCTCTTAATCCTTTCTTTTCATGTCTTATACTCAGGAGAACACCTAAGGATAAAAAGAATGTAAAACGGGCTTAAAACGGATCAAATTGGGCCAACCCAAGAAGTCGACATGGCCTGGGCTTTATTCCACATGGTCGTGCCTTGCTATCCACCTAGAACATGGCCTGTCACCAATTTACACGGCCGTGTCTCGTCGACAAAAACCCAACATGGCCTGATACTTGACTTGCATGGGAGTGCCATGGCCGTGCCTAAATCAACAGAATAGAGACACGGGCTGAGCCTCAATTTACACGGGTGTGCCTTAGCCGTGCCCCTGCCGAGGGAAAGAGCAATTTCACTCGGAATAGGATACTTGGAGCCTAAGAAATGCAATCCTAAGTCTACTCAAACACCTAGGACGAATTGTACCTGAATTATGAGTACTTAAGAGACAAGTAAAGCATCCCAAAGTCTATAAAAACACCCAAGGCGGCTATTCAAGGGTCGATCATTGGCGAGTTTTACGCCAAGCCTTTCTCATTTAGGGATTGCCTCGAAGATAGCCAATTGATCCATCTCGAAGAGTCGAGTTCTACTCGAGTCGGAGGATCTCCTTTTCAATTCCTTGGGGTTTTAGGATTTTTATGTTTTGTTTTATCTTTTCTCTTGAGATGTTTTCTTGTTTAGTTATGAACTAAACCCTCGAGATACTGAAGGGATGAAACCGATGATGGATTTTGTTATTTAATTCTTCGGTTTATATGATAAATACTTAGTTTGTACTTAATTATGTTGCTTAAATTTATCGATGTGCTTATGTGGAGGAGGAATTGACCACGCCTAAGAATAGATCTAGCATAATTAAGCGGAGTTAATCAGTGCCTAGAGATAGGGCTATGAGATTTTGCGAATTAGGGTGAAACCTAATATGGGAGTCCATTGATCAATTCTTTGCTTCCTTAGGGGTTATTATAAGAGAACGAGAGTTCCACTAATTAACCTAAGGTTAGGCGTTATTAAGCGAGAGAAGGTTTAATATAGGTTAGGGAGTCTCACGGATCAAGCTAAGTAAAGAAATAATATGAATTGAAAAGGTAGATAATAAGTGAAGTCATGATGGATTCTTCCCGAAGGTACCGTCTTTATCAATTGAGTTTTCTTCAAAGTCTTTTCCCAAAGTTTAGTTCTTTTGTCTTTGCATTTAAGTTTAAGTATTTCATTTGTTTTAGATTAATAAACCAATCACTCTATATTTTAGGCTAAATAATAGAAAGAAAGTGAGTAGTAGTACTTTTAGGTTCCTTGGGTTCGATAAGATATTCTTGCACGAGCTATACTCTTTGTTCGATAGGTGCGCTTGCCTCTATCGTTATCGTGATCGATCTCTGAGTTCGATCACTCTTTTATAAATATTAAAACTCGACTGTTTTGACACGATCAAGTTTTTGGCGCCGTTGCCGGGGAATCCTAAAATATTAAGAAAACTCTATTTCTATTACTTTAGCCATTATTTTTATTTTTAATTTCTCTTATTTTTATACATATATTTTTGTTTTTCTAAATTTCTTCCTTTCTTTTCATGGAAGGTACATATAGTTTATGACTAGAAGAAATCCGAGAGGACCATTAGAATACATAAGTGACATTGAAGCTACCGCTAGCAGAAATCATAGAGAAATTAGACGAGCCCTAGACTATCAAAGAGGAGAACAGCAAGGATCCAATCCTACTGAAAAGGATGGACGAAAACAATCCACCGCCAAATGTGCAAGAAAATAATGCTCCACGTACTATGTATGATTATGCTAAACCTAATTTAACAGGAGCATAATCTAGTATTGTTAGGCCCACTATAGCTACTAATAATTTTGAATTAATGCCTAACACAATACAAATGATTCAACAATTTGTTCAATTTGATGGTTTGCAGGATGAAAATCCAAACACTTATATATCTAGTTTTTTAGAATTCTGTGATACCTTCAAAATAAATGGCATTTCTGACGATGCCATACGTCTTCGGTTATTTCCTTTTTCATTAAGGAATAAAGCAAAGCAGTGGTTGAACTCGTTACCACGAGGATCTATCACCATATGGGATCAAATAACCGAAAAATTTCTTTTAAAGTATTTTCTACCAGCCAAAACGACCAAATTTAGGAATGATATATCTTCTTTTGTGTAGAATGACGCAGAAACATTATATGATGCATGGGAAAGATATAAAGATCTCCTAAGGAGATGCCCACACCACGGATTACCTATGTGGCTTCAAGTCCAAACTTTTTACAATGGTGTAAATTCTCCAACAAGGTAAATGATTAATTCATCAGCTGGTGGAACTCTGAATAATAAAAATCCTGAAGCGGTTGACAATTTTATTGAGGAGATGTCGTTGAACACCTATCAATGGAAAATTACAAGGGCTAAACCGATAAAATTAGCCGGGGTTTTTAACATAGACGATGACAATGTTGTCAACACAAATGGAGTTAATGAATAAAAGATTGATAATTTATGTTCTTCACGGTACATCCAGTCATGCAATGCGAAACGATCGGGAATGTGGCGAATTCTAAGCACCCACCTTACCAACTAGGAGCAAAAAACGAGCAGACAAACTATATAGGTAACAATTTCAGATCTAATAATAATCCTTATAGTAACACTTACAATCCAGGTTGGAAAAACCACCCAAATTTTTCGTAGGGAGGACAAGGAATTCAAGGAAATCAAAGCGACAACCTTCTCCAAATTATCAAAATCAGCCATATCCACGGAGAGGAATCAAACCTTGAAGAGATCTTGACAAAATTTGTGGTAGCTCTGAGACTCTCGTCTTTAGAAGGTGAAGAAACACTTATGAACAACAAAGATCAATCGAGGGAATCAAGACTCAGGTAAGAGAAATCATCACGTTGGTTGGACTACTTATTGAGATATTATGTGAAATATGGACATCGATTTTCCCCAAAGGTGCACAGAGGTAAAGGCAGTTACACTAAGGAGTGGAAAAGAGCTAATTGAACCACAAAGAAAGACACCACATGAAGTTACCAAGAAAAAGAGTGTAGAAGATGAGAACGATAATTTATTGCCTACAGAGAATAAAGCACAAATTCCATATCCAGTAAAATTGAAGAAAGAATAATTGGATGCTCAATACGGTAAGTTCCTCGGACTCTTTAAACAAATACATATTAACTTACCTTTTGTTAAAGCTATTTCACAGATGCTGAAGTATGCAAAATTCTTAAAGGAACTTCTCATGAACAAAAGGAAGCTTGAGGAAATATCAATGGTGGAGCTTAATGAAGAGTGTTCACCCTTCTCCAAAATAGACTACCACGGAAGTTAAAAGATCCAGGAGTTTCACTATTCCTTGCTTAATTGGTAGTTTAAACATCAATAAAGCATTAGCGGACTTAAGCGCTAGTATCAACAATGCCTTACAAATTGTTTAAGCGGCTAGATCTTGGGGAACCAAATCCCATTAGGATGAGTATTCAGTTAGCTGATAGATCTATTAAATATCCTAGAGGAATTATTGAAGAAGTCTTGGTAAAAATTGATAAATTTATTTTCCCTGTTAATTTCATTGTATTAGACATGGATGAAGACATTAATGTTCCTTTAATCTTAGGGCATCCATTTTTAGCCACTGCTAGAGCTATTATTGATGTAGGTGATGGTAAATTAGCACTGAGAATAGGTGATGAAGAAATTATCTTTCAACTGTGTGATGCCATGTGATATTCTAAAGAACAAGATGATTCCTGTTATTTTGTCGACACTGCTGATCATATTATTAAAAATTCATTACAGAAAATTATACAGAATGACACATTAGAACTGTGTTCGGCTCAAGAAGAGGGGGAAGAAGATAAAGACAATGAGTTGAATTTGAATACGTCATCATTTAACCAAAGGAAAGAAGAAAGCATTGAGAATGATAATGAAATAAAACAAAAACCCTCCATAGAAGAGCCACCCAAATTGGAACTCAAACAGTTACCAAAACACTTAGAATATGCATTCCTTGGGGACAATTTTACGCTACCAGTAATCATCTCTTCAGAATTAGAATCCAAGGAAAAGGAGGAGCTGATAAAGGTACTAAGAGAACACAAGAAAGCCATAGCTTGGAAAATTTCTGATATCAAGGGAATAAGCCCCACATTCTGCACCCACAAAATTTTAATGGAAGAAGAATATAAACCGTGTGTGCAACCTTAGAGACAGCTAAACCCCAACATGAAAGAAGTGGTCAAAGCCGAGGTAATTAAACTTCTAGATGCAGGAATAATTTGTCCTATTTATGACAGCACTTGGGTAAGTCCTGTACAGGTAGTTCCAAAGAAAGGAGGAATAACGGTAGTACCCAATGAAAAAAATGAGTTATTTCCCACGAGAACAGTTACAGGTTGAAGAGTCTATATAGACTATAGAAAATTAAATGATGCCACCAGAAAATATCACTTTCCTCTACCCTTCATAGATCAAATGCTAGAAAGACTATCCGGGCATATGTATTACTGCTTCCTGGACGGACTCTCCTGCTATTTTCAAATCCCCATAGCTCCTGAAGACCAAGAGAAGACAACATTTACATGCCCATACGGTACGTTTGCTTATTGTAGAATGCCTTTTGGATTATGTAATGCTCCTGCTACTTTTCAGCGTTGCATGTTGGCAATTTTTGATGAACTCGTTGAAGACATTATGGAGGTATTTATGGATGATTTCTCGGTATTCGATAATTCTTTCCATCTTTGCCTTAAAAATTTAAAACGAGTTCTACTAAGATGTGAAGAAACAAACCTTGTTTTGAATTTGGAAAAATGTCACTTTATGGTTAGAGAAGGGATTGTATTAGGACATAAGATTTCTAGTAAGGGAATTGAAGTAGATAGAGCAAAAGTTGAAACCATAGAAAAACTACCTCCCCCTAGTTCAGTTAAGGCTATTAGAAGCTTTTTAGGACATGCAGGTTTTTATAGAAGTTTTATTAAAGATTTTTCTAAAATAGCTAAGTCTTTGACAAAATTACTAGAAAAAGATGTTCCTTTTAATTTCAATCAGGAGTGTTTAGATGTATTCAATGTCCTTAAAGATAAATTAATAAATGCACCGATTATAATTTCACCTGATTGAAACTTACCCTTTGAATTAATGTGTGATGCAAGTGACTTTGCAGTAGGTGCAGTTTTGGGACAACGAAGAGACAAGCAATTTCAGCCAATTTACTACGCTAGCAGAACATTAACACCCGCCCAAGAAAATTACATCACGATTGAGAAAGAATTGCAAGCTGTAGTTTTTGCTTTTGACAAATTTAGACAATATCTAATATTATCTAAAGTTGTCGTGTATACTGACCATTCAGCTCTTCGTTATCTTTTAAACAAACCTGACATAAAACCTAGACTCATACGATGGATTTTACTCTTACAGGAATTTGACTTGGAAATACAGGATAAGAAGGGACCTGAGAATCTTGCGGCAGATCACCTTTCAAGACTCGAAAATCCACACACCAAAGAGCTTGATGAACATGAAATAAATGATTCGTTTCCCGAAGAATAGCTTTTTTCTATAACATATTCTGAAGTACCCTAGTTTGCAAATATTACGAATTATTTAGCAACTAGCATCTTACCAAGAAAATTAACACATCACCAAAAAAAGCGATTCCTTGCTGATGTGAAAAATTATTTTTGGGAAGATCCCTTTCTTTTCTGCATATGTGTAGATCAGGTAATACGAATATGCGTTACAAAGATAGAAACAAGCAAAATCCTAGAATATTGTCATTTAGGACCATCAGGAGGACACTACAGTGGTATTAAGACAGCACACAAAATACTTGAATCAGGTTTTTACTGGCCCACTCTATTTAAAGATGCCAACATGTATGTTACATTGTGTGACAAATGCCAAAGAACATGTAATATTTCTAAACGTGATGAAATGCCTTAAACATATATGTTGTCATGTGAATTATTTGATGTATGGGGTATTGATTTTATGGGACCATTTCCTAGTTCTTTTGGAAATAAATACATCCTAGTAGTAGTTGATTACATGTCAAAATGGGTAGAAGCGGAATCCTTACCTACCAATGATGCTAGGGTAGTAGTTAAATTTCTCAAGAAGCTATTTTCCCGATTCGGGACACCTAGAGCCATCATTAGTGATAGGGGTACTCATTTTTGTAAAACACAATTTGAAAAAGTTCTAAAGAAATATGGAGTATGCCACAGAACAGCCACCCCATATCACCCTCAAACTAGTGGGCAAGTTGAGATAGCAAACCGAAAGCTTAAGCGCATTCTAGAAAAAACGGTTGAATCAAATAGAAAAGATTGGGCAGTTAAAGTAGATGATGCTTTATGGGTTTACAGAACAACATTCAAAACACCTCTAGGGACATCCCCATACAAGCTCGTATACGAGAAAAGCTGTCATCTACCATTTGAGTTAGAACACAAAGCTTTTTGGGCAATACAATTTTTAAATATTGACCTCAAACTTGCAGGAAAGAAAAGAATGATGCAGATAAATGAGCTAGATGAATGGAGAACGGAAGCCTATGAGAACTCAAAGCTGTACAAGGAAGCAACAAAGCGACGTCACGATGCTCGCCTCAAGCGATCAAAACATTTCGAAGTAAGGGACCTAGTCCTACTATACAATTCAAAGTTTAAACTATTCCCTAGGAAGTTAAAATCGATATGGTCAAGCCCATTCATGATTAAAACAATATTTTCATATGGCACCATCGAGGTAACTCATCCCACTAAAGGCACATTCAAGGTAAATGGTCACCGACTTAAAATTTATAATGGTGCAGATTTTGGAGATACGAGAGAGGAGTTCATGCTCCATGAGCTTTCCTTTAGAACTGAAAACAGGGAGAGTCTAGCTTGAGACTATAAATAAGCACTTCTCGGGAGGCAACCCAAGCGCTAACACATTAACATTGTTGTGTATAAATCTAACAAAAATGTAAGAACATTAACATGGCCTTTAACACAGGTGTGCCAATAACCGTGTACAAACAGGGAAAACCTCTCTTCTTCAACACGGGCTGCAACAAAAAGACACGGCCGTACGACATAATCGTGTGAGGCTACTGACTTATCTAGCACAGGCATTGCATGGTCGTGCCCCATGACCTTATGAAGCTACTGACTTATTGAGCACGGCTAGCACACGGCCATGCACCACGACCGTGCGAACATACTGACTTACCAAGCATGGGCATGCCAAAATGACACACTGACGTGCTAAAAACTATGAATCGCGCCCAATTTTAAGAAATCACGAAAAGCACGGGCATTTCAAATTAAACACGACTGTGGCGTAAGGCCATGTTACCCTCCCTATATATTAAAGTAACCGTCCCCTTCCCCAAACCCAAACCCTAAAACTCAGATTTCAAACCCCGCCTTCTTCAATCCGGCCACCAAATCATTTCCCTCCCTCCAACTCACCTCCTTCCGACCATTCTTCTCAAAATCCCAACCACAACCAACCATACGCCCACAGCTCATGTCCTTACCAGGCCGTGACCACACTGAAAAACCAACACCACCGCCGTGCGCTCCATCCGTGCTCATCAAACACCACCGTGCCTGGTTCCTTTTTCTTCACATTTTTTCATACTTCCTCCTTATTTACATTTTTGTTTAATTTTAGACTTAAAAGATGACTCATTTTGTTTAGTTTATTCATTTTATTTAGTACATAATTTAATTTTCTTCTTGATTGTTTTATTAGTTGCTTCCTTCTATTTTTCTTGTTGATTTCCATTTTCTAATACATTTTCTGTTTTAGCATTTATACATGTTGATTTATTGCCTCTCCTCATTGAAAAAATTGATGCTCTACTGTTAAACATAGTTAGCCTTTAAATCATAATTCTTATACACCATGTCTAGGTTCCAATGAATTCTTTGTATAGCTTTGTTATTATATTTAGTACTAACCATGATTTTAATTAGGAATTATTCTAATGAATAATGAGATTGTGGCTGCTAATTTTAGTAATTGTTCTTGAAGAAGCATTTTATTTTGGCTATTGAATTTTGATTATTGTTAGGAAAATTTTGGCTATATAAAAGGAAATGTTTTTCTTTTGATTATTTTTCAGGAATTATGTCGTCATCACATATCAAACGATCCGCTCCAAGCAAGAAAAGGAAGGGGCCCGGATCATCATCCGGAACTGCCTCCGTTGAACTCCGACATCCCTTCCTCAGATTTCCCTAAGCAACACAAAAAGAGCGCTATATGGAGATCCGAAAGAGACCTATCGGCACCGACAGGTGCATTGATTGGGATGCCTTGGAGCAAATCGAATTTGCTGGAGATGTTTGAGCTCTCATCTCAACAGAACCATGGGAGAAATTTTTCGCGATTGTAGAGCCCACATACTTGGAACTCACTCTTGAGTTCTGTACCATATTCACCTTACAAATGGTCATGACACAGTTTGATGATGCTGGCACAATCCAATTCCGTCTAGGGGGCAATGTATGTCTACTGAGTGTACCCCAATTCGGATCAGCACTCGGACTCTATATGCCAGAATTTATAGAGGAAAATCCACTCTCCGAGTTAAATAGAGAGATCCACTACACCCCTGTCACATGTTGGTGCCACCTAAAACCAACTAAATACGATTACAATTCGAGTCGCTCCAAAGCAACTGCCCTCCTCCTCGCTCTCAGTTACCTTCATGCCATTCTTGCTAATACTATTACAGGTCGCAAAGAAAGCACCGGTGTCATCAAAAAACAAGACGTCTATTTATTGTCATGCATGTCCAAAGGACATGTCTTCGACGTGGCATATTTCATTGCATGTGCAATGCAGCATCAAATAGAGCAGCACCGGAAAGGAATCCTGTCAATGGGTCCTTACATCACGAGACTAGCCCGGCATTTCAATCTCCTTAACACTGACAATCAAATTGCATCCCTCACACTGATAGGGAATATGGCACCTCAAGGCATCCAGACGATGCGCCACATGAAAATGATCAAGCAGAAGAGGCACCGATCCCCTCAAGTACCAACTAGCAACACCTACAGCGAGAAGAGGAAGCGAGGACATTCCCGATAATGTCCCACCACCATCGAAGAAACCACGGACTCGGAACCACCAATACTGAGCAAAGCACCTTCACTATCGGACATAAATGCTCAACTCGACCGGTTCGAGTTATATTTTGCTGAAAACACTAGGCACCTCGAAGGGATAGAGGCCACACTTCAACAAATATGCCAGCACCTTCACATCTCACCAGCGAAACCATCGCAGAACCCGGGACATGATGAGGACCTTTGAGTTCTTCTCATTACATAATGTTCGACTTTTACTATTCACCATTTCATTCTATTTTTATTTATATTTTTATTTTTATTTCATATGTTTTAATTTAGAACTTTCCTTCATAGCATATTTTATATTAATCCTCATTTGGTTATCTAATCTTCAAATACGCCTAATATACATTTCATGGCAACACTAAATTATTTCAATAATGACTTCACAGTTACAAGCACACACTCCACCTACATAGCACTAGCAATAAATCGCTACTTCAAAAAAAAAATCATCGAACAACTCTCGGAGCCATCCAAAAATCCAGGAAGTGTCACTTTCTCCCTTCTCTTTTGATTTTTGTACATTGAGGGCAATGCACACCTTAAATGTGGGGGTAATAGTGCCTAACTTTTTACATAATTCTCAAAACCCTAAAATTAGTCTTGATCTTAAGTATTTTTCTCATATTATTAATTAGGACGAAATTTCTAATGATTTATGATTTTTATTGATATGTTTTAGAATAAGTCTTAGTTAATTGTGCATTGATAATTAAATTTGAAGAATACTAGAGAATCGAGCATGATAAGTCTACTTTCTAAAAAATTAAAATTGATAGGTTGTTGAACTAAATTTGAGTATCACTTTGAAGTCCAAAATTTATAAGGATTGATGTCAAAACACCCATAATTTTTTGTGAGATTTTGAGCATTATAGAGCATGTACCCTTTTTCGTGCTCACTTTAATTGATTATGAGTGTGTCAACTTTGAACTGTTATTCTAGAACTTGCCTCATTTATACATGTTGAGACCACATTAGTGATTTGATACACTGAGATGATAAAGGCACCTAGGTCTTAACCTGTTCACTCCACTAAAAAGCCTACCCATATAAATAACCCCTAGTGAACCCCATTGAATCCTAACAACCTTTTTATTGACTCACCCACTAATATTAACCCATAATCCCTTTGTATTTGTTATCAACATTCCTTTGACTACCCTTTATCGAGAATTGATTTGATCAATTGCGAATTAGATTATTTCAATCACCAAAGTTCCTTCTATTATGTTTATTTTAGTTTGTTCTTAAAAAAATTCAAGTATATATTCAATATTAGTAGTATATAAAAGAGCTTAGAGCATTTAAACTCTAATTGTTGAAAAATCTCGTATTAAAGTATTATCAAAATACTCCTTACTATAGAGTAATTATCAATAGTGATATTATTAGTTTTCATTCAAAGTCAATATTCATATTTAGTTTAATGTTTCTAGTTAGGTAATTTGTCAAGTCAGTCTCTATTATAACCACTAATTAAGCTGTATCCACACCTTTAACCTAGCCTGTTACAACCACGATTAAAGACCTTTTGATTTGTGTATCATCTCATATCTGATGGTGGAGATTTGGTTTTCAAGCAAGCCTATGGGATTAACTTTTGAGTTCGACTTAGAGTGCTTATTTCTTGAACCTTAAACACTTCGAGTGATTTGAGTGAATCTTCTGTGAGGATGTCAATCCTTGTTGGTTTTGAATTAAAGGAAATTACTTAGATAAGAGGAGACACCTATGTTTTCATGCTACAAAATCATGACTTATCTCGTTTGAAACTTTAGGGCTCTTTGAATTAAATTACTCATGTATAAATTATCTATGAATTATGATGAGGCATTATTAATAGGAATTATGAATTATGGAAAGTTCATTTTAATTGTAAGTTGAGAATTTTGCTTGAGGACAAGCAAAAGCTTAAGTGTGGGGGTATTTGATAAACCGTAAAAGTAACATATTTTAATCCCACATTTAGTATGCTTTTGGATGAATTTATCCTCGATTTATGTAAAAAGGTGCTCTTAATCCTTTCTTTTCATGTCTTATACTGAGGAGAACACCTAAGGATAAAAAGAACGTAAAACGGGCTTAAAACGGATCAAATTGGGCCAACCCAAAAAGTTGACGCGGCCTGGGCTTTATTCCACATGACCTATCACCAATTTACACGGTCATGTCTCGTCGACAAAAATCCCAACACGGCCTGATCCTCGACTTGCACGGGAGTGCCACGGTCATGCCTAAATCAACAAAATAGAGACACGGGCTGAGCCTCAATTTACACGGGTGTGCCTTAGCTGTGCCCCTGCCACGGGAAAGAGCAATTTCACTCGGAATAGAATGCTTAGAGCCCAAGAAACGCAATCCTAAGTCTACTCAAACACCTAGGACGAATTGTACCTGAATTATGAGTACTTAGGAGACAAGTAAAGCATTCCAAAAGTCTATAAAAACACCCCAAGGCGGCTATTCAAGGGGTCGATCATTGAGCGAGTTTTACGCCAAGCCTTTCTCATTTAGCGATTGTCTCGAAGATAGCCAATTGATCCATCTCGAAGAGTCAGAGTTTTACTCAAGATGGAGGATCTCTCTTCAATTCCTTGAGGGGTTTTAGGGATTTCTTATGTTTTGTTTTATCTTTTCTCTTGAGATGTTTTCTTGTTTAGTTATACTAAACCCTCGGATACTGAAGGGGATGAAACCTATGATGGATTTTGTTATTTAATTCTTTGGTTTATATGATAAATACTTAGTTTGTTCTTAATTATGTTGCTTAAATTTATCTGATGTGCTTAGGTGGAGGAGGAATAGACCCTGCCTAAGAGTAGATCTAGCATAATTAAGCGGAGTTGATCGGGCGCCTAGAGATAGGGTTACGAGATTTTACCGAATTAGGGTGAAAGCTAATATGGGAGTCCATTGATCGATTTACTGCTTCCTTAGGGGGTTATTATAAGAGAACGAGAGTTCCATTAATTAACCTAAGGTTAGACGTTATTCGCTTCGAAAGAAGGTTTAATATAGGTTAGGGAGTCTCACGGATCAAGCTGAGTAAAGAAATCATATAAATTGAAAATGTAGATAATAAGTGAAGTCATAGGTGGATTCTTCCTGAAGGTATCGTCTTTATCAATTGAGTTTTCTTCAAAGTCTTTTCCCAAAGTTTCGTTCTTTTGTCTTTGCATTTAAGTTTAAATATTTCATTTGTTTTAGATTAATAAACCAATCACTCTATATTTTAGGCTAAATAATAGAAAGAAAGTGAGTAGTAGTACTTTTAGGTTCCTTGGGTTCGATAAGATATTCTTGCCTCGAGCTATACTCTTTATTCGATAGGTGCGCTTGCCTCTATCATTGTCATGATCGATCTCTGAGTTCGATCACTCTTTTATAAATATTAAAACTTCATTGTTTTGACACGATCACCAAGCATCCTAATCCAAGTGAAATTGTTCTTTCCATGGCGAGAACACGGTCATGGCATGCCGTGTAAGTAAATCTTCTAGCCCGTGTCTCTATTCATTGATTTAGGCATGGTCGTGGCGGTAGTGCACGTTGAGGTATAGGTAGTGCTTCAAGTCATCAATTGGGGCATGGCAGTGTAAATCGTGGCATGGCCATGTGAAGTGAATGGCAAACGCGGCTATGTAGCTTGAAGTCCAGGCTATGTCGATTTCTTGGGTTGGCCTAATTTGGTCCGTTTTAAGCCCATTTTACGTTCTTTTTATCCTTAGGTGCTTTCTTGAGCATAAGACACGAAAAGAAAGGATTAAGAGCACCTTTTTACATAAATCAAGGATAAATTCATCCAAAAGCATACTAAATGTGGGATTAAAATATGTTACTTTTACGGTTTATCAAATACCCCCACACTTAAGCTTTTGCTTGTACTCAAGCAAAATTCTCAACTTATAATTAAAACGAACTTCCCACAATTCATAATTCCTATTGACAATTTCTCATCATAATTCGTATATAATTTATACATGGATAATTCAACTCAAAGAGTCCTAAAGATTCAATTACGATAAGTCATACCTTTATAGTACGAAAACATAGGTGTCTCCCCTTATCTAAGTAATTACCTTTAATTCAAAATCGACAAGGACTGATATCCTCACTAAAGATTCACTCAAATCACTCAAAGGTGTTTAAGGTTCAAGAATAAGCACACTAAATCGAACCTAAAAAGTTAATCCCATAGGCTTGCCTGAAAATCAAATCTCCACCACTATATATGAGATGATACACAAATCAAAAGGTCTTTAATCAGGGTTAGAACGGGGCTTGGGTTAAAAGGTGTGGATAAAGGCTGAATTAGAAGGTTAGAATCGAGACTGACTTGACAAATTGTCTAACTAGAAACACTGAACTAAATATAAATATTGACTTGAATGAAAACTAATAATATCACTATTGATAATTATTCTATAATAAGGAGTATTTTGATAATACTTTAATGAGCTTTTTCAATAATTGGAGTTTAAATGCTCTAAGCTCTTTTGTATACTACTAATATTGAATAAACTTGGATTTTTTAAGAACAAACTAAAACAAACATAATAGAAGGAACTTTGATAATTGAAATAACCTAATTGATAGTTGATCAAATCAATTCTCGATAGAGGTAGTCAAAGGAATGTTGATAACAAATACAAAGGGATTTGGGGTTAATATTAGTGGGTGAGTCAATAAAAGGTTGTTAGGATTCAACGGGTTCACTAGAGGTTAATTTGTATGGGTAGGCTTTTTAGCGGAGTGAATCAAAGTTAAAACACAGGTGCCTTTATCATCTCAAGATATCAAATCATTAATGTGGTCTCGACATGTATAAACAAGGTAAGTTCTAGAATAACAGTTCAAAGTTGACACACTCATAATCAATAAAGTGAGCACGAAAAAGAATATATATGCTCTACAAGGCTCAAAATCTCACAAAAATAATGGGTGTTTTGACATCAATCCTTATAAATTTTGAACTTCAAGGTGATACTCAAATTCAGTTCAACGATCTATCAATTTTTTTAATTTTAGAAAGTAGACTTATCATGCTCGATTCTCTAGTATTCTTCAAATTTAATCATCAATGCACAATTAACTATGACTTCCTCTAAAACATATCAATAAAAATCATAAATCATTAGAAATTTCATCATAATTAATAATATGAGAAAATACTTAAGATCAAGACTAATTTCGTTGGTTTTGAGAATTATGCAAAATGTTAGAAAATATAGCACTATTATCCCCCAGTCATACGATATACAAATCATGTCTCACAGTTCAATCAATTCATTTCAATTATATATCATTTATTCAAGCCAATAAACATATCTTAAGATGTACATTGCCTCAATGTATTGCGAATACATAACTCATGAGATTTATTTTTACCTTTCACATTTAAGCAAAAAGATAGATAAATGTCATGACTAACCTATATATATATCTATCCATATAAATGTAAATTTATGTGCCAAATCATAAAAGCATCATAATAATTTATATAAATTTAACTTAAGTGAACACTCATATGAAAGTAATACCTATGAACAAAACACAAATGTGGATGATAACGATATAAGCCGACAATTATATCAAAAGCGTGTCTTTGCATGGTGAACAAAAAGTTTTCATCAAAACAAAGTCAAAGTCTTTCCTATACATGCCTCTGTCCGAAAACCAAAATGAAAGAGTACCAAATTAGATTGATAGTGTGGTGGACTTTCTTGGCGATGGTGCTTACTAACTTTTGATAATATAACATTCAAACACTTAAACATTTAAATCATTCAACTTATGACTATGGGTACTTCATTTTCATAAACTGTGTCTCTTGAAGCACAAAATAAGTATATTACAAGAATCACATGTTCCAAATCGTATAAGTCGGCATTCATATCAACCATGTTATCGTACTAAAATTTCTTTCACTCTTAGTGTAATCTCAAATGTACATAACACTTGTTCTCATAGTATTAACTCGACTCAAGTAACATTAAACATAACATGCCTTGCTTGCTTACTTTGAGCCTTTAACTAGATACATTAGCTACGGTTTGCCTTGAACAAAATTCGGTTTCTCCTTTGTAAAACACATCAAGCATAAAGCCTACTAGGCATTAAAGCCGAAATAAATCAAAACACGAAGCACGCTAGGCATTAAAGCAGAAATAAATCACTTAAGACGAAGCACGCTAGGCATTAAAGCCCAAAATAAATCAAACCACGAAGCACGCTAGCATTAAAGCCGAAATAAATCACTTGACACGAAGCACGCTGAGCATTAAAGCAGAAATAATTATAGTTAATCTTTCATTTCACATTTCATTGTGCTAAATTCACCACCACTTATAATTCACATATTTTATCATATAGCAAACCAAAACACTTACTCATATCACATTGAATAAAATTTCAACCAATCCAATTTATTAACATCACATTCACCAACTCATGACTTTATACTATAACTATACCAATTTCATCATACACTAAAGTTATAAATAAACTTTTATCATATGTTAAGCTCAAGGACTTACCTCGGTTGTCGATAGGCCGCAGTAAATCGCTTATTCGAGAACCTTCGCTCTTTCTAGATCTAAATCAGCTTTTTCTTTGCTCTTGATCTAAAACACATTAAAATTTAGCTCTTTCAAGTACATTTCATCTCAATTTGGTCCCTAAGCACATAAATAGGCAATTTACCATTTTACCCCTACTATTTCAAATTTTTACAATTTAATCCTTTTGCCTAAAACACAAAATACACACAATTAGCAAAAACCATACAAGGGCGAATATTCACAATAGCATTATAAGTCCATTCCTTTCATTTATTTTGCAAATAAGCCCTCTAAAATTTACTTTTACAAATTAGCCCTAATTACTCAAAATCACCAAAATTTCCAACACCAAATATTTTCATCTTAAGCATATCTTTAATTTAAAGACATCAAACATAAAAACCACAAGAAAATCTCAATGGCGAATATCACACATGCTTGAATTCAAAAATTTCAACATGGGTCACTAATACACTAAGCAACGAGACCCAATAGTTGCGAAATTTTCAAAGTTTCTTCACCCTTTTCTTAGCTTCAATCGTCCATGAACAAAGATGAAAGAAAAATTGGCCTTTTGTTTGTTTTAATTTAACTTATATTAATTTATTATTAAATTACCTAACTAACCTTTATAATATAATAACAAAATATTATATCTTAAGGACAAACTTGTCCATGACCAGCCACTAACTCTTAAAATGGGTTATTTACCCTTTCAATGCTTCCTATTAAAAAGACATGCTCAAATTAGCACATTACACTTTAGTATGCCACTTTTACCTTTTACGCGATTAAGTCCTTTTTATCAAATTCAATACTTAAACGATAAAATTTTTCTACGAAGCTTTCACACACATAAATTCATACATAATATACACTAAATATAATATTTAAATATTTTTCGGGCTTGGATTCGTGGTCCCGAAACCACCGTTCGATTAGGGTCGATTCGATTCATTACAAAGATGAATACTTGAAATTTATGTGCCAAATCAAAAAAAGTGGGAAAGAGAAGCAATTTGCTAGATGAAGAAATTGGGTAGCCACTGTGAAGATATAGCCAAGAGATCTAGAGAAATAATAATATACTAATAAAAATTTAAAGATTAAGGAAATAAAAAGAAGGAGACTAAGAAGAAAACTGAAATTGAAAGAAAAGACTAATGGACTAAGGAGTCCTTATTGTTGGATGGTTTGCAAAGTGGGTGTGACCTCGAAGGCTATGGTGTGTGATTCCCTAGCAGCCTTTAGAACCTAAAACCAAGAAACTAATATGAAATAAATTAAATTAAATAGAAAAAGAATATAGATAAGGAAAATAAAGGAGACGAGAAAAGAAAAATAGAACCGAAAAGGTTTCCGAGACCCTTGGTGTGTCAATTAAGTGAAATTGTTGGCATGAACTCATTTTGAGGTCTCCTCTAAGGAGATGATGCTTACGTTTCTTCGGCATGATCTTTGTGTTGCTCAAGTGCCTTGGATCTTTTCTATGAATAGGAAGAAAAATTTGAAAGAAAGGAGAAAGAAGGAATAAGAAAGAAGATGGGACAAAGAGGACGGGCTGTAGGGATTTAAATAGGATTTCAAATCTGGCACGTTCCCATGCTCGTGTACCAAGGGTGTGTCGATTCATATGGCCGTCTTCTTACGTAATACTTTGACATCACGATCCAAAATCTGAACTGGTTCCTCTTCAAAGGATAGATCAGGCCTTACTTTGATTTCTTCCACTGACACCACTTACTTTGATTTCTTCCACTGACACCACGTGAGATAGATCCGAACGATAACGTCTTAGCATCGAAACGTGAAACACATCATGAATTTGACTTAACTCTTCAGGTAACTCGAGTTGATAGGCTACCAGTCCTACACGCTTCAATACACGATAAGGCTCGATAAACCTGGGGCTTAGCTTACCCTTCCGTCCAAACCTAAGTACTTTATTTCACGGTGACACCTTTAGGAAAACTCGATCACCAACTACAAATTCTATGTTCTTACGCTTCAGATCCGCATAGGACTTCTGTCTGTCTGAAGCTTCCTTCAATCCAGTCCTAATTAGCTTAACCTTATCTTCCATTTTAGAAACCAATTCTGGACCCAACATCTAACATTCACCCAATTCTATCCAACAAGCAGGAGTACGAAACTTTCGGCCATATAATGCTTCATAGGGCGCCATCTGAATACTAGCTTGGTAGCTATTATTGTTTGTAAATTTCGCTAACGGTAAGAACTCTTCCCAACTACCATTGAAATCGATGACACAACCTCTCAACATGTCCTTCAAAATTTGAATCACTCTCTTAGACTGACCATCAGTCTGTGGATGAAAAGTTGTCTTGAAATCGATCTTGTGCCCGATGCACGATGTAATGCTCTCCAAAACTGCGACGTAAACCTAGGGTCTCATGCGATATGATAGACACCGATACCCATGCAACCTCACAACCCTCGCTATATCTTTGTTTAGCGTTTGCGAGAGAGTAGTCAACACTTGTCGGTATGAAATGAGCAGACTTCATCAAACGATCAACAATTACCCAAACCGAATCCTTTTTAGTAGGTTTGAGAGATAGCCTACTAACAAAGTCCATTGTGACCCTCTCCCATTTCCACTGTGGAATCTTCACCAGCTGCAACAATCTTGAATGTAACTGATGTTCTGCTTTTACCTGTTGGCATGTTAAGCATTTACTCACCAATTCTGTTACCTTCCGCTTCAGACCTAGCCGCCAAAACTGCTCTCGCAAATCCCGATACATTTTACTCCCTCTAGGATGCATAGCGTATGGGCTACTATGCGCTTCCTGGAGAATCATCTGCCTTAACTAAACATCCCTCGGCATGCAAACTTTCTTATGGAAACATAGAACCCCATCCCTATTCAGATTATAATCTTCTGCCTCACCATTCTGTACTTGAAGTAGTCGAGCACTCAAGATATCATCCAACAACTGCTTCTCTTTAATCTGACTTATCCACGTCGGTTTCACCTGAAGCTTAGTTAACAAACTCCCATCATCATACAGACTAAGATGGGCAAACATCACCCTCAAATCTGAGATCACCCTATGACTTAATGCATCTGCCACCACGTTAGCTTTACCCGGATGGTATTCGATCGAATAGTCATAATCCTTTAACAACTCGATCCATCTCCTCTGTCTTAAATTCAACTCCTTCTGGGTGAGAAGGTATTTTAGGCTCTTGTGATCTATATAAACGACAGACTTCTCCCCATATAGATAATGTCTCTAGATTTTCAAAGCAAAAACTATCGTCGCCAACTCCAAGTTATGTGTGGGATAATTTAACTCATGCGGTCTTAACTGCCGAGACGCATACGTAACAACCTTTCCTTCTTGCATCAACACACATCCTAAACTCGTGTGTGAAGCATCCTTTCCAGCTTTCGGCTGAATCAACACTGGAGCCTCCGTCAGAATCCTCTTCAGCTTCTCAAAACTTTCCTGTTGCTTGTCAGTACAAACAAAAGGTACCCCTTTCCGCAACAACTTGGTTAATGAAGCCGCAATTAAGGAGAATCCCTCAACGAATCTTCTATAATACCCAATTAGACTAAGAAAACTCCTGATTTCTGCCACAGACTTAGGTGGCTTCCAATCCAGCACAGCTTCGACCTTCCGGGGGTCAACCCTAACCCCCTCAGTAGACACAACATGACCCAAAAAGGTAACTTCTTTTAGCCAGAACTCACACTTGCTGAATTTGGCAAACAATTGCTTTCCTTCAGAATTTGCAAAACCACACGAAGATGCGAATCATGTTCTTCCTCTGACTTTGAATAAACCAGAATATCTTCTATAAATATTATGACGAATCGGTCCAGATGGGAAAACCCGGTTCACCATGTCCATAAATGCTACTGGTGCATTGGTCAAACCAAATGGCATCACTAGGAATTCGTAGTGGCCGTAGAGAGTTCAAAATGTCATCTTATGAATGTCCGCCTCCTTGACCTTAAGCTGGTGATAACCTGACCGTAAATCTATCTTCGAGAAGACTGAAGCCCCCTTCAATTGATCGAACAAGTCGTCAATTCTCAGCAGCGGGTACTTATTCTTGATGGTCAACTTATTTAACTGACGGTAATAATGCACATACGCATTGATCCGTCCTTCTTTTTAATGAATAATACCGGCTTCCCTAGGGTGATACACTCGGTCGGATAAAACCTCGGTCTAAAACTTCCTAAATCTGAGCTTTTAATTCACTAATTCCTTGGGCACCATCCTATATGGGGCAATCGATACAAGTGCTGTCCCCGGATAAAGATCAATACCAAATTCCACCTCTCGATCATGAGGTAGTCCTGGAAGCTCTTTCAAAAATACCTCAGGAAACTCCCTCACTATCCTAACATCCCCACAGCCAAATTCTTGACCTCCAAGGCACAAACCAGAGCTATGTACGCCTCACAACCCTTCTTCACCATTCGTTCAGCCATTAAAGCAGATATTATATTAGATAGGTAGTTCTTCCTCTCACCTATTACCACCACCTCTTCATCCTCGAGAGTTCTTAATGCCATGCGCTTGGCAGCACAATCTAAATTTGCTCGATACTTTACTAACCAGTCCATGCCTAATATCAAATCAAACTCCCGAATGGTAGTTCCATTAGATCAGCCGGAAAAACCACCCATTGAACTTCTAAAGGTACATCCCTATAAAGTCTGTTCACCACCACCGATTGTCCTAATGGGCTAATTATGGTCATCTCCTAAAAGCAATCTCAGAGTCTATTCTTAAAGTTCCAAATACCCCACTAGTAACATAAGAATGTGTTGATCCGATATCGATTAATGCAGTATGAGACAACCCATAAATAAGGAACGTACCAGTTATGATGTTTGGGACATCTCCCTCTTCTCGACGTCTGGCTGCATAGACCAACCCAGGCTGTCTTGCATTGGTGTTCCCCGTACCTTTTTCTGGTGCTCCACGCCCACGACCATAACCATTACCCCCTCTAACCGGACCACGACCTCTCTGTAGTTGTTGATCACCTCTACCTGACTGAACATAACCCTGACCCATTGGTTACGCTCTGCCCAACTCCTATGGACAGTCCCTTATTTGATGCTTTGTAGACCCACACTTGAAACAGCCTCTACTACTAGCCCAGCACTCACCAAAATGAAATTTATCACATCGAGCACACCTCGGAGGTCGACTATCAACAACAGATCTCACAACACGATTCGGCCCCTCAAACCTAGGCCTCTTCTGTAACCACCCAACTGATTCTGAAGAACCAACATTCCTTTTATTTCTATTTCTATCTCTCTCTTGATTCTACTTTTCAGACTGCTTTACCACCTCGACTATCTTAGCCTTTTCCACAAGAACAGCAAACTCCCTCTCTCGCTGCGGAGCTATCAGCACTCACAACTCATCTCTCAACCCATCCTCAAACTGAACACAACGCTCATCGTCTGTGGCCACAATACCCCGGGCATAACGGCTTAAACGTAAAAATTCTGCCTCATACTCAGACAATCGACTTACTCCCCTGAACCAGATTTAGAAATGCCTTACGCTGCGCATCCACATAACTTGATCCGACGTACTTCCCCTAGAATGCTACCTTTAAGAAATCCCAGGTGATACGATCAGCCATCGTACCATCCCTGACCGTGAGCCACCACTGATACGCCTCATCTCGAAGAAGAGACAAGAATCCTTTCAACTTCTCCTCTGCCTTGAAGTCAAGATCATCCATTATACGCTCAACTGCTTCTAACCAATATTCTGCTACATTGGGAGCTACGCCAGAAACGCCCCTAAACATTTCCGCTCTATTGGCTCAAAGTCGTTCAGACACAAATTTTTGAGCCCCTGTGCCCATGCTTGCCCCAGCAACTCTTTCCAAGACCCATAACATCGTCTGAGACACCGTATCATTCTTGCCCATTTGGTCCTAAAATTTTGCTTCCACCGCTGGCAGCACTGGTATCTCACTTCCTGACCCATGAGCAGATCCTACTGGTTTCGATACAGTAATCTTATCCCTACCACGACCACGTACATTACGTCCACACCCCCGAGTGCTCATGACTAACGTTTGCAACTTAATCTGATTAAAAGTTTTATGAGTTAATATTTCTTTCACTGTTTAACATCGAGTAGTTTTATGATAAATAGTCTTAAAGAGTAGTTTTCGCAAGACACACCCAAAATGTTTCAGTCTCTAAAGTTCGTGCCTCTTAGAACTAACAAACTTACTCAGTCATGCCTACAGTCATTTCATGCATACACCATCAATAATTTAGAACACTTAACTGCGTGGATCAGGTGCCGATAGACTCGGATGCCATATTTTGATCAAAATATTTCCTTCAATTCACATCTTTTTTATAAAACACTGTTGAACCCATTTCACAGCCTAAGTTTTGCAAACCTAAGCTCTGATACCATAATTGTAACTCCCTAGACCCAACCTAGACGTTACGACCAGATCTGGTGTGTCACAGGGAAAGAATTGTAAAGAGACTTTGAAATTTTGATGAAAACCCGTAAGTTTGCAGCTCTTTTTTTTAGGTGATGTTTTGAAACCAGTGGTTTGTAGCTTAAGAAAAATTCCTGAGTTTAATTAATCGTTAATTTTTTATCTTTGTTATCACTTGTGGGAAAATGATCATTTAATGTTACTACTGTTTAGAAAACTTTAGTTGACTTTCGGCTTAAAAAAAAAATGTTAATGTCGTAGCAAAAGTAAATGCTAACTATTAAAACCCAAAATCAGTTTAAGAAGGCCTTATTACAACAACTAAAATCCCCAAATTAAAGCAGTTTTAAAAAAGAAACTGAGTTTACGAAAAATGACATGTTATGGCCTCCATGAGTCCACCTCAGCTCTCAAGTCCACGTCTTACTGATCACCTGCAAGGTTAAGTAGAGGGGGTGAGTCACCAAGACTCAGTGTGTAAATCCCCTTTAAGTTACATAAATGGCTCCAGGCTCACAATCACATATTGAACCTTAGCCCAATCAAAATAACATACACAAATATGAATGCAATATACCCAGCCCAACCTAGATTTTCCATCATCTACACACCACCCGTACCAGCCCATCACACCGTGGGGATTTTTACAATCAACCCTCCATCCGCTACACACCTTATGTGGCACCTAGCCACTGGTGACAGAGTCACAAAATATCCTGTGTGGGGCTAACCCACTTGTGGTACCAAACCACTAGTGACAATCCCTAATAATCATGTATGTGAGGCCAACCTACTGTGGTACCAAACCACTGAGACAAGTCACGAAATCATATGCATGTGGTACCAAACCACTGGTGGTTCCAAACCATTGAGCTTAGTCACGTAATCAAGAATGTGGGGCCAACCCACTTGTGGTACCAAACCACTAGTGATAGTCTTAAGCACTTTTCCTCCTTACATCATATCCAACCCATGCGTAACATATGTAAACCAAATGAAAGTATCATGCTATTTAAATGAATAGTATCATTATGGCATACATTTATTACCTTATACATAACAACAAGGTACTTACCTGGTATTTCAACCATACCGATAGAGGCGTAACTACTAACTATGTAGTCACTTCGGCTTTTTAGCCCCAAACTATTAGTATCACATATTAATATTAAAGTGTGAAGTTTTACACACCTGATTACACGCAGCACTATGCTACTATATCGCCACTATCACTAGCAGAACCATCGCTATCGCCTACTAATTCGCTTCGGTAAGTCGCCCACAACCTGGTGGCCAATCTCAAATAGCAGACACTACGCGCTTCTTGAACTTAGGGGCTGGGATCACGGGTCCAACCCCTTCCTTCACTTGGCTGACATTTGAGTCCATGAAAAAGACCTTGGTCAATAGACCGGATTAAGGTGTTGAAATCGAAACGAATGAGAATAGACACTCAAAGGGCTAAGGTTCTTTATCTAGATCAATAAATCCTGGAGATTGAAAAACTTAGATCCTGCACTGATTGAATACCTAAGTCAACTAGAACCGAATGTCCCTTAACACACTTCAAACGCAGACCAGAAGCTGGAAGAACGTGAAAATAAATCCCCCTTCAATCGGCCAAGAATCATAGGATAAGATTAATGCCTTGACATTCAAAAAAAGAGAGAGAAAATTGAATTGAAATGAAAAGGATAAATACTTACCACGGTCAGTAGAGAATTTGATTGGGAGTGGAGGAAGATGAGTAACGTCGATCCACTGTAAACAAGGATCAAATGAAGAGATATGAATACCAGAGAGATTTGACTAACAGAACTGCCTAGAAAAGATGATAAGTTTGACTTTTCTTTTTGAAGAAATCAAGAGAATAATGAAGAAGAGATGTGCTATCTACCAAGAAAGGTTCGACTATAGTGTTAAAGAGAAGGATAAAGAAGATAATAGAGTTTCGGTAGGAGGGGTAGCTTCAGGGGTGAAACACCCCAAACCCGCCCACGAGCCTCGACCAGATCTGGTGTGTTCCTTAAGAAAAACTGGTTCAAATTCGTTTGTTCTTTGGAAAACTTTGAGTGATTTTGGGAGAAGAGTTGAGTTGGGTTCAAAGTGGAAACATAGCTAATTTTTAAATCAGGGATTTGTTAAAATTTTGCTTTTATATTAAAAAGACATGCCGATTTTTGTTTCAAAGTTTTACCTTTACAATAAGAATCAAGCTGAGTTTAAGTGTCAAAACATTTAAAGATTTATTTTATTTTTATAAAATGGTTTTAACTTCGCTTTAACATTAATCATATCGTTATAAAGGAATTAACATGCATGCATGAAGCAGTTCATACTAGGGCCTTATTACATCAAAACAAACCCAAAATAAATTTAAAGTACTTAAATAAAATAAAATGTCCACATAATAGAATTCGTCTTGAGCATGGCCACCACTAAGCTCCTGCCCAATACTCGGTCCATCACCGATCATCACGAAAAATATTCCCACAGTCTGCATCAACACACACCCCAAACCAAGGCGAGATGCATCACAATAGGCGTGAATAATTTCCGCCTCGGGTTGTACTAAAACCGAGCTTAGTCGAGAATCTTCCTCGACTTATCAAAACTTTCTTGCTGCTTCTCCATCCATACAAATGGAACACCTTTCCTTAGCAACTTAGTCAACGGCACTGCGATCAGAGAGAACCCTTCCACAAATCTCCGATAATACCCTGCTAAACCCAGAAAACTTCGTATCTACGCCCTTCGTCTTGGCGGTTTCCACTCCAACATCGCTTCAATCTTGCGGGGATCCACTCTAATCCCTTCGGTGACGACTCACGTGACCTAAGAAAGCCACCTCCCTTAGCCAAAATTCGCACTTATCAATTTGGCATATAATTATTTTTCCTCAACACTTGCGGGACTATCCAGTAAATGCTTGTCGTGCTCCTCCTCCGTCTTTGAGTAGACCAAAATGTCGATACATGAACACTACGACAAATTGGTCCAAATATCGTTGAAATACTCTATTCATTAAATCCATGAATGCCACGGTGCATTGGTCAACCCGAATGGCATCACTAGAAACTCAGTAATGCCCATACGCGCTCAAAAGCCGTCTTGTGAACATCGGCCCCTTCACCTTAAGTTGATGGTAACTTGAGCCTAAGGTCTATCTTTGAAAACACTTGGCGCCCCTTCAAGCTGGTCAAACAAGTCATCGATCCGAGGCAATGGGTACTTGTTTTGATCGTTAACTTGTTTAACTAACGGTGAGTCGATGCACATCCGCATAGAACCGTCCTTCTTCTTGACAAACAATACAAAGCGCCCCACTGAGATATACTAGGTCGAATAAACCCTTTATCCAGAGATCACGAATTTGAGCCTTCAGCTCCACCAATTCCTTTGGTGCCATTCGGTAAGGTGCTATAGACACAGGTGCCATTTCGGGTAGCAAGTCTATACCGAATTCGACTTCCCGGTTTGGAGGTAGACCCGGAAGTTCTTCCAGGAACACATCGACAAATTCCTCAACCGCTTGGACCTTTCCAACTCTCGACTCCTTAGCTTCCAAAGCACTGATTTGAACCAAAAACACCTTACAACCCTTCTTGACCATCTTTTCAACCTTCAAGGCAGACACCACGTTGGATAGGTAATTCCTTCTATCACTATCATAACCACTTCATCATTCTCACCGTCTTAAGAACCATGCGCTTAGCGGCAATCCAAATTACTTTGATACTTAGCCACCAATCCATCCCAAGGATCAAATCGAACTCCCGAATGGTAGTTCCATCGGATCGACCGAATCGACCCTTGGAGTTCGAGTGCGTCCCCTATAAAGTTTGTCTACCATCTTCTGAGTGACCTAACGGACTAACTACGGATCATCTCCTAAGCGGTTTGAGTTTAGGTCCAAAGTCTCTACCACCTCATCAGCTACGCACGTAATGTGCGGACCCACATCAATTAATGCATAATAAG
This sequence comes from Gossypium rotundifolium, assembly GCA_025506655.1. Lineage (NCBI taxonomy): Eukaryota > Viridiplantae > Streptophyta > Magnoliopsida > Malvales > Malvaceae > Gossypium > Gossypium rotundifolium. The sequence continues at coordinate 192,854,787 of CP106727.1, forward strand.
GAAGACCAAAATCGAAATGTACGGTTATGACATCCGGCAAGTCGTCACCCTCCTCATGACGCCTTGCGATAGACTAAGCCAGCTTAGCCTACGTGTTGCTGAACCTCTCGCCTGAGTTCCTCGACCTCGGTTAGGATCGTTGCTTCCTCGCCATTACCACGACCCTCTGCGGTCCCACATTTACCCACAGTATGGTTACGCCCCTACGCTGATTCGAGCTTCGCTTTCGGGGACAATCTCGACCCGATGCTCTAAAGACCCACACAGAAACATCCTCTATCACGGTCGAACAATTTCCCCAATGGGTCTTTCCACAATGTTACTCGAGCCGGTCTCCGATTAGTAGCTACGGGCCTTCTTTGCTCGATTTGGCCCACTCGCCTAGCTTCTTCCTCGATCCTTACCTGGATCCGGTGACCCAAATCCTCTCTTTGATTATTCCTACTATAATTTTGCCTCACGACCTCCTTGATCCCTCGGCTGCTTTAGCCTTTTCCACAAGAGATGAAAACTCACGAACTTGTGCGGGGCAATCAAGAACCTCAAATCATCTGGAGTCTCCGTCTCAAAGCTGACCTGGCATTGTTCGATAGCCACGATGCCTCTAGCATACCTACTCACCTTAAAACTCCGCCTCATATTCCGCCATCGACTTAGTTCCTTGTACTAACCCCAAAAGGCTTTCCTCACGGGCATCTGTATAGCGTGCCCACATACTTCTTCCGATGGCGATTTTGAAATAATCCCAAGTCAAATCATCTGCCAGAGCGCCATCTCGAATCGACCACCAGCGATATGCTTCATCCTTTAGAAGCGATACGCCCTTTCGGTTTTCTCCTCGTCGGTCAAGATCATCCATGATCCTTTCACTTGACTCTAGCCAAGATTCTCTACACACTGGGTGCCACTCGACACCGGAACACCTCGGCTCCGTTGGAATTTAAACGAGGAATGATTTGAGCTCCTAAATTTCCACTGACCCCACCACCAATTCGAGTACTCGCAACACAGCTACACACCGCCTCCCTCCTCGTCTCGATCTCGCTCCTCCGCTCCAAAAGTGGAGGTGGTGGTGGTGGTGGTACATCATTTTCAACCTTGTCACGACTGACGGGTTCGGACAGCTATCCTACCCCTATCGCGTCCACGGCCCACGTCCTCTAGAACTCATTCTATCTCTATCGCTTTTAACTGATTAAGAGAAATTTTATGTATTAGCGTTTGTTCCACTTTCTTATTCACGAAGAAATTTTATGGATGAGTTTTAATCGGAGGTTCTTTCGAGCAAACAAGGTTTCAATTTCCTAACCTAGTTCACACAAGGAAGTTCTTGCATCCATTCCCTAATACTTTCCATACCTATTCGCTCTTGGACATTTCGCCCATTTCTAACCTGAGGTATTTTCGTCATTTTCCTCTGTGGGTATTTTCGTAATAAAGAGATTTTAAAACTTTAGTAAAGTAGGTTGTTTTGCAATTCCCAACACTGGAGGGTATCATTAAAATTGATAAGGTTTGAAGTTATGGCATTATTTGGCAAGGGGTATTTTGGTAATTTTGTCCACGGGGGTAATTTTGTAATTTTTGTAAATCAAGGTGTTTTAATCATTGTAAAACTCGAGGGTCCTTTTGAGAATTTTTCTTTCTTAAAGCGGTGATGTTGCAAAATTTTGTACTCGAGGCGTTTTGGTAATTTTACACGTTGAGGCGTTTTAGTAATTTTCCAAAACCAAAGTGTTTCATTGATGATTTCCAAAATTTGAGTTGAATATTTGAGAAGTAGTTAAATTTTTTGGACAAAATCATTGCGTTGATGTTTTATGAACCAAGTGGTTTTAGTAATTTTGCCCTAAGGGCATTTAGTAATTTTCCACAAATCAAACTTTTGGAAAAACATTGTAAAAGAGTTGTTCTTACTTTTGAAGGAGTGATTTGAAAAGTTTCAAAACCAAGTTTTGTTGTTTCATTCTTTTTTTTTCAAAATCAAGGCTAATTCCCTTAGGGTTTTAGTCATTATGTTTAGCCTATGGTGAGCCTTCTTGGTCGAGTGAACCCAAAGCTACGCACTGCGGGGTTTAGTGTGGAGAGGAGGTGAGTCACATGGACCGCTAAATACCAAGCTCCCACCGAACCTTTCTAGACATGCATGAGAGGTTACCACACCTGAGCCCTTTGGGTTGTGGTGAACCCAAGCCACGCACTGTAGGATTCTGCGAAGAGGTGGTGAGTCACTCTGACCGCTTAAATACTGTGCTCTTCCGAATCCAATCCTAGACATGCGTCTGAGGATTACCACACCCTAGCTCAAAGGACTAAGTCATAGGTTGGTTTCGTTCTTTAAGTCTTATGTTACATTTGTGTGTTTGAGTAATCTAATCTTAGGGTTCAAATTCCTATAAGTCTATCTACGTTCCATGCTTCCTACCCTTCTACAGAATATAATTCACAAAGAGGTTTAGATGTACTTACCTGGGCGGATCGGTGCCGGAGACTCGGGCCATGCTGCTTTAAAACCCAAAATCAATTAATAAGGCCTACTAAAACATTTTTGGGCCTTGGGCCCCACAACCGAAGTTTTGAACTGGGCTCGATACTAATTTGTAATAACCCAAACCCTACCAAACGTTAGGACCAGAATATGGGTCGTTCTGGAGAAAACTTTTGAAAACCCATTTTAAAACCAATTTAAGGTTTGTTGAAAACTTCTCGTTTTAAGCTATCTTGTTGAAATCATACTTAGTCTAAATTGAAAATTTAATTAAGTCAAGTTATTAAACAGACTTCAGATGTGCCCGATGGCACGATAAAACATTTTTCGTGTTAATTTAGAAAAATGTGTGGTTCAAATTTATAGTAAAAAAAAAAACATCCAACATATAAGAAAATACTAAGTAAAGTATGATGAGGCCTTATTACATCCAAAATAAAACATCCCAATAACAAAATTTAAAGTAACTAAAATTAAAGTCCATTTAATTTTAAATCCACCGCATGGCCTCCTCAAGTCCCTCCGGCTCCATGTCCATGATCTAAGCATCACAGGAAAAAATAATGGAGAAGGTGAGTCACCAAGACTCGAGATGTAACCCTTCCCCGCTTTTAAAACATTTTCATACACAACACATAACAATTAATATGCATAATATTTAATTCCGACCTAGCCATCCAAGCATACTTTGTCTACCCGTTGTGGTACCAAACCACTTGGTGGTGCCAAACCACTTTGGTGACATATAGTCACAATGTGTTACCAAAACACGGTGTCCGTAGACACAGATCATTTGATGGGGCCAACCCATCGTGTGATACCAAATCACCGCGCAGGCGATCCCATATCTCAAGTGGGGCCAACCCACGGTGGTGTTAACCACGGGGACAAGTCGCTATGAGGTACCAAACCTCCGGAGGTACCAAACCTCTGGTGACATATAGTCACGATGTGTTACCAAAACACTGGTGCCCATCGACGCGATAATACTACCCTCCACTCATCAATCCGCATCAATCACATACTTAAATCTCATGTATCAATGCATCATGCTTACCAAAAGCATCAAATAACAAATACACATTTTCGGGGACTTACCGAATTGCCAACTATACCGATATGGTATATTATCAATGCTACATAAAAATCAAGTTAGCATTCACAACAAACACATATCAACAAATTATATGTGTGTATGTACACACCGTCACCACCGAGTGATCTAAATCCCGAATGAAGGAGTGACCACCTTAGATCTCTTTGTACCTACATTCGCCAACCATGGGATTAGCCCTATGGCCTATTCGCCAAATTAAATAATTTAAAGGGTTCTCCTTTTGAACCCGAATTCTTACCCTACGCTTTTGGATACTTAATCACAATACTCGTTTCCCTAATCTGCTTCACCAATTACCACCGTTAGTAAACAAAACCAATAGCCTTGACTTTTAAATACTGCGAACTAAACCCATGAAAACCGATTCTTACCACTTGATTGGTCACGAATGGAACTTAGTTGACGACCTCCAAAATCCCAGAACACCTAGATAGATTCGGTTTCCAAAACAGATACTTAGCACCTTGTAAAAATCGACAAAGATAGGAAAAAGGGAGCATAGGCATTCGGCCAACTCTACTTACCATACAATCGTTTGATCACTTAGCGAAATCCCGATGTGCCTATGCCACTTATACCATTCGGCCAAGGTGAGCAAGTAGGAGAAGAGAAAATCAGCACTTCCAAGGGAGTTATTCGGCCAAGTAAAGTTTAATGTAAAAAAAAAAAGGAATTTCGGCACTTTGATAGGAATTAGATTCAACTCAATGTGTACATCCAACACTAAGTCCTAATGATTTGGGCATATCAAATCATACAATGTGTACATCCAACACTAAGTCCTAATATATATATATATATATATTACAATTTACATTTAATGATGCATTCCCGAACCCAAGCCTAGTTACCATCTGCTACACATCACCCGTACCAACTTGCACACCGTGGGGACCACTAAGTCAACCCTCCATCCGCTACACACCATCGAAGGCAGTCGCTGCAGTCGACGTGCTCATCGCCCTTATATATTGTGGCATGGCCACCAGATAATTATTTTGTGTCATGAGACACCACATTCAGATAATGTGACCGAAGCCACCACATTCAGATATCGTGGTATAAACCACCAGATCACTTCCCCTTTTCAAATTCACCCACATGCCCCATGTCATACATATCATGTAATATAATGCCTTATTTCACATTCCTATCATATTCACATACCTAGGACATTCCACATATTCATATCTTGTATTAACTTAAAGTTAAAGTTACGTACCTGAGTATTTTGTACCATAGCATGGTACCTTAGGCCACATTCACATTATTATAAACACATATATTAAAACATTGCCATACATCTATTAAGAGTTAGTGTGGGGTACACACCTGGTATACTTAGCAAATTTACTGAAGTCCCGAAAACCCGATCTAACGTCCTAGATCCTTAGTTCCTTGTTGCCGATTTGACTACTAGTCAAATCCCGAAACTTGTAGTGTTTCCTCCTTATAATCGGCTAATCACTAGATCCATTGACTTGGTTAGTTTTCGGCTTTAAACAAATAAGAAATAGATCTGAAATACCACTATGGCCTTGGCCGAATACATATGTCCACTTACCTTGTGATTCAATTCCCGAAATTGATCCTTGCTTCCTTAATGATGTCGAGTTTCCTATAGACACATGTTAGATTAAATCTAACATTAAAACACAATAGAATGGCCTATGGTAGAATCTTATATTCACCTACCTAGGATATTGAAATCCCGAAAATAGTCACTTGGCGTAGGTCTTGAGATTTTGAATGATCTCCTCCTTGTAGTCACCAACTGCCGAAATCCAAAAAAGACCCTTCAAGGTTTCGGCCAAAGAATTTTAAAGGGGTTAGATTCCTATATTTCGGCTAAAAGAGAGATTGAAAATCAAATAACAGTTGATCTTACCTTTAATACTATAGTTGACGGCACCCTTGTTTACACCCACAAGGATATTCGGCTATGGGTAGATGATGGTGACTCAAGTTTCGGCTTTTGAAGAAATTAAAGAAGAAGAGAAGGGGGTTGAGACTTGTTGCGATATAGCTTAGATGCCAAGAGGAAGGTTCGACCAACTGGGAGGAGAAGAGAAGGGATACTTAGGAGAATTCGGCAATAGTAACCTTTGGGGGGAAAGATTTCGGCTAAAACTAGTTAAAAGAAAAAGATGAAAACGATGAGATAGGTTTTTTGAAAAGAAAAAGAGAATAGTTGCAGAGAGAATTCGACAGAGGCTTCAAAAAGAAAAGAATGCAGAATGGCCTCACTTTTCCCCTTTTTGCCAAAATTATTAAGCCTAGAGTCCCTTATTCGGCCATCACTATCATATCCCTTGTTTTCCTCTTTATCTCCTCATTTAAAATTTAATAAAAATAGTCCCACATTTATATTTTATCTTGACTGAATTTTAGAGAGAATTAAACTCATCCCTTTCGTGCCTTGGTGCCGTCCACTATTGCTCAATCTGCAGCAAAAATAAAAACTCTATTTGCTTCCCTTGTGACTCGAACCTTGGCCCATCTACACCTGCTTATGGAATCATTCCTAGAGGCCTTAAGTGGCGCCTCCAAGCCACTTTTCCAAGCCCAATTGTGTGTCATGTTTCACATTCAATTTCTCTTAAAGTCCTACCAAGCTTAGCTCCCTTTTTAAAACTTAAAATATGATACTTTCTAAATCATTCTCCTATATTCTAGGGTTCCCAAAATTCATAAAAACACATTCATACACACAAAAGCATGCTTTCACATTTAATTAAGCAATTATGCATAAGCCATAATCTAGGATATTACAGTTCTACCCCTCTTAAAATAATTTCATCCTCGAAATTACCTGGCTGAAATAAGTGAGGGTATTGTTGTCACATTGCTTCTTCCGGCTCCCATGAAGCTTCCTCTGAACCATGATTGCGCCATAACACTTTGACTAGAGGCACTGTCTTCCTCCGTAGCACTTTCACATCTCGTTCCAAGACCTGAATCGGCTCTTCCTCTTAGGATAAATTTGGCCTTAGCGCCATCTCTTCAACCGGAACCACATGAGATGGATCCGATCGGTAACGACGTAGCATAGAGACATGAAATACGTCGTGCATCTATTTTAATTTTGAAGGTAACTCCAACTGGTATGCCACTGGTCCAATTCGCTTCAATACTCGATAAGGTCCTATGAACCTTGGACTTAGCTTCCCTTTTCGACCAAATCTCATCACCTTCTTCCAAGGTGAAACTTTAAGAAACACTTGGTTTCCCACATCAAATTCTATTTCCTTCCGTTTGAGATCTGCGTACGACTTCTGCCTATCAGATGCTTCCTTCAACCGTGCCCAAATTATCTTAACCTTCTCCTCGGATTCGGCCACAATCTCTGGCCCCAAAACTCGACGTTCTCCTAATTTCGTCCAACACGTAGGAGTTTGACACTTCTGACCATACAACGCTTCATACGGTGCCATCCGAATACTAGCCTGATAGCTGTTGTTGTAGGCAAACTCTGCTAAAGGCAAATATTCCTCCCAACTTCCTCTGAAATCCATCACACAGCCCCTCAACATATCCTCTAATACTTAGATTACTCGTTCAAACTGGCTGTCCGACTGTGGATGAAAAGCCGTACTGAAATCCAATCAGTACCCAAAGCTTGATGTAGAGCTTTCTAAAATCGAGACGTGAACCTCGGATCCCTATCCGAGATAATCGACACCGACACTCCGTGCAACCTTACAATCTCCGCTACATACAACCTTGCTAACTTTTGTAGGGAGTAGTCAACCCGCACTGGAATAAAATGCGCAGACTTTATTAGCCGATCCACTATCACCCATACCGAGTCCTTCTTAGTAGGCGTAAGGGGAAGCCCACTAACGAAGTCCATGGTAATTCTCTCCCACTTCCACTGCGGAATTTGTATTGGCTGAAGCAATCCCGATAGAACTTGGTGTTCAACCTTAACTTGCTGACATGTTAAGCATTTGCCAACATATTCGGTAACTTCTCGCTTAGGATCGGGCCACCAAAATTGTTCCCTTAGATCTCTGTACATTTTACTACCTCTGGGATGCATAGCATAAGGGCTACTATGCGATTCCCGAAGAATTCTTTGCTAAGTTTTTCATCCTTTGGCATACAGACCTTACCCTTGAAGCACAATACTCCCTCGTCATTCATACCATAACCTTCCAACTCCCCATTCTGCACTTGTCGAAACTTAGCCCTTAGATCTTCATCCGCTAACTGACTTTCCTTCACCTCATTCAACCATGTCGGCTTAACTTGCAGCTCTGCCAGCAGACTTCCATCATCATACAAGCTCAGATGTGCAAACATCGCCCTCAGATTCGACACTACCTTCCAACTTAGGGCATCTGCCACTACATTTGCCTTGCCCGGGTGATACTCTATTGAACAATCATAGTCCTTCAATAGTTCCACCCACCTTCGCTGTCTCAAATTCAGCTCTTTCTGAGTCAGCAGATACTTAAGGCTCTTGTGGTCTGTGTAGATTACCGACTTCTCTCCATAAAGATAGTGCCTCCACATCTTAAGGGCAAAGACCACTGCCACCAATTCCAAATCATGCGTCGGGTAGTTAACCTCATGTGGCCTTAGTTGTCGAGACGCATAAGCAACTACCTTCCCATCTTGCATTAACACGCATCCCAATCCTGTATGAGAAGCGTCACAATACACCACGAAGTCCTTTCCTGCCTCAGGCTGAATCAAAACCGGAGCTTCAATCAAAACCCTTTTAAGCTTCTCAAAGCTCTCATGTTGCTTATCTGACCAAACGAAAGGTACTTCCTTTCTCAGCAACTTTGTCAAAGGTGCGGCAATCGATGAGAACCTTTTCACAAACCTTCTGTAGTAGCCTGCCAATCCCAAGAAACTACGAATCTCAGCCACAGACTTAGGTGGTTTCCAATCCAACACTGCCTCAATCTTCCTAGGATCCACCCTTATTCCTTCTGCAGACACCACATGTCTTAAGAACATAACCTCCTTAAGCCAAAATTCACACTTGCTGAATTTGGCATAGAGCTTCTTTTCCCTCAACACTTGTAACACAATCCGTAGATGCTCATCATGCTCTTCTTCAGACTTGGAGTACACAAGAATGTCGTTGATGAACACAACGACGAACCTATCCAAATAGGGTTTGAAAACCCCGTTCATCATATCCATGAACGCGGCTGAGGCATTCGTCAATCCAAATGGCATTACCACGAACTCAAAATGCCCATACCTTATTCGAAAAGCCGTCTTATGGATATCTGCCTCCTTCACCTTAAGCTGATGATATCCCGACCGTAGATCTATCTTTGAAAATACTGTTGCCCCCTTCAGCTGATCGAACAAGTCATCGATCCTTGGCAAAGGGTACTTGTTCTTGATGGTCAACTTGTTCAACTGACGATAATCTATGCACATACGCATAGTTCCGTCCTTCTTCTTCACAAACAAGACCGATGCTCCCCATGGAGACACACTGGGTCGAATAAACCTACGATCAAGCAATTCTTGGATTTGAGCCTTGAGCTCAACCGACTCCTTAGGTGCCATTCTGTACGGGGTGATTGACACAGGAGCTGTACCAGGTAGCAAGTCAATTCCAAACTCCACCTCCCTATCCAGGGGTATTCTAGGTAATTCCTCCGAAAAAACATTCACAAATTCCCCTACAGTCCTAACTCTTCTAACGCCCTCTTCTTTTGCCTCCAATGCACTAACAAAAGCCAAGAATGCCTTGTATCCTTTCCAAATCATCCTATCTGCCTTTAATGCCGAATCTACGTTAGACAAGTAATTCCTTCTTTTTCCTATCGTAACTATCACTTCATCCTCTGGGGTCCTTAACTCCATTCGTTTAGCTGCACAATCCAACACAGCCTAATGCTCCACTAGCCAGTCCATGCCAAGTATGAGGTCAAATTCTTTGAAGGGTAGTTCCATTAAGTCAGCAGGGAAAACTACTCCTTGAATCTCTAGAGGTACACTCCGAAAGATCTTATCCACCACTACAGTTTGGCCTAATAGGCTTACTACAGTCATCTCCCTATTAGAAAGCTCAAAGGCTATGCCTAGTGTTTCAACTACACTACATGCAACATAGGAATGGGTCGAGCCCACATCAATCAAAGTAAAATAAGGCTTGCCACAAATAAGGAATGTACCGGTTATGACGTCTGGTGCGTCTCCATCCTCCTTTCGGCGAACCGCATAAACCAAACCCGGCTGTCCAGCCTCAGTATTACTAACACCTCTGCCCGATGCTCCACGTCCCCTTCCAGCACCGTTACCTCTACCATTAGGACCACGACCTCGCCGAGGCTGCTGTCCATCTCTACCAGCCTGATTAACATTCTGAGCTATTGGTCGATTCCCATCTGGTTTTATAAGACAGTCCTTAATCATATGGTCCTTGGACTCACACTTAAATCATCCTCTTGTCGTCTTCTAACACTCCCTTAAGTGCTTCTTCCCACACTGATCACAAGTACGATACTGCCCTCCTATACCAACTTGCTGACCTCGCGGCCCATCAACTCTAGGCCTCTTCTGAACATTCCCAAACAATCTTGACGGCCCAAATCCTCTTTTCTGCTTACTCCGGTCCGTGTTCTGCCTTACAGTGTCCTTAATTCCCTTGGCTACCTTAGCTTTCTCTACTAATGCAGAAAACTCCCGCTCCTGATATGGAGCGATGAACAACCTCAAGTCATCCCTTAGTCTGCCCTCAAACCGGACACATCACTCATGCTCCGTAGCCACTACTCCTCGAGCATACCGGCTCAACCTTAAAAATTCAGCTTCGTACTCTGCTACAGACTTGTTCCCTTGAACGAGCCCCAGAAAAGCCCTCCTCTGTGCATCAATGTAAGGCGTACTGACATACTTCTTCTGATATGCCGCCTTAATATATTCCCAAGTAAGATCCTCAGCTGTGGCACCATCCTGAACTGTGAGCTACTATTGATACGCTTCATCGCTTAGCAGCGCCACTATTCCTTTTAGTTTCTCCTTAAGAGTCAGATCCAACTCATCCATAATTCGTTCTGTCGCCTCCAACCAATACTCAGTCGTACTGGGTGCCACACCAGATACTCCACGGAACACCTCAGCTCTGTTAGCTCGGAGTCGCTCGGGTACAGACTTCCAAGCTCTCATATTTCCACCTACTCCAGCCACCATTTCTAGAACTCGCAGCACAGTCTTTGATACTGCATCACCCCCCGTCTGATCCTATTGCTCAACACCAACAGCTGGTGGTGGCGGTGGTGGTACCTCATTATCGGACCCTTGACCCGATCTAATGAGTTTCAAAATAGTCATTCTTCCTCAACCACGTCCTCGTACATTACGACCACGTCCCCTAGAGCTCATTTCTATGATCACGCTTTAATCTGATTTAAGAAATTTTATGCATTAGTATTTTGTTTTACTGATTATCCGTGAGCAATTTTATGAAAAAGAGCTTAGTAGTGGTTCTTTCATTCATTCAGAGTTTTCGTTCAAGTTTTCTACCCTATTTCAGAGGAGTACATTCATTCAAACATTCATTTAGTATTACCTATCACACACATTCACTATTCGAACATTTTTGTCTATTCTTATCCCAGGGGTATTTTCGTCATTTGTCCTACAGAGATATTTTGGTAATAAGTCGGGGTCAAAATAAAAAAAAATCTCTAGAATCAAAGGTATTCCAAAATTTGCAAAACTTGGGGTTTTTTTTGAGAATTTGTTTTCCAAATCGATGTTGTGGCAGAAATTTTAGAAATCGGGGGTCATTTTGGTAATTTTGTAAAATAGGGGTAATTTCGTAAATTTCCAAATCAAGGTACCTTAGAATTTTGTAACGATAAAGTTTTTGGATATTTTTCAAAATCAGAAATTGTTATTGAAATCGGGGATAGTATGGTAATTTTGGGAAATCAAGGGCATTTTAGTAATTTTACCACTAGGGGTATTTAGGTAATTTTGTAAATCAAAAATATTTTCAAAAATTTTCAAACTAAGTTTTGCCACAACTTAAAGGGGTAATTTGGTGATTTTAAAACCAAAGTTTTTATGAAAATATAGCTAATCCCTTTTGGGTTTTAGTTATTGAATTTAGCCCGTGAATAAGTCCTCATGGTTAAGGTGAACCGTAGCTACGCACCAGGTAGGATTCCAGCGAAGAGGAGGTGAGTCATTAGGACTGCTTAAGCACCAGGCTCTTCCGGATCGAATCCTAGACATGCGCACAATAGTTGCCACACCCTAACTCGTCGACTTAGTCACAGGTTTGTTTAATTAGGCTTTAAAGTTTTATGTAATTGTTGGGGTAACTAGTTCTAGGGTTCAAGTACTTAATATACTAATCTACGTTCCATTTATACCCGTCTACAAGTCATACGATAATTCACACAATAGATAAGGGTACTTACCTGGTGGACTTCGGGTCGGAGACTTGGGTGCCATGCCAAAAAAAACCTGCTCAATTTTGCAAAACTTTCACAAAAATTCATTTGGGCCTAAATTTTAAAACATTGTGGGCTTTAAACCCAAGGCTGAGAGTTTAAAATCGGGCTCTGATACCAAGCTAAAACACCCCAAACCTAGCCCACGAGCCTCGACCAGATCTGGTGTGTTCCTTAAGAAAAACCGGTTCAAATTCGTTTGTTCTTTGGAAAACTTTGAATGATTTTGGGAGAAGAGTTGAGTTGGGTCCAAAGTGGAAACATAGCTAATTTTGAAATCAGGGATTTGTTAAAATTTTGCTTTTATATTAAAAAGACATGCCGATTTTTGTTTTAAAGTTTTTACCTTTACAATAAGAATCAACTGAGTTTAAGTGTTAAAACATTTAAAGATTTATTTTTATTTTTTATAAAATGGTTTTAACTTCGCTTTAACATTAATCATATCGTTATAAAGGAATTAAAGTGCATGCATGAAACAGTTCATACTAGGGCCTTATTACATCAAAACAAACCCAAAATAAATTTAAAGTACTTAAATAAAATAAAATGTCCACATAATAAAATTCGTGCTGAGCATGGCCACCACTAAGCTCCTGCCGACCCGGTCCATCACTGATCATCACCTGAAAAATATTCCCACAACGGGGTGAGTCAAACAGACTCAATGTGTACATCCAACACTAAGTCCTAATGATTCAGGCATATCAAATCATACATATATATATTACAATTTACATTTAATGATGCATTCTCAAACCCAAGCCTAGTTACCATCCGCTACACATCACCCGTACCAACCTGCACACCGTGGGGACTACTAAGTCATCCCTCCATCCACTACACACCATCGAAGGCAGTCACTGTAGTCGACGTTCTCATCGCCCTTATATATTGTGGCATGGCCACCAGATAATTATTTTGTGTCATGAGACACCACATTTAGATAATGTGACCGAAGCCACCACATTCAGATATCGTGGTATAAACCACCCGATCACTTCCCCTTTTCAAATTCACCCACATGCCCCATGTCATACATATCATGTAATATAATGCCTTATTTCACATTCCTATCATATTCACATACATGGGACATTCCACATATTCATATCTTGTATTAACTTAAAGTTAAAGTTACGTACCTGAGTATTTTGTACCATAGCATGGTACCTTAGGCCATATTCACATTATTATAAACACATATATTAAAACATTGCCATACATCTATTAAGAGTTAGTGTGGGGTACACACCAAGTATACTTAGCAAATTTACTGAAGTCCCAAAAACCCGATCTAATGTCCTAGATCCTTAATTCCTTGTTACCGATTTGACTACTAGTCAAATCCTGAAACTTGTAGTGTTTCCTCCTTATAATCGGCTAATCACTAGATCCATTGACTTGGTTAGTTTTCAGCTTTAAACAAATAAGAAATAGATCTGAAATACCACTATGGCCTTGGCCGAATACATATGTCCACTTACCTTGTGATTCAATTCCCGAAATTGATCCTTGCTTCCTTAATGATGTCGAGTTTCCTATAGACACATGTTAGATTAAATCTAACATTAAAACACAATAGAATGGCCTATGGCCGGATCTTATATTCACCTACCTAGGATATTGGAATCCCAAAAATAGTCACTTGGCATAGGTCTTGAGATTCTGAATGATCTCCTCCTTGTAGTCGACAACTGCCGAAATCCAAAAAGACCCTTCAAGGTTTCGGCCAAAGAATTCTAAAGGGGTTAGATTCCTATATTTCGGCTAAAAGAGAGATTGAAAATCAAATAATAGTTGATCTTACCTTTAATATTATAGTCGACGGCACCCTTGTTTACACCCACAAGGATATTCGGCTATGGGTAGATGATGGTGACTCAAGTTTTGGCTTTTGAAGAATCGAAAGAAGAAGAGAAGGGGGTTGAGACTTGTTGCGATTTAGCTTAGATGCCAAGAGGAAGGTTCGGCCAACTGGGAGGAGAAGAGAAGGGATACTTAGGAGAATTCGACAATAGTAACCTTTGGGGGGAAATATTTCGGCTAAAACTAGTTAAAAGAAAAAGATGAAAACGATGAGATAGGTTTTTTTGAAAAGAAAAAGAGAATAGTTGCAGAGAGAATTTGACAGAGGCTTCAAAAAGAAAAGAATGCATAATGGCCTCACTTTTCCCCCTTTTGCCGAAATTACTAAGCCTAGAGTCCCCCATTCGGCCATCACTATCATATCCCTTGTTTTCCTCTTTATCTCCTCATTTAAAATTTAATAAAAATAATCCCAGATTTATTTCTTATCTTGGATGAATTTTAGAGAGAATTAAACTCATCCCTTTAGTGCCTTGGTGCCGTCCACTACTGCTCAATCTGCAGCAAAAATAAAAACTCTATTTGCTTCCCTCGTGACTCGAACCTTGGCCCATCTACACCTGCTTGTAGCGTCATTCCCAGAGGCCTTAAGTGGCACCTCCAAGCCACTTTTCCAAGCCCAATTGTGTGTCATGTTTCACATCCAATTTCTCTTAAAGCCCTACCAAGCTTAGCTCCCTTTTTAAAACTTAAAATACGATATTTTCTAAATCATTCTCCTATATTCTAGGGTTCCCAAAATTCATAAAAACACGTTCATACACACAAAGGCATGCTTTCACATTCAATTAAGCAATTATGCATAAGCCATAATCCAGATATTACAAGGGGATTTTGGCTTGAAGAGAATGGCAAAAGAGAATGAAAAGAAATGTGAAGGGTGGATGGTAAGGTAAGATTCAGTTATGCAGAAAAATAATAGAGTGCCAGTTTCGGTCTCTTGAATAAATGCCAAAAGTGATAGCCAAGATGATGGTTTCATTTTTGGTAACTGAGAGAAAAGAAAAAGTAAACAAAATGGTGTGAGGGTGTTTCAGTTTTGATCATTAAGAAATGAGGCAAAAGAATGCTTTAAGTGCTTTCTAGCTAGACGAAAAGCTCACCACGCCCCCTAAGTGCTACCATCTAAAGTTTGGCCACCCCCCAAACCAACCAAACCGTGTACACACACACACACATACACTCACTTCCCATATTCGGCCAAACTCTCCTCCTCTCTCCCAATCCCATAATTCTCTCCACCGTTCACTCTCCACTCCCCATTCGAAAATGTTGACCGATTCCCCCTCCTTGAATTCCTCTCCTCGCTTCATTCAAATGTGTTGACCCATTCAACACTCATCCACCAGAGTCCAAACCGAAACCACCTCTCCCTCACCTTGGCATCAAAAAGAAATCCTCAAAAGGGAAACCATGCAACTCAAACATGCTCCCTGACAGCTCTCCTGAGGCGTCACCTGCCTGAACCTTAAGTGGGCCTCCTTTCCCTCTTTACCACTGCATTACTTGTGTCAAAAACATACAAGCAACAACCCTTAAGTCTTATCCCATCCAGTTCTCCTCTAAAGTGCCCCAAAAAGGAAAATTTTGGCTAAGGCTTCGGCTTAACCTGTAACACCCCAAACCCGGCCCAACATTATGACCGAATTTGGTATGCCACAGAGAAAACATTTTGGAAACCATTTTAAGACCGATTTTGAAATTTGTTGAAATGCCATTCAATTTAAATGTCTTTGTTTAAAACCATGCTTAATTTTATTTAAGAATATTTGTTAAATCGTTTTGTTTACAATTTCAAGTGTACCCGATGGCACAATAAAACATTTTACGATAAATTTTCATAAAACATGTGTAACCATTTTTTTAAGTCATTGTTGTTAAGCAGATTATCCAAAACAGATAAATAACCAAAATATAATTCTAGGAGGCCTTATTACAAAATAAATCAAACCCATAATAAAATAAAACAGTCCAAAATCCACCTAGTCCTTATTATTATCGCATGGCCACCTCGAGTTCATCCGACTCCTTATCCGCAGCCTCTGAATCACGAAAATGTTAAAAGAAAAAGGTGAGTCATCAAGACCCAATGTGTAACCCTTTTCCGGTTTAATTCAACAACATACACAATTTATAACAATTTAACATGCATTAAAATATGCACCCAACCTAGCCAACCAAACACCTTTCTACCCGTGTGGTACCAAACCATTGGTGGTGCCAAACCATTGGTGACATATAGTCACAAATGTGATACCAAATCACGGTGTCCAAGACACGATTGTGTTACTAAAACACCGGTGACCGAAGTCACAAATCAAGTGATGGGGCCAACCCATCGTGTGATACCAAATCACCGCGCACAATCCCATATCTCAAAGTGGGGCCAACCCACGGTGGTATAAACCATGGGACAAGTCGCTATGAGGTACCAAACCTCCTGGAGGTACCAAACCTCCGTGACCGTAGTCACATTGTGTTACCAAAACACCGTGTCCGTCGACACAATTATCAACGCCTCCTCTCATCAACCCATACCAATCATTCATATGCATATACAAAAATCATGTTGATTGATTTATTTAACAACATCCAATCGATTATCATAGGCCACAATTCAATATTTCACATACCAAATGTGTCATGCTTCCCAAAAGCATCAATTAATAATTTTCATAGCAATAAAGACTTACCCGAGTCCTTGCTAATATCATAAAGGTATTACATCCATGTCTACACAAATTGATTAGACATAAAATAACACATAGCATATTAAAGTTATAAGGTGTGTATGTACACACCGATACTAACGAAAATCCTAATCCCGAGTAGACAAATCGCCACACAAGCTTTCCTTGCCCCTATATTCGGTCAAACTTGGATATTAGTAACATGGCCTATTCGGCCAAACCAAATAAATCAAAAGGTTATCCTCGATCTCGAATCCTTACCTACACGCCTTTGAATGCTGGTCACCACACACCAATATTTTGGCTTTCCTATATTCTAAGAATCACTTGTTAATGGCCTTTGGCTTTCTATTACTTTAAAAGATTTAATGAACTTAGAAATACGGATCCTTACCACCTTACCAAAATCATTTGCTAGAGGAGAGGAGTTTGGATTGATCACTTAAAATCCCGAAGTACCTAGATAGAATCGATTAAAAAGGAGAAATAGTTAGCCATCGCGAATGCCATATCTTGTTTCTTCCATTTATCCAAATTGACAAGGAATCCAGAGAGAAAATAAATAGCCTTTCGGCTATAAGCACTTACTTCACCAACCGATTGGAGAAAAGAAAGAGGAGAGCACCTTTGTTTTGAGATTCGCCAAGACTACACCAAATAGGAAAAGAAGATTTTGGCACACCAAGGATGTAGGTTCTGCTAATGAAGAAAGAAATAATGGGATAAGAGGTTTCGACTATGGTTGAAGACAACACTCAAGATTCGGTTTTAGTGAAAAAGAAAGAGGAAGAAGAAGAAATGAAAGAGGAGTTTGGTCAAAGGAGTTGAGAAGAGAAAAGAAAAGTCTAAGGAAAATGTTTTCGGTTTTGGGAGAAAAGAAGAAAATAGCAATTGATCTAAAATGACCAAATGGTCAAAAGAGCTTAGGCTTACCACAATGTAGAATTCGCCAAAAGAAAATGTTTGAAAGAAAATGCTTTGCAACTTTGCACCAAATGAAAGAATGACCAAAACAATGCCTAAGCCTCTCCCAACAACTAGCATATTCGCCATACCCTCCCTTAGCCACATTGTTGTCCAAGTTCATGGCATAAAGGCCATGAATTTGTTTCCAAAACATACTCCCTATTCCATGCCTTTGTCCCCTCAATTTACCATAATTCCAAGATATTTTTCCATAACTTAAAGAATCTTATCCCTTAATCCATGCTTCCCTTAATCAACCATTCAACCTTCCAAAATATTAGTCCACCTATCATAAATAAGTTGACCTACCATCAATGCTAATACACAAAAATAAACTTTTAAAATGCTAAACAAACCACTCGAACCTCTGACCTCAAATTACTTTTCAAGCCCTTTAACCATCTTGCCACTTATTCTTCTTATGCTATAAATGAACACTTAAATTAACTTAAGTGCTAAGCTCATTTAATCCTCTTCATTAAATAAGCCATACTAAGAATTATCCTACTAAACCGAGCTTACTCAAGACCCCTAATTAAGTCTTATAACACCACAAATAATATCACATAAATTTAAACACAAGCAAAATAATTCAATCACGAATAACCCCTATTTTTGGGATGTTACATAACCTTGAGCCATTCCTGGACCCTAAAAAACCCTAAACTAGCATATTAAGTATAGGATATACACAAAACACATCAAATGCAAAGCCCTTACTTTAGGATGTTACAAAAATATGTTACTTTTATGGTTTATTAAATACCCCTACACTTAAGCGTTTGCTTGTCCTCAAGCAAAATTCTCAACTTACAATTAAAATGAACTTTCCATAATTCATAATTCCTATAAACAATGTCTCATCATAATTTATAGATAATTTATACATGGATAATTTAACCCAAAGACTCCTAAAGATTCAAACAATTCTAAGTCATATATTTGTAGCGCGAAAACATAGGTGTCTGACCTTTATCTAAATAATTACCTCTGATTCAAAATTGACAAGGATTGATATCCTCACTAAAGATTCACTCAAAGCACTCATAAGTCAAACCTAAAAAGTTAATCCCATAGGCTTGCCTGAAAATCAAATCTCCACCACTGTAAAATGAGATGATAAACAGATCAAAAGGTCTTTGACAGGGTTGTAATGGGGCTTGGGTTAAAGGTGTGGATACAAGCTGAATTAGAAAGTTAAAGTCGAGATTGACCTGACAAATTACCTAACTTTAAAAAAAATAAGTAATAACCTGAATAATTGCATAGATTAAAAACTAATAATATGAGCTTCTTCTTCAAGGTGCTGACTTTAACTGTACAAGCTCTTATAACATAGATTTAATAATGAATATTCTTTGTGTTTTTTTAAGAAAAAATCAATAAATACATAATATAAGAGAGAACTTTTATAACTGAAATAATATAATTGAGAAACTTATCAAATCAAGTCTCGATAGAAGGGTAGTCAAAAGGAATGGTGATAAAAAATACGAGTGGGGTTTTGGGTTAATATTAGTGACTAAATCAAATAAAAGGGTTGTTAGGATCAACAGGGTTCACTAAGGGTTAATTATGAAGGTAGGCTTTTTAGTGGAGTGAGTGGGTTAAAACCTATGTGCCTTTATCATCTCTGTATATCAAATAAAAAATGTGGTCTTGACATGTATAATCGAGGCAAGTTCTATAATAACAGTTCAATGTTGACACACCCATAATCAATAAAGTGAGCATGAAAAATAATATATGCTCTATAAGGCTCAAAATCTCACAAAACTTATGGGTTTTTGATATCAATCCCTATAAATTTCAAACTTCAAAGTAATATTCAAATTTAGTTCAACAACCTAAATTTTTTTTTGATTCTTGAAAAATAGACTTATCATGCTTGATTCTTTAGTATCTTAAAGTTTAAATCATCAATGTACAATTAACTATGACTTTAATCTAAGACATATCAATAAAAATCATAAATCAGGGAAATTTCATTGATAAACCGTAAAAGTAACATATTTTAATCCCACATTTAGTATGCTTTTGGATGATTTATCCCGATTTATGTAAAAGGTGCTCTTAATCCTTTCTTTTCATGTCTTTCGCTCAGAAAGCACCTAAGGATAAAAGAATGTAAACAGCTTAAACGGACCAAATTTGGCCAACCCAAGAAATTGACACGGCTTGGACTTCAAGCCACACGGCCGTGCCTTGCCATTTACTTCACACGGCCATGCCACGATTTACACGGTCGTGCCCTAATCGACAGAATTGAGACACGGCCTGAAGACGACTTACACAGGTGTGTGCTATGGGCGTGCCTCTGCCGTGGGAAAGAGTAATTTCACTCGGATTTGGATGCTTGGAGGTAAAGAAACACATTCCTAAGTCTACTTAAACATCCTAGGAGGCTCTACTTGAATTAGGATACTTAGGAGCCAACTAAAGCATCTCAAAGCCTATATAAACACCCAAGGTAGCAACTAAAAAGGGAGTTCAACAGAAGCCGAAATAGGACGACTTTTTGGCGAGGCGCATCAAGCTTTCATCTTTTAGGAATCACTTGAAGATAGCAATTGATCCATCTCAAAGTTTGAGCTCCATTCGAGACGGAGGATCTTTCCTTCAATTCTTTCGGGGGTTTTAGGATTTCTTATGTTTTGTTTTATCTTTTCTCTTGAGATGTTTTCCTACTTTTTTATGCACTAAACCCTCGATACTCAAGGGATGAAACCTATGATGGATTTTGTTATTTTATTTCTAAATTATATGATAAATACTTGGTTTTTCTTAATTATGTTGCTTAATTTAATCGATGTGCTTAGGTGGAGGAGGAATAGACCCGCCTAAGAGTAGATCTAGCGTAATTGAGCGGAGTTGATGGGCACCGGAGATAGGGTTATGAGATTTTTCCGGATTAGGTGAAACCTAATATGGGAATCCATTGATCGATTTATCGCTTCCTTAGGGGTTATTATAATAGAACGAGAGTTCCACTAATTAACCTAAGGTTAGACGTTATTCGCCTCAAGAGAGGGTTTAATATAGGTTAGGGAGTCTTACAGATCAAGCTAAGTAATGAAATCATATGGTTTGGGGAATAAATTATAAGTGAAGTCATAGGTGGATTCTTCCTGAGGGTATCGTCTTTATCAACTGAGTTTTCTTAAAGTCTTTCTCCAATTCATTCTTTTGTCTTTACATTTAGTTTAAGTATTTCGTTAGTTTAATAATCCAATCACTCCATATTTTAGGCTAAATAATAGAAAGAAAGTGAGTAGTAGTACTTTTAGGTTCCCTTGGGTTCGATAAGATATTCTTACCTGAGCTATACTACTGTTCGATAGGTGCACTTGCCTCTATTGTTGTCGCAGTCAGTCTACAGGTTCGATCATTCTTTATAAAAATTAAAACTTGACTGTTTGACACGATCATTCATCCTAATTATAATATGAGAAACTTACTTTAGAGCAAGGCATAATTCAGGGATTTTCAAATAATACTATAGTTAACCCCCACACTTAAGATGTACATTGCCCTCAATGTACAAAGATAGATAATAGCAATTTAGTAATCATAAGATAGGGAGAGAAGTGAAACTTCCTAAATTTTGGATGAAGTCAATGAAAAGAAACCGGATAGGATTAGAGGTGAACGTGGGGAAGCGCTTCGAACCATTTGAGATTGAATCCTTGAAGCAGCCGTCCTGATTTTATTGTATCCTAAGCTAAATCTAAATAACACGAAGAATAAGAAGAAAATAATAAAGGAAGTAAAAAATAAAAATAAAAATAAAAATAAGAACAAGAATAAAAGTAAATAATTAAATAGAGATACGGTCAACGCCCATGTGCCTACTCGTGATGTCCACACGGCCACGGCCACGGCCTGTGCAAGGCCGTGTGGGTATGGAAACCTATGCCTAAATACCAAAATAAAAATAAAACCAAACTAATTAGTACAGATTAGTGTTCAGGTTGCCTCCCGAGAAGCGCTCGTTTAAAGTCTTGAGCTAGACTTACCTGTTATTCGCACAATCATGGTGGTTTGAGAAGGTGAAAATCCTTTCCCATGCGATTAGTTTGGTTATGGATATAAAGTTTAAGTCGAGTAGTGTTTACCTTAAAGGAGCTGATTTTAGGATTAGTTACCTCAACTGTTCCATCTAGGGAGATTTTGAGTACCTGATCTCCTATCTTAAGCTGGTTTGTCCCATCATTAAGTTCCTCATGGATTTGCCTCATTTTTGCTTCATGTGTTTTTAGTTTCTCCTTGAAGTGTGTCTTCCATTCGTCTAGTTTATCGATCCAAAGCCTTCATTCCTCATGGATTTCTTCTTTATTGACACAAGGTCTAGGATCTAGCATCTGTGAAAGAGCTTCAAGAAACGGCAAGTTAATATGAAATTTCTTTGAAAGTTTAAGAGACTTGCCGAGTTGTTCCTCTGTGTGGTCTTTCTTCAACGTTTCGGGGTAAGGTATGCGAGGTTGGTACTCTTTGATTATCGATTTTGTCTTTTCTTGGGTTACCTCAACTTTACCTTCTTCTACATCACTTTCTTGTATTGAATTGGGTTCCTCTAACCCTACACTTTCCTAAGCTGTTATGGCTTGGATTTGTTCCTTTCGGTTAATCTCGGTGTTACTTGGTAGATGCCTTTGCGGTCGTTCGGACATTAACTTTGCAAGTTGTCCAACTGACTTTGTAACTTCCCCGACTGACTTAGTAAGTTCCCCAACTTGGTTCTTGATCCCTTCCATTGATGTTTGTTGGTTTTTAAGTGTTGTCTCAGTGTCTTGGAGACGGTTTTCTGTGGCTGCCATGAATTTTGTCAGCATCTCTTCAAGGTTCGACTTTTTTTCTTGTGGATAGGGCTGATTTTGGAAATTTGGAGGAGGTTGTTGTCTCTGATTTCCTTTATTTCCTTGTCCTCCCCACAAAAAATTTGGGTGGTTCCTCCAACCTGGATTATAAGTGTCACTATAAAAATTATTTTGAGGTCTAGGATAGTTACCCATATAGTGAGCTTGCTCGTTTTCCATGTCATATCCGTAGGGTGGGTACTCAGGATTTGCCATGCCTCCTAAATTCGAATCATATTGTATTTTTGGGTGTACCGAGAGACTATTCAAACCATCAATCTTTTTATTCATCATCTCTAACTAATTAGATAACTTGGCGACCATGTCGAGGTTGAAGACACTGGCTGCTTTAGTAGGAATTGTCCTCATGACTTGCCACTAATAATTATTCAATGCCATCTCCTCTATAAACTAAAATTATTTGCCAAAAGTAAATAGAAGAAAAATTAGCAAAGAAAAAATAATAATAAAAAATAATAATGAAAATAAATTACAATAAAAAATGGCTAAAGTAATAAAAATTAAGCTTTCTTAATATTTTAGTTCCCAGGCAACGGCACCAAAAACTTGATCGTTGTTTTGTCGAGTTTTAAAATTTATAAAGAGAATGATCGAACCTGGAAACTAACTCTGACAATGATTTAAGGCAAGTGCACCTATCGAGCAATAGTATAGTATAGGCAACACCGGATTGTCGAACCCAAAGGAACTAAAAGTACTAATACTAACCTCCTTTTTATTATTTAGCCTAAATATTAAGTGTTTGGTTGTCTAATCTAGATTTAACTAACTACTAAGCTAAATACACAAAAACAAAAAGAATGAATTGGGGAAATACTATTGGAAAAACTCAGTTGATTAAGACGATACCCTTAGGAAGAATTCACCTAGACTTCACTTGTTATCTAACACTGAACCAAACGATTTATTCACTTGACTTGATCCATAGGATTCTCTAATTTGTATTAAACCCTCTCTCGAGGCGAATAACGTCTAACCTTAGGTTGATTAATTGAAATCTCTTTCTAATTAAAACCCTAGAATCACATTAACTCGATCTATGGACTCCCATATTAGGTTTCAACCTAATTCAACAAAATCTTGTCACCTTATCTCTAGGCCCACGATCAACTCCGCTTAATTATGCTAGATCTACTCTCAAGCAGGGACTTTTGCTCCACCACCTAAGCACATTCAACTTGAATCAATATCCCAAAAATATTAACACAATAATTAAGCTCACATAATTAAGAAAAAATCAAATATTTATCATATAGTTCAGAAAACAATAACAAGATTCATCTTAGGTTTCATCCCCTTCAGATATCCGAAGGGTTTTGTTCATAATGATAAAATAAAACCTCTCAAGAGAAAAGATAAAACAAAACATAAGAAATCCCTAAAACCCCCTGAAGGAATTGAAGGAGAGATCTGCCGTCTTGAATAGAATTTTGGCTTCTTAAGATGGATCAACTGGCTATCTTCGAGTGATTCCCACAAATCTGGCCTTCTAGCTCTGCTCCTTGGCCTAGCTGACTGCCTAACTGACCGCCCTCTTTCAGGTTACACTTAGGGTTTTTATATAGGCTTTTGGAATGAGTTTTTTTCTCCCTAAGTATCCTTTTCCGAGTGAAATTCTTCTTTTCCACGACAGGGGCACCGCCATGGCACACGCCCGTGTAAATTGACTTCAGGTCGTGTTCTGGTCTGTTGATGGAGGCATGGCTGTGTGAATCATGGTTAGGTCGTGTTTTAGTCAATTGTCGAGGCATGACCATGTGGCTTGAAGTCCAGGCCGTGTCAATTTCCACTTTTCGTCCGTTTTAAGCTCGTTTCTTATTCTTTTCGTCCTCAGGCACTTTCCTGAGTATAAACATGAAAAGAAAGGATTAATAGCACCTTTTTACATAAATCAAGGGCTAAATCATCTGAAAACATGCTAAATGTGGGATTAAATTATGTTACTTTTACGGTTTATCAATAACAATCACATAATAAGAAAATCAAAAGAGAGGGAGAGAGGTGAAACTTCCTGAATTTTTGGATGGATTCCTTGAGTTGGAAGTGTGGAAACTTGATTCGTATATGAAAGATAAGTTGGAGGGAGTACCTCTAGTTCCTATGCTAGATGAAGAAATTGGGTAACTCATGAAGAATTGGCCAGGAAATAGTAATAATAATTTAAATTATACTAATTATATAATTAAAGTAAATAAAGATAACAAGAAAGAAAATATGAATTAAAATAAAACTAAAAGAGAAGATGAATAGACTAGAAAGTCCTTATTGGTAGATGGTTCGCGAGGAGGGTGTGATTTCTAAGGCCGTGGTGTTGTGATTCCCTAGCAGTCTTTAGAACCTAAAACCAAGAAACTAAAACAAGATACACTAAATTTAATATATGAAAAATAAAGAAAAGGAAAATAAAAGAGAAGAAAAAGTAAAATAAAAGTTAAATGGTCTCAGAGACCCTTGGCTTGTCAAGTTAATGAAGCGGCCGACATGAACTTATGTTGATTGGTCTCGCACAGGGAGACAGGACTCAGATCTTTCCATTTCTTCGACATTGTTGGAGCGTAGATTGAAACTTTTATGGAGTGAAGAAGGAAGAGAGTGAAGATCGAGGGAAGTGGGGAGTGGATAAGGAATGGTTGAGAAGGGGAGAGGGGTGTTTTAAATAGAAGTTTTCAGCTCTGATACATTCCCACGCCCATGTATCATGGGCGTGTTGTGTCACACAGCCATGTCGCATGGCCATGTGATGGTTCAATTTCATCTCCCACGTCTGGTATTTAAGTTGCCACGCCCGTGTTGGTTCAACAGTGTCAGCCACGGCTATGTCGCACGGCCGTGGTGTTAGGTGAGTCCGTGATTCAAAGATATTTTTCTCGTCCTATCTCGTACTACCTCTGCTATGTCAGTACAAAAATTCGTAGCATCCACACGACCACGACCACGACCGTGTGTAAGGTCGTGTGATGTGAAGATCTGTGCTTCATTAACTTGGTTAGTCTATAGTTAGGTGCTAAAAGAAATGAAAATAAATAGGGTTAGTGCTCGGGTTGCCTCCCGAGAAGCGCTCGTTTAAAGTATTAAGGTAGACTTACATCTTATTCGCACCTTCACGGTGGTTTAAAGAGTGAAAAATCCTTTTTCATGCTATCATCATATAATTTGAGTCGAGTGGAGTTTAATTTAAAAGTACCGAAAGTAGAATTACTTACCTCGACTGTTCCGTAAAGAAAGACATCAAGTTCCGTAAAGGGGATCTCTTCCTTTGTCTTCAGGTTTGATGTGACGATTCGCGGGTCTGTTCTATCTAATAGTACCTGATCTCCTATTTTGAATTGATTTGATGTTCCTTTAAGTTCTTCTGGGAGTTCCTTCAGTTTCGCTTCGTATGGGTTTGATTCCTTCTTGAAATGTGTCTCCCACTCATCTAGCTCATCAGTCTGAAGTCGTCGTTCCTCATGAGATATTTCCTTATGGGTACGAGCTATAAGATCTGGCTCTGTAGTGTAATTCTGTGGTGTTTACTAAAAAGAGAGTTTAACTGAATGCTTATCAAGGGAATTTATGTCCACACATTTCTCAGTCGATGTCCTAGCTGAGTCAAGAGCTTAAAGACTGATTGATTAATCACCTACACGAAGTATGAGTTCTCTTGTGCTAACACCAATTTTAGATCTGGCAGTTTCTAGAAAAAGTCTTCCTAAAATTAATGGGGTACTATTGTCTTTATCCATATCTAAAACAACGAAGTCTACGGGGAATATGAATTTGTCAACTTTAACCAGTACATCTTTAATTATACCCTTAGGTATGCGAATAGTCTTATAAGCTAGTTGAATACTCATCCTAGTTTGCTTGGGTTTCACTAGACCTAGCTGTTTAAACATTTTAGTTGGCATAACATTGATGCTTGCCCCTAAATCAGCTAAAGCATTATCGACAGATAAACTACCAATTAAACATGGAATTGTAAAACTCTCTATATCTTTTAATTCTCATGGCAGTTTGTTCTGTAACATTGCTGAGCATACTGCGTTTAGTTCCACATGCGACTTCTCGTCTAACTTTCACTTGTTTGTTAAAAGCTCTTTAAAATTTTCCTTGAATCTAGCATTTGTGAAAGAGCTTCCAGAAACGGTAAGTTAATATGTAATTTTTAAGAGTTTAAAGAACTTACCAAACTGTTCTTCTATGTTGTCTTCCTTCATCGCATTGGGGTAAGGTATACGAGGTTTGTATTCTTTAATTACGGTTTTGGTTTTTCTTGGCTTACCTCAACCTTACCTTCACTTACCACAGGTTCTTACCTCGTCTCAGATTTAGATTCGACTAACCTTTCACTGTCATGAGTTGTTATGGCTTGAATTTGCTCCTTGGGATTAGTCTCAGTGTTACTTGGCAAGCTACCTAGTGGTCGTTCTGATATCAGCTTTGTGAGTTGCCTTAACTAGTTCTCGATTCCTTTAATAGATGCTTGTTGATTTTTAAGTGTTGTCTCGGTGTTTTGAAATCAAGTTTCAGACACTGCTATGAATTTTGTCAGTATCTCTTCAAGGTTCGGCTTCTTTTCCTGTGGGTAGGGCTATTGTTGG
This sequence comes from Gossypium rotundifolium, assembly GCA_025506655.1. Taxonomy (NCBI): domain Eukaryota; kingdom Viridiplantae; phylum Streptophyta; class Magnoliopsida; order Malvales; family Malvaceae; genus Gossypium; species Gossypium rotundifolium. Next base: position 192,881,815 of record CP106727.1, read on the forward strand.
AAGTTTGGAAGGGGTGGGTGTTGTCTCTGATTACCTTGACCACCCCACGAGAAACTGGGGTGGTTCCTCCAACTTGGATTATAATTATTACTATAGGGGTTATTTTGAGGTCTAAAATTATTACCCGTATAGTTTAATTGTTCACTTTTCATGCCCGGATTATAGGATGGTGATAAACTGAAATAGTAACATATTTTAATCCCACATTTAGCATGTTTTTGGATGATTTATCCCTTTAATTATGGAAATAGGTGCTCCTAATTCTTTATTCTCATGTTTTATACTCAATAGAGCATCGGAGGATGAAAAGAACGAATAACGGGCCGAAAAAGGAGAAAATGGGCCAAAGCATAAAATCCACACGGCCTGGGCCCAAGACCACATGGTCGTGCCTTATAAGAAAAGTCAACCACGGCTGGACCCCGAAAACATGGTCATGCCTCATTATCAGGTTCGAACACGGCCTGGCCACGATTTACACGGGCGTGTGCCATGGGCGTATCTCTGCCGCAGGAAAGAAGAATTCTATTTGGATTAAGGTACTTAGGGGAAAAGAAACATATTCCAAAAGCCTATATAAAGACCCTAGAAGCCAACCTTTAGGGGGCATTCAGCTAGGCCAAAGATCCGAGCCAGAGCAGTTAAATTCAGGGGTTTACTCTAAGAAATCTAGTTGATTCATCTCAAGAAGCTAGAATCATACTCAAGACGGAGGATCTCTCTTTCAATTCCTTTAGGGGGTTTTAGGGATTTCTTATGTTTTGTTTTATCTTTTCTTCTGAGATGTTTTCTTTTACAATTATGAATTAAACCCTCAAATACTTGAGAGGGATGAAACCTAAGACGAATCTTGTTATTGTTATCTGAGTTGTATGATAAATACTCGATTTGTTCTTAACTATGTGTTCTTAATTCTTATTTTGGTATTTCCGGGATATTAATTCAAGTGTGATGTGCTTAGGCAGAGGAGGAAGAGACCTTGTCTAAGAGTAGATCTAGCATAGTTAAGCGGAGTTGCTCGCGCGCCTAGAGATAAAGTGACAAAAATCTGTCGGATTAGGGTCAAACCCAATATGGGAGTCCATAGATCGATTTAATGCAATTTTAGGGGTTCTAATTAGAAAGATATTTCAATTAATCAACCTAGGGTTAGATGTTAGTAGCCTTGCAGAGAGGTATTAATATAAATTAGGGAATCCTACGGATCAAGTCAAGTGAATAAATCGTCCGGTTCAGAGTTAGATAACAAGTGAAGTCTAGGTGGATTCTTCCTTAGGTATTGTCTAAATCAATCAGTTTTCTCTCAAGTCCTTCCCCAATTTCTTCTTTGTCTTAGCACCTTTAGCTTAGTTGATTAGTTAATTTTAAATTAGATAAAAATTCTCTTAATTCGCAGGCTAAATAATAGAAAGAGAGTTAATATTAGTACTTTTGGTTCCTTTGGGTTCGACAATCTGGTCTTGTCGCTAGTTATACTACTGTTTGATAGGTGCACTTGCCTCCATCATTTTCTTAGTTAGTTTCCAAGTTCGATCATTTTTTTATAAATTTTTAAGACTCGACAGACACGATCAGGTGGGTACTCAGGATTCACCACACCTCCTAGATTTGAGTTACATTGCATAACTGGATGTACCTGCAAATAACCACACAAACCATCAATCTTTTTATTTAGCATCTCTACCTGGCTTGATAGCATGGTGACTGCGTCGAGATTGAAAACTTCGCTACTTTAGTTGGTTTTGTCCTTGTAACTTGCCACTGATATTTGTTTAATGACATCTCCTCTATGAATTCATAAGCGCTTCAAGAGTTTTTTTATTAAGGGTTCCGCCGGCTGCTGAGTCAATTAACTGCCGAGTTGAGGGGTTCACACCGTTGTAAAAAGTTTGGACCTGTAACCACAAGGGTAAACCATGGTGTGGGCACTTTCTCAACAAATCCTTGTATCTCTCCCATGAATCGTATAATGTTTCTACATCTATCTGCACAAAAGAAGAGATATCATTCCTTAATTTGGCCGTTTTGGCTGGTGGAAAATATTTTAATAAAATTTTTCGGTCATTTGGTCCCATGTAGTGATTGATCCTCATGGAAGAGAATGTAACCACTATTTGGTTTTATTCCTCAAAGAAAAGGGAAATAACCGAAGACGAATGGCATCATCAGAAACGGCATTTATTTTGAAGGTATCACAGAATTCTAGAAAATTAGCTAAATGAGTAGTTGGGTTTTCGTCCTGCAAATCATCAAATTGAACAAATTGTTGAATCATTTGTATAGTGTTAGGTTTTAATTCAAAATTATTAGCGGCTATAGCAGGCCTAACAATACTCGATTCAGCTCCTGTTAAATTAGGTTTAGCATAATCATACATAGTTCGAGGAGCATGATGGTCGAACATATCTTGATGTGGCGGATTATTCTCGGCCATTACTTCGGTATTATCAACTTTGTCCTCTTGCTTCCCTTGTATGTAATTTAAGCTTCGCCTTGCTTCTCTATGATTTCTGCGTAAGGTTCCTTCAATATCACTATCGTAAAGTAGTGGTCCTGTTGGGTTCCTTCTAGTCATAAACTAGAGGTACCTACTAGGAAAAGAGAAAAAGAAAGAAATTTAGAAAAGTAAAAATAAAATTTAATTGCAAAAATAAAATATGTCTAAAGTAATAAAAATTGAGCGTTGTTAATATTTTAGTTCCCAAGCAACGGTGCCAAAAACTTGATCATATCTGTCGAGTCTTAAAAATTTATAAAAAGAATAATCGAACCTAGAAACTAACTAAGACAACGATGGAGGCAAGCGCACCTATCGAACAGTAGTATAGCTAGCGACAAGACCGGATTGTCAAACCCAAAGGAACCAAAAGTATTAATATTAACTCTCTTTCTATTATTTAGCCTACGAATTAAGGGAATTTTTTATCTAATCTAAAATTAACTAATCAACTAAGCTAAAGGTGCAAAGACAAAGAAGAAATTGGGGAATCATGTAACACCCCCTAACCCGTATCAATCGCTAAATTAGGGTTATGAGGTATTACCAAACAAAACACAACTCAGAGCAAGCATATATATATATATATATTTAATAATAAATTATATCACATTACATCAATGCTATACATAGCCTTAATATCATTATAACAAACGCATATCATCAGTAGTCACATTTAACATATATGTTCAAAAGATCAATTCATAATATACCAAATCCATGGGTTTTATGATCAAACCAAAGTACATATACTGAATCATTCAAACAAAATAAAGTTGCATACTTTGCCATTACAACCTAATCATGTTAACCTATGTATATTCTAACATATAATCATCTTATACCTAGCATGCATTAAGACATCCATTAATTGAATATTGTTAATTAACCATTATCAAACTTACCATATACTTAGTCATTTTAGTATATCATTAACCAAATAAACCACATATCTAATCATTCATTTTTATGCTATTTGAATATCATACTATTTATCTTAGATAATTAATACAAAGATATCCATCATTTAGATAGGTAAATGGTGCACCTAATCATACTTCCTTTCAAAACCAATGCAAACACACATACATATATAATGTATTAACCACTTGTCCATTACTTACATAATATAACTTATAAATATACATTCAAGATTGTCCATTCAAATTATTATCACATCATGCAACCGTATTTCATACCTAAATTCAATACCAAATCCATTTACCACACATTTAAATATTTATCACGAGTATATATCCAAACATTCATAATTAACATCATTAATTCAAACCAACTTATTAAAGACTTAATGAGTAAGCAAAGACTTTATACCTATTTATTGAATTCGAAATATATATATATATATATATATCATCAAAACCAAATCACATCATACTATATATATATACTTGATAAAACTATTTGTATATGCCTTTCATTTTACATCAACTACAATTTATCTATCAACTTACTTATTCGATAAACATCACATATAACATGTACTTATGTAAATACATACCTTATGGTCTAATATAATCTAATTCATTTTGATAAGTCGTAGCTTGCTCAATTTTCCACCATAACATAATCATTTCATAAGCATAAGCTTATAATATAGATCACCTAAGCATTAAGCCTGCTAGGCAATAACGCCCGAAATACTTCACCAACACAAAGCCTGCTAGGCAATAAGCCCGATACAATTCACCGGCACAAGGCCTGCTAGGCAATAAGCCCGATACAATTCACCGACACAAGGCCTGCTAGGCAATAAGCCCGATATAATTTCACGCTGGGCAATAAGATACAAGGCTCGCTAGGCAATAAGCCCAAATAATAATACTTTAAATTGCCTCACACGAATCATTTCATATATCGAATCTTTTCTACATTTCGAGCTCATTGTATGATCATTCAAATAACTTATATCAATCAAATAACTTAAACAAATCCAATATTGCACTTAGTCAAACTCGGCTATTCCATAATATAATTACCATACTTCCAAAATCAACATATACTAGGTTACATAAATAATTTACGATGTTTATTTGCTTAGAGAGTTACCTCGAATATCGTCGGACGACAAAAATCGGATATTCGATTATTTTCATTTTCCCTAATCCAAGTCCATTTTCTTTTGTTCTTGATCTTAATTAAGTCCAACAATGGACGAATTCCCTAACATCTTTTCTCTTTTCTTTTTGTTTTAACTTCGACCATGGAAACAAAAATGACTTTTGCATTTTAATTTTTTTTATGATAAGTTATTATAATATAAAACATTATATTATAATAATATAAATTTTAATTATAATAAATAACATATAAAACATATTAAAATGGCATGTGCCATCTACTACCTTTGAAAAATGGGCTATTTTCCCTTTAAGGACTCCATATTAAAAAGCCACTATCAGCAAAGCACTTTACACTAACTTTTACCTTTTATGCGATTAAGTCCTTTTATTAAATTGAATACTTAAACGACAACATTAAGTCACGAAAATTTAAAACTAACAAATTCACACACAATAAAAACACAAAATAATTTTAAAATATTTTTCAGACTCGAATTTGTGGTCCCAAAACCACTATTCCGATTAGAGTCAAAATTCGGCTGTTACAACTCTCCCCCCTTAGGGATTTTCGGGTGAATAGGTTTGGATAACACTCTTTGATCTTATATAACCCAATAAATCTCGAACTCAACTTGCCTTTACGACCTAATCTGAGTACTTTCTTGCATGGTGAAACTTTCAGAAACACTTGATCTCTGTTCTGTAATAAAATATCTTTACGTTTCAAATATGCAGCTTTCAAGCTATCACGGATCACTATCACTTATTGTTCTATTTCTTTGATCGAGCCAACCTCAGATATCTTAATTTCCCGAGTTCGGTCCAATACAATGATGTACGACATTTACGATCGTATAAAGCCTCGTAGGGTACCATTTTGATACTAAATTGAAAGCTACTATTATGAGCAAATTCAATCAAAGGTAAAACAGATTTAATCATTCTATCCACAATAACCAGATTACTTCTTTCTTGCTCAAGGTCAACGATAAACTAGATACAACATCTATCATAACTCTATCCCATTTCTACCCGGTATCATAACCGATCGCAATAACCCAAAAGGTACCGATGCTTGGCTTTTACTTATCGATGATTAAGCATTTCAAACAAAGTCGATATGTCTCTCGTTTTATACCGCACCACAAATAGAACTATTTCAAATCATCCTACATATTCATACTACCGGATGAAAAGATAACCAATTGTTGTAAGCTTCGCTCAAAATCGTCTAAATTAACTCTGAATTTACTCTGAACACTTACTCGGTTTATGAACAGCTAATAATTATTTTTATCAATTGAATTGATTCAATATTTGTTTCAGACCGAGCTTTCTTTACTAACAATTTATTGTCAACTTTACGAGTATCATAAATTTGTTGAACAAACAATGCCTTGCTTTTAATTCGCTATTATCGAGCCATCATCGATATCACCATATACACATTCATTGCATACAAACATGACATTTCTCACCGAATGATAGTGACACCAAATCTTTAATGCGAACACAATAGTTGCTAACTCCAAATTATGTGTTGGGTAGTTCTTTTGGTGTGACTTCAACTATCTCAAGATATAAACTATAACTCTGCTTTCCTGCATCAAAACACAACCCAGACCACTCAAACATGCATCACTATAAATAACAAGTTCTTTACCCGATTCTGGCTGAATTAACACTAGAGCTTCTATCATTAGATTTTTCAACTAATCAAAACTTTTCTGATACTTTTTTTTTCTGACCACTTGAACTTAACTTCTTTCTGTAATAACATCGCATAAGTGTCACGAACATAAAGAAACCTTTCAAAAGCCATCTGTAATAACCAAGAAGTCCCAAAAAAACTTTAAACTTCGAGACATTTTAGGAGGTTTCCAATTAAGTATAGCTGAAATTTTACTCAGTCAACTCAAATACCGACGCGGATACAACATAACCTAGAAAATCGACTTCGTAAGCGTAACTCACATTTACTTGAATTTCGATATAACTGCTTATCTCGCAAAGTCTCGTAACACAAATCTCAAATGTTCGCATGCTTGGTTCCATCACGAAAATAGATCAAAATGCCATCTATGAATAATACCACAAACCGATCAAGATATTATCCAAGATTCTATTCATCAAATCCATAAAATAGTAGGTGCATTAGTAAGTCCAAAAGACATAACCAGAAACTCATAGTGTCCGTACCTCGTTCTGAAACATACGTTAGAGTCTTTAAGAATACAAATTCTTCTTTCAAACCATCCTTCAATTCATACATGTACATTCAAAGTTTGTTTCCAATTCATAGGTAGGTTCAAACACATATATCCCAATTAACTTTTCAATCAAATAATTCTAATCATATTAACTACTGAGTCAGTCTTTTCAAAGAAATCTTTCTTCTCATTAGAAGGATAACTCCAGCCATATCTTTATACAAATTAGTCTTGATCTTCTATCATTTTCACTTTTATCACTGTCGAACTTTCACGAGAACTAGAAAAGAGTTTATAATAAAGTTGTCTCATATACTAATCATCGAAACTTCGAATTATACTAAAATCACCATGACCAAATAGAAATAATTGAACTTTATTAGGAACAATGTCTCAATCCTATAATGAGTATTATCCTAGCTGTTAATGATGTATCTGAACATAGAAATGAATCAAATATGATTTAGATAGCAACCAATGTAGAAACACATTTTCTATAACTCTGAGGAAGGTACCATTGTATTTTCACATTTCAAGCCAGAAATTATAATTGCAATAAACATAGTAATCTCTGTCAAATAAAAATCTCTTGTAGATAATCACATGGAATCATAAAAATACCGTAACAACAAAATTTCAACATTTGGAGTTACACAGAATTTCTAAAAATTACAACTCATATAAAATAATATTTGTTCCGATGATATCCCAGAAATATCTAGAAAGATCAATGTCGCTCATAAATACTGAAATCCACAGTAATAGAGGTAATATAATCTTCACATATTTTCAACAGGGAAATAACCAATAGGAACAGAATTTTAGTCTCATACAGATTTTACCATCGACTTTCATATCCACCACATGGAATAAATTATCAAAAGAAGACATAACAGTGTCGAATATAACCCAAACAGATCAACGATATCTTTGTCTATTATATTATTATGTTTAGCTAAGGCTCTTATACGATAAAACTTTCTTTTTGAAATTTAAACAGTCACATATACTTCTGAGGATAATTATACACACAAAATGTTCAAATGGAATCATAATAACTTCTCGACTATAACCATTGCATTTAACCATCAATAGAATTCAAACATCAATCCACTGTCTAATTCTGTCATCAGAAATTTTCATATTATCCCATCACTAACATAAATCAATTCAGGAAAGCTTTCAGTTAATATTTTTTTTAGCTAACATACCTAAATAAGTCATTTGATCGGAGTTAACTTCTTCTTTAACAGTGACTTTGCAAAATCTGAATAGTCTTTAGAACTGCCCAATATCTCTTTTAGTCCTATATTCATTTGCTAATTCATTCTCTTTTTTGACCACATTACTAATCTTTCAAGCACGGATTTTCTAGAACTTCACACTAGTGAGCTTATTCATTCCAACTCTTATAATAAAATTGCAACATTTTTCTGACAAGGGGGTGAGGGTAGCAGAGCCTCAAATTTAACTCTCACATAATTGTGCATAATACATACTATCACAAATAGTCAGTTCATTACTAATTTCACATTCTCAAATCATTTAATATACCTTTTATTTAAATCACTTTTTATTAATATCACATTGTTCATATGCCAAGTCAAATCACCATTTTAAAATCATAGCATTTCAGATAGCAATCATAACTTAAATATCATATCTCATATGCTCATGTAATTACCACATTTATCAATAACAATACGTCATACAATTTGATTCTTACCTTTATAAGTCTCAACTCATCGTCAACACATCTCCACTCAATTATTTAAATATTTACTTCTGTACTATCAGAACTAGCTCAGTTGAAAAACTTATCTATTTCATCAAAACAATCTTCGTTAGAGTCTGGAGATATCACACTATCGCAGATTTCATATGGCATGTATAGCTAGACTCACATACGCTATGGTAGTCCTAGAACCGACTAAACCATAGCTCGATATTAATCAAATGTAACACCCCTAACCCGTATCGATTCATTGAATTAAGGTTATGAGGTATTACCAAACAAAACACAACTCGAGCAAGCATATATATATATATATATTTAATAATAAATTATATCACATTACATCAATGTTATACATAGCCTTAATATCATTATAACAAACGATATCAATGTAGTCACATTTAACATATATGTTCAAAAGATCAATTCATAATATACCAAATTGCAGTGTTTTATGATCAAACCAAAGTACATATCTTGAATCATTCAAACAAAATAAAGTTGCATACTTTGCCATTACAACCAAACATGTTAACCTATGTATATTCTAACATATAATCATCTTATACCTAGCATGCATTAAGACATCCATTAATTGAATATTGTTAATTAACCATTATCAAACTTATCGATACTTAGTCGTTTTAGTATATCATTAACCAAATAAACCACATATTTAATCATTCATTTTTATGCTATTTGAATATCATACTATTTATCTTAGATAATTAATACAAGATATCCATCATTTAGATAGGTAAATGGTGCACCTAATCATACTTCCTTTCAAAACCAATGCAAACACACATACATATATAATGTATTAATCACTTGTCCATTACTTACATAATATAACTTATAAATATACATTCAAGATTGTCCATTCAAATTATTATCACATCATGCAACTGAATTTCATACCTAAATTCAATACCAAATCCATTTACCACACATTTAAATATTTATCACAGTATATATCCAAACATTCATAATTAACATCATTAATTCAAACCAACTTATTAAAGACTTAATGAGTAAGCAAAGACTTTATACCTATTTATTGAATTGAATATATATATATATATATATATATATCATCAAAACCAAATCACATCATACTATATATATATACTTGATAAAACTATTTGTATATGCCTTTCATTTTACATCAACTACAATTTATCTATCAACTTACTTATTCGATAAACATCACATATAACATGTACTTATGTAAATACATACCTTATGGTCGAATATAATCTAATTCATTTTGATAAGCTGTAGCTTGCTCAATTTTCCACCATAACCTAATCATTTCATAAGCATAAGCTTATAATATAGATCACCGGCATTAAGCCTGCTAGGCAATAAAGCCCGAAATACTTCACCAAAGACAAGGCCTACGCTAGGCAATAAGTCTGATATAATTCATCTAAGATAAGGCACGCTAGGCAATAAGCTCGATACAATTCACCGGCACAAGGCCTGCTAGGCAATAAGCCCGAATAATAATACTTTAAACTGCCTCACACGAATCATTTCATATGTCGAATCTTTTCTACATTTCAAGCTCATTGTATGATCATTCAATAACTTATATCAATCAAATAACTTAAACAAATCCAATATTGCACTTAGTCAAATTCGGCTATTCCATAATATAATTACCATACTTCCAAAATCAACATATACTAGGTTACATAAATAATTTACGATGTTTATTTGCTTACAAAGTTACCTCGGATATTGTCGGATGACAAAAATTGGATATTCGATTATTTTTGTTTTTCCCTGATCCAAGTCCGTTTTCTTTTGTTCTTGATCTTAATTAAGTCCAACAATGGCCGAATGCCCTAACATCTTTTCTCTTTTCTTTTTGTTTTAACTTCAACCATGGAAACAAAAATGACTTTTGCTTTTTAATCTTTTTATGATAAGTTATTATAATATAAAACATTATATTATAATAATATAAATTTTAATTATAATAAATAACATATAAAACATATTAAAATGGCATGTGTCGTCCACCACCTTTGAAAAATGGGCTATTTTCCCTTTAAGGACTCCATATTAAAAAGCCACTATCAACTAAGCACTTTACACTAACTTTTACCTTTTATGCGATTAAGTCCTTTTATTAAATCGAATACCTAAACGACGAAATTAAGTCACGAAAATTTAAAACCAACAAATTCGCACACAATAAAAACATAAAATAATTTTAAAATATTTTTCAGACTCGAATTTGTGGTCCCGAAATCACTATTCTGATTAGGGTCAAAATCGGGCTGTTACAAATGACTTGAGTGAAAACTGATTGATTTAGACAATACCTAAGGAAGAATCCACCTAGACTTCACTTGTTATCTAACTCTGAACCAGACGATTTATTCACTTGATTTGATCCGTAGGATTCCCTAATTTATTCACTTGTTGTCTCTAACGTCTAACCCTAGGTTGATTAATTGAAATCTCTTTCTAATTAAAACCCCTAGAATTGCATTAACTCGATTTATGGACTCACATATTAGGTTTGACCCTAATCCGATAGATTTTTGTCACCCTATCTCTAGGCGCGTGAGCAACTCCGCTTAACTATGCTAGATCTACTCTTAGATAGGGCCTATTCCTCCTCTACCTAAGCACATCACACTTGAATCAATATCTCGAAAATACCAAAATAAGAATTAAGAACACATAGTTAAGAACAAATCAAGTATTTATCATACAGCTTAGATAACAATAACAAGATCTGTCTTAGATTTCATCCCCCTCAAGTATCTAAGGGTTTAGTTCATAATTGTAAAATAAAACATCTTAGAAGAAAAGATAAAACAAAACATATGAAATCCCTAAAATCCCCTAAATGAATTGAAGGAGGGATCCTCTATTTTGGGTATGATTCCGGCTTCTTGAGATGAATCAACTGGCTTTCTTCGAGTGAATCCCACAATTCGGCCCCTCTGGCTTGATTCTTTGGCCTAGCTGAATGCCCTACTAAAGGCTGGCCTCTAGGGTGTTTATATAGGCTTTTGTAATGTCTTTCTTTGCCTCTAAGTACCTTAATTCTAATAAAACTCTTCTTTGCTGCGGCAGGGACACGCCCGTGTGATTCTGGGCCAAGCTGTGGTCGAATCTGCTAAGGAGGTACGGCTGTGTGTTTCGGGCCAGGCCATGTGCAATTCATACTTTGGCTCATTTTCTCCATTTTCGGCCCGTTTCTCGTTCTTCTCACCCTTCGGTGCTTTCCTAAGTATAAAACATAAAATTAAAGGATTAGGAGCACCAAATTCCACAATTCAGGGAATAAATCATCCAAAAGTATGCTAAATGTGGGATTAAATATGTATATATTATGGTTTATCAAATACCCCCACACTTAAGCTTTTTCTTGTCCTCAAGCAAAATTCTCAACTCACAATTAAAACGAACTTCCCTCGATTCATAATTCTTATCAACAATGCCTCGTCATAATTCATAGATAATTTATACATGGATAATTTAACTAAAAGAGTCCTGAAGATTCAAACAATCAAAGTCACAAGTTTGTAGCATGAAAAATATAGGTGTTTCCCTTTATCTAAATAATTACCTTTGATTCAAAATTAATAAGGATTGACATCCTCACTAAAGATTCACTCAAATCACTCAAGGTGTTTAAGGTTCAAAATAAATCACTCATTAGTCAAACATGAAAAGTTATTACCATAGGCTTGCATGAAAATCAAATCTCCACCACTATAAAATGAGATGATACACAAATCAAAAGGCCTTTAAAAGGTTGTAATGGGGTTTAGGTTAAAGGTGTAGATAATGGCTGAATTAAAGGGTTAGAATTGAGATTGAATTGATAATTTACCTAACTAGAAAAATGAACTAATCTTGAATACTTCCATCAATTGAAAACTTGAAACACTAATAATACGAGCTTCTTCTTCAAGATGTTGAATTTAAATGTATAAGCTCACTTAATCACAGAACTAATAATGATTATACTTGATTTTTTTTTTACAAAAAATCAATAATAATAAGAAAGAACTTTAACAACTGAAATATGGAACATAGTTGGCAACTGCTCAAAATCAAATCTCGACAAAAAGGGTAGTTAAGAGGAATGGTGATAACAAATACAAAATGGGTTTTGGGTTAATATTAGTGGGTGAATCAATAAAAGTGTTGTTAGGATTAAAGGAGTTTACTAGGGGTTAATTGTGAGGGAAGGCTTTTAGTGGAGTGAGTGGGTTAAATCCTAAGTGCCTTTATCATCTTTGTATATCAAATAAATGATGTGCTCTTGAATTGTATAATCGAAGCAAGTTCTTGAATAACAAATCAATATTGACACACTCGATAATCAATAAAGTGAGAACGAAAAGAATGTATGCTCTAAAAGGCTCAAAATCTCACAAAAATTATGGGTTTTTGATATCAACTTTGTAAATTTCAAATTTCAAGGTAATATTTAGATTCAGGTAGACAACCTAACAAAATTTTAATTCTGAAAAATAGACTTATCATGCTTGATTCTCTAGTATCTTAAAGTTTAAATCATCAATGCACAGTTAACTATGACTTAATCTAAAACATATCAATGAAAATCATAAATCAACAGAAGTTTCATTCTAATTAGTAATATGAGAAAATCACTTAAGACAAGACATAATTTAAGAATTTAAAAAGTTAGGCATAAAATTCACCCCCCATACTTAAGATGTACATTGCCCTCAATGTACAAATATATATATATATTCATAATATAGTAAGAAAATCATAAGTTAGGGAGAGAAGTGAAACTTCCTGAATTTTGGATGAAATCCTTGGAGGATGATTCATGATAATGACTTAGACATAGGTGAGTGTGATGGTGAATACTCCAGTGATGTTTTTGTTCTTGGAGTGGCACATTGAACCTTTTATACTACAAAGTCATCAGTTAAATTTTTAGGGAGTACTATTGAATGGGTGTTGCTAGAGATACTCGAGAGTTAGACAGCCAGTGATAAAAGAAGTTAAATTGTACTAATAAAAGTTTTAAACAAGAAAGGAAAAAAGTTTAATTAAAAATGAAAATAAACTAAAAATAAATATAAAAAATGAAAAATAAATATTAAAAATGAAAATAAAGAAAATAAAAGGACTCAAAGGTCCTCGTCATCGGCTGGGTTGCGAGGTGGGGGCAGTGATGAAATGTGATGTCAACCACATTCGTATCGCACGACTGTGTGGATTTATCGCAGCCCGTATTCTTTAGGCAGTTTTGACCACGGCCGCGTCGCACAACCGTGGTGTTTAATCGGAGCCCGTGTCTTGGGGAAAATTTTCATCCTGTTTCTGCACGATCTCCGCCACACCCTTGTACTAAAATCCGTAGTGTCCACACGACCACGGCCACGGCCGTGTGCAAGGCCTTGTGTTATGGAAATTTGCACTTTGGTTAGTTCATAGTTAGAGCCTAAAAAAGAAAAATATGACATTAGTGAAGTTAGTGCTCGGATTGCCTCCAAAGAAGCGCTCGTTTAAAGTCTTGAGCTAGACTTACCTCTCATTCGCATAACCATGGTGGTTTGAGGAGGTGAAAATCCTTTCTCATGCTATCAATTCGGTTATCGATATATAGTTTAAGTCTAGTGGTGTTTACCTTAAAAGTGTCGAATATGGGATTGTTTACCTCGACTGTTCCGTATGGGAAGATATTCAATACCGTGAAAGGGATTTCTTCATTCGTATTAAGGTCTGAAGTGGCAAACCTAGGATCTGTTTTATCCAACAGTACCTGATCTTTGATCTTAAATTGGGTTAGCCCCTCCTTAAGTTTGACATGGTTTTGCTTTCATTCTGCTTCGTGTGTTCCTATTTTCTCCTTGTAATGTGTCTTCCACTCGTCTAATTCGTCGACCTGAAGCCTTCATTCATCATAATTTTCTTCTTTATTGGCACGAGGTCTATGATCTGGCTCAGTTATGTGATTTCATGGTGTTTCCTGTAAAGAAGGTTGAACCAAATGGTTATTAATAGAATTAATTTTCTCACCTTAATTACTTGATGTCCTAGCAAGTCAAGAGCCTGGAGACTGATTGATTCGTCACCTACACGGAGTATGAGTTCCTCTACACCAACATCAATTTTAGTTCTAGTAGTTGTTAAAAAGGGTCTTCCTAAAATTAAAGGAATATTATTGTCCTCATCCATGTCTAAAACAACGAAATCTACTGGAATACGAATTTTTCAATTTTCACAAGTACATCTTCAATTACACCCCTAAGAATTCTAATAGTTTTATCAGCTAATTGAATGCTCACTCTAGTTTGTTTGGGTTTCCCTAGACCTAGCTGTTTAAACATTTTATAAGGCAAAACATTTATGCTTGCCCCTAAATCAGTTAAAGCATTACCAATAGATAAACTACCAATTAAACATGGAATTGTAAAACTCCCTGGGTCTTTTAATTTTCGTGGTAGTTTGTTTTGTAACATTGTTGAGCAACGCGCTTAGTTCTACATACAATTTTTCGCCTATCTTCCGCTTGTTTGTTAAAGCTATTTTAAAATTTCCTTGAATATGGCATAAAGCTTGTGAAAAGCTTCAAGAAACGGTGAGCTTAAGTTAATATGATATTTCTTTAAAACCTTGAATTATTTATCGTGTTGTCTTTCTTCATCGCATTAGGGATGGTATTCGAGGTTTGTACTCTTTAAGGCGACACCGACTTTGACAATCAAAACAAGTATCTCACGCCACGATAGATGACTTATTTGATGAAGGTGTATCAAGATTCTCGAAGATCGATTTAAGGTCAGGTATCACCGCTAAAGGTGAAAGAGGCGGATATCTGCAGACGGCGCTTAGGTACTCGGTATGGGCACTATGAATTTACGTAATCTTGGCTTGGATTGACTAACACACCTAAGCATCATTCATGGATATGATGAATAGGGTGTTCAAAGAAGATTTGGATCGGTTTGTCGTGGTATTCATAGATGACATCTTGGTGTATTCAAGGACCGAGGAGGAACATGATGCGATTTGGGGGTTGTATTGCGATTCGAGGGAGAAGCGACTTTATGCTAAGTTTAGTAAGTCGAAGTTCGGTGAGGGAGGTAACTTTCTTGGGTCATATGGTGTCACCGAGGGATTAAGAGGATCCTCGAAAGATTGAGGCGCTTTTGGATTGGAAGCCGCTAAGTCGATGGCTAAGATTGAGTTTTCGGGCTTGGCGAGGATACTACCAAGATTTGTAGAAGGATTTTCGCTGATCACAAGACCGATGACCAAATTGTTAAGAAAAGGTTCCGCTCGCTTGACCGAGAAGCGCAGGAGAGTTTTGACAAGTTGAAGAAGATTTTGACCAAGCTCGGTTCTAATTCAACCCGAGGCGTGAAAGGATTCACAGATATTGCAATGCATCACATACTGTGTTTGGGTTGTGTCTTGATGCGTGAAGGAAGGTTGTGGCTTCGCATCTCGGCGGTGAGGCCACATGAAGTCAATTATCCAACATACGACCTAGAGTTAGCGGCGATAGTCTTCGCCTTTGAAAATTTGGAGGCACTACTTATGCGGAGAGAGATCGATAGTCTACACCGATCACAAGAGTGAAGTACCTTTTGACTCAAAAGGATTTGATTTTGAGGCGTGAGATGGATTGAGTTGCTAAAGGATTACGATTGCTCGATTGAGTATCATCCGGGCAAGGCTAACATGGTGGCACGCGTTGAGCCGTAAGGTTGTAGCGGACTTAAGAGCGATGTTTGCCTATTTGAGTTTGTATGCGATGAAAGTATTTCTTCTTTAGAGGATTTACGAATTAGAGGTTGCGAATGGTGGTTTGGAACCATATACCCTCCTACCTCTCTTTGTTCTAGGGTTTTCATTTGTGTTAAGCCAAAATAAACATCTTCTTCCGCTGGATTACCTTACCGGTTCTTGGTTTTTCTTGTAGTTTGCAATGTCATTGTTTTTGATGTGTTGGGGCTTAGTTGTAAGCCCTGATGTAAGCTTGAGTGGTAGGGAAAATTTTTAGTTTTAAGCTTTAAGTGAATGGAGTGAAGAAGCTAGGGGTTATAGGTATTTTAGGTGGATTTTAGCACAAGAATTCTACTTGCGGGGAAGAGGTCATGTGTTCGATTCAGAAGCCTCACATTTTGCTTCCATTTTGATGGCATGGAGGAGGAGAAGAGTGTATTTTCTTCAAATGGTGGGCAAGGAGCTTACCTCAACCTCTCTTTGTTCTTTTTCATTTGTGTTAAGTCAAAATAAACATCTTCTTCCTCTCATACTTTGTCTTGCCTTCTTTTGATTCTTGGTCAAACACTTACCCTCTCTTTTTTCTAATTTCTTTTTTTCATTTTGTGCTTAAAGACGAAAGTACTTTTTCTTCTTTTTCCACTTCCATTTTCTCGTTCTTCTTGAAAACCTTCTTATGTCAAATCTTCTTCTTCCCTTCCTCTTACTCACCTTCACTTACCATGTGTTCTTACCTTGGCATATTCGATTCGATTCCACTAACCCTTCACCGTTATGAGTCGTTAGGGTGTGGCCGATTGTCGAGGAACCATTTTGGCATTTGTTGATTCGAACCGATTTCATTTGGTAGGAAACCAAATCACTTGTAAGTGGTGGTAAGGGTTGGTTCTCATGTTAATCCTTTGGTTTATTTGGGTTGGAAACCAAATCACGAATGGCCTTGGTCTTGATGTTCATAATTGGCCGATTATAGGAGAAAGCTAATCAAGGGTCTTAGATCGGTTCTTTGGGTTTAAGGCTTGCGTTTTAACAGGTGTGTAAACTAACACACTCTTTACTTAGTAATATGCTTAGTAACCTAATTGTTTAATAAAGCCGAAACAGTATAGTTGATTGATATGATACCCTATGGGGTATGCGCACGGATTCAGGTAAGTCTGTTTCATTACGAGTTCTATTATTAATATGTGATATCATGATCTATGATGTATGCGTTGTTAGATGCACTATTAACATGTTAGCATGATTTGCATGTTTGGCATACTTTACATGAGTCGGTATGACATGTCTATGGGTGATATGAGAGGAGGGGGAATATGATATCCGTGTCTTTGGGACACCAGAGGTTTGGCACCTCCAGTGGTTTGGTACCACAGATCGATTTATTGTGACTTTGGGTCACCAGAGGTTTGGCACCTCATAGTGACTTGTCCCAGTGGCATAGTACCACAGTGGGTTGGCCCCACAGTTGAAATACGGGATCGTCGCCAGTGATTTGGTATCACACGTGGGTTGGCCCCACATCTTGACTATTCGTGACTTCGATCACCAGTGATTTGGTATCACAATTGTGTCTTTGGGACACCAGAGGTTTGGCACCTCATAGCGACTTGTCCCTGTGGCTTAGTACCACCGTAGGTTGGCCCCACTATTGAGATACGGGATCGTCGCCAGTGATTTGGTATCACATGTGGGTTGGCCCATAGATGGATTATTCGTGACTTTGGGTCACCAGTGGTTTGGCACCACATTGATGGATATCGTGACTTTGGGTCACCAGTGGTTTGGTACCACACGGGGTAGAAAAGGTGTTATGGATGGTTAGGAT
Organism: Gossypium rotundifolium; assembly: GCA_025506655.1. Classification (NCBI taxonomy): domain Eukaryota; kingdom Viridiplantae; phylum Streptophyta; class Magnoliopsida; order Malvales; family Malvaceae; genus Gossypium; species Gossypium rotundifolium. The sequence goes on from CP106727.1 coordinate 192,899,912, forward strand.
TGGGTGCATTAACTGTATTTCTTTGTTATGATGTGTGTTAGTATGTTGCATTCATCAGGAGGGGGATTTATGCACTGAGTCTCGCGACTCACCTTCTCCCTTATCATTTCAGGTGACACTTAGATCGTGGACATGGAGCCGTGTGGACTCGAGGTGACCATGCCAAAAATAAATTTGGACTTGCACTGATTTTCCAACTTGGTACTTTACTCTATTTATTCCCATTTGATTTTGTTGGGATTGTAAAAGGCCTTTTTAAATTTTTACTTTGGTTATTTTTATGCTTAAATTTGATTTCAAATATGCCTTAACAAATTATTGGGTAATATTCGAAAAAACTTGGAACGATAAGGTTTTCAAAACTACAAAGCGATATATTTTAAACTTTACCATCGGGTATCTTGCTGTAATTTAAAATGAATGCAACTCAAATGTTTTTCAAATTCAAACTGATTCAAAATGTTATTAAGCAACTAAAAAGGAATAACTCGAATTTCCAAATGATATAAATTAGTTTTGCTATTGGATTCAACTAAGTTTTCAAAACTTCCGGGTTAGCAAAGTGCACTATCGGTTTTAAAACAATCATGCCCGAGATTTTTACAAAGTACAAAATACAGCAAAGAGTTTTTCATCAAACCTTTATCCGAAAACCTAACCTTTCAAATGTGTTTTCCCCGTAACATACCAGATTCGGTCGTGATGTATTGACCGGGTTTGGGGTGTTACACATGGAATTGTAAAACTCCCTGGGTCTTTTAATTTTCGTGGTAGTTTGTTTTGTAACATTGCTTAGTACACTGTGTTTAGTTCTACATACAATTCCTCGCCTATCTTCCGTTTGTTTGTTAAAAGCTATTTTAAAAATTTCCTTGAATGTGGCATCTGCGAAAGAGCTTCAAGAAACGGTAAGTTAATATGATATTTCTTTAAAAGTTTAAGAAACTTACCGAATTGTTTATCTGTGTTGTCTTTCTTCATCACATTAGGGTATGGTATTCGAGGTTTGTACTCTTTAATTACCGGTTTTGGTTTTTCTTGGCTTACCTCAACCTCACCTTCACTTACCACAGGTTTTTACCTTGGCTCAGATTTAGATTCCACTAACCCTTCACTGTTATGAGCTGTTATGGCTTGAATTCGCTCCTTTGGGTTAGTCTCAGTGTTACTTGGCAAGCTACCTTGTGGTCGTTCGGAGATCAGCTTAGCGAGTTGCCCTAACTGGTTCTCAATCCCTTGAATTGATGCTTGTTGATTTTTAAGTGCTGTTTCGGTGTTTTGGAAACGTGTTTCTAACACTGCTATGAATTTTGTCAGCATCTCCTCAAGGTTTAGCTTCTTTTCCTGTGGGTAAGGCTGTTGTTGGAAATTTGGAGGGGATTGTTGTCTCTGATTTCCTTGACCACCCCATGAGAAATTGGGATAGTTCCTCCAACCTAGATTATAAGTATTACTATAAAGGTTATTTTGAGATTTAAAATTGTTACCCATATAGTGAACTTGCTCGTTTTCCATGCCATATCTGTAGGGTAGGTACTCAGGATTTGCCACACCTCCTAGGTTTGAATCACAATGCATTACTGGGTGTACCTATGAAGAACCACACAAACCATCAATCTTTTTATTTTAAAATATCTACCTGATTTGATAGCAAGGTTACTGCGTCGAGGTTGAAAACTCTGCTACTTTTGTTGGCCTTGTCCTTGTAACTTGCCACTGATAGTTATTAAGTGACATCTCTTCTATAAACTCATAGGCGCCTCAGGAGTTTTGTTATCCAGGGTTTCGCCGATGCTGAATCAATCAACTGCCGGGTTGAGGGGTTCACACCGTTGTAAAAAGTTTGGACCTATAGCCACAAGGGTAATCCATGGTGTGGGCACCTTCTCAATAGATCCTTGTATCTCTCCCATGCATCGTATAGTGTTTCTAGATCCATCTGCACAAAAGAAGAGATATTATTCCTTAATTTGGCCATTTTGGCTGGCGAAAAATATTTTAATAAAAAATTTTTGGTCATTTGTTCCCATGTAGTGATTGATCCTCGTGGAAGAGAATTTAGCCACCGTTTAGCTTTATTCCTTAATGAAAAGGGAAATAACCAAAGACGGATGGCATCATCAGAAACGCCATTTATTTTGAAGGTATCATGGAATTCTAGGAAATTTGCTAAATGAGTATTTGGGTCTTCGTCCTGCAAACCATCAAATTGAACAAATTGTTGAATCATTTGTATAGTGTTAGGTTTTAGTTCAAAATTATTAGCAGCTATAGTAGGCCTAACAATACTCGATTCAGTTCCTGTTAAATTAGGTATAACATAATCATACATAGTTCGAGGAGCATGATTTTTGACCACCTCTAGAGGTAGCGGATTACTCTAATCCATCTCTTTGGTAGTATTGGTTTCGTCTTCTTGCTGTTCTTCTATGTAATTTAAGCTTCGCCTTATTTCTCTACAATTTCTACGAATTGTACCTTCAATATCACTATCGTAAACTAAGGGTCCTGTCAGATTCCTTCTAGTTATAAACTAGAGGGACCTGCTTAGAAAAGAAAAAAAAGAAAATTAGAAAAGTAAAAATAAAATTTAATTGCAAAAATAAAATACGGTAAAGTAATAAAATTGAGCGTTCTTAATATTTCAGCCTCAAAGAATAAATGCCAAAAACTTGATCGTGTGTCAGAGTCTTAAAAATTTATATAATAAATGATATAGCCTAAAAAACTAATCGTGACAACGACTTGAGGCAAGCGCACCTATCGAACAGTAGTATAGTTAAGTGGCAAGACCAGATTGTCGAACCCAAAGGAACCAAAAGTACTAATACTAACTTTCTCTTTATTATTTAACCTAAGAGTTAAAGGAATTATTGTTTAACCTAAAATTAACTAACTACTAAGCTAAAGATGCTAAGACAAAAAGAACGAATTGGGGAAACACTTGTGGAAAAAACCAATTGATTGAGACAATACCCGAGGAAGAATCCACCTAGACTTCACTTGTTATTTAACTCTGAACCAGACGATTTATTCACTTGACTTGATCCGTAGGATTCCCTAATTTATATTAATACCTCTCTCGAGGCTACTAACGTCTAACCCTAGGTTGATTAATTGAAATCTCTTTCTAATTAAAACCCCTAAAATTGCATTAACTCGATCTATGGACTCCCATATTAGGTTTGACCTTAATCCAAAGATTTTCGTCATCCTATCTCTAGGGTTGTGATCAACTCCGCTTAATTATGCTAGATCTACTCTTAAACAGGGTCTATTCCTCCTCTGCCTAAGAGCATAAATGCTTGAATCAATATCCTAAAATATCAAAACAAGAATTAAGAACACATAGTTAAGAACAAATTAAATATTTATCATGCAGCTCAGAAAACAATAACAAGATCCGTCTTAGGTTTCATCACCCTCAAGTATTTGAGGGGTTTAGTTCATAATCATAAAAGATTTCATCTCAGAAGAAAATATAAAGTAAAATATAAAGGAAACCCTAAAACCCCCTAAAGGAATTGAAGGAGAGATCCTCAGTCTTGAGTATGATTCCGGCTTCTTGAGATGAATCAACTGGCTTTCTTCGAGTGAATCCCACAATTTGGCCCCTTTGGCTTGGCTATTTGGCCTAGCTGAACGCCCTTCTAAAGGTTGGGCTCTAGGGTGTTTATATAGGCTTTTGGAATGTCTTTCTTTTCCTCTAAGTACCCTAATCTGAATGAAACTCTTCTTTGCTACGGCAGGGACACGCCTGTGTGGCACGACCGTGTGATTCGATGCCAGGCCATGGTCAGACCTGCTAAGGAGGCGCGGTCGTGTGTTTCGGGCCCAGGCCATGTGTAATTCATACTTTGGCCCATTTTCTCCATTTTTGGCCCGTTTCTCATTCTTCTCATCCTCCAGTGCTTTCCTAAGTATAAAACATGAAATTAAAGGATTAGGAGCACCAAATTCCACAATTCAGGGAATAAATCATCCAAAAGTATGCTAAATGTGGGGTTAAAATATGTATATATTATGGTTTATCACTCATTGTTTGCTTCAAGGAGTTCAACTCAGAGTTCACAATTTTATAATGCGGTCTCGAGCTCTTCTATTTTCTTTTTCAGCTCTTCAATCTTGTTCAAGCTCGCTTTCACCTTAAGTGTGGAGTTGCGACTACGATACTGATGAAGTGACTTTTCTAGTTTTGCTACCCTGACTTTTAATCTGACCTTTTCATTTTGGCTTTCCAATAGGTCTCTTCTAAAGCGTTTTCTCGAACCTGAGCATCTTGGAACTTCCTTTCCCATCGATCAGCTTTAATCTTTTCTTCTTTGATCTCTTACCGCCATTGTTATGATGTTTTTCCTAGCTCAGCAGTCCTTATCAACAAGCACAGTTTATTGTAATCCGTTTTTAAACTATCCAAATCTTCCTTGGCCTTATTATCTCCTTTTCTTAGTTTATCGACCTCTAGCTTCTGGATGTCAACATCTAGTCCTAGTTGCATCTTTTCCTCTTCCAATTGCTCTATCTTCTTTCTTAGCTCCAAATTTCTCTTTTCAAAATCTCACTTGATGATCTCTAGCTCAGATGGAATCACTTGTAGATGTTCTTCCAATGGTCGAGCGGTTTCTTGATTCGGCACAGAGATGTTGTCATTGACTCTTTGACCCCACCACCAACTACATTTGGGGTTGTCATTAGACCTTGCAGTAAATCTTTTCATTTGGCGGGTTTGGTTCCAAACATTAGACATTTCTCGAACTTTTTATTGTAGTTATCCCCTTTATACGAAAACTCACACTGGGCTAGCCCTTGCGTTGCTGGTATGAACTGCCTCGATCTATACTACCTTAACATGAGTAGAGGAGCATACCTAATAGCTCCCTAAATCCCATGTAGAGGAACCCAATCGAAATCTCCACATCAGTACTGAATCTCATCGGGGATCATCCAAGGGGCTCTGCATTCGACGTCCTCATCTTGGAGATTCTAGAGTATCGCCATCCATTTTTCTTCCGAAATGTCGTCTCACCTCGGTGTAGCCACTAATTATTTTAATAGAGAGTAGTTCTCAGAGAATACTCGATAAGAAACTTTTTCTACCCTCCAAAAGTGGCTATGAAACCACGCCAACAAGAGTTGCGCACATCCAATGAATCTTCCTTCACCCTTTCTTTAGCATGCACTCAAAGATCGGAATGTTTCACCAAAATTGTAGGAACGGGTGTGACCCTCTTATCAAGCCCGTCGAACAAATTTGAAACTGCCTCATCCACATGCCCTAGTGCTTTAGGGAAAACAACCAGCCTATAAATGCTCAAAGCGAAGACATCGACCCTTTTCTTCATATCTGGGTGTGCCAAGATCAAACCTCGCAAACTACTCCAAGGGATGCATTTACCATCTCCCTTTTGCTTGATTTGGGCTACAACCCATTACTCACTCATCCCCGTGATGTTTATTAGTTTTTTAGGAAAGTTGGGACATTAGCGGCTCTAGAATAAACCTTGTCGGGTCAAATTTTTTGGGAACGAATTAGGGTCGTGTATTCTTCCACAGTAGGTACTAAATCCACTTTTCCAAAAGTAAATCAACTATAGGCGGGGTTCCAAAATTGAGCTAGAGCTCGAAAAAATGCTTGTCCACTTTGATATTGAGTAGATAGGTGATAAATCGTAAAAGTAACATATTTTAATCACACATTTAGCTTACTTTTGGATGATTTATCCCTTGATTTATGTAAAAAGGTGCTCTTAATCCTTTCTTTTCATGTTTTATACTCAAGAAAGCACCTAGGGACAAAAATAACGAGAAACGGGCCTAAAACGGATCAAATTGGGCCAAAGTGGAAATTAACACGGCCTGGGACCAAGACTACACGGTCATGCCTCATTAAATTACTAGAACACAGCTTGATCCCAATTCACATGGTCGTGCCTCATTAAATTACTAGAACACGGCCTGACCTCGACTCACACAGGCGTGTGACATGGTCGTGTCCCTGTCGCGGCCAAGAGGAGTCTTACTCGGATTTGGATATTTAAGGGTAAAGAAACAAATTCCAAGAGCCTATATAAACACCCTAAGTGTTACCTGAAAGGGAGCGGTTTAGCTAGGCTAAGGAGCCAAGCCGAAAAGGTCAGATTTGTGGGAATCACTCGAAGGAAGCCAGTTGATCCATCTCAAGAAGCTGGAATTCTACTCAAGACGGCAGATCTCTCCTTCAATTCCTTCAGGGAGTTTTAGGGATTTCTTATGTTTTGTTTTATCTTTTCTTCTAAGATGTTTTCTTTTATTGTTATGAACTAAACCCTTCAAATACCTGAAGGGGGTGAAACCTAAGACGGATCTTGTTATTGTTTTCTGAACTATATGATAAATATTTGATTTGTTCTTAATTATGTGAGCTTAATTCTTGTGTTAATATTTTCGGGATATTGATTCAAGTTGAATGTGCTTAGGTGGTGGAGCAAAAGTCCCTGCTTAAGAGTAGATCTAGCATAATTAAAAGGAGTTGATCGCGCATCTAGAGATAGGGTGTCAAGATTTTACCGGATTAGGGTGAAACCTAATATGGGAGTCCATAGATCGAGTTAATGCGATTCTAGGGGTTTTAATTAGAAAGAGATTTCAATTAATCAACCTAGGGTTAGACGTTATTTGCCTCGAGAGAGGGTTTACTATAAATTAGGGAATCCTATAGATCAAGTCAAGTGAATAAATCGTCTAGTTTAGTGTTAGATAATAAGTGAAATCTAGGTGGATTCTTCCTAAGGGTATCGTCTTAGTCAACTGAATTTTCCTAAAGTTATTTCTTCAATTCATTCTTTTTTTTCTTTGAATCTTAGCTTAGTAGTTAGTTAGTTTTAGATTAAACAACCAATCACTTAGTATTTAGGCTAAATAATAGAAAGAAGGTTAGTATTAGTACTTTTAGTTCATTTGGGTTCAACAATCCGGTCTTGCCTAAGCTATACTACTGTCCGATAGGTGCACTTGCCTCAAGTCATTGTCAAAGTTAGTTTCCAGGTTCGATCAGTCTCTTTATAAATTTTAAAACCCAACAAAACAACGATCAAGTTTTTGGCGCCGTTGCCGAGGAACTAAAATATTAAGAAAGCCCTATTTTTATTACTTTAGCCATTATTTTTATTTTTCAGCAAGTTATTTTTATTTTCCTTTTCATTTTAGTTTTAACCTTGCTAATTTTCTTTCTTTTTTTCCAACACAGGAACCTCTAGTTTATGACTAGAAGAACCAGAAAGGACCCCTAATATACGACAGTGATATTGAAGCTACCGCTCGCAAGAATCGCAGAGAAATTAGGCGAGCCCTAAATTACACAGAAGAACAACAAGGCGGATCCAATCCTACTGAAGGGATGACGAGAATAATCCACCACCACAAGATGTAATAGGAGCGAATCGAGTATTGTTAGGCCTACTATAGCTGCTAATAATTTTGAATTAAAGCCTAACACTAAACAAATGATTCAACAATTTGTTCAATTTGATGGTTTGCAGGACGAAGACACGAATACTCATATAGCTAATTTTCTAGAGTTCTATGATACCTTCAAAATAAATGGCATTTCTGATGATGCCATACGTCTTCGGTTATTTCCCTTTTCATTAAGTAAAGCCAAGCGGAGGTTGAACTCGTTACCACGAGGGTCAATCACTACATGGGACCAAATAACTGAAAAATTTTTATTAAAATATTTCCCACCAGCCAAAACGGCTAAATTATGGAATGATATCTCTTCTTGTGTGCAGATGGATTTGAAAACATTATACGACGCATAGGAGAGATACAAGGATCTCTTGAGAAGGTGTCCGCACTATGGTTTGCCTTGTGGTTATAGGTCTAAACTTTCTATAACAGTATAAACCCTCAACGAGGCAACTAATTGATTCAGCTACCAGTGGAACCCTGAACAACAGAACTCATGAAGCAGCCTATGAGTTTATTGAAGAGATGTCACTAAATAACTATCAGTGGCAAGTTACAAGGACAAAACCAACAAAATTAGTCGGAGTTTTCAATCTCGACGCAGTAACCATGCTATCAACACAAGTAGAGATGATGAATAAAAAGCTTGATAGTTTGTGTTTTTCACAGGTACATCCAGTAATGCAGTGCCACGTAAGTGGAACTATGGCGAATCCTGAGTACCCACCCTACCAACCGCATGTAAAGTGAACATATGAACTATATAGGTAATAATTTTAGATCTAATAATAACCCTTATAGTAATACTTATAATCCAGGTTGGAGGAACCACCCAAATTTTTCATGGGGAGGTCAAGGAAATCAATGAAATCAGAGAAAACAACCTCCTTAAAATTTCCAAAATCAGCCATATCCACAGGAAAAGAGGCCGAACCTTGAAGAGATGTTGACAAAATTCATGGCAGCCACAAAAAACCATCTCCAAGACACTGAGGCAACACTTAAAACCAACGGACATCAATTGAAGGGATCAAGAACCAAGTTGGGGAACTTACTAAGTCAGTTGGGGAAATTACTAAGTTAGTTGGACAACTTATTAAGATAGTTTCTGAAATTCGATCAAAATTTTTTCTAAAGAAATCGAACAGATAAAGGCAGTTACATTGAGAAGTGGAAAGGAGTTAGTTGAACCAAAGAAAAAAATACCACAAGAAGATGACAAAGCAAAGGATGATGGAGTTGAGGATGCAACTCCAGTACGCAACGAAAGTAAACCACAAATCCCATATCCTACAAAATCAAAGAAAGACCGATTAGATGCCCAATATGGTAAATTTCTTGAACTTTTTAAACAAATACATATTAACTTACCCTTTGTTGAAGCCATTTCAAAGAGGCCAACGTACGCGAAATTTTTAAAAGAACTCCTGATGAATAGAAGGAAGCTTGAAGAAATATCAACAGTGGAGCTTAATGAAGAATGTTCAACTATCCTTCAAAACAAGTTGCCTACCAAATTAAAAGACCCAGGAAGTTTTACTATTCCATGTTTAATTGGTAGTTTAAATATTAAGAAAGCATTAGCTGATCTTGGTGTTAGTATTAATTTAATGCCTTATAAAATGTTTAAACAACTAGATCTTGGGGAACCAAAACCAACTAGGATGAGTATTCAATTGCCGATAGATCTATTAAATATCCTAGAAGAGTTATTGAAGATGTCTTGGAAAAATTGATAAATTTATTTTCCCCATTGATTTTGTTGTGCTTGACATGGATGAGGACATTGAGGTTCCCTTAATTTTAGGGCGCCTTTTTAGTTACTGCTAGGGCTGTTATTGATGTAGGAGATGGTAAGCTTGCATTAAGAATAGGCGATGAGGAAATTATTTTTCAAATTTATGATGCTATGCGATATTCTAGAGAACAAGATGATTCCTGTTATTTTGTTGATACTACTGATCATATCATTCAAAACTCATTACAGGAAATCATACATGATGACACGATGGAACTGTGCCTTACTCAAGAAGAGGGGGAAGAAGATGAAATCGATGAGCTGAATTTGAATACATATTCATCTAGACATATGGAAAAAGAAAGCATTGAAATCAATGACAATCTAAAACAAAAGCCTTCTATTGATGAGCCGCCCAAATTAGAATTAAAACAATTGTCGAAACACTTAGAATATGCATTCCTGGGGGAAAATTCTACGCTACCAGTAATTATCTCTTCAGAACTAAAACCAAGGAGAAAGAGGAGTTGCTATAGGTACTAAGAGAACATAAAAGAGCTATAGCTTGGAAAATCTCTGACATTAAGGGAATAAGCCCAACATTTTGTACCCACAAAATTTTAATTGAAGATGAGTACAAGCCATGTGTGCAACCGCAAAGACGATTAAATCCCAACGTAAAAGAAGTTGTGAAAGCTGAGGTAATTAAACTTCTAGATGCTGGAATAATTTATCCTATTTCTGATAGCAATTGGGTAAGTCTTGTGCAGGTTGTTCCAAAAAAAGGAGGCATGACGGTGGTAGCCAACAAAAAGAATGAACTAGTCCCCATCAGAACAGTCACAGGTTAGAGAGTTTGCATTGATTATAGGAAGCTAAACGATGCCACTAGAAAAGATCACTTTCCTTTACCTTTCATTGATCAAATGCTAGAAAGGTTATCTGGGCATATGTACTATTGTTTCCTAGATGGACTCTCCAGCTATTTCCAAATTCCAATAGCACCTAAAGATCAAGAGAGGAAAACATTCACATGCCCATACGGTACATTTGCTTATCGTAGAATGCCTTTTGGATTATGTAATGCTCCTGCTACTTTTCAGTGTTGTATGTTGGCAATCTTTGATGAACTTGTAGAAGACATTATGGAGGTATTTATGGAAGATTTCTCGGTATTCGATAATTCTTTCCATCTTTGCCTTAAAAATTTAAAACGAATTCTAATGAGATGTGAAGAAACAAACCTTGTTTTAAATTGGGAAAATGCCACTTTGTGGTACAAGAGGGAATTATATTGGGGCATAAAATTTCTAGTAAGGGAATCGAGGTAGATAAAGCAAAGGTCGAGACCATAGAAAAACTAACTCCTCCTAGCTCAGTTAAGGTTATTAGAAGCTTTTTAGGACATGCAGGAATTTATAGAAGATTTATTAAAGATTTTTATAAAATAGCTAAGCCTCTAACAAAATTGCTAGAAAAAGATACACCTTTTAAGTTTGATCAGAATGTTTAGATGCATTTAATATACTTAAAGAGAAGTTAATAAATGCCCCAATTATAATTTCCTCCGATTGGAATCTTCCTTCGAACTAATGTGTGATTGATCGCTAAGTCAAAGTCTTAAAAATTTATAAAGAGAATGATCGAACCTGGAAACTAACTCTGACAACGACTTAACAAGTGTACCTATCGAACAGTAGTATAGCTTAGGCAAGAACGGATTATCAAACCCAAAGGAACTAAAAGTACTAATACTCACCTTCTTTCTATTATTTAGCCTAAATATTAAATGATTTAGTTGATTAACGAATTAACTAAACTAAGATGCAAAGACAAAAAGAATGAATTGGGAAATAACTTGGAAAGAAATTCAGTTGATCACGACAATACCCTCAGGAAGAATCCACCTAGACTTCACTTATTATCTAACACTGAACCAAACGATTTATTCACTTAACTTGATCCGTAAGACTCCCTAACATATATTAAACCTCTCTCAAGGTGAATAACGTCTAACCCTAGGTTAATTAACAGAAATCTCTTTCTCACTTAATAACACCCTAAAATAGCAGTAAATTGATCTATGGACTCTCATATTAGGTTTCACCCTAATTCGGCAAAATCTCGTCACCCTATCTCTAGGCGTACAATCAACTCCGCTTAATTATGCTAGATCTACTCTTAAGCAAGGTCTATTCCTCCTCCACCTAAGAACATCAAACTTGAATTAATATCCCGAAAACATTAACACAAGAATTAAGCATACATAATTAAGAACAAATCAAGTATTTATCATATAATTCAGAAAACAATAACAAGATTCATCTAGGTTTCATCCCCTTCAGGTATCTGAAGGGTTTAGTTCAAAACAAATAAAGAAAACATCTCAAGAGAAAAGATAAAACAAAACATAAGAAATCCCTAAAACCCCTTAAAGGAATTGAAGGAGAGATCTGCCGTCTTTAGTAGAATTTTGACTCCTTGAGATGGATCAACTGGCTATCTTCGAGTGATTTCCACAAATCTGACCTTTTCGACTTGGCTCCTTGGCCTAGCTACCTCCCCCTTTCAGGTTACACTTAGGGTTTTTATATAGGCTTTTGGAATGCTTTACTTGGCCCTTAAGTGTCCTAATTCAAGTGCAATTCATACTCAGGTGTTTGAATAGGCTTTGGAATGTGTTTTTTACCTCAAAGTATCCAAATCCAAGTATAATTCCTCTTTTCCATGACAAAGGCACGACCATGGTACATGCCCATGTAGATTGACTTCAGGCCGTGTTTAGATACTGTTGATTTAGGCATGGTTGTGTGGCTTGAGGTCCAGGCCGTGTCCGTTTTAAGCCTATTTCTTACTCTTTTCGTCCTCGGGTGCTTTCCTAAGCATAAATATGAAAAGAAAGGATTAAGAGCACCTTTTTACATAAATCAAGGGCTAAATCATCCAAGTATGCTAAATATGGGGTTAAAATATGTTACTTTTATGGTTTATCAAATACCCCCACACTTAAGCTTTTGCTTGTCCTCAAGCAAAATTCTCAACTTTACAATTAAAACAAACTTTCCATAATTCATAATTACTATCAATGATGCCTCATCATAATTCATAGATAATTTATACATGGCTAATTCAACTCGAAGACTCCTAAGGATTCAAACAATATAAGTCATATATTTGTAGCACGAAAACATAGGTGTTTCCCCTTATCTATGTAACATCCGGGATTTAGGGGTTGTGCATTATTACTTAATTGTATGAAGTAGCATGCCTATGTGTGTTTGAATGTGTTGTATAAATTTTTGAGAACTCTAGGTTGTAGGGGAAAGCCTTAGAAAAATATTCGACTTCAAGCTTAGAAAGGGGAGCTACGAGAGTTAGGCCTTAAAGGAATAAGTGGTGGAGTTTAAGACACAAGAAATCAAGCAGTAAAGTGGCAAGGGACGCCACCTAAGGTGCAGAGAAGGTTGCGTCAAAAGGGGCTTCAGGAGGGAGGAGGTTCGAGTTGCAGAGGAAGCATTATGGGGTTTCTTTTTGCATCAAGGAGGAGGGGTAGTTGGATGGCATTTGGACTTTGAAAGGATGAGGATAAGACTTGGTCAATTCTTTTAAAAATTTGACTATAGGGGAAGAGATAATAGTTGACTCATTCAAACTTTTTGAATGAGTGTTGAAGAGGAAAAATAGGAGCAAAAGAAGGGATATGAGAGGAGAAAGGGGTGGTGGCCGAATATAGGACTCTAGGGGATGTGTATGTGCGGCTGTGGGGTATTGTAGGGAGTAGTGCCGAATTTTAGTTAGTGAAAGTGTCCATCTTTTTGCTGAATTTCTCAACCTCTTTTTCTCTTCTTTTCTCTCACGGTTCTTTCAAAAGCCGAAGTGGATGATAGTTCTCTTCTCCTTCTTTCAATTCGTGTTATCACCTTTTCCCGAAACCATTCTTTTTCTATTATTTTCCAAAGTTGAATCTCTAAAGGAGGGGTTGTCTACTACTCTCTTAGTCTTCATAAGCAACGTGGGTGGTAAGTAATCCTTTCCTTAGCAATCAGTTTTCCCTTCTCTTTCTTTTGGTGTGCCAAAATCAAGGGTTGGCCTTGATTTCTAAGGATGGTCGAATGTTCATTAAGCCATAATCTTGTGTTTCATTTGTATGTAGCCAACATGAAGGAACAAATAAAGGAGTCTCTTGGATTCGACTACTCAAGGTAGGGGTATAGTGTAATAAAGCCATAGGCCACTTTCATAAGTATTCTTGTATTAAAGTCGATTCTAATAGTTGATAAGCAGGGATTTCGTCAACTCCATAGACAAGTAGTGGCTTTCGGTATTTAGATCCGTAAGGTAAGTGAATATGAATATTCAGCCAAGGCTATATTAAGTATTAGTGACTAGCCGATTCTGACATTGGTTATTAGAAAGGAGTACAATCTGTTCTGGTAGACTTTCGAGATTTCGTGAACACGATAGTAACCAAGTGTGTAGCCCCACACTAATTCTTGATAGATTTATGGTATTGATTTAATATGTGTGTTAATAAGAATATGAAAGATGTGGCTAAAGGTACCATTCAATGGTATGACATATTTAGGTACGTTATTCTCTAAAGATCTATTAATAGTATTATAAACATTGAATGTGACATATATGACAATTGGTTACGAATATGAATAAGGCATATGGCATGATATTCGCATGATTTGTATGACACATGGGGCGTATGGGTGATAATGAAAAGGGGAAGTGATTTGGTGGTTATTACCACAATATCTCGTGACTCATGTCACATAATCTGAATGTGGTGACTTATGTCACATATTAATATCCGTGACTCTGTCACATTATCCGTGGCTATGCCATGATTTATAAAGGCGATGTGCAAGTCATCTGCAGCGACTGCCTTCAATGGTGTGTAGCGGATGGAGGGTCGATTTAGTATTCCCCACGGTGTAATTGGTAGGTACGGGTGATGTGTAGAGGATGGTTATTTAGGTTTGGGTTCAGGATTGCATCATTGCCTATAATTGCTATGTATGATTTGACATGCCTAAATCGATTGGGAAGTTGTGTTAGTTGTTGCACATTGAGTCTGTTGACTCACCCCTTTGTGGGATATCTTTTCAGGTGACACTATGTAGATGGACTGAGTCGGCAGGAACTTTGGGGTGGCCATGCTCAGCTCAGCATTTGTTTTATTTTGAATTTTTATACTTAAATATTTTTGGATTTATTATGGGTTTTGCTTTGATGTAATATGGCCATTACTATTAAACTGTTTATGCATGCATTTTATTTGTTTTAGTATGATACGATTCTTATCCAATCAAAGTTTAAGTAACTTTTCTAAAAAAATAAATTCTAAATGTTTTGACACTTGAACATCAACGATTTTCACGTTAAAGGTAAACCCTAAAACAACTCAAGCATTTCTTTTAACATATAGTTTTGAAATATAATAACAAGGTTTTAATAAAATCTAGTCTTCAAGACAAACACCGCTTTTCCTTGAACTCAACACAAATCAATTTTTCTTTAAAACCACCCAAATTTTCCGAAGTAACAAACAAGTTTTCAAATGGTTTACACAAGGAACAAATTCAAGGCTTGTGGGTCGAGTTTTCATTTGGTATCGAGCGGTTCAAAACTCAACCTTGAGGGATTTTTGGGCCCAAAACATTTTCTTTCTTTTGAAATTGGATTTTACTAAGGAATGAGCAGTTTTACGGCATGGCACTGAGTCTCGGCCCAAGTCCACCTGTAAGTACTCCTAACCCTTTTGTGATTTGTATATGGGAAATTATAGGACGTAGATTAGTAGATTAGGAATTATTGAACCCCAGGATTAGTCTACTCCAACACCAAAATACATAAAATTTAAAGTCTAACCAAACAAACACGTGGTCGAGTGTAGAGTTAAAGGTGTGGCAAACTGCAGCGCATGTCTAGGATTGGATTCAGGGGAGCTTGGTATTTAAATAGTCCTAGTGACTCACCTCCTCTCCTCAATCCTACCCAGTGCGTAGTGACGGTTCACCCTAACCAAGAGGACTCAATCACAAAGCTAAACTCAATAATTAAAACCCGAAAGGACCAATCACCTTGTTTTGTGAAATTCTAAAGTCAAACCATGATTATAAAATTCCAAAGTACCCTTGATTTAAAATGACCAAAATACCTCGGTTTGTAAGTTGCCCAAATTACCCCTAACTTGTATAAATTACTAAAATACCTCAAGATGGAAAGTTGTCAAGTACCCGAATTAAAAATTTCCAAAAATACCCTTGTTTTGGAAAGTCATCGAGAACCATATTTTACAAAAAATTATCAAAATGCCCCTGGCTTGTAAAATTACAAAAATACCCCCAGATTATAAAATTACCATAATACCCTTAAATCCTCTTACCCAGTATTTCAATTTTGTAAAAATACTAAAAATCTCTACTTTGCAAAATTTTCAAATACCCTAATTTGAAAAATTACCAAAATACCCCTATAGGATAAAATTACGGAAATACCCTTGGGTAGTGGAAAACAACAACAATGACAACCATAACACTTTTTTGTAATGAACGCAAGTTCATGAATGTGATGATTGAATGAAAGAATTTGAGACTGTATGTGTGTATCCGAAAGAACTACTTCTTAGAACTATTGAATATAAGACTGTTCGCGATAAATCAGTGGAACAAAAACTAATTCATAAAATTCTTTAACCAGATAAATGCAATTCAGAAGCATGAATTCTAGGGGACGTGGTCGTAATGTGCGTGGCCATGGTAGAGGTCGAATGACCGTGTCAGAACCCGTTAGGTCTGGTCAAGGGTCCGAAATGAAATGCCACCACCACCAACCGGTGATGTGGAATATCAGGATCAGACAGGGGATGATGCAGTATTACAGGTATGCTGCAAGTTTTGAAAAGGGTGGCTAGAGTAGGTGGAGGCATAGGAGCTCAAAAGTCTGTACCTGAGCGACTCCGAGCTAATGGAGCTGAGTTTTTTTATGGTATATCTGGTGTGGCGCCCAATACGGCTGAGTATTGGTTGGAAGCGACGGAGCAAATTATGGATGATTTGGACCTGACTGCCGAGGAGAAACTGAAAGGGATAGTATCGCTCCTCCATGATGAGTCATATCAATGATGGCTCACGGTTCGGGATGGTGCTGCCGCAGATGATCTCACTTGGGAGTACTTTAAGGCGGCATATCAAAAGAAGTACATTGGAACTAGTTATGTTGATGCGCAGAGGAAGGCATTTTTGAGGTTGGTTCAGGGAAATAAGTCCGTAGCGGAGTATGAGGCAAAATTTCTAAGGTTGAGCCATTATGCTCGAGGAATCGTGGTTACGGAGCATGAGTGATGTGTCCGGTTTGAGGACGGACTGAGGGATGACCTGAGATTATTGATAGCTCCACAACAGGAGCGAGAATTTACCGTGCTGGTAGAGAAGGCTAAGGTAGCCAAAGGGATTAAAGAATCTGTGAGACGAAATACAGACTGAAATAGGCAAAAGAGAAGTTTTGGATCATCAGGGTCATCCGAGAATGTGCAAAAGAGGCCTAGAGTTGATGGGCCGCAAGGTCGTGAGGTTGTGATTTGGAGGCGATGATCGTATTTGTGCTCGGTGTGGAAAGATGCATCTAGGAGAGTGTTGGAAGAAGACAGGGGGATGTTTCAAGTGTGGGTCTAAGGACCACATGATTAAGGACTATCCAATGAAAACAGATGGGAGCCGACCAGCAGGTTTGGGTTTTAATCAAACTGAAAAAGGTGGACAGCAGCCATCGCGAGGCCGTGGTTTGATTGGCAAAGGTAACGATGCTGGAAGAGGATGGGGAACATCGGGCAGAGGTGTTGGTAATATAGAGGCAAGACAGCCGGGTCTGGTGTATGCATTCATTTGGAGGGAGGATGGAGACACACCGGACGTCATAACTCAGACATTCCTTATAGTGACAAGCCTTACTTTGCTTTAATTGATGTTGGCTCTACCCACTCTTATGTTGTATGTAGAGTAGTTGAAACACTAGGCATAACCTCCGAAGCATCTAATAGGGAGATAATCGTAGTGAGCCCATTAGGTCAAAGCTGTAGTGGTGAATAAGATATTTGAGTGTACCTCTAGAGATTTAGGGAGTGGTATTTCTCACGACTTGATGGAACTACCCTTGAGAGAATTTGATCTCATTCTTGGCATGGATTGAGTAGTGGAACATCGGGTGTATTGGATTGTGACTAAGCAAATGGAGTTAAGGCACGGAGGATAAGGCGATAATTATGATAGGAGAAAGAAGAAACTACTTGTCTAACGTAGTCTTTGCTTTAAAGGCTAATAAGATGGTACGAAAAGGGTGCAAGGCATTTTTGACCTTTGTTAGTGCGTTGGATGCAAAGGAAGGGGCAGTTAGTGGAGTTAGAACGGTAAGAGAATTTGTACATGTTTTTCCGGAGGAGCTGCCTGGGTTACCCCCGGATAGGGAGGTGGAGTTTGGAATTGACTTATTGCCGGGTACAGCTCCTGTGTCAATTGCCCCGTACAGAATGGCACCAAAGGAGTTGGTTGAGCTCAAGGCTCAGATCCAAGAGTTGCTTGACCGTGGATTTATACGACCTAGTGTGTCTCCATGGGGAGCACCGATCCTATTTGTAAAGAAGAAGGATGGGACTATGCCCATGTGCATAGACTACCGGCAGTTGAATAAGTTGACCATCAAGAACAAGTACCCGTTGTCAAGGATGAGCGACTTGTTCGATCGACTTAAGAAATGCATGTATTCTCAAAGATAGATCTAAGGTCTGGATATCATCAGCTTAAGGTGAAGGAGGCAGATATCCATAAGATAGCTTTTCGGACAAGATACGGGCATTATGAATTCTTGGTAATGCCGTTTGGATTAACGAATGCCCCAGCCGCATTCATGGATATGATGAACCGGGTTTTTCAACCTTACTTGGATAGGTTCATCGTTGTGTTCATAGACGACATCTTAGTGTATTCTAAGTCTGAGGAAGAGCATGATGAGCATCTCCGGATAGTGCTGCAAGTGTTAAAGGAAAAGAAGTTATATGCCAAATTCAGCAAGTGTGAATTTTGGCTTAAGAAAGTTGCTTTCTTAGGGCATATGGTATCTGCAGAAGGGATAAGGGTGGATCCTAGGAAGATTGAGGCAGTGCTAGATTGGAAACCACCTAAGTCTGTGGCTGAGGTTCGTAGTTTCTTGGGATTGGCAGGCTACTACAGAAGGTTTGTGGAAGGGTTCTCATCAATAGCCGCACCCTTGACGAAGTTGCTAAGAAAGGAAGTGCCTTTCGTATGGTCAAATAAGCAACAGGAGAGCTTTGAGAAGCTTAAGGGGGTCTTGACTGAAGCTCCAGTTTTGATTCAGCCTGAGGCAGGGAAGGATTTTATGGTGTACTGTGATGCTTCTCACACAGGTTTGGGATGTGTTTTGAAGTAGGAAGGGAAGGTAGTTGCTTATGCGTCTCGACAATTAAGACCACATGAGGTTAACTACCCAACGCATGATTTGGAATTGGCGGCAGTGGTCTTTGCTCTTAAGGTATGGAGGCACTATCTACATGGAGAGAAGTCAGTGATTTACAAAGACCACAAGAGCCTTAAGTATCTACTGACTCAGAAAGAGCTGAACCTGAGACAGAGAAGGTGGGTGGAGTTATTAAAGGACTACGATTGTTCTATAAAGTATCACCCAGGCAAGGCGAATGTAGTGGCAGATGCCCTAAGTCGGAAAGTAGTGTCAGATCTGAGGGCAATGTTTGCACATCTTAGCTTGTATGACGATGGAAGTTTGTTAGCAGAGTTGCAAGTTAAGCCGACGTGGTTGAATGAGGTGAAAGAGAGTCAGTTGGCGGATGATGATCTAAGTGCTAAGCTACGACAAGTGCGGAATAAGGAGTTAGAGGATTATGGTGTTAACAGTGAGGGAGTATTGTGTTTCAAGGGTAAGGTCTGTATGCCTAAGAATAAGGAGTTAAGGCAGAGAATTCTTCGGGAATCGTATAGTAGCCCTTATGCTATGCATCCTGGAGGTAGTAAGTTGTACAAGGATTTACGGGAATAGTTTTGATGGCTTGGTCTTAAGCGGGAAGTTACCAAATTTGTAGGGAAGTGCTTAACGTGTCAGCAAGTTAAGGCTGAACACCAAGTTCCATCGGGATTGCTTCAGCCGATAAAAATTTCGTAATGGAAGTGGGAGAGAATTACCATGGACTTCGTTAGTGGGCTTCCCCTTACGCCTACTAAGAAGGACTCGGTATGGGTGATAGTGGATCGGTTGACAAAGTCCGCATATTTCATCCCAGTGCTGGTTGACTACTCATTGCAAAGGTTGGCAAAGTTATATGTGGTGGAAATTGTGAGGTTGTATGGAGTGCCGATGTCGATTACCTCGGATAGGGATCCGAGGTTTACATCTCAATTTTAGAAGGCACTATATCAAGCTTTAGGCACCAGATTGGACTTCAGTACGGCATTTCATCCGCAATCGGACGGTTAATCTGAGCGAGTGATCCAAGTGTTAGAAGATATATTGAGAGGATGTGTGATAGACTTCAGGGGGAGTTGGGAAGAGTTCTTACCTTTAGCGAAATTTGCGTATAACAACAGCTATCAGGCAAGTATTCAGATGGCACCGTAAAAAGCGCTATATGGACGGAAGTGTCGCACTCCTACATGTTGGACGGAATTGGGGGAACGTCAGATTTTAGGTCCAAAAATTGTGGCAGAATCGGAAGAAAAGGTTAAGGTGATTCGGACACGGTTGAAGGAGGCATCTGACAGGCAAAAGTCATCTGCAGATCTTAAGTGGAAGGAGATTGAGTTTCTTGTGGGAGATTATGTGTTTCTTAAAGTTTCGCCTTGGAAAAGGTAATGAGATTTGGTCGCAAAAAGGAAGTTAAGTCCTAGGTTTATAGGACCTTATCTGCATCTTGAAGCGAGTTGGACTAGTGGCATACCAGTTGGAGTTGCCTCCGGAGTTGAAGTAGATGCACGATGTATTCCATGTTTCTATGCTACGTCATTAGCGATCGGATCCATCTCATGTAGTGCCAATTGAAGAGGTGGAGCTGAGACCAGATTTGTCCTACGAGGAGGAGCCAATTCAGATTTTGGAATAGGATGTGAAGGTACTACGGAGGAAATCGTTCCTTTGGTCAAAGTGTTATGGCGTAATCATGGATCGGAGGAAGCTTCGTGGGAGCCGGAAGAAGCAATGCGACAATAATACCCTCACTTATTCTAGCTAGGTAATTTCGAGGTCAAAATTATTTTAAGGGGTAGAACTGTAACATCCGGGATTTAGGGGTTATGTATTATTGATTAATTGTATGAAGTAGCATACCTATGTGTGTTTGAATGTGTTGTATAAATTTTTGAGAACTCTAGGTTGTAGGGGAAAGCCTTAGAAAAATATTCGACTTCAAGCTTAGAAAGGGGAGCTACGGGAGTTAGGCCTTAAAAGAATAAGTGGTGGAGTTTAGGACACAAGAAATTAAGCAGTAAAGTGGCAAGGGACACCACCTAAGGTGCAGAGAAGGTTGCGTCAAAAGGGGCTTCAGGAGGGAGGAGGTTCGAGTTGCAGAGGAAGCATTATGGGGTTTCTTTTTGCATCAAGGAGGAGGGGTAGTTGGACGACATTTGGACTTTGAAAGGATGAGGATAAGACTTGGTCAATTCTTTTAAAAATTGGCTATAGGGAAGAGATAATAGTTGACTCATTCAAACTTTTGAATGAATGTTGAAGAGGAAAATAGGAGCAAAAGAAGGGATATGAGAGGAGAAAGGGGTGGTGGCCGAATATAGGACTCTAGGGGATGTGTATGTGCGGCTGTGAGGTATTGTAGGGAGTAGTGCCGAATTTTAGTTAGTGAGAGTGTCCATCTTTTTTCCAAATTTCTCAACCTCTTCTTCTCTTCTTTTCTCTCACGGTTCTTTCAAAAGCCGAAGTGGATGATAGTTCTCTTCTTCTTCTTTCAATTCGTGTTATCACCTTTTCCCGAAACCTTTCTTTTTCTATTATTTTCAAAAGCTGAATCTCTAAAGGAGGGGTTGTCGACTACTCTCTTAGTCTTCATAAGCAACATGGGTGGTAAGTAATCCTTTCCTTAGCAATCGGTTTTCCCTTCTCTTTCTTTTGGTGTGCCGAAATCAAGGGTTGGCCTTGATTTCTAAGGATGGCCGAATGTTCATTAAGCCATAATCTCGTGTTTCATTTGTATGTAGCCAACGTGAAGGAACAGTAAAGGAGTCTCTTGGATTCGACTACTCAAGGTAGGGGTATAGTGTTCGGCCATAGGCCACTTTTATAAGTATTCTTGTATTAAAGCCGATTCTAACAGTTGATAAGCAGGGATTTCGTCAACTCCATAGACAAGTAGTGGCTTTTGGGATTTAGATCCGTAAGGTAAGTGAATATGAATATTCAGCCAAGGCTATATTAAGTATTAGTGACTAGCCGATTCGCATTGGTTATTAGGAAGGAGTACAATCTATTTGATGAGACTTTCGGGATTTCGTGAACACGATAGTAAACTGTGTGTAGCCCCACACTAATTCTTGATAGATTTATGGTATTGATTTAATATGTGTGTTAATAAGAATATGAAAGATGTGGCTAAAGGTACCATTTAATGGTACGACATATTCAGGTACGTTATTCTCTAAAGATATATTAATAGTATTATAAACATTGAATGTGACATATATGAGAATTGGTTACGAATATGAATAAGGCATATGGCATGATATTCACATGATTTGTATGACACATGGGGCATATGGGTGATAATGAACAGGGAAAGTGATTTGGTGGTTATTACCACAATATCTCGTGACTCATGTCACATAATCAATGTAGTGACTTATGTCACATATTAATATATGGTGACTCTGTCACATTATCTCGTGGCTATGCCACGATTTATAAAGGCGATGTGCAAGTCGTCTGCAATGACCGCCTTCGATGGTGTGTAGCGGATGGAGGGTCGATTTAGTAATCCCCGGTGTGATTGGCGGTGCACGGTGATGTGTAGAGGATGGTTATTTAGGTTTGGGTTGGGATTGCATCATTGCCTATACTTGCAATGTATGATTTGACATGCCTAAATCGATTGGGAAGTTGTGTTGGTTGTTGCACATTGAGTCTGCATTGACTCACCCTTTGTGGGATATCTTTTGGTGACACTCAAGAGATGGACCGGTCACTTGAACTTTGGGGTGGCCATGCTCATTTCAAAGATTTGTTTTATTTTGAATTTTATACTTAAATATTTTTGGATTTATTACGAGTTTTGTTTTGATGTAATATGGCCATTACTATTAAACTGTTTATGCATGCATTTTATTGGTTTTAGTATGATACGATTCTTATCCAATCAAAGTTTAAGTAACTTTTCTAAAAAAAACAATTTCTAAATGTTTTGACACTTGAACATCAACGATTTTCACGTTAAAGGTAAACCCTAAAACAACTAGGCATTTCTTTTAACATATAGTTTTGAAATATAATAACAAGGTTTTAATAAAATCTAATCTTCAAGACAAACACCGTTTTCCCTTCGAACTCAACACAAATCAATTTTTCTTGAAAACCACCCAAATTTTCCAAAGTAACAAACAAGTTTCTGAAATGGTTTACGCAAGGAATAAACCAGATCCGATCAAGGCTTGTGGGCCGGGTTTGGGGTGTTTCAATCTAAATAATTACCTTTGATTCAAAACTAACAAGGATTGACATCTTCACTAAAGATTCACTCAAATCACTCAAAAGTGTTTAAGGTTCAAGAATAAGCACTCATAAGTCAAACCTGAAAAGTTAATCCCATAGGCTTTCCTGAAAATCAAATCCACCACTGTAATATGAGATGATACACAAATCAAAAGGTCTTTAACAGGGTTGTAACGGGGCTTGGATTAAAGGTATGGATAAAGGCTGAATTATAGGTTAAAATCGAGATTGAAGTGACAAATTACCTAACTAAGAATAATAAACTTGAAAATAAATGATTACATCAATTGAAACTTTGAAACTAATAATAATACGATCTTATTCTAATCTTAATTGGAAATTAAATGCACAAGCTCACCTTTTATACTTACTAATACTGAATATACTTTGATTTTTTTTAAGAACAAATCAAATATATACATAATAAAGAAAGAATTTTATCAACTGAAATAAACTAATTAGGCAACTGATCAAATCAATTCTCGATAAAAGGGTAGTCAAAAGAATGGTGATAACAAATACAAAGGGTTTTGGTTAATATTAGTGGGTAAATCAATAAAAAAGGGTTGTTAGGATTCAAGAGAGTTCACTAAGGGTTAATTATGTAGGTAGGCTTTTTTGTGGTGTGAATGGGTTAAAACCTAAGTGCCTTTATCATCTCAGTATATCAAATCAATAATGTGGTCTCGATATGTATAATCAAGGCAAGTTCTAGAATAACAATTCAGTGTTGGCCCACTCATAATCAATAACATGAGCACTAAAAAGAATATATGCTCTATAAGGCTCAAAATCTCACAAAAATTATGGGTTTTTGACATCAATCCCTGTAAATTTCAAACTTCAAGGTAATATTCAAATTCAGTTTAACAACCTAAAAAAAATTTATTTTTGAAAAATAGACTTATCATGCTTGATTCTCTAGTGTTCTTCAAATTTAATCATCAAAGCACGATTAACTATGACTTACTCAAGAACATATCAATAAAAATCATAAA
Organism: Gossypium rotundifolium; assembly: GCA_025506655.1. NCBI lineage: Eukaryota > Viridiplantae > Streptophyta > Magnoliopsida > Malvales > Malvaceae > Gossypium > Gossypium rotundifolium. The sequence continues at coordinate 192,923,837 of CP106727.1, forward strand.
TCATCAGAAATTTCACCCTAATTAATCATATGAGAAAATTACTTAGGGACAAGACTAAAATTCAGGATTTTGGAATAATGCAAAAAGTTAGGTACTTTTACCCCCCCACACTTAAGATGTACATTGTCCTTAATGTAAAAACATAGATAAATAATCATGTAATAATAAAATCAAAAGAGAAAGGAGAAGTAACACTTCTTGAATTTTTGGATGGATTCTTTGTTCCCTTATCATATTGGAGGTGGAGCGTTTTCTATAGGCCTGGGTGGGGTGGCTATCGAAAAGCATTTTGCTAGATGAAGAAATTGGGTAGCCTGAGAAGATATAGCCAGGAAATCTAAAGAGATATTAATAATATACTAATAATATAATTAAAGACAAGAAAAATAAAGAGAATGAGACTAAGAAGAAAACTGAAATTAAAAGAATATACTAATAGACTAAGAAGTCATTATTGATAGATGGTTCGTGAAGTGGGTGTGACTTCGAAGGTTGTGGTGCGTGATTCCCAAGCAGCCTTTAGAACCTAAACCAAGAAACTAATATGAAATAAATTAAATTAAGCAGAAGAGAAATATAGATAAGGAAAATAAAGGAGAAGAGAAAAGAAAATAGAACCGAAAAGGTTTCGAAGACCCTTGGCGTGTCGAATAGTTGAAGCTACCGGTATGAACTCATTTAAATCAGTCTCCTTTGAGGAGACTGTGGTTGGCTTCTTATGCTTCTTTGGCATGGCTTTGGTGTCTTAAGAGTTGTAAGAATGTTAGAAAGAATGGAGAGAGGTGAAATATGATAGAAGGAGGAAGGAGGGTGAGTGAGGAGAGGGGGAGGGTGTGGGTTTAAATAGAGTTTTTCTTTTCTGGTACTTGCCCACGCTCGTGTACTGTGGGCGTGTCGACTTACACGACCGTATCGCACCGTAGTGTTTCTAGACGTGTTGGGATCTACACACTTGTGCTTTTATCACCACGCTCGGGGTCGATAAGTCAGTGTCTTCACACGGTTGTGTATCTAGGCGTGTTGGTTCACCCACGTCCGTTTTCCAGATGCCACGCCCATTCCTAAAAAGGCAGTGTCGGCCCACGGTTGCATTGCAAGGTCGTGGCAGCGGTAGTTGGGCTCATGATTTTGAAGGAATTGATGCCGTCTAACTCGTATCTCTCTACCATGTCAGTACGGTGATTCGGAGTACCCACACAGCCACGGCCACGGCCGTGTGGTTTAGGAATCTGCACTTTTATTTCATTAAAATTCTGGAATAAAAATATAAGTAAAAAGAAATAATCAAAAATAGAAATAAAGGGATAGTGTTAGGGCTTGGGTTGCCTCCTGAGAAGCGCTCGTTTAAAGTCTTAAGCTAGACTTTTCCTTTGTTTGTGTAATCATGGTGGTTTAAATGTTTGAATATCTTTCCTCATGCTTTTATTTTCATGATAAAAGGTAAGTCGAGAAGCGTTTACCATGAAAGTGTCAAATATGGGATTGCTGATCTCAACCGCTCCGTATGGAAAGATATTGCATACCTCAAAAGGAAATTCTGCGTTTGAACTCAGAGTTGGTGTGGTGATGCGCGGATCTACTTTATCTAATAATACCTGGTCTCCTATTTTGAAGTGATTCGATGTCCCTACAAGTTCTTCTAGATGCTCTTTCGGTTTTGCTTCGTGTGGTTCTGACTTCTCTTTGAATTGTGTCTTCTATTCTTTTAGTTTGTTGTCCCCAAAGCTTTGTTTCTCATATAATTCTTCTTTGTTGGCACTAGATTCGTGCTTTGGTTCAGATTCGTATCCTTGTAGTGTTTCCTGCGATGAAGGTTGCTCAAATTGATTATCATCAGAATTGATTTTCTTACCTTTATCGATTATAGTCCTGGTCGAGTCAAGAGCTTGAAAACTGATTGATTCATCACCTACACGAAGAATGAGTTCTCCTGTGGCAACATCAATTTTAGTTCTGGCAGTTGCTAAAAAGGGTCTTCCTAAAATTAAGGGGATTGAATTATCCTCATCCATGTTTAAGACAAAAAAATCTACTGGGAAAACAAATTTATTGATTTGACAAGAACATATTTGATAATGCCCCTAGGAATTCTAACAGTTTTATCACCTAATTGAATACTCATCCTAGTTTGTTTGGGCTTCCCTAGACCTTGTCATTTAAACAATGTATAAGGCATGACATTTATACTTGCCTCTAAATTAGCTAACGTGTTATCAACATTTAAACTACCAATTAAACAAGGGATAGTAAAACTCCCTGGATCTTTTTGCTTCCATGGTAGTCTATTTTGTAGCATTGCCGAGCATACTGCGTTTAATTCCATATGTGGCTCTTCATCTAATTTTCGTTTGTTTGTCAAGAGCTGTTTTAAAATTTTCCTTGAATTTGGCATCTAGAAAAGAGCTTCAAGAAGCGGTAAGTTAATATGTAATTTCTTTAAAAGTTTAAGAAACTTAATTGTTCTTCTAAATCATCTCTCTTTATTACTTCGGGGTAAGGTATGCGAGGTTTGCATTCTTTGATTATCGGTTTGGCTTTTCTTGGGTTACCTCAACTTTACCTTCTTTGTCCTTGTTCTCTTGTATTGGATTAAGTTCGTCTACCCTTGTGATATTATGAGTTGTGATGGCTTGGATTTGCTCATTTGAGTTGATCTCAGTATTACTCGGTAGACGTCCTTGAGGTCGTTCGGACATTAACTTTGCAAGTTATCCAACTGCTTTAGTGACTTCCCCTACTGACTTAGTCAGTTCCCCGATTCAGTTCTTGGTCTCCTCAGCCGATGTTTATTGACTTTTAAGTGTTTTCTTCGTATCTTGAAGACAATTTTCTGTGCTTGCCATGAATTTTGTCAACATCTCTTCGAGGTTTGGCTTCTTCTCTTGTGGATATGGCTGATTTTGGAAATTTTGAGGAGGTTGTTGTCTTTGATTTCCTTGACCTCCCCATGAAAAATTTGGGTGGTTTCTCCAACCTGGATTGTAAGTATTACTATAAGGATTATTATTGGATCGGAAATTATTACCTATATAGTTCATCTGTTCGCTCTCTATGTCCGGTTGGTAGGGTGGATACTCAGGATTTGCCATGGTTCCACTTGCGTCACACTGCATTATTGGGTGTACCTGCGAAGAACATAAACTATCAAGCTTTTTATTCATCATCTCTACCTGTGTTGATAGCATGGTTACTGCATCGATGTAGAAAACTCCGGCCGATTTTGTTGGTTTTGTTCTTGTAACTTGCCACTGATAATTATTCAGTGACATCTCTTCAATGAATTCATAGGCTGCTTCAGGAGTTTTATTGTTTAGAGTTCCACCGGCGGCTAAATCTATTAGTTGCCTTGTTGACACCATTGTAGAAAGTTTGGATTTCTAGCCACAAGGGTAATTTGTGGTGTGGACATCTCCTCAAGAGATCCTTGTATCTCTCCCATGCGTCATATAATGTCTCTAAGTCTATCTACACAAAAGAAGAAATATCATTCTGTAATTTGGCCGTTTTGGCCGGTGGAAAATATTTTAATAAAAACTTTTGGTCATTTGATCCCATGTAGTAATTGACCCTCGTGGTAACGAGTTCAACCACTGTTTGGCTTTATTCCTTAATGAAAAGGGAAATAACCGAAGACGAATGGCATCATCAGAGATGCCATTTATTTTGAAAGTCTCATAGAACTCTAAAAAATTAGCTATATGAGTATTCGGGACTTCGTCCTGCAAACCATCAAATTGAACGAATTGTTGAATCATTTGTATAGTATTAGGCTTTAATTCAAAATTATTAGCAGCTATAGCAAGCCTAACAATACTAGATTCCACTCCTGTTAAATGAGGTTTAGCATAATCAAACATAGCACGCAGAGCATCTGCCACATCTCGTGGTAGATTATTCTCGTCTATCCCTTCAGTAGGATTGGATTCGCCTTGTTGTTGTTCTTCTTGGTAATTTAAAGCTCGCCTAATTTCTCTACGATTCCTACGTGCGGTAGCTTCGATATCACTATAGTATACTAGAAGTCCTGTCGGGTTCCTTCTAGTCATAAACTAGAGGTACCTGCTAGGAAAAGAAAAAAAATAAAATTTAGCAAAAATAATGGAATAAAATAAATTACGAAAAATAAAAAAAATGGCTAAAGTAATAAAAATAGAGCTTTCTTAATATTTTAGTTCCCCGACAACGGTGCCAAAAACTTGATCGCTAGGTAAAATTTTATAAAAAGAATGATCAAACCTGAAAACTAACTCTGACAAACGACTTAAGGCAAGTGTACCTATCGAACAGTAGTATAGCTTAGGCAAGACCGGATTATCAAACCCAAAGGAACTAAAAGTACTAATACTCACCTTCTTTCTATTATTTAGCCTAAATATTAAATGATTTGGTTGATTAACAAATAAACTAAAATAAGATGCAAAGATAAAAAGAATGAATTGGGAAATAACTTGGAGAGAAATTCAGTTGATCATGACGATACCCTCAGGAAGAATCCACCTAGGCTTCATTTATTATGAAACACTGAACCATATGATTTATTCACTTGACTTGATCCGTAAGACTCCCTAACGTTATTAAACCCTCTCTCGAGGCGAATAACATCTAACCCTAGGTTAATTAATGGAAATCTCTTTTTTAATTAATAACCCCCTAGAATAGCAGTAAATCGATCTATGGACTCCCATATTAGGTTTCACCCTAATTCGGCAAAATCTCGTCACCCTATCTCTAGGCGTACGATCAACTCTGCTTAATTATGCTAGATCTACTCTTAAGCAGAGCCTATTCCTCCTCCACCTAAGAACATCACACTTGAATTAATATCCCGGAAACATTAACACAAGAATTAAGCACACATAATTAAGAACAAATCAAGTATTTATCATATAATTTAGAAAACAATAACAAGATTCATCTAGATTTCATCCCCTTCAGGTATCTGAAGGGTTTAGTTAATAACAAATAAAGAAAACATCTCAAGAGAAAAGATAAAACAAAACATAAGAAATTCCTAAAACCTCTTGAAGGAATTGAAGGAGAGATCCACCGTCTTGAGTAGAATTCCGGCTCCTTGAGATGGATCAACTGGCTATCTTTGAGTGATTTCCACAAACCTGACCTTTTATGCTCGGCTCTTTGGCCTAGCTGCCTCCCCCTTTCAGGTTACACTTAGGGTGTTTATATAGGCTCTTGGAATGCTTTTCTTGGCCCTTAAGTGTCCTAATTCAAGTACAATTCATACTCGAGTGTTTGAATAGGATTTGGAATGTGTTTCTTTGCCTCAAAGTATCCAAATTCGAGTATAATTCCTCTTTTCCACGATAGGGGCACCTCCATGGTACATGCCCGTGTAGATTGACTTCAGTCTGTGTTTAGATATTGTTGTTTTAGGCACGATCATGTAAATCGTGGTCCAAGCCATGTGAAGTAAACTGGTGAGGCACGGTCGTGTGGCTTGAGGTCCAGGCCGTGTCGAATTCCACTTTGGCCCAAATTGGCCCCTTTAAGCTCGTTTCTTGTTCTTTTCATCCTCGGGTGCTTTCTTGAGCATAAATATGAAAAGAAAGGATTAAGAGCACCTTTTTACATAAATTAAGGGCTAAATCATCCAAAAGTATGCTAAATATGGGGTTAAAATATGTTACTTTTGTGGTTTATCATTAATGCAAGTGATTTTACTGTAGGTGCAGTTTTAGGACAGCGAAGAGACAAGCACTTCCAACCGATCTATTATGCCAGCAAGACATTAACAGCCGCGCAAGAAAATTATACCATGACTGAAAAAGAATTACTAGTTTTGGTCTTTGCATTTGATAAATTCAGACAATATTTAGTATTATCTAAAGTTGTCGTTTACACTGACCACTCCACTCTTCGTTATCTTTTAACTAAACCTGATACAAAACCTTGACTCATAAGATGGATTTTACTTTTACAGGAATTTGATTTGGAAATACAGGATAAGGGCTGAAAACCTTGCAGCAGATCACCTCCCCAGGCTTGAGAACCAACATATCGAAGAACTCGATGAAAGTGAGATAAATGAATCATTCCCCGAAGAACAACTCTTTTCTATAACCAACTTCAAGGTACCATGGTTTGCAGATATTGCAAATTATTTAGCTGCTAACTTCTTACCAAAAAGGTTAACACATCACCAAAAGAAACGATTCTTTGCTGATGCAAAAAACTATTTTTGGGAATATCCTTTTCTTTTTCGCATATGTGCAGATCAAGTAATTAGGAGATGCGTTACAAGGATGGAAGCAAGCAAAATCCTGGAACATTGCCATTCAGGACCTTCAGGAGGACACTATAGTGGCATTAAGATAGCACATAAAATACTCAAATCAAGTTTTTATTGGCCCACTCTATTCAAAGATGCCAACAGGTATGTCGCTTCATGTGATAAATGCCAAAGAACAGGTAATGTTTCTAAACATGATTAAATGCCTCAAACATATATGCTATCATATGAAATATTTGATATATGGGGTATTGATTTTATGGGTCCATTTCATAGTTCATTTGGAAATAAATACATCCTAGTGGCAGTAGATTACAAGTCAAAATGGATAGAAGCTGAAGCTTTACCTACCAATGATGCTAGAGTAGTAGTTAAGTTTCTCAAGAAACTGTTCTCTCAATGTGGAAAACTCGGGGTTATCATTAGTGATAGGGGCACTTATTTCTGTAATACTCAATTTGACAAAGTCTTAAAAAAATATGGAGTACACCACAGGATAGCCACCCCATATCACCCTCAAACCAGTGGGCAAGTTGAAGTAGCAAACCGAGAACTTAAATGCATCCTAGAAAAAATGGTTGAATCAAACAAAAAGATTAGGCATTAAAAGTAGATGATGCCCTATGGGCCTATAGAACATCATTTAAAACCCCTAGGAACATCCCCATACAAACTTGTCTACGAGAAAAGTAATCATCTACCATTCGAGTTAGAACACAAAGCTTTTTGGGCTATAAAATTTTTAAATTACAATCTTAAAAGCTGCAGGAAAGAAAAGAATGATGCAGATGAACGAGCTAGATGAATGGAGAGTTGATACATACGAGAACTTGAAACTATACAAGAAAGTAAAAAAGCAACGCCATGATGCTCGTCTAAAGAAATTGAAACAATTCGAAGTACGGGACTTAGTCCTACTATACAACTCAAGGCTTAAATTGTTTCCTGGGAAACTAAAATCAAGATGGTTAGGTCCATTCATGATTAAAACAATTTTTCCCTATGGCACAGTTGAGGTAACTCATCCCACTCAAGGCACATTCAAGGTAAATGGTCACCGACTCAAAATCTATAATGGTGAAGATTTTAGGGATATGAGAGATGAGCTTCAGCTCCATGAACCTTCTTTTAGAAATGAAAATAGGGTAAGTCTAGCTTAATACTTTAAAACGAGCGCTTCTCAGGAGGCAACCCGAGCACTAACTCCTCTGACGTTATACTTTTAATTGTTAGCATCTAACTTCATACTAATCCAATTAAGCACAGGTTTTTAGACCACACGGCCTAGCATATGGGCGTGCCCATGGCCGTGTGGAAGCGATAGGATGAAACATGGGTGTACTTGTAGCCATGCACAACAAGAGGTAATTTTTCCTAAACACGGGCAGGACAAGGCCATGCCTTACAACCATGGACTATACTGACTTGCCAACCACGGGCAGAACATGCCCGTGCCTTATAGCCGAGGATGACACTGACTTATCACCAATGAGCATGGCAATCTGTACAATGGGCATGGGAGAAACGATACGATCCACAACACGGTCGTGCAAGACGGTTGTGTGAATCGACAAGCCCATGGTCCATGTAACAGCCCGATTTAAGGGCTAGTCAGAACAGTGATCTCAGAGTCACTAAATCAAGGTTATAGAAAATTATTTTCATGTTATGTTATGTGTTATAACATGTTTATAAGGGTGCATGAAAGTTTTGGTGTTTTAATTTTAGCGATTTCATGCTAAATCGCGAAAAAAGACTAAATCGCATAAAGTGCGAAAGTTCCATTCTATAGGCTAAAGGTACCAAATAGCCATGAAATATTAATTTGAGGGTTTTAAAGGGCAATTAGACCATCTTGGTTATGATGGCCGGCCATGTAGACAAGAGGGGACAAGAGTTTTAATTTTTGATCAAAGTTAGTGGGTTGAAATTGATGTTTATAATAAAATAAAGAAAGGAAAAAGATATCATCTTTTTCCTTCTTCTTCTCCACCAAAAATGAGCTGCAACAAGGGGGTTTTGAAGCTTAAAATTTTAGCAAGCAATCCTCCTCCGTAGTAAGTGATTTTGATCATTTTTCTTGAAGAAAATTGTACTTTTATGATCCCCAAAGCTTAAGCTAACTAATGAGGGGACTATTTTAGAATATGGTTGAGAGTCTAGGGACTTTCCATTAGAGAGTCTATGTTGTTTGATGAGTTTTTATGGAAGAAAATGAATGATAGGATGAAGAGAAACAACTTTTGTGAAAGGATTTTCATGGAAAATACCTAAAATGGGTTATTATGCAAAGGTTGTAATTTGTTCATTAAGGTATGAAATAGTTGCAATTGGAGATAGTTGTAAGAGGATTAAATGTTCATCTAGGATTTTTTAACAAGAAATTGAGATGAAAATTTATTTACGAGCCTAGGGGCAAAATCATAATTTTGCCAAAGTGTAGGGGCAAAATAGTCATTTTTGCCTAGAGTGTAGATTACGATATATTATGATTTATAAGTGAATAAATCAGTAAATTTCATTGTTCTAGATCAAGAAAAGCAAGTTTTGGACCTAGAGCGGATGAAAAGAGAAATGTGGGCTAATAGTCATTTTCATTATTTAGACAATGAGGTAAGTTCACATGCAATTATAGAAATTATGTATGAGTTCATGTAAGTATTCTAATGTTGTATGGAATGTATATTCACTCTATGGATGTATGAAATACCCTTGGATGAAATGCATGAAGAATATTGAGAAGATAGTTAAAGTCTCGTATAAGACCATATTGGATTATGGCCTCGATGTAAAGATTCGTATAAGACCGTGTCAAGGACACGGGATCGATATGTTAATTCAAGTAAGACCTTATTGGGGTATGATTTCTATGTGATTTTATGAGTATGAGACTCAAGAGAGTTATTTTATAACTTGAGTATTTGTTGAAGTAAAGAAAGTATGCGGTTGAGCTACTGAAAGGCACAAGTGTGTACTAGAATTGAATTGAGGCGATTTCAATTTATATATATATGATGAACCCTATTGGGATATGGGAAATTAATGCACCTTGTTGCATGAATTAGATTTATTGTTATATTGTGGGAATGCAAATAAAAATAGTGGAAAAGTTAAGTAAGAGTAGTAATGTGAGGTGTTATCGGATGAACAATTGAATTAAAGTATTACATGTGGATGATTATTTATGAATGTATGATAATGGTGGGCTAGGTACGAAACCACCGAAAGATGAGTTGCTTATTAATAAGACTTGATGTGATGTCTTATATTATTACATGATAATTAGTTTAGGAATGGATTCTTTTGTAAACGAGCAATTAGCTTGTGGTACGGTAAGAGATAAAATGAGTAAGCTTCTAGAGTGGTTGAATAAGCAACCATGAGTTAATGGGAATGACCCAGCATAATATCTTGTGGTTATTTATATTTAATGAATATTAATATTTGTTAAATTATACAGATGAACTTACTAAGCATTAGTGCTTACTCCTTTTCTTTTCTCATCTCTTATAGATTATGTTGACTAATACGGGTTGGAGGCCGCTGGAGATATTTTCACACTATCGAGCAAACATTCGATTTGAGGTATCCAGTCCTTATGAGTCATGGCATGTATAGGACTAAAATTTAAGGTTGATTAAGTTATTGTTAATGTGCCAAACTATGTTGGCCAAAAAGGGTTTGTAGTTTAATTGTGTATAGCCGTTGATGATGGCTAAGTTGTTGTAATTGTATGGTAGTAACACTTTATTTTCATGAATCAAATGTATGAATTCATGTGTTTTAGTCGTTGATTTGAGACTTTATTGAATGAGTATATTAATGTATGAAATGTAGGATGGAGATGGGCTTGGTATATAGCCTCTAAGTGTCCACACGGTTAGACACACGGGCGTGTGTCTGGGACGTGAAAACCCTGCACCTTATGATTACTTGTTAAATTAGGCCACAGGTGAATCCCACGGCCGTGTGCATGAGCCGTGTAAGACCCACGGCTTGGGCATGGGCGTGTGCTCAAGCTGTGGCAAATAAGTCAGTAGTTCCACATGATTGGAGGACACGGGCGTGTCAAGGCCGTGTCAGATAAGTTAGTAGCTCCCCACGGATGGGAACATGGGCGTGTTTAGGAGTGCACGGGCGTGCCCCAAACCCCACGGGCGTGTAACCTTTGATTTTGAGAGAGGATTTTCGATAAGTTTTGAAAGTTCGAACAAGTATTTAAGGCCCCGTATGACCATGATACGTATGTCTAGACCAAGAAAGAAAGGTTTTAAGTCGAAACGAAATTTTATAGCCAGTAAGTACTTGATTAAGTGAGTTCAAGCATGGTAATGTCTCGCATCCAGTCTTAGCATCAGACTTGGGTACGGGGTGTTACATTTAGTGGTATCAGAGCTATGGTTTAGTCGATTCTAGGACTAACCTAGCGAGAGTAAGAGTCTAGCTATACATGCCATATGTGGATCGTGATAGTGTGATGTCTCATGGCTTAACGAAATTGTTTTATGAAGAAAGTGAGAATCCCACTCGAGTTAAATTCAGTAAGTTGTATGATTTCTAAGCTTTATGATTTCTATCATTGAATTGCTTAGTATAATGTACATTGTCATCATGAAATGTTTAATGTTTTCTTTGAATAAATAAATCAATGAGATTAATTATGAGCAAGTCCGATTGAATAAGAATTGCCGGGATACTCGATCCATCACATGAGACAAGAAAGCCCGTATAAAACCAAGCCAAGGCATGGCATTGGCAATCAAGAAGAGATCTTTCATGTAAGTCCAAGGCAAGCTTGGCATTGAACAGATATATCATGTAAGTCCACGGCAAGCTTGGCATTGAATAGATATTTCATGTAAGACCAAGGCAAGCTTGACATTGAACAGATATATCACGTAAGTCCAAGGCAAGCTTGACATTGAACAGATATTTCATGTACGACTAAGGCAAGCTTGGCATTGATTCAAGAAGAGATCTTTCGTGTAAGTCCAAGGCAAGCTTGGCATTGAACAGATATTTCATGTAAGACCAAGGCAAGCTTGGCATTGATTCAAGAAGATATCTTTTGTGTAAGTCCAAGGCAAGCTTGGCATTGAACAGATATATCATGTAAGTCCAAGGCAAGCTTGGCATTGAATAGATATATCATGTAAGTCTAAGACAAGCTTGGCATTGAACAGATATTTCATGTAAGACCAAGGCAAGCTTGGCATTGATTCAAGAAGAGACCTTTCATGTAAGTCCATGCCTAGAGTATGGTTTTGGCATCAAGTTCATGGCAAGAGATTTAGTATCCTCGGTAATTCATATAAATTCATCGAGCAAATGAGTAAAGTTAAAATGAGATAGCAAGAAAGGTAGTAGTAAAGTTGATATTATGCCATGCTAGTTAAGGCTGACTAACAAGTATAATTCATATTATGAATTGTGATGCTGAAATTATGTTTATTATAGTAAAGCATACTGATCTTTTTGATCAAGTGTTACAGGTACCTTATTTACCTCACAAACATGAGAATAGTAAGCACTATGATGTATGCGAGAAGCAGTAAGAGCAAGAAACCACCCATATTATGGTATGAGAGCTAAAACTGAGAAGTTTGATTAAGTAGAATGCAAGAGATGAGTATGGTCGTTCAACGATGAAAAGATGAATAAGACCATGGTTGGACCATGGCAATGAGAGAGCCAATGTAAGACCATGTCTGGGACATGGCATCGGCGTTGATATGTGTGCTAGTGTAAGACCATGTTTGGGACATGGCATCGGCCATATTATGAGTGCCAGTATAAGACCCTATTTGGAACATGGTATCGGCATTAAGACAAGAGCCGGTGTAAGACCATATCTGGGATATGGCATCGGCATTGACATGAGTTCCATATAAGACCATACCAAGGGTATGAAATTGGTATTGGTATGAGATTTCGTGTAAGACCGTAGCGAGGCTATGGCATCATGATGACATATAAAGAAATAGTTGGACTATGCTGTCATGATATGAGTAAAACCATAGTTGGACTATGGCAATTAGGTAAACGACGTACTCAGACCCGTAAGGCATTCATTGATTGATAATTGATTGTAATAGAAAGTAGAGTTAAACGTTGAGTACTCAAGTAGATAGTAATGTAGAACTTGAATAAGTGAAGACATTATTCTAATGTATTTGTGATAGAAACAATTGTAGCGTGATAAATGTGAAAACTCACTTGAGATGAGTTGTATGACTATGATGATATTTTATTGATGATGTATAGTAAACCACATACGTGTAGTCACGAGAGTCAAGTTAAGGGGCTCTATGATTTCACCCTTCTTACCACTGCTAAATTATGATGAGATGTTATGAGAGTCAAATTGAGTAAGTTAGTATATGATTAATGCAGTATTTATGCTAGCATTTTGAAAATGCTTTGTGTCACATTGATACATGATACTCTACTAGGTAGAGAAATTGTTGTTGAACATAAGGCTGAAGTCCTAGGGGACTAAAATAAAAAGGCTATCATTGAAATATGAATTAGATAAAGTCCCATATAAGACCATGTTCGAAGCATGGCCTCGGCACCAAGCTATGATTTTGAAAAAGACCATATTTGTAATATGGCACCGTTAATGAATATGAGAATCGTGTAAGACCATATTCAGAATATGGCATTGATACTTGATGTGAAAGTCTATATAAGACTTTATTCGGGATATGGCATTGGCATTTAAAGGTAACTTCATATAAGACCACCTTGGGGATGTGGCATTGGTTTGGTACCTATATGAATGACGATGATTATGCATTTTTGAGTATCCCTAAGTGATCATTGGGATAGATAGATGAGTTTAGAAGTGGAAAAAAAAAAGAGAGAGAATTGTACTAAGGTCATGTGAATGAATGAATACAGGAACTCGTGAATGAGTTGCAAGAAATGAGTACAGAGTGTGGCATGGTATGTGCTTAATAGAGGCAGTTGTAAGTGAGTATGCCTAAATGATTTGACGATTGTATTGATTGTGCATTGTTAAGGGCAAAGAAAAAGTTAGCCTAAGCTATTTGACTCAAGTGAGTAGAAAGCCTGAGATGTATGATTATCGAGATCTTCTTAAATTGATGTTTATTAATGAAAGGAATGGTTAAGGAGCTTGAGGACGGAATGGTTAAAGAAACCATGTTTGAACGATGAGAGTGTTCAATTATGATAACCGTAGTTGTATGGGTCATAATGATCTCCTTAAGTACTAAGTGTTAATGTCTTTTGCCTCTCACAGGCGATGTAGTTGTTTATCTCATGAATCGAGATTGTGTGAGAATGTTAGCCGATTGCGAATCTAGACCAAATATTGTCGGTTTAGTAATTGCAATCGACATTTCTTTATATCCTTGTAACCCTATCCAGGTACTTTGAGGAGGAAAACCGTGATGATTTTAGTATAAGAAATGAAGTCATAAGTTTCATGTTGTATGATGGGATTTTGAGTAGCTAGATAGAGTTGATAAATTAGATCGAGATATCATTAATGTTGTGAGATTCGATGCTAGTAAAGGTTTTAAACTAGCACAGTAAAAGAAACTCATATGAGAGTGTGCTTAAGATAGATTCTCAGTATGGAGAAAAGAGTAGATTATTGTATTGAGATATGAATCAAGTTCTGTTTATGTTCAGGCATGAGTCAGTAAAGAGAACAATTTCTGTGTGCTCGTGAATGGGGAGCATATTACAGAAATATGCTTATCGAAATGTTTAAACCTCAATGGTTGAGTTGAAAGCTATAGAATGAGTTATCGATTGAAAGTTCTACTACTGAGTTCAGTCTGTATTGAGAAAGATAGTTGCTAGATTGGTGATTCCAAGACGATCCCTTTCGTATCTGTATGAGAATTGAATGTGAGTTAGCTAGTCGGTGATATCATAATTTCAGTGAGATTAATGTCAAGAGCTAGTTTTCTTTTCAGAACAGAAGAGTTCAGGAGTCAGATAGCAAATGGTATTTTCGAATAAGCTCCGGGTTAATTTATTTCAAGATGGTAAAATGCAGGTTGCATAAGTTTTTTATTATTGAGATTTCTTCAAAATAGAACTGGAATGATGATGAATCCAGAACTTATACGAAAGTTTTGGCATGAAACTTAGTAGTAGCATATCTACTAATGTGAGAATAAGGAAAGGCGGTTATGTGCATAAATTTTTGACAACAGAGTACCTTTCATGATATGAATGAGGTTATGGTCAGAAGTAGTTGACCACAAAAAGCTGAATTTTCAAACTGTTCAAGTCAGGATTATTATAGTTGGTGATGCTTTAAGGAGAAAGTGAGGTAAAACTTTATAGATTTCAAATTTGGTTTGACAAAATTCCCAAGGATGGGAAAGGACATTCAAATTGTAGTGAATCAGCCAGTAAAGATCTGAACGATCATTCGGATGTGTCCAGAGTTTCAAATTTGGTAGATCACTGAATTTAGTATATACCCAGAGGGAGAATAACTCAAGTCTCAAGTTATGTTTCGACTTTATGTATCGCAGCTTAAGAGTTGTTGGCAAAAGAAATTGGAGGATAATTTGAATTGTGATTTTGAAGAGTTAAGGGAAACGTTTTAAGAATATTGGTAGCAACTCCACCTGATTAGATTTTCGGGGATGAAAATCCCTAAGGGGAGAATTATATGACCGGTTTAAGGGCTAGTCAGAATAGTGATCTCAGAGTCACTAAATCGAGGTTATAGAAAATTATTTTCATGTTATGTTATGTGTTATAACATGTTTATAAGGGTGCATAAAAGTTTTAGTGTTTTAATTTTAGCGATTTCATGCTAAATCGCGAAAAAGGACTAAATCGCATAAAATGCAAAAGTTCCATTCTATAGGCTAAAGGTACCAAATAGCCATGAAATATTAATTGGAGGGTTTTAAAGGGCAATTAGACCATCTTGGTTATGATGGCCGGCCATGTAGACAAGAGGGGACAAGAGTTTTAATTTTTGGTCAAAGTTGGTAGGTTGAAATTAATGTTTATAATAAAATAAAGAAAGGAAAAAGATATCATCTTTTTCTCTCTTCTTCTCCACCAAAAATGAGCAGCAACAAGGGGGTTTTGAAGCTTAAAATTTTAGCAAGCAATCCTCCTCCCTAGTAAGTGATTTTGATAATTTTTCTTGAAGAAAACTGTACTTTTGTGATCCCCAAAGCTTAAACTAGCTAATGACGGGACTATTTTACAACATGGTTGAGAGTCTAGGGACTTGCCATTAGAGAGTCTATGTTGTTTAATGAGTTTTTATGGAAGAAAATGAATGATAGGATGAAGAGAAACAACTTTTGTGAAAGGATTTTCATGGAAAATACCTAAAATGGGTTATTATGCAAAGGTTGTAATTTGTTCATTAAGATATGAAATAGTTGTAATTGGAGATAGTTGTAAGATGATTAAATGTTCAGCTAGGCTTGTTTAACAAGAAATTGAGATGAAAATTTATTTACGAGCCTAGGGGCAAAATCATAATTTTGCCAAAGTGTAGGGGCAAAATAGTCATTTTCGCCTAGAGTGTAGATTATGATATATTATGATTTATAAGTGAATAAATCAGTAAATTTCATTGTTCTAAATCAAGGAAAGCAAGTTTTAGACCTAGAGGGGATGAAAAGAGAAATATGGGCTAATAGTCATTTTCGGCTATTTCGACAACGAGGTAAGTTCACATGTAATTATAGAAATTATGTATGAGTTCATGTAAGTATTCTAATGTTGTATGGAATGTATATTCACTCTATGGATGTATGAAATACCCTTGGATGAAATGCATGAAGAATGTTGAGATGATAGTTAAAGTCTCGTATAAGACCATATTGGATTATGGCCTCGATGTAAGGATTCGTATAAGACCGTGTCAAGGACACGGCATCGATATGTTAATTCAAGTAAGACCCTATTGGGGTATGATTTCTATGTGATTTCATGAGTATGAGACTCAAGAGAGTTATTTTATAACTTGAGTATATGTTGAAGTAAAGAAAGTATGCGGTTGAGCTACGAAAGGCACAAGTGTGTACTAGAATTGAATTGAGATGATTTCAATTTATATATATATATATATATATGATGAACCCCTATTGGGATATAGGAAAGTTGCATGAATTAGATTTATTGTTATATTGTGGGAATGCGAATAAAAATAGTGGAAAAGTTAAGTAAGAGTAGTAATGTAAGGGTGTTCTCGGATGAACAATTGAATTAAAGTATTACATGTGGATGACTATTTATGAATGTATGATAATGGTGGGCTAAGTGCGAAACCACCGAAAGATGAGTAGCTTATTAATAAGACTTGATGTGATGTCTTATATGATTACATGATAATCAGTGCAGGAATGGATTCTTTTGAAAACGAGCAATTAGCTCGTGGTACGGTAACAGATAAAATGAGTAAGCTTCTAGAGTGGTTGAGTAAGCAACCATGAGTTAATGGGAATAACCCAGCATAATATCTTGTGGTTATCTATATTTAATGAATATTAATATTTTCCAGATTATGCAGATGAACTTACTAAGCATTAGTGCTTACTCCTTTTCTTTTCTCATCTCTTATAGATTATGTTGACTAATACGGGTTGAAGGCTGCTGGAGATGTTTTCACATTATCGAGCAGACATTCAATTTGAGTTATCCAGTCCTTATGAGTCATGGCATGTATAGGACTAGAATTTAAGGTTGATTAAGTTATTGTTAATTTGCCAAACTATGTTGGCCAAAAAGGGTTTGTAGTTTAATTGTGTATAACCGTTGATGATGGCTAAGTTGTTGTAATTGTATGGTAGTAACACTTTATTTTCATGAATCAAATGTATGAATTCATGTGTTTTAATCGTTGATTTGAGACTTTATTGAATGAGTATATTAATGTATGAAATGTAGGATGGAGAAGGGCTTGGTATATAGCCTCTAAGTGTCCACATGGTTAGACACTGCAGTGTGTGTCGGCCGCGTCTGAACCTACACCTTATGATTACTTGTTAAAATAGGCCACGGGTGAATCCCACGGCCGTGTACATGAGCCGTGTAAGACCCACGGCTTGGTCATGGGCGTGTGCTCAAGCCGTGGCAAATAAGTCAGGAGCTCCACACGGTTGGAGGACACGGACGTGGCAAGGCCATGTCAGATAAGTCAGTAGCTCCCCACAGATGGGAATATAGGCGTGTTTAGGAGTGCACGGGTGTGCCCCAAACCCACGGGCGTGTAGCCTTTGATTTTGAGAGAGGATTTTCGATAAGTTCTGAAAGTCTGAACAAGTGTTTAAGGCCTCATATGACCATGATACGTATGTCTAGACCAAGAAAGAAAGGTTTTAAGTCGAAACGAAATTTTATAGCCAGTAAGTACTTGATTAAGTGAGTTCAAGCATGGTAATGTCTCGCATCCAGTCTTAGCATCAGACTTGGGTACAGGGTGTTACATTCCACGGGCGTGGGGAGCGTTAAACCCTAAAACTCTATTTAAACCCAACCTTCCTTTTCCCTTCTTCTCACCAACTCCTCACCTTTTCCCTTTTTCTTCCTTTTCTCAAACTTTTCTCCTCTTCATAACAAGTCTCTGAACTCTTGAGCCTACATATATCCATGTCAAAGAAGTGGAAAAAGCCAAGCATAATCTCCCAAAGGGAGATCGATCTATTCCGGCCGCTTCATCCACTCTACAAGCCAAGGGTCTTTGAGACCATTTAACTTTTATTCTATTTTTCTCTTTTGCTTCAATTTCCTTCTCTTTGACTCTCTTATGCTTAATTTAGTCTATTTTATTCTAGTTCCTTGGCTTTAGGTTCTTCAGGCTGCTAGGGAATCACACCACTTACACCACCGCTAGCACCTCCGCAGCCTTAGAAGTCACACCCACCTCGCGAACCATCTAATAATAAGGACCCCTCAGTCCATTCATCTTTTCTTTTTATTTTATTTTATTTTTTATTTTCTTTCCCTTTAGTTTTCTTGTCCTTAAATACATAATTATTTTATTTTAAATATGTCTTAATAATTCTTGGCTATTCCGTCACGAGTTCTCTAATTTCTTCATCTAGCACAGTGACTGTTGGCATCCACCACAGCACCACCCCTTCCTCCTCCAAATCGGGTCAAGAATAGTAATCCATCCAAAAATTCAGGAAGTTTCACCTCTCTCCTTCTCTTTTGATTTCAGTAACACATGATTATTTATCTATCTTTGTACATTGAGTGCAATGTACATCTTAAGTTGGGGGTAAAAGTGCCTAACTTTTTGCATTATTCTCAAATCCCTGAATTATATCTAGTTCTTAAGTAATTTCCTCATATTACTAATCAGGATAAAATTTCTGATGATTTATGATTCGTATTGATATGTTTTTGAGTAAGTCATAGTTAATTGTGCATTGATGATTTAAATTTTAAGATACTAGAGAATCAAGCATGATAAGTCTATTTTTCAAGAATCAAAAAATTTTCTAGGTTGTTGAACTGAATTTGAATATTGCCTTGAAGTTTGAAATTTACAAGGATTGATATCAAAAACCCATAACTTTTGTGAGATTTGAGCCTTATAGAGCATATATTCCTTTTCATGCTCACTTTATTGATTATGAGTGTGTCAATATTGAATTTTTATTCTAGAACTTGCCTCGATTATATATGTCAAGACCATATTTTTTATTTGATATACTGAGATGATAAAGGCACCTAGATTTTAACCCACTCACTCCACTAAAAAGCCTACCTACATAATTAACCCCTAGTGAACCTCTTTGATCATAACAACCCTTTTTATTGATTTACCCACTAACATTAACCCAAAACCCCGCTCGTATTTGTTATCACCATTCCTTTGACTACCCTTCTATCGAGAATTGATTTGATCAGTGCCTAATTACTTTATTTCAGTTGATAAAGTTTTTTTTCTTATATTATGCATTTATTTGATTTGTTCTTAAAAAATATTGAAGTATATTCAAGTATTAGTATTATGATTAAGTGAGCCTATACGTTTAATTTCAACACCTTGAAGAAGAAGCTCATATTATTAGTATCATTAGTTTTCAATCTATGTAATTATTCAAATTAGTAGTTCAATTTTCTAGTTAGGTAATTCATCAATTCAATCTCGATTCTAACCCCTTTTTTTTCAGCCTTTATCCACACCTTTAACCCTAGCCCCGTTACAACCATGTCAAAGACCTTTTGATCTGTTTATCATCTCATTTTACAGTGGTGGAGATTTGATTTTTAGGCAAGCCTATGGGATTAACTTTTCAGGTTTGACTTATGAGTGCTTATTCTTGAACCTTAAACACTTCGAGTGATTTGAGTGAATCTTTTGTGAGGATGCCAATCCTTGTCGATTTTGAATCAGAGGTAATTATTTAGATAAAGGGAGACACTTATGTTTTCGAGCTACAATACATGACTTAGAATTGTTTGAATCTTTAGGAGTCTTTGAGTTAAATTATCCATGTATGAATTGTCTATGAATTATTATGAGACATTGTTGATTGGAATTATGAATTGTGGAAAGTTTGTTTTAATTGTAAGTTGAGAATTTTGCTTGAGGACAAGCAAAAGCTTAAGTGTGGGGGTATTTGATAAACCGTAAAAGTAACATATTTTAATCCCACATTTAGCATACTTTTGGATGATTTATCCCTTGATTTATGTAAAAAGGTGCTCTTAATCCTTTCTTTTCATGTTTTATACTAGGAAAGCACCTAGGGACGAAAAGAACGAGAAACGGGCCTAAAACGGATCAAATTGGGCCAAAGTGGAAATCTACACAGCCTGGGCCCAAGACCACACAGGTCATGCCTCATTAAATTACTAGAACATAGCCTGATCCCGATTCACACGGCCGTGCCTCATTAAATTACTAGAACACGGCCTGACCTCGACTCACACAGTCGTGTGACAGGCCGTGTCCTTATCGCGGCCAAGAGGAGTCTTACTCAGATTTGGATACTTAGGGGCAAAGAAACACATTCCAGGAGCCTATATAAACACCCTAAGTGTTACCTGAAAGGGGGCGGTTAGCTAGGCCAAGAAGCCAAGCCGAAAAGGTTAGATTTGTGGGAATCACACGAAGGAAGCCAGTTGATCCATCTCAAGAAGTCGGAATTCTACTCAAGACGGCAGATCTCTCCTTCAATTCCTTTAGGGAGTTTTGGGAGTTCTTATGTTTTGTTTTATCTTTTCTTCTGAGATGTTTTCTTTTATTGTTATGAACTAAACCCTTCAGATACTTGAAGGGGATGAAACCTCATACGGATCTTGTTATTGTTTTCTGAACTATATGATAAATATTTGATTTGTTCTTAATTATGTGAGTTTAATTTTTTGTTAATATTTTTGGGATATTGATTCAAGTTGAATGTGCTTAGGTGGTGGAGCAAACGTCCCTGCTTAAGAGTAGATCTAGCATAATTAAGCGGAGTTGATCGCGCGCCTAGAGATAAGGTGACGAGATTTTACCGGATTAGGGTGAAACCTAATATGAGAGTCCATAGATCGAGTTAATGCGATTCTAAGGGTTTTAATTAGAAAGAGATTTCAATTAATCAACTAGGGTTAGACGTTATTCGCCTCGAGAGAGGGTTTAATATAAATTAGAGAATCCTACGGATCAAGTCAAGTGAATAAATTGTCTAGTTCAGTGTTAGATAACAAGTGAAGTCTAGGTGGATTCTTCCTAAGGGTATCGTCTTAGTCAACTGAGTTTTCCTAAAGTTATTTCTTCAATTCATTCTTTTTGTCTTTGAATCTTAGCTTAGTAGTCAGATAGTTTTAGATTAAACAACCAATCACTTAGTATTTAGGCTAAATAATAGAAAGAAGGTTAGTATTAGTACTTTTAATTCCTTTGGGTTCAACAATCCGGTCTTGCCTAAGCTATACTACTGTCGATAGGTGCACTTGTCTTAAGTCGTTGTCAGAGTTAGTTTCCAGGTTCGATCAGTCTCTTTATAAATTTTAAAACTCGACAAAACAACGGTCAATAGGGCAAATCACCATAATTACAGTAAAATAGCTGTTTGATTTCATCATCCCATTGCACCCATATCTTTTTCAATTCTTGGAAATTATTTTGGGTCACGCTAATACGAGTGAAGTCCCACAATTCTGATACGTACTCCTCCGTCAAACTATCACCTTTTTCTAGTTGCGTTTTTGGATCATATTCGGACAGCCGCATTATCTCCCACTTCATCAAGAAATTCGTTCTCCATGGCAAGCTTTCTATGTTTGTAACTGAATGTGAACCAACACCTTTTTTATGATGAAAATGTTATGCAATCGCAGTCAAAGCAAAATAAAACAAGTCAGTACATTTTATACAAAGCTAAAGTAAGCAAGAAATAACAAATAAAGCACCTATTTGGGTGACCACTAGGGGTTCGGTGTGATTCTACCTAGGGTAGGCTCTTAGGGTTCATTATATGCGATTCGGTTCTAAATTAAGGGTACCTGAACTGGCAGATTCCTCGATCTTCACCCATTATAGGCTCATATGGACCGAGTTTAGTTCAGGGGAATACATTTCCCTATGGCTATACGGAGATGAAAATCTTACGAGGACATAGGTACGGATGTATCCCGAAAGCAATCCACTATCCTATATAGAGGTGAAGACCTCACGAAGGAATAGTTTCTCACTCCCACTTAAAAGGGTATAACTAACGGTTATGTAATGCAATATGCAAAAATATATCCAAAGACTCGAACCAATAAAGCAAATATATTTAAATGATGCAGACCATAAAAATGAAATGCAACGAAAGGATCGTAAATTAAAACCAAATTATCAATTTTCAACCAAAAGACAAGAAATAATCAACTCGTGGCTTGACTCTCTTATTAAGTCCCCAACGGAGTCACCAAGCTGTCGAAGCCCTTTTTTTTTTGGTATCGACTTTTATTTTAGAAAAAGAAAAAATGAGAGTCGCTACCAATCTTTTTTTTATGAGGTGTGATCGGGTCACCTCATAATCTAATCATTTTAATAAAAGGTTTAATTTATTAAAACAATATTTTTCGGTCTACAAAAATCTAGAGAACGGGTTCGGGAGTCGGTTACGCACGAGGAATGATTAGCACCCTCATGACGCCCAAAATTGGTACCTAGTTGATTAATTAATGTCTTAAGGTCGAAAATTGAAAATTTTAAAGGAGTTTAAAATACGATCACTCTTTGTATTATGTTATTTTACTAAAAAAATTCTTAAATAAATCGAAAGAGTATGTTAAAGACCTTCTCATCTCGAGATAAAAAAAATGTCACATTCGTAAGTTAGGACACGACACTTCAAATTCTTGAGAATGAGTTTGCCTTTATTTTTTTTATATTTGAAATCTCACGCGTTTTAATTTTAAAAGGATATTTGGTTATTTAGACCCAACGAGAAAAATCAAAACCCCGTAAGTTAGGGCACAACTTTCTCGAGTTCTAAATACAGAAAATTGCCTTATTTTGAAAACTTTCCTTCTTGAATAATATCAAACGTAATATTTAAACGATGTGTATTTCTCTTATTCGGGATGTAATATAAAATGGCCCATTATGGATAAATATGTTTAAACGCGATTTTGGCGTAATTTTAACAAAATGAGATAAAATAGTGATGTAAAAAATGGAATGATGATGTATGAATAAAATGTCGCATTAATAAATGACAATAACGAATATACTAATAAAAACTATTTAAGAGAATCACATAATATACACTATTTTAACATTAATATGAACAATCAAAGATAAAAAATAAATAATAACAATGATAATAATAACAAAGTATGCACATAAAGGACAATACCAATTAAAAATAATAATAAAGACAAAGAAATAAATAAATACATAAATAAATATAAGGGAAAATAGTTGATAAAATATTGAAAATAAAGAACCAAATTAATAAATAAGTGAAATGAAAGGTACAATTTGTAATAAAATATATAAATAAATAATAATGACAACGATAAAATATAAAAGTACATAGAAAGAAAATAAATGAACTTTGATTATTGAAAAGGTTGAAGAAATAATAAGCAAATGAATAAATAAATAAATAGATTAATGAATAAAATAGTTTGCAAAAAAGGGATCAAATTGAAATTAAAGTGAGATTAGGGAATATAAATTATAACTAATAAAAAATAAAACAGAAATAAGGATCAAAATAAAATGTGCGAAAAGAAATAAAGATTAAATGAGAAATTTTCCCAAAATCCCGAAAACTCACCGTTTCAAAAGGGACTGAAATGGAAAATAAACAAAATTACATGGTAAAATTTGAAAGGAAAAAAAGGAAAGGGACCGTATTGAAAAGAATTTTAAACTCTGAAGGGCCAGGACCACAAATAACCCATAGGACGCAAAAACACGAGGATCTTGGCTATTTTCGAGTCGAGTCTGCGGGTTAGCAAAACGACACCGTTTCAGGTGTTTTCCCTTTTAAAATGGTCTAAGGACCAAATTAGAACAAAAATAAAAATGTTGGAAAAATTTTAAAAAAATAAAAAAGGATGGGACCCGATCGATTTAAGCCTCAAAAACAGAAGGGCCCATTGTGGAATTAGACCATCAGTCAAAAAAGCCGGATCCCCTGGGTCGGATCGGGTCGGCGTGCGGGTTTTATCAAAACGACGCCGTTTTGATGTCTGAAACTTAGGCCCAAAACGACGTCGTATTGGATCTTCTATAAATGTTAAAAAAAAGGAAAAAAAATAATCATTCTAACAGCTTCTAAAAAAAAAATTCTTTCCTTCTCTCTTTTCTTCTCTGGGAATAACCCAGAACTCGGCCATGGAGGTCGTCGGCAGCCCACCATGGCCAACGGTCATTGGCGACGGTGACCGTCGCCTCCGGTGGCCGGAGAGAAGAAAAAGAAGGCCCCTTTTAGCCCTTTTTGACCCGAATCCGAAGGCTAGGCCTTCGATTTTAAAAAGAAATGTCTTTGCCCTCCCCTAGCCATTTTCGATGCCGGAGAAGGCCTCCGACGACGGGGTAAGTGAAGTTACTCAGGTGAGAGATCCCTTTTTTATTCTTCTTTATTTTTTTTTTTTGAAGTAAGGCGAAATAAACAAAAAAAAAAGGAATCACCTTTTGATTTTTTTGAATACGATTTCTGTTTCAAAATCCTTGTTTTTCTCTGTATATTTCTCTGTGTGCTCGTGAAAAATTACAGGCCATTTTCATGGCTTTTATAGCCGAACATTTGATTTTACATGCCATCGTTTATGCTACTGTTTCTCTGCCTTGTTTCTGCGTTTTTTGGTCCTTTTTTTGCAAATGGCGGAGTCAACGGAGAAGAGACCTCGCCATTTTGGTGCAAGGCGGCCTAGGGTGCCAGGCCTTGGGACGAGGAGCCTCGGGATGAGGCGCAAGCGGGGCGACCGAGGGAGGAGTGCGGCGCACATAGGGCTAGGGTTTCCCGTTCTGCTGAAAATGTTCAAGCATTTTGGGCCACTGGGCCTTGTAATTTTGGGCTTAGGTTTTTTAATTATTTGGGTTGTTTTGGGTTTGATACTTTTTGTAAATAGACATTTTTGAATTTGGACTTTAAAAATTTTATTTTGTTTAGTTTTCTGGCGGGTCGGGCAAAAATGGCCCACTACAATGACCATACTTAAATCGTGAAATGGATGAGGATATATATAATTATAAAAATTAAAAAAATTAAAAAATAGGTTTGGAATTGAGACTGAAAAATGGATTTGAAAAAGTCAATATCTAAGATCCCACTACTTGGGTTATAGGAGTGCGGCGCACATAGGGCTAGGGTTTCCCGTTCTGCAGAAAATGTTCAAGCATTTTGGGCCACTGGGCCTTGTAATTTTGGGCATAGGTTTTTTAATTATTTGGGTTATTTTGGGTTTGATACTTTTTGTAAATGGACATTTTTTGAATTTGGACTTTAAAAATTTTATTTTGTTTAGTTTTCTGGCGGGTCGGGCAAAAATGGCCCACTACAATGACCATACTTAAATTGTGAAATGGATGAGGATATATATAATTATAAAAATTAAAAAATTAAAAAATAGGTTTGGAATTGAGACTGAAAAATGGATTTGAAAAAGTCAATATCTAAGATCCCACTGCTTGGGTTATATAGTCATAGACAAGCTATTGGGACACAACTCGTAACAAAATTCTCATAGTAAAGAATTGGATCGCGCCGTCATTATCAGTATCACTGGTCATCAAGTATAAACTAAAAACGAAGGACATTTGATGTCCAAAAATTGAACGAAGAGCCATCAGTCATCACTGCATAAAAAAAGTGATATCGTGAACAGCAGGATTCGAACCTGCGCGGGCAGAGCCCACATGATTTCTAGTCATGCCCGATAACCACTCCGGCATGTCCACACAATTGGAACAGTTTCGTAAATAGTATTAGAACACTTTTAACTTTGAATGAAAATTATTATTTTGCTAAGTACTAAAAGCTAAAATTCTTCTATTATTCAATATGTAGGTTTACATTTTAATTTAGTTATTTTTAATTTTTATATGTTTTAAATTTTAAAATTTTAGTTGAATCATAAATGGCAGATTTCAATTTTAAAATCTTATATGCTAAACATAAGCCAAGCCATGTTGCTATTTCAACATAAAAATGTCTACAATTTCATGTCATTTTAGTTAATAGATTTAACTGTTACCATTTGAATCAAGAGTAAAAATTTCAAACTTTAAAAATATAGACACTAAAAATGGTCGAATTAGTAAATATAAACTAAATCTACAACTTACACATAGTATGAGACTAAACATAGAATTAGGCTTAAGATATTTAATTGCTACCATGTAGATCAAGATTAAATTTTAAAATTTAAAAGTTACAAATACTACAATTAACCAAATTAAAATATAGAAACTAAGTGCACAACTTACACATAATATATAGACTAATAGCAGAAATTGACTGCAACATTTAATTATGAATACTTTAAACAAAAGTTTGTCAATATTTAATTTAAATAAAAAATTATCAATTGAGAAAATTAATATTCAAAATAGTGAATATAGTATTAATTTAACTAATAATTAAAATAAATAATTTAATAAATAATTATGGGTTATCATCCTATACATTATAAATATAATTTTTTAATTTTACAAATGGGTTTAAAAATATTATTTCAAATTTAATTTATTCATTAAATGTCATTAAAAATGTGATAGTTTTGTGTTTTTATGTTTAAAATTTCATTTAGAATGTAAATGATAATAATCTTATATATATACATTAGTTTTAGATATCATATGCATTGTACATAAAAGTGTTTATGGGCTGAGCTAAAGGCGTAAGCATAATATTAATATACTTTTTACTTGCTTAATCTTGACTTGATTTAAAATATGGATTTAAAATATTATCCAAATTAGTTAATATTTATAAGTGGTTAACTTAATCTCATTTTAGTTTGTCTATATTATTTTAAAATTCTTTTGAAAAATATTTATATTTATATTAATTTTAATTTAATATTTAATAATTTTAAACAATTTTTCATTTATTAAAATTTGTTATATAAACAATCTAACATTTTAGTAATTTTACATTATAGTATTATTTATTACTATAGATTTGTTTTTTATGTATTAGATGTAATATAAACTTAAAAAATGAGCTTGGTCAGGCTTGGCTCAAGCCTTAAATGCTTGATACCAAAATTATCTCATATTTAAATGAGCCTAATTTTTAACCCAAATTCATTTTTTGAGGTTAATGTTTTAATCGAATCCTCTCAAATTTGGGCAAGCCTTCGAGTTAGGGTGAATAGCCCGACCATGAACAAGTTTAGCTGTACGTGTTTTAAATTATTTATTTATTTTTAATTCAATAAATTAAACAATATATTATTATTTCATGTAATTAATGTAAAATAATATTATTTAAATTGTTTAACGTAATTAAAATATTACAAAAATAAGCAACTTCAAACAATAATTAAAATCTAAGCAAATATAATAATGAAAATTGAACTTCTTTTGAGATTTTTTAAAATTAGTAATTGAATAAAAATAGCTAAATCTTAAATGTCAAGGCATCTATTTTGCAGTGTTTTTTAATTATTATTATCGATTTGGATAAAATCATAAAAAAAGGTTGCATTGGTTAGTAGGGAAAGCTACAAGTGTTCATATGGTTTGTTTTAAAGAAGTAACACCTTGAAGAACAGTTCTGGCAAGATATGGTAATCCTCTCTGCTCTGTGTGATTCCTTCCAATCGCTTGTAGAGTGTTTAGATTTCTCTGAACTTTTTACATGTTACTAATGATTGGATAGTATCCCTAATGGATGGATAAATCTTGTTTTCCTTGAGCATATGCTTTGAGTGATCTTATATTTTACCGATAGTTGGCCGTGGTGGAGGTTAATGTCAGTATCCCTAATATGCATTTGATTCTGCAAGAAATTCCACTCCATCTAGGTAGGATCTCAGCTCCAACAGAGATGTTGTCATTGACATTCTAAGTCGTTCTGGCCTCATTTTATCATTGGAAATCTTCTACCAATACTTCCTCGGCCTATAAAATAGCAGCAACACTGATGAAGTTACATTACAAAAATGCAGAAAATGATTCATATTAATAGTTATTCTAAATGGTTTATAGTCCATGGTGGTACTACAGCAAAAACTGTATACACTGACATTTCTCACGGTGTTTTTTTCTAAATTACCACTGAGTATACAACTTTTGGCAGCATTTGTTGAAGATCGCCTTTGAATTTACAACTTTTAGTGGCGTTTTTTCATAGATATGCAGCAACGTTTATTGTTTAAACGCCACTAATGAGAAAATTGTAAAAAAGAAAGAAAACTACATAGTTTTTTGGTGTGTTTAGTGGCGCTTTTAAGTACCAGACGTCGCTAAATATAATATATACAACCACAATCGTCTTCTCTTTTCATCCAATCTGCTCTCACCCTCATTCTCTTCATCCATCTGTGCCTCTATTCGGAAAAGAACAAGTCATTTGGTCATTAAGCATTCTTTTGTCTTGATTACTGTAATGGGCGGTGTTGCTTTGAGTGCACATGATGACCTTGCCATCCACCATGGTTGTAGTAGGTACGATCCGTTCCATTGCATTTGGCTTTGCTTTTGAGTTTTTCTAATCGGAGAACTTTGCTTTTCAATTATGCAAATTGAGATTAAGTTATAAAAAGGAAAATATCAATACAATCTTAGAACCCTATTATGCAGAAATTCTAATTTAAATTAAACAGCCTAGGTAATTGTAAAGGTTACTATCATAGGCATAAGCTATAAAATAGCTTAGGTAATTGTAAAGAAATTAAATTGAGAAAATCGTTAATTATAGTATAAAGGTTAAATTGTAAAAATATAATTGTTATTAAGTTTTAATTTAAAAAATGCTTGAAGTTACCATTGGTAATTATGCAAAGGACTTAAATGGACTAAGTCTGAAACGAATGTCGACCACCAAGATCTGCTGTTATTAAACCATTGTTTTTATATGGATAGTGAAAAGTGGTGATCCTCCACCCACTTTTAATTAATAAAGATTAAATATTAGATTAAACATGTTTAAAGTTAAACTTTAGATTAATTAAGCTTAGTTAAATAATTAATCAATATGTATATATAAATATATAAATAAGTGGAAAATAGAAATTAAAAAGCCATTTTCCTTTCTAATTTGTCTCCTCCAAGTTTGTAAGAGAAGAAAAAACCAACCTTATTCTGTTGAGTATCCAGTCCTCCAATTGAAGCTAGTAAGTGGATTTTTTAAAGATATTTTATGGAATCTTGATCATCTAAGCTTAGTTCATCACACCCATGCCTTAGATTTGGCAATTTTTAAGTGTACATCAAGTTACCATTGACGGAAGTTAATGAAATTAAGCTTGAAATTGGGGGATATCTAGTTGTTTAACTTAGATTTTACTAATATTACATTAGAATATAGTGAAATTAGTTTAGAATTAAAGGCCTAATTAACTTTGATATTAGGGACTAAATTGAATAAATTAAAAGCTATTAAGAAATTAAGTTGTAGATTAGAAGTATAAGGTCTCTAATGAAAGAAAATGAAATTAGATTTTGATTCGATATTAAATATCGAAAAATATGAGAATATTTGATGTAGGGACTAAAATGAATAAAATGTAAGCTATGTTTAATTACGTGTTTTTAATGTGATTGGCTGAAAACCAATACTGTTTCTATAATTGAATTACCATACGTAGCTAAAGTTGACATCGGGCTGTCTCAAGATAAAGGAATGGTGAAGCTGTAGACGAATTACAGTTTTTGCTTTAAATTCAATAAATATATAAATGACTTGTTACAAAATAGATTGATTAATGTAATGAACCTACTTGTCTCATGATTTGGTAAGTGTTAAATAGTAGATAACTTGTGAAAAACATGATGATGATGATGATGATGATGATATATATATATGATGACATGAAATGGTATGGAATTGAGTATGAAACTATGATATGTGGACTATATATATATGCTTGAAAACATTGGTTACCATATTAATGGTCACAAGCAGAGTCGGGTAGAGTTGGCATGCCATATTATTAGTGTATGAGATTTAACTTTGGTTTATATCAATGAGGCACGGAGTGCATATTATACTTCTGGCATTTCGATGAGGTGCTAGACACATTTATATACTCCAGTTTATATCGATGAGGCATGAAGCACATATTACACTTCGAATGTTCCGATGAGGCACTAGGTGCCAGATATATTGGTGTGATAGTTGGATGATCTGTGTATCTGTTTTGAGTCTATGTCCAGTTAATATGGATTACCAAAACATGAATCTTGCCTAATGTTATTGGTCATTGAATTGTATATTGGTGTCTTGATGGTTAAGCAATAAATGATGGCATGTGAAATGACACATGATCTGGTTATTACAAGTCCTGAGGGTTGATTGAGTTATATAATGAATTAATGGATTTGAGAATGGAAGGAAAATGTGCTATAACCCTTGTGATATGCTATGCCATTCATGTAAATGAAATTTAATAGTAAAAAGATTGAATGATGGAATATAGCATGTTAAATAGTTTTAAAGATTGATGTTTTATATACATGATACAAGAAATGAACGTGTGATTTAGATGACATTGTGATAAACCGTAAAAATAACATATTTTAATCCCACATTTAGCATGTTTTCAGAAGATTTATCCCTTGATTTATGTAAAAGGTGCTCTTAATCCTTCCTCTTTATGTTTTATACTCAGGAAAGCACCGGAGGATGGAAAGAAAGAGAAACGGGCTTAATTCGAACCAAATTAGGCCAACTCACGAAATCTGTAACACCCCAAACCCGGTCAATACCCCATGACCGAATCTAGCATGTTACAGGAAGAATATTTTGAGGAGATCAGGCTATCGAATAAAGTCTTGAGAAAGATTCCTTGTTGTTTCTTTACTTTTGTAGAAAACAGTTGCATGATGAGCTAAAAGCCGATTAGTTGACTTTGGAAACCCGGAAGTAGATCCTTAAAGATTAAGTTGTCGATTTTAGGTTAGAAAATATTTACAACATTTTATTTATTTTTTTTTTTGAAAAATAATCCCGAATGATTCTTTAATTATTGGAAACCAGTTGAGTTGAGTGAGAAAAAGCTTAAGTTTGAAAAAAACCATTTGAGTGGTAGTTTCTTTCAATTATAATGTGATACCCGATGGTAAAATTTAAAACATGTCGTTTTGTAGTTTAGAAAACCTTACTATTCCTATTTTATCGAATGTTAACCCAATAATTTATTAAGTCAGGTTTGAAATCAAGTCCAACCACGTATATAATCAAGACATAATTTAAAAAGGCCTTTATACAACCCAAAAATCAAAATAAACCCAAATTTAATAAAAAAAAGAGTACCAAAAGCAAATCCGTGGAACTGAAATTTATTCATGGCATGGCCCCCTCGAGTCCACCCGGCTCCTCTTCCGCGATCTAAGTCTCACCTGAAATGATAAGGGAGAGAGAGTGAGTCACCAAGACTCAGTGTATAATTCCGCCTCCCGAATAATGTAACATACTTACACACACCATGACCAAGCAATATGTATAATGCACCCAACCCTAGCCATCCATAACTCCGTTTCTACCCCGTGTGGTACCAAACCACTGGTGGTGCCAAACCATTGGTGACCCAAAGTCACGATATCCAATATTGTGGTGCCAAACCATTAGTGACCCAAAGTCACGAATAATCCATCTGTGGGGCCAACCCGTGTGATACCAAATCATGGCGGCGATCCGTAATATCAATCGTGGGGCCAACCCACGTGGTGCTAAGCCACCAGGACAAGTCGGTATGAGGTGCCAAACCTCGGTGACCCAAAGTCACGAAATCTCAATATCCGGTGTAGGGCCAACCCTTGTGATACCAAATCATGGCGACGATCCCGATATGTCAATGTGGGGCCAACCCACCGTGGTGCTAAGCCACTGGACAAGTCGCTATGAGGTGCCAAACCTCGGTGACCCAAAGTCACTAAATCAATATGTGGTACCAAACCACGGAGGTGCCAAACCTCTCGGTGTCCCAAAGACACGGATATCATCTTCCCTCCTCTCATATCACCCGACATCATGTCATACTCATGTAACTCATGCAAATCATGCAAATCATGTCAACATGCTTTGTTTTGCAACTCATAACACATATATGTCATAAATCATGATAACATATATTGAATAACAGAACTCATATCGAAACGGACTTACCCGAATCCGCACATACCCATAGGGTACCGTATCAACTTCTATACTATTTTGGCTTTTATTAACATCAGGTTATTAAAATATATTACTGAGTAATAGA
This sequence comes from Gossypium rotundifolium, assembly GCA_025506655.1. NCBI lineage: Eukaryota > Viridiplantae > Streptophyta > Magnoliopsida > Malvales > Malvaceae > Gossypium > Gossypium rotundifolium. The sequence goes on from CP106727.1 coordinate 192,955,929, forward strand.
GTGTGTAAGTTACACACCTGCTATAACGGAAGCCCTAAATCCCGAAGAGTCGATCACCACACTAGGTCCCTTGCTCCTACATTCGGCCATTACTAAGGTTAGCAACATAGGCCATTCGGCCAAACCAAATAACTCGAAAGGGTTAACGCTCGAAACCTGAGACCTTATCTAGACGCCCCTTGAATACTAGCCACCACACGCTATGTGAATCTGCTTCACTCCCCTACAATCGGCAATCCAAAAACACCCACATCAAAACCTTCGGCTTTTGAATACTTAAAGAACGGTGAACTTGAAATAGATTCTTACCACTACACTTACCAAACTGATTATCAGAGATTAGAGGCTTGGATCGATTGTTCCAAAATCCCGAAGGCCCTACAATAAATCGGTTCCAACAAAAAGGTAACTAACACCCTTGCTATCAAATGCCGAAATCGGCTCTTACCCTTATAAAAGTCAATAGAGAAAAAGAGAGAAGGAGAAATAGGCATTCGGCCTTGAGCACTTACCTTCCTCAAAAAAAACTGATTGGAGAAAGATTAGAAGGGATCACCCTTGCTTGAGATTCGGCCTAAAACTAAACAAGGAGATTCGGCTAGGATAACAAAAGGAGAAAGAGATTCGACTAGAGTCTTGAGAGTTGAAACAAATGAGATATGGTTAAAGAAGAAAGAAGAAATCGGCAAAGTAGATTAGAAGTGGGAGAGGGAAGATTCGGCTAGGAAGGCAAAGTGAATTTCGGCACAAGAGTTTTAAGAAAGAAAGAAATCAACAACATGAGAGGAAGAAGATGACTATTTTCGGCCTAGCATAAATGAAAAAAAAACAAAGAGAGTTGGAAGGGTAAATGGTTCGGCCAAATAGCAAGAAGAAGAAAAGAAGCAAAACAAAAATAACACTTAGGAATTCAAGAGAGCATTCGGCTAGGTGTTGCAACAAAAGAATTTCGGCTTTCGGTATACTAAACAAAGCTGACCGAAAATGCACTCTAACACCTAAGGAGGTTTTGGCATTCCCCTCTACTCACCTTTCCAAAACTGGCCACTCCTCTATGAGGAGTTCAAAATTTGGCCACTTCCTAAAAATGCTCCTGGCCACTAATTCAAACGAATTTGACTTAATCAAATTCCTACCTTTCCTCTCTGCCAATCATTTGAATAATTTGACTCAGTCCATCCTACTAGGCAGAGTTTGAACTGCACACAACTCCTCCCATCCCTGCCGTCAAAATAGAATGTAAAAGGTGGGATTTCCACTGCTCGAACTTGAGACCTCCTTCCCCTGCAAGCAGCGTCAATCACAGGCTCTAAGTGGCGCCTCCTTGCCACCTTACCAAGCCCCAACTTGTGCTAAAAACCCCCCTTGAATTACTTATAACCCTTAGCCCCCTTCAGCTCCTTTCACTTAAAGCTTAAAACAAAAAAATTCCTTACTACTCAGGCTTGCTCTAGGCTTACAACTAAGTCTCAAAACATCACAAATAATTACACCACAGTCCAAACACAAGTAAAACAGTTCAATTAAACTACCCCCACCTCAGGATATTACAAAATCGACACGGCCTGGGCCCAAGACCACACGGTCGTGCCTCATTAAATTACTAGAACACGGCCTGATCCCGATTCACACGGCCGTGCCTCATTAAATAAATCCAAACACGACCTGACCATGACTCACACAGGCGTGTGCCATGGCCGTGTCCCTGTCCTGGCAAAGAGCAATTTCATTCGGAAAAGGATACTTAGGGCCAGAGAAATGCATTTCAAGAGCCTATATAAACACCCTAAATATAACATGAAAGGGGGCGGTTAGCTAGGCCAAGGAGCTGAGCCAGAAAGGTAAGATTTGTGGGAATCACTTGAAGATAGCCAATTAATCCATCTCAAGAAGCCCAAATTCTACTCAAGACGGCGAATTTCTCCTTCAATTCCTTCAGGGGGTTTTAAGGATTTCTTATGTTTTGTTTTATCTTTTCTTCTGAGATGTTTTCTTTTATTGTTATGAACTAAGCCCTTCAGATACCTGAATAGGATGAAACCTAAGACGGATCTTGTTATTATTTTCTGAACTATATAATAAATACTTGATTTGTTCTTAATTATGTGTGCTTAATTCTTTTGTTAATATTCCTGGGATATTGATTCAAGTTGAATGTGCTTAGGTGGTGGAGCAAAAGTCCCTGCCTAAGAGTAGATCTAGCATAATTAAGCGGAGTTGATCGCACGCCTAGAGATAGGGTGACGAGATTTTGCCGGATTAGGGTGAAACCTAATATGGGAGTCTATAAATCGAGTTAATGCAATTCTAAGAGTTTTAATTAGAAAGAGATTCCAATTAATCAACCTACGGTTAGACGTTAGTCACCTCGAGAGAGGGTTTAATATAAATTAGGGAATCCTACGGATCAAGTCAAGTGAATAAATCGTCTGGTTAGTGTTAGATAACAAGTGAAGTCTAGGTGGATTCTTCCTAAGGGTATCGTCTTAATCAACTGAGTTTTCCTAACAGTATTTCCCCAATTCATTCTTTTTGTCTTTGCGTCTTTAGCTTAGTAGTTAGTTAAATTTAGATTAAACAACAACTTCACTTATTTTAGGCTAGATAAAAAAAAAGTTAGTATTAGTACTTTTAGTTCCTTTTGGTTCGACAATCCGGTCTTGCCTAAGCTATACTACTTTTCGATAGGTGCACTTGCCTTAAATCATTGTCAGAGTTAGTTTCCAAGTTCGATCATTCTCTTTATAAATTTTAAGACTCGACAAAACAACGATCAAGTTTTTGGCGCCGTTTCCAGGGAACTAAAATATTAAGAAAACTTAACTTTTATTACTTTAGACATTTTTTTTTTATTTTCCACAATTTACTTTTATTTTTGTCTTGCTAAATTTTCTTTCTTTTCCTAGTAGGTACCTCTAGTTTATGACTAGAAGGAACCCGAAAGGACCACTAGTATACGACAGTGATATTGAAGCTACAGCTCGCAGGAATCACAGAGAAATTAGGCAAGCCCTAAATTACACAAAAGAAGAGCGAGAAGGCAGATCCAATCATACTTAAGGGATGGACGAGAATAATCCACCACCACAAGATGTGACAGAAAACAATGCTCTGCGTACTATGTATGATTATGCTAAACCTCATTTAACACGAGCAGAATCGAGTATTGTTAGGCCTGCTATAGCTGCTGATAATTTTGAACTAAAGCCTAACACTATAAAAATGATTCAACAATTGTTCAATTTGATGGTTTGTAGGACGAAGACTCGAATACTCATATAGCTAATTTTTTAGAGTTTTGTGATACCTTCAAAATAAATGGTGTTTCTGATGATGCCATACGTCTTCAGTTATTTCCCTTTTCATTACTTCAGAGAGATAAGGCTAGTGGCTTCAATCAGCTCCACTGCAACTTCAGGAAGATAAGATCCGCCAATTTGTAGCTTTAATCTATTCCACTATATCTTTAGGGAAATAAGATTCACTATCTCCAGTCTGCTCTGCTGCAACTTTAGAGAGATAAGGCTAGTGGCTTCAATCTGCTCCACTGCAACTTCAGGAAGATAAGATCCGCTATCTTCGATCTACTCCACTACAACTTCAAAGAGATAAGATCTACAACTTTAATCTGCTCCACTGCTACTTCAGGGAGATGAGATTTGTGGATTCACCGATCTTGCTACACTGTCCTCTGGGGAACATGATGTATAGAATCGATTTCATGTGCTTATGCTTTTGCCAAATGATTAGGATGTCATGATCAAAATGAATCAAATGCTCTAATTGGATGTGTATGAATGATATTTACATGAATGCATGAGCATGATCCTTTTTTAATGTTTGGGTTGTCATTGCTCATTGTTCATCAATGTTGTATCACTGAGGTGTTATTATGCCCTCTTTGCTCAGCTGGTGTCTTTAATAGAAAATTCGAAGAAGTAGTCACAATTTAGACTCTTCTTTCTCAAATATTTCCAACCCTTAGGTTTGGTGAGTTCTAAATAATAGTCCTGTTGTAGGTTCTTGTACTATTTAGAAGCTTCCAGAGTAATACGCAGAACTCCTTTTGTGAAAGTATTATTAGTCCATTAGTCATTATTTCAATGCCAAATGCTTGAAAAAGATCATAATGATGGACAAAATTGAAAGTTATTAGGAACAAAATATGAAAAAATGGATTAATCAAAGAAAGCAAACATTGTTGAAATACAGAACAAGAGAGAGGAAAATAAGTGCCTTAGTATCGCAGCATGAGCTTCTCTGCACGAACTTCTTGAGGGCTCTTTTTTAGCTCAATATGTGTTTAGGGGGTCTAGAGTACTCTGTCGATGCCCCAAAACGTAACATATCTCCTTCTTGTTAATTCGGAGAAAGTAAGACTACCGCATACCCTATTTTTTATTAAAAATTAAATTGCCCTTTACGGGTTTTTAATTCAAAACCCTTTTAGTCTCAAGACGCCCTTTGCGGGTTTTCACCTTGGCCTCTCCTTTTTCTTTTCTTTTCTTTCTTTCTCTTTTTAAAAGTGGAGTATTTCTTGATTGAATCTGAATTCACAGGATGAGGCAAGCTCTTTCCATCCATGTCGATCAACATCGACGCTCCTCCAGAGAAGGCTTTTTTTACCACATAAGGTCCTTTCCAATTTGACATCCACTTTCTTCAGAAGTCCTTTTGTATGGGAATGATCCTTTTCAAAACTAGGTCTCCATCATAAAATTCTCTAGGGCGAACCTTTTTGTGGTTAGCTCGTATCATCCGAATGGCTCTCAACCTCTTCTTTTCGATTAGATTCAGTTGATCATATCAGGATTGGATCTATTTTGCTTTAGTCCTAACAAAACTCATAGAGGGAATCTCAACCTCAATTGGTAGAACCGCCTCTATTCCATAAACCAAAGAAAAGGTGTTGCCCCGGTGAAAGTCCTGGTAGACATTTGATATGCAAATGGTAACTTCTCATGCCAATCTTTAAAAATCTCGGTCATTTTCACCATGATCTTTTTTTTTGGTTGCCTCCATTGCATTGTTCATTTTGAGGCGATATGGTGTTTTAATCTTGAATAGACTGCAAACTTCTGATATCGTGTTGTTGTTCAAATTTAATGCATTGCCAGATATGATCCTTTTGGCATTCTATACTGACATATGATCTTTTTTTCAAGAATTTGCTGACTGTCGACCTTGTGCCATTGGCATACGAAGCAGCTTCCACCTACTTAGTGAAGTAATGGACGACCATAAGGATGAATCGATGCCCGCTAGAAGCCTTTGGTGAGATTGGCCCCCGACATCCATGCTCCACATAAAGAAAGTCCATGGAGATGTCATACATGAAAAGATGAAGGAGGCAGAGGAATCTTGTCTCCATAAATTTGGTACTTATAGCATTTCTTGATATAACTGATGCAATCCCCTTCCATGGTGGACTAGCAGTACCCAAACCTCATGATTTGCTTGGCCATTGTAACACCCTAACCCAAAACTATCGCCGAAATAGGGTTAAGAGGTATTACCAAACAATTAGAACATTTCACTTTCATTTTACGACACAAAGTCAATCAAACATATTCAAATACTAGCATATAGTCCCTTATTGAGGTCTACGAGACCTCAAACACGTGTTAGAAAGAGGTTGGAACTAAACCAAACACTTACAAAAATTTTCAGAAATTTAAATATTCTTTAATACTGTAAATGTCACACGCCCATGTAGTCAAGCCATGTGCCTCACACGACTACCAGACACACCCATATGTTTAGACCGTACCAAAATAGAGCATATATACTAACTTGTTCCCACGGCCACTAGACACGCTCATGTGCCATGGCCGTGTGTAATTAAGTTAGCTACTGACTTGGTCACAAGGCCACCAGGCACGCCTATGTACCACGGTGTGTAACCTGCCCAGGCACATTTGAAGTAGCCCTTGAGCCATACAGCAGAGACACAAGCTTGTATCCCTTGGCCGTGTAAGCGAAATAGGTCATTTGCATGACCAATTTGCCACCCACATAAGGATCATCTCTATAAGCACAAATCTCATGTATTTAAACATCAGTTGGAAACCAAAACATACCATCATATACACCAAATAATCACCAACAACATCATCCATTTCCTTACTCAAAATCAACACAAATAAGTCCATCCAAATACCAATTTCACAACCTAAAGTATACAAGTTAAGCATCATGTAATTCTTACCACAATTCACACTTAATCCATCATTCTCATCAACCAAATAATCATGAAATATACTTTATTCATAGCTCATTCATAAATTCAACATCATTCAACTTCCAAGCCAAATCACATGGCAAGGATTAAGCATTTCAAAACATGCCATAACTTCTAGCCTATATATGCCATATTTCAACTATAATCATCTTTCCAAAAGTACCCAAAAATTGATTGTCGATAGTGTGATAATGATGCTGACGATCCCTAGATCTGAGCTAGCCTTACTGACACTGTAAAATAAAGAAACAAATCACACAGTAAGCTTTCAAAAGCTTAGTAAGTTCATAATATAATACATATTACTCAATAGTACCACATCAATACATAATTAAACCATCACATAGATAAATTGCACAATTAGGCTCATCATCAATCTCAACCATATGCTCAAGTAACTATTCATTCAACTCTTAAGGCTATCATCAACCACATAGGTTCAAACGTACATTAATCAACACATAGTTACTCACCATTCTTGCTACTTAATTGCTCGATATTACCTCTCGTTCAACCTTTGCTATTTCTTTAATTTATTTGCACACTTAGTGCCAATTTCATAACCAAAACATAATCATCATTGCACACTTAGTGCCAATATATTAAACCGAACTTATATCGGTATCTCACACACAGTGCCTATTCGATAAGCCGAAGCTTTTATCTTTCCACACAGTGCTAATCATTAAAGCCGTAGCTTCTATCGTTTTGCACACACAGTGCTAATCAACTCTGTATCAACTCAATTTCGCACACTTAGTGCCTCAATACTCAAACTCGTACATAACACATTCTATTCCACTAATATACATTCATTCATTTCTCACCACATAGATACTAGTTTAATAGCAAGTATTATATCCAAACTTACCTCGGACATCGATATACCGAAACGGTCGATTAATCGATCACTTTGTCTTTGCCTCAATCTCGATCCGAACTTATCATGTTTTGGTCTATACATATTCAAATTCAACTCATTCAACCACCAATTCATTCAATTTAGTCCTCATACACAAATTTAGGGCATTTTACAAAATAGCCCTCATATTTTTCACATTTCGACACTTTAGTCCCTATTTCATAAAATTATCAAATACATACAATTGCATATCACATATGCTTAGCCAAATTCTTCCCATGCTAATACAAGCCCACACATTTCATTTATTCCATAATTTAGTCCTTCAAAATATTATTATCACAATTTAGCCCTAATTAGCTAAACTCACCAAGGATTCAAGAACAAAACATGTTCATTAAACACATATCTTTCATTTAACACCAATACTCATCACAAAACTCACCATTTCATCAATGGCACATCTCTTAAACATCTTCAATTCACAAAATTAAGACATGGGTTAGCTAGAGCACGAAGCAACAATTACGAAAATGTAGAAATTATCAAAAACCAAGCTCAAACATACCTTAAATCAAGCCAATTGCTTGCATAAAATCACAAAGCTTCAAACCCTTACTCTTTCTTCAACTTTCGGCAATAACAAAGATGACCATAGCTTGTTAATTCCTTTTTGTTTTATTAAAACATATATATCATCATTTATCAAGTTACAAATTTAACCTTACTAATAAACATTATAGCATATAATATAATTGGTTATAATTGTCCATCTACCATCCACTATCTTTAATAATGGGCTAATTGCCTCATAAGGCCTCCACATTATAAAGACAACAACAATTAAGCACTTAACAATTAGCACACAGTATTTTACATTTTATGCAATTAAGTCCTTTTTCACAATTCGACACACAGTTGATAAAGTTTTCACACGAATCTTTCACACAGGCTCAATCACACATTATAAATATCAAAAATAATTTTGAAATATTTTTCTGACCTCAGATTTGTGGTTTCAAAACCACTATTTCGACTAGGGTCTAAACTGGGCTGTTACAACCATTGTAAAATCATTAGCATGTGTTCCTCTTCTAAGATTTCCTTAGCCTTAACAACACCCACACGTCTCAGTAGCCAGGGCCTATCCTGATACGATCATCAAAAACATCTTTGAATTCTTGGAATAACTCGATGACGTCTCGCTTTATTTCTGTGGTGATACAGGCTCCGATCTTCACCTCTTTCCCTTCTCCTAAGCTCACAATGACTTTTTGTAAGGTAGGATCTATTTTTCATCTTGTTTTACCATCCTTAACAAATCAGGAGATAGGTTACACTCTTTGTCATCTTCAAAGTCTTGAGATCCATCTAGACACATATCTTGCTTAAAAGTAGATTCTGAGTCAGTAGCAGCATCGTCCATGTCATTGATATCTAAAGACCTATTGTAGGTATGAAGGAATATTCTAAGAATAATTATTTATGTGGTATAAACATGAATGAAATAAATGAATAAAATAATAAAAATGTATTTTCCATTCAAAATAAAGATGTTGGACATGAGCCTATTTCACGAAAGGATTCTTATTGCTTCTAGGCTTAAAGCAACAAGCGTGTTTTGAATATTACTCTAAATTAGATCTAAAAATACAGGGATCTCTTCCACAGTCCCATTGTTCAAAACACTCCCAAGTATGTAAGTGCAGCCACTTGGAAAATTCTATTCCCCGGTTCCATCTTCAGATACAGTGTTAATGTTTAGATTCCCGATATTCCTTCCAGGCTTTTGACCTCTTCAAGGATATCCAACTCTTTATTATCCATCAGGCTCTACACCAAAGCTTTGAATTCAGCACACTCTTGAATTTGATGACCTTCTTCTGCGTGAAATTCACAGTGGCTCTTCATCCCTTTGGGTACCTCCTCCGAAGTCTGAATGATTAATCCCATGTCTATCATTTGTTTCAAAACCCATTTCAATGGGGTTTTTGCTTCTGTAATATTCCCTTAATTCTTTTCCTCGTATTCTCAATTATAGCGTTTACCCCTTTGTCAAAATGGTTGGGTAACAGATTTTTTGCATCAGATGGATCATCTAATTTCACAATACCCATGTTGATGAGTCTTTCGGTTATCTTTTTGAAAATGGTGCAGTTCTCAATTGAGTGTCCTGTGATTCCTACGTGGTACTTGCATTGGGCGTTCACATCGTACCATTTGGGGAACGGAGGCTGCATAGGTTCTAAGTAGAAAGGGGATGCTATATGTACATCAAATAAACTTTGGTACAACTCCCCATACATGATCGGGATGGGCATAAACTGGAGTTTTTCTGAGTTCGATCTTGGTTTAGAATCTTGCTTTGGGGGACTTGAGTGCTAGTAGTTGTCGTCCTTGGTTGGTTTATGGTAATATGCTTTGAATAGCCCTTATTATACATACTCGCATTATTCGCCTCATTTTCCCTCTTCCTCAGGGCCTTTAAAGTGTTGATTTTGGAGCTCCTCTCTCACCTTTTTCGTTTGTAACGATCTTCAAATTATTTTGGGAGCTCTACTCTAGCTTTTTTGTTTCGCTAGATCATCTAGATCAAGGACAACGGGATTGATTAGATTATCCCTGGACTAGAACCTGAACCTGTCAAAAAGTTCACCGGTGTCGAGGTACCGGTTTGATATTATTGGGGTTCGATAGTGATGGATACCCCTTGCGGATACGGGTCTGGTTGGGTTTGAACGCTTATTGGGATAAAACCGGGGGTAAGTGGGGTCCTCGTTATCATCCCTTGAGTTAACCACGGTGCTCTTCCTTCCAGCCATCAATTGCGTCAATTGGCTTATCATATTTCTTTGGGATTCCAGTATTTGATCCCTCATATCCCGTTGTACTTTTACTAACTGTTCCTACAGTTGCGCTTGCAACTAGTCTTGCATCTCTTTTTGAATCTGTTCTAGCCTTTTCAATATTTGGTCCATTACTTTAGTTTTGGCTCGAGTACTGTAAGGATGTTCAGTTTGTTGGCTTTTGTTGGTTTCCAAATTAACTGAAATAATTTTGATTGAGTTAGGGTCTTTTCGTGAAATTTAATGCATACGATGCAATGTGATGCAAATGCATGAGATGAATGCAAAAAAGAGGCATTGACTCTGATTCAATTCTGTTAGAACAACTTTACTAGAAAATAAATTTCTTTACATAAAACATATTACATATACGGTCTTGCCCTAATACCCGAAGCGAAGACATCGATCATTTTCTTCATATCCGGATATTAAGATCAAATCTCGCGAATTTTTCCAATGGATGCCTTTACTAGCTCCTTTTTGCTTGATCCGGGCTGGGACACATTGCTCACTCTATCCACATGATGCTTGTTTGCATTCTTTAAGGAAATCGGGACATTAACGGCTCTCGAATAATCTTTGTCGGCTTGAATCCTCAGGCAACAAAGCGAAGTCGTGTACTCATCCTTCAGATCATCACCCTTCTCTCGTTGTATTTACTCGGACCATATTTGGTGGTCGCATTATCCTCCACTTTATCAAGAAATCTATTTTCCATGACAAGCTCGATATTTAGCAATTGAACGTGAATCAACACCTCTTTTCTATGATGGAAATGCAATGCAATCATAACTAGAACAAAGAAAATACGTCAGTACAAAATCATAAATAACAAATAGAGCACCTACTTGGATGATCACTAGGGGTTTGGAGTGGTTCTACCTAGGGTGGGCTCTTAAGGCTCGCTATATGTGGTTTGGTTCTAAAGTAAGGTACCTGAACCTACAGATTCCTCGATCCGCACCCATTATAGGCTCATACAGACCAAGTTCAATTCAGGGGAATACATTTCCCTATGGCTATATGGAGATGAAAATCTCACGAAGACATAGGTACGGATGTATCCCGAAAGCGATCCACTATCCTACACGGAGGTGAAGACCTCACGAAGGAATAGTTTCTCACTCCCACTTAAAAGGGTAAGATCGACCAATCATGCGATGCAATGTGCAAAAAGATACCAAAACTTAAACCAACACATCAATTATAAACTACAATGATGAAGATCGTAACAAAGACGGACGAAATGCAACGAAAGGATCGTACATTTAAACCATGTTTTCAATTTTCGCAAAAGACAAAAAGTAATCAACTCGTGGCTTGACTCTCTTATTTTGGATCCCCAGTGCAGACGCCAAGCTGTCGAAACCATTTTTTTTGAAAAAAAGGGTCGACTTAATATTTTGAAAACGAAAATGAAAAATGGGAGTCGCCATCAATCCTTTTTTTATGAGATGTGATCGGGTCACCTCGTAATTTAATCATTTTAATAAAAATTTAAATTTACCAAAAAGACGAATTTTGGTCTATGAAATCCAGAAAACGGGTTCAGGAGTCGGTTACGCACGAGGAAGGGTTAACACCCTCGATATGCCCAAAATTGGTACCTAATTGATTAATTGATGTCTTTAGTGTCGAAAATTAAAATTTGAAGAAAATTTTAAAATAGGATCCTTTGTTATAAAGTTAAAAATTTTCAGGAACAGGCATATTTCACATTAATCGAGAAAAAAATTACGTCCTGTAAGTTAAGACACAATGTCTTAAATTCCCAATACGAGATTAAACACCGAAAAATTATTTATTTTGAAAGGTATTTGATTATCTCGGCTTTAGAAAAAAATCATATTCTGTAAGTTAGAATACGATCTTTTTGAATTTCGAAACATGGGATATTGCTTTGTGAAAACAACATTTTAATGTATCGGGTAAATGTAAAGTGATTTTATGGTAAAATGGGAAGCGAATTACGATCGATATAATAGAATAATAATAAAGATGATAACATAAATACAATAATAATAGCGAATAACATAAACTTATAGGTATATAAAGACATAAATGAAATAATGAATGAATAAATATATAATAAGATAACAATAATGAGGACAAAAACAAAATAAAAATGAAATAAATAAAATAATAAAGGAATAATAAATGAAATAACAAAGGAAATTCTAGCGAAAATTTAAATTAAAGATAAGCAAATATAGTTATGAATAAAGAAACATTGAATGAAATGGTTTAAAATAATAATAATAATAATAATAATAATAATAATAATAATAATAAACGAATAATAATAATAGAAATAAAATAAATGAATAATAGTAGTGATAATAATAATAATGACAATAGTGCAAAAACAATAATAGTGATGATAATAATAATAATAGTAATAATAAAGTAAAAATACAATAAAATGATAAATTATTTTAAAGTACTAAAAGTGAAGAGCAATAAATAAATGAATAATAAATAAATAAAATAACAAATAAATAAATAACAAGTATAAATAGCAAGTAAAATAATATAAAAAAATGAATCCATAAATGAGTGTGGTATTAAATTGCAACTAAAATAAAATTGGGGGCCCCAAATTATAAATAAAACACAAAAGGGACTAAATTTAAAGAAAAATAAAATTAAGGATCTGAATTTAAAAAGAAAGAAACGAATTAGGACCCAATGTGACGCGTGTAAAAATAAGAGGGACCAGATAGGGAAATATCCCCTTTCTCTGTGACGCAGCGTTCTAAGGTGGACCTAAATTGAAACCGATGCAAATTATAGGTGCAAATTAAAAATAAAAAACTTGATTGTGAAATGTTAAGAAAGCAGAAGGGCCAAAAACGAAATAATTCCTCGAAAGCAGAAAAACGCGGATCCTCCCTAGCGGGTCGGGTCAACACGCGGGTTTGAGGCTTAAATGGCATCGTTTTGGCACTTTAACAGCCAAAGTGAAACGGCGTCGTTTCACGTTGCTATATAAACTAAAAATTAAAGAAAAGAACATTTAGTCCGTGTCTTAAAAAAAAAAAAAGAAGAGGGGTTTTCTCTCCATTTTCCTCTGGGTTTTAACCCAGAAACTGGCCGTGCAGGCTGTCGGTGGGCCGTCGCCACTCCGCCTCAGCTCCGCCGTAGCTGGTGGTTGGAGTCGCGCAAAACAGCCTTTTTGCACCCCTTTTCAGCCCCTCTTTTACTTTAAAAAGAAATACTTCCAAATTCAATATTTATTTTAAAAAATAACAGACGAGATTCATAAAATAAAGGGATTAGAATTCCTTTCAAACCCTCATTCGAACCTTCGTGGTTCCGAGGTATTCAGACGACCGTCGACGACCGCACCTTCTATCCAGGTAACCCCCTTTTTTTATTCCTTTATTTTATATTTTTAAAGTAAAACAGAAATAAAAAATAACGAATGCGCAAGGAATCACCTTGTTTATGTTTTTTTGATTAAAAATCTCCTTTGTCTATTGTATATTTTTTCCTCCCCTATACAAGATTTGTTCATGGCTTTTATAGCCTTTTCATTACAATATTTTTATTGTTTGCCTACTGTTTTTGCTTATACTTTTGCTGCTTCTGTTTTGTCTTCTTTTTTCCATTCTTGCAGGTCTTCGTGAGGAGGTCAACGAGGGGCTTGCTTCTTTGGTGAAAGGCGGAGCAAAGGGCGCATCAGGGGGGGCTTATCGGGACGAGGCGCGGGTGCGACGATCGAGGGAGGCATGCGACGCCAGAAACCCTAGGGTTTCTAGCTTTTTCCCGAAAGATTTTAATTTTGGGCTAGTTTGGGCCTTGAGACTTTGGATTAATTGGGCTCGTTTTGGCCTGTTTAATTTTATTAAAAGCCCGGACGAATTTGGGCCTTTACAGTGACATTTTGAAATAAAAAAGTACTAACTTAATAGCTATTAAATAAAAAAATGGTGTTGTAATTAACTAGAAAACAAGGGAAGAAATGAAATAGATAGAGAAGAACATAGGCAAACCACAAGGGTTCAATGTTTTTTAATTCACCAAATTAAGGCCTCAGAGTACAATCAAAAGGTGATATATATAAAGACACAAGTTACTTAGATGCAGAGAAGCTGAGAGAGGGGGAGGGGATGGGATGGTTACATAGTACTTTATCTTTTTCGCTTGTGGAAGAACAACTCTGCTTCAAATTCACATAAACAATGGAAATTAAGGAAATGTTATTATGTTCCTTAAGTGCTGAAGGGTCTGTTTGAAGCTGGAATCTTAACAATTTTGGCATCTCCATCAATGCTCTCATCAACATTGATTGATTTAGCATTGTTTGTGATTGGCAATTCTTGCAGGCCTTTGCTTTTCTCATCACTTTCTGGGCTTTTCCCATCTTTGCTTTTACCCCACACCACAGTGTAAAGCCCTGAGACTATGATAATGGCTCCAAGAATGCTGAAATCAACCACACACCAAAAAAAAAAAAAAAAATCGAAGCAGCATCAGAATCCACCAAAATGAATAAGACTTGTAAATTGTTTTAATGGTGATTTTGCATTGTGTCACTATCTGGCAGAAGTAATTATCTTTAACACATGATAGTGAACGTATTTCATAATTGTTGTCAATATACCTTCCAAGGTGGACTTGTTCTGATAAAACAAAGGTACCGAGAGCAGCAGTGATGATCATGCATAGAGGGCTGAATGACGTAAGGAACACCGGTCCTCGTTCCCGGATCACCACTCCTTGCACGTAATACGCAATCCCAGAGCAAACTATTCCCTAATCCAATCACAAAATTGGCACATTTATGTGTCTGCTTATTTTGTTTTTACTAAACTTTTCAAAGTGCATCAATGGCTGGCCAAAAAGGCTTGTAAAGCAATAGACAGAAGGTGGTATCTCTCCTTTTTGTTTATGTTATTCATTGTATTTGGTTTTTATTGGTGCACTTACAGAGTAAGACGCAGCAAGGAGCCTTGAATCCCAACCTAGTTTCCAAGCACTTATACCCCGGACCATGATAAGGGACGCTACTGCATTTTCGATCGTTCCCATCAAGCATATCCAAGCTGTAAGAGAGAGCTCGGCTGGGTACATCTTCAACGTGAAGGACTGAACCATAAACCATATCCAATACAATTAGGTGGAGAACATGCATGTAGTGTAAACCAAACTTTGAATATGTTTCCACTCACTTGCAAAATAAAGTAACTTGACCAGCTTAAGATACTTGCTAGAAGCATTATGGTGCCAGTAACCCAGTGTTTGTCTGCAGATTCAGTGGTGGTGCCATGGTGTGCCACGCCTCCTGATTTGATGAAATCAACAATTGGACCTTTGTACAAAGTCATCACCATTGCCCCTACCACAGTGATTGCTGTTCCAATGATCTTTGCCACACTGTATATCTTCTTCAAATTGATCTTCTCTAACCTGATTGATATAATTAGCATATTAAACAATGATTCAGCACATACGTGTATATATATATATATATATATATATATATTAATAAATGATGGAATTAAATTGGTCTGAATTCTTTCACCTAAAAATCATTGCCAATATGAAAGTAACAGCAGGAAGCATGTTGACGAAAGCCGATGAATATGTTGCAGTTGTCTTCATCATTCCAAGGTAGTATAAGTTCTGGTCAAGTACTGGTCTGTAGTAGACAATCAACAGCGTTATTATAGAGTATAGACCCTTTCCATGCTTTAATATATAGCACATAAGGATGCAAAAAAGAAGCATTACTCGAGCAAACCAAGAACCACAATCCTGAGGAAGATAGGAAGGGTCATCTTTGGCCGGATTTTCCTGCATAAAACAAAGGAAAGAGAGAAAACAAGCTAAGGAATCGATCCATGAAATAACGCGGTCTATCTATTTGAGAAACTGTGAGAAGAAGAGGAAACCTTTCGAGAACAAAGGCAAAAGGAGCAATGATAATGGTGGCAACAACATGACGATAGGTACAAAGGATGAAGTTACTCATTCCATGCTTTAAAGAAACCAAGGAGATAATATACATCCCTGCATATCCAAATTGCAGGGAGATGATTGCCAAGAATGGTTTCACTTTGTTCCATACATTAGACAAAGCTGTACATGGCATTTGGTCTCCCATTGTTTCTCTAATAGCAGTCTCTTACTCCCTCTTTTAGTTTTTCTCTATAGAGAGTACTCACTCTGACGCTGCCAACTTCTAAATGAGAACTTCCCTTCTTATAGATAAATTTCCAAGTGGAAATGAAATAAAGGTAAGTGCATTATTTTCCAATAAATATGAGAGCTGTATAAGTCCAAGGCACCAACTCTTTGATTGATTGACATCTATTATTTTTTCATTTCACAGTGTATATCTATTTGTGAAGGTAACAACTGTTATCATAATCAATTTATATTTAATTGTTTAAAAATCAAATTAAACCAAACTTAAATTAATGAAAGTTTATGATTTCAAAACTTAATTGTATTATTAAAAAATTAAAATTAAAAATGTAATTTTAACGTTAAATAAGTTTTTTTTTCTTGTTATAAATTATGTTTAAATAACTTTTCAAACAAAATTTTAAAAAAAGTTTAAAATTGAACTTTTATGTTTTTTTTTATTATCATTATTTTGTCGCTTTAACTAGTTCTTAATTAATTCAAAAGATTTCAGTTAAATAGTTTGTACTAAATTCACCATTTCTAAATAGAATTAAATCAATTAGTTAGATCGAAAATTAGTCGAGATATGAGTATAAAATTAATGGTTGGTTGACTGGTTTAACCATCGACTGAACTAATTTCTCTATCTTAAATTTCTTTAATATTTCATTTAATTAAACTGAATAAACCAATTAAATTAATTCTAAATACATTAACTAAATCAAATATAGTACTAATTCCATTCCAACCAATTCCCCCATTCTTAATATATATTTCCTTATCCATTGATCCAAATTCACCCTCTTGCATTGCTGATAGAAACCACAAAAAAAAAAAAATTAAAATAAATAGAGAAAGAAATGTGTTTATGTGGATGTGTGTGAATATGATGCTTTCCTTTATGTTATTTAAAATTTATATATTGTTTTGTGGGGATTTGATTCATTGACCACCAAATGATGTTTAGGGTAAGTGGGGATGATGCATGCAAAAATTATGTTGTTAGCTTTTTGTGTTAGAGGTGTTGGGTGCTAGAAAGCGTGGCCTCCATATATTTTTTTCTAAAATCATTGTTTGCTTAAAACACTGTGCTAGACTGCTAGTTCTTGACTTGGAAAAAATTTTCATTTTTAATACAGAATTGAAATTAAAATATATATCCGACTTAAATTAAAATAATTTTTTTAAAAATTTTTCTTTAAAATTTAATTAGTGTAATTGAGGAAATACTGTATCTTTCTTTTTCAGATTAGGGTTGGAATCTTATATAAGAAATATGTCGGTAGAAGTTTGAAACCTAAAATTCTTTGTGTTTTTATTTGATACTATGTAGTAAATAGGGTTTAAGTCCTTATCTTCTTATTGATAATCTCGAATGTCTGCACTGACATACATTTATTCTTATTCCTTTTTCATTATTTTTGTTTGGGTTTTTAGTAAATTAATTACGATAAATTTAAGTTTTCAATTAATATTAATTACAGTTTAGCCATTGTAATTTTGATGTCATCTAGTTTCTAGTGTGGAGTTCTTAATCAACGATTATTTTAGTTGTGTTATATTACGTAAATGATTTTAATATTCTGAATC
The DNA here is from genome assembly GCA_025506655.1 of Gossypium rotundifolium. Classification (NCBI taxonomy): domain Eukaryota; kingdom Viridiplantae; phylum Streptophyta; class Magnoliopsida; order Malvales; family Malvaceae; genus Gossypium; species Gossypium rotundifolium. The sequence continues at coordinate 192,973,603 of CP106727.1, forward strand.
CATGAAAGGTCTAATCCTCATACCACCAACATATAAAATTTTAATTTCGATTAAATTAAAAACTTTCATATATTTTAATTTTAATTTTTAAATTCACAGCTTGGTGTATCAACTAATGTACCAAAAGAAAAAGGCCTTAAATATCCAAATATAAAATCATTTTTAATGAATAGTTGAAGGGGAGACAATGCAAAATTGGTGCTTTCGTATTTGGATTCCAACACCAAAAATCAGCTTGGTTGATGGAATCCCACGAAACATTCGAAAAGATATGTCAGACATCTTTTATAATTATTACAACATCATTATTTACTTATATTTTTTAATTCACAATAATAGCAATCAATTTTAAATTTATATCTCAATTTTCACAAATGAAGTTTTAATGGTGTAATATTCAAAATATAATTATAATTGTTTGTGTATATAATAATTAAAGGTCAAATAAAATTATTTTTCAATATATATTAAGCTTTTGATCAAGTTAATATCATAAGTTAATCAAATATCAATTCAATTTAAAATTATTATAAATACCCTACTTTTATAAACTACCAAATATTAATGCAAGTTTTCTAACTTTAAACTTTCATAAATATATTTTAAAAATATATAAATATATTATTTTTACATAAAAATGGTCTGAAGCTCAACTAAAAATACACGGCCAGCAGTAAACTCTTTTCACCAAATGTATCAAATATAATTATTATTTTAATAAAAAACAAGAAAAGAAAAAGCAAAGGAGTTTTTTCCTTTGCTTATCCTTGATGATGATGAAGAGTCACAGAAAATGACCAGCCCTGCAATTAGCTTTTTCCAGGTTTTGTTTCCATTTCCTGATACTGTTCCCAACTGGGTAATTTCATTGACACGTATCTCAATTTCGGTTTTATTTCACTATTTGACATTCAATTCCTCAGTATCTACGATTGATTCATCGTTACTAAAATTACACAAGTATTCTGTGAAGGATTGAAGTATCAGGAACAGAAGCATGATTGTTGACACAACTTATCACCCATCTCCCATGAAATGTTATTCCCTCACCCTTCCTGCGACCCAAAGATTGAGAAACTGTATATAGCTTTATTCATTTTAAGTGCTCTTGGAATTAATTTAGACACTGTTTTTTTCGAATTTCTTTTGGAAATAACCTTCATTATAATAAATAAATAAGGGAATCTACTGAAAGTAGATGCAGTTTCTTTAAGCCCTTTCATCAGATTCAAAAGTGTGATGTACATGCATATATGGCAAGTAGGTAAGCAGATAAAATTATTCCACCCATTGGGATTTAAATTATGTCAAGTTAAAAGCGTTACTGCAAATGCATCTTTTGTAGGTGTCTGTCTGGTTCATCAATAGAATATTTTTGTCTCCTTCATCAATGTATACAAAGTATATATAGAATGTGATTTTAATTCTTGAGTATCTCAAGAAATTGGAAAGAAAAAAAATTACACAACGCATTAACCACAGTTGTTGAATAATAATAATAATAATAGACCTGAACCCGTTGTTAATATGCAAAAATAGAGTATAAAAAAAGGCGAGAACGAAAATGGACACTTTTGATGACTATTAGAAGAAATGAATAACAAATAGAATGGCTAGTTTAGCTCAATTCTCAACTGATTCAACTTCACTAAGCTTAACAAATTCAAATTCACCGTTCACAGTGAACTAAGCTTAACAAATTCTGTCCCCATCATCTGTCTGAATACTGAATCTCTTTTTATGACAGTCCAAGACCACTCCATGTTCAAATAACCAATTCATACCCAATATTACATCGAAATCACCAAAAGGCATGATCAATAAATCAACAGAAAACATTTTATCCTGTATTATCGATCGCTGAAATCAGAGCTTTAAAATTTATAAATAGAATGATCGAACCTAGAAACTAACTCTGGCAACGATTAAAGGCAAGTGTACCTATCGAACAGTAGTATAGCTTAGGCAAGATCGGATTGTCGAACCCAAAGGAACTAAAAGTACTAATACTAACTTTCTTTTTATTATTTAGCCTAGAATATGGAGTGATTTGCTGATTTAATCTAGATTGATGACTACTAAGCTAAAGACACAAAGACAAAAAGAACGACTTGAAGAATAACTTGAAGAAAACTCAATTGATCACGATATACCCTCAAGAAGAATCCACCTAGACTTCACTTGTTACTTAACACTGAACCATAAGATTTATTTACTTAGTTTGATCCGTAAGATTCCCTAACGTATATTAAACCCTCTCTGAAGCGAATAACGTCTAACCCTAGGTTAATTAGTGGAACTCTCGTTCTCTTATAATAACCCCCTAGAATAGCAATAAATAGATCTATGGACTCCCATATTAAGTTTCACCCTAATCCGGAAAAATCTCGTCACCCTATCTCTAGGCGTGCGATCAACTCCGCTTAATTATGCTAGATCTCCTCTTAAACAGGGTCTATTCCTCCTCCATCTAAGCACATCAAATTTGGATTAAGCATGCATAATTAAGAACAAACTAAGTATTTATCATATAACTCAAAAATCAATAACAAGATTCATCTAAGTTTCATCCCCTTCAGGTATCTGAAGGGTTTAGTTCATAATGAATAAAGAAAACATCTCAAGAGAAAAGATAAAACAAAACATAAGAAATCCCTAAAACTACCTAGAGGAATTGAAGGAGAAATCCGCCGTCTTGAGTATAGCTTCGGCTCCTTGAGATGGATCCACTGGCTATCTTCGAATAATTCCCACAAATTTGACCTTTTGGCTCGGCTCCTTGGCCTAGCTCATCGCCCATCGCCCCCTTTTATGATACACTTAGAGTGTTTATATAGGCTTTTAGAATGCTTTACTTGGCCTCTAAGTGTCCTAATTCGAGTATACTTCCTACTAGGTGTTTGAATAAGCTTTGAAAAGTGTTTCTTTACCTAAAAGTATCCAAATCCGAGTGAAATTGCTTTCTCCCGTGGCAGGGGCACGGCTATGGTACACGCCCGTGTAATTCGTCTTTAGGCCATGTCTCGATTCTGTCGATTGGGACACGGCCGTGTAAATCGTGGCATGGCCATGTCTTAGCTAATTGTTGAGGCACGGCCGTGTGGCTTGAAGTCCAGGCCGTGTCGATTTTCTCTTTGGCCCAAATTAGCCCGTTTTAAGCCTGTTTCTTGTTCTTTTCATCTTCGGGTGCTTTCTTGAGTATAAATATGAAAAGAAAGGATTAAGAGCACCTTTTTACATAAATCAGGGCTAAATCATCCCAAAAGTATATTAAATGTGGGCCTAAAATATGTTACTTTTACGGTTTATCAAATACCCCCACACTTAAGCTTTTGCTTATCCTCAAGCAAAATTCTCAACTTATAATTAAAATGAACTTTCCATAATTCACAATTTCTATCAACAATGTCTCATCATAATTCACAGATAATTTATACATGGATAATTTAACTCAAAGATTCCTAAAGATTCAAACAGTTCTAAGTCATATATTTTGTAGCACGAAAACATAGGTGTCACCCCTTATCTAAATAATTACCTTTAGTTCAAAACTGACAAGGATTGACATCCTCACTAAAGATTCACTCAAAGCACTCGAAGTGTTTAAGTTTCAAGAAAAGCACTCATAAGTCGAACCTGAAAAGTTAATCCCATAGGCTTGCCTGAAAATCAAATTTCCACCATTGTAATATGAGATGATACACAAATCAAAAGGTCTTTGATAGGGTTGTAACGGGGCTTAGGTTAAAGTTGTGGATAAAGGCTGAATTAGAAGGTTTAGAATCTAGATTGACCTGACCAATTACCTAATCTAAAAATAATGAACTTGAAAATAAATGATTACATCATTTGAAACTAATAATACTACTATTGATAATACTTTTAATACGAGCTCTTCTTCAACAATTGGAATTTAAACACATAAGCTCATTTAATCATATACTAATACTTGAATATACTTTGGGTTTTTTTTAAGAACAAACTAAAAAAAACATAATAAGGAAAACTTTAACAACTGAAATAAACTAACTCAGCAACTGATCAAATCAATTCTCGATAAAAGGGTAGTTAAAAGAATGGTGATAACAAATACAAAGGGTTTTGGGTTAATATTAGTGGGTAAATCAATAAAAAAAGGTTGTTAGGATTAAAAGGGGTTCACTAGGGGTTAATTTGTGAAGGTAGGCTTTTTAGTGGAGTGAATGGGTTAAAACCTAGGTGCCTTTATCATCTCAGTATATCAAATCAATAATGTGGTCTTGACATGTATAATCGAGGCAAGTTCTAAAATAACAATTCAGTGTTGACACACTCATAATTAATAAAGTGAGCATGAAAAAGGACATATGCTCTATAAGGCTCAAAATCTCACAAAATTATGGGTATTTGACATCAATCCCTATAAATTTCAAATTTTAAGGTAATATTCAAATTCAGTTCAACAACCTAGAAATTTTTGATTCTTTGAAAAATAGACTTATCATACTTGATTTTCTAGTATTCTTCAAGTACAAATCATCAATGCACAATTATCAATGACTTACTCAAAAACATATCAATAAAAATCATAAATCATTGGAAATTTCACCCTAATTGATAATATGAGAAAATTACTTAGGAACAAGACTAAAATTCAGGATTTTAGAATAATGCAAAAAGTTAGGTACTTTGACCCCCCTCACTTAAGATATACATTGCCCTCAATATACAAAGATAGATAAACAATTATGTAATAAAAAGAGAAAGGGATGAGTAACACTTCCAGAATTTTGGATGATTCTGGAAGTTGGCGGATGTCTTTGGTGACGTATAGCTTGTATAGTAGTGTAGTGCTCCTAGTGATGTGTTTGATACTGCTTAATGTATCAATGAGGAATCTTGGAGGCGTAATTAAATATTAGGAACACTTGAAGGTTAGATGTGGATGATAATCATAATAAAAGTAATGTACGAGGAGAATGTTCAAACGTAAGACAAATTAAATATTAAAATAAAGTAAAAAAAATAAGTAAACGAAAATTTAGATGAAAGGACTCAAAGGTCCTCCTCATCGGCTGGATCTGGTAGTGGTGCTGGGGATGAGATATGGAGGTGCTGGCATATTTGTTGGAGGGTGGCCTCTATCCCATCAAAACGTCTAGTGTTGTCAACGAAATACTGCTCAAACTGGTCGAGGCGTACAGAGATATCCGCCAATGAGGGTGTTACATGGGATGGCCGCTGGCTTGGAATCGGTGCCTCTTGGGATGGTTGTGGGACATCATCAATAATGTCCTCTGGCTCTGCTTCTTTGGTGGCTAGTCGGTACTGAGGTGGGTCGGTCCCACGACGATTTTTAAACATCCTCATGTGCAACATCGTCTAAATACCCTAAGGTATCATCTAACCGACCAGTGTGAGAGAGGAAGTCTAAGCCTCGATTTGGAGGAGGCCAAAGTATCGAGCTAACCGAGTGATATACGACCCCATTGACAAAATGCCCTTCCTATGCGATTCTGTCTAGTACTGCATTGCAAGCGATGAAATATGTAAGGTCGAACACGTGCCCTTCTGCCATGCACGATAGGTAGTAAACATCGTGTTTATTTACCATGCCGGTGTTCTCACATTGACCGGTGATAGTATGAGCTAGGATGGCATGGATATATCGTAGGGGTGGTCCAAGGGCTGTCGCCTTAGAGCGACTGGGGTCGTAGACGGCCGTGGTGTGGGCTAAGCTGCGCCAGTAATTCAGTAGAGTATGGTGGAGTTGACGATCTAACTCGGAGAGGTTATTTTCTTCTATGAATTCTTCTGTATAGATTTTGAGTGCTGTTCCAAATTCTGGTATGCTTAGTCAACATACCGTGCCCCCTAAATGGAACTGGACTGTTCCTGGATCATTATAATTGGTCATCACAGTCTGAAAAGTGAAAGTGGTACAGAACTCGAGTGTGAGTTCTAAATATGTCGGCTCGATGATAGAAAAGAACTGCTCCCATGGTTCAGTCGATATAAGGGCTCGGATATGGGTCGCTAGTCCGACTTGCTCCACGGCGGTCCAGTATTGTGCTTCCTGAGATTCTTGATTGAATTGAAAGAAGTGGTGTTGGACCTCGGAAGAGGAACTGGTTGAGGATGAGCCAGGTCCTTTTCACTTTTTTGAACTCGGAGCTGTTGTTCTTTTTCCACGGGATGACAACATTGTACCTGAAAAATAAAAAGAAATTGCGTATTCAAGTAATAGTTGTATCAAACTATTATCTATACAGAAATAATTGAGGCAAAACACGATGTTTCCCAATAAGTAATCAGAATGAAATGTTTGGAACAGATATAGTCAAAAGAAACTTATTAAATATATTTAACAATAGACAATAATAAAAAATTTTGCTATAACAATGAAATTGCAATCATTCATGAATAAAAAAAATGAGTTCTTCAAAGAATTTACCATACTTAAAACTAAAGAAAGTACCCTAACAAAACAACTAGTATGAAATATGTCAATTTTTAAATTAAAGAAATGAAATAATTTAAAGAACCAGGGGTGATGGTGGCAGATTTCTATAGAACACTGGCTGAGCATGAGGGTGGCGAGGCATTTCAGCACGAGCACGGTGGAAGCAAGGGCGTGGAGGTTCTATCGCACGAATGTGTTGCGGGCGCGTGGATGGTTTTGGTGTTGTTTTGATGGAAAAAACAGAGGTTAGGAAGGTCTTGGTTGGGCAGGGGTTGTGGGCGTGGCTGAATTTTGGAAGAAGGAGGCTAAAAATGGGGGGATGGACGGTTAAGGTGTTTAAATAGTAGTAGGGGCACGGTGGGGCCCACGCCGTGTTGTTTTTTCAAGCGCCCGTGTTTTTAGTGATTTTGAATTTTGGGTGCAACTGGGTATTTTAACACGGTTGGAGTACAGAGCGTGTCTTACCCGTGTTCGATAAGTCAGTATACTCCCACGGTCGTAAGGCACGATCATGTGTGGCCAGTGCTTTGGGAGTCAGTATCTTAGCACGGTCATTTAAAATGGACGTGTTTTGCCCGTGTTTGATAAACCAGTGTTTTCCATGGTCGTAAGGCGCGATCGTGTCCTGCCCATGTTTAGAATGTCAATATTTAAGCACGGTTGTTTTAGGACGGGCGTGTCTTGCCCATGTTCGATAAAAGAATTTTCTCTATTTGTACACGGCTACTGGCATGCCCATGGCTCTCCCCTGTCTTTTGCACGACCACGGGCATGCTTGTGTGTAGGGCCATCCGACCTCAACCTGCAGTTCATTGGGTCAATAAAAAAATAAAAAAATAAAAGTAAAAAATGTTAATAAATTAGTGCTCGAGTTGTCTCCCGAGAAGTGCTCGTTTATATTCTTAAGCTAGACTTTCCCTGTTTTCATTAAAAGAAGGTTCACGGAGTTGAAACTCCTCTCTTATGTCCCTAAAATCTGTACCATTATAAATTTTGAGTCGGTGACCATTTACCTTGAATGTGCCCTTAGTAGGGTGAGTTACCTCGATTGTGCCATATGGAAAAATTATTTTGATCATGAATGGGCCTGACCATCTTGATTTCAGCTTCCCAGGAAATAATTTGAGCCTTGAGTTGTATAGTAGGACCAAGTCCCCTACTTCGAATTACTTCGACTTTTTTAGGCGAGAATCGTGGCGTCACTTTGTTGCCTCTTTGTATAATATCGAGTTTTCATAGGCCTCGGCTCTCCATTCGTCTAGCTCATTCATTTGCATCATTCTTTTCTTTCCTACAGTTCTAAGATCCAAATTTAAAAACTTTATGGCCCAAAAAGCTTTGTGTTCTAACTCGAATGGTAAATGATAGCTTTTCCCGTATACAAGTTTGTACGGGGATGTCCCTAGAGGGGTTTTAAATGCTGTTCTATAGGCCCATAAGGAATCATCTACTTTTAATGCCTAATCTTTTCTATTCGATTCGACCATTTTTTCTAGGATGCGCTTAAGTTCTCGGTTTGCTACTTCAACTTGCCCACTGGTTTGAGGGTGATATAGGGTAGCTGTCCTGTGGTAAACTCCATATTTCTTTAAAACTTTTTCAAATTGAGTATTACAGAAATGAGTACCCCTATCACTGATAATAGTTCTAGGCGTCCTAAATCGAGAAAATAGTTTCTTGAGAAATTTAACTACTACCCTCGCATCAGTGGTAGGTAAGGCTTCTGCTTCTACCCATTTTGACATGTAATCAACTGCCACTAGGATGTATTTATTTCCAAATGAACTAGGGAATGGTCCCATAAAATCAATACCCCATACATCAAATAATTCACATGATAACATATATGTTTGAGGCATTTCATCGCGTTTAGAAATATTACCTGTTCTTTGGCATTTATAACATTAGATAACATACTTGTTGGCATCTTTAAATAGAGTGGGCCAATAAAAACCTGATTTGAGTATTTTGTGTGCTGTCTTAATGCCACTATAGTGTCCTCCTGAGGGTCCTGAAAGGCAATGTTCTAGGATTTTGCTTGCTTCTGGTTTTGTAACACATCTTCAAATGTCTTGATCTGCACATATGTGAAAAAGAAAAGGATCTTCCTAAAAATAGTTTTTCACATCAGCAAAAAATTGTTTCTTTTGGTGATGTGTTAGTCTTTTTGGTAAGATGTTAGTTAGTAAATAATTAGAAATATTTTCAAACCATGGTACCTCAGAATGTGTTATGGAAAAGAGTTGTTCTTCGGAAAATGAATCGTTTATCTCATTTTTATCGAGCTCTCTGATATGTGGATTCTCAAGTTTGGAGAGATGATCTGCCGCAAGATTCTCAGCTCCCTTCTTATCTAGTATTTCCAAGTCAAATTCCTATAAGAGTAAAATCCATCGTATGAGTCGAGGTTTTGCATCAGCTTTGTTTAAGAGATAGCGAAGAGCTGAATGATCAGTGTAAACGACAACTTTAGACAATATTAAATATTGCCTAAATTTGTCAAAAGCAAAAACTATAACTAGCAATTTTTTCTCTGTGGTGGTGTAGTTTTCTTGTGCGGGTGTTAATGTTCTGCTAGCGTAGTAAATTGGCTGAAAATGCTTGTCTCTTCGTTGTCCCAAAACTGCACCTACTGCAAAATCACTTGCATCGCACATTAGTTCAAAGGGTAAATTCCAATCAAGTGCAATTATAATCGATGCATTTATTAATTTATCCTTAAGTACATTAAATACATCTAAACATATTGAAATTGAAAGGAACATCTTTTTCTAGTAATTTTGTCAAAGGCTTAGCTATTTTAGAAAAATCTTTAATAAATCTTCTATAGAACCTTGCAATAAATCTTCTATAGAAAGCTGTCTAAAAGCCTAAAAGCCTTAACTGAACTAGGGGGAGGTAATTTTTCTATGGTTTCAACCTTTGCTTTATCTACCTCAATCCATTTACTAGAAATCTTATATCCTAATACAATTTCTTCTCTAACCATAAAGCGACATTTTTCCCAATTCAAGACAAGGATTGTTTCCTCACATCTCATTAGAACTCATTTTAAATTTTTAAGACAAAGATGGAAAGAATTACCAAACCAAGAAATCATCCATAAATACCTCCATGATGTCTTCCACGAGTTCGATAAAGATTGCCAGAATGCAGCGCTGAAAAGTAGCAGGAGCATTACATAATCCAAAGGGCATTCTACGATAAGCAAACGTACTGTATGGGAATGTAAATGTTGTCTTTTCTTAATCTATAGGAGCTATGGGGATTTGGAAGTAGCCAGAGAGTCCGTCCAAGAAGTAGTAGTACATATGCCTGGATAGTCTTTCTAACATTTGATCTATGAAGGATAGAGGGAAGTAATCTTTTCTGATGGCATCATTGAGCTTTCTATAGTCTATCTGGACTCTCCATCCTCAGAATCGTTCTTGTGGGGATTAATTTATTCTTCTCATTGGGCACCACCGTCATACCTCCTTTCTTTGGAACTACCGCAGGACTTACCCAAGTGCTATCAGAAATAGGATAAATTATTCCTGCATCTAGAAGTTTAATTACCTCGACTTTGACTACTTTTTTCATGTTGGGATTTAGCCATCTCTGGGGCTGCACACACGGCTTATATTCTTCTTCCATTAAAATTTTGTAGGTGCAGAACTAGGGGCTTATACCCTTGATATTAGAGATTTTCCAAGCTATGGCTTTTTTATGTTCTCTTAGTACCTTTATCAACTCCTTTTTTTCCTTGGGTTCTAGTTCTGAAGAGATAATTATTGGTAGCGTAGAATTGTCCCCGAGGAATGCATATTCTAAGTGTTTTGGTAATTGTTTCAATTCCAGAATGGGTGGCTCATCAATGGAGGATTTCTGTTTTGTTTCGTCATTATTTTCAATGCTTTCTTCTTTCACTTGCCTGAATGACGATGTATTCAAATTCATCTTATCGCCTTCATCTTCTTCCCCCTCTTCTTGAGTCAGACACAGTTCCATCGTGTAGTCATGTATGATTTCCTGCAATGAATTTTGAATGATATGATCAATAGTATCAACAAAATAATAAGAATCATCTTGCTCTTTAGAATATCGCATGACATCATAAAATTGAAACATAATTTCTTCATCGCCTATCCTTAATGCAAGTTTACCATCAACTACATCAATAACGGCCCTAACAATGGCTAAAAAAGGACGTCCTAGAATTAAATGAACATTAATGTCTTCTTCTATGTCTAACACAACAAAATCAACAGGGAAAATAAATTTTTCAAATTTTACCAAGACATCTTCGATAACTCCCCTAGGATATTTAATGGATCTATCGGCTAATTGAATACTCATCCTAGTGGGTTTTGGTTCCCTAAGATCTAATTGTTTAAACATTTTGTAAGGCATTAGATTAATACTGGCACTTAGATCAGCTAATGCTTTCTTAATATTTAGGCTACCAATTGAACAAAGAATAGTAAAACTTCCTGGGTCTTTTAATTTGGTTGGTAACTTATTTTGGAGGATGGCTGAGCATTCTTCATTAAGTTCCATCGTCGATACTTCTTCAAGCTTCCTTTTATTCGTTAGGAGTTCCTTTAAGAATTTTGCATACTTCGATATCTGTGAAATAGCTTCAACAAAAGGTAAGTTAACATGTATTTGTTTAAAAAGTTCAAGGAACTTACCGTATTGGGCATCTAGTCATTCCTTCTTTAGCCTTGCTCGATATGGGATTGGTGGTTTACTTTCTTTGTGTCACTGGATTTACATCCTCAACTCCCTCATCTCTTGCTTTGTTATCTTTGTGTGGGATTTGTTTCTTTGGTTCCACTAATTCCTTTCCACTTCTTAGTGTAACTGCTTTTACCTGTTCTATTTCTTTAGAAAAAATCTCTGCCCATATTTCACAGATCATCTTAGTAAGTAGTCCAATAGACTTAGTGAGCTCCCAGAATGACTCAGTAAGTTTTTCAACTGACGCTTGTTGATCTTTAAATGTTCTCTCAGTATCTTGGAAACTGTTTTCTGTGTCTGCCATGAATTTTGTCAGCATCTCTTTGAGGTTTGGCTTCTTCTCTTGTGGATATGGCTGATTTTGGAAATTTTGAGGAGGTTGCTATCTTTGATTTCCTTGATTTCCTTGTCCTCCCCATGAAAAATTTGGGTGGTTCCTCCAACCTGGATTGTAAGTGTTACTATAAAGATTATTATTGGATCTGAAATTATTACCTATATAGTTCATCTATTCGGTTTCTGCGTCCGGTTGGTAGGGTGGGTACTCAAGATTCACCATAGTTCCACTTGCGTTGCACTGCATGACTAGATGTACCTGCGAAGAACACAAACTATCAAGCTTTTTATTCATCATCTCTACCTGTGTTGATAGCATGGTCACTGCATCGAGATTATAAACTCCGACTGATTTTGTTGGTTTTGTCCTTGTAACTTGCCACTAATAGTTATTTAGTGGCATCTCTTCAATAAACTCATAGGCTGCTTCAGGAGTTCTGTTGTTTAGTGTTCCACCAGCGGCTGAATCAATTAGCTGCCTCGTTAAGGGGTTTACACCATTATAGAAAGTTTGGACTTGTAGCCACAAGGGTAGACCATGGTGTGGACATCTCCTCAAGAGATCTTTGTATCTCTCCCATGCATTGTATAGTGTCTCTAAATCCATCTGCACAAAAGAAGAGATATCATTCCGTAATTTGGCCGTTTTGGTCGGTGAGAAATATTTTAATAAAAAATTTTCGGTCATTTGATCCTATGTAGTGATTGATCCTCGCGGTAACGAGTACAACCACTGTTTGGCTTTATTTCTTAATGAAAAGGGAGATAACCGAAGACGAATGGCATCATTAGAAATGCCATTTATTTTGAAAGTATCACAGAACTCTAAAAAATTAGCTATATGAGTGTTCGGGTCCTCATCCTGCAAACCATCAAATTGAACAAATTGTTGAATCATTTGTATTGTGTTAGGCTTTAATTCAAAATTATTAGCAGCTATAGCAGGCCTAACAATACTAGATTTGGCTCTTGTTAAACGAGGTTTAGCATAATCATACATAGTATGCGGAGTATTGTTTTCTTCCACATCTCGTGGTGGATTATTCTCGTCCATCCCTTCAATAGGATTGGATCTGTCTTCTCGCTCTTCTTCCGTGTAATTTAAGACTCGCCTAATTTTCTGCGATTTCTCCGAGCGGTAGCTTCAATTTTACTATCGTATACTAGAGGTCCTGTCGGGTTCCTTCTAGTCATAAACTATAGGTACCTACTAGGAAAAAGAAAGGAAGAAATTAAAATTAGTAAAATCATAATAACAAAATAAAATAAAATAAATTGTGAAAAAAATAAAAATAAAAATAATGGCTAAAGTAATAAAAATAGAGCTTTCTTAATATTTTAGTTCTCCAAACGGCGCCAAAAACTTGATCGTTGAAATCAAAGCTTTAAAATTTATAAATAGAATGATCGAACCTAGAAACTAACTCTGACAACGATTAAAGGCAAGTGTACCTATCGAACAGTAGTATAGCTTAGGCAAGACCGGATTGTCGAACCCAAAGGAACTAAAAGTACTAATACTAACTTTTTTTTATTATTTAGCCTAGAATATAGAGTGATTTGCTGATTTAATCTAGATTGACGACTACTAAGCTAAAGACACAAAGATAAAAAGAACGACTTGAAGAATAACTTGAAGAAAACTCAATTGATCACGACGATACCCTCAGGAAGAATACATCTAGACTTCACTTGTTACTTAACACTGAACCATATGATTTATTTACTTAGTTTGATCCATGAGATTCCCTAACGTATATTAAACCCTCTCTCAAAGTGAATAACATCTAACCCTAGGTTAATTAGTGGAACTCTCATTCTCTTATAATAACCCCCTAAAATAGCAGTAAATCGATCTATGGACTCCCATATTAGGTTTCACCCTAATCCAATAAAATCTCGTCACCCTATCTCTAGGCATGCGATCAACTCCGCTTAATTATGCTAGATCTCCTCTTAAGCAGGGTCTATTCCTCCTCCACCTAAGCACATCAGATTTGGATTAAGCATGCATAATTAAGAACAAACTAAGTATTTATCATATAATTCAAAATCAATAACAAGATTCTTCTAAGTTTCATCCCTTGTGTATCGAAGGGTTTAGTTCATAATGAATAAAGAAAACATCTCAAGAGAAAAGATAAAACAAAACATAAGAAATCCCTAAAACTCCCTAAAGGAATTGAAGGAGAAATTTGCCATCTTGAGTAAAGCTCCGGCTCCTTGAGATGGATCCACTGGCTATCTTCGAGTAATTACCACAAATCTGACCTTTTGGCTCGGCTCCTTGGCCTAGCTCACCGCCCAACGCCCCCTTTTAGAATACACTTGAGTGTTTATACAGGCTTTTAGAATGATTTATTTGGCCTCTAAGTGTCCTAATTCGAGTATACTTCCTACTCGGTGTTTGAATAAGCTTTGAAAAGTGTTTCTTTACCTCAAAGTATCTAAATCCGAGTGAAATTACTCTCTCCCGCGGTAGGGGCACGGCTATGGTACACGCCCGTATAATTCGTCTTTAGGCCATGTCTTGATTCTGTCGATTGGGGCACGGCCATGTAAATCGTGGCATGGCCATGTCTTAGCTAATTTTCGAGGCATGGCCGTGTGGCTTGAAGTCCAAGCCGTGTTGATTTTCTCTTTGGCCCAAATTGGCCCATTTTAAGCATGTTTCTTGTTCTTTTCATCTTCGGGTGCTTTCCTGAGTATAAATATGAAAAGAAAGGATTAAGAGCACCTTTTTACATAAATCAGGGCTAAATCATCCCAAAAGCATACTAAATGTGGGCCTAAAATATGTTACTTTTACGGTTTATCAATTATCTATAGGCATATCCGGCACACTTGGTCCACAGCACAGTTTGTCCCAAATGGCTAGACACCTCTATTAATACTCTAGACATCTCAGACTTTAACTTTCCCGACTCAACCAGTTTTGAATTAATATATGAATGTGATGATCACGGGTCAATTAAAGTATAAACAGGTTCAGAATACAATAAAAATATACCTATAACGACATCGTGTGCATCACCTTCTTCCCAAGTCCGAACCACGTACGCCCTGACTGGTGCTCTAGCTTGCGACTGCTATGTAACTATATCACTGCCCATTCGTACACCTCCACCTCTGGATATAGAACCACCTCTGGCCGAACCTCTGCCTCGAGCAGTAGACACTAATCTTTGGGATGCTGCAGGTGTAACATTTTTATTCTTCAGACAGTCTTTAACAAAATGCTCTGTCAACCCGCAGTGGAAACATCCTCCAATCACTTTCTCACATTCACCCAGATGGTTTTTCTCATAATGTTCACATTCTGGAATTCCTACATCTCGGGGTGGACCTCTCACACTACCGGTAGATACTGTCGTTTGTTTTCCCCGGTTTCTATCACCTTGATCCGATCTAAAACTAGGCTCCAACCACCCCTGGATTCTTTGGATCTTTTTGGTAGTGGATTTGAACTAGTAGTTCCAACCAGTTTTTCGGTCGATTTAGCCATTTTAGGCTTTTTATCCAATCCCAAAACTTATTCTACCATTTTTGCTCGCTCAACCAATTCTACGAATTTTGTGATTCGATGGGATACCAATTGTACCCTGATTTCATCTCTTAAGCCCCATAAAAATCTCTTACAACTGTCAACCTCTGTTGGTATAAACTCTGAAGCATATCGGCTGAGTCTGGAAATTCTTGTTCTTAGTCCACTACTGATAAAACACATTGTTTCAACATCAGAAATTCTTTCTTTTTGTCTTCGATTTATAGTTCCCCAACATATTTCTTCTGGAATTCCTTTTGAAATAATTCCTATGTTACCTGTTCTGTAGGCAGATGTTGAATTACAGATTCCCACCATAGATACGCTTCTCCTTGCAATAAAGAAACGGCACAGATCAAACATTCTCGGGGGGTGCACTCCAATTGTTGCAGAACTCTTTTCGTTGATTCCATCCAGTTCTCAGCTATGGATGGATGAACTCCTTTCAGACCCAAGAATTCAGTGGCACCATATTTCTTTAATTCTTTTATCGAGGCCCGTCTCTGAGTAGGTGTAGATGTTGTAGTAGGAACAGTCCCCGCTACTCTTTGTAAGGCATCAGCAATAACTCGTAATAAATGAGAGTTATCTCTATCTCTATCACTTCCCCTTTCCATATTAGGGAGTTGGTTTCTCATTGGATTTACACTAGGTGTTACTAATTCTGTTTCATCTAATCCTTATGATTCATCATCTCCGATATACATTTCTTGGTCAATATCATTAATGTGTTCATCTGACATCTTTTATCTATAAAATAGAAATAAACAAATAAGTCAGCATCCAAATCCCGACTTAGTTTCGACTCAACAGTGGCATATACCTCTAGACTCAATTTTGACTTGATTTAGTCCGAGAATCGACTAAACCTAAATAGCTCTGATACTAACAATTGTAACATCCCATAACCTTAAACCGTCGCCGGGACAAGGTTACAGAGCATTACCTGACATATCGGACAATTTACGATTATTAAAAAATAATTAACATACATATTATAATTTAGTCATTAAGTCCCTTTTATGGACCCTCGAGGCTTATAATACATGTTAGAAGTGAATCGAGACTTGTTTGAGTACTCCGAAAATTTTTTGTAATTTTTATTTATTTATTTATTTTTGTGAACTCAATATAATTTATTTATAAACATTTAACCTTCGCTGCAATTTCAAACCGCAACTAATTTACAATCAATATGACAACCAATACATTTTCAAATTCAAACATACCTAATTATGCCTAAAACATTGACTTGATAATTTACTCAATGAACATTCTTAACATCATTTAAAATTGGCTAATAGACTTCATTCATTCTCCATTTCAAATTTCATACCATATACATCATTTCATATTTAACATCTCACTTAACCAATTTCAAAACAACATTTGACATCCTTTACAACTACTATTCACATTGATCTATAAATTTAACCTAGGTACATGCCACATTTACCAAAAAGATAGATACTTCACCAAAGTTTAGCTGAGGTCGGGATTGTTCTGGATGCAGAACCGAAACACTTTATTTCTACTGATTTGAGCACGGAGAACAACCGCACGCTGAGTATGGATATACTCAGTGGTATTACCATAATTCAAATTTGTAACATTATACAATAAATTATATACATTCAATTTATGCCTACAATTATTCAATAATTATTTCATACTTTAAATCAACTTGTTCAATAATAATATGCATTATTTCAAATCTTGTATTTAATTGAATTCATACATTATTTCACTATCTCAATTTCATTAGATTTTTTACATCTCATTCCAATAGCTCATTTCATTTCATATACAATTCATTCAATTTATTCAATACCAATTCTATTGCAATTTGTTCTTTTACCCCTATTAACATAACTCGGACCTTGGCGGATACACGGATCCAACCAACACACCAATACGACACATTGTGCCTAATAAATATTGCCGAAGCAAATGGTACTCAGTACCTAATCAATATATCAGAAGTAATAATACGACACACATGGTGCCTAATACGACACATATAGTTCCTAATTGACTCGAGGTCGAATATCCCTGAACACTTCCAATCTTATGGCATGCTAACTATATCCGACTTAGCCCTACTAGTTAATAGGGTATTCAATATACTTTCTCAATTTAATTTCAATAAAATCCATATCAATCACCAATTTCCATATTCCAATTCAATACCACAATAGTTCAATAATTCAATTCAAACCATTTCAATTTCCATTCAATAATCATATTTTAATTTCATTTTCTCAATTCAATATACATCTCAATTACTCACATATAATCACAATTCAATCTAATTCATTCAATTTAATACTAATACTTACCTCAATTTGCTTCTCATGCATATTAATTTAAAATTCAACAATTAATAATTAAATTCGAATTATGGTAATACGAACTGAAATTCCTCAATCTATCCCTCATCCACTTTTTCCTTTCCTTTCTTGGTCGACGACTCTAGTACGATATTAACAATTAAACTTCAATCCTTGAAATCTCTAATTTCCCTTTTCTTTCTTTTCTCCTTTCTTTCTTTCTGATCGCTGAAATTAGAGCTTTAAAATTTATAAATAGAATGATCAAACCTGGAAACTAACTCTGACAAAGACTTAATGGCAAGTGTACCTATAGAATAGTAGTATAGCTTAACCGGATTATCGAACACAAAGGAACTAAAAGTACTAATACTCACTTTCTTTTTATTATTTAGTCTAAAATATGGAGTGATTGGTTGCCTTAACTAATTTACGACTTCTAAGCGAAAGATACAAAGATAAAAAGAACGAATTGGGAAATAACTTGAAGAAACTCAATTGATCACGATGATACCCTCAGGAAGAATCCACCTAGACTTCACTTGTTACTTATTACTGAATCATATGATTTCCTTATTTAGCTTGATCCGTAGGACTCCCTAACCTATATTAAACCCTCTCTCGAGGCGAATAACTTCTAACCCTAGGTTAATTAGTGGAACTCTCGTTCGCTTATAATAACCCCCTAGAATAGCAGTAAATCGATCAATGGATTCCCATATTAGGTTTCACCCTAATCCGACAAAATCTCGTAACCCCATCTCTAGGCGTTCGATCAACTCCGCTTAATTATGCTAGATCAACTCAAGCGAGGTCTATTCCTCCTCCACCTAAGCACATCAGATTTAGATTAAGCATGCATAATTAAGAACAAACTAAGTATTATCATATAATTCAAAAAATAATAACAAAATTCATCTAGGTTTCATCCCCTTCAAGTATCTGAAGGATTTAGTTCATAACAAATAAAGAAAACATCTCAAAAGAAAAGATAAAACAAAACATAAGAAATCCCTAAAACCCCTAGAGGAATTGAAAGAGAAATCATGCGTAGTCTTGAGTAGAACTCCAAACTTCTTGAGATGGATCCACTGGCTATCTTCGAATGATTCCCACAAATGTGATCTTTCTGGCTCGGCTCCTTGGCCTAGCTAACCGCCGCCCTATTTCGGCTTCTACCGAACTCTCCTTTTAGTTGTTACCTTGGGCGTTTATATAGGCTTTGAGATGCTTCACTTGGCTCCTAAGTATCCTAATTTAAGTAGAATTCCTCCTAGGATGTTTAAGTAGACTTAGGAATGTGTTTCTTTACCTCCAAACATCCAAATCCAAGTGAAATTTCTCTTTCCCGCAGCAGAGGCACGACCATGGTACACGCCCTTCTAAATCTTCTTCAGGCCGTGTCTCGATTTTGTCGATTGGGGCACAGCTGTGTAAATCGTGGCATAGCCGTGTAAAGTAATTTGACGAGACACGGCCGTGTGGCTTGATGTCTAGGCCGTGTCGATTTCCTCTTTGGCCCAAATTGGCCCATTTTAAGCCCGTTTCTCGTTCTTTTCGTCCCCAGGTGCTTTCCTGAGTATAAACATGAAAAGAAAGGATTAAAAGCACCTTTTTACATAAATCAAGGGATAAATCATTCAAAAGAATACTAAATATGGGGTTAAAATATGTTACTTTTACGATTTATCAAATACCCCCACACTTAAGCTTTTGCTTGTCCTCAAGCAAAATTCTCAACTTATAATTAAAATGAACTTTCCATAATTCATAATTCTTATAAAAAATGTCTCATCATAATTCATAAGTAATTCATACATGGATAATTTAACTCAAAGACTCATAAAGATTCAAACAATTATAAGTCATAAATTTGTAGCACGAAAAACATAGGTGTCTCCCCTCTTCTAAATAATTACCTTTGATTCAAAACCGAAAAGTATTGACATCCTCACTAAAGATTCACTCAAATCACTCAAAGGTGTTTAAGGTTCACAATTAAGCACCCAACAGTCGAACCTGAAAAGTTAATCCCATAGGCTTGCCTGAAAATCAAATCTCTATCACTGTAATATGAGATGATACACAAATCAAAAGGTTTTTAACAGGGTTGTAACGGGGCTTGGGTTAAAAGGTGTGGATAAAGGCTGAATTAGAAGGGTTAGAATCGAGATCGATTTTGACAAATCACCTAACTAAAAACAATGAACTAGAAAATAAATGATTACATCAATTGAAACTTTGAAACTAATAATACTACGATCTTTTTTGATAATTGAAATTTAAATGTACAAGCTCACTAATATTGAATATAATTTGATTTTTTGATTTTTTTGAACAATCTACATAATAAAGAAAGAACTTTATCAACTAAAATAAACTAATTAGGCAACTGATCAAATCAATTCTCAATAGAAGGGTAGTTAAAAGAATGGTGATAACAAATTCAAAGGGTTTTTTGGGTTAATATTATCGGGTAAATCAATAAAAAGGGTTGTTAAGATCAACGGGGTTTACTAGGGGTTAATTATGTAGGTAAGCTTTTTAGTGGAGTGAATAGGTTAAAACCTAGGTGCCTTTATCATCTCAGTATATCAAATCATAGATGTGGTCTCAACATGCATAAACGAGGCAAGTTCTAGAATAAAAGTTCAAAGTTGACACACTCATAATCAATAAAGTGAGCATGAAAAAGAATATATGCTTTGTAAGGCTCAAAATATCACAAAAAATTATGGGTATTTGACATCAATCCCTATAAATTTCAAACTTCAAGGTAATATTCAAATTCAGTTCAACAACCTAGAATTTTTTTTTTTTTGATTCTTGAAAAATAGACTTATCATGCTTGATTCTCTAGTATCTTAAAGTTGCATCAATTATCAATGACTTAATCCAAAACATATCAATAAAAATCACATTAGAAACTTCATCCTAATTAGTAATATGAGAAAAATACTTAAAAACAAGATTTAAAATTCAAGATTTTTCAAATAATTCTATAATTAACCCCCCACACTTAAGTTTTACATTGTCCTCAATGTACAAAGCAAGATAATAATAAAATCATAAGATAGGGAGAGAAGTGAAACTTCCTAAATTATGGATGAAGTCTTTGAAAAGAAATTGGATAGGATTGGAGGTGAACGTTGGGAAGCGTCTCAAACCGTTTGAAATTGAATCCTCAAACTAGCCGGTTTGATTTTATTGTATCCTAAACTAAATCTAAATAGCACAAAGGATAATAAAGAATAAAAATAATTAAATAGAGATACGGTCCACGCCCATGTGCCTAACCGTGGTGCCCACACGGTCACGGCCACGGCAGTGTGGTCTGGAAATCTACACTTTTGGTTTATTTGAATGCTTAAAAAGGGAAAATAAAAATAAAAATAACAAATAACAAATAAAAATAAAAATGGGGTTAGTGATCGGGTTGCCTCCGGAGAAGCACTCATTTATAGTCTTAAGCTAGACTTACTTGTTATTTGCATAATCATGGTGGTTTAAGGAGGTGGAAATCCTTTCTCATGAGATCAACTCAGTTATGGATATAAAGTTTAAGTCGAGTAGTGTTTACCTCAAAAGTGTTGAATTTGGGATTGCTTACCTCGACTGTGCCATATAGGAAGACATTAAGTACCTCAAAAGTGATTTCTTTGTTTGTCTTGAGGTCTGAATTGGTGATTAGAGGGTCTTCCTTATTCAACAATATTTGATCTTCTATTTTGATGTGATTTATTGTTCCTATCAGCTCGGTGGGGTTTCCTTCAGGTTGACTTCATGTGGTTCTGGTTCTTCATGTGATTCTTCTTAATTGGCACGAGGTCTATGATCCGGCTTAGGTTTGTAGCTTTGTGGTGTTTCCTACAATGAAGGTTGAACAAGTTGGTTATCAACTGAATTTACTTTCTCACCTTTATCACTTGATGTTCTGGCCGAGTTAAGAGCTTGAAGAGTGACTATCTCATCGCCTACACGAAGTATGAGTTCTCCTGCATAGATATCAATTTTAGCTCTGGCAGTTGCTAAAAAGGGTCTTCCTAAAATTAAGGGGTTCGTGTTGTCCTCATCCATGTCTAAAACAAAAAGTCTCGGGAATACGAATTTATCAATTTTGATTAGAACATTTTCTATTATACCCTAGGAATTCTTATAGTTTTATCAGTTAATTGAATGCTCATCCTAGTTTGTCTGGGTTTCCCTAGACCTAGTTGTTTGAACATTTTGTAAGGCATAACATTAATGCTTGCCCCTAAATCCGCTAACGCATTATCAATAGATAAACTACCAATTAAACATGGAATTGTAAAACTTCCTGGATCTTTTAATTTTAGTGGCAGTTTATTTTGTAGAATTGCTGAGCACATTGCGTTTAGTTCCACATGGTGCTCTTCGTCTAATTTGCGCTTGTTGGTCAAGAGTCATCTTAAAATTTCCTCAAGTCCGTATCCAAATAGAGCTTCAAGAAGAGGTAAGTTACTATGTAATTTCTTTAAGAGTTTAAGAAACTTACCGAACTATTCCTCTGAATCGTCTCTTTTCATTGCTTCAGGATAAGGTATGCAAGGTTGGTACTCCTTGATTACTGGTTTCGACTTTTCCTGTGTTACCTCTACCTTACCTTCGTTTACCTTGGCTTTTTGTATTGGATTGGGTTCATCTACCCCTTTACTGGCATGGGCTGAGATGGCTTGAATTTGCTCCTTCGGTTTAATCTTGGTGTTACTTGGTAGACATCCTTGCGGTCATCCTAACATTAGCTTTGCGAGTTGTTCGACTGCATTAGTGGCTGCCTTGACTGACTAAGTAAGTTCCCCGAATCGGTTCTCTTTGCTTTTAAGTGTTTTCCCCGTTTCTTGGAAACGACTTTCTGTGTTTGGCATGAATTTCTTCAGCATCTCTTCAAGATTCGGCTTCTCTTCTTGTTGGTGAGGTGGTTGTTGAAAATCTGAAGGAAGTTCCAATCTTTGGCTATTTTGATCATCCCACGAGAAATTGGGATGGTACTTCCATCCTGCATTATAAGTGTCACTATCAAAATTATTTTGATATCTAGAATAGTTACCTGTATAGTGAGCTTGTTCGTTTTCCATGCCACATCCGTAGGGTGGGTACTCAGGATTCGCCACGCCTCCTAGATTTGAATCATATTGTTTTTTGGGTGTACCTGCAAGGGACTATACCAATCATCAATCTTTTTATTCATCATCTCTAACTGATTAGATAACCTGGTGACCACGTCGAGGTTGAAAACACCGGTCATTTTAGTAGGAATTATCTCATGACTTGCCACCGATAATTATTGATTGCCATCTTTTCCATAGACTAAAATTTTCTGCCAAAAGCAAAATAGAGAAAAAATTAGCAAAGTAAAAAAAATATAAAAAATAATAATAATAATAATAAATTGTAATAAAAAATTGGCTACAGTAATAAAAATTAAGCTTTCTTAATATTTTAGTTCCCCGACAACGGCACCAAAAACTTGATCGCTGAAATCAGAGCTTTAAAATTTATAAAAAGAATGATCAAACCTGGAAACTAAATCTGACAACGACATAAAGGCAAGTGTACCTATCGAACAATAGTATAGCTTAGGCAAGACCGGATTATCGAACCCAAAGGAACTAAAAGTACTAATACTCACTTTCTTTTTATTATTTAGCCTAAAATATGGAGTGATTGGTTGCTTTAACTAATTTATGACTTCTAAGTGAAAGACACAAAGACAAAAAGAACGAATGGGAAATAACTTGAAGAAACTCAATTGATTACGACGATACCCTCAGGAAGAATCCACCTAGACTTCACTTGTTACTTATTACTAAATCATATGATTTCCTTACCTTAATCCGTAGGACTCCCTAACCTATATTAAACCCTCTCTCAAGGTGAATAACGTCTAACCCTAGGTTAATTAGTGGAACTCTCGTTCGCTTATAATAACCCCCTAGAATAGCAGTAAATCAATCAATGGATTCCCATATTAGGTTTCACCCTAATTCGACAAAATATTGTAACCCTATCTTTAGGCGTTCGATCAACTCCGCTTAATTATGCTAGATCTACTCTTAAGCAGGGTCTATTCCTCATCCACCTAAGCACATCAGATTTAGATTAAGCATGCATAATTAAGAAAAAACTAAGTATTATCATATAATTCAAAAAATAATAACAAAATTCATCTAGGTTTCATCCCCTTCAGGTATCTGAAGGATTTAGTTCATAACAAATAAAGAAAACATCTCAAAAGAAAAGATAAAACAAAACATAAGAAATCCTTAAAACCCCCTAGAGGAATTGAAGGAGAAATCCGTCGTCTTGAGTAGAACTCGGCTTCTTGAGATGGGTCCAATGGCTATCTTCGAATGATTCCCACAAATGTGATCTTTCTGGCTCGGCTCCTTGGCCTAGCTAACCGCCCTATTTCGGCTTCTGCCGAACTCCCCTTTTAGTTGCTACCTTGGGTGTTTATATAGGCTTTGAGATGCTTTACTTGGCTCCTAAGTATCCTAATTTAAGTAGAATTCCTCCTAGGATTTTTAAGTAGACTTAGGAATGTGTTTCTTTGCCTCTAAGCATCCAAATTCGAGTGAAATTGCTCTTTCCCGTGGCAGGGGCACGGCCATGGTACATGCCCATGTAAATCGTCTTCAGGTCGTGTCTCGATTCTGTCGATTGGGGCACGGCCGTATAAATCATGGCATGGTCGTGTGAAGTAATTTGAAGAGGCACGGCTATGTGGCTTGAAGTCTAGAGCAGTGTCGATTTCCTCTTGGCCCAAATTGGCCCGTTTTAAGCTTGTTTCTCGTTCTTTTCAGCCTCGGGTGCTTTCCTGAGTATAAACATGAAAAGAAAGGATTAAAAGCACCTTTTTACATAAATCAAGGGCTAAATCATCCAAAAGCATACTAAATATGGGATTAAAATATGTTACTTTTACGGTTTATCAATTTCCTATTTCAATTTTTATTCTATTACTTTGTTTCTTTTCTATCTTTTATTTCTTTTTATTTCATTTGTTTATTAATAATATTATATTGTAATGGCCCATTTTTGCCCGAGCCCATTTGAATAAACAATTAAATGTCCATTTACAGACCAAAACCGTGGCCAGTTACACCCTAGCCCAATAACCCATTACCAACAAATTACCCATAACACCCGGACCTAAAACCTAAATAGACCAGACCCACACTCAAGGCCCAAAAAGCCCAACGCCTAAGCAAAGTTTTAGACTTAGGGTTTCGGAAGAAACCTTAGGCGTCCTGCAGAGAGGCTATACCAACAATCGCCAAGAATATCTGAGTCGGATCATCGCAATTGAATCGATCATCGCACCTTCGCAGCATCTCCTAGATCGTGCCTTGATTCTTGCCTGAATCACCATCGTCGCGAGATCTCAGGCCTGCAAAAAGGGAAATAAACCGTAGCAGGAAAATGAAAGAAGATATGGAAAGATATCTTTTCCTTCTTTATTTTGTTTTTTTTTTTTGGGGTATAAAAACCCTTTGTAAAAACCTGTAATAGGGAGGAATGGGGATATATAGAGAAATAGAGAGACACACACACAGAGAAAAGAATACAAAAACGATTCAAAGATCCAAAGAAATAAAAGAACAGAAACCATTCATAGAGGTTTTTTCATTTTATTTTGTTATTTGTTTTATTTTTATTTTCATTTTTTATATATATATTTGTACATCTCACCATTTTGAAAAAAAAAGGAAGGAGTTACCTTCGAAAGTGAGGAAAAGTAGAAGTTTTAGGCCTCCGACCACCGGCCATGGAGGCGCGTGAGGCGCATGGCCCTAAAACCAATGATCGGAGCTCAGGCGAGGGGAAATAAACATTTCAGAGAATTTTTTCAGATTTTTTTTTACAAATGGTGTTAAAATGAATTTTTGGCAATAAAAAAAAGACTTTTATAGGCGAAACGGAACGACGCCGTTTTTGGCTAGCAGGATCCGCGTGTTGACCCGACCCAGCCCTCAAGATCCGCTTGTTTTGGTTAAATGGGATATTTAATATTTTGGTCCTTCCTCAATTTAATTAATTTCAATTAAGCCCAATTCGCATTTTTATTTATTTTAAAATTAGCCCTAAAGTTTATTTTTATTCCAATTTAGTCCCCTGGTCCGTTTTAAGGGTAAAAATCGGAACGACGTCGTTTTGTAAAAAGGTTTAATTTTCATTTTAACCCTTATGATTTAACACGTGTTTTAATTTAATTCTTTTAATCTGTTCAATTGCTATTTTAATCCTGTTTCTTTGTTTTATTTTTTTATTTATCCTTTTATTTTATATTATATTTAATTATTTTACCATATTAAATATTATATATTATTTCCATATATTTATTAATTTATTAATAGTACAAAATCTATATATATATATATATTTTATATGTTTTTTTATATATATATATTTTTATATTTAATTATTATATTTAATTATTATTATATACTATTTTACTTATTTAATAATTTATTGTTATATATTTCTATATTATTTATTATATTATATTTTGTATATTATATAGTATTATATTATATTATATACTTTGAAAAATCAATTTTATAAAATTTATTTATATTATCTAATCAATTTTATTTATATTGTTTATATTATATTTTATTTAAAACCATTATATACTATTCTTTTTATTTATGCATTGTTTACATTGTTTATATCATATAGGTGTGCAATTATTTTGTTCTTCATTATTTCACAATTGCTTTTGATATTTATGTGATATTTTATAAATCATCGTTTTTTTAAAAAAATAAAATGTATTTTGCATAATTGCTATATTTTAAAGGTTTTTAAAATAAGGTAATGTTTAGGTATTTATAAATTCGGGAAATAGTGCCCTAACGTGTTGGGTTGCGATTTTCCATTTGGCTAAATAACTAAATATCCTTTTAACAAGTTTTATAAATTATGAGATGATCTTAGTGACGAGAGTTTAAAAATATCATGTCCAATCGTCCTGGATGTGATGTTCATATTCCTTCGGATCAAAGAAATCTCAAATTTTTAATCAAAATTTCTCAAAGTTTTATAAATTATGAGATGATCTTAGATAAAAGGGTTAAAAAAAATCATGTCCAATCGTGCTAGATGTGATGTTTATAATCTTTCGGATCGAAGAACTCTCATATTATAAATCGAATTGTTCGAAGTTTTTTAAGAAATTATATTTTTAAATTTTTTTTAAGTTTCAAACATTTGGACATGACTTTATCGATTAGGTACCAATTTTGGGCGTTATGAGGGTGCTAACCCTTCCTCATACTTAACTGACTCTCGAACCTATCTTTTTGTTTTTCGTAGACCAAAATCAGTATTTTGAAATAAATTTTTTTTACAAGGTGATCCAATCACACCTAAATAAAAAGAGGTTGGTGGCGACTCCTATTTTTATTTTTAAAGTCGATTCCCGTTTTTTAAAACACGATTTTTAAATGATTTCGATAATAATAATATAATTTAATAATATACTTATATAATAAGTAAACATATATGTATTTTACAAATATATGTATATTAGTATTACACATGTCACAAATTTTACCATACATTTGTTAAGATTTAATTAAATTTTACATAATATAATATAATATATTTTATAATTAAATAATATATTAATATATTTAAAACATAAAAATCTAAGATTTTATCATACTTATGCCGCCTCATTTATGGGACTTGGTATATTTACCTATTTAGTCCCTTTAACTTTTCTTTAATTTATAATTAAACTTTCACCCTATTTCAATTTAATTTTTTCCTAATTACTCCTAATTAAAAAAAATTCACCTAACTAAAACCTAATTAAACACATAACTAGCTTCATAAATATTTTTAATAAATATTTACAAATTCGTTTTACTAAGACGGAGGCCCGATACTATACTTTTTCGATGCCCATGAATTTTGGGTCATTACAACACAACATGATCCTCATCCACCTCCTCTTGGCAACACCCATCCTATGGTTACTAGGAGTAAGGACAACATTTTCAAACCAAAAGCATATGTTGCAACTGTTAGTACAGTGGAGCCCTCCAACATTCATGAAGCTATCTCTATCTCATCATGGAAAGATGTTGTCCTTGATGAATCATAAGCTCTGACTTGTAATGGCACCTGGATTTGGTTTTTCCTTCTCCAAATTGCCTCATTGTTGGGTGTAAGTGGTTGTTCAAAAATAAAAAGAGTTCTAATGGCTCAGTTGTTCGAAATAAGGCAAGGCTCGTAGCATAAGGCTTCTCTCAAACTACGGGTATGGATTACCATAAAACATCTAGTCTTGTTATTAAAGCTAACACAATGCACACTACACTTACTTTGGTTACAGATAGAAGTTAAAACACGTGGATGTCAACAATGCCTTATTGAATGGGGGTTTGGCTGAGAAGTGTACGTGAGACAACCACTAGGGTTCGAGGTTGTCGATGCTCATGAAAATTTGCTAGCTTGTAAGCTCAACAAGGCTCTGTATGGCCTTAAATAGGCTCCTAGAGTCTGGTTTAAAAAACTCCATGATTTCTTAGTTCAGGACCTATAATTTTAGTCGTCCAAGGCTGATTATTCATTGTTATTTAAGAAGTACCCTACTGGTAGTAATGTGTTTCTTCTTGTTTATGTTGATGATATCATAGTTACTAGTGACTCTAATTCTTTGATTGAATCAGTTATTCAATCTCTCAATAGTCAGTCTTCTTTGAAGGGTTTAGGAGAGCTCAATTTTATTCTTGCACTTGAGGTACCTCGCCATGGTGATACAATGCATGTATCACAAAGGAAGTATGAAAAAATAACTTTTGGAGAAAACAGACATGTGGTATGCCAAGTCTGTTGCTACGCCTATTGTCATCTCACCAACATTGTCCTCTCTTGGTGGTTCACCCTTCCAAATTTGGACCAAATATAAATAGATTGTAGGGGGCCTTTAATACCTCTTTTTAACCGACTTGACATTACATTTGTAGTGAATAAAGTCTCACAGTATATGTGTAACACCCTAAACCGGCCTAAACGTTATGGCTGAATCTGGCGATGTCACATGAAATGGAATTTTGAAAACTAATTTATTATGATAAAACCATGTTCATTTTATTACTCTTATTGATTCCAGAAATCGCTTACTCATCTAGTTGATTCCTTAAAACGTAATTCATTGTGGAAGCTTTAGAAATAATTTATTTTATGAAAAACTGAGTTAATTAAGTAAACTCGTCCATTTGAGAGAAACCTCTAATTTCGAGAAAATCGTCTAAGGGATCGAGGGTTCAAAAATACTCTAGCTTTTGAAAATTGAGTCTTCCTACGTCTAGCAGTTATGAATCCATTAAAACAATAAATAAACCACATTTAAGCAAAAGTCCCAAAAAGTCTGCGAGTTACATCAAAATAAACCAATAATCGTAAAATAGAATATAAACCATGAAAGTCCAAAACCGTGGTTACCGTCGAGTCCTCCGCCGCACCAATCCATCTAATGCTGGGGATTACTTGAACAGATTAAATAAAAAAAGGATGAGTTTTCGCAAACTCAGTATGTAATCCCCATAGAAAACATGCACACAGCACAATATCAAAAAATAGTTATATGTTTACAGTTCGGGTCTGAGCCCATTACAGAATCGGTGTGAACCTTAGCCCACTCAGATACGGAATAAGATACAATTTAGGGCTTTAGCCCATCAGATATAATATGCATAACAGAACAGAATATCAGAATCCTACCCACTAGCCTCTACACACCATCTCCGACCAACCCTACACACCATGTGGGGATAAAATCAACCCACCCATCCCTACACACCTTGTTGTACCGAAATGCGGCACATAATCAGATAATTGCAGCTGAGCTGCCAGTTAACAAGCTTAATAGCCTTTTAGATACTTCCTCCAATATCATCAACCCATCCCAATGTAATGCAACATACAATCGATGACATGCTATAATGCAATTAACAAATCACACATTCAAATCGGTATACATGCTAAGTGCAACATGCTTAATATATATATCACATAATTGGATCACGTAATTAGGGATCTAAGTAATGCTTACCGACCCTACACTAGGTCTATAGTCGACTTGGGTGACCCGTGCAACCTTACAGATCAGTTTAGAAAAATGGGCTCGCACACCCATGTAGCCTGCCCGTGTAGGTCCACACGCTCGTATGGCCCACTCGGCACAAATTGGCCTTGGACGTGTAGGATGACACGGCCTGACCCAGAATTCCACATGCCCGTGTGGTTCACCAGTGTAGGCCCACACGCCTCAATAGGTCGAGTTCGTGTGTCGCACATGGCCTTGCCCTGCCATCACACGACAGTGTCACTTGCGCACCGCCTGGCTCATCGATCACACGGCCGTCTTGTGGCTCACAGCCTTGCACACGACCTACCACGGTCGTGTGGTATCGACAGAAACATTTTTTAACTTTTTTTTATTCTCGTTTTCTGTGTTTTGGGTTACACACCTGTATTGTTTTCACGCGTAAGCTCTTCAAAGCCTCCAGAACCTAAAAATCGACCAATGTACCACTCAATTAAACACATGTTTCGTCACTCAATCAAAAGCCTATCGAAATCTAACGAAACCCTTACCGTCAACAACCAAAATCGCAATTCTTAATTCGCTGCAGCAACACCAATCAATTATTGGCCTTGCCTAATCAAAAGAACCACAACAGCCTTTTATAAGAAACTGTACATGAAACCAAAAAGAAAAAGGTAAAACCAATACTTACCGAACAATGAATTTGCACACTTAAACAATGGGAATAGATGGAAAAACAAATGAAAAGAGAATAGTTGAGGGGAATGGATTTCAGCAGCAATGGTGGGGGATGAGGGAGGGAAACGATAGAGAAGAAGGAAATTTAAGATGGGAAGTAGTTTTGAAAAAAAAAATGAAAATCAAAACCTATCAGATTTTCCCCAACTCCCCACTATCACACAACTTCATAGGCTTTCAATCCAATCAAACTCATCCACTCCACACACCCCATGCACAAAGAATTACTCCCTCGCTCACCCAGGGATTCGAACACAGGACCTTTAACAAATTAGCACTCCACTTAACCACCAGACCAGTAGGCCCATTCTGTTAATTACTTGCAAACTTTTAACTAAAAGCCTACTGACCATAGATATGGCTTAATTCATAGGAATAACAAAATTTGCCCAAGTCAGGCTTGAACTTGGAACCTTCCAAACACTCTCAGAACATATAACCACTAAAGTTAACAGATATTTGTGTCACACAAATGCAAAAACAACAGATTTAAAATTTTGGGACGTTACAACTTTACCCTCCTAAAAGAAAATTTCGTCCTGGAAATTTTACCTGATCAGAAAAGGTGAGGATACTGCTGACGTATCGAATCCTTCGGCTCCCAAGTGGCCTCTTTAGTGCTATGATTCCGCCACAGCACTTTCATTGAGGGGATAGACTTCCTTTGTAGAACTTTAATGTCATGATCCAGAATCTGGATCGGCTCCTCCTCAAATGTCAGATCTGGTCTAACCTCAATATCCTTCATCGAAACAATATGCGTGGGATCAGAACGATAACGACTTAACATTGAAGCGTGAAAAACATCATGAATGCGATCCAACTCTGGAGGTAGCTCCAATTGATATGTGACTGGCCCCACTTGTTTCAGAATATGATACGGCCCAATAAACCGAGGGTTCAACTTACCATTGCGACCAAACCTCAAGATCTTCTTCCATGGTGAAACCTTGAGAAAGACTAAGTCCCCACAGAATACTCAATATCCTTCCTCTTCAGATCGGCATAGAACTTTTACATATTAGATGCCGCTTCAGTTGATCTTGAATCAATCGGACCTTATCTTCAGTTTCAAAACCAATTCTGGACCCAGAACACGTCGCTCACCCAACTTAGTCCAACATAATGGAGTGCAACACTTACAACCATACAGGGCCTCGTGAGGTGCCATCCAATGCTAGATTGAAAGCTATTGTTGTAGGCAAACTCTGGCAACGGTAAATACTCCTCCCAACTGCCTCGAAAATCTATAACACAGCTCCTCAACATATCCTCCAGTACTTGAATCACCCTCTCCGACTGACCATCTATCTGAGGATGGAAAGCAGTATTGAAGTCCAACCTTAAACCCAGAGCCTCATGCAATTTCTTCCAGAACCTAGACGTGAAGCGAGGATCCCTATCGAAGATGATCGAGATAGGAACCCCATGCAGTCTCACTATTTCAGATTATATAGTTTAGCCAATTTTTAGAGAGAAAAGTCCGTCATGACCGGAATGAAGTGAGCCGACTTGGTCAATCGATCCACGATGACCCAAACAGAATCCTTCTTAGTGGGTGTTAAAGACAATGCACTAACGAAGTCCATCGTTACTCGCTCCCATTTCCACATTGGTATCTTTACCGAGCTGTAGCAACCCCGAAGGCAACTGATGCTCAGCTTTAACCTGCTGAAAAGTCAGACAACGAGCAACGAAGTCAGTAACCTCACACTTCAACCCTGGCCACCAATACAACTCTCGAAGATCTCGGTACATCTTGTTCTCACCGGGATGCATAACATAGGGACTACTATGCACCTCCCTCATTATCGACTGTCACAACTCCTCATCACTCGGTACACAAAGCCAACCGTGGAAACAAAGTACCCCATTACTGTTGATCCCAAAATCAGTAGCATCTCAAGTCTCGACCTGACGGAACCCCAACTCAAGAGACTTATCCCCCATCTGTTTACCTCTAATCTTATCAATCCATGTAGGCTTAACTTGAAGTTCTGCTAACAGACTCCCATCGTCGAATAAATTGAGTCGAGTGAACATCACTCCTAGATCGGTCATGGCCCTACGGCTCAAAGCATCCGCCACCACATTGGCTTTACCAAGATGGTACTCGATGGTGCAGTCATAATCTTTAAGCAGTTTAACCCATCTACACAGCCTAAGGTTTAGCTCTTTCTGAGTGATGAGATATTTGAGGTTTTTATGATCGGTGTAGATAATACAATTCTCACTGTACAGGTAGTGCCTCCACATCTTTAAAGCGAATACTACAGCAGCCAGTTCCAAATCATGAGTAGGATAGTTCACCTTATGTGTCTTAAGCTAACGTAACACATAAACTACAACCTGATGTGTCTCAAACTAACTATGATCACAATAAAGGCAAGCGTTTCTATCGTTTAATAGTATAGTTATGCTAAGACTGAAAATATCGTATCCACAAGGACCAAGAGTACTTGTAATTGCTATCTTTTTATTATCTAGCCTAAGATTTGGAGTGATTTCTTTTAAACTAGAACTTAATTTAAAAAAAACACGACAGAGAACGAATTGGGAAAATACTTTTAGACAACTATATGAGATAGGCAATACCCAAGGAAGAATTCACCCAGACTTCACTTATTACTTTTGATTCATATGATTTATTCACTTGACTTAATCCGTAGAAATCCCTGATTTATGTTAATATCTATTTCGAGACTAAAAATAACTAACTCTAGGTTGATTAATTGGAATATCTTTCTAATTAAAACCCCTATTGTCGCATTAACTCGATCTATGGATTCCCCTATTAGATTTGACTCTAATCCGATAGATTTTTGTCACCCTATTCCTAGGGTTGCAATGAACTCCGCTTAATTGTGTTGATCTACTCTTAAACAGGGGCTTTTGCTCCTCTGAATAAGCACATTCGACTTGAATCAATAACCTGAATTATCAAAACAAGAATAAGAACTCAAAATTAAGAATAAGAACAAGTATTTATCTTATAAATCAAATAATATTTAGATCCATCTTAGGTTTCATCCCCTCAGGTATTTAAGGGATTTAGAACATAATAATAAAATGAAACATCTTAAAATAAGGAAAAACAACAAAACATAAGAAAACCCAAAAACTTCAAGAGAAATTAATAGGAGATCTTCAGTCTTGATGGAGATTCTTCTTCCCAGCTACTCCCGATGGCTGTCTTCTAGTATTTTCTGCCT
This sequence comes from Gossypium rotundifolium, assembly GCA_025506655.1. Lineage (NCBI taxonomy): Eukaryota > Viridiplantae > Streptophyta > Magnoliopsida > Malvales > Malvaceae > Gossypium > Gossypium rotundifolium. The sequence goes on from CP106727.1 coordinate 193,007,012, forward strand.
TCTACTTGGCGTCCCCGTTTAGGTTGCCCCCTAGGGTGTTTATATAGGCTTTGGAATGCCTTTCTTGGCCCATAAGTAGCCCATTCGAATAGAATTAAACTTGGGTATGGTAGGGACACGCCCGTGTGACATGTCCGTGTTCGATTCCTTAGACCGTTTCTTCTTCGCTTTTACCTTACGGTAGTGTGGTCCGCCTGCACGTTGGTCCAGGCCGTGTTTGATTCTGCTCATAACACACGACCGTGTTTGATAGCCCAAGCCGTGTTGATTTCTAAGGTAGGCCCATTTTGTCCCTTTTTGGCCCATTTCCCCTAGGCCCTCCTGAATGTAAAACATGAAATTAAGAGATTAAAAGCATTGAATTCATCAAATCTAATGAAAATTCATCCAAAAATAAGCCAAGCATGGGTTTAAAATATGTATAAATTATGGTTTAGCAAAATCCTTAACTCACAATTAAAATTAACTTCCTTAATTCATAATTTTCATCAATAATGTCTTATCATAATTCACAGATAATTCATACATGGATAATTCAACTTAAAAAGTCCTAAAGATTCAAACAATCTAAGTCAGAAATTTTTGTAACACGAAAACATAGACGTTTCCCCTTATCTAAATAATTACCTTTGATTCAAAATCGACAAGGATTGACATCCTCATTAAGGATTCACTCAAATCACTCAAAGTGTTTAAGGTCCAAGATAAAGCACTCAAAAGTCAAACATGAAAAGTTATTACCATAGGCTTGCATGAAAATCAAATTTCCATCACTATAAAATTAGATGATACACAAATCAAAAGGTCTTTAAAAGGGTTGTAACGGGGCTTGGGTTAAAGGTGTGGATAAAGGCTAAAAAGGAGGTTAAAATCGAGATTGAATTGAAAATTTACCTAACTAGAAAAATAAACTAATACTGAATAATTACAATAATTGAAAACTTATCAATAATAACACGAACTTCTTCTCAAAATGTGAAATTAATCGTTTTAATGCTCATAGAACTAATAATGAATAAATTCCCATTTTTTTTTTAAAATAAGAACAAGTAATAAAGAATTTAACAACTAAAATAAAGAACATAGTTAGGCAACTACTCAAATCAAATCTCGACAAAAAAAAAGGGTTAATAGATCAAAAAGAGTGAGTTTTGGGTTAATATTAAGGATAAATCAAGAAACGGTTTATTAGGATTCAAAGGGGTCTACTAGGGGTTAATTATGAAGGTAGGTTTTTTGTGGAGTAAGTGGGTTAAATCCTAAGTGCCTTTATCATCTCTGTATATCAAATCAAAAGTGTGGTCTCAACATGTATAATCGAAGCAAGTTCTATAATAACAAATCAATATTGACACACTCATAACCAATAATAAAGTGAGCAAGAAAAATATATGCTCAATAAGGTTCAAAATCTCACAAAAATTATGGTTTTTGATGTCAACCTTGCAAATTTCAAAATTCAAAGTAATATTTAAATCTAGGGAAACAACCTAAAAAAAATTTTTATTTTGAAAAATAGACTTATCATGCTTGATTCTCTAATATCTTAAAGTTTAAACCATCAATGCACAATTACCTATGACTTAATTCAAAATATATCAATGAAAATCATAAGTCAATAGAAGTTTCATTCTAATTAGTAATATGAGAAAATTTACTTAAGAACAAGACATAATTTAGGGATTTTCTAATAATACTATAATTAACCTCCCCACACTTAAGATGTACATTGTCCTCAATGTACAAAGATAAATAATGATAATACAGTAAGAAAATCATAAGATAGGGAAAGAAGTGAAACTTCCTGAATTTTGGATGGAGTCAATGAAAAGAAACCTGATAAAATTGGGCATAGGTGAATGTGGGGGAGGATACTCCAACAGCACCTCGAACCTTTTGAAAACGAATCAATGAAGTAGCCAGAATGAACTTATTGTGTCCTAAGCTAAATCTAAATGGCATGAATAATAATAATAATAATAATAATAAGGAAATAATAAAGAAAATAAAAATAAAAAAATAATGGTGATCGTGTCTGTCGAGTCTTAAAAATTTATAAAAAGAATGATTGAACTGAAACTAACTAAGACAACAATGGAGGCAAGTGCACCTATCAAACAGTAGTATAGCTAGCAGCAAGACCGAATTGTCAAACCCAAAGGAACCAAAAGTACTAATATTAACTCTCTTTCAATTATTTAGCCTACGAATTAAGTGGATTTTTATCTAATCTAAAATTAACTAATCAATTAAGCTAAAGGTGCTAAGACAAAGAAGAAATTGGGGAAGGACTTGAGAGAAAACCGATTGATTTAGACAATACCGAGGAAGAATCCACCTAGACTTCACTTGTTATATAACTCGAACTGCATTTATTTATTCACTTGACTTGATCCGTAAGATTCCCTAATTTATATTTATACCTCTCTTCAAGGCTACTAACGTTTAACTCTAGGTTGATTAATTGAAATATCTTTCTAATTAAAACCCTAGAATTGCATTAACTCTATCTATGGACTCCCATATTAGGTTTGACCTAATCGTGTAAATTTTCGTCACCCTATCTCTAGGGCATTTGAGCAACTCCGCTTAACTATGTTAGATCTACTCTTAGACAGGGTCTCTTCCTCCTCTGCCTAAGCACATCACACTTGAATCAATATCTTGGAAATACCAAAACAAGAATTAAGAACACATAGTTAAGAACAAATCAAGTATTTATCATTTAATTCAGATAACAATAACAAGATCCATCTTAGGTTTCATCCCCCTCAAGTATCTGAGGGTTTAGTTCATAATTGTAAAAGAAAACATCTCAGAAGAAAAGATAAAACAAAATATAAGGAATCCTTAAAACCCCCTAAAGGTATTGAAGGAGAGATCCTTAGTCTTGAGTATGATTTCGGCTTCTTGAGATGAATCAACTGACTTCCTTCGAGTAAATCCCTGAATTTAACTACTCTGGCTCGGCTCTTTGGCCTAGTTGAACGCACCCCTAAAGGTTGGCCTCTAGGGTCTTTCTATAGGATTTTGGAATATGTTTCTTTGCCTCAAAGTACCCTAATCCGAATAGAATTCTTCTTATCTGCGGCAGAGACATGCCCATGGCACACACCCTTGTAAATCGTGGCCAGGCCGTGTTTAAACCTATTGATGGGGCACGACTGTGCTTTTCGGGGTCTAAGTCGTGGTTGACTTTTCTCACAGGGCACGGCCGTGTGGTCTTGGGTCCAGGCGTGTGGATTTCATACTTTGGTCCATTTTCTCCATTTTCGGCCTGTTTCTCGTTCTTTTCATCCTCCGGTGCTCTACTGAGTATAAAACATGAAAACAAAGGATTAGGAGCACCTATTTCCATAATTAAAGGGATAAATCATCCAAAAACATGTTAAATGTGGGATTAAAATATGTTACATTTTCAATTTTTCAAGTGGAAAATGGATATGAGTTCAAAACTAAAGGGGAAAAAGAGTGACCAACGGTGGCAAGGATGGTGGTTGGTGTGGTGGCGGTGTAAAGAAGGAATAAGGGAAAAGGGAAATAGGAAACTGAAGGATGAAAGACAACGGGAAAAGAAAAGGAAGAAAAAGGGGGAATGAGGTTTGGAGGAGAAGAGAGGAGGGAAGAGAATGGAGGAGGATGGCGGTGGTCGGAAAGGGGTACGATGGCTAGGGTTTGGTGGAAAAAGATTTGGGGAAGAAAGTGATCAGGAGAATGGGGTTTAAATAGAGACGCGGCCCATACTCGTGTGCCTTGGGTGTGTTAGGTCACACGGCCATATCGCACGGCGGGTGATGTTTCATTCATTTCTCCCACGCACGTGTAGAAGTTTCACGCCTATGTTAATTCATCAGTGTCGACCACGGCCTATAGACACGGGCGTGTCTCATGCCCGTGTAACTTACTTAGTTTCAACCACGTTCACTAGGCACGGCCATAGCATTTTTATCGTGGCCCGTGTTTTTAGTTAATGTCGACCATGACTGCATCACACGGCCGTAAAGTATTATCGCAGCCCGTGGTTTTGGGAAAATTGTTGTCCTGCTTCCACACGGTCTTTGCCACGCCGATGTCTTTTCCCGTGGTGTTCACACGGCCATGACCACGCCCGTGTGGAAGGTCGTGTGGATAAAGAAACATGCGCTTTATTAATTTGGTTAGTTTAGTCAGGTGCTAAAATAAAAAATAATGACATTATTGAGGTTAGTGCTCGGGTTGCCTCCCGAGAAGTGTTTGTTTAAAGTCTTAAGCTAGACTTACCTCTCATTCGCATATTTCATGGTGGTTGGAGGAGTTGACACTCCTCTCTCCTGCTATCAGTTCTATGATCACTACATAGTTTGAGTCAAGTAGCGTTTACCTTAAAAGTGTAGAATTTAGGATTAGTTACCTCGACTGTTCCATATGGAGAGACATTGAGTACCGTGAAAGGAGTTGTTCCATTAGGTTCAGAGGTGGCAATACGAGGGTCTCCATTATCCATTAGAACTTGGTCTCCAACCTTAATTTGGGTTGTTTTGTTTTTAGGCTCATCATGGAGTTGCTTTGGTTCATAGTGTTTGCTCGGTTTCTCCTTGACGTGTGTCCGCCATTCATCTAGTTCATCAACCTGAAGCCTTCGCTCCTCATGAGTTATTTCATTGTTGGCATGAAAGCTATGACTTGGCTCAGTTGTGTATTTTTGACATGCTTCCTAAAAAGAGGGTTGAACTGAATGGTTATTAATAGAAGTTATGTACTCACATTTATTACTCAACGTCCTAACTGAGTCACGAGCCTGAAGAGTGATCGTTTCATCACCTACACGAAGTGTGAGCTCACCTGTGCCAACGTTAATTTTAGTTTTAGCAGTTGCTAAAAAGGGTCGTCCTAGGATTAAAGGCGCGTTACTGTCCTCATCCATATCTAGAACAACAAAGTCAACTGGGAATATAAATTTATCAATTCTTACAAGCACATCCTCAACAATTCCCCTAGAAACTCTAATGGTTTTATCTGCAAGTTGAATACTCATCCTAGTTTGTTTAGGTTTCCCAATACCTAGTTGCTTAAACATTTTATAGGGCATGACATTAATACTCGCCCCTAAATGAGCTAGAGCATTATTAGCATCTAAGCTACCAATTAAACAAGGAATAGTAAAACTCCCTGGATCCTTCAATTTGTCCGGTAGTTTATTCTGTAAAATAGCTGAGCAGACTACATTTAGCTCCACATCGATGCATGGTCTAACTTCCATTTGTTTGTCAAAAGCTCTTTTAAAAAAATTTTCAAATTGGGCATCTGCGAAAGAGCTTCAATAAATGGTAAGTTAATATATAATTTCTTTAGAAGTTTAAGAAATTTATCGAATTGTTCATCTGTGCGGTCTTTCTTCGTCACGTTAGGGCATGGCACATGAGGTTTATACCCTGTACTTACGGGTTTTTGTGTATCGTGGCTTACCCCATCTTTACCTTTACTTACCACAAATTCTTTCCTAGGTTTAGATTCAGATTCCACCACCCCTTTTCATCGCACACTGTGATGGTATGGAGTTGCTCCCTTGGATTAGGTTCGATATTGCTTGGCAAGCTACCTTGTGGTCATTCTAAGATCAACTTAGCAAGCTGACCTATTTGGTTCTCGAGCCCTTGAATCGACACTTATTAATTTTTGAGTGCTATTTCGGTGTTTTGAAAATGGGTCTTTGACACCGAGATGAATTTTGTTTGTATCTCTTCAAGGTTCACTTCTTCTTTTGTGGGTAAGGTTGTTGTTTAAAGCCTAGAGGGGGTTAGTGTCTTTGTTTTTCTTGTCCACCCCATGAAAAACTGGAGTGGTTCCTCCAACCTGCATTGTAAGTATTACTATAAGGGTTATTTTGAGGTCTAGAATTGTTACCCATATAGTTTATATGTTCGCTTTCTATGCTAGGGTTGTAGATGGATATTCTGTATTGTTAGTCCCTCCTCCATTTGTGTCGCATTGCATCACTGGGTGTACCTGCGAAAAACCACACAAACCATCAATTTTCTTACTTAAAAGCTCTACCTGGTTTAGTAGCATGGTTACTACGTCGAGGTTGAAAACATTGGCTGCCTTTCTTGGCTTTGTCCTCATAAATTGCCACTGATAGTTATTCAGTGACATCTCTTCAATGAATTCATAAGTAGCCTCAGGTGTTTTATTGTTCTAGTGTACCATCGGTGGCTATATCAATCAACTGCCTAGTTGAGGGGTCACATCATTGTAAAAGGTTTGAACCTGTAACCTTAATGGTAACCCATGGTGAGGGCACCTTCTCAGTAGATCATTGTATCTCTCCCATGCATCGTAAAGTGTTTCTAAATCCATTTTCACAAAAGAAAAGATATCATTCCTCAACTTAGCCATTTTAGCCGGCGGAAAATATTTAAGTAAGAATTTTTGGTCATTTGTTCCAATGTAGAGATTGATCCTCGTGGTAAATAGTTTAACCACTGTTTAGCTTTGTTCCTCAATGAGAAGGGAAACAACCGAAAGCAATTGACATCATCAAAAACGTCATTAATTTTAAAAGTATCGCAAAACTCTAAGAAATTGGCCAAATGAGTATTTGGGTCATCATCCTACAAACCATCAAACTGAACAAACTGTTGAATCATTTGAATAGTGTTGGGTTTCAGTTCAAAATTATTTGCAGCAACAACATGTCTAACAATACTTGATTCAGTTCCTGCTAAATTAGGTTTAGCATAATCATACACAGTACAAGGAGCAGGATTTTGATTCACTGGGTTTGTGGCAACCACAAGAGGTAGCGAATTATTGTCAGCCATCTCTTTGGTAGTATTGGTTTTGTCTTCTTGCTCTTCTTCTATGTATTGTAGACTTCGCCTTATTTTTTTTCAATTTCTGCGAGCGGTACCTTCTATATCACTATAAAAAATTAATGGTCCTGACGGGTTCCTTCTAGTCATAAACTAAAAGTTCCTGCCAGAAGCAAAGAAATAAAAAAATTAGAAAAGTAACAATAAAATAAAATAAATTGCAAATAAAAATAAGAATGGCTAAAGTAATAAAAATTAAGTGTTCCTGATAAACTGTAAAAGCAACATATTTTAGGCCCACATTTAGTATGCTTTTGGATGATTTAGCCCTTGTTTTATGTAAAAAGGTGCTCTTAATCCTTTCTTTTCATGTTTTTACTTAGGAAAGCACCTGAGGATGAAAAGAATAAGAAACGGGCTTAAAATGGGCCAATTTGGGCCAAATAAGAAATCGACACGACCTGGACTTCAAGCCACACGGTCGTGCCTCGACAATTAACTAAGGCACGGCCATGCCACGATTTACACGGCCATGCCCCAATTGACAGAATCGAGACACGGCCTAAAAAAGATTTACACGGGCGTGTACCATGGTCGTGCCCCGTTACGGGAGAGAGCAATTTAACTCGGATTTGGATACTTAGAGCCAAAGAAACACTTTTCAAAGCTTATTCAAACACCGAGTAGGAAGTATACTTGAATTGGGACACTTAGAGGCCAAGTAAAGCATTCTAAAAGTTTATATAAACACCCTAAGTGTAACCTGAAAGGGGCGTTAGGCGGTAAGCTAGGCCAAGGAGCCGAGCCAGGAAGATCGCGTTTTGTGGAATCACTCGAAGATAGCCAAGTGGATCCATCTTGAAGAGTTAGAATTTTACTCAAGACGACGAATTTCTCCTTCAATTCCTTTAGGGGTTTTTAGGGATTTTCTATGTTTTGTTTTATCTTTTCTCTTGAGATGTTTTCTTTATTTGTTATGAACTAAACCCTTCAGATACCTAAAGGGGATGAAACCTAGATGAATTTTGTTATTAATTTCTGAATTATATGATAAATACTTAGTTTGTTCTTAATTATGCACGCTTAATCCAAATCTGATGTGCTTAGGTGGAGGAGGAATAGACCCTGCTTAAGAGTAGATCTAGCATAATTAAGCGGAGTTGATCGCACGCCTAAAAATAGGGTGACTAGATTTTACCAGATTAGGGTGAAACCTAATATGGGAATCCATAGATCGATTATCGCTATTCTAGGGGTTATTATAAGTGAACGAGAGTTCCACTAATTAACCTAGGGTTAGACGTTATTCACCTTAAGAGAGGGTTTAATATACGTTAGGGAGTCTTACAGATCAAACTAAGTAAATAAAATCATATGGTTCAGTATTAAATAACAAGTGAAGTCTAGGTGGATTCTTCTTGAGGGTATCGTCGTGATCAATTGAGTTTTCTTTGAGTTATTTCTCTATTCGTTCTTTTTGTCTTTGTCTTTGTCTTTAGCTTAAAAATCGTTAAACTAGATTAAATTAACCAATCACTCCATATTTTAGGCTAAATAATAAAAAGAAAGTAAGTATTAGTACTTTTAGTTCCTTTGGGTTCGATAATCCGGTCTTGCCTAAGCTATACTACTGTTCGATAGGTACACTTGCCTTTAATCGTTGTCATAGTTAGTCTCAAGGTTCGATCTCATTCATTATAAATTTTAAAGCTCGATTTCAGCGATCAAGTTTTTGGCGCTATTGTTGGGAACTAAAATATTAAGAATGCTCTATTTTTATTACTTCAGCCACTATTTTTATTATTTTAGTATCTTTTGCTAATTTTATTTCTTCATTATTTTTTCCTAGGAGGTACCTCTAGTTTATGACTAGAAGGAACCCGACAGGACCTTTAGAATACGATAGTGAAATTGAAGCTACCGTTCAAAGAAATCGTAGAGAAATTAGGCGAGCCCTAAATTACACGGAAGAAGAGAGAGAAGACAGATCCAATCCTACTGAAGGGATGGACGAGAATAATCCACCACGAGATGTTAATGAAAACAATGCTTCGCGTACTATGTATGATTATGCTAAACCTCATTTAACAGGAGCTGAATCTAGTATTGTTAGGCCTACTATAGCTGCTAATAACTTTGAATTAAAGCCTAATACAATACAAATGATTCAACAATTTTTGCAATTTGATGGTTTGCAGGACGAAGACCCGAATACTCATATAGCTAATTTTTTAGAGTTTTGTGATACTTTCAAAATAAATGGCGTTTCTGATGATGCCATTCACCTTCGGTTATTTCCCTTTTCATTAAGGAATAAAGCCAAACAGTGGTTGAACTCGTTACCACGAGGGTCAATCAATACATGGGAACAAATAACCGAAAAATATTTATTAAAATATTTCCCATCGGCCAAGACGGTAAAATTACGGAATGATATCTCTTTAGGAGATACAAGGGAGAGATACGATGCATGGGAGAGATACAAGGATCTCTTTAGGAGATGTCCACACCACGGATTACCTTTGTGGCTTCAAGTCCAAACTTTTTCCAACGGTGTAAATCCCTCAACAAGGCAATTAATTGATTCAGCCACCGGTGGAACTTTAAATAATAAAACTCCTGAAGCAGCCTACGAGTTCATTGAAGAAATGTCGCTGAATAACTATCAGTGGCAAGTTACAAGGACAAAACTGACAAAAATAGCTAGAGTCTACAATATTGATGCAGTAACCATGCTATCAAATCAGGTAGAGTTGATGAATAAAAAGCTTGACAGTTTATGGTCATCGCAGGTACACCCAGTCATGCAGTGCAACGCAAGTGGAACTGTGGCGAATCCTAAGTACCCACCCTACCAATCGAACGCAGAGAGCGAACAGATGAACCATATATGTAATAATTTTAGATCTAATAATAATCCTTATAGTAATACTTACAATCTAGGTTGGAGGAACCACCCAAATTTTTCGTGGGGAGGTCAAGGAAATCAAAGACAACAACCTCCTCAAAACTTCCAAAATCAGCCATATCCGCAAGAGAAAAATCCAAGCCTCGAAGAGTTGCTGACAAAATTTATGGAAAACACAGAAAATCGGTTCTAAGAAACTGAGAAAATAATTAAAAGTAGCGAAAACTGAATGGGGGAACTTACGAAGTCAGTGAAGGAAGTAACTAATGCAGTCGAACAACTTGCAAAGCTACTATCAAAACGACCACAAGGACGTCTACCAAGTAACACAGAGATCAACCCAACGGAGCAAATTCAAGCCATCTCAACTAATGACAGTAAAGGGTTAGAGGAACCCATTCCAATACAAGAAAATAAGGTAGACGAAGGTAAGGTAGTGGTAACACAAGAAAAGCCAAAACCAGTAATCAAGGAGTACCAACCTCGCATACCTTATCCCGAAGCAATAAAAAGAGATGATTCAGAAGAACAGTTCGTTAAGTTTCTTAAACTCTTAAAGAAATTACATATTAACTTACCCCTTATTGAAGCTCTTTTTCAGATGCCAGACTCGAGGAAATTTTTAAAATAGCTCTTGACTAACAAATGCAAATTAGACGAAGAGCACCACGTGGAATTAAACGTAGCATGCTCAGCAATGTTACAGAATAGTCTACCACGAAAGCTAAAAGATCCAGGGAGTTTTACAATTCCATGTTTAATTCATTGTTTAGCTATTGATAACGCGTTAGCTGATTTAGGGGCAAGCATAAATGTCATGCCTTATACATTATTTAAACAACTAGGTCTAGGGAAGCCCAAACAAACTAGGATGAGTATACAATTAGCTGATAAAACTATTAGCATTCCTAAAGGCATTATCGAAGATGTTCTTGTCAAAATCGATAAATTTGTTTTCCCAGTAGATTTTGTTGTTTTAGATATGGATGAGGATAATACAATCCCCTTAATTTTAGGAAGACCTTTTCTAGCAACTGCCAAAACTAAAATTGATGTTGCCGCAGGAGAACTCATACTTTGTATAGGTGACGGATCAATCAGTCTTCAAGCTCTTGACTCGGCCAGGACAACAATTGATGAAGGTAAGAAAGTGAATGCAGAAGATAATCAAATTGTTCAACTTTTATTGCAGGAAAAACCACAAAGGCACAACCCTGAGCCGACTCATAGATCCCAAAGCGACAAAGAGGAATCATATAAGGAACAAGACCTTAGGATCGAAAATTTAGAAGAGCAGAGACACAAGTCAAAGAACAATCGAACCCACACAAAGTAACACCAGAAGAACCACCAGAAGAACTCGTAAGAACATCAAATCACTTCAAAATAGGAGACCAAGTGCTACTCGACAAAGCCGATCCTCACATCATCACAATAGACCTGAACGTAAGCAAGGAAATTCCTCTTAAGGTACACGATATCTTCCCCATGGAACAGTCGAGGTAAGCAATCCAACATTCGGCACTTTTAAGGTAAACACTTCTCGACTTGAACCTTATCAAGAAAATAAAATTTTAAGTAAGGGAGAAGATATTCAAACCTTTAAACCTCCCTAATTTTTCTAATTCGAGGAAAGTCCAGCTTAAGACTATAAACGAGCGCTTCTAGGGAGGCAACCCGAGTACTAACATTATTTACTTTCAAATTTATTTTAGTTTCTTTCCCTTCCTTCTTTCTTTCCTTTTAAACTAACCGAAAATGCAGAACTTCAAGGCCACAAGGCCTTATACACAGCCGTGTCCGTGATCGTGTGGACCACCAGAACCATCGTACTGACACAGTAGAGGCCGTGTGAATCAGTCCCACCCCACGATGTCACAGATCCAACCACTCCCCCACGGGCACCAGTAAATTGACACGGCCGTGCTCCACAATCGTGTGAAGCCACTGACTTATCAGACATGGGACAAACACGCCCATGCCGCCCAACTGTGCCAACACACTGCCTTTTTAGGAATGGGCGTGGCACCTGGAAAACGGATGTGGGTGAGCAAACACGCCTAGACACACGACTGTGCGATGCGGCCTTGTAATTCAACACACCCTCGCTCCAAGAGCGTGGGAACGTGCCAGATTTGATACCCTATTTAAACCCCATAGCCCTCCTCCTTCTCCCCTCATTTTTCTTCATTCTTTTTCTTTCTTTCTTTAGAAAAAGTGTCTAGACTCTTGAGCTACACTAGAATCATGCCGAAGAAGCGTAAGAAGGCAAGCATTATCTCCTTAAAGGAGACCCCAACACATAAGTTCATGCCGGCCGCTTTATCCAAACACAAAGCCAAGGGTCTTTTAGACCATTTAAATTCTTCTTTATGTTTATTTTCCCCTTTATCCTACTTAGCTATAATTATCTTCTACTTAATATATTTTAGATTCTTTTAGTTTCTTAGTTTTAGGTTCTAATGGCTGCTTGGGAATCAAGCACCACAGCCTTAGAGGTCACACCCACCTCGCGAATCATCCAACAATAAGGACTCCTTAGTCTATTAATCTTTTCTTTTAATTTCAGTTTTCTTCTTAGTCTCCTTCTCTTTATTTCCTTTGTCTTTAATTATAGTATTAGTATATTATTAATGTTTCTTTAGATTTCTTGGCTATATTTTTACAGGCTACCCAATTTCTTTATCTAGCACAAAGCTCATCGGTAGACACCCCACCAAGCCCATAGAAAATGCCACCACCGCCTCCTCCACCCACCTTTCACCACGACCTCTACCAACTCCCAGAATCATCGAAAATTCAAGAAGTGTTACTTCTCCCCTTCCCTTTTGATTATTTTATTACATAATTGTTTATCTATCTTTGTACATTGAGGACAATGTACATATTAAGTGTGGGGGGTAAAAGTACTTGACTTTTTTGCATTATTCTCAAATCCTGAATTTTAGTCTTGTTCCTAAGTAAGTTTCTCATATTATTAATTAAGGTGAAATTTCTAATGATTTATGATTTTTATTGATAAGCTATTGAATAAGTCATTGATAATTGTGCATTGATGATTTATACGTGAAGAATACTAGAGAATCAAGCATGATAAGTCTATTTTTTAAAAAAAAAATTAAAAATTTCCTAGGTTGTTGAACTGAATTTGAATATTACCTTGAAGCTTGAAATTTACGGGATTGATGTCAAATACCATAATTTTTTGTGAGATTTGAGCTTTATAGAGCATATATTCTTTTTCATGCTCACTTTATTAAATGTCAACACTGAATTGTTATTCTAGAACTTGCCTTGATTATACATGTCGAGACCACATTAATGATTTGATATACTGAGATGATAAAGGCACTTAGGTTTTAACACATTCACTCCACTAAAAAGCTTACCTACATAATTAATCCCTAGTAAACCCCGTTGATCTTAACAACCCTTTTTATTGAATTACCCGCTTAATATTAACCCAAAACCCTTTGTATTTGTTATCACCATTCTTTTTTACTACCCTTCTATCGAGAATTGAATTGATCAGTTACCAAATTAGTTTATTTCAGTTGATAAAGTTCTTTCTTTATTATGTATTTACTTAGTTTGATCTTAAAAAAAAACCAAAGTATATTCAAGCATTAGTATATGATTAAAGAAGCTTATGTGTTTAAATTCCAATTGTTAAAGAAGAGCTCGTATTAAAAGTATTATCAATAGTAGTATTACTAGTTCCAAAGCAATCATTTATCTTCTAGTTCATTATTCTTGTTAGGTAATTGGTCAGGTCAATCTCGATTTCAAACCTTCTAGTTCAGCCTTTATCCACACCTTTAACCTAACCCTGTTACAACCTTGTCAAAAGACCTTTTGATTTGTGTATCATCTAATATTACAGTAGTGGAGATTTGATTTTCAGGCAAGCCTATGGGATTAACTTTTCAGGTTCGACTTATGAGTTCTTTCTCTTGAACTCTAAAACACTTCGAGTGCTTTGAGTGAATCTTTAGTGAGGATGTCAATCCTTGTCGGTTTTGAATTAAAGGTAATTATTTAGATAAGGGGAGACGCCTATGTTTTTATGTTACAAATTTATGACTTAGAATTGTTTGAATCTTTAAGAGTCTTTGAGATAAATTATCCATGTATGAATTATCTGTGAATTATGATGAGGCATTGTTGATAGAAATTGTGATTTATGGAAAGTTCGTTTTAATTATAAGTTGAGAATTTTGCTTGAGGACAAGCAAAAGCTTAAGTGTGGGGGTATTTGATAAACCGTAAAAGCATTTTATGCAAAAAGGTGCTCTTAATCCTTTCTTTTCATGTTTTTACTCAGGAAAGCACTCGAGGACAAAAAGAATAAGAAACGGGCTTAAAATGGGCCAATTTGGGCCAAAGAGGAAATCGACACGACCTGGACTTCAAGCCACACAGGCGTGCCTCAAAAATTAACTAAGGCACGGCCATGCCACGATTTACACGGCTGTGCCCCAATCGACAGAATCTAGACACGGCCTAAAAAAGATTTACACAGGCATGTACCATGGTCGTGCCCCTATTATGGGAGAGAGCAATTTAACTCAAATTTGGATACTTAGAGCCAAAGAAACACTTTTCAAAGCTTATTCAAACACCGAGTAGGAAGTATACTTGAATTGGGACACTTAGAGGCCAAGTAAAGCATTCTAAAAGTCCATATAAACACCCTAAGTGTAACCTGAAAGGGGCGTTAGGTGGTAAGCTAGGCCAAGGAGTCGAGCCAGGAATATCACGTTTTATGGAATCACTCGAAGATAGCCAAGTGGATCCATCTCGAAGAGCCGAAATTTTACTCAAGACGGCAAATTTCTCTTTCAATTCCTTCAGGGGGTTTTAGGGATTTTCTATGTTTTGTTTTATCTTTTCTCTTGAGATGTTTTCTTTATTTGTTATGAACTAAACCCTTCAGATACCTAAAGGGGATGAAACCTAGATGAATTTTGTTATTGATTTCTGAATTATATGATAAATACTTAGTTTGTTCTTAATTATGCACGCTTAATCCAAATTTGATGTTCTTAGGTGGAGGAATAGACCCTGCTTAAGAGTAGATCTAGCATAATTAAGTGGAGTTGATCGCACGCCTAGAGATAGGGTGACGAGATTTTTTCGGATTAGGGTGAAACCTAATATGGGAATCCATAGATCAATTTACTGCTATTCTAGGGGGTTATTATAAGCGAACGAGAGTTCCACTAATTAACCTAGGGTTAGACGGTATTCGCCTCGAGAGAGGATTTAATATACGTTAGGGAGTCTTACGGATCAAACTAAGTAAATAAAATCATATGGTTCAGTATTAAATAACAAGTGAAGTCTAGGTGGATTCTTCTTGAGGGTATCATCGTGATCAATTGAGTTTTCTTCGAGTTATTTCTCTATTCGTTCTTTTTATCTTTGTCTTTAGCTTAGAAATCGTTAAACTAGATTAAATCAACCAACAACTCCATATTTTAGGCTAACTAATAAAAAGAAAGTAAGTATTAGTACTTTTAGTTCCTTTAGTTTCGATAATACGGTCTTGCCTAAGCTATACTACTGTTCGACAGGTACACTTGCCTTTAATCGTTGTCAGAGTTAGCCTCAAGGTTCGATCTCATTCGTTATAAATTTTAAAGCTCTGATTTCAGCGATCAGTTCCTAATATCTTAGTCCCCGGCAACGGTGCCAAAAACTTGATGTGTCTCAAACTAACTATGATCACAATAAAGGCAAGCGCACCTGTCGTTTAATAGTATAGTTATAGTAAGACCGAAAATATCGTATCCACAAGGACCAAGAGTACTAGTAATTACTATCTTTTTATTATCTAGCCTAAGATTTGGAGTGATTTCTTTTAAACAAAAACTTAATTAAAAAAACACGACAGAGAACGAATTGGGAAAATACTTTTAGACAACTATATGAGATAGGCAATACCCAAGGAAGAATTCACCTAGACTTCACTTATTACTTTTGATTCATATAATTTATTCACTTGACTTAATCCGTAGAAATCCCTGATTTTTGTTAATATCTCTTTCGAGACTACAAACAACTAACTCTAGGTTGATTAATTGAAATCTCTTTCTAATTAAAACCCCTATTGTTGCATTAACTAGATCTATGGATTCCCCTATTTGATTTTACTCTAATCTGACAGATTTTCGTCGCCCTATTCCTAGGGTTGCAATTAACTCCGCTTAATTTTGTTGATCTACTCTTAAACAGGGACTTTTGCTCCTCTAAATAAGCACATTCGACTTGAATCAATAACCTGAATTATCAAAACAAGAATAAGAACTCACAATTAAGAATAAGAACAAGTATTTATCTTATAAATCAAATAATAATAAGATCTGTCTTAGGTTTCATCGCCTCAGGTATTTAAGGGATTTAGTTCATACTAATAAAAGGAAACATCTTAAAATAATGAAAAAAAAAAAAACAAAACATAAGAAAACACAAAATTTCAAGAGAAATTAACAGGAGATCTTCAGTCTTGATGGAGATCCTTCTTCCGAGCTACCCCCGATAGTTGTCTTCGAGTATTTTCTACCTTCTACTCGGCATCCTCGTTTAGCCTCCTAGGGTGTTTATATAGGCTTTGGAATGCCTTTCTTGGCCCATAAGTAGCCCATTCTGAATAGAATTAAACTTGGGTACGGCAGGGACACGCCCGTGTGACATGCCCGTGTTTGATTCCTTAGACCGTGCTCGCTTCTGCTCGCCCTACACGGTCGTGTTTGATTTTGCTCATAACACACGGCCGTGTTTGATAGCCCAGGCCGTGTTGATTTCTAAGGTAGGCTCATTTTGTCCCTTTTTGGCCCGTTTCTCATTCTTTTCGACTCCCTAGGCTCTCCTAAATGTAAAACATGAAATTAAGGGATTAGGAGCATCGAATTCATCAAATCTAATGAAAATTCATCCAAAAATAAGCCAAGCATGGGGTTAAAATATGTATAAATTATGGTTTATCACAACCTTACTATCCTGCATCAGTACGCAACCCAAACCCACAAGCCACGCATCACTATATACGACAAAATCCTTCCCAGATTCAGGCTGTTTTAGAACTATAGTCTGAGTCAAAACATATTTGAGCTTCTCGAAGCTCTCTTTTTGCTTATCAGTTCAAACAAAGGGAACTCCCTTGCGCAGAAACTTGGTTAACGGTGCTGCGATCAAGGAGAACCCTTCTACAAAGCGTCGAAAATAACCCGCTAGCCTCAGAAAGCTGTGAATTTTGAACTCATTCTTTGGCTGTTTCCAATCCAACACAACCTCAATATTACGAGGATCAACATGAATCCCCTCCGCAGAAGCCACATATCCAAAAGGTTACTTCTGGGAGCCAGAACTCACACTTACTGAACTTCGTATACAACTATTTCTCACAAAGAGCCTGTAGTACCACTTTGAGATGCTCATCGTACTCGTCTTTAGTCTTCAAATACACTAGGATATCATCGATGAATACAGCCACAAACTGGTCCAGATAAGGTTGGAACACACGGTTCATCAAATCCATAAATGCCATCGGGGCATTGGTTAACCCAAAAGGCATCACTAGGAACTCGTAATGTCCATAACGAGTCCTAAATGTCGTCTTACACACATCGGCCTCCTTAACCCTCAATTGATGATCTCCTGAACGTAGATCAATCTTGGAGAACTCAGAAGCCCCTCTAAACTAGTCAAATAGATCATCTCTCCTTGGAAGTGGTGATGGGCTCAAAACTAACTATTATTTTGAAAAAGGCAAGCGCACATATCGAACAATAGTATAGTTATGGCGAGTCCGGAATATCGTATCCTCAAGAACTAAAATTACTAGTAATAACTATCTTTTTATTATCTAGCCTAATAATCTAAAATTAACTAACTAATTTAACTAACTAAATGACTATGAACGTGATAGAGAGTGAATTGGGAAAATACTTTTGGACAACTTATATGAGATAGGCAATACCTAAGGAAGAATCCACCTAGACTTCACTTATTACTTTTGATCCATATGATTTATTCACTTGACTTAATCCATAGAAATCCCTGATTTATGTTAATATCTCTTTCAAGACTAAAAACAACAAACTCTAGGTTGATTAATTGAAATCTCTTTCTAATTAAAACCCTTATTGTCGCATTAACTCGATCTATGGATTCCCTTATTAGATTTGACTCTAATCCAGTAGATTTTTGTCGCCCTATTTCTAGGGTTACAATCAACTCCGCTTAATTGTGTTGACCTACTCTTAAACAGGGACTTTTGCTCCTCTGAATAAGCACATTCGACTTGAATCAATAACCTGAATTATTAAAACAAGAATAAAAACTCACAATTAAGAATAAGAACAAGTATTTATCTTATAAATCAAATAATAATATCTGTCTAGGTTTCATCCCTTTAGGTATTTAAGGGATTTAGTTCATACTGATAGAGGGAAACATATTAGAATAGGAAAAACAACAAAACATGAGAAAACCCAAAAACTTCTAAAGAACTTGATGGGAGATCCTCGGTTTTGATGGAGATCCTTCTCCTAAGTTGTTCCCGACGGCTGTCTTGGAGTATTTTTTATCTCCTACTCGGCGTTCTATTAAATGTCCCCTTTTAGGTTGCCTCCTAGGGTGTTTATATAGGCTTTGGAACACCTCTCTTGGCCACAAGTAGTCTATTCCGAATAGAATTTGTCTTTGCTGCGGCAGGGACACGCCCGTGTGACATGCCCGTGTTCGACTCCTTAGATCGTGCTCATTTCTACTCGCCACACACAGCCGTGTGGTCAGGCCGTGTACGTTGATCTAGACATGTCTTAGTTTTACTTGAAATACACGGTACGGTCGTGTCTGATAGCCCAAGCCGTGTGAGTTCCTAAGGTAGGCCCATTTTGTCCCGTTTTGGCCCGTTTCTCATTTTTTTTGACTCCCTAAGCTCTCTTGAGTGTAAAACATGAAATTAAGAGATTAGGAGCATCAAATTCATCAAATCTAATGGGAATTCATCCAAAAATAAGCCAAGCATGGGGTTAAAATATGTGTAAATTAAGGTTTATCAAATATCCCCACACTTAAGCATTTGCTTGTCCTCAAGTAAAATCCTCAACTCACAACTAAAATTAACTTCCCTCAACTCATAATTCTAATCAATAATGTCTTATCATAATTCATAGATAATTCATACATGGATAATTTAACTCAAAGAGTCCTAAAGATTCAAACAATCTAAGTCATAAATTTTTATAGCACGAAAACATAGGTGTTTCCCCTTACCTAAATAATTACCTCTAATTCAAAATTGACAAGGATTGACATCCTCACTAAGGATTCACTCAAATCATTCAAAGTGTTTAAGGTTCAAGATAAAGCACTCAAAACTCAAACATGAAGAGTTATTACCATAGGCTTACATGAAAATCAAATCTCCACCACTTTAAAATGAGATGATACACAAATCAAAAGGTCTTTTTAAAAGGGTTGTAATGGGGCTTGGGTTAAAGGTGTGGATCAAGGTTGAATTAAAGGGTTAGAATCGAGATTAAATTGTCAAACTAAATGGAACAATGGACTAATACTGAATAATTACATCAATTGAAAACTTATAATAATAACAGGAGCTACTTCTCAAAATATGAAATTAACTGCTTAAGCTCAAATAACATAGAACTAATAATGAATGAATTTCTAATTTTTTTAAGAATAAGAACAAGTATAATAAAGAAGAATTTAACAACTGAAATAAAGAAAATAGTTAGGCAACTGATCAAATCAAATCTCGACATAAGGGGAGTCAAGAAATGGAAGAAACAAAAATTTAGTTTTAGGTTAATATTGATGGGTGAGTCAAGAAACGGTCTATTAGGCTCAAAAAGTTTCACTAAGGGTTAATTATGAAGGTAGGATTTTTGGTGGAATAAGTGGGTTAAATCTTAGGTGCCTTTATCATCTCAGTATATCAAATCAAAGGTGTGGTCTCGACATGTATAATCGAAGCAAGTTCTAGAATAATAAATCAATGTTGACACACTCATAATCAATAAAGTGAGCAAGAAAATATATATGCTCTAAAGGCTCAAAATCTCACAAAAATTATGGTTTTTGATGTCAATCTTGCAAATTTCAAACTTCCAAGTAATATTTAAATTTAGGAAAACAACCTAGAAATTTAATTCTGAAAATAAACTTATCATGGTTGATTCTCTAATATCTTAAAGTATAAACCACCAATGCATAATTATCTATGAATTAATCCAAGACATATCATTAAAAGTCATAAGTTAATGGAAATTTCATTCTAATAGTAATATGAGAAGATTACTTAAGACAAAGCATAATTCAGGGATTTTCTAATACGAGTATTGTTGACACCTCTCCACACTTAAGATTTACATTGTCCTCAATATACAAAGATAAAAATGACAATAAAGTAAGAAAAGCATAAGAGAGGGAGAGAAGTGAAACTTCCTAAATTTTGGATAGAGTCAAAGAAAAGAAACGGGGGAAATTTGGGCCGAGTTGGAGGAGGATACTCCGGTGGTGTGGCCATTCTGTAACAGCCTCTTGAACCTAAATTAAAGAAATCAAAATATACTAATATAAATTAAGGACAGGAAAGATAAAGGGAAAGAATTTAAAAGATGAAAATAAAGAAAAGAAAAAATAAATGGACTCAGAGTCCTTGTCCTGTCGAGGGAATGAAGCGGTTGGCATGAACTTATGTAGAGTGGTAGCGCATGGGGAAACCATGCTAGGATCCTTTCGTTTCTTCGACATGGGGAATGTGGTGAAAAGAAAGAGTGAGGGAAAGGGGGAAAGGAAAATGAATTGAGAAAGATAATAGAGAAAGAAAGGGGTGTAGTGGTTAGGGTTTGGAAGAAGAAAAGTTTGGGGAAAAGGTGAGAAGAAGGGGTTTTAAAAGGAATCAGGGATCTGGTGGCTGCCCACGCCTCGTGTGCCATGGGCGTGTTAGGTCACATAGCCGTATCGCATGACCGTGTGGTGTTTCGTTCATTTCTCCCACGCCTGTGTAGAGGTTGCCACGCCCATGTTGATTAATCAGTGTCGACCATGGCCTCGGGACACGGATGTGTCGCACACTCGTGTTACTTTTTTAGTGCCGACCATGGTCGTATCGTATAGCCGTGGCAGTTTATCGTAGCCTGTGTTTTGGAGAAATTTTTCATCCTTGGTTTGCACGGTCTTGGCCACGCCGATGTGCCTATTCGTGGTGTCCACAAGGCTATGGCCACGCCCGTGTGCAAGGCCGTGTGGTAGGGAAACCTGCGTTTTTATTGAATTGTTTAGATTTTAGTTAGGTGCTAAAAATCAAAAATATAAAAATTAATGGGGTTAGTGCTCGAGTTACCTCCGGAGAGGCACTCATTTAAAGTCTTAAGCTATCAATTCGGTTATCGATATATAGTTTAAGTCTAATGGTGTTTACCTTAAAAGTGTCTAATGTAGGATTAGTTACCTCGACTGTTCCGTATGGAAAGACATTCAGTACCGTGAAAGGGATCTCTTCATTTGTATTAAGGTCCAAAGTGGCGATTTGAGGGTCTTTCTTATCCAACAATACCTGATCTCCGATCTTAAATTGGGTTGTCCCATCCTTAAGTTTGACATGGTTTTGCTTTGGTTCATCGTGTTTCCCCGATTTCTCCTTGTCATGTTTCTTCCACTCATCTAGTTCATCGATCTAAAGACTTCGCTCCTCATGAGCTATTTCTTTGTTAGCACGCGGTCTAGGATCTGGCTCAGTTGTGTAATTTCGTGGTGCTTCCTAAAAAGAAGGTTGAACCAAATGGTTATTAATAGAATTTATATCCTCACCTTTATTATTCAATGTCCTAGCCGAGTCAAGAGCCTGAAGAGTGATCATTTCGTCACCTGCACAAAGTGTAAGTTCACCTGTACCAACATCAATTCTAGTTTTAGTAGTTGCTAAAAAGGGTTTTCCTAAAATTAAAGGAATATTGGTGTCCTCATCCATGTCTAAAACAAAAAAGTCTATTGGGAATATGAATTTATCAATTTTACTAGGACATCTTCGATTATACCCCTAGGAACTCTAATAGTTTTATCAGCCAATTGAATGCTCATCCTAGGTTGTTTGGGTTTTCTCAGACCTAGCTATTTAAACATTTTATAAGGCATAACATTTATGCTTGCCCCTAAATCTGCTAAAGCAATATTAATAGATAAACTACCAATTAAGCAAAGAATCGTAAAACTCCCTGGATCTTTTAACTTTTGCGGTAGTCTATTTTGTAAGATTTCTGAGCACACTGTATTTAGCTCCACATGCGACGCCTCGTCTAACTTCTGTTTGTTTGTCAAAAGCTCTTTTAAAAACTTTTTTGAATTGGGCATCTACGAAAGAGCTTCAATAAATGGTAAGTTAATATGTAATTTTTTAAGAGTTTGAGAAATTTATCGAATTGTTCATCTGTGCGGTCTTTCTTTGTCGCATTGGGATATGGCACACGAGGTTGGTATTCTGTGCTTACCAGTTTTGGTTTATCATGGCTTATCCCAACCTTACCTTCCTCTACCACATTCTCTTGCCTCAATTTTGGTTCATCTAACCCTTCACTATCGTGAGCAATAATGGCATGAATTTGCTCCTTTGGGTTAATTTTAGTGTTGCTTGGCAAGATGCCTTGTGGTCATTCTGATATGAGTTTAGCAAGTTGTCCTAATTGGTTGCCAATCTCTTGAATCGATGCTTGTTAATTTTTTAAGTGTTGTTTCGATGTTTTGGAAACGGGTTTCTGACACCGTGATAAATTTGTTAGCATCTCTTTAAGGTTTGGCTTTTTCTCTTATGGGTAGGGTTACTGTTGAAAGCCTGGAGGGGGTTGTTGTCTCTAATTTCCTTGGCCACCCCATGAGAAGTTTGTGTGGTTCCTCCAACCTGGATTGTAAGTGTTACTAAAAGGGTTATTTTGAGGTCTAGAGTTATTACCCATATAGTTCATCTGTTCACTTTCTATGCCAGGGTTGTAGGGTGGGTACTCTGTATTGTTCATCCCTCCTCCATTTGTATCACATTGCATCACTGGATGTACCTATGAAGAACCACACAAACCATCAATCTTTTTATTTAACAGTTCTACCTGGTTTGATAGCATGGTCACTATGTCGAGGTTGAAAACACTGGCGGCTTTTTTTGGCTTTGTCCTCATCACTTGCCACTAATAGTTATTCAGTGCCATCTCTTCTATAAACTCATAAACCGCTTCAGGGGTCTTGTTATTTAGGGTTCCATCGGAGGCTGAATCAATCAACTGCCTAGTTGAAAGGTTCACCCCGTTATAAAAGGTTTGAATCTGTAGCCACAAAGGTAACCAATGGTGAGGGCATCTCCTTAGTAGATCTTTATATCTCTCCCATGTGTCGTAGAGTGTTTCTAGATCCATCTGCACAAAAGAAGAAATGTCATTCCTCAACTTAGCTGTTTTAGCCGGCGAAAAATATTTTAACAAAAAATTTTCGGTCATTTGGTCCCATGTAGTGGTTGATCCTCGTGGTAACGAGTTTAACCACTATTTAGCTTTGTTCCTCAACAAAAGGGGAACAATCGAAGGCGAATGGCATCATCAGAAACACCATTAATTTTGAAAGTGTCGCAAAACTCTAGAAAATTTTCCAAGTGATTGTTTGGATCCTCATCCTGCAAACCATCAAACTGAACAAATTGCTGAATCATCTGTATAGTGTTACGTTTCAGTTCAAAATTATTTGCAGCAATAGCAAGTCTAACAATGCTTGATTCGGTTCCTGGTAAATTAGGTTTAGCATAATCATACATAGTACGTGGAGTAGGATTTTGATTCGCTGGATTTGCGGCAACCACAAGAGGTAGCAGATTATTATCAGCCATCTCTTCAATAGTATTGGTTTCGTCTTCTTTCTCTTCTTCTATGTATTGTAGGCTTCGCCTTATTTCTCTTCGGTTTCTACGAGCGGTAGCTTTTATATCGCTGTAAAAAAAGTAATGGTCCTGACGGGTTTCTTCTAGTCATAAACTAAAATTACCTGCCAGAAGCAAATAAAAGAAAAATTAGCAAAAATAAAAATAAAAATAAATTGTAAATAGTAAAAAAGTGGCTAAAGTAATAAAAATTTAGTGTTCCTAATATCTTAGTCCCCAGCAATGGCGCCAAAAACTTGATGGGCTCGAAACTAACTATTATTTCGACAAAGGAAAGCGCACCTATCGAACAGTAGTATAGTTATGGCAAGTCCAGAAAATCGTATCCTCAAGAACTAAAATTACTAGTAATAACTATCTTTTTATTATCTAGCCTAATAATTAAGGGGACTTATTTTTAATCTAAAATTAACTAATAATTTAACTAACTAAATAACTATGAACGTAACAGAGAGTGAATTGGTAAAATACTTTTGGATAACTTATATGAGATACGCAATACCTAAGGAAGAATCCACCTAGACTTCACTTATTACTTTTGATTCATATGATTTATTCACTTGACTTAATCCGTAGAAATCTCTGATTTATGTTAATATCTCTTTCAAGACTAAAAACAACTAACTCTAGGTTGATTAATTGAAATCTCTTTCTAATTAAAACCCCTATTTTTGCATTAACTCAATCTATGGATTCCCTTATTAGATTTGACTTTAATCTGGCAGATTTTTGCTGCCCTATTTCTAGGGTTGCAATCAACTCTACTTACTTGTGTTGATCTACTCTTAAACAAGGACTTTTTCTCCTATGAATAAGCACATTCTACTTACTTGTGTTGATCTACTCTTAAACAAGGACTTTTTCTCCTATGAATAAGCACATTCTACTTGAATCAATAACCTGAATTATCAAAACATGAATAAAAACTCACAATTAAGAATAAGAACAAGTATTTATCTTATAAATCAAATAACAATAATATCTGTCTAGGTTTCATCCCCTTAGATATTTAAGGGATTTAGTTCATACTGATAGAGGGAAACATATTAGAATAGGGAAAACAAAAAAACATAATAAAACCCAAAAACTTCTAAAGAACTTGATGGGAGATCCTCGGTCTTAATGGAGATCCTTCTCCTAAGCTATTCCCGACGGCTGTCTTAGAGTATTTTCTGTCTCCTACTTGGCGTTCTATTCAACGTCCCATTTTAGTTTGCCTCCTAGGGTGTTTATATAGGCTTTGGAACACCTTTCTTGGCCCACAAGTAGTCTATTTCGAATAGAATTTGTCTTTGCTACGGCAGGGACACGTCCATGTGACATGCCCGTGTTTGACTCCTTAGATCGTGCTCGTTTCTACCGCTACACACGGTCGTGTGGTCAAGCCGTGTACATTGATCCAGGCCGTGTCTCAGTTTTGCTCGAAACACACGGCCGTGTCTGATAGCCCAGGCCGTGTGAGTTTCTAAGGTAGGCCCATTTTGTCCTGTTTTGGCCCGTTTCTCATTCTTTTTGACTCCCTAAGCTCTCCTGAGTATAAAACATGAAATTAAGAGATTAGGAAAATTCATCAAATCTAATGAGAATTCATCCAAAAATAAGCCAAGCATGGGGTTAAAATATGTGTAAATTAAGTTTTATCAAGTACGTACTTATTCTTGATTGTTAGCTTGTTCAGCTGTTGGCAATCGATACATATCCTCATTGTCCCCTCCTCTTCTTCATAAACATCACCGGTGCTCCCCACGGAGACACACTGGGATGAATGAATCCACGATCTAACAGTTTTTAAATTTGAGCCCTAAGCTCTATCAGCTCTTTTGGTGCCATTCGGTAGAGAGCGATAGACACCGGAGCTGTACCAGGGAAAAGTTCAATCTCAAACTCCACTTTCCGATTCGGAGGTAAACCCAGTAGCTCCTCAGGAAAGACGTCTAGAAAATCCCTTACAGTGTGGATATCCTTTACCGTAGAGTCCCCAGAAGCGAAACACTTACGTAAGCCAAGAATGCCTCACAACCCTTATGAACCAGTTTCTCCACCACCAATGCAGAGATCACATTAGCTAGATAATTTCGACGTTCTCCAATCATGACTACCTTTTTATCCACCTCGGTTCTCAAGACGACCCTCTTTGTCACACAGTCCAAAGTTACCCAGTGTTTAACCAGCCAATTCATTCTCAGAATCAAATCAAACTCCTCAAATGGAAGCTCCATCAGATCAGCCAGAAATGCTGTCCCTTGAACCTCTAACGGGATGTCACTAAAAAATTTGCTCACTCAGATAGACTGACCCAATAGACTCACCACACTTACTTCACTAGAAATACTCTCAACTGGAATCCCCAAGGTTACAAACACAGTACTTACTATGTAAGAGTGTGTAGAACCTATATCTATCAATGCCAAATAAGGTACATTATAAATTAAAAATGTAACTATGATGACATCCGGAGCATCTCGGTCCTCACGGTGACGGACAGCATAAACTAGTACAGGCTACCTCGCCTCAGTCAATCCAGTACCTCTGCCTGGTGCTCTCTATCCTCGGCCCATGCCGTTACCACCCCTGGCCTGACCTTGGCCCCTAGGTGTCTACTGAACTACTCTCGGTGGTCGCACAGTACCAGTACCCATAGCCTGCATCTAATTGGTTCTCAGCGGACAATCTCTGACATGATGCTCAGTGGAGCCACATCTCAAACATGCCCTAGTCGTCCTCCAACACTCGCTCGAATAGCATCTACCACAATGTCCATAAAGCGCTACCCCAGTAAGTGCAACAGGAGGCCCAACTCTTACTAGCCCATCAGATCTGGCCTTTTTCTTAGGCCTCATCACGAAACTCGAGGGCTTTGATTCCCTCTTATTCTTTCCTCTCTCTCGATTTTGGCGCTCAGTGCTCTTAACCTACTCGGCGATCTTCGTCTTCTCAACCAAAGTAGAAAAATCACGCTCCCTCTACGGAGCTATAGAACTAACAAACTGTCCATGAGTTCATCCTCAAAATGGAAGCATCACTCATGCTCGGTCGCCACCATGCCCCGTGCATAACGGCTCAATATCAGGAACTCGGCCACTGAACGGTCCCCTTGAGTGAGATTAAGGAACTCACGTCTCCTAGCATCAATGTAGCTGGCTCCCACATACTTACTCTGGAACGCAGTCTTAAAATAGTTCCAAGTCAATCGGTCGCGTTGAGTGCCCTCCTCAACCGTCAGCCACCACTGGTAAGTTTCATGCGAAGCAGAGAAACAGCCCCCTTAAGCTTCTGCTCCACGGTAAAATCCAGGTCATCTATAATTCTTTTCGTTGCCTCTATCTAATATTCGGCCACGCTAGGGACGAATCCAGAGACACCCCTAAATAATTTAACCCCATTAGACCGGAGTCGTTCTGTAATCGACCCTCAGCCCCCCGATCCGGAGATAGGCCAGCGACCCTCTCTAGAATCTGTAACATGGCTTGGGACAGTGCGTTGTCCCCAGCCGCACGATCACGAGACCTAGTTTCTGCAACAGATGAGACTGACGTCTCGCCCGTATCCAGATTAGGTAGATTTTTAGATGATGAAGACCTAGCTCGAGCCCCTCTACGGCCTCTACCACGGCCTCTAGTACCCTATCCGCGGATACCTCGTGCACTCATCATAAATTTAGAGTTTATCTGTATTAATAGTTTTATGCATTAGTTACAATTTTGATATTCATTAACAGATATTTTATGCAGAACAGTATCCGAAGTTCAAAGTTCGTTATCGTGAGTCTTAGTTTCACTACAGTTTTCAATTTACACTACCTAGAGTGTTTTCAGTATAGTATATTACCTATGGCTGTTCCAAAAATGCTAGTAGTATTTTTAGACAATTCTAAATAGAGTTTCAGAACACTTATAGGATCGGCGCCGAATACTCGGTATACCACATACCCAGTCCAAAATATTTCAAATCACTTAAAAATTATTTTCTTTAAAACCCAATCCACAGTCAAGTTTTACAACCTGGCTCTGATACCACTAAATGTAGCACCCCAAACTCGACCTAGACATTATGATCGAATCTGGCGATGTCACATGAATGGAATTTCAAAAACTAATTTATTATGATAAAACCGTGTTCATTTTATTACTCTTATTGATTCCAGAAATCGCTTACTCATCTAGTCGATTTCTTAAAACGTAATTCATTACGGAAGCTTTAGAAATCATTTATTTTATGAAAAAACTGAGTTAATTAAGTAAATCTTTCCATTTTAAAGAAACCCCTCTGTTTTCGAGAAAACCATCTAAGGGATCGAGGGTTCAGAAAATACTTCAGCTTTTGAAAACCAAGTATTCTTACGTCTAGCAGTTTTATGAATCCATAAAAACAATAAATAAACCACATTTAAGCAAAAGTCCCAAAAAGTCTACGAGTTACATCAAAATAAACCAATAATCGTAAAACAGAATATAAAACATGAAAGTCCAGAACCGTGGTTACCGCCGAGTCCTTTGCTGCACAGATCCATCTAATGCTGGGGATTACCTGAACAGATTAAATAAAAAAGGATGAGTTTTTCCAAACTCAGTATGTAATCCCCATAGAAAACATGCACATAGCACAATATCAGAAAATAGTCATATGTTTACGGTTCGGGTCTGAGCCCATTACAGAATCGGTGTGAACCTTAGCCCACTTAGATACAGAATAAGATACAATTTAGGGCCTCAGCCCATCATATATAATATGCAGAACAGAATATCAGAATCCTACTCACTAGCCTCTACACAACATCTCCGACCAACCATACACACCATGTGAGGATAAAATCAACCCACCCATCCCTACACACCATGCTGTACCGAAATGCGGCACATAATCAGATAATTACCGGTGATCGCACGATAATGAGCTTAATAGCCTTTCAGATACTTCCTCCAATATCATCAACCCACCCCAATGTAATGCAGCATACAATCGATGACATGCTATAATGCAATTAACAGATCACACATTCAAATCGATATACAGGCTAAGTGTAACATGCTTAATACATATATCACATAATCGGATCATGTAATTAGGGGTCTAAGTAATGCTTACCGACCCTAAAGTAGGTCCACAGTCGACTTGGGCGACGTAAAACCCATGATCGATTCGGAAAAATGGGCTCAAGACGCTATCGTGGCTCGCCTGAGTGGGCCCACACACCCGTGTGGCCTACTCGGCCTAAATTGGCCTTGGCCATGTGGATCACACGACCTAGCCCAAAATTCCACATGCCCGTGTGGTTCACCCGTGTGGGCCCACATGTCTGTAGGGCCCATACGACCTTGCCCTGCCATCACACGGCCGTGTCACTTACGCACGGCCTAACTCGTCGATCACATGGCTGTCTTGTGGCTTACAACCTTGCACACGGCCTACCACACGACCGTGTGGTGTCGACAGGAATGTTTTCCGACTTTCGCGGTTTCTAGTTTTCTATGTTTTCGAGTACACACCTGTATTGTTTTCGACGCGTAAGCTCTTCAAAAGCTCCAGAACCTAAAAATCGACCAATGTAACACTCAATTAAACACATGTTTCGTCATTCAATCAAAAGCCTATCGAAATCTAACATTGGAAATCTAACAAAACGCTTACCGTCTGTAACACCCTTAACCCGTATCCATTTCCGGATTAAGGTTACAGGGCATTACCATGCATAGCACAGGTCATATCATTTATTTTGCATTTTAACCCCTCAAAAATTTATTTCTCAATTTAGCCCAAAATACTCAAATTCACCAAAACTTCCAATTCAAAACATGTAAATCTATCACATATATTTTATATTCCATCCTTAAATAACATAAACAACCAACTAACAACAATGGTTCAACTCAAAATATTCATCAAATTCAAAAATTAAGGCATGGGTCATGAACATTTCTAAGCAACGATCTCACAAACGTAGAAATTATCAAAAACCGAACAAGAACTAACCTTTAATTTGGCTCCCAAATGGTCGAATATGCAAAACTCATCCCTTGCTTTCTCTTTTTCTTATTTCTGTTAAAGGATGAACTAAAATGACCATTTTTTTATGTTTTATCTAATATACAAACATAATAATTCATTTACATTTTAACCCTTCATTAAACAAATAAAACAAACATGTAATATGGGTATAATAGTCTTTCATTCATCCACTAACCGTGTTTCTTTTATTATAATATAAATATAACTTATAAAATAAAACTTTAACTTATAAGATTTAATATATATATATATAAAACACATATATATATATATTTTCTTACTCATGCCGTCCACTAACCAAAATAGTGGCTAAATTGCCACATAAGTCTTTAACACTTAAAAGCCACACTAATTTAGCCATTAATCAAATAAAAAGCCACTTTTAAAAATTATGCAATTTAGTCCTTTTGTCAAAATTGAACACACAGACGGACAAATTAGCTTACGGAAATTTAACACATGCTTAGTCACATATCAACAACACAGAAAATAATATAAAAAATTATTTAAACTCGAATTTGTGGTCCTAAAACCACCGTTCCGATTAGGGTCAAATTCAGACTGTTACAACTCTTCCCCTTAGGGATTTTCGTCCCCGAAAATCTTACCGTTAAACGGAGTCAGATATTTTTGTCTCATTGAATCCTCAGGCTCCCACATAGCATCTTCTATTCCATGTCGATTCCATAATACTTTTGCTAACGGAATCTTCTTGCTTCTCAACTCTTTCACTTCACGAGTTAATATACGAATAGGTTCCTCCTCGTATGTCATATCCGATCAGATTTCAATTTCAGACGGGGCGATTACATGTGACGGATCTGATCTATATCTACGAAGCATCTAAACATGAAATACATTGTGTATCTTTGCTAGATCAGAGGGTAACCTTAATCTATAAGCAATAGGCCCGACACGTTCGATGATTTCATACGGTTCGATGAACCTCGGACTTAACTTGCCTTTACGTCCAAATCGAAGCACTTTCTTCCACGGAGAAACTTTCAAAAATACCCGATCTCCAA
Organism: Gossypium rotundifolium; assembly: GCA_025506655.1. NCBI lineage: Eukaryota > Viridiplantae > Streptophyta > Magnoliopsida > Malvales > Malvaceae > Gossypium > Gossypium rotundifolium. The sequence continues at coordinate 193,037,687 of CP106727.1, forward strand.
TCTAAAACTCAATGTCTTTACGTTTCAAATCCGCGAATGACTTTTGACGATCTGATGCAGCTTTCAAACTATCACGGATCACTGCCACTTTCAACCCTGTGTATCTTGTTTTCACTGAGCTCGATCCAGTATAATGGTGTACGACATTTACGACCGTAAAAAGCTTTGTAGGGTGCCATTTTGATACTGGATTGAAAGCTATTATTATAAGCAATTTCAATCAGAGGTAAGTACCGTTCCCACATACCTTCAAACTCGAGGATGCAACATCTCAACATATCCTCAAGTATTTGAAAGGTTCGTTCGAATTGACCATCTGTCTGCGGATGAAAAATCATGCTAAAGTGTAGTTTACTACCTAAAGTATCTTGTAATTTCTTCCAAAAATCGCGACGTGAATCTCAGGTCTCTGTCTGAAACAATGAAAATCGGCACACCATGTAATCTCACAATTTGAGATACATATAACTCTGCAAGCTTATCGAGCGAATAGTCCGTACGAACTGGAACAAAGTGAGCTGATCCGGTTAGTCTGTCCACTATAACCCAAATTTTTTTTTTTGTGAAGCTTAATTGTCTCGAAGCATAAGCTACAACTTTGCCTTCCTGCATTAAAACGCAACCCAAACCATTCAAAGATGCATCACTATAAACAACAAATTCTTTACCTGATTCAGGCTGAACTAACACTGGAGCTTCGGTCAAAAGAGTTTTCAACTGATCGAAACTTTTCTGACACTTTTCTGACCATTCAAATTTAACATCTTTCTGTAATAGCTTTGTCAACGGGGTAGCTATTATAGAAAAACCCTTCATAAATCGTCTGTAGTAACCAAGAAGCCTCAAAAAGCTTCGAATTCCAGAAACATTCTTCGGTGGTTTCCAATCGAGTATAGCCGATATTTTATTTGGATCAACTCGAATACCTGATGCTGAAACAACGTGGCCCAAAAAACTGACTTCACTCAACTAAAACTCACATTTGCTAAACTTTGCATACAACTGTTTATCTCGCAAAGTTTGTAGCACAAGTCTCAAGTGCTCAGCATGCTCGGTTTCATCTCTGGAGTAGATCATAATATCATCTATAAACACTACTACAAATCGATCCAAATACCGATGAAAATCCAATTCATCAGATCCATAAAAATAGAAGGTGTATTACTGTATCCAAAAGGCACAACTAAAAACTTATAGTGTCTATACCTCGTTCGAAAAGTAATTTTTGACACATCAGAATCTCTGACTCGCAACTGATAATAACCCGACCTCAAATTTATCTTTGAAACACTGAAGCCCCTTTCAACTGATCAAATAAATCGTCAATCCGTGGCAATGGGTATTTATTCTTTATAGTTATCTTATTGAGCTATCGGTAATCAATGCACATTCGCATAGTCCCATCTTTCTTTTTCACAAATAAAATTGGTGCACTCCAGGGAGAGAAACTCGATCGTGCAAAGCCCCTATCTGTTAATTCTTGTAACTGTGCTTTCAACTCTTTAAATTCGGTAGGTGCCATTCGATACGGAGCTATTGAAATCGGTGTCGTCCCCCTGTGCTAATTCAATACCGAACTCTACTTCTCAAATAGGTGGCAAACCCAGTAATTCCTCAGGAAACACATCTGGATATTCTCATACTATCGAATGGATTCAATCTTCTTTTCTATCACTTTACTATCAAGCACATAAGCAAAGTAAGCTTTAAACCCTTTTCTCATATTTTTCGAGCTAACATCGAAGATATAACCGCTGGTAACCCATTCAAATCATTAGATTCAATCCAAATAATTTCACCGTTCTGACATCTCAAATCAATGGTCTTTCTTTTGCAATTAACAACAGCATCGTGCAAAGTCAACTAGTCCATTCCCAGTATTATATCAAATTCATCGAAAGGTAACAACATTAAATCGACTGGGAAACATGAGTCCCGAATCATCAACGGACAACCTTTGTACACTTTGTCAACCAGAACGCACCGACCCAAGGGATTTGATACTCGAATCACAAACTCAGTAGACTCAACAGGCAGAGTCTTACTGGATACTAATGTTTCACATACATAAGAATGAGTCGAAATAGGATCAATCAACGTAATTACACTAATATCATAAAGAGTGAAAGTACCGGTAATGACATCTAGTGAAGAAGTATCCTCGCGAGCGCATATAGCATATGCTCTAGCAGGTGCACAAGCCTCTGACCGAATCACTGTATCTTTTGTTCCCCTTTGACTGCCACCTATATTACCCAAATGTCTGGGTGGTCTGCCTCATGCTGACACGTTGCTCGGTCTCACATTCTGAACAGTGTTTTGCTCAACTAACATCGGATATTCTCTAATAAAGTGATCCATCGATCCACACTTAAATCAGGACCTATCATGCAATCTATAGCTCCCAAAATGCCATTTTCCACAATGTTTGCACTCAGCCCGATTCTGCTGAACATTACCAACACTAGCCATTGAAGTAGCTCAGGAGCCCGCAGGTGGACGATCACTATCTCGTCGAGAAAAATATGAAGTAACCTTATGTCGACTAGATTCATCTCTGAACTTCTTTAATGCTAAGTGAAAGGCCTTACTCGATGATCTTTTTCGAGTGTCTCTAGCTTTAAACTCGACTTTTCTTTTCTCTTTTCCAAGCTCTTCGGCTTTACAAGCTCGTTCAACAAGTACCACGAACTCTTTAATCTCAAGTATACCAACTAGCAGCTTAATGTCTTCATTCAGACCGTCTTCAAATCTTTTACACATAATAGCCTCAGTTGAAATACATTCTCGAGCATATCGGCTCAATCTCACAAATTTCTGTTCATACTAGTCACGGTCATACGACCCTGTTTCAACTCCAGAAATTTTTTACGTTTTTTATCGATGAATCTTTGACTGACATATTTCTTACAAAACTCAATCTGGAAGAATTCCCAGGTCACCTTCTCTTTTGGAACCACCGATACTAGTGTATTCCACTAGTGATATGCAGTGTCCCATAATAAGGATATAGCATATTTTAAACATTCCTCCAGAGTACATGATAACTCATCAAACACTCGGATAGTATTATCAAGCCACAGCTCAGCTCGTTCCGCATCATCATCATCATTAGCTTTAAACTCTTCAGCCCCGTGTTTCTTGATCTTATCTATAGAAGGCCTGCCAAATCTTGTCGGATTTACTATCGGAGGTACCACAGGTATTGGAGATAGATTATTCAGGGGTGGAGGTTGTTGCACGGTCGGATTAGTCCGGATATATTGAGTAAACCATTCATTCATCATTGGTAGAAGGCTTGCTTAGCCTCCCCCTCATGGCTACTCGAGACAGGTCGAGAGTCTATCGGCGCTGGCCCATGTGCGAGATCAGGCGCTACGCTCTCAACATTATCAGCTACGGCTCTGTCGAGATCCATTTACTATATAAAAATCACAATTCAGATGTCAGAAGTCATCACACTATCCTAGTATAAATTAAGGCATGTATAGCTAGACTCACACATGCTACGGTAGTCCTAGAATCGACTAAATCGTAAGCTCTAATACCAATAAAATGTAACACCCTTAACCCGTATCCATTTTCGGATTAAGTTTACAGGGCATTACCATGCATAGCACAGGTCATATCATTTTTTTTGCATTTTAACCCCTCAAAAATTTATTTTTTCAATTTAGCCCAAAATACTCAAATTCACCAAAACTTCCAATTCAAAACATGTAAATCTATCACATATATTTTATATTCCATCCTTAAATAACATAAACAACCAACTAACAACAATTGCTCAACTCAAAATATTCATCAAATTCAAAAATTAAGGCATGGGTCATGAACATTTCTAGCAACGATCTCACAAACGTAGAAATTATCAAAAACTGAACAAGAACTAACCTTTAATTTGGCTTCCAAATGGCCGAATATGCAAAACTCATCCCTTGCTTTCTCTTTTTCTTATTTCGGTTAAAGGATAAACTAAAATGACCATTTTTTCTATGTTTTATCTAATATACAAACATAATAATTCATTTACATTTTTAACCCTTCATTAAACAAATAAAACAAACATGTAATATGGGTATAATAGTCTTTCATTCATCCACTAACCATGTTTCTTTTATTATAATATAAATATAACTTATAAAATAAAACTTTTACTTATAAGATTTAATATATATATATATAAACACATATATATACATATTTTCTTACTCATGCCGTCCACTAACCAAAATAGTGGCAAAATTGTCACATAAGTCCTTAACACTTAAAAGCCACGCTAATTTAGCCATTAATCAAATAAAAAGCCACTTTTACAAATTATGCAATTTAGTCCTTTTGTCAAAATTGAACACACAGACAGATAAATTAGCTTACGAAAATTTAACACATGCTTAGTCACATATCAACAAAACAAAAAATAATATTAAAAAATTATTCAAACTTGGATTTGTGGTACCGAAACCACCGTTCGATTAGGGTCAAATTCGGACTGTTACACCGTCAACAACTGAAATCGTAATTCTTAATTCTCTGCAGCAGCACTGATCAATTATTGCCCATGCCTAATCAAAAGAACCACAATAGCCTTCTATAAGAGACTGTACACGAAACCAAAAAGAAAAAGGCAGAATCGATACTTACCGAACAACGAACTCACATGCTTAAACAACAGGAGTGGATGGAAAAAGTAAATGAAAAGAGAATAGTTGAGGGGGAATGGATTTCGGCAGCAATGGTGGGGGATGAAGGAGGGAAACGGCAGAGAAAGAAGGAAATTTGAGATGGGAAGTAGTTTTGAAAAAAAAAAGTGAAAATTAAAACCTATTAGATTTTCCCCAAATCCCCACTATCACACAACTTCACAAACTTTCAACCCCAATCAAACTCATCCACTCCACACACCCCATGCAAAAAGAATTACTCCCTCACTCACGCAGAGATTCGAACACAGGACGTTTAACAAATTAGCACTCCACTTAACCACCAAACCAGCAAGCCCATTCTGTTAATTACTTGCAAACTTTTAACTAAAAGCCTACTGACTAGAGATAGGGCTTAATTCATAGGAATAACAAAATTTGCCCAAGTCAGGCTTGAACTTGGGACCTTTTAAACAATCCTAGAACACATAACCACTAAAGCTGACAGATATTTATGTCACACAAATGCAAAAACAACAGATTTAAAATTTTAGGGCTTTACAATATGCACTTTCCATATGATGTGCATTGGATTGCAGTAAAAAGAATCTTAAGGTACGTTTGAGGCACGTTAGATTGTGGTCTAGTTTTCCAACCCTCAGCAATCAGTCTGATAGGATTTTCTGATGCTGATTGGTTAAGCTCACTTGAAGATCGCAAGTCAACATCTGGTTTTTATATTTACCTTGGTGACAACTTGATTGGATGGTTGTCTAATAAACAAAGGGTTGTGTCCAGGTCAACATTTGAGGCATAATACAAAAGTCTTGCAAATGCTACTACAGAGATAACTTGGTTTCAGTCTTTTTTCAGTGAGATAGGAATCTCTTTACAATAAACTCCAGTGGTGTGGTGTGATAATACCAGCTCTGTAGCTTTGGCAACGAACCCAGTCTTACATGCATGGGTCAAACATGTTGAGCTTGATGTGCAATTTTTTTTGTGACAAGGTGTTAAATGACAAACCCACTAACAACAGGTGCATTTTTCCAGATTTTGTGATTTGCTTAATGTTACTTCACTTGAAGAATTTCAACAAGGAAATGCATGGGGAATATTAGAAGAAATGAATAACAAACAAAATGGCCAGCTTAACTCAATTCTCAACTGATTTAATTTCACCAAGCTTAACAAATTCATTGTTCACCATTTGTTTGTTGCAAAATGATTCCTTGACAAGTTCTAGTATATTACCTGTATATATTGAGGTCCAATCCACCTTGATGGATATGATTGAGAGAACATTTTCCCTTTCATCGATAATTTCTTGTAATGGCACTAAGATAAACAACAGAAAAATAGGGGATAAGAAATTGTTTACATAGTTTGATTTTCCTATGTCTACATCACCTAGCTCAATGAGATGAATCCACTATATGTCAACTCAATACAACCAGTGTCCTAGTTTTATCATACACAGTATAGAATCCTTAATTTTATACTAAAAAACTAGATCTCTCACCATTAAATTCTCTCTCTAATAATTTAGTTTGTAAATCACCAACAAAAATTTTTTGCTCAAAGCTTTGAAATTGTTTTTCCTTGCACATGTCAGAGGTAACTCAAGAAGGAACTCATCGACAATAGTTTGTCTCAAGTTTTTGCATTCCTAATTTTTCGTAATGAATTTCTATTTCTTTAAATTTCTCTTGTTAAGGCATGCATTTAGGGTCATTTTTAATTTTGGACTTTAATATTTATTTTAATCAGTTCACATTTTAGTAAATGATTAAATATTTTAAAATATAAGTTCGTGCTTAAGGATTTGCTTCATTTTGCAAAATTTTTGAATGATTGATTGAACAAGTTATTTCAACAACCACTGTGACGCTCCGAATCCAATTGGGTGGTTTTACAATTTCAAATGCACTAACACAATAATGTTGCTCAATGAACTTATAAGTACTCTCAAATACTCAGTACAAATACTTATACAAGTCTCTCAAATATATAGAAGTTTTGTAATACCCCAAAATTTGGGGTTAGAAGTTTTGAGGTTGTGGTTAGGGTCATTGAATAGGTCGAGCACTTGAGTGGGATTTCATGTTTTAATGTAAGAATAAGTCTGCTGGTTCGGTTGGTGGTAAGTGTGTTAGTTTACCTTTGGGTTCTGGGTTCGATTCCTCATGTGTGTTTTGAGGAATTAATTTATTTTGGTTTTGCTTTTTTAATTTTTAAATATCTACTTTTAAATTTTGAAATATGAGTTTTTCAATTTCACATTCTTTTTTTTTACCTATTTTTTGATTCTTTCCCTAAATTTTAGTTCTTTTGATTTCTTGTTTCTTCCATTTTACGCTTACGTTACTTGTTGTCTGCCAAGACTGATTGTCCTCGTGTGTTTTGTTTGATCGAAGGTGAAGCGGATAGGTTTTATTCATGAGGGTTTATGATAGAATTGATTCTGTTTCTATTATTTGTTAATTGAAGTTCTTATAGTTTAAGTTTATGTGTGAAATTAAGGTTTCGAACAATTTGGTGAGAGCGAATCGATTGATCCTTGGTGCTTAATATCACGTTCTAAGGTGTATGTTATGAAATGATTTAACTTTATTATCGAATTGCAATGGAATTTGATAATGTCTTCGTGTTTCTAAAATTGCTTATTTGAAGTATCGTATTGTTACTTAATTGCATGAAATTCTATATGTTTTGGCATAATTCTGGGTTACCAGAGGTTGGGGATCGTTTCGACATCAAAAGCATGATTTTCAAGCTGTTTTAGTATGGTTTCGTGACCACAAGGGTGGCCACACGGGCGGTCCATACAGCCATGTGCAATTGGGAAATTAGGGTTTTCGATAGTTTTTGGTTCCACACGGCTTGGCCACACAGGCGTGTGAGATCTCCACATGGCCATGTCTCTTCTACTATTTAATTTTGGCACTTTTGGACAGTGAATACACGGGCTACTCACACGGTCGTGTGACTTGGTCACAGACGTGTGCCCTCTTCGACATGGGCGTGTAGGCCTCCACACGGCCTAGACACTTCCATATGGCTGGGGTATACGGCCATGTAGCCTTATTTTGTAAAATTTTTGTTTCGAGTCATAAACTGTTTGTTTTATGTTTCTATGTAATCCGACCTCGTTCAAGCCTCGATAAGTATGTTTGGGACTCGATTTAGTTTGGTTCGTGTATATATGTGCTTTTATGGGCTTTAATTTTATTGCCAGTTTATGTGATAAATAAGTATGAGTTTATTATTGTTGTCGTAATTGAATATTAGAATATAGGTGTAATCAAATTTGAATCTATTCAAACTAGAAATATTAATGTCTTTTTTTGTATGTTGTCGGCATAATGTGTGCATTGTTGCATAGCATGACAATTTTGGGATCTAGTTATGAAGAAAAGGAAAATAGACTTAGTAGTTTTAACTGTGATACTTTTGTACAGCGGTTTACTACACTATCCTATATGTATATCAGCTCAGTTGTATACAGTTATGCAAGTGGCATAGTTTCACATTGTGGTGTGTAGGGTGGATGAACCAATTATGGTTCTATGTGGTGTGCAGGGTAGATGGGCCTACCATAGCTGTTATGCGGTGTGCTGAATGGACGAAGTGGTGTTTGGTTGGTAGGATGGGATTTTTGACTTATGCATCCGTTCGCATCTAAATATACATCTTTTTGTCAGAACATTTTGTTTGTTTGTGTGAACATTTGGTTATTGGCAATATAGTTAATGTCATGTAATATGTTCTGATTATTGCATATGATTGGAACATCATTTTTATGGTTTTATATTGTATTTGACATACCGATTGAGACTTTCGTGAGTAATATTTTTATACATATGCTTGTCTGAAGTATTTATTGTGTCACACTGAGCTCGTATAACTCATCTATATAGTGTTTTCCTTTCATGTACATTTCCATGTTTTGGAGCTGGACTCGGCGTAGCAGAGGTCTCAGAGTTCTTTGATCAGTTTGATTTCAAATAATGTTATGATAAACTATTCAAATTATGCACCTTTTTTTTACACATAAGTCTATGTGTATTGTGGTACGGGAATTTTTAAGTTACTATGAAATTGTTCAAAAACACTGATTTGATTTATTCCTAACGGTTCTTAAACGTCTGTTATATGTTGTTTCCAAAAACAACTACATATCATTTAATCTACTAAAATTACGAAGCATAAGGGTTTAGCGAAGAATTTTCTATAGTTATAAATGAGTTTTATCTTCGCCACTTTGATTGGCCAATGTAACTCCCGGAATTTGATCTAACTTCTAGGTTAGGTTTTGGGGTGTTACTTTTAGTAGTATCAGAGCTAGGTTTGCAAAAACTCTGACTGTGTTTTTATGTATCCGTGTGTGCACGTGTTTGTTGAAAAATAAAATTCTGAAAAATTGTACCACAGTTGTTTTAAAAAGTTTTGAGAAAATAAAATGTTTGAGACTCGATACTGGTCCATGCGAAACTCTGAACTTGTCAAATTAGTTTTGTAAGATTAGAACTGTAATGTTTAGACATTTATCTTTGTGTTCAATTTTGGTAGTGTAGATTCTTGAGATTAGTTCGAAGTTTGATATGGATTCTGGTGATAAGCAAGATCGTAAGGATCAGTCTGGTTAGACTCTCGAGGAGTCGTCGGCTTCTCCGGGATGTGTGTTTGTTCAGGAGTCGAAAGTAAATACGATTCAGTCAACTACGGGAAGCGATAACCTGGAGGTTGGTACTGAAGCATTGACTCGGGTAGTGAGAAGCTTTAGAGAAAGTCTTCGAGGCTAGTTTAGAGAGAACTGGAAAAATGGTTTAAGGTAGGTATGTGGATTGTGGGAAGAAAAAAGATCATAATCCTTCGAGGTTGGAGCCTCGATCTACAAAGCGTGTCAGGTCTTAGCAAAATGTCAGTAAGAGTAATGTAGGATGTTCTAGTAGTGGCGCGAGTGTGTCAATTTGTGGGCATTGTAAGAAGCGCCATCTGGGTGATTGTTGGAAAAAGTCAAGAACGTGTCTCAGATGTGAGTCCACTAGGCATCGGATTAGGGACTGTCCTCGGCGACATTGAGTCAAGTATGGTTGTGTGATATTGTTAACTTTGTGTGCTATTGTTTGTAAATGATTTGACTTTTTGAATATGGCATTGTGTTTGTGTGTGTAATAGAAAAGAAATTGATCTCATTCAGTGGTTAAATGTTCTGGGTATGTATGCAAAATTTTAAGGTTTAGTATTATATGGTAGTGTTTCGGGGTCAGAGTGCACAGTGGGAGTGTAGTGGTGAGTTTTGTATTTAGACGGTTGTTCTGTTAGTTGGAAATTTCGGGGATGAAATTTCTTTAAGGAGGAGTGAGTTGTAATACCCTAGATTTTGGGGTTAGAAGTTTTGAGGTTGTGGTTAGGGTTATTGAATATGTTGAGCACTTAAGTGGGTTTTCACGTTTTAATGTAAGAATGAGCCTGCTGGTTCGGTGGTGTGAGTGTGTTAGTTTACTTTTGGGTTCGGGGTTCGAGTCTTCATGTGTGTTTTGATGAATTAATTTATTTTGGTTTTGTTTTTAATTTTTAAATATTTACTTTTAAAATTTGAAAGAGGAGGTTTTTCAGTTTCACATTCTTTTTCTTTTTCCTATTTTTTTATTCCCTCTGTTATTTTTCTTTCCCCAAATTTTAGTTCTTTTGATTTCTTGGTTCTTCCATTTTACACTCACGTTATGTGTTGTCTGTCAAGACTGATCGTCATCGTGTGTTTCGTTTTAGCAGAGGTGAAGCGAGTAGGTTTTATTCATGAGGGTTTATGATAAAATTGATTTTGTTTCTATTATTTGTTATTTGAAGTTCTTATAGTTTAAGTTTATGTGTGAAATTGAGGTTTCCGAACAGTTTGGTGAGATCGAATCGATTGATCCTTAGTGCTTGATATCGCGTTCTAAGGTGTGTGTTTTGAAACGGTTTAACTTTGGTATCGAATTACGGTGGAATTCAATAATGTCTTGTGTGTTTCTGAAATTGGTTATTTGAAGTATCATATTGTTACTGAATTGCATGAAATTCTTTATGTTTTGGCATAATTTTGGGTTACCAAGGATTAAGGATCGCTTGACATCAAAAGCATGATTTTTAGGCTATTTTGGTGTGGTTTCGTGACCACACAAGTGGCCACATGGGCGTGTGCCGTACACGGATGGTCCACACGGCCATTTGCAATTAGAAAATTAGGGTTTTTGATGGTTTTTGGTTCCACACGGCTTGGCCACACGGGCGTGTGAGATCTCTATACAGCCTTGTCTCCTCTGCTATTTATTTTTGGCACTTTTGGACAGTGAGTTACATGGGCTACTCACACGACCGTGTAACTTGGTCACACGGGCGCATATCTTCTCGACATAGGCGTGTAGGCCTCCACACAGCCTAGACACTTCCACACGACCGAGGCACACGGCCATGTGGCCCTATTTTGTAAAATTTTTATTTTGAGTCATAAATTGTCTGTTTTATGCTTCTATGTAATCCAACCCTCGTTCAAGTCTCAGTAGGTGTGTTTGGACTAGATTTAGTTTGGTTCGTGTATATATGTGCGTTTATGGGCTTTAATTTTATTGCTCGTTTATGTGATGAATAAGTATGAGTTTATTATTGTTGTCGTAACTGAATATTAGAATACAAGTGTAATCAAATCTGAATCTGTTCAAACTAGAAATATTAATGTCCATTTCTGTATGTTGTCTGCGTAATGTGTGCATTGTTGCATAGCATGAAAATTTTGGGATCTGGTTATGAAGAGAAGGAAGACAGACTTAATAGTTTTAACTGCAATACTTCTGTACAGTGGTTTACCGCACTATCCTATACATATATCAGCTCAGCTGTATACAGTTACACAAGTGGCATAGTTCCACGTTGTGGTGTGTAGGGTAGATGAACCTATTATGGTTCTATGTGGTATGTAAGGTGGACGGGCCTATCATAGCCCTTATGCGGTGTGCTAAATGGACGAAGTGGTGTTTGGTTGGTGGGGTGGGATTTTTAACTTATGCATCCGTTCGCATCTAAATATACGTCTATTTGTCAGAACATTTTGTCTGTTTGTGTGAACATTTGGTTATTGACAATATAGTTAATGTCATGTAATATGTTCTGATTATTGCTTATGATTGGAACATCATTTCTGTGGTTTGATATTGTATTTGACACACCGATTGAGATTTTCGTAAGTGATATTTTTATACATATGTTTGTCTGAAGTATTTATTGTGCCACTCCGTCTTTTGCCATCTGTTCATGTTTTGGACTCACACTAAGATCACATGGCTCATCTCTGTAGAATTTTCCTTTCATGTACATTCCGTGCTTTGGAACTGGACTCGGCATAGCGGAGGTCTCAGAGTTATTATGAACCTTTGTTTTTGCACATAAGTCTATGTGTACTGTGGTACGAGAATTTTTAAGTTACTTCGAAATTGTTCAAAAACACTGATTTGATTTATTCCTAATGCTTTTTAAATGTCTATTATATGTTGTTTCCAAAAACAACTACGTATCATTTAATCTACTAAAATTACGAAGCATAAGGGTTTAGCGAAGAATTTTCTATGGTTTTAAATGAGTTTTATCTCCACCACTTTGGTTGGCCAATGTAACTCCCAGAATTCGGTCTAACTTCTAGGCCAGATTTTAGGGTGTTACAAGTTTTTTAAACTAGCTAATATACAAAAGATCAATTACAATATCTTCTAAAGAGAAGCTAAAAGAGCTAAATACAATATAACAATAACAATCAAAGTAAGGTGAATTGTTAGAAGGTAAATCTTCAAGTTCTGTGATATGTAAAACGAACTCTAAGCGATGGAGTGAAGTTTGTGAAAATTGAAAAGATCAAGTTACTTGGGTACTCTGAAAATGATTGGGCTGGGTCTACCGAATATATGAAAAGCACTTCAGGTTATTTCTTCACTTTAGGATCTAATTTTTTTGTCGGTGCTCAAAGAAGCAAGAAATAGTAGCACAATCAACAACTGATGCAGAATATGTTGCGGCCGCAGCCGCTGTAAACCAAGCCATTTGGATAAAGAAGCTACTAAATGATTTGAATTTAAATCAAGAGGAGGCCACAGAGATGAAGTGCGATAATTAGTCTACTGTCCCAATTGCAAAAAAAGCCAGTGTTCCATGGAAGAACAAAACACTTCAAAATCAAGTATCTTTTTGTGAGAGAAGTGGAACAAGCTAAGGAAGTAACTTTGGTTCACTACAATTTGCAAGATTAGTTAGCAAACATTCTAACAAAACCTCTTGGTAAGATGAAGTTCGAGAAGATGTGATATGATATTGGGGTTCACAGCATGGAGGCCAAGGAGGAGTGTTGCGAAGTGACCAGACATGCAATGGGGAACATAGATCACACAACTACGAGCTCATTCGAAGATGCGAGCTTATCAAATGTGTAAGCTCACTAAAGCTGCGAAGTCAAAAAACGTACAACCTTTGTTAAGTGAGCTTACACATGCGAGCCCTTTCTTTGCAAGTTGCCAACTTGCATTGAAACGATGATAATTTTTTATGAGATATTTTGGTTGCTGATTAGACTAAAATCAGTCAATAAAGAGGCAAGTTGTACTATATTATTTATTATTATTTTCAACTTATTTAAGCATAATTGTTCATGTAAACAAATATGTAGATATAAAAAACAGAAGTTCATAATTAATTTACTTCTTTATTTTATTTTATTTTATTACTTTCATTCGATCAATACATTCTTTCATCAAATATCCAATAGTTTTCACAAACAAGTTGTAGATTAGAAGATCCTAATTGAAAAGCTTTATAAATAGAGTTAATACTCTTTTATTAGGTAAAGCAAGTTTTTATGTTACTTTTTAAGATCATGTTTTATGTTTAGTAAAATGAAAGAAGAAACTATAAGCTAATGAAGTAATTGGTATTGAAAAATAACAATACACTTGAAAAAGTTGTACCCATGCTGAAAGTTTATTCACATAGCTTAATAATGGCTGCCTTTATAATTTTTTTCATATAAAAGGAAAAAAAAATAGAAATTCCCAAAGCAAGGTGTGCTAAGAGAGCTCCTAGAAATGTGGTTTTTTAAATTAAAAAAAAAACTCCATTTTCATGTTCCATAAGACAAAGAAGAAAGAAACTCATGGCTAATTGATGAATTATGAATCACTAAGTTCATTGGATGTTTGTTTAAAGTGGCTTTAGTGATTGGGGGATTAGGTATGCTAATGGACCAAGCTTTCCATCTTAATTATTTTAATTTCGAATATATTTGTTGTGAGGTTTGATTATATAATTCACATGGAAACTATGCCACCATAAATGGGTTCATCAGGAAAAAGTGATTGCTGAAGTTGATTGGGACTAATGAATTCCATTATTTTGTTTGAAGTTTGGTTTTTTGTATGGATTTGTATAAGAAAAAACCCAAAGTGAATTCACTTGTCGAGGATTGATTGGTTGAATCTAGAGTTTAACTGAGTTAATTCATACAATTACTCTTAAGATACGAAATTAGCAAGCTAGAGGTTTTTACTGAAAAATTAGAATCATGTTAGAGTTTGGAAGTTATTGTTGGTTTGTCAAGTTTCTAATTTTTCTAACACAGACAATTTCTACTGCAGGCTCAAGCTCTTCTTCTGATATGTCTTCTTTGGTAATTTCAAACTTTACCACATATTAAATATATATTTATATATATAATGGATGTGTATGTATGCAAGTATACATATCAACCAACAAGCACTATGAAAATAGTAATTAAATTGTATTATTTTGCAGATAGGGTACTCTAAAATAATCACTTTTAACTTTTCCATCCATTTAAAAATATGAATCCAATTATAAGAACTGAAATTAGTAGTCATTATATTTAGGAACAAATCATGAGCGTATAAATTTACCCAAAAATGACTTCAATGACACATCAAACAGTATCCATAATTGCAGATATAATGAACAACAAATACAACCCGAATCCGAAACCTATGAATCAGAGTATAATATTAAGCACCATCTCAAGCTCCCATGACAGTAAAACTTCCATGATTACAATGTTTATGCAAAACAACAGAGACAATAAACATACACAAATGATAAATAATCTCTTTCACTTCCTTTAGAAGGTTTTTAAAAAGAAGAAGACTATGCATGGGGAATATAATTGATAAAAGTGCATGATGAGATCAGGCCATAGAAGCTAAGTGCTTCAAAGCTTGTTTTTCTTAAGTGGAATTCATGGTGGTACTGATCCCTTATTAGATAGTTTTCACCTAAAGCCAGGTCCATGAACATGATTTTATCTCATACAAATTTCACAAATCATTATCATTTCAAAAGCCTCTTTATTATCATCTTTTTTTCCACCCCCAAAAAAATAATAATAACAAGGCTGATGCATTTCCTGTGGATATATAATACTATTCTGGAAATGTCTCCAACAAATATTTTGACCAAAATAAGAAAGATATGGCACTTACAAATTAAATTATTCAAGGAAAAGATAGAAAAGATGAACCCCAGACATTAGGACCTGTCACATCTGGTGAAGAGGGCTAATTTCATACTCTTTCTCATATACAAATGGTTAATTGTAAAGAAAAAGATAAAAGAAACTATGGTTAGCTCTTAATAATGCCATTAATGGTTGCTTCTCATTCAGCAAGCATGATATGGACATTGAAATCAAAATCACTTTGCCTCAACCACTGAATCATATAATCAAATATCTCAATTATGAACCTCTGAGACCTTCTTAATTGGCCTCGTTACTAACAATAACAAATGATTATGACTTAATATGATTTTAGCCATTAATTACGGGATCATAAACATTCAGTTCTGGATTTGAAACAAAACCCCAAGGATAGGATTTTGTTATTAAGTACAAAGGTAACCAATCAAATAGTTGTTCACAAAGTTCATCTTTACTTGTAGGGGTTTATATCCCTTTCTTTTTCTCCTTTTTCAAGTTGATTTATTCCACCATTTTTAGGAAAGACTAAAAGAGAGTGAATTTTAGATGAAAAATTTGACAACCCTTTGTTGCTTTTGCTTCATTTACTTATCCCAAGTACAAAGCTTGTTTTCTAGAGATGTCTGTCATATCTAAAACTGATGTTAACCAATCTTATTTTTCTTCTAAAGACATTGATGCTATGAAATGAAAATTCAGATTCTTTTTCCCAAAGGTTCATACCAATCGATATTTCGTTTTCTAGAGCTACCAAAGCGATCCGTGTTCGATCCGGTCATGTCTTACTTTTGTTGAGAACAACCCATTGATGCAGTTTCGTGTAGTCACGGTAAAAACATGCTTGTATTTGAAGCAATCTGGTTCACAAGTAGATGCCCTGGAACTTAATGAAAAATCAACTTATGTCCATGATCAACTTATTAAGAGTCTTGGGACCAAAACTTTGCAAAACATGAAAAAACAGTCAAAAAAGATAGCAGAACTACTTTCCTTTTACTTTATAAATGCTATTCTATCAACCTTTACAACGTGTCGTATAAGAGACAATCTGTATTTTTGGCATGAGATTTTCTTGTTTTCTTGCTTCCCTTTCACTAATGTTTTTTTCTCATCAGCTCTTGTAACCTTGTCTGTCTACTTTCAGTAACCTGACATCACATCCAAAGCCTAACCTATGAATCCTTTTAGTGGCTTTTAGATTCCAGGATTCTGAAGGATCTTCTTGGATAAAATGTGGGAATTTGATGATTAAGCCAATATAATTCAAGCAATTTGTTGATGCCAATAAACAATAAATAAACATGAATATCCACTCCCAATATAATATGTTTGGAAATGCAGATCATTCATAAGAAAAATAGAGTCTCAAAATGGGAATGAAAAATGTCATTTCATGCTTGCAAAACAAGCAAACTATGCTCTCTTCAATTGGTGAGCCTGGACTTTACTGAGTAGAAGGAACACTACACCTGCAAATCACAAATCATCAATAATCCCTTTTACAATTGCATTAAAATATAACAAAAATGATATTTTTTACATTTTCCATATTTCAAAAGGAAAAAACTTGCATGAAAAAGTAGGTTGGACTACACAGTTTGGAGTGCATGATTAAAGTCATTGGTGAACAGGTTAACTCATTGGTGTTAATGAAAAAATAATTGGTTATTTTAACTTTAAAACCCATGCATGGTTGCATTTCTTGTATAATAAAAACAAATGAATCTTTAAAAGATGAAAATAAGTGTTAAACAATAGGGGTATAGAATTGACCTTTCATCATAAACTTATCCTAGTGCAAAAAGGTAAGAAATTAATTATATTTACAAATTTTTTTTTAACCTTCAAAAATTTGTAACAAATGAATGACCCAAAGGCTTTTAGAATTGCTTATAGAAATATGAAAAAAGTGATATAAAGCAGAGAAGAACTTTGTACTGTTAGTAGAAACACAAGTGAGGGAAGACAACCTTTATCTGTTGGCTTCTTTTAGAATGAAATGAGAGATGATACCGTGCACGACATATTATTAAATCCGGTACTCTGCATATCGATGTCGTATTCATTTATTTTCATGTATAGTATTTGTTTTTCAGACATTATATATGGTCCCCTGAAGCTGTAGATGATAGGCCATGACTGCCTGGTTTATGGAACGAAAGTAAGGCCACCTGTGAAGAAGCTTCGAGCCCCAATTTAAATATATGGCTAGAATGATTGTTAAGAAAGGACACAGTATTGGCATTATAATAGAAACTTTTCAACTTGGAAGGTCCTATTGATACAAAAGGATTCAAAGTGGGGCAATGGAATCAGTCAAGTAGGTTCTCAATCAAAGTCACTTGCATGAATGGTATCCTACTTTCAAGTAATATCCGATTCATTTTAAGCTACTTTCTTTAAACAATAAAATAAGGCACAAGAAAAAGGGACAAGAAGACAAATGAAACCAATTTGCAGAACCGAAACCGAGCCTTAGCTCGATTGGTTTAAACAATCATCTTTAAGAGGTGGCATTTAGTAAAGTCGTGTATAATGACAATACCAATCGTTCAATCAACGACGAAAGCTTCGGGTGGCCAGAACTCTTCGTCTATTGTACAATCCTTTTCGTTTTCTTTTTTCCCTTTGGTGAATGGAAATCAGCCCCTACCGGTACCCCACTAGACCAAGATATATGAAATAAGGACAAACTGGAATCATGCACCACAGAAAAAGCAAGGAGTTCAACAGCACGGGGCCTTTGCAAACAATGGGTTAGTCAAAAGTTGTAAAAAAATAGAATGAGTACGGCATTAAAGAACCATGATTGATGCAAGATTTTTTTGCTTTCAATTTGATCACTTTCCAGATGTTAAAGTAGCTACTTTTGTTTGCATGGAATTATTAGTATAAAATAAATGAAAAGAGTAACACAATGTGAGTAATGACAAACTAGATTGGACCAAGTCAAAGTTAGTAAAATGACATGATGTATATCAAAATGGCCGTCGTGCAGATGTACATAAACTTTGGCATCCATCGTTATAACAAAAAAAAAAAAAGTTACAGAGACCTCTTAGTGTTTAAAGGTAGCCGCTATCTTTTTTGGGACAAACTCCACTCCAAGTTGAGGAGATAATCTTGGCAGTATTTCCTGAAAGAAAATTGATAATGGTGTGAAATGCCTTTTTTTCAGCATTGGTCACATTATAAGTCCATACCTGTAAAGATAGTGCAATGGTAGTTCAAGAAGGATGATCTAGTTTAAATATCCCATGTCTAGTAGTAATTTGCAAATATATATATCTGTCGGTATTACTTTTATTTTATATTACTCAAAAGTATCTTCAAACTTTGAAAGTTAGTCTTTACCACTGAGCCAACCAGTGACTTGATTGAGTTAAAGCTTTACCACTGAGCGAACCAGTGACTTGATTGAGTTAAAGCAACAGTTTCAAGAATGCATTCCACTTTATTCATAAATGATATGTCTACCTTTGCTTAAAATAGCCCAACAAAAAATTCCACATTCAATGGGTCTTTTATCAAATAGAAAAACTCAAAGCCCAATATTCTTGGAGCATTGAAAGAAGCCAATGCCTCATTGGTGTTGGGTTTTTTTACAGCAGCAAAGGAAGAAAACATAGAACACAGAACAATGAAGCAAGATGCAAGATGCAAGAAATATTTTTACTTGCTCACAAATGTGTAACAAGAGAGCTTATGGCTGATAGCTCATTTTACTCAATTTTCAACTGGAAAAAACAATATATTTATAGCCAAATACATCACCAAATATTCAACTAATCCCACTAATCAGCATTGGGACTATTAAAGCTTGCTTTTGCAAGTATCCAAGCTGTTATATCAGCTTAAAGACAACCTAAATGACTACTAAATCAACTAAGTACATGATTAATTCCTAGCTGAACATTACATAAAAAGATTACAACCAAACTAACAAAAGTCAACTATTACAAAAAAGCTCTTCAACCGAATTACACTATGGACATTTCCATGCTGCTGCTGGACTGTTTGGTCACTTGCATGTTGCTGCATTTCATCCGGGTTACTTGCATGCTGCTGCATTGTGGCCACCTTTCAACACTCAATCATCCCATCAAAATATCAGCATCAAAGGTCATTTTTAACCAAACTAAATTACATTGCAAATAAAACAGAAAATTTGTTGCTGCAACATGCACAAATGCTAGCATGTACGTCATCCGGAAATATTACAGCAGCATGGTTGGCCAATTTTCAACAATTGGTCAATAGGAAGGAACTTCTTTTAAGCATTGTCGAAACCATTCTTTTGTAAAATGGGTCGACTTTGGTTTTGAAAATGAAAACGAAAAAATGGGAGTCATCACCAATCCTTTTTGATGAGGTGTGATCGGGTCACCTTGTAATTTGGTCATTTTAATAAATTTGTAATTTACTAAAACGATGATTTTTTTGTCTACGAAATAGAAAAACAGGTTCGGGAGTCGGTTACATACGAGGAAGGATTAGCACCCTCGTACGCCCAAAACCGGTACCAAATTGATTAATTAATGCCCTAATGTCGAAATTTTGAAAAAATTTTAAAATACAACCTCTTTTAAAAATATTTGAATATACTTGAATTGGATATTAAGATTCTCTTGCTCTGAAGGAATAAGATATCACATCCAGCACATTAGGATACGATAATTTAAATCCTCGAATCCAAGATCACCTCATGATTCTCAAAACTCATGCATTGAAAATGCCAAAAGGATATTCGGTTATTTGAACCCAGCACGTTAGGGCACGATTTCTCGGATTTTCAAACATGGAACCTTGCCTTATTTTGAAATTTAGAAAACGCAGACGAAATTTTAAATGGATATTTGATTATTTGGACAAACAAAAAATCGAAACCCATCACGTTACGGCACGATTTTCGAATTTCCAAATAACAAACATTGCCTTTGTTTTAGAAAGTTGGATCAAAATACATTAATTTGACTTGAAATAAAATAGAATAATTAATTTTGGATCAATAAGTTGAAAATTACAATGGGACAATTGCGTATGAAAGGCAAAATTATAGACATGGGACAATAGACATGGATAGCAAACTCTATTAATGAATGAAAATAGTATAAAATTAAAAAAACAAATTAACATGTACAAAGTAACAATAAGCTCCCATCCAAACATTAGTAATCAAAATAATGAAAACTAAAGAAACAAACTAAAATAAAAAACTATAACAAACTTTCAAACATAGGTAAATAAAATTAAGATAGCGACACCAAATACTAATTGACAATATGAAATAATAATATATGAAACAATAAGAAAATAGAAACACACATAATATTCAAAACAACATGGAAACTAGGATATGGTACAAAACAATTTAAAACACATAGAAAAATTACAAATGAATAACATATGCTAGAATTTGAAATAATTTACATGTATAAAAAAACAATAATATATGAATGATTATTCAAATAGCTATTATAAAAGAAGAAGTCTTGAGTAAATAATGTACAAAATATTTTTAAAAACAAAATATCTATTTAAAGTTGATGGTACACATATAATGAAAACAAAATAATTTAAATAATATACAAAAAGATAATAATGTATGAAAGAGTTTTAAATAATGAAAATAGGCATGAAATACATACATAATAGATTTGAAAAGTAATATACATACATCTAAATAGATTTTTTTCTTTTTAAAAATATACATAAAAACCACATGGAATTGATAATGTACATAGAATAAAACTAATTTTGACATAAACTATATATATGTAATATAAAGGTAATTTAAAGTAAATATTATGCAAAATTTTAAAACAGTATAATATAAAAGAGAATTTTAAAACAAATAATTTTAGAATTTAAACAAATAAAAATGAACAAAGTAAGATTATTAAAGTAATTCCAAGTGTATATTTAAATAAAAATTTTAAAGACGAATACTAAATAAATTTTAAAAAAATGAATTATACATATTGAAATGAAAAGACAACGTAATTGAAATAAAATTAAACTAACATAGATAATTAATAAATAAAATAAATTAATGAAACTGACATAAGGACCAAAATGCAATGCGCCTGAATGCACAAGGGCTAAAAGTGAAAATATTCCCAACCCCAAAAAAAAGACTCAAAGGTAGCGAATTGAATGGCGAATTGGAATGGCGTGCAAACTTTAGTGCAAAAATAAAAGAAATAGAATAGGATTAACCTAAAGGTAGCAAATGGGATGAACTGGCCGCGTAAATTTCCCATTTAAGGTGAAAACGCGCATATCCAGAGCTTACAAATCGTCAATGCGCAGGCTTTTAACCCCCCCCTTAATTACACCACCTTAACAATTAATATAACCTCTATTATATTTATTATTATTATTTTTTAAAGCTTACAAGTTCCCTTTTCTAAACAAAAACAGAGAACCCCCCTCCACCTTTTTCTTCTTTTCCTCTGCTAGGGTTTTAAACCCTCTTTCACGCCGTCGTGGATCGATCACCGTTTGCGACCGCCGAAGGTCTTAAAAGAACTCCTTTTTCCAGTCGATTTCCTTCGTTTTTTAGATCTAGGACAGACCTTAAAGCCTAACGCCCAAAAAAGCCTTTAAACTACTGCATTTATTTGACTTCTTCACACCCTCCTTTTTGAAGTTTGAATGGAGCCCCGAAGGACTCGTCGACTTTCGCGGACGGAGGGGGGCCTCTGACGGGGCACAAAGCGCACACCAGGTGATTTCAATACCTTTCTGTTTTTGTCTCCTTTTTAAAAAAATTAGAATAAAATAAATGAAAATTAAAATAAAGCAGATAAAAAAAACTCAAATAAATGAAGCAAATTGCAACCTTTTTTTTTTCTATTGAATCTTTCTTTTTTTGTATCTTTTGTTTTTTTGTATTTCTGATGTTCGTAAAAAAAGTACAGGAGATTGGTTTTGGTTTTTATAACCGAGTTACGAAGATCCCTTTTCGTCTATTTCCATTTTGTTTTCTATTTGTTTTTGTCGTTTTCTTCTCCGTTTTTGCTTAGCTTCTGTTGCGTGTGTTGCCTTGGTTTTGTAGGTGGTGCCAGAGGCGACAGAGGCATGCGAGGCGTGGAGGAGATGACATACGGTGCACGAGCAGGCCAAAAGGCGCGAGGTGGTGGCTGCTGAAAATTTTGTTTGTATTAGGCTAGGGTTAGCTTTTTAAGTCTTGGGCTGGTAGTTGGGTCTTGATTGGGCTATTGGGTTTTTAGGCCTAGGTTTAATTTGATTTGGGTTTGGGGTTTAATTTTGGGCTAATGAACTGTAAACTGGACTTTTGGTTTTTTTAATTTCTGTTTGCTTTTTTTGTTTGGGTTTTATTTTTGTTTGGTTAATTTAGGCCCCGGGCATAAATTGGGTCCTACAGCTGCCCCTCTTTGCTCATTGTCGTGTAACGAGAATGGAGCAAAGACTTTAAAAGGACTAATTTTACCCGATCTTGTTAAGTCTCGACGCTTCTTCTCTTCTTCTTCAAGTAGTCTTGCTTTAACCCACTACAACTTTAGAAGTTTAGGAATTGATGCTTCGATCCGCTCGAATGTAATTTCAGGGAGAAGAGATTTGTAGTTTCGATCTATTCCGCTAGAACTTCAAGGCAATATGGTTTCAAGGAGAAGAGATTTGTAGTTTCGATCAAATCCAATGAAACTTCAAGGAAATAATAATTGGAAATTTCAACCTGCTTCTCTGCAACTTCAGGAAGATAAGGCTGGAGACTTCAATCTGCTTCACTGCAACTTCAGGAAAATAAGATCTGTCGTAATTTGTAGCTTTAATCTGTTCCACTGCAACTTCATGCAAATAAGATTCGCTATTTTCAATCTGCTCTACTGCAATTTCAAGGAGATGAGACTTTTTATGGTAAATTCATTCCGACATATTGTAACTTCAGAGGTATAGGATTTGTCATTTTAATCCGTTCTATTACAACTTCAGGGAGATAAGATTAACTGTCTTCATTCTGCTCCACTGCAACTTCAGGAAGATAAGACTTGTAACTTTAACCTGCTCCATTGCAACTTCAGGAAGATAAGGTTTGTTTTAATCTACTCTACTGCAACTTCAGAGAGATAAGATTTGTTTATTTATAGCTTCAATCTGTTCCACTGCAACTTCAGGGAAATAAGATTCGCTATCTTCAGTCTACTCCACTGCAACTTCAAGGAGATAAAACTTTCTATGGTAAATTCAATCTGACCTACTGCAACTTCAGAGGTATAAGATTCGCCATTTTAATTCGCTCTACTATAACTTCATGGAGATAGGATTAACTGTCTTCATTCTGATCCACTGCAACTTTAGGGAGATAAGACATGTAACTTCAACCTGCTCCACTGCAACTTCAGAGAGATAAGGTTTGTTTTGATCTACTCTTCTGCAACTTCAGAGAGATAAGATCTGTTTATTTATAACTTCAATCTGTTCCACTGCAACTTCAGGGAAATAAGATTGATGGCTTAAATCTACTCCGCTGCTTCATAGAGATAAGACTTTCTATCTTCGATCTGCTCCATTGCTACCTCATGGAGATAAGATATACAATCTTCACCGATGTTGCTACACCGTCTTCTAGGGACATGTCTTGTAGACTCGATTTCATATGTTTATGTTTATACCAAATGATTAGGATGCTATGATCAAAATGAATCTAATGCTCCTAACTAAATGTAATATGGACGACATTTGCATGCATGCAGAATGTCATGAGAATGATCCCTTGTACAATAATTAAGATGTAATGATCGAAATGAATCAAATGCTCCTAACTAAATAATATTATGGATGACAGTTGCATGAATGCAGAATGTCGCGAGGATGATCCTTTTTTTTGTACAATGATTAGGATGCAATGATCGAAATGAATCAAATGCTCCTAACTAATTATAACTATGAGTGACATTTGCATGAATGCAGAATGTCATGAGAATGGTCTTTTTAGAATGTACAATGATTGGGATGCAATGATCGGAATAAATCAAGTACTCCTAACTAAATGTATTATGGACGACATTTGCATGAATGCAAAATGTCATGAGAATAATCCCTTTTTAAAAGCTTAAGGTTGTCATTGCTCGTCGTTCTTTCAGGTTATATCACTTGACGTAATATCCTGTCTTCTTGCTTGGATGGTATTGTGACCAAAACCCAAGAAACAATCGTATTTTCCTCAACCGATTTGCCCTACTGTAACTTCAGTGTCCCTTCCACTGTACTTAGAGATATAAGATTTGTACCATCTTTAAATCATCCTACTGCGACTTATGACTATAGGATCTATATCAACTTCAACCCATCCCACTACAACTCAAGTGTATAGGATCTATAACTTGTTTGATCAACTGATAACTCCCCGGGTGATTTAACCAAATGTGTATGCATGATATTTGCATGGATGCAGAATATCATTTTCCTTTTCCCAAGAATAATCCTCTTGTACACTTGGGTTGACATTGCTCGTTATTTGTTGAGGTTGTATCACCGATGAAATGTCTCGTCTTTTTGTTCAACCAATAAAATGTCCAAAGAGATAATCATCTTTCTCCAATATTTCCAGACCTTAAGCTTGGTGAGTTCTAAACAACAGTCATGTTTCAGGTTCTTGTATTATTTAGAAGCTTCCAAAGTAATATGCGAAACTCCTTTTATGAAAGTATTATTAGTCCACTAATCGTTATTTCAATGCAAAATGCTTGAAAAAGATCATAATGATGGACAAAACGAAAATTTATTGAGCAAAGCTCGAAATGAATAAATTAATCAAGATATCAAATTTTAAAAAAAAACAAAATGAGAATAAATTAATCAAGATAACAAATGAAATTTATTGAGAGGTTGTCTTGAAAAGAATAAAGTAATCGAAGATATCAAATTCGATGTGGGTAAGATAAAAACTAGGTGCCCCAGATATTGCAGCCTGAACTTCTATGTACGAACCTCTTAAGGACTATTTTGAGCTCAATATGTGTTTAAGGGATCCGGAATACTTTGTCGATACCTCAAGACGTAGCATACTTCTTCATTGTTAATTCAGGCATAGCAAGACTACTGCATGCCTCACTTTTGATCAAAATTTGAGCAGCCCTTTTCGGGTTTTCAACTCAAATCTCCTTTGGTCTCAAAGCGCCCTTTTGTGGGTTTTCTCCTTGGCCTCTCCTTTTTCTTCTTTTTCTTTCTTTTCCTTTTTTTTTTTTTTGAAAAACTTTTTATTGAATCTAAATTCACCGGATCAGACAGGTCCTTACCATCTATCTCGGTCAATATCCATGCTTCCCCAGAACAGGCCTTCGTTGTTGCATAAGGTCCTTTCCAGTTTGGCATCCACTTTCTTCTGAAGTCCCTTTTGCATGGGAAAAATCTTCTTCCATGCCCTATCATGAAATTTTCTAGGGCGATCATTTTTGTTGTAAGCTAGCATCATCTGGCCGTGACAGATAGCTTTTAACATTTTCTCTTCAAATTCAACTAATCATATCGGGATTAAATTCATTCTACCTCTTTCAACTTCAGTTCTGACAAGACTCGAAAAAAGAATATCGACTTCAATAGACAAAACGCTTTTATTCCACAAACTAAGGCATTGTCCCAGCGAATGTCTTGGCCAATGTTTGATAAGCATAGAGGTTAAATGTAACTTCTTTATGCCAACCTTTACAAGTTTAGGTCATCTTCCTAATGATCCTTGTTTTGTTGCTTTTTTTTTTTATGTCGCCCTTATAACATTGGCATATGAAGCTACCATCACCCTATTAGTGAAGTAATCGACAACCACAAGGATGGATCGGTGTTAGCTAAAAGCTTTTGAAGAGATCGGTCCCATAACATCCATGCCCCACATATAGAAAATCTGTGAAGAAGTGGAGGAGGCACATGAATCTTTTCTTCATAAATTTGGCATTTACGGCATAATTGATGCAGTCCCTTTCGTGATGGACCAGCAGAATCTGAATTTCATGATTAGCTTGACTATTGTAAAATCATTACCATGTGATCTTCAAATACCCTTATGGACCTCTTCTAAGATTTTCTTAGCCTTAACAGCATACCCACATCTCAGTAGCCCAAGCGTGTCTTGATATGATCGTGCAAAAACACCTTTGAAATGATGTATTGCCTTATTTCTGTGGTGAGCTAGGTTCTCTTTCCAAGGCTCGCAATGTCCACTGACCCTTTGCAAGGTAACTCATGGCTCAAACGTGATTGTTTGGCTCTTGTGTCAGCTGCAAAGAGGTCCGTTGCCGTGATCCAAACGCCGCAAGCCGACTTAGTATCAGTAAAGAACGAAAGTAGAAGTGCACTGACTGTAGAGAGAAGCCATTAGCGAGGAACCGATCTTGCTTCTTGAAGACTTAAGCTAACAGATTTAAAGCTAGTGAGCCGTCTAGACTTGGAACAAAGCGAGCCGGTGGAGGTAATGTGCCGTCAAGAAGGCCAAGAAGATCATATCCATCGAGGATCAATTTCACTTGTTGCTGCCATTGCATGTAAGTTTCTTCAGTGAGTTTAAAAACATCATAACGAGGAAAAGAGTTTATCACACGATCACCACTGAATGGGTGAAGACTCGACTTAACCGAGGCAGAGTCGACAGAATTCACGGTGGCCATTGATCCAAGATCAGCCGGCGACTGATACCATGTAAAGAACTAGGTATGAAACTGACTTTAGAGAAGAAAAAACTAAAAGGAAGCCCACTGACTTCTTGACAAAATAATTTTGTTTTGATTAATCTTTCAACTCTGATTTTCTACTTCTTAATGAGTGTTTATATACAAGTTTTAATAACAGTTCTTGTGAGTAACTGCTTAACAAATGCTTAACTAAATGCTGACTTCTTATAACAAATTAACTGCCTATTATATGAACATTAACACTTCTTACACTGGTGTCCAAATGAGTAGGGCTCGTCACAATTGTAGCAAAGACCCCGCCCTTAGTTCCACCATCTCTACACGACTCAACACTTTGATAAAAAGAGGATATGCCTTGCTTGAGATTTAATCAACCACTATCACTCCACCACTTCCGGAGTTGGTTTAAGAATGAAAGAGGAAGTTGTTGTAGATATACCTGTAATGTTCGAGCCCACTACAGATTTGCAATGTAGAGATATTTTCCACTTATTTTTTTTTGAAATTTTTCTAGTGAACTTTCTATTTCCCCATGCTTACCATTATTAGTTCCTTATCCTTAAAACATCAAGCATTGGAATTTTTTAGTTTGAAAAAAAATGTTAATAACCATCATGCTAGCTAGAGTTCTCTTAATGAGTTTAATTTCTTGGTGAAATATAAAGCTCATGAAACTAATGTTACGACTGGTTCTAAGGTGTTTTCAAAGATTGATTTGAAGAGCTGGTACCACCAAATCAGATTAAGAGGTTGAGATGAATGGAAGACGACATTCACGAATCCTGTTGATCTTTATGATTGGTTAGTGATGCCCTTTGGCCTTTCAAACGCACCAAACACATTTATGTGGGTCATGAATGAGGTATTTAAGAAAATTTTGAATTCCTTTCGTTGTTTTTTATTTCGATGACATAATGATTTATAGTAAAAGCAAGGAAGAATACCTATCTCACTTGCAACAAGTTTTGCAGGTGATGAAAAAAGAGCTTTATATGAATTGAAGAGGTGCACTTTTTTGTGTGAAGAAGTCACATTTTGGGGGGTTTTTTTTTTTCTTTGCTAAGGGCATAAAACCATATTTGAAAAAGGTATATCCATCAGAGAATGGCATGGACCATAAAATTTTAAAGATGTTCGAAGCATTCATGGGTTAACTTCATTTTATAAGAGGTTCATCAATAATTCCAGCACTTGTCATCTACAAACAGATGGGCAAACAAAGGTTGTTAATCGAAGTTTGAAAAATATGCTTAGGTGTTGCCGGAAATCATATGACGATTTGAGTTCGCAGACAACTCCGTAAATAGAACAATTAAGAAGATACCTTCTAAATCGGCCTACATACTCAAACCTCAACATGTGCTTGACTTGGTTTTTTCCTACTTGCAACTAGGGTGAGTGATGATGGAGAAGCTTTGCCGATCATTTAAGAGAAGTTCATCAAGGGCTGATGGCTGCCCTGAAAGCAAGCAATGAGAATTATGCTAATGCTACTAAGCTACATCATCGGGTTAAGGAGTTTGAAGAGGGAGACTTAGTTACGATACATTTGAGACGAGAGAAGATGTTAAATGACACTTATCACAAGTTGAAGTAAAAAAAAAGTTAGGGCTTGTAAGGTGCTGAACAAAATAAGCTCCAATACTTATGTGATCAAGTTGCCTTCTGATTTGCATATCAACCCAATTTTTAATATTCTTGAATTGTATTCTTTTGAGGGTTTTGATGGCAATGTAGCTGAAATTTCAGACCAAGTGCAGCAACCTCCTAAAGCTAAGATTGAGGTTATCAAAGTTGTGTTGGATGTTAAAGAGGTGTGTGGTCTAGAAGGGGTAATCAATATAAGAGATTTTTGGTAAAAAGAGAAAATCATCCATAATACAAGTTTCCAGGCACTAATGCAGCCGAACCAGAGAGAAAAAAAAATAAAAGGGACTAACCTCGGTGCCATCAGAGAGTTCTTTAGCTAAAATAGGTATCTCATATTGGTATGCCTTCTCCCACTCAGGACTGCTGGTAATATCCCCACCTAATGGATAGATAAGATTAGAGATAATTGAAACTATCCACTAATTTGTTCTTTTCACTTGTCACTCATCAACATACATAATGGAAGTGCCATAAATTAGATTTTAAAAAAAGACTTTCATATGGCCATTGAACAATAAACCATCACCAATCTTCATTCCCAAATCAGCAAGAAATGAAAGGAAGTCAATGGTACAACAAGAATTAAGTGAATTCTTCTATCTTTCCTTTTTCTAGTTCTTCAAAGACATTTTTAACTTTGTTTCACAAACTACTTGTGTATATAATCTAGATGAGCTTCTTCTTTACAAAGTAACGCTTCAAATACCATATCTGCAAAACCGAAACCGCGATGCAGACACCAAGGGACATGATACTGAACCATGCCACTCTAGCATTTGTTGCTTCACTTACTTCTCTCATATCTTCTTCTCTGTAAGATATCCAGGAAAGAAAGGCAAATGTTATTTTAACATTTTCTTATTTTGAATATGTTCATACTTTAAAGATGTATAAACCCTGTGAACCTATGAACAGATCCTTTAAGTATTGGGTTTCTCAAGGCTTTTATTTCAAGCTATTTCGATAAATTGTGATTTGGGTTTTCACTATAATGTTCGCACCTTGAACTACAGTTTAGGTGTGATAAGAAGAGTACCTGTCTCTGAGATAGATTAGGTTACCGCGAATGGTTTCCACTATTCCTTGAAGTCTCCTAAGAACAAGTTCAACACCCTATAGAAAGCAATATAATAATGCATAAGAAATTTGGAAGGCTATGGAGATTTAAGTCCCATGTGAAACTTCAACTGAAAGGACATCAAGGATCTCACCTCTATTTTCTCTTTCTTTGCAACCGATTCCCAATCCTTGGCAGCAATTCCGGTTTTCCAGTCAACTCCCAAAGTTAGTTCGGAATCCTTTTGGTGACTGCCATCCTTCCAGAAACAAGCTAGATAATTGCCTGACTCACTGGTTGTAAATGCAAACTGACCATGAGTTGCATTTTCATTGTGGTGAAGATTGTTCCCAAAAGGGGATGTTACCTAAAGAACAAGATATAAGGTGTTGTAAGTTTGAAAGTAAATTACTTATTCGATATGTGCATCACCGTGTTAAAACTACTGATAGTTGGAATGAGTTTCCCTGATAAATTCCAAAACACATAAAAATTAAAATCAATGATCTCATTATCGCTCCAACTCTTCGTTTTTCTTAAAGTACCTGAATCTGAACTTATTGAAAGATATCTTACTGCTTGTAGTTCATTTCAAACTCAATAAGAACAATCATTCGAGGATAGTAGGAAAAAAATTCCATGTAGATGACCTCATCTAGTTTGGTTTCGGCTGAGCTACAGATAGTTGTCATAGCTGTCAACTCGAACACAAAGAGTATCAAATGCAAAAGTAGCCTCAATGACCAATTAATTTTACTTTTACCATTCCTCGAAGTTAAAGGGATTCTTCAACCATACCAAGGTACCCAACCAATTTTATTTTTTTTTCCACCCTCAAGACTTTTCCATCAAACAGAAAGGATAGTTCTTCTGCAGATTAAGAAACAAAAAGAAGCACCTAAGACTTCCCTTAAGGGGTGGACCTGAAGGCACATATCTTATCCCCATGTTCATGGCTCAGCTAACAGCATATAGGATTAAAAATATATACTTATAATTTAAACAGAAGAAAAGAACTTATTCTGCCAATATTCATAGGGATCCATTGAAGGATTCTAAAGTATCAAAGGGTAAATTCTGACCTTAGCCAAAAAGAACTCCCATTCGTATTAAAAAAGGAAGATTAAGCAAAGGTTTACTCTTGGATATGACTTGCCCCATAAATACAGATTCTAGACATCCTTGACACTTGCAAAAGGATACAAAATCATACCCATAGTAAGGCTAAGCCAAGATATATGACATTAAAATCGAACATTGTTATACCTAATCCCTCGCCCAGAGAGGCTCGCCAAACCCGCACACGCCATTCACGGGTGCCACCACTAAGTCGCATTAGAGTCCACTCAAAGCTCCCCCAATCACATTTCATAGAATCGCTCAAGACTCTACTGCTGACTCTACAACTCCACACAATCACACCCTAGTAGAGCACTCCAATGCTCTACTAATAGCACTCAAATGACCCTATATTGTAGGACACCTGTAAGGAGACCAGGTCAAGTTCCTCTATATAAGCTCTCTCCTCCATCTCGAGGAAGAGGCAGGTGCTGAATACAAGGCCGATACTCTACCCAAATCCGGCCACACTCTCCAAATCATCTTCCCAATAAACTCTCGACACACAGTGTGAACCGCGTCAGATCACCAAAATCAAACCTTGTATCAACAAAACATAAAAAGTAGCAACATAATCACTGATCAACTAAACGAGTAAAAGCTTCAACAACAAAAATTTCAGATGAAGAACGTCAAAAGTTGCAAACCCATTAAACTACAAGTATTGAAATTGTAAAAAGAAAAATGAAGAACTCAGATAAACCCAGATGGAGAATTTGGTTGAAAAGGTAAAAGAATTACCCGGGTAGAGATGGTGGGGATATGATCAGGGTTGTTTTCATCGATCACATAATAATCACCTAAAACGACAACGTTGCTTTGGATCTCCTCGGAAACACACTTGGTTCCTGAACTTGGAATCGTTAACCATATAGCTTCAGCAACCGGTAATATATTACTGCTCCTCGTTAAACATAGTACCAAGATTATAGGCAGAATACACGCCGCACGACCGCCAAAAACCATGCCTTTGTTCATTGTTAAAGGCGAACAAAACCCACAAAAAAAGGACTCTTTTCGCTTCCTTTCTCTGTTTCTTTCTTTATTTTTAACTTCAATATATTTGCTGGGTTTGATAGCTAGTCGTAGACTCGTAGTTGTCAGAGTCAAACGGTGGAAAAGACGCGCCGATAACTGGGAGTGAGTTTGGTGTATGGGACAATGAAGAGAAAGGTCAAATGAGAGTTGCTATGATCGACGGGCTCTATACTTTTAATTTCTTTTATTTTCAAATATTGAAAGTATAAAAGAAACAATAAGCGCCGCCTAAGAAAACCCTAGAGACTCACCACACTCTGGTTTGGAATCCGGCCCGGAGATGGCGCTGGCCTTCCCCAATAGGCCGATCGAAGAAGGCGGGAGAACCCCAGACATCGACGCCCGCTTACTTCATCGACTCGACTCAAAACCCACCACCGCCGAACATATGTCGCCTCTACCACCGAATCACCCTACCCTAGCGGTTTCGAGAGGCCCTTATCGGAGGGACGCCACAATCTCACAGAGCCTTCCCCCGTGGAACGGATCTGCTGGCTTGTAATCTAATGAAGGTAATACATCCAGAGGATGACCCATCCCAGCGGAGATCCTCATGTATCCAAAACTTTATGAAGAACTATACGAGACCATGGAGGAAAGCGCGATCGTATACCGCCGACAAGAAAGTTGGGTATCAAATGTTAACAAGGCGATTGCTGACTCTTTGGAAACCAAAAGGTACCATCTCGTTCATCGATGTTGGTAATGAGTTCTACGTGGTTAAATTTGCTCAGCGTGAGGACTATGCTACTGTTGTTACCGGTGGACCCTGGATAGTCCACGACTCCTATCTCACAGTGAGACCTTGGAGGGCGGGTTTTAGGCCAGAGGAAGACAACCTAAGCACTACCCTCGTCTGGATCCGAATCCTAGGCCTACCACTGGAAATGTTTGACGAGGACGCCTTGAAAGCCATAGGCTCGGCAGTAGGCCGACCAGTCAAAATCGACACCCACTCGACATTAACGTCTAGAGGAAAATTTACTCCAGTCTGCGTGGAACTTAGTCTCGATAAACCCCTTAAATCGAGGATTCGAGTCCTTGGCAACCTCTTTACTGTCCAATATGAAAGCCTCAACATGATTTGCTACACTTGTGGTAGGCTTGGCCATCTCTCGGATAACTGCCCAAAAAGAGCCACAGAGACTAGAAACATGAAGAACAACCCGACGAGAACACCAGTGTCCCCACATCTAAAGCGGCTAAAGCTCACAACGGAGGGGAGAACACAAACGACAGAAATAAAATATCACCGACTGACTCTAACTTGGGACAATATGGCTCATGGGTTACGGTTGAGAGAAAGCGTCGACCCCCTCGACAACAGGGAACAATTCCTGGCAAACCGAGTTCAAGCGGACTAACAGAAAAACCAACACTGAATAACTCTGGATTACAGGCTGCTAATGCAACTGCAAGTAGTCCGATCCACACCACGACAAGCTTGGCCAACCCCTTTGCAGCTCTGGCAAATTTGCAACAGGTAAATACCACCTCCCTTCCATCAATTCCCCTATTTGACATCTCGAACAATGTGGACAACAGGAATGGTAAACGACCGAGAAAACCTGAGCGATCTACACATAAAAAATCCAAGAAAACAGGCATTAATACTCCGCCGAGAGGTGAAACCAAGGTTGGCCAAGAGGTGACCCAGAAAGAAAATAACAAACCCAAGGAACCCAACACGACTCCCCAAAGCTCGAGTGCCTCACATCTACCAACCCATGCTACACAAACTCAGCAGCAATGTACACAGGAAAATAATAGAGACAGACCGACTGCAGTGAGAAACGCCTGAAGCGCAAAGAACCTACGGGCAACAACTCCCACAGATCCAGACAACGGGACTCCCGCCTAAACCCCCAGAGCCCCTAACACCACGACAACCATTGAAGCTAAGCACTGAAATGGAAATGGATGACAACCCTAATCAGAATATAACACCCAACATGCTGATGGCGATAGATCCAGCATCTGACATAGGAGAAACAATAGCAATGAACATGGATGAGGAGAACCGAAAAAATACCTCGGAACGGATCCCATCCGAAAGGAGCTCCTAAGTTTCCTTGATTAGCTAAGATTATCTCTTGCCTTTATTAAATCTCTATTTTTGTTAATGTGAACAAAATATTATCATCTAAATCACTGTGGTGCAGAAACCCAAAGTTTCAGACTAGATTTAGAGATCTCACTAAGAAGCATAAACCTCGATTTTATCAGATCGAGACCGAGTATCTTCTTCAAGAGCTAAGCTTATCTACCCTAGATTGATCTCGAGAGGAAGCATATTGTGGAAGCAGAAGGATTCAGTGGAGGCATCTGGCTTTTCTGGGACTCAATCTTATCCAAATTTCTGTTATCAAAGCCCACGCCCAATTTATTCATGTAAGAGTGAAGCAAGGCGATGAACCTGAATGGCTTTTCACAGCGATTTATGCGAGTCCGAATCGGCAAAAACGACTTGAGCTTTGGGAAGAACTTAAAGGAATTGCGTCAGGAGTTCACCAACCATGGCTTCTTGCTGGAGATTTCAATTCGATAACTTCTGAGAATGAGAAAAGTGGTGGAGCGCCTTTTGACCGCAGCAGAGCCGCTCCATTTCGAGATCTCATCAATGACCTCTGCCTAATTGACTTTGGGTTCGTGGGCCTTCCGTTCACCTAGGTCAGGGGTAATTCACAATAAAACAGGATCCAGTGCCGACTTGATAGGACCTTGGGTAACGCTGAGGCCTGACACAAGTGGCCCGAATGTTTGGTCCACCACCTCCCTAGGCTCAATTCGGACCATGCTCCCCTCCTTATCCGACTAAATGGAAATCCTCCTCCTGTTCGTGAATTAAGACCATTTCGCTTTCAGGCGGCTTGGCTTCAACACCCTAATTTCAATAACTTCGTCAAAGACAACTGGAGCAACAATAATCGCATCACTGAGGCCCTCGAGGAAATGGGTAAGCGCTGTTTGAATTGGAATAAAACAGTTTTTGGCAATATATTTGCGCGAAAAAAAAGACTAGAAGCAAGGATTGAGGGTATCCAAAGACTCCTTAGGCACCAATTTACCCCGGGACTATGGAAACTCGAAAGGACCCTTAAAGACCAACTTGATCTAACTCTCCAACAGGAGGAGACACTTTGGTTCCAAAATCAAGGGAAAAATGGATAGCCCAAGGAGACAGAAATACAAAATACTTCCAAACTGCCACCCTTGTCAGAAGAAGACGCAACAAAATCGAAGGTCCAAGAATGAAAGGGAGCGTGGATCACAGAACCGGCCGATCTAAAAAATATGGCGATGGACTAGTTCCGAAACTCTTCACGCCGAACGGGAACGCACCGAACAACATTAGGGCCGACTTCCCT
Source organism: Gossypium rotundifolium (assembly GCA_025506655.1). Taxonomy (NCBI): domain Eukaryota; kingdom Viridiplantae; phylum Streptophyta; class Magnoliopsida; order Malvales; family Malvaceae; genus Gossypium; species Gossypium rotundifolium. The sequence goes on from CP106727.1 coordinate 193,072,723, forward strand.
AATTACTCGACCATGAAAAGGAAACTTTGACCCACGAATTCACAATTGAGGATATCCGTTCGCTTATTTCAGATGCACCTAATAAAGCCCCGGACCGACGGCTTTCATGCCTTGTTCTTTCAGAGATTTTGGGACACTGTGAGAGAGACAGTTTGTGGCTTTTTACTCCCGATCCTGAATGGTGACGCCTCCCCCGAAGAGGTGAATGGAACGTTAATTACACTCATCCCAAAAATCGACGACCTCCAGAAATTAACCCGCCATTCGATCTCCCTATGCAACGCTTTTGTACAAAATCATTCCCAAATGTTTTGTCAACTACATTAAGCCCATCTTACCTAAACTCATCTCCCCGAATCAAAGTAGCTTTGTCCCTAAGCGCCAAATCACTGATAACATCATAATAGCCCAGGAGGTCATACACTCTATGAGGAAAAAAAATGCTCGGCGCCAATGGATGATTCTTAAATTAGATCTTGAGAAAGCTTATGACAGAGTCGACTAGGGCTTTTTACGGAACACTCTTGAGACTTTGGACCTACCAAGGGATTGGACCAACAGAGTCATGCAATGTGTTGAAACTACGTCAATGCAAATCCTATGGAATGGGAGAAGACGAAGAGCTTTCAATCGAAGCGCGGATTGCGATAGGAGACCCTCTTTCCCTATCTCTTTGTTTTAATCATGGAAAGACTTTCACATCTTATTAACAATGCGTGTACCATAACCAATGGAAACCCATAAAACTAAGTCGCCACTACCACCACTTACCCACCTTTTCTTTTCGACGATTGGTTTTGTTTGCAGAAGCTAGTATGGAGCAAGTTGACATTATCAAAGACACGATGGCTAAATTTTGTGAAGCTTCAGGACAAAAGGTCAGCCTTGAAAAATCGGTAATGATGGTGTCTGCAAATACTGGGGACCGAAAAGCCAAGGTCCTCGCCAGTGGCCTGGGAATAAAGATTACTAAGGACCTTGGAAAGTACTTGGGTGTTCCGACCATCAATGGGAGAATCACAAAACACACTTTCAGGGAAGTTGTTACAAGAGTCCATAAGCGACTAGAGGGGTGGCAAACCCAATTCCTCTCTTTCGCGGGACGACTTACGCTTATTAAATCTGTCACCTCCACAATACCTCTTTACACTATGCAAACCTTACCTCTGCCAGCTAGTGTTTGTGACGAACTTGATACTGCTAACAAACGCTTTTTGTGGGCAGGTAACCACGCGGAAAAATCCATACACCACGTTAGCTGGAGCAAGGTGTGTTCGGCAAAAGACAAAGGTGGCCTGGGACTCCGATCGATGCGACAGGCGAATCTAACCTCATTGGCCAAACTTGGATGGAGATTCCTTACAAAAAAGAGAGCCTATGGGCTCGGGTGCTATCGGACAAGTATAAGGTCAAAGACAATTCACCACGCCACTTGAAGCATAAACATGGCCAATCACCCATCTGGAGAGGAATTGTCAAAGTAGTACCCGTTCTTGAACACGGATCAACGAGAGTACTGGCAGGAGGGCACGAAACAGAATTCTGGGATGATCCGTGGATTGGACCTGGCCGTTTAATTGAGCAGATATGAGCACCTATACCCCCGGACCTCCGGCACAGAAAAGTGGCAGATTTCTGGGACCACGGCCGAGGATGAAAATGGAATGAACTCGCAACGCCCCGCCTCGATCGTTTCACATGATGGCTCCAAAATCTCGGATCTTGCCCGGCGAAAAAAGATCGATCGTCTCGGAAGTATACACCAGATGGAAAATTCACGTTTCGATCAGCATATGAATCACTATCGCAAACCAATAACATCGACGCTGACGTTTCATGGAAAGCAGTCTGGAAACTCAAAGTTCCAGAGCGAATTCGCACCTTCCTATGGATGGTTCTCCACGGAAGAATTATGACAAACGAACGCCGAGCAAGAATGGGTCTTACCCCAACAGCCCAATGTGAGAGATGCACCGTGCTTTCGGAAGACATCCTACATCTTCTAAGAGACTGCCCGCTCTCTAAAGAGCTCTGGCTCAAGATGGTTCCTACGGGTATACAAGCAGAATTCTTTGGATATGGGACAAAAGACTGGCTCACGTACAACATACTGTGCCGTGCCCGAACCCACCATGGATTTGAATGAAACATGCTATTTGCAGTCTCTCTGTGGTGGCTTTGGAAGTGGAGGAATGACATAATCTTCAAAGGGAAGGATCCACCTACTGAGACCCTAACTCTTATTCTTGAGCAAATGAACCATATCCAATCCTCCTTCTTTTCACTATATTGTGCAGGTGTACAACCCAAAAGACAGGAGCGGTTGATTAGCTGGAGACCACCACCCTCAGGATGGATACTGATCAACACAGATGGAGCCTCTCGGGGCAACCTAAGCATTGCGGCAGCTGCTACATGCCTTAGGGATGACAAGGGTAACTGGATTGCAGGAAGCGTCACTAACCTTGGCATATGCTCGCAGAATTTATCGTAGATACGGCAATTTACCAAGGACTTAGGCTTGCATGGGAGTATGGCACCAGAAATGCATTCTTGAATCGACTCGTAACTCAGATTATCATGGTCACAAGACGGCACTGCACCAAACCACCAAGATGCACACTTTATAAATCAATGCCGCAACCATCGAATGCACCATGGACTACCCAAACGCGTCACATTTACAGAGAGGGGAACAGAGTTGCCGACTGGCTCGCCAAATTTGGTACTTCACTACCCTTGGGGTTCCACCTTTATCCACGCCCACCGAGAGGAGCTCTGGGGACCTTGCTTGAGGATGCTTCTGCCACGCCATGATCGAAATGTCATAGTGAGTGAGGAGAACGTAGAACACTAGAGCGTGGAGCTCACCACACCTGACCAAAAAAAAGAGTTGCTATGATCGACCAATAATAATGTTCCTGCTAAGAAATTTTAGGATTGAATTGCAATGTCAAAGCCACGACCACGCGCTATTTTTAATTAAGGGTAAATTTTATTATTAGTCCCTTAACTATTAGAGTGTTTTTATTTTGATATTCAAACTACAAAACTTTTAATTTCATAATAAATGTTTTTCAATTTATTCCATTAAATCCTTAATGGAAATGATATAGATAGTTAGCTTCTATCATATTATATATGTATTAGTAGTTTTAGGAATACTTATATACTAAAGTGAGGATCCACTTACAACGATGTAAAATTAAAATAGTTTTACATCCTCGATTAATATTTCATCGATTCAACCTTCACATTTTATATTTCATTCATATAGATCATACATGAAAATTTTAATATAAATTAAAATTTTCTAACAATTTATTTTATTTAAAAAATCTACTGTTCAATATCAATAATATATATATATATATATATAGTATTATTTTAGATCCATATGATAGAAATATTGGATTGGCTTGAAAATTTATATGCATGACAAGTATAACTACATTATTAAATTTAACGATTGAATTGTTAAAATATTAATCGTATAAAGAGATACAAAAGGTGTAAAACTATTTGTGTAAGAGGATCCTTCCTATATAATACATTATTATATTATGTAATAGTATATAATATATTAATTGATCCAATTCACATAAATCGATTCGTAAATTCAGTTTTACTTGGATTAATGAATTGTTATATATAAGTACTAATAGTTTCAAAATATAATATTACATTATGTAATAATATATTACATACCATAATAGTAATACATAATATATTAATTATCATTATATATTATTGTTTATTATTATCTTAGTTGAAATATGCTCTATGTCTCTAAGTTCTTTGTACATTTGAAAGTTAGCTCTACTACTATATTGTATAATGCTATATTATATCGTATAATATATAACATATTAATAGTTTATATTTATGCAATAATTATTAAATATTATAATATTATGTAATACTATATCTTTTATTATAATATATAATATATCATAGTTATATATGTATATGTATTAAAGTTTTAGTAATAATTACTACTATATTATTATAGACATAATACTCAAAATAGCCCCTAACGTTTGACTGTTTGCTCACTTTGTCCCTTTATCTTTTTTTTTTTTTGGAGAGCTTTAATCCCTAACATTTATTTTTTGTCAAATTGATCTATTTTTAATGGACATGTTGATGTGACCGTTAGTTGACTAACTGTTAACATTTAAATCAATTAAACAATTAAATTGAGCCAATTCAAACAAATCGATTGGTAAATTTAATTTTGATTTTGGGTTTAACTCATAGTTTTTATATATATATATATATATATATAAATGTATTAATAGTTTTGAAATATATTATTACATTACGTAATAATATATCACATACTATAATAGTAGTACATAATATATTAATTATTATATATAATTATTTATTATTATGGTTGAAATATGCTCTAAGTCCATGTACCCTTTATACTATATTATAAAATGCTATATTATATTATATCATATCATATCATATCATATATAATATATAATATATTAATAGTTTATATGTATGCATTAATGATTAAATATAATTGGTTAATATATTCATAGTTTATATACATGCATTAAGGTCAAATTAGGTAATCGGATGATTTGATGTTGTCCGCTCGGTTTGAGTATTGAAATTCAAGACCGTTTAAACCAAATTAACCAACTTTATACTTATTAAATGTTATAGGCTTAAGGGTAAAAATTAAAATCCTTAGTAAAAAATTGCAATTAAGCCCTTAGGACAAAAAGTTCATCCCATTGAGCCTTTAATGACCCCCAATAAAATCAATTAGGCCCTTTCATTAACAGAAGCCATCAGTTGATCGGTTTACCCATTAACTTTGTTGATGTGGCAAACGATGTTGATGTGATATATTGACATAATAAACAACGTTGATGTGATATGTCACGTCCAAAAAATAAAAAATTTTAAAAGTTATAAAAAAATATTTTTTAAATTTAATAAAAATCATTTGTCTAGATTCATTTGACTAAGGACTATTATTTATCTTAATTCATTCAAGATGAATGCTAAACTATAAAAATTTTAAATCTATAAAAATTATTAAAATTACTTAAAATTATAAAAATTTAAATATGTAAAAAATTATAAAATTACTTAAAAAAGCACTACAAACATCAAAGGATATTAAATCATCATAAAAAAAAAAGCCCCAAAATTATACAACAATGGGAGGGGAGTTGTGGAAATAGATGAATCAGACTGTATGGTTGGAGAAGAAGAAGTAATTTGGTTATTTAAATTGATTCTTCCTTACTTAAATGGGTTCTTATTAAAGCTGAGGGCACTTTTTTTCGGGTGATCCTTCAACAACAATGAAGCTAAATTTTCCATTATTTTTGCTACCATTTGCGATTCATCTTTGAAATTGATGAACAAGATGGAAATAAGAAACAGAAGTGATCATCACTTGGAACAATTTGCAGTTGGCAGTGCTGCGCTGTTTGTTTTGGCCATAAAAATTATTTTACAAATATAATTATAGTATTAACTCAATTAATGTTTTTTAAATATTATTTTAGTTTATGATTAAAATTTATTATTAATAAAAATTTAATATAAATATGAAATGTTTATTAACACATTTTTATAAAATAAATAATTATCATTTATTTTTATTTTAAATAATATCATAAAATTATATTGTTATTAATGTTTATTATGATTGTTGAGTTATAAATTCGGATTTTTGACTTGGATTTATCTTAAGCTCGAGTCAGATCGTTGATAGTACTCAGATTCTTATGATTCGGGCTCAGATTTTTAAGTCTACATGCACTTAGATTTTCTCAAGCTCGAATTTGTTACGGTCTCAGACTTTCATGAACTCGGATTGGTACAAATGAGTTTTCAAGCTAAAGTCTATTTTGCTAGCTGTATGGCTATGGCACACAGAAATTTTTTATTTTTTTTGTAACAAGAAGTTAGGCATTAAAAGAAATATTGCCTAATTAACAAGAACAGACGCAATAAAGGGTCCACGAGCATCCTATTCCAGCATTTGTAGCATTTCATGCATAAGTTCTTCAATAAGATAAAAACCAGAGCTGTACCTCAGAGCCTGTTTAGCTATATAGTCGGCCACTCTACTAACTCCTCTTGGAATAATATGTTGAATATGGATGCTCCAATGCTTTTTTACAATCTGTTTCAAAGTCACCTGTCGATAATCACGATTCCAAACTGTTTCAAGGATCTTGTTGACTAACACTTCAGTGGTTAAAGGTGAGGAGAGTTGTTGAGGGTCGCAGGTTCAAACTGCATTGTGGATGTTTGGCACCCAGAGTTTGAAAGTTGGTATTTTAAAAGTCAGCAGTCATATTAATGAAGTAATGAATTGGAAGGCATTTGCAAATGTGGGATACTGACTTTGGTTAGACACCTTGAATACCAACTACGACCACCAATCCTTTCCTTTTTCTCGTTAAATCAAAGTTGATATTAACAACTAAGGCCCCATTCCATAAGCTTATGGCAAGAAATAATAAATAAATAAATAAAAGTTACAGAGCATTATAAGACCAGTAGTTCCAACATTTTCAAGAAAAATGCAATCAACAGACTGTAACAATAAATAATGATGAGACCTACTGCATGCATCAATGTGTTCCAGCTAAAAATGCACTTCATATAATCAGATCTTTGAAGGGATAATCTCTTACAAGGTAAATCGTATTATCAATAGTATAATGGCAATTATAGCACTACTCAAGTTGATAAAAAGAAAAAAAGGGGTTATTAGTAAAAAAAATAGGTAATTGATGTAATGCATTTGATTGTGAAAGTAGAGTTCGTAAAATAGACCCAAGTCCGTAATGATTCGACTCCGAGAAAATTCAAGCCTATAATAGATTCGAGTTCAAAAACATTCGAGTCTGACAAAACTCAAGTCTAAGAAAATTCGAGCTCAAGATAAATTCGACTCAAAACTTGAAAAGCTAGACTTTATAACTGAACAACCATAATAGACATTAAAAATTAATAAAATTTTATGATATTACTTAAAATATAAATAAATGATAATTTTTTAAAATATATTCATAATCTTTGTATATTTATATTAAATTTTTATTAATAGGAAAAGCAATTAATAATAAGTTTTATGTTAAATTATTAAGTGAAATAAATTTCTAAAAATTAATTTAATATAAAATATTTTTAACACTATAATTATATAAGAAAATAATTATAAAATTAATAATTATTAAAATCTATAAAATTAAACTTTAATGGTAGTATAATATATATTATATGACCATTACCCAAACCAATTACTTAACCAAACCTTGAACTGATATACAAAATTAGTATATTACTAATACATAAAATAATATTATAATATATCACTATTGTCGGAACCATTTTTTGTTTGGAAATGGGCCAACTTTAAAATAAAAACGGAGTCGCCACCAATCTTTTTTGAAGTGTGATTGGGCCACTTTTGAAAACGCTTTTGGTCACGAATTTTAAGAAAATGGGCTCGAGTCGATTACGCACGAGGAAGGATTAGCACCTCGCAACGCCCAAAATTGGTACCGTATTGATTGATTAATGTCCTTAATATCGAAAATTAGAAAATATTTTAAAATATGGAAAAATGTTTGATGACTCAGATGGATATCGAAACTCTCTTGTTCAAAAGTCAAATACTATATCCAAAGACGATAGGACACGATGCTTCAAACTCTCGATACCAAGATCATTTCATGATTTCCAAAATACATGTATTGCAATTTAAAAGGGTATTTCACTATTTGGCTAAACTAAAACCAAACCCAAAGACGATTGGGTACGATTCTTGATTTCCAATCATGAAATTTGCCTTTATTTAAGAAACGCGATAAAAGAATCTTTGAAGGATATTTAGTTGTTTGACTAACAGAAAATCGAAAACCAAAGACGATTGGGCACGAATTTCTAAGCTTCCAAACACGTAAACATTGCCTTATTTTCAAAACATTAAAGGACATCTAGTAATCTGATGAACGAAAATCGAAGCCAAAGACGATCAAGCACGATTTTTCTGACTTCCAAACACTAAATATTACCTTGTGAAAACCCTTTTTATGAATTTTAAAACATAAAGATAAAAACATTGAAATGTAAACACGGTGATAATATTAACATTAACAAGAAATAGTAGTAAAAGAAATGAAGGTATATCGATAACAATAAAGATAGTAGATATAAAAACAATATATAATAATATACGATAAAATAATTAAAGTAAACCATAACATATAAATATATAAAATAAAGAAAAATATTAGTAATAAAATAATATAATGATAAATATAATAAGTGTAATAAAAGTAAAAATAATAGTAATAAAAAATAATAATAACAATAGATATAACAATAGTATGTAATAAAATATAAAATAATAAAAGTCATGAATGAAAAATTAGTAATAAAATAGTATAACAATAGTGAAAATAAAGGTAATATTAATAATAGATATAATAGTAATAGATATAATAATAGTATATATAATATGGTAAAACTTAGGTAAACCATAGTATTAATAATACCCCAACAATAGTAATAATAATAATGCTAATGATGATAATATAAACAATAATGAATATAGTCATGATAATAAAGACGCCTATGTAAGGTGGAATAATGATAATATTAATAAAAGAAATAACAAGTAAATTAATGGATATAATAATAATTATAAAATCAATAAAAGGGTCAAAATGGGATTAAAATACAATTCACACCAAAGAATAGGGACTAAAATGCAATTATCTTGAGCTCTCTGAACACTACCGCTTCTATAATATTAAACCCCTTCTTCCCTTTTGCGATTCATTTCGCCAAAACAAAACCCAAAATGGAACCCCATCTTTTCTCTCGTTAGGGCGATCCTCCTTGCAAAGAACTCCCCACGCCAAGACAATCGATAATCTTGAAAGGAGGAACCACTTGTAAGGTCCTTTCAATCTTTTAAAAACTTTATTTTGCTTTCAAAACAAGTGATAAAGCGTGAAAAATGGAAAGGGTTTTTAATACCTCCTTTTTATTTTTGCATGCAATAGTAAAGTAAAGGAAAAAACAAACGAGGTTTGAAAATCGAAGGCGTAATGTAAATCATCTTGATTTTTCACCGATTTCCTATTTCAATCTTATGTGCAAGTCTTTTGTTCATCGTGCTTGTATCCGTAAAAATTGTGTGTATATTACGTGAAAAAAACCCTTTTACATCATGTATTTTTGCCTTTATAGCCTAAAAAACCTCTAAAATAGAACAAAACCTAATCCGAATCCCTACTGCTTTATCGCTTCTCGCTTAGGTACCGTGGACGCACGACTTGAGTTGGAGGTGCGACGCTGTCGGGTGAACTTGAGGCGCCTGCTCGCTAGGGTTCTGCTTTCGCTGGGTTTTTCCTTTTTTTTGCTAAACTTTGGATTAAAATTGCTGTAAAATTTTGGGTTTTGCTTGTTGGGCTCCGTGAAAATAGTATTGGGTTGGATTTGAAATTGGGCCTTATAATGCCCTCTTGCTCATTGTCGTAACAAGAATAGAGCAAAGACTTTAAAAGGGCCAATTTTGCCCCATCTTGTTCGATCTCGACTTCTTGATGCTTCCTTTTTCCAGGTAGCTTTATTCCACCCACTGCATTCTCATGGGTATAGGGATTTTGTTTCGATCTGCTCTACTCCTACTTAGTGGGGATAAGATCTGTATTCCTCACCGCTCCTTTGTCGATACATGGAGATAAGATTTGCTACTTTGATCTTCTCCACTCCGCCGATGGAGATAAGATCTATTATTCACCGCTCCATTGCCGATGCATGGAGATAAGACTTGCTACTTTCGATCCGCTTCTACCTCGCCAAGAGAGATAAGATCTATACTTTCACCGCCCACTCCTCGCTTTCGGTGAAGATAAGGCTAATGGTTTAAATCTACTCCATTGCCGATACATGGAATAAGATTCGCCATTTTTTATCTACCCCACTCCTGCTCAGTGGGGATAAGATCTATAATTTTGATCCGTTCAATCTCGGCTTAGTAGAGATAAGATCTATTATCTTTAATCCGCTCCACTCCTGCTCAGTGGAGATATGATCTACTATCTTTAGCCCGCCCACCCTCGCCAAGAGATAAGGCTTCGATCTTCGATCCGCTCTACTCTCGCTCAATGGAGATAAGATCTGCTACTTTTGATCCGCTTCTACTCCTCGCCAGAGAGATAAGATCTATTGTCTTCAATCTGCTCCACTCCTCGCCGGTGGAGATAGGATCTACTATCTTTAGCTTCGCCCACTCCCGCCAAGAAAGATAAGGCTTCAATCTTGATCTGCTCCTCTCACTCGCCGGTGGAGATAAGATCTGCTACATTCGATCTACTCTACTCCTACTCAGAGAGATAAGATCTGTGCCTTCAATTCGCTCCACTCACCGCTCGGTGGAGATAGGATCTACTATCTTTAGCCTGCCCACTCACCGCCAAGAGAGATAAGGCTTCAATCTTAGATCCGCTCCACTCTTGCTCAGTGGAGATAAGATCTGCTACTTTCGATCCGCTTCTACTCCTATTCAAGAGAATAAGATCTGTTATCTTCAATCCGCCCACTCCTGCTCGGTGGAGATAGGATCTACTATCTTTAGCTCGCCCACTCGCCGCCAGAGAGATAAGGCTTCAATCTTTGATCTGCGCCCACTCTTTCGGTGGAGATAAGATCCGCGCCGATCCGCTCTACCCTGCTCAAGAAAGATAAGATGTTGTCTTCAATCCACTCCACCCCGCCAGTGGAGATAGGATCTACTATCTTTAGCCCGCTCCACTCGCCAAGAGAGATAAGGCTTCAATCTTCGATCCGCTCCACTCGCTTAGTGGAGATAAGATCTGCTACTTTCGATCCGCTCTACTCTCGCTTAGTAGAGATAAGATCTGTTGCCTTCAATCCGCCTCCACTCGCCGGTGGAGATAGGATCTACTATCTTTAGCTCGCTCTACTCCCGCCAGAGATAAGGCTTCAATCTTCGATCTGCTCCACCGCCGGTGGAGATAAGATCTCGCTGCTGATCCGCTCTACCCTCGCTCAAGAGAGATAAGATCTGTTGTCTTCAATCCACTCCACTCCCCTTTCGGTGGAGATAGGATCTGCTATCTTTAGCCTACTCCACTCCTCGCCAAGAGAGATAAGGCTTCAATCTCGATCTGCTCCACCTCGCCTTTCGGTGGAGATAAGATCACCGCCGATCCGCTCTACTCCCTGCTCAGAGAGATAAGATCCGTTGTCTTCAATCCGCCCACTCCTACTCGGTGGAGATAGGATCACGATCTTTAGCCTACTCCACTCCCGCCGGTGGAGATAAGGCTTGATCTTTTGATCCGCTCTACCCCGCCGGAGAGATAAGATCATTATCTTCAATCCGCTCCACTCCACCCGCCGGTGGAGATAGGATCTACTATCTTTAGCCTGCTACACTCACCCGCTCGGTGAAGATAAGGCTTGATCTTTTGATCTCGCTTCTACTCCTACTCAGAGAGATAAGATCATTATCTTTAATCCGCTCTACTCCTACTCGGTGGAGATAGGATCTACTATCTTTAGCCTCGCTCCACTCCTCGCCAGTGAAGATAAGGCTTTGGTCTTTCGACCGCTCTTCTACTCCCTTTCAGAGAGATAAGATCTCATTCTCTCAGAACTCCCATCAACTTTGCTACATTGTCCTCTCAGGAACCCACCAGAATTGACTTCATGGGGTCTATGCTTATGTCAAATGATTAAGATGTCGTGAAAGATGCTCCTAACCATATGTATCATGAATGTTATGAATGGATGCAAATGTCATAAGAATACTCCATTTTTAACACTTGGCTGTCATTGCTTGTTGCTTATTAAGGTGACCCCTGGCGTATGTCTTCTTTATTCAGTTGATACTTCTAACAACTAATCAAGATGTCGCCACCGCTTAAACCCTTATTTTAAGTCTCCGAGCCCTTTAAGCCTGGTTAGTTCTAAGTAATTATCCTGTTTCTGATTCTTATATTATTTAGAGACTTTCAGAGTAATACTTAAAACTTTCTTTGTGAAAGTATTATTAGTTCAGTACTCATTACTTCAATGTGAAATGCTTGGAAAAAACTATAGAAATAAATAAAACTGAAATTTATTCGGATAAAAACCCGTGAAGAATGGGTTGAATAAGGAAAACAAATTTTATTAAAGTGCAATATGAGTAAGAATGGTATTGATGCCGGATATCACAAATCTGAGCTTCTCTCAGATGTACTTCTTGAAGACCACTCGAGTTCAACATGTGTCTAGAAGATCCATGGTACTTTGTAGATGCCCCAAGATGTAACATATCTCCTCATTGTTAATTCAAGTATAGCGAAACCATCAGATGCCCCTCACGAGTTGATCATAATTTGAGCTGCCCTTTTTGGGTTTTCAACTCAAGGCCCCTTTGGTCTCAAAGTGCCCTTTGCGGGTTTTCACTTTGGCCTCTCCGTTTTGTTTTGTTTTTTTTAACTCAAGATGCCCCTTTGTGGGTCTTCATCTTGGCCCACTTTCAAGCGAAGTACTTCTTAACTGAGTCTGCATTAATTGAATTTGGCAGACTTTTACCGTCCATCTCGGCTAGCATCAAAGCTCCTCCAGAAAAAGCCTTCTTTACAACATAAGGTCCTTCCCAATTAGGCATCCACTTTTCCCTGAAGTCCTTTTGCATAGGGAGGATCTGTTTCAACACCAAGTCTCCTTCATGGAACACTCTGGGACGGACTTTCTTATTGTAAGCTCGCATCATCCACTTCTGGTATAATTGACCATGGCGAATAGCTCTTAGCCGCTTTTTTCTCAATTAGATTCAGCTTGATCATATCGAGATTGAACCCATTCTACTGGTCCAACTTCACTCGACAAAACCCGAGTGAAGGGATCTCAACTTCAATAGGCAAAACGCCTCCATCCCATAAACCAACGAGAAAGGAGTTGCCCGGAGAGGTTCTAACCGATGTTCGATAGGCGTAGGCAAGCAAGAACTTTTTATGCCAATCCTTGTAGGTCTCAACCATTTTCCCCACAATTCTCTTGATATTTTTATTAACCGCCTCGACTGCTCCATTCATTTTCGGGTGATATGGCGACGAGTTATGGTGCTTAATGTTGAACTGACTGCAGACTTTCACTATCGCTTTATTGTTCAAGTTTAGTGCATTGTCAGACACGATCCTTTCTGGCATACCGTAGCGACATATGATCTCCTTCTTCAAAAACTTGCTAACTGCCGTCTTCATGATATTGGCATATGAAGCTGCCTCTACCCATTTGGTGAAGTAATCAATGACCACGAAAATAAAACGATGTCCATTAGAAGCTTTTCGGTGAGATCGCCCAATGACATCCATGCCCCACATTGAGAAAGGCCATGGAGAAGTCATAACATGAAGAGGTGAATGAGGCACATGGATCTTGTCTCCATAAACCCGCACTTATGGCACTTCTTGGCATAACGGATGCGATCTCCTTTCATCGTGGACCAAGAATACCGAACCTCATGATTTGCCCGCCATCGAAACCCATTGGCATGTGTTCCACAGACACCCTCATAGACTTCTTCCAGGATTTTCCTAGCTTCAATAGCATCCACACATCTGAGCAACACTTGATCCCTCCTCTTTTTATACAGGATCTCTCCATCTAGGACATAGTCGCTGGCAAGTCTTCTCAATGTTTTCTTATCATTTTTAGTCGCTTGATCGGGATATTCACGGCTCTTCACATATTACAGAATATCATAGTACCAAGGATGATCATCTCTCTCCTCCTCTTCGTCAATATTGAAACAATGAGTCGGAGCCTCACAAATACTCATTTGGATAGGCTTCATACCCTCCTGCTCATTCGCTTTGATCATAGAAGCTAGAGTGGCCAAAGCATCAGCCATCTGGTTTTTATCACGCGGGAGGTAAAAGAATGTGATATCATCAAACTCCTCAACTAGTTCCAAAACTAACTTTCAATAGCTGATCAGTTTGGGATCTCTTATTTCCCATTCCTCTTTGAGTTGATATATTACAAGGGCAGAGTCTCCGTATACCTCTAGCACCTTAACTTTGTGGTCTATGGCTACTCGGATCTCTATGATACACGCTTCGTATTCTGCCATGTTATTTGTGCAATCGAAGTCTAACTTGCAAGTGAATGGATAATGCTCTCCCTTTGGGGATACCAGGACCGCCCCAATTCCATTACCAACGGCATTTGACGCTCCATCAAAATTCATCTTCCAAGGATGCTCTTCTAGGATACCTTCCTCAGTCGCTACTACAAACATCAACTCTTCATTAGAAAAATCAAAATTAAGGGACTCATAATCATCTAGCGCCCTGCTGGCTAAGAAATCTGCTATTGCACTCCCCTTCACTGCTTTCTGGTTCACATAGACAATGTCAAACTCAGAGAGCAAAATTTGCCATCGGGCCATCCTTCTATTCGTATGATTGACTCCATCATGTATTTCGAGGGTCCAATTTCGAGATTAACCAAGTCGTGTGGTACAACATGTGCTGCCTCAACCTCCGAGTTGTCCAGACCAATGCACAACACAATTTCTCAATTGACGAGCATCTCATTTCACACTCGGTAAATTTCTTCGAGGTAGTATATCGCTCTTTTCTTTCTTCCCCTGTCTCATCGTGTTGGCCTAGCACACATCCCATTGAATTATCGAACACCGCCGATACAAAATCAAGGGTCTATCAGATTGGGAGGCATTAACACTGGGTGTTGGACAAATATTATTTAATCTTGTCAAATGCCCTCCGACATTCATCATCCCAAATACTCGGATTGTGCTTTTAAGAAGATGAATATTGGATCACATTTCTACCAATTACTGAAATAAACCGAGTGATGTAATTCAATCTCCTAGAAAACCTCGGACTTCCTTCGAAAGTGCTCAATGAGGTAATTTTATACTGGCCTTGACTTTATCAGATCTACTTGATTCCTTTTGCACCGACCACGAAACCCAATAGCTTCCTCGATCGAGCCCGAATGTACATTTGGTCGGATTGAGCTTCAATTGAAATTTCTCAATCTCGTGAACAGCTTCCTCAAAACTTGCACATGCTCCCTTCCGCTCGAGACTTTGCGATCATATCGCTGACGAGACCTCAATCTCCTTGTGCATCATGTCGTGAAACAATGTTACCATGGCCCTTTGATATGTTGCCCCGCATTCTTTAACCCAAACGGCATCACTTGGTAACAAAAAGTTCCCCATAAGGTTATGAAGATAGTCTCTACCATGTCTTCAAGATGCATCTTTATTTAATTGTATCCCGAGAAACCGTCCATGAATGAGAAAAATAAAAACCTCACCGTGTTATCCACTAAAGTGTCAATATGAGGTAGTGGAAGTTGTCTTTGGTCGGCCTTATTTAGGTCCCTCGTAATCGACACACATCCGGACTTTTCCATCCTTCTTAGGGACAGGAACAACGTTGGCTACCCATTCTCGAGTAATTTACTACTCGAAGAGCTCAAAGATCAAATCGCTTCTTGACTTCTTCCCTTATCTTTACTGTGACATCGGGTCTCATCCTTCGAAGCTTCTGTTGGACCAACTTACATTCTCTTTTTATGGGAATATGGTGTACCGTAATATCAGCACTCAACCCTGGCATGTCTTGATATGACCACGTGAAGACATCTTTGAACTCTAGCAGAAGTCTAATGAGGTCCTACCTTGTTTCATGGGTTATGCAGGTACCGATCGTCACTTCTTTCCCATCCTCTAGAAGCACATTTTCAATTGTCTCCTTGTGAGGTAGAATCGCTTCTCCTCTCGCCTACCATCCTTAACAAACCGGGATAAATCATAATCTTCGTCATCTCAGAAGTCCTCGAGATCCCTCCGGCACGTGTCTTGCTCATAAGGGAATTTCGAAGTTCGTGAAAGATTGCCACTCATGACGCCGATATCCGGGGACCTATAGTAGGTATAAAAGAATATTCAATGAAAATGAATTTAAGGATGACTTATTTAGGAGTTATGATTATGAATGGAGTGGAACAGAAGTAGAAGAATAATTGCACGGAATGGAAAAAAAATGACTTCTTATTGAAAATAATGATGCGTGAACATGCCTATTTCACAAAAGATTCTTATTGTTCCTAGGCTTGGAACAACAAGTGTGTTTTGAACATTACTCTGTTTTAGTCCTAAAAACTATAAGAATTTCTTCCGCAGTCCAGTTGTCCAGAACACTTCCAGGCTCGTAAGGGCGAATACCCGCCAAGTTTTCTCTCCTCGAACTTCCTTCAGACACAGCGTTGATGTTCAAAGTTCTCATCATGTCTCCAGCTGTTTCCTCATTCATGTCCTCCTGTCCTGAATGAATAATTCCTCCCGACACGAATGTATTAGATATATGGGGAAAGGTCATTAAACCCCACTCAATCTTAACACCATTCAATCGTGCCCTTCTTCTTTCACGTTTCCTCTCCAACTCCTCCTTTCTCTGTCCGACATCTGGCATATGGCCGGCATCAAGCGATCCCGCTTGTCAACCAATCTCGCACTGACCGACCACGGAGATATTTTCCAAGTCTCCTCCCGGACAGTGCTCCTCTTCCTATTGTCAACTGTAGGCCCATCCTTGTTGCTTCAGAGAGTTTGGGCACCGGGATCTTGCTTCTTTCATTGATGAAATTTGAATTTACAAATTCTAACGACCTAAAGGAACACTCTATAGCCTCCATATCATTCTCTATGTATGGTGCATTACTGGTAACGGACGTGATAATATCCTCTTCCGTATTTATGGTGATCAAACGGCCCTCTATCACTAACTTTACCTTTTGGTGTAACGATGATGACACATTTCTAAAGTGGATCCAGGCCTCCTAATAAGCAATTATAGGAAGGCTTGATGTCCATTACGAGGAAGTCTACCTCGTGACGTGTTTGGCCCGATTAGAGGGGTATCTCAATCCTCCCTATTACTTTTCTCTCGGTACCATCAAATGCTCTCACTATATTTTGGCATGTTTTCATACGAGAGCTGCTCTACGGCAACCTTTGTTTAGTGTAGATAGGGCAAGACATTCGATGACCCGTTGTCGATCAATATCCCCGGTAATGTATACCCTTTGCATCGGGTAGTAATATGTAAAGCCTTGGTGGACCCCATGCCCCCTGGCGAAATTTTATCATCACTAAAAGAAATGAAATTGTCTGCGCTTATGTTACTAACGAGGCGTCTAGTTTGTTTACCAAATGTCTTCAAAGAACATAAATTTCATTCAACACTCTCATTAGTGCGACTGCGATGTACCTGAAGTTTAGAATCAAAGCCAAGATCTTGATGTGCGTGTTTATTTGCTTGTGTAATTGTTCCACCACACTATACTCACTGTGCTTTAGGAACTTTAAAAACTCTCTAGCATCACTCTCTGCCATCGCTCATTAACCAGTGGTCCTGTCTTCTCATCTCCCCTTCTCATCACAGAGGACTCAGCTTCTGGGTCGGGTGTGCTGGCTGAATTCTCTTTCCCAAAAACTGTCATAGTGCAATTGTAATTCCAAGGTACCCTCTTGTCATTTTTATAAGGAAAAGTCATGGGTTTCTGGATTACAATCCTCGTAGGAGGAGTTACGGGTCTTCTGATTACAACCATCGGTGCACCCTTATAAGGAGAAGTCGCAGGTTTTTTAATTTCGACCCTCGGTGCCACCTTCACTCCGGCCTCGTCGACCCCTGGTCGCGTGATAATCATACGTGGGTGATTGACTTTAGGGATCCTTTCTGCTGACCCTCCTTCTGTGGAACATACGTCCTCTCTTTCCACCAAGTCAAAGAACTCCAGCTCTTTATTATCCATTAGCCCTTGTACTAGGGCTCCGAATTCGTTACATTGCTGGATTTCATGGCCTTCCTTGTTATGGAACTCACAGTAATTCCTTGTATCTTGAGATCTGCTCATATTCTCTTGCAGAACTAACCCAATTTTCTGCATTTCTTTCCAAACCTCTCTTAATGGGGTTCTGACCTCAGCAATCTCCTGTTTGAACCTTCTCCCCCTGTTTTCAACTATCGCGTTTACCCCATTATCAACATGACTGGGTAACAAATTTCCTCCACTAGGTGGGTCATTGAAGTCTACCACCCCCGCCTTGATAAGTCGCTCGACTAATCTTTTGAATGAAGTACAGTTTTCTATCGAGTGACCTACTACATCCGCATGGTACTCACATTTAGCGTTTGTGTCATACCACTTAGGATAAGGAGGTTGCAGCGGCTTCAAGTAAAACGGGGACACGACATGCGCATCGAATAAAGTCTTATACAACTCCTTATACGTCATGTATAGGAGTAAATTGGAATCTCTCGATCTTTTGCCTCGTGTTGGGCTCTTGTCTTGGTGAACTCTTTGGCCTACAGCTTACCGCTCTCTCGGTTGGGTAATAGTAATGGGTTTAGGATAACCGAGCTTATATTCCTACTTCGCTTTCTTTTCTTGGCGCTACTCTTATTGTGCTCTCTCGCCTCTATCTTCCCACACCGATCGCGTTTTCATCATCTCGCCGACATCACAATGTCTCATGAAACTCTTAGTCGTGCCTCCTAACATGTGGTTAATGAACGGTGCCTTTAGGGTATTAATGAAGAGCATGGTCATTTCCTTTTCTAGTAATGGTGTTTGGACACTGTAGTGACTTCCTCCATCTTGGGCGTATTTCAAGCTTTCACTTGACTTTTCTCCATGTTTTGCAATGTGATCTGTCGGTGCTATATAGGTCACATGGTCGTAATGCTTGATGAAAGCTCGCGCCAAATCTCTCCACGATTTGATTTGGGTACAACTCAACTGATTGTACCATTTTGCTGTAGCCCCAATCAGACTATCCTAAAAGCAGTGGATCAACAACTAGTCATTGTTGACATATCCTGTCATTCTCCCACTGTAACATCGTAATATGGGCCTCGTGATGACTAGTCCGTTGTACTTTTCAAACTCGCATCTTGAACTTGGAGAAAGTACTAAATCTAGGACTAGACTCACTTCTTAGCATCCACTTCGCATTGGTGATCAGCACTTTCCAATGCTCAAAAATTCTCCTCCAGCCATTTGCATCGATCTTCGAATTCTTTTGGAAGCTCTACTTTCATTTTCTCCCCTTCTACCACCTCATCGAAGTCTGGGACCATTGGTTTTACCAAATTGGCTTCGGGGTTAGAGCTCGAGCTCATGGAAATTCTAGGTCTTGAGCACCGGATTGGTACTGAGGTTTGATATTGAACGACACTCTTGGTGGTTACACTTGGGAACTTGTCGGGGCCAGGCCCGGAGGGCAAGCAGGATCTTTATTATCTTTTTCGGTATCGACCATAGGCCTTTTTTCGTTTCCAGGCCCTTCGGTCAACAACTGTGTTAACTAGCTCATCATGCTTCTCCGATTCCAACATTTGATCCCTCATATCTGTTGGATCTTGGCTAATCGCTCTTGCATCGAGCTTGCAGTTGGTCTTGCATCTCTTTCTGCATCTGCTCTAACCTTTCTATCCTTTGATCCATTGCTCTCATCTTTTTCCGAGTGTAATAGCGGTGTTCCAGGATAACTATAGTATGACCTCTAGTTAATAGGGTTGTCATATGATATTTAATGCAAATGTTGTGATACAATGCCAATGCATGTAATGCAAATAAATGAATGCAAAAATAAAAGGAGTCGATTCTGATTCAATTTCTTTTGGAATACTTATTGAAAAAAATAAAATCCTTTACATAAAACAGAGTCACATATACGACCTAGCCCTTATGCCCAAAGTTTTAACTTTCTCAAGAAGTGAAGCTAACTCTCGACCCTGGTCCGACTTTGACTCATAAAATATACTTAACACATCAGCCTGAACCGCTAAAGTTTGTAAATAATCGGCCACTTCTCGTATCTGAGCCACAGCTTCGCCCATAAGGTAGTCTCTTTCTCTGACTTGGTTCTGAGATCGTTGAAGTTGTTCTTTCCCTCGCTGGTTGTCTGCCTCCAATAGTTAGATCCGGAGCTCACTGTTTTGCAGCACCATTTCGAGCTCCACTACCTTTCCTTTCAACTCGTCCATCTGGCTTAGGCTTGATTCCAACTTCACCGTAGAGTTGTGACTTTGACACAATGCCTTCTCTAATCCTGCTACTCGAGCTCTTAACGTCTTATTTTCGCTTTGGCTCTCCCCCACAGTCTTTTTCAGGGCATTCTTTTGTGCTTGAACCCCATGGAATCTCTTCTTCCACTGGTCGACCTTGGTCTTCTCTTCCTGAACTTATTGATGCCATTGTTCTGGGGTTTTACCCAGCCCAGCAGTCCTCATCGATAGATGTAACTTCTTGTAATCGATCTTCAAGCTATCCAAATCTTCTTCGGCCTTCCTTTTCCCTTTCCTCAGCTTCTCAGCCTCTTATTTTTGGATATCAATATCTAACATCAAATTCATTTTTTCCTCTTCCAGTTGTTCTATCTTTTCCCTAACTCGAATTTTTACTTTCAAAGTCCTCGCTTCATGATCTCCAACTCAAGAGACTACTTGCAAGTATTCTTCTATCGATCGAGCACAGACCGTGTCACCGAGGATATTATCGTTCACTCTCTTGCTCGCTATGTATTATATTCGAGGTTACCATTGGACCCATAGCAACTCTTTTCATTCGGTGAATCGCTTCCACGCATCGAAACTTCTAACTCTTTTCTTATAATTATTCCCACTATACGAGAATACAAACCGAAGCTAACCCATGCGTACTCAGATAAACTGTCTCGATTGGATTGCCTTAGCACGGCGCAGATGAGCGTACTCCAACGGCTCCCGGATCCCTAACAGAGAACCCGATCATAACTCCCACACCGGTAGAGGACTTCATCTGAACGAACCAAGAAGCTCTCCATTCTACATCTTTTTCGAAGATTACAAGAAGCGTGATCCGATTCTCTTCGATATGTCATTTCTCCCTGGCGGTGCCAACTCCTTTAATGGGAGTACTTCATAAAAAAGACCGACAAGGAGTTCTATCTACTTTCCAGAAATGGCTATGGAACCACCCCAACAATAGTTGTGCGCATCCCATGAATCTTCCCTCACTTGCTCTCCGACACGAGTTTAAAGATCTAAATGTTTCGGTGAGAATCGCTGGTACCGGCGTAATCCCTTTGTCAAGACGATCGAACAAATCAATAACTGCTTCATCTACATGCCTCAAAGCCTTGGGAAAAATTACCAAGACATAGATACTTAAGGCAAAAATGTCGACTTTCCTCTTAACATCTGGGTGTGCCGCCATCAGGTCCCTCAAGCTTACCCAAAGAATGCATTTCCCTTCACCCTTCTGCTGAATTTGTGCCATGACCCACTGTTCGTTCATCCCAGTGATACTCATCAGCTTCTTTACAAAAGTCGGTGCATTAGTGGCCCTGAAGTAAATTTTGTCGACCCGAGCCCTTTGACTGCGAAGCAAAGCCGTATATTCCTCCACGGTAGGCACCAAGTCCATTTCCACAAACGTAAAACATCTATAAGCGGGATTCCAATATTGAGTCATAGCCCGAAACAAGTGTTTGTCCACTCTGAAGTCGAGTAAGTAAGGTAGATCACCATAATTAATGTAGAAAAGTTGCCTAGTTGCTTCATCCCAACCAGCCCATATATCTCTTAGTTCTTGTAGCTCATTCTGTGTCACACTGATGCGAGTGAAGTCCAATAATTCTGATGTGTACCCTTCGGTTAGACTATCCCCCTTCTCAAGCTGCGTCTTCTCTGACCATATACGCACGGTCGCATTATCCTCTACTTTATCAAGAAATCCGTTCTCCATAACAAGCATTCTAAGTTAGTAATTAAAATAGGAATCGACGCCTTTTAAGTATGAAATGACATGCAAATATGACCAAAATAAAACAAGTTAGTATCACATAAAAGTAACCAAAGCAAGTGAAAAAATGTCTAACCACTACATAGGTAGCCACTAAGGTTTAGCATGGCTCTACCTAGGGTGGGCTCTTAAGGTTCACTATATGTGGTTTGGTTCTAAAGAAAGGGTACCTGAACCAGCAGATTCCTCAATCCTCACCCATTATAAGCTCATACTGATTGAGTTCAGTTCAAGGGAATACATTTCCCTATGGCCATGCGGATGTGAAAACCTCACGGAACCATAGGTACGGATGTACCCCGAAAGCAGTCCCCTAGCCCATGCGGAGGTGAAAACCTCACGAAGGCATAGATTTTTACTCCCACTAAAGGGGGTGACCACAACGGTCATGCAATATGAATGCAAAATATTCTATGTGTCTCAAACCAAAACAGATATATGACGCGACAGAGACCCTATGCAAATGAAAAACGAAAAAAAAAATTTATTCTTGATAAAAAGGACATTAATCAACCAATTTTACTGACTTGACTCTCTTATAGGGTCCCATTGGAGTCGCCAAGTCGTCGAGAACCATTTTTTGTTTGGAAAACGGCCAACTTTAAAATACAAAAGCGAGTCGCCACCAATCTTTTTTTGAAGTGTGATTGGGCCACTTTTGAAAACGTTTTGGTCTACGAATTTTAAGAAAACGGGCTCGAGAGTCGATTACATACGAGGAAGGATTAGCACCTCGCAACGCCCAAAATTGGTACAAGTATTGATTGATTAATGTCTTTAATATCGAAAATTAGAAAATATTTTAAAATATGAAAAAATGTTTGATGACTCAGATTGGATATCGAAACTCTCTTGTTCAAAAGTTGAAATACCATATCCAAGACGATAGGACACGATGCTTCAAACTCTCGATACCAAGATCATTTCATGATTTCCAAAATACATGTATTGCAATTTAAAAGGGTATTTCACTATTTGGCTAAACTAAAATCGAAACCCAAAGACGATTGGGTACGATTCCTTGATTTCAATCATGAAATTTGCCTTTATTTAAGAAACGCGATAAAAGAATCTTTGAAGGATATTTAGTTGTTTGACGAGTAAAATCGAAACCCAAAGACGATTGGGCACGAATTTCTCGGGCCCAAACACTAAACATTGCCTTATTTTCAAAAACATTAAAGGACATCTAGTAATCTAGATGAACGAAAAATCGAAGCCCAGCACGATTGGGCACGATTTTTCGGACTTCCAAACACGAAATATTACCTTTGTGAAAACCCTTTTTATGAATTTTAAAAACATAAAGATAAAACATTGAAATGTAAACACGGTGATAATATTAACATTAAGAAGAAATAGTAGTAAAAGAAATGAAGGTATACCGATAACAATAAAGATAGTAGATATAAAAATAATATATAATAATATACGATAAAATAATTAAAGTAAACCATAACATGTAAATATATAAAATAAAGAAAAATATTAGTAATAAAATAATATAATGATAAATATAATAAGTGTAATAAAAGTAAAAATAATAGTAATAAAAAATAATAATAACAATAGATATAACAATAGTATGTAATAAAATATAAAATAATAAAAGTCATGAATGAAAAATTAGTAATAAAATAGTATAACACTAGTGAAAATAAAGGTAATATTAATAATAGATATAATAGTAATAGATATAATAATAGTATATATAATATGGTAAAACTTAGGTAAACCATAGTATTAATAATACCCCAACAATAGTAATAATAAGTGCTAATGATGATAATATAAACAATAATGAATATAGTCATGATAATTGATGACGTCTATAAGGTGGAATAATGATAATATTAATAAAAGAAATAACAAGTAAATTAATGGATATAACAATAACTATAAAATCAATAAAAGGGTCAAAATGGGATTAAAATACAATTCACACCAAAGAATAGGGACTAAAAATGCAATTATCTTGAGCTCCCGAACACCTATAATATTAAACCCCTTCTTCCCTTTTGCGATTCATTCACGAAAACAAAACCCAAAATGGAACCCCATCTTTTCTCTCGCTAGGCGATCCACTCCTTGCAAAGAACTCCCCACGCCAAGACATCGATAATTGGTAGGAGGAACCACAGTAAGGTCCTTTCAATCTTTTAAAAACTTTATTTTGCTTTCAAAACAAGTGATAAAGCGTGAAAAATGGAAAGGATTTTTAATACCTCCTTTTTATTTTTGCATGCAATAGTAAAGGAAAAAAGCAAACGAGGTTTGAAAATCGAAAGGCGTAATGTAAATCACCTTGATTTTTCACCGATTTCCTATTTCAATCTCATGTGCAAGTCTTTTGTTCATTGTGCTTGTATCTGTAAAAATTGTGTGTATATTTCGTGAAAAAAAAAAACCCTTTTACATCATGTATTTTTTGCCTTTATAGCCTAAAAAACCTCTAAAAATAGAACAAAACCTAATCCGAATCCCCTACCGCTTTATCGCCTCGCTTTGTAGGTCTTGTGACATGCACGACTTGAGTTGGAGGCGCAGACGTTGTCGGGTGAACTTGAGGCGCCTGCTCGCTAGGGTTCTCATTTCATTGGGTTTTCCTTTTTTTTTGCTAAACTTTGGATTAAAATTGTTGTAAAATTTTGGATTTTGCTTGTTGGGCTCTGGGTGAAAATAGTATTGGGTCCTAGATTTGAAATTAGGCCTTACAACTATTACTAAAATATTAAAACATATGACTATTATTATAATATATATTATAATAAAAGGTATAGTATTAAATGATATTATAACGTTTAATTATCAATGCATATATATATATAAATTATTAATATATTATATGATATGATATAATATTATAAAATATAGTAAGATGGCTAACTTTAAATATATGAAAAGAATAGAGACTTAGAATATATTTCAAATAGTATAATAATAAACAATAATAGATAATGTACTACTATTATATATAACTATTCTTATAATATAGATTATAATAAAAGATATACTATTACATGATTTTATAATGTTTAATCATTTATGCATATATATATATATATATATATATATATATATATATAAAGTATTAAAATATGATACGATATGAAATGATTAGCATTTTATAATATAATAGGAGGCCAACTTTCAAATGTACTAAACACATAGGGACTTAGAGCATATTTCAACCAAAGATAATATACAATAATATATGATAATAATTAGTATATTATGTATTTCTCTTCTATTATCGTATGTGATATAGTGTTAATGAAATAATATATTTTATAAGTATTAATATAATAACTATTATTATATTATAGATTATAATAAAATATAATTAACATAAATAGTTATGTGTAATTTAGTATATTAAAATACATGTTTATAATTATAACTAATAATATATAAAATACTATTAAAATATTAATATCTTAATAAAATTTTATTTTTAAATTAGATTGTGAATTGGGCTTTAACCTTTTACAAATCGTATTTGAGTATTGGGTTTAATTTCTTTTTATTTTAGACTTGGGATTTGAGTTATAATTAGTTTGTTTTGAGTTTGGACAATAATGAATATATTATTTAGATTTGGGCTTATATAATATATTTGAATTTTGGAATAAATATTTTAGAATATGAATATTAGGTTTATAAATTTAATAAGAAGGACAAAAATTATTCAATTGTTAATAAAATATAATAATAAAAATAAAATTAAAACATATTTCCGTTAATTTATATAATATCATAGAATAATAAATTTTGCATACAATAAGATTTTAATTATTTTATATAAAATCACTTTGTTAAATATATATAATGTATACTTTTATAGGGCAAATTTCAATTATGTTGTCATCGTATAAAAGTTAAATGAATTATTACATTTAAAATTAAAATATTTATAACTTAAAATTTTCAAAATTATCTGAATTTGTCAGAGCTCACCTGACTTGATCTAAGCTCTAATTTGAAAAAATTGGAGTTCAAAAGGGCTCAAGCCTAAAAAAATTTGAGCCCATAGCATGTCTGAGCCTGAGAAAATTCAAGTCCAAAAAAACTTGAACCCGAATAGATTTGAATTCAAAATAAGTTTGATCCAAGCCCGCTCATTTGCAGCTCTATGTGAAAGCATAAACCAATATTTCTTTCTTCTATTTTCCACCAATATATTTATTATATTTGTATGAGCCCAATTTTCTCGGGCCCATTAGCCAAACCATATTAACCAAATATTAACCAAAAAACCAAAAAACAAATTAATAGAGTCCAAATAGCAGTCTATTTTATAGGCCCAATAAATAATCCATCAAGCTTTAATCTCTAGTAGCCCAAATTACATTCAACCCAAGCCCGACTAACCACTACCCAATCTAATCTAGCCCAATCAAAGACCCAAAGTCTTGAAGCCCAAATGGCCCAAATATTCTAAGGTGCCAGAAACCCTAAGGCCACGTTTGGTTCATTTGTAATGGAATAGAATTTTAATGGAATAGGGTGTAATGGAATAGAGTCAGTAATGGAATAGAAAGAATAAGTAACTCAACTGTTTGGTTGATTGTAATGGAATAGATTTGTAATAGAATTCTTGTGTTTGGTTGAATGAAATGATGTTGTAATAGCATAAGGAAAAGAATTAAAATGACCGTAATACCCTTAGCGTAATTTTTGTTAAGTATATTATTATTCTTATTGTTATTAAATTTTAATAAGGTTAATATTGAAAATAATTTAATAAAATAATAAATAATTTAATTATATTTTAACATAGTTATTATTAAATATAATTTAATACAAATATATAATTTAATAACATGCTTAATATAATTATTATTATATGAATTAAAAATTAAAATATATAATACTATAAAAATATATATAATCTATTTTATTATTTTTAAACTGTAATATATATGTGCTAAAATATCATTATGAAATAAATAATTTAATTACTCTACAAAAAAATTAAATATTAGAAGTAATTAATTTGGTTCAAAAATAACTCATTTATTTAAAATAACTCGATTCACGTTCTGTAAAAATCAATACTCAATTTGCTTCAAAATTCATACATCAACCTTCAACTCTATAATCATTATCTCATATTACATTCCCGCTTAAAACCAAATAACTAGGACACAAACTAACTTCTTACTATTCCGCAAGTTAATCGGTGCGTAAATTAATCTGCCATCCCACAACCAACTCAAACTCCACCCAACGTGAATCGGCTACCATAAATGGATCTACCTCTCCAAGGATCAAGACAACTGGGGCCCTATATTTGTTTCATCCTCATCTTCCGCTACAAAATAAGTTTAAATATGCTTCAAATGAGGCAATTACCATAAATGGATCTACCTCTCTAAGGATCAGCCTCCTATTGCTGCAATTACCTGAAGAATAGATACTTGTTATAAGATAATCATCTCAAAGCAAATGAGGCGATGATCTCAATCGACATGTTCAAGTTTTCAATCTTCCGACTCTCAATAACTAATACAAAGGGTAGGATAAAATTAGTTTTTGACCTCTTTCTCCCTTCCATGCCCCGCCTTGATTTTGACTTTGTTTTTCATCAATAGGAAGGCAAAACAATGAAACTTGAGGGTTAAGGTATTTTAAAATAACCTATTGAGGATTGACAACATGGTAGCAAAGAAAAGTCCAAATGCAATCATCGCACTACTTTAACCAATATGGAACATCAAACAAAACATAAAAATGGAACCCAAAATCAAATTAGTGATAGCGCTTTGTAATCTACAAAAGAGTAAAAGATGGAGAGACTTCGCAAGTAGTCACTAGTCACTACCTTAACCCAACAATTAATCAACCTATACACGTAATTTTAAAAAATCAATGAATGTGAAGAAGAGGAGTATACTTAAACCTCTCAATAAAGCTAAGAACATGCAATTTTAAAAGCAACCAATACGTATGTAAACCCAAAATAATATGATCAAGCTAAGAACATGCAATTGTATATAGCAAACTAAGATAAAGATATTATAGAAAAACAATAAGGCATGATATAGAGAAGAATTGAACTTTATTTCAAGTTTTGCAAGAACAAAATGGCTAATTTCCCATTTCCACTATAACTTCATCCCCGAATGTATTAAATATCATGCATGATGAAAGATCCCAAAGTACTCGAGAAAATTCTAGAAGCTACTCTAATCACAATTAACTACGAAAATCCAGATGAATTTCTTTCTTTTATGTAATTTTGTGGTTTTGCTCCTCTATTACATTGAAAGATGCAATGGTCAAATATGGACTAAGTGCACTTCACATCAACAGTGTGAACATATATTATCCAAGCTCGTAGGAGAGTCTAATATGGTATTTGTTGACTAGAGTATGCTAATTCTTTTGTACTAAGTTTTCATTTATTAAGAGGATTATACCTCGGACTCAAGCCCGAATATATGTCAAACATACAGACTTTAAAGGAGGGAAAATACAATTAATGTAGAAAACAGTGCTAAATCATAGTTAGATTAAAAGAAGTTCTTCTAGTGATCAACTTACTTGGCCAACAGAGGACACCCCTTATCCTTACGCCACACCTTGAGTAATTGTGATTCCTTCTTGTCACCAACTAAAAGCCTTGTTTTCTCAAGTGCTTTGAAAATTTCAGACCGTATGATCACTAGAATTATGAAAGTACATCCAAGAAAGAAACTAATGTAATCATTCAACAAAAACAATTGTATAAGGCACATCGATACAAGGTCAAGTATACTATGAGTTAATTTACGGTTTTCTCAAGAATAATTTTTTAAAGATTCAAATAAATCTTGCACTTGTCATTCATCATCTGTAAATTTCAAAAGATATTTAAGAAGCATACCTCAACATTGGGATCCATTTGTGCTTCAAGCAAAACCATAAAACCCATCATATAGCACCTAGAACTATAAGGCTTTGTTGCTTTCTATAGTCTTTACAATTTATAAATTTTAATTTCTTTTAAAATATCATGGGTTATAGAATCAAATTATAAAATGGAGAAGACTTTTAAGGAAAAGAAAAGAGTCCCTGTGATCCAAAATTAAATCTCACTTAGCCTCAAGAGGCTATGTATCGAAGGGCTTAGTTTTCATACTATCTTAAATTAACTTTTGGTTAGTATT
Organism: Gossypium rotundifolium; assembly: GCA_025506655.1. Taxonomy (NCBI): domain Eukaryota; kingdom Viridiplantae; phylum Streptophyta; class Magnoliopsida; order Malvales; family Malvaceae; genus Gossypium; species Gossypium rotundifolium. The sequence goes on from CP106727.1 coordinate 193,101,783, forward strand.
TAATAAAATCTTACATAATGAAACCGAGGCCATGTTGATCCTAGAAGATACTCGGTCCAAGATTCAAAGTCTCAATCTGGTCAAAATGCCAAAGTGATAAACCTAAGTAGCAATATTTACTAAAGGAAATACATACTATGTAGGGACCTAAGTCTAGATGTTTTTACAGCTCTTGAAGGAATCTTGCCTAGTAAGAAGGTAAAGCATAAAATCATCACAATGGGTGACCATGTCGGTTGGTATGAAGGTGAACTAAGTTACATGAAATAATCTGCAGACTAATAAAACTAGTTCTTCTACCATAAATACACGATTACTATTTTCTATTATCCTTTTCCTCTCCTTTGACAATAAACTTGTAATAGGAGGACATATGCTATTGATGAAGCAACATTACAAAGGGATTATGGTTAAATTGCATACCTCGACCAAAATACATGACTTTTAGAGCAACATATCTCTTGGAATGGTGAGTCATAATTTTCAAATCATAACTGTTAAGAAAGAGAGATGATAGAATTTGATACATGAGAAGATATCTAATGAAAATGTCATACTTCTTAAGAAAATATGCAAGGTTAAGCAAAAGACAATAACATAATCAAGGAAACCTTTTAATAGGATAATGGCGTAATATACTTCATAGTTAAAATGGTGCAATCAAGAGGAGGTGAGTAACTATTGCTCTATAGCAGACTAGCTATGCAAAGATTTTCATGAAATATGGCATGCTAATGCAAAGATGTCTCAATTTCATATCTCGAGAATCAAACCGATGATGATTGGCAAGCAAAAGTAAAGGAACTATGGCACATATATTTGCAATAATCACATATGGATCTGTGAATATAAGATCTCGGACATGTACGCTTTTATTCTTTTCAAATCCAATGCATACATCAAATCAAGAATCGCTATTTATTTTCAGATAGTCTGATAGGAAACTTCAAACTGGAAGTAACTATAGAACAATCATAGGAACCAAACGAATACAACGAAGAAGTAAACACCAAGAAGATTAATTTAAAATAGCTAAATTGCATTAAAATCCTTGTCGAAATAACATGAATAATGACCGATCCCGATGACATAACAAAGTGATGTGCCCTATCCGAACCCGCAGTTACATGATGTATAGGGATTATTTATTTTTGTGGTCTTTGGTAAGTCCCTCATTATTTTCTTTCATATCCTTTATTAACAACGATCAACCCATAGGTGGAAATGGAGATATGTACTCCACCTTTTCTCGCTTTATCATTTCATTTATCAAGATACTAAGCTTGACCCTTAAACAAAGACCACTTATGGAGTATCTTCTAATAAACTAGTTGGATGGTTTAATTATGAATCTCATATTTAACATGAATACAAGCATGTATGGTGGAGGACATCTATTGGACCACAAAGAAAATTTTTCATAAATTGAAAAGCCACAATTTTCTTGTTGAGTTTTATACATTGGAAGCTTGTTTGTTAAACGAAATAAGTAACATTTGAGATAAAGTAGAAACTTTGGACACAAAGACATTGCACATTTACTCAAATCACAATGAGCAATCCATTCAGAATTTTCCCTCTCAACAAACTCGAATGATATTTAAGATCAGTCAATAAAAACTTGGATTTCTTTCTATTGTTTTCTTTTTTCGGTCTTATCACCTCCAAGTGTTTTTCTCCGACTTTCCACACCCTGCTTAAAGCTTTCAACATCGTAACCATTTTGCATCTCCTCCGTCTCAGATCATACCAACCAATACTTATAGTCTCATAGGTTACCAATCAAAAGTATTAGAACAAAAACCTCCTCCCCCAACCACCTTTTGATCACCTAAAAATTACGAAATGTGCACAGCAAGGTGTAACGAATCATAAAGCAAATATGGCATATATATCTCATGCCACACTCCCAATTTCCATGAAGCTTTTACAAGCATATCAAAGGCAAGTTAATCATAAATTACCACTTGATTACTTCTAATACTTGTTTTTATCCCCCAAAAAAAAGCTCCACTTAAAAAAGTAATAAAAGTTTAACTTTCCGGACAAGACTATGCAGCATTACCTTTAGTATAGCACCAAATTGATCATTTTACTAATAAAATAAATTTTGTTAAAAAAAAAGCAAATATGCAAATTCTTCAATATACGTAATGGCGGAAGAAGCACAAATTCTGAGATAATAATTATAATAAAACAAAATAGAAAGAAAGAATTTCAAAGTTCAGAACGGACCTTATGGCAACAACATTTGGATATTTGAGATGATAGCTTTGAATTATGACCTCTAATTCTGAATAATAAATTAATTGTTTAAAAAATTGATGATAATAAAATTGACGAGCAAAGGAAAAAATTAAAAGGAAACGCAAGAAGAACCTTCATTCTGCTTTTGGAGAGCTCAGAGTTGGGATATGAAGCTACCCAAGACATCACCGCCGGACTCGCTATTCCGTTTAACATTTTTAAAATACCCGTGATGGATGGATCGTTGTTTTGTTCGCTTATTTCACCTCAGTGGATATTTTGTTCTAAGAGCTCGGGTTGGGAGGGTAAAATTGGAAAGGAATAGGTAAACGGTGGTTTGAGAAGGAATAGAAATCCTCGTAAATCAATAATTTTCAGATAGACAAGTAATGGAATAAGCCCGTAATAGGCATTCCATTGAACCAAACGGGGGATTAAGGTGGGCCCATGGAATAGGGGTGTAATGGCATACCCATTACACCCAACCAAACATACCGTAAGGGTTTCCAAAAGCCAAGCACCGCAAGTCAGCGCCGCAACCCCGCACTAGCCAGACGTTTGGGCTTCCCCCACATGCGCGCCCTGTCCACGTACAGTCTCCACGCGCGCTGCTTCAGCAACTCACGCGCATCACCACGCTTATCCGTGCACTCAGCAGACCATCGTACACCTCGAGTCGAATGCTACGGCCTTCGTACCTGCACCAAACGACAAAAGACAGCAGAGAAAAGCAAAAACAATTATATTTTCGTTTATTTTCACTTTTCAATCTCGGCCCTTAAAAGCCGAAACAAACCGCTGTAATAGGGACGATTTTACACAGACACACAATTTTTTTTTGAATACAGAATACAAAGAAAAAAGGTGATTTCCAATTGGAATTTTCTTTCAAAATTTCTGAGTTTATTACATAGATTTGTTTTCTTTTCTTTTCAAATTTTATTGTATGAAAAAGAAATAAAAGTCGAAATACTTACCGTTTATTAATGTCGTCGAAGTCCTCATCTCCTTCGTCGAAATCGAAGCTTGAGATGGTGATTTCGGAGCCGAAACGAGCGACTCCTTAGGCTTTGTTCCAAGCAAGGGCAGGAGAGCATCGCTAAGCGCCACCATACGTCGATTACAATGGCGGATTGGTGGTCGAACGGTGCAGTCCCCTGAATCGGCAGAGTAGCGAGGGAGGGGCTCTGATTTTTTCCTTTTTAAGGCGGCTAGGGTTTAGATTTTAGAAGGAAAAAAGAGGGGAACCGAGTCTCTGAGTAGTTTTTAGGCTTTATTAACCTTTTAAATCGAACGAAACGACGTCGTTTGAAGTCTGATTAAATGGCTCCAAAACGACGTCGTACAGGATGACCCGTTTTGACCCGACCCTATGTCCATGGGATCCGCGTGTTTCTACGATAAAAGGGGAATTTGCGCGTCTGGTCCTTCGAATTTCTGTACTGTTTTTAATTAAATCTATTATTAAAGTGTGATCATACTGTTTGGGTTAAATTGCATTTTCGATCCTCGTTTATTTGTGCTCATTTTATTCTGTCCCTTGGTTCTGTTTTAATACTTAATTTATTTATTGATTACCCTTAAGACATTGCTTTGATTTTCAATTTCATACCTAGTTTACTTAATTCATATATTTATTTAGTTTTCAACTGTTTTATTATATGATATTCAAAAAATATTTGTATACTATCTAGTTTAAATTATTTTATATATTATTTATTTTAACTTGTCATAATATATTTAATATTGCTTTTGTTTATTTAGAATATGACTCACCTATGTTATACTTGTATGTATGTTAATTAATTTTCCTTACTATTGATCTAATGTTTGATAATTATTGCTATCGGTATGCTTTTAATTCTCGTTTTATATTTATTTGTTGCTTGAGATCCAATAGTATTATATTTTATTTGTAAATAATTGCTCGCATTACATGTTAATATGCCATCACATTTTATTTTAACACCATTTGAGTTTTAAAATCGTTTTATGCAAAATTAAAATAAGGCAATGCTCGTGTTATAGGTTTCGGGAAAATCATGCTCTAACTTACTGAGTTCCGATTCTCCTCGTTTAAAACCTAGCCATCGAGTATTCTTTCTCTTTCAAATTAAAATACATAATATTTCAAATCAAATAAAAAAAAACTTATTCTTGGGACTTTTGGAGATATTGCGCACTAACTTATTGGGTGTGATATTTTATTACCTCGAGATAAGATTTTCAAAAGAACAAAGGCAATATTCCGTATTAGGGAATTTTGAGAAATAGCACCCTAACTTACTAGGTTGCTATTCTTTTCATTTGACCCAAATAAGAGAATATCCTTCCTTTTTTTTAATATACAAGTATTGAATGTCGAAGGATAAATCCTACTTCGAGAATATAAGATGTTATGCCCTAACTTACTGAGTATGGCGTTTTATTTTTCCGAAATAGGGAGCTTTGGCATCCAATACGGTTTTGTCCAAACACATATATATATAAACGAATCATAATCTAAAATCTTTTCAAATTTTTGACATCAGGACATCAATTAACCAATTCAGTACCAATTTTGGGCGTTACGGGGACGCTAACCCTTCCTCGTACGTAACCGACTCCCGAACCCGTTTTCTTGAATATTCGTAGACCAAAATTATTGTTTTAATAAAAATGTTTTATTAAAATAATACATCTCAAGGTGACCTGATCACACCTCATCAAAAAGATCGGTAGCGACTCCATTTTCATATTTTTTTAAGTCGATCCCCATTTTTCAAAACAATTCAATAAAATAAAAATGGTTTCGACAATAATAATTATTGATCCCTTTAATACAAGATTGAATTTGTTCTTCCTTTCTATTTGTTAATAAAAAATTAACAGGTATGATCTATATAAATAAATTATAAAATATTATAATTAGATTATTAAAATATTAATAATACAAAAAATGAAAATATGTAAAACTATTTGAATTAAAACCCTTTAATATTTATAAATATTATTGATACACTCATACACAACATCAACAAGGGAGAAAAGGTGGAGAGAGAATCGATGCCAAGGAAGGTGGATTCACCCACTCTAGGGCCAAAAGTCAAAAAAAAGTAAAGTAAAAGTGGATGAGAGCTTATGGTTTTTTAAAGAGAGAAGAGAGGTGAGGAGAGGAGTCCCTTTACTAAAGGTTTTCAATCGGTTAACCGACCAGTTAACTGATCCAAACTACATTAATCAAATTAACCGACCCTTTTAAACCCTTAACCGTTAATCAAACCGAAATTTTTTCAAAAAAATTAACCAAACCGAACTAACCGAAATTTCAAACCAAACCAAACCGACAGAATTAACCGAAATTTATATATATTTTTTATTTTTGGTTAAAATAAGTATAAAACATGTAAAAAATTAACTGACTTAACCGACCGATTAATTTATATTTCCAAAAATTAACTGAACCGACCGAATACTTATATATTATAATATTATTTATTAAATTTGGTTAATTCGGTTAACCGACCGATTTCGAACCGAATTAATCGTTAACCAAACTTCCAAAAAATTATTAACCGACCCTCAACCGAATTAATTTGATTAACCGATCGGTTAACCGAATTCGGTCGGTTAACAGAATTAATTCGTTATTACTCGAAATTTGCACACCCCTACCCTCTACCATGTTGCACCTTGAGGTATTTATAGGAGAGTGGTAATTCCCAAGTGGTCTCCTCTTGAAGAGAGTGTATCTGTTAATAGCGGATGGCTTAACAGAGAGTCCAACCAGATATTTAAGGTTGGACGGTCCCTCTTGTGGGGGTACGAGGCACGTGAGTAGTTGATCACTAATTGACCATCCGGAGGTATAAGGCGAAAGGTCGCTTGTGAATGTCCTTCGATCGGTTCTTGTGTTGCCACATGTCTTAGTTGAGGTAAAGATATAATATATATATATATATATATATATATAAATAATCAATGGAATGCACTTAGACCTGGTCATGGGTCGGACTGGACCGATGCAAAATTTTTATGCCCGTTTTCTTCACCCGACCCAAAAAATGGGTCTAAAATTTTGTCCAAACTCGACCCAAATTACAAATTGTTAAACCCGAGTTCGATTTGGCCTACCCATATTAAATTTTGTTTAGATTATTTTTATATAAAAACAAAATTAAAAAATATAATACATCAACACTAAAAACATTAAAATAAAAGTTCCCAACAATTTAAAATACATTAAAAAGAATATTTATACTTAAATAACACTAAAATAGTTTCAACTTAGCAAATAAATGCCTTTAAAATAGTAGTAAAATTAATAATAAAATAAGAGTTATACAATATTCAAATAATAGCAACAAAATAGTAGCAATATAATAGCGAAACGATATCAAAATAGTAGTGAAATGTCAGCAAAATAGCAACAAAAAAGAAAGTTAAGGCTAATTTAGGTCGAAATGGGCCCGAGCAAAAAAAAATCTATCAAGGCTCAACCCGTTTAAAAAAATGGGCCTTATTTTTTATCTAATCCCATTTTTAGACTTATATTTTTGTTCAAACTCTTTCACTTTTTGAACGAACCTTCGAACCCAAACGAATTATTTAACCACGATCAGGTCTAAATGCACTGTATTAACTCGATTAACATTTTCCATTATCCACTATATTTTGACCATATCTATAAAAATACAAGTTGAATTACATATTCTCAGATGACTCTAAACAAAAATATATATTACTTATATATCTTTCAACAACTATGTGCCATTTTTTAATTAATTAAAAACCCCAGGAAAAAAAAAAAACCTTGTATGAACATTACATGAACCATCATCACTGTGGATACGGTGGTGGTCGTAGATTTCATAATGAAACATAATTTTTCCAGGAAGTTTCTTTATCTCAAAATTAAGGATTTTAGTCTTCAACCTTAACACCCACAAGGATATTGTCTCTCTATCATCCAACACCTTTCAATCTTTAACCTCATAGCTGTCGATCTTGTTTAACAAAGTTGATATAATATTTGTTAACCCCCAATGCATAAACCAATTGAATTTTAGTTGACCAAAAAATAGATATATTGTATTGGTCCTACTTCCAGTTGGTTAAGAATTTTAAATGCAGAAGATTTCATTATTCCATTGTCAATTTCCACCAAACACACACCGGTACGGAATGGTTATGGGTACGGCAATGTCAAATGCCAGTTAAGTGACAATATATAAGATTTTATATAGATATAATTTAACAACGTTGATTACAGTAAGATTAGAATATTTGCTGAGGCTTGAAAGGGTGAGAAGCGATTAATGGGTTAAGAATATTAATTTTTTTTACTACACATAAATCTAATGGATGATTCCAATCCCTTTGGATGAGTGATGTGTTTATCTACGATTAGTATAAAAATAACAGTAACAGTAAGATTAGACACTATAGCAATAGTGTAATGTGAGACAAAAATAATACTAAATGCACTGCACTGAAAATAAAGCTCATCCAAAAGGACCAAAAAAGTATAAAAATTTCTATCAATAAAAAAGGGAGAGAGATGATAAAGAAATTCAACATCTAATTTTAATGTTGGTTATTTGCATTGAAAGATTACATTTTTAGCTGTAGAATCACATAATAAGAATTTTGAGATCATTGTATCTTAATCTAGTTAGTCCAGGGATTATTTCGTAAAATTTTTAAAGTTTTAAAAATGTTTCCATCGATGGTTTTTGATGTTTTTGTTGTTAAATAGATTGGTTGAAAGTTTAGATGTGATTATGGACTAAATTATATATTGAATTTGGTTAATTTTGAGTTTAGGGACTACAATGAAAATATGTTGAAATTGGCATGAAATTCTTATAATCATAGATGCTTGAGAGCAGTATAGGGATGAGTTTGAAGTTGGATTTTAGTTTGGGGTTTAAACATGAAAATTATGCTTATTTCTATAACACCCCTATTTTTGGGGTTAAAAGTTTTGGTATTTGTAAGGTCAGTGGCTAGATCAGACATGTGAGTTTGTTTTCGTGTTTTAATATCAGAATGGGTTTGCTGGTCTGGTGGTTGATTGTATGTTAGTTTAATTTGGGGTTCTAAGTTCGTGCCTAAGGTGTGCTTTGAGAGAATTACCTTGATTTAAGTTTTGTTTTGTTGAAAAAGTTTAATATTTATTTATTAAATATGTATTTAGTTTGGATTTTTATTTTTTCTTCTTCTTTTTTTTTTTTTTGGTTTGCACGTTCTCTCTTCTCCCTCATCATGGTTTGTTTTCTCCTTTTCTTCTTGGTTTCATGCGCCTTTGGACAAAAACAAAAGAAGAACGGTTTTGTTTTGGAAAGCTTCGGTTCTCTGTCATCAAGTCGGCGTCTGGAAGTTTTGGTCGCGAGTCAGGTGTGGGATTCGAACCTTTCTTTTTCATTAATGAAATTATGAATTAGATATGTGAAATTCAACAGTTATTGGTGTTTTGTGAATCGTTAAGTTTCGATTTTGGAGTTTGGTTTTTTTTCTTATATGTTTTTTGATTAAAGCAGATGAGATTCGTTTTGTTGATGGTTGAGGGATTGTTAAGCAATTTCGAGGTGAGTTTTAGGACTACAGATGTTGGGAATGCGATTCTGAGAAGAAAGGTGATGATTGCAGCCAATTTTAGTGTGGTTTTGTGACCACATGGGTGGCCACACGGGCGTGTGTCCCCACTCGAACTGTTCACACAGCTATGTACAATTGGGAATTATGGTTTGGGCAAATTTTAGTGCCACACGGTCGTGTGGCCAATTTAGGGGTTTAGGGATCCCACACGGGCATGTGTTTTGGACACACGGTCGTGTCTACCTTGTATCCTATTTTAGCACAAACGAAAAAAAAGTTACACAGTCGGATCATACAGCCATGTCCCTAGGTCACACGGGTGCGTGCCTCCTTCCATACGGACGTGTGCCCCTCCACATAGGCGTGTTGAACCCCACACGGCCTAGGCATTTCCACACGACTGTGTGGCCCTATCTTGCGAAATTTTGTTCTATGTTAAAGCTTGATCGTGATTCTGTGTGAAGCTTGGGGAGAGAAGGTGGCCGGACTTATTAAGCAATCATGGAGCTCAACACTATGCGTTCTGTACAAGCCTATTTTGCCCGGCCCAAACCCAAAACCAATCTGGAGCCCAATTACAAAACCAATACCAGACCCAAAACTAACCCTAAACCCAAGACCTAAATTACCCTAGCCCAAAACTTAACCAGCCCAAACCCAAATAAAAAAACAGAAAAAACAAAACCTAACCCTAATGCAAGTGGCGCAGCAACCTAGGGCCACTTGCTCTGACATTCTGACGCCACTAGCCACCGCCCACGTCGCGTCTCCACCGCCCAAGAGCACCTGCAAACATTAAACGAGAAGAGACAGAAAGTAGCGAAATGTAAAGAGTTTAGGCTATAAAAGCCGAATCAATTTCTTTGTAAAGGGGATTTTTTTCCCTCTTTGATTAAATGCAACAAAACAAAACCAGAAACAAAATACTAATAAGAATAAGCAATTAGAATTTCAAGGGAGACAAAATCAGAGAACAAAAACGCCCAAAAAAAATCAAATCGGAAACCCAAGGTATTTCTTTTTCTTTTTATTTTCCTCCTCATTTACGAATCTGTTTTCTCTTCGTTTATGCATGAATAAAACATGAGACATTAAAGGGTAAAGGAAACAAATGTAAAAAAAAAAAAAAGGGAAAAAGAGGAAACTTTTACTCAGTATTGCACAAGACGGCAATGTCGTCGGATGATGAGGCCATGACGATTTAAATGAGCGATGTCGGAGAAGGAGACCCCTGCAGAGAAAAAAAGAGAATCAGAAATTTTTTTTTTTTAAACACACAGCTCAAATGATTTTTTTTCTGATTTTTGGGCCTTAAATAGCCCCTCAAAATGACATCGTTTTGGGGCTGACCTTTAACCCCCCAAAACGACGTCGTTTCACCCTCAGGATCCGCGCGTTGACCCGACCCGCCTCAGGATCTACGGGTTTTTTCATTTATTGGGCAAATTGCCCTTTTGGTCCTTCCGCATTTTTAGTATTTCAAATCAAGTTTGCAATATTCGTACATTAGCCCTGAAATTTTGCACGATTTCGCGATTTGGTCTCTCCCTCAAAGCGCTGCGTTTAAATTTCTGAGAAAATTGCCTCTTTGGTCCCCCACTTTCACGCGCTTGTGTTTCTAGCCCCAAACTCTTGTTTTATTTACAATTTGACCCGAAACTTCCATTTTTAATGTAATTTAGCCCTTTTTTTTAATTATTTTGCAATTTTTATTATTATTACTATTATTTAATATTTTTATTCTTTACTATTATTATTATTATTATTATTAGTATTATTATTTTTATTATTATTAGTTGTATTACTTTATTATTATTAGTTTTATTATTATCTTTGTTAAAAAATTTTAATTATCATTATTTTTTTATATATTATTATAGTTGTTAAATATTATTCTCAAGGTTGTTTTTACTATTTTATTATATGTCACGTTTATTTTTACCATTATTATTTTACTTTATTTCTAATATTGTTACATTATATTTGTTTTATGCGTTATTATTATTATGTCACTTATTTATTATCTTTATTATTATTATTATTATTATTATTATTATTATTATTATTATTATTATTATTATTATGTGTTGTTCCTATTATTATTCTTCTCATATTATTATTGTTATTATCATATAATTATTTTCATATACGTATATATATAGTTTTTATTTTATATATCTTGTTTCATTCATTAATTGCCATCACTATTTTTATATAGCATCGTTGTTATCGTTATTTCATGTTACAGTTAATGTATACTACTATTATCGTAGTACTTTTACTTTACCACTACCTATTATTATTTTTCCTTTATTGTTATTATTATCAATATTCTTATCGCTCGTCGCACTAATCTTTCTCGATGTCTTAGCTTTATAACAACTAATATTTCGTATTTAGAAATTCGGGAGAATCAAGCCCTAACTTACTGGGTTCCGATTTTTCTCGTTTAAGCTAAACAACGGGATGTCCCTTTTAAAATCGCAATTCAAATTTTAAATAAAGCACTTAATCTCAGAAATTCGAAATGTCGAGCCCTAACTTACTGGACTCGACATCTAGATACTTCGAGATAAGTTTCTTTTTTTCTAAAATAGAAGCAATGTCCCAAATTTGGCTTTTCGAGAAAACAAGCCCTAACTTATTGGGTTTTGATTTCTCGTTCGACAAATGACGGGAGATCCTCTTCGAAAATAAAACCAAGTATCGCGCCCTAACTTACTGGACATGATGCTTTATCTCTAAATAAGAGAGCCTTAGCATCCCTTATAGTGCCTTCAAGTTTTGAGAACAATAAGTATCTATTTTCGAATCATTTCAAAGTTTTCAACATTAGGACATAGATCAATCAATTTGGTATCAATTTTGGACGTATCGAGGGTGCTAACCCTTCCTCATGCGTAACCGACTCCCGAACTCGTTTTCTGAATTTCGTAGACCAAAATCGTTGTTTTGATAAATGAAAATGTTTATTAAAAACAACTATTTTATGAGGTGACCCGATCACACCTCATCAAAAAAGATTGGTGGCGACTCCCTTCTTTTTCATTTTCAAAACCCGAGTCGACCGCGTCGTTTCCTGTTTTATCCAAAAAATGGTTATGACAGCTTGGCGACTCTGCTGGGGATTCGAGGGTCACGCCATAGATTGATTGATTTTTGTCATTTTGATTAAAATTGGCAAATGGTTTCAAAAAATCATGCTTCTTTTAATGCACTTTCAATATTGGGTCTCGTAAATACTTTGGCATTGCATTGCATGACCATTGTGGTCACACCTTTAAGTGGGAGCAAGAAGCTATGCATTCGTGAGGTTTTCACCTCCGCATGGGCTAGTGGACTGCTTTCGGGATACATCCGTACCTATATCTTTGTGAAGTTTTCACTTCCGCATGGCCATAGGGAAATGTATTCCCCTGAACCGAACTCGGTCCATATGAGCCTATAATGGGTGAGGATCGAGGAATCTGCTAGTTCGGGTACCTTGAACTTTAGAACTCAACCACATGTAAAGAGCCTAAGAACCCACTCCGAGCCGAACTATGCCAAACCTTAGTAGTTACCCAGATAGGCATTTGTGTATTTTACATGCTTTATATCTCATTCTGTGGTACTAATTGATGATGTTTTATTTCCTCTGTATGTCATTTCCATTTTTAAGAGGCATCGATTCACGGTCAGTTTTTAAGTTAGAAAGCTGGTTATGGAAAGTGAATTTCTTGATAAAGTGGAGGACAATGCGGCCGTCCGCATATGGTCAGAGCAAAGCCAATTAAAAAGAGGGGACAACTTAGCTAAGGGATATGTGTCGGAATTATAGGATTTTACCAATATCAGTGTCACGCAGAATGAACTCCAGGAATTGAAAGAAATATGGACCCAGTGGGATGATGAGGCAAAGCAGTTGTTCCATAGTACCTATGGCGATCTACCATACCTGCTTGATGTCAAAATAGATAAGCACCTCTTCCGAGCAATGACTCGCCTCGGAATGTCGCTTATAGTCGTTTCTCATTAAGGAAAGTAGATCTGGTTCCCACGGTAGAGGAATACATGACCTTGCTACGTTGTCCGAGAATTCAAGTTGATAAAGCTTATGCCAAAGCGGTTAATAGCCCAAATTTTACGAGAAAATTGATGAATATCACGGGAATGAGCGAACAATGGGTCTCAGCTAGAATGTAGAAGAAAGGCGGGGGTAAATGCATACCTTGGATATATTTGAGGGACTTGATCCTAACCCATCCTGATACAAAGAAAAAGATTGACGTCTTGGCCTTGTATATTTACGGTTTGGTGATCTTCCCAAAATCTCTAAGACACATTGACGAAGCAGTTATTGATCTATTCGGCCGATTAGACAAAGGGGTCACGCCTGTTCCCGCTATCTTAGCCGAAACATTCAGATCCTTGAATGCATGTCGGAGAATAGGTGAAGGCAGGTTTATTGGATGTGCGTAGTTGTTATTGGCCTGGTTCCATAGTCACTTCTGGAAGGTGAAGAAAGTGTCTTATCGATTTTTGTCAGAGAATTACTCCCCGTTGAAAGAGATAGTAGCTACGCCTAGGAGAGAAGATGTGTCCGAAGAAAACTGGATAGCGCTCCTTCAAAATCTTCAAGAAGATGACATGGAGTGGAAGGCTCCTTGGATGGTTCCCGACAAGATCATTTATTTTTGTGGAAACTTCGACTGGGTTCCTCTACTGGGAATTTGGGGTGCCACTGCATATGCCCCTTTGCTGGTCCTAAGACAGTATAGTTCAAGACAGTTTGTACCAACGACATACGGGCTAGCTCAATGCGAGTTCTCATCTGAAGGGGAGCTATAAGAAAAGGTTAAAGAGATCTCAAATGCTCGAATCGATTCATAGAATGAGAAGATTATCCGTAGGCCCGAGGACGACTCCGGAATACAGTGAATAGAGGGATAAGAGAATCAATGATAACATTCCCGAGCCAAATCCAAAAGGCGCCCGATCGAGAGAAGAATGCTTGCGAGTGGTCCCGTCAGAATTAGAGATTGTGAAATAAGATTTGAACGGATGAGTTCGAAACTTGGAAAAAGGATAGAAAGGCTGGAAGAAGAAAAGATGCTCCTTCAATTAGAGGTGGACAGTAAAAAATTAGAGGCTGAGAAACTTAGAAAAGAAAAATAGAAGATAGAGAAAGACCGAGATAACTTGAAGACAGAATACAAGAAGATGCGTCTGACGATAAAAAATACTGGATTAGGGAAAACTTCAGAGCAGTGGCGACAAGAGATCCGAGAGGAAAAAGCCAGAGTTAGTAATTGGGAGAAAAAGTTTCAAGAAATACAAACGCAAAATGAGGCCTTAGAGAAGGGTATGACAGAAAACCAAAAGGAGAAAAGGGGACTAAAAGCTAGAATAGCTGAGCTTGGGCAGTCTCTACACCACTATCGAAGTCAAGACTCGGAAAGCAAACTGAAATCAAGTCTGAACAGAATCGAGGAAATGAAGGGTAAGGTTGAAGAGCTAGAATCGGCATTACACAGTAGTGAGCTCTAGATTGAGCTTCTGAAAACAAGAGAAAGGCATTGGGAGGAGGAGCTTCGCCATTCTTGCGAGCAAGTTAGAAGCCGAAACTATCTCATGGTTGAAGCGATAATCTAGATTCAAGAGGTAGTTGATCACCTACAGACTTTGGCTGCGGAAGCTGACATATTGAGCGTGAGATATGAGCTACCGCCGGGTTATGATCAAGAGCTAATCTCTTTGCTTGGGAAAATCAAAACCTTAGGCCTTAGGGCGAAAGCATATTTGTAATTTGCTTTATGTAAAGGGTTTTACCTTCTAATAAAGTTTTCTAAAATGAAGTTGATTAGAATCGATGTCTTCTTTTTGCATTCATACATTTGCATTGCATCATATTACATACATTTAAGTTTATAAAAATGGGCCTAATTAGCTAAAATTATCAGAAAGAGAGAGAGAAAAAAAGAAGTGAAAGGGGAAAATCTGGAAGCGGAACATCACTACGGAATGCGCGCTAAAACCAGGAAAATGGATCAAAGGTTCGAACAATTCTAGAAAGAAATGCAGGAACAAATGCAAGAGCAAATGTTAAAACTCCAGCAGGAAATGAGGGACCAAATGTTGGAGGCCCAGAGGAATATGGTGGCCCAAATGGCCCAAATGATGAACGGGGCAATAGATAAGGGGAAAGGCCCTATGCCTCCGGTCGAGGAAAGTAGTGAAGGCATCCCCCTATGTTTTACCCCACCACATGGAAAAACAAGGCCTGGGGAGTATATCCTAAGGCCACCAGTTGCAATCAGGCCCCAACAAGGGCAGGACGACGCTAGACCTCCCATGAGCTTCCACGCAGGCTCCGAATCCCATCCAGGAGATAACTTGGCCAATCCTGTTGTACCTGATTTAGATATGGCAAAGAAAATGGGGTCGAGAGAAGAATCTTCAATGCAGTTAGAGGATCATTGCAAATGGCTGGAAGAAAAATTCAATGCGCTAGAAAGTATCGATCATCATCATGGGATTGACGCAAAAGATTTAAGTCTGGTTCCGGATTTGGTGCTGCCTCACAAGTTTAAAATGCCTGAATTTGAAAAATACAGTGGGACTAGCTGCCCGGAGGCCCACATCACCATGTTTTGTAGGCGAATGGCTGGCTACGTGAATAATGATCAACCCTTAATCCACTGTTTCCAAGAAAGTTTAGTGGGCGCAGCTGCTAGATGGTATAACCAGCTTAGTCGGGCCAACATTAGTTCTTGGAGAAATTTGGCTCAAGCATTTCTAAAGTATTACAGCCATATTACGGACATGGCACCGGATAGAATTACTTTGCAAAGCATGGAAAAAAGACAAAATGAAAGTTTCAGACAATACACGCAGAGGTGGAGGGAGGTCGCCATGCAGGTCCAACCACCCCTCTTAGAAAAAGAGGCTACCATGCTCTTCATTAACACCTTGAAGGCCCTTTTCATAACTCATATGATAGGGAGTACGATTAAAAGCTTTGTCGACATAGTAATAGTGGGAGAGATTATCAAACATGCCATAAGGGGCGACAAGATCGAGGCAGGAGAAAGCGCTAGGAGGACCGCTCCTAAGAAGAAGGACGGTAAAGTAAATAACGTGAGCACACACAAGGAGATCACGGTTAATTGGCCAAAGGCAGTCACCTCTAGACAACAAGGTCCGGTAAGACAGGAATTGGGAACCAGACCGAATACCGAAAAAATTCAATTCACGCCAATTCTAATAACGTACAATGAGCTATACCAGACTTTGTTCAACGAGCATATCGTGTCCCCGTTCTATTTGCAACCATTGCAACCTCCATACCCTAAGTGGTACGACCCTAACGCTCAATGCGATTACCATGCAGGGGTAGCGGGGTATTCAATAGAGAATTGCCTCGTCTTTAAAAAGGTAGTCGAGAGGCTAATAAAGATGGAGGTCATAACACTCGACGATTTGATAAAAAAGGGGAACCCACTACCCAATCACGAGGGTAAATGGGTAAACACGATTGGTGAGGAGGTGGTGAGAAAAATCAAGAAGGACGTCATGGAGGTGAAAACCCCATTGAGAGTAGTCTGGGAGGAAATGGCAAAGAGAAGATTGACAGATTCAGATCCTGCGAAAAACTGAAGGCATATAAAGAACTACTGCGAACTCCATAAAATAAAAGGGCACGAGATTCAAGAATGTGCCCAGTTTAGAATCTTGGTGCAAAACCTTATGGACAACAAAAAACTGGAGTTTTATGAAAAAGGAGTAGAGGAAAGGAATGTATGTGTGACCAAGGAAGAATTGACGAAGTCTAGAGTCAATTACCCGAGAATCATCATCTTGCAAAACACGGAAGGTGGGGTGCGAGGAAGGCCGAAGATTATAATTCAGAGACCTGCTTCTTTTCCCTACAAAGACAATAAAAAGGTACCCTGGAACTACAATTGTAATGTGATGATACCAGGGGCGGAAAGCTCCACTAGCATTTTTGAGGAGATCAAGAATGAAGGGTCCTATACGCGTAGTGGGAAGCGTTACGACCCTAAGAACAGAGGAGCAGAACGGATGAAACCAAAGACTGTGCTGATTGGGCAGAAAAAAAACCCGAAGCCCCTATCAATGAACCCGTAAAAGAGGAGGAGGCCAAAGAATTCTTGAAATTCTTGAAACACAGCGAGTACAGCATGGTAGAATAGCTGCGCAAACAACTAGCTCGCATATCCGTGCTAGCCCTGCTGTTAAGCTCAGAAGTGCACCGTGAAGCACTGATAAAAGTACTAAATGAAACTTATGTTACTAATGATATATCCGTTAATAAGTTAGACCGTCTGGTTAGTAACATAAATGCTGACAATTTTATTTACTTCATTGATGATGAAATCCCACCAGGAGGCATGGGATCAACAAAAGCCTTGCACATAACTATTCGTTGCAAGGGATACACTCTGCTGAGTGTGTTAATAGATAATGGATCAGCTTTAAATGTCTTACATTTGGCTACACTGAGGAGGTTGCCTATAGACAGCTCTCACATAAAAGTATGCCAGAACATAGTGAGAGTATTTGATGGCACTGAAAGAAGAGTAATGGGAAGAATGGACGTACCATTATTGATCGAGCCTAACACATATGAAGTAGAATTCCTAGTCATGGACATCAAGCCCTCTTACAACTGCTTGTTAGGAAGGCCCTAGATTCATTCGGTGAGTCTTGTGCCCTCGTCCTTCGCACTGTAAACTCAAGTCGGTAATGAGAAAACTAACTGGTAACTATAAACGCTGAAGAAGACATCATAGCAACTGTTACCAACCAAGCGCCATATCTAGAAACAAGTGAGGAGGCCGTTGAATGTTCCTTTCGATCCTTAGAGTTCGTAAATGCTACTTTCATCTCAGAGGGGGAATGAAGTCCCGGCGCCTAAGCTATTCAAGACTACAAGGATGGCCTACGAATGATGATAGGAAAATGGGCTCTACCAGGAAAAGGATTAGGCAAACATCTCCAAGAAAAGTTCAAATCCCGATGCTGAAAGAGAAGAAAGACCGTTTTAGCTTGGGTTTCAAACCAGATGCAAAACAAATGAGGAAGGAAATAGAGAAGAAATAAAAAAGGAGAAGGGCAAGGTTGAAAGGAGAGGACGTCAAGTGGGAATCAATGACATTTCCCCACATATCCCGTACTTTCGTGTCAGGAGGAATAATCTACCCGGAGAATCTTCTTCACATCAATGCCATACACGACAAGAAAACTGATCAAGGAAACCTGTTGGGCATTCGCCCGCGTCTGAACTGGAAGCATTACGAACAATTGAATTTGCAGAGAAATTTCCTGTAGTTTTTAGAGATTATACAGAGTAATATTCAAAACGTACTCATTGTTTTAAGCATAGAAATAATGAGATTTCTTTTGTGAAACAGGCTCATGTTCGGATATTTTGTTCCAATGAAATACATCTTTAATTCTAACAAACATTTTCTCATTTCTTGTTCCCATTCATATCATGTGAATAGTTATCTTTCAATTCATTTATTCTGTGTACATCCTTTGATACCCATCACAGGTCCTTAGCCATCAATGATATGAGCAACGGTACTACAGATTCAGAGGTCCGTTTTGAGTAGGACATGTGTTTAGGAATCACAGGATTTTGAAAGTGACAGAGAATGTGACTTGCCTCCAGATTTGTTGAGAATGGTAGAGCAAGAAGAAAAATATATCCTACCGCATAAAGAGTCAGTAGAAATGGTGAATTTGGGAGAAGGACAAGAAGTGAAGATCGGAGCTTGTATCACGGCAGAGACCAAGCGAGACCTCATCGAGTTACTCCAAGAATTCAAGGATGTCTTTGCGTGGTCGTATCAAGATATGCCCGGATTAAGCACTGATATCGTCGTACACCGGTTGCCAATAAAATAAAAATACAAGCCCGTCCAACAAAAGCTTCGAAGAATGAGACCGAATATTTTGTTAAAAATAAAAGAAGAAGTCGAGAAACAATTTAACGCCGGATTCTTGCAAGTGGTTAAGTATTCGGATTGGGTGGCTAATATCGTCCCTGTCCCTAAGAAAGATGGGAAAGTGCGAATGTGTGTAGACTACAGGGATCTAAATAAGGCTAGCCCGAAAGACAATTTTTCGTTGCCTCACATCGACACCTTAATAGACAATACGGCGGGCTATTCGTTGTTCTCCTTCATGGATGGTTTCTCAGGATACAACCAAATAAAGATGCATCCTAAAGACATGGATAAGACAATATTTGTGACCATGTGGGGAACATTTTGTTACAAGGTGATGTCGTTTAGGCTAAAAAATACGGGAGCGACATATCAGAGAGCCATGGTAACCATATTTCACGACATGATG
The DNA here is from genome assembly GCA_025506655.1 of Gossypium rotundifolium. Classification (NCBI taxonomy): domain Eukaryota; kingdom Viridiplantae; phylum Streptophyta; class Magnoliopsida; order Malvales; family Malvaceae; genus Gossypium; species Gossypium rotundifolium. Next base: position 193,120,974 of record CP106727.1, read on the forward strand.
CACAGAGAAATTGAGGTTTACGTCGACGATATGATCGCCAAGTCTCAAAATGAAAAGGAACATGTGCAGGTCTTAAGGAAACTATTCTTGAGGTTGAGGAAATTTCAGCTAAAACTTAATCCAGCAAAGTGTACCTTCGGAGCTTGGTCTAGGAAGTTGCTCGGATTCGTGGTTAGTAAAAAAGGGATTAAGGTTGACCCAGACAAAGTCAAGGCCATACAAGAGTTGCCTCCACCACGTACCCAAAGAGAAGTTAGAGGTTTCTTAGGAAGGCTAAAATTACATCGCTCGGTTCATTTCACAACTGACTGAGAAATGTGACCCCATATTTCGTCTTCTTAAGAAACGCAATCTGGACATGTAGGATGAAGAATGCCAAAAGACCTTTGACAAAGTAAAGCAATACCTATCCAATGCCCCAGCATTGACACCGCCTCATCCAGGTAGGCCATTAATCCTTTATTTGACAGTGCTCGATAATTCAATGGGATGTGTGCTTGGTCAGCATGACGATTCGGGAAAAAGAGAGAAGGCAATATACTACCTTAGTAAAAAATTCACTGAGTGTGAAACAAGGTACTCGCCAATCGAGAAACTATGTTGTGCCTTGATTTGGACAACTCGAAGATTGAGGCAGTATATGTTGTATCATAGGACATGGCTCATCTCGAAGCTAGATCCTCTAAAATACATGATGGAGTCTACCGCTTTGAACGGAAGGATGGCTAGATGGCAAATTCTGCTTTCTGAATTTGACATAGTCTATGTGAACCAAAAGGCAACAAAAGGGAGTGCAATAGCAGACTTTTTAGCCAGTAAAGCCCTTGAAGATTACGAGCCTTTAGACTTCGATTTCCCTAACGAAGATTTGATGTATGTGGCAAACACCGGAGAGGGTACCTCAAAAGATTATCCTTGGAAACTGAATTTTGACCGAGCATCAAATGTCGTGGGCAATGGAATTAGGGCAGTTCTAATATCCCCAAAAGGAGACCATTACCCATTTGCTTGCAAACTGGATTTCGACTGCACTAATAATATGGCTGAATATGAAGCTTGCATCATGGGTCTCCGCGCCGCTATCGAATGCAAAATTTGAGTATTAGAAGTGTATGGAGATTACATACAGTAATCTATCAACTTAAAGGGAATGGGAAACCGAGGATCAAAGTCGCCATCTACAAAAGATTGGCCCAAGATTTGATCGAGAGAGTTTAACGACGTCACTTTACATTATTTACCCGAGGCGAAAACCGGATGGCGATGCCACGCCACCTTAGCCTCCATGGCCCGAATAAACAAAAATGAGGATATGAAGCCTATCTGAATGAGCATTCATCGAGGACCCGACCCATTGCTACAATATTGAGAAAAAAGAAAAGCGGCCTACCATGGTACCACAATATCTTTGATGCGTGAAAAATCGTAAGTACCCGGACCAAGCAACTGAGAACAATAAAAGGACGTTGAGAAGACTAGCTTGTGAATACGTCCTGGATAGAGAGGTCCTATACAAGAAAAGGAAAGATCAAGTCTTTCTTTGAGATGTGTGGATCTGCTTAGAAGCTAAGTTAATCTGGAAGAAATCTATGAAGGCGTCTGCGAAACTCACGTAATGGTTTCACAATGGCGGACAAATAATGAGGTTTGGATATTATTGGTCCACCATGGAATGAGGCGCATCAACTATGCCAAAAATGTCATAAATGCGGTTATGGAGATAAGATTCATGTGCCTCAAATCACCTTTACACGTTATGACTTCCCCATGGCCATTTTTCATGTGGGGCATGGATGTCATTAGACCAATCTCATCGAAAGCTTCAAATGGGCATCGGTTCATCTTCGTGGTCATCGACTACTTCACCAAGTGGGTAGAGGCTGCCTCATATGCTAACGTCACTAAGTTAGCGGTTAGTCGGTTCTTGAAGAAAGAAATCATTTGTCGATATGGAATACCTGAGAGGATCATATCAGACAACGCATTGAACCTAAACAACAGTACGATAGCGGGAGTTTGCAGCCAATTCAACATTAAACAGCACAATTCGTCTCCATATCGTCTAAAAATGAATGGGGCAGTGGAAGCAGCCAACAAAAACATCAAAAAGATAGTGGGGAAGATGACCGAGACTTATAAGGATTGGCATGCAAAATTACCGTTCGTGATTTATGCCTATCGAACGTCTGTCCGAACCTCTACTAGGGCAACACCTTTCTCATTGGTCTATGGGATGGAGGCAGTTCTACCTATTGAAGTGGAAATACCTTCTCTTCGAGTATTGTTAGAAGTGAAGCTAGATGAAGCTGAATAGATCCAGGCTCGATAAGATCAGTTGAACTTAATTGAAGAAAAGAGATTGAGGGCTATCCGTCATGGTCAGGTGTACCAAAAGTGAATGATGTGAGCTTACGACAAAAAGATTCGCCCAAGAGAATTCCACGAGGGGGACCTCGTGCTGAAAAAGATCCTTTCCATACAAAAGGATTATAAAGAAAAATGGATGCCGAACTGGGAAGGACTGTATGTGGTAAAGAAAGTTTTCTCGGGAGGTGCACTGATTCTGACTGAGATGGATGAGAAAAGCTTGCCTAATCCCGTGAACTCAGATTCAGTTAAAAAATACTTTGCTTGAAATGGAAGAGGCCAAGGTGAAAACCCGCAAAGGGCACTTTAAGACTTCAAAAAAAAAAACGGAGAGGCCAAGGTGAAAACCCGCAAAAGGGCATTTTGAGACCAAAGGGCTTTTGAGTTGAAAACCCGAAAAGGGTGGCTCGAGTTTTGAATGGACACGTCACGATCTTGCAGCACTAGAATCAACAGAAAAGGAAGCACGTTGTATATCGGGGCATCGACAAAACACTTTGAGTCTTCTAAACACATGACAGGCTCAAAGCAGTCTTCTTGAAGTTTGTATATAGAATCCCAATTGGCGATGTCTAGGGCATCTGATCCATGTTGTTCATTTTACTATTTTTGAGTTCTTTTTCTCGTAAAAAAGGGGATATATCTCCAGTCAATTTTTCTTCGTTTCATAGATAATTCATTTAAACTCTCTTTGAAATCGACCTACTGTTACCCATCATTAACATGCTGCATTGAAACAATAATTGATGAACTAACAATTTCACAAAAGAAAGTTCCACATATTACTTTAAAAATCTCTAGATAAAATAGGAAACCGAGACAAGACAATTGTTTAGAATTTCCACGAACAGAGGATAAGACATTAGAAAAAGGGGGGTCTTAATGGAGACCATTGCTTCAAAGTTCCTCGCCCGATTCAGTAATCATGGCAGGGTGAATAATGTTACTTGGTCACTTAGAAAAGGTATGACAGGTCAATTTTTGATAAGGAAAGATTCAAAAACCCTAAATTACTGAGGAACGAATCCAAAACGAACCAAGTCTTGTATTCTTCAAGTAAAAGTTGTGACTCCTGGGGAAGACAGCTAGAAGTCAATGCAGGCCCGTGTTCCGATGCCTAAAATAGGCTTTAAAATTTCCACAGAGGCAAGTCATTCATGCAAAAATGGTTACTGCAAGGGAAACGAAGACAAAACCTTGACAGATAAATGAGTGATAACACCTTGAATAGGAATCACACTCATAACATTTTAACTCATTCCAATCATGGCATCCTAATCATTAGGCATGAGCATGTACTCATTCTGCAGGTTATGTCCCTAAAAGGACACTATAGGAACAGATGAGAAGATAGCAGATTTGACCTTCTTAAAGTTACAGGAAGCAAATCGAAGATATCAGTCTGGTGGTCCTTGAGTTTGCAGAGATCAGATTGAAGATAATAGATTTGACCTTCTTGAAGTTGTAGGAGGCAGATCGAAGATATCAGTCTGGTGGTCCCTGAGTTTGTAGGGATCAGATTGAAGATAGCAGATTTGACCTTCTTGAAGTTGCAGGAAGCAGATCGAAGATATCAGTCTGGTGGTCCTTGAGTTTGCAGGGATCAGATTGAAGATAGCAGATTTGACCTTCCTGAAGTTGTAAGAAATAGATCGAAGATCTCAGTCTGGTGGTCCTTGAGTTTGCAGGGATCAGATTGAAGATAGCAGATTTGACCTTCCTAAAGTTGCAGGAGGCAGATCGAGGATATCAGTCTGGTGGTCCCTGAGTTTGCAGGGATCAGATTGAAGATAGCAGATTTGACCTTCCTGAAGTTGCAGGAAGCAAATCAAAAATATCAGTCTGGTGGTCCTTGAGTTTGAAGGGATCAGATTGAAGATAGCAGATTTGACCTTCCTAAAGTTGCAGGAAGTAGATCGAAGATATCAGTCTGATGGTCCTTGAGTTTGCAGGGATCAGATTAAAGATAGTAGATTTGACCTTCCCAAAGTTGCAGGAAGCAGATCGAAGATATCAGTCTAGTGGTCCTTGAGTTTGCAGGGATTAGATTGAGGGTAGCAGATTTGACATTCCTGAAGTTACAGGAAGTAGATCGAAGACATAGATCTTATCTCCCTGAATTCGCAGTAGAACAGATCGAATATAGAAAGTCTGGCGTTCCTGATGTTGCAGGGAGCAGATTAAAAATAACAGATTTGGCGTTCTTGATGTTGCAGGAAGCAGATTGAAGATGGCAGATCTTGTCTCCTTGAAGTTGCAAGAGCAGATTCAAAACAAACCTTATCTCCCTGAAGTTGCAGTGGGGCGGGTTAAAGTTGCAAGTCTTATCCTCCGAAGTTATAGCGGAGCAAACTAAAATAGCAAATCTTATTTCCCTGAAGTTGTAGTGGAACAGATGGAAGCTATAAATAAACGGATCTTATCTATCTAAAGCTGCAGTAGAGCAGATCAAAACAAGTCTTATCTCCCTGAGGTTGTAGTGGAGTAGACTGAAGACAGTTAATCCTATCTCCCTGAAGTTGCAGTGAAGTGGATTAAAATAACGAATCCTATACCTCTGAAGTTGTAGTAGGTAGGACTAAATCAATTACAACTACAAACTTCATCTTTCGAGGTTGCAGTAAAGTGGATCAAAGCAACAAGATGCGGTGGACTGAATGAGGCTACCTGAAGAAAAGAGCACCAAAGAAGTTAAAACTCAGCGAGACGGGGCAAAATTGGTCTTTCTTATGTCTTTGCTCTATTGCCGTTACACGACAATGAGCAAAGAGGGGCAGCTGTACAAGCCCATTCTGCCCGGCCCAAACCCAAAACCAATCTAGAGCCCAATTACAAAACCAATACCAGACCCAAAACTAACCTTAAACCCAAAACCTAAATTACCCTAGCCCAAAACCTAACCAGCCCAAACCCAAATAAAAAAAATAGAAAAAACAAAACCTAACCCTAATGCAAGTGGCGCCGCAACCTAGGGCCACTTGCTCTGACATTCTGACGCCACCAGCCACCGCCCACGTCGCGTCTCCATCGCCCAAGAGCACCTGCAAACATTAAACGAGAAGAGACAGAAAGTAGCAAAATGTAAAGAGTTTAGGCTATAAAAGCCGAATCAATTTCTTTGTAAAGGGATTTTTCCCTCTTTGATTAAATGCAACAAAACAAAATCGAAACAAAATACTAATAAGAATAAGCAATTAGAATTTTAAGGAGACAAAATCGAGAACAAAACGCCCAAAAAATCAAATCGAAACCCAAGGTATTTTTTTTCTTTTCATTTTCCTCCTCATTTACTTAATCTGTTTTCTCTTCGTTTATGCATGAATAAAACATGAGACATTAAAGGGTAAAGGAAACAAATGTAAAAAAAAAGGAAAAAAGAGAAACTTTTACCTAGCGCCCACAAGACGCATTGCCGCTAACGATTTGAGCCACGGAGACTGACGATCGAAGCGGTGTCAGATAAAGAGACCTCTGCAGAGAAAAAAAGAGAATCAGGAATTTTTTTTAAACTTATAGCTCAAATGATTTTTTTTATTTTTGGGCCTTAAATAGCCCCTCAAAACGACGTCGTTTTGGGGCTGACCTTTAACCCCCCAAAACGACGTCGTTTCACCCTCAAGATCCACGCGTTGACCCGACCCGCATCAGGATCCACGTGTTTTTTTGTTTATTAGGCAAATTACCCTTTTAGTCCTTCCACTTTTTTAGTATTTCAAATCAAGTTTGCAATATTCGTACATTAGCCCTGAAATTTTGCACTATTTCGCGATTTGGTCCCTCCCTCTCTGACCGAAGCGGTTTCGCGTTTAAATTTTTGGGAAAATTACCTCTTTGGTCCCCCACTTTCACGCGCGTGTTTCTAGCCCCGAACTCTTGTTTTATTTACAATTTGACCTGAAACTTCCATTTTTAAACATGTTGTCCATTGCCGTTACATATGTTTAGAGTTTATCAAAGGTCTTGTAGTTTTAATTAGCTTAATTAAGTTCATCAATAGCTCAATTAAGTTGAATGTTTGTGTCCATTCGGTTGGGGTTTGTCTCATGCCTATAAATACTTTGTTTCCAGCTAATTGTAGGGACTTTATTTTTTGCCAAATATATGAACTTTTGTTCTTTTGTGAGAAGTCAACTCTCATTGTTCTCTCTTGGACTGATCTGACTTATCAAGCTAGGCTTGTGGCATCTTATCCTTCCTTTGTTTTCGAACTTATCACTTTAAGTGTGGAGTTCGTTATACCTTTGGTTCCTATCTCGTTTGATAATGGGTCAAGGTTTATTTGCTATTTTCATCAATCGTTATCCATCTAAGAGCTTGTAAGACTTGGGTAAACAATCTTGCATATTGTCAGTTTGACCTTTGCCTTAGCTAAACCTATCCATTCCTTTCCTAAACATTTTTTTTAACCTTTGTTTGAATCTATCTTCTATCCATTTTTAGCCTTTTCTTGTAACGAATCAAACTCACTCAATTTCTCGATCGGGCAACTAATACGACGCGAATCATCACCGAACTGAGTTCGTATCAGTCTTAGCAAGGGTGACTGGGACTTTGATTCGGCCTAGGCTGGTGTGTTTTGTATAGATATATCTCTATTTAAGCAGATTGTTTGATTGTTTCTTGAGGTTACTTTGCAATTGATAGTGAATCAGGGTAAATGAATGTACACATTTATGATTTAGAGTGATTAGTGTGTAAGTTTTTGTGTGTAGTATGCATTCTATGACTGCACGAGAATTCTGTGTGTGTAGTGTCTGAATGATTTTCTGGCAATCTTGTATTCTGGTTCTGTATGCCTATCTGCCTACATACATTTGCATAAAATATTTGGGGTTTGGTTGTGAAGAAAAGGAAGACTGACTCTGATCTGATCTAGCAATTTAACTACAACATATTTGTACAGCAGTTTACCGTAATGCACTGTACTGCATATATGTTAGTTTTGCTGCGTATTATTATCTGAGTGGCCTAGTCCACATTCGTGGTGTGTAAGGTTAGATGGGCCTTCCGAGGTCCTATGTGGTGTGTTGGGTGTGATGAGCTTAAACAGCTCTTTTGGGGTGTGATTGGGGGACGGAGAGGTGTTTTGGCTGGATGGGTGGGTTTCTTTTCTACTTGATTGCATTCATGCGCATATGGTTAAGTGACTGGGTATAAGTTTATTTGTCGGTATTCTGTCTAGTTGACTTAACATGTGTGACTGATTTTGCGTGTATTGAGGTGTTAGCGTAATGACATTTTGGAACACCGTGTTTGTGATGATAAGTGTTTTGGTACTAACTCGTTGGCGAGTTATCGATTGAGTTTCTGTCTATGATGTGGTGTGCTTGATTGTTACGTTCTGTTGGGACGTTGGCCACCAATTTACCTTTTGTTTCTGTATATATCTGTAAGTATGTTTTGCTATTGAACTGCTATCTGGAATTCTCTTCTGTAAATATATTGTTAATCGTTTCGAACTCACACTAAGCTCGTGTAGCTCACCCCATCAGTTTCCATTTTTCATGTATTTCTGTATGCTGTTGCTGGACTCGGCACACCGGAGGTCTCGGATAGCCACGTTTTAGAATCGACTTTAAAATTTTTTTCGTAAATTCTGCATTTATAAATAAATGGTTTGAATTGTAAGTTTTATTTTGAATACTGTGGTACGAAATGTTGTGTTATATGCACGTAAGCGTCTTTTGGACTAAAATTTTTGTAATATCGGGATTTTACAACTAAGAGTTTTATGTAACTTAAATACCGTTTGTTTTCTAGCTGGTTAAACTAAAACTTTTCCTACTATCACTTCGATGATCAATGTAACCTCCAAGATTTGGTCTAAACTTCTAGGCCAAGTTTTGGGGCGTTTTTAGGGATTAAATTGAATAAACTGTAAAAAAATTAGGATACTCGAGAAAAATAATAATAGGGTATCATATGCATTAAATAAGTTGTTATAAGGCATTTAGAACTGGTAATTTGAAATGAATTATCGTATAGATCAAGAAACGAATCAACCGGTAAATAATTGAGGAAATGAGAAAATTACAGATTTGTCTCTCACACTTCCTTTGTTGTTGTAAATACCTAGTATGTTCATAGGATTTACTTTTATACTTTAATGTGATGTTTATGTTAGAAATGAATATTTCATGTCTATCAAATATATATATTTTGAATTGTATGCAAATGGAAACATAAGTGAGAAACATACTGATTTGCACGCCGGTGTCTACTGATTCACACTTCGGTGCATACTTTTAAAGCACTTTGGTGCCTACTAGTGTGGTATAGTTAATCGTGTGTTTGTATATGTTCAGTTACTTCATCAAGTTAGCGGTTAAAATGGAAATGCATTACCTAATTCTATATAGTAAATGGAAATGAACGTGTTCATATAGTTATAAATGTTCTTTTACTTGATTAAGCAAAATGATATATTCGTTTGATAGTTTTGATGAATTGATACTAATATCTGAATGGTTTGGGAAAATTTATGGATTATATGGATGTATATAAATTACTCACCTTACAGTTGAGATATGTTGTAACAAGAAACTTAAGTAAATTTATTGTATTGGTACATTTAATTATGAAACAAGGTACGTTCACTATTTTAACATCTATGAGCTTACTAAGCATATGTAATGCTTACCTGGTTATGTTTTCATGTCTTATAGTTATCCTTTGTGGAAAGTGAAGATTGGATTAACTAGGAATTCACACTATCCAACTTTTGTCTCGTAGACCTTTAATCGCTCAAGATTCAGTTGTGGCATATATATAGGTTTGTTATGTATAAAAGGTCACTTTGAAATATAATGGTTTTGAATATGTTATAATACTTGTTCTTGAACATTATATGATATGTTATAAGTCTTGCTAAGTGATTGTGTTATCTAGAATGGTGGTACTGTAGTGCTAGTTTGTTGCTAGCATATGAATGATCTATGCTTGGTGATTAATGGAATGAATGTTTTGGTGGAAATATTTAGATGAATTAAGGTGTTTCTCTTTAGATTATATGTGATTGTAGTGCTTTGAGGCATATTGGTTACATATAGGAAATGTTATATTATTGGCATGAATTTGTGCATTTTGGGACAGGTTAAAAGAATGGTTATTGCATACTTATGACCTAGATGAAATTTTGGTTTTGTAACTTGCATAATAAGGTATTTATTGGCATAAACAGGCTAACACACGGTCATGTATCACATACAGGTAAGTGACATGGTCGTGTGCTCTATTTTTATTTGGGAGGTTTTGGGTAACACGGTTTCAGTTTGTTACACGTGCTGGCCACACATTCATTTGGTACTATAGATATGGTCATTGGATTTTCCACACAGTCCCAGTCTCTCACACGACCCAATTGGACAGCTATGTGGTTTTCTGTAATTTTTTGCATTTAGGTCCACACTGCTTCAATGAGTTACACGACTTGAATACACGGCCATGTGACTCCAACTTCACATGATCACCGGTTGTAACACGGTCATGTGACCCTATTTTGTGAATTTTTCCTTGATATTTAAAAGTTTACAATTTAGTCTTTATTTGTACTCAGGTCAACTTAAGAGTTTTTGTAAGCCCGATTAAGACTCATATTTATTTGTAAATCATGCTAAACATGAATTACGAATTGTTTTGATTGTTTATTTGAATGATTAATGTTAAAATTGTATATGAACTGCTTTGTTAACTGCTGTAGCATCTTATAGCTTGAGTCCGGTGACTGGACTGGGAGAGGGGTGTTACAGTGAGGAATCAATGGCATCTGTTATACTTACTTTCAGGGTCTCGCTTTGTTTTGGAATTAACCCAAAGTTGAAGCCTTGTTTTAGAGATGAGAGATTAGCTAGTGGTGATGATATTTTTTTTTTTTTCAGTTTGTTTAAGTTTGGGTGTTGGTTTTTTTTTTTTTTAATTTACAAAATCTTTAAAAATAAAAAATTTTCATTTTGTAAATGTTTGGAGATAAAATTATTGATTTTTGTAGAATTTGAAGTAAAATGACAAATTTTGTAAATATCAAGGGCAAAATTTGTTGCATTTTTTTATATTTAGGATCAAATTGATAGAATATGTAAACATTAGAGGGCTAAATTTATTATTAGGCCAATAAAAAACCCACGTCAACGCTTATGTCAAATTTCGAACGATTGCTAATGTTTGATGTCAAAAATATTTGATTTTGTATAGTTTAATGACAAAATTAAAAAAATTAAAAATTTAATGAGTAAAATAAAGCAGGGGCAATACTTTAGTAACCTTTACTTTAAAGATTGTATAGTATTATTATATTGAAATACATAAATATGGAATCTTATCTTTTTGCAATGGGCTCCCATGGCCATTGCCATGAGCTCCATCTGAATCAGACAGTCAAAGGTATTCAAATGGTAGGCGTCACATGGGACGGAGGATAGCTAGAGGAAGATAAAATGAAATGAAATCAATTATAATTATAATTTACTTTTTGCTAATTGTTTATTCTATTTATTTTGGTTTACCGAAAATTATTTTCTTAATCAAACAACAATGAGTATAGTTAGTTTACATAATGTCTAGAATAAGATTATTATAATCCTTTTAACTTATATGTTTCAGCGCACTCGAATTCACGTCTTCCTGTATTGGTAATAATATTTATACCAATCGAGCTAAGACTCAATCAACTAGATTTAATTATTTATCAAATTATACATAATTAGTAAAATTAAATTTAAACTTATGTTTTAGTTAAATTATATATTAAAATTACGCACTACGTGTATGTCACACCAATAAAATTAATAAACGTTAATTTTTTTATCTATTTGAGGTGATTTAATAAAAAAAATGTATGTTTAATGTTTAAAAGAAACGAAAAATTAAATAAAAAGTTAAAATAATATTTTTATTATAAAATTGAATGATCAAAAATTCATTATGCCATTAAAATATGCTTCCAAGTTTTTTGTATTTTTTTTATGTTTTGAATTTAATTTTTATTTAATTTTAAATATTTTATTCTTTTTGTTTTCAATTTTAAAAGTTAAGTTTAATTCTTTAACGCTGTAATTTTTTAGTTAAATTTAGATTTATTACAATTTCTTTTGTTACATAACTACTATTTTTTTTAATTAGAGAATTTCATTTCAACGATTTTTTTTAAATATTGGTTTTACAAAATGGACTTATCAATAACATATTTTTAATAAATTAAAATATTCAATGAATAACTTAATGGTAAACTATATCATGGTCATTTTTGTTTACTTCAGGTTACGTTTTAGTCATTTATGTTTGAAATGTTACATTTTAGTCATTTACGTTATCGTGTTATAACATTTTAGTCATTGAGTTGTTAATTGTCGTTAATGATGTAATAGTAAGCTGGCGTGGCATATTAAATCATCATTTCAAACAAAAAATTTAGGTTAAATTATACAATTGATCCCCATATTTTTTTCATTTTGAGCAATTTAACTCTTTTTTTTTTTCATTATTTTCCATTCTCTTCTCCTTCTCCCTCTATTTTCATGCCTTCTCCATTTCTTTTAACATATCAAGTAGTCAAATTGGCAACGAAGAAAGAAGCATGGTATGGGTTTATGGGTTTTGGTTATAATGGCTTTTGACTTCCTACTTCTTTCTTGATTGTGAATTCGACTTTCTGATATGTTAAAAGAAATGGAAAAGGTAGGAAAATATAGGGAAAAACAAAAGAGAATGGAAAAAAAAGAAAAAAAAGGAAAGTTTAAAGAATATAAAACAAAAAAAAAAAATTGCTCAAAATGAAAAAAATATAAGGATCGATTGTATAATTAACCTAAAATTTTTGTTTGAAATGATGATTTAACATGTCATGTCAGCTTACCATTACACCGTTAACAGCAATTAACGGATGATCAGTTGCTAAAATGTTACAACACGATAACGTAAGTGACTAAAGCATAACATTTTAAACATAAGTGATTAAAATGTAACTTAAGGTAAACAAAAGAGACAATGGGATAACTTAATTAAATCAATTTGATTCAAATGATAATACTCAAATTTAATTTAAATTCTAAAATTAATTTACGAAATCAAATTTAGATTTAAAAAGTTAAAATATGTAGTATATTTTATACTCTTCATAAATATCTTAACGGAGTAGATAATTAAATTTAAGATTTGAATATTTATATCACATACTTTTAACCTTACAGGTATTCACAAAGATGAGTGTATACCAATAGTTGGTCTTGGTTCAGCCGTACTAAGAGAATCCCATGGAATATCTTAAAAAGTTATTAAACTAAGGAAGTAATAATTTTAGTTTTAGACATGATCAGAAATCATAATACAAAATTAAATTAAAAAGTATATCAAGTTTATATAAACAATAATTTTAAATGAAATTACGATATCATACCAATCTAATACAAAATATAAAATGCATCAACTGTCCTCTAGAAACTTGGAAGAAAGTCGGATCATGCATGCAAACGTAAGCAGTTACGAAATGTGTATTAAAAGAGTTTTTGTTTTGTTTTGTTTAATATTATACAAAACATTTTATCGACTAATTTGTGGAGTTTTTGTGTCTTTTTATTATTTATTATAATAATTATTTGGATACTTATAAATGTAAAGTATCAGAAAATGTCAAATTATTACAGGAGTATATGTCCTATGTGTTAAAAGGAAAGGACTATAAAGTAGAATCAATAGTACTTGGACTCCAATTATTATCAAGTTAAAGGTTGTGATGTTTAATTAGATAATTAATAGGTTGTCAAGACCAACAAAAATGAAAACTTACTTGAAGAAAGTTAATTAGTAAAAGCAATGAGAAAAGTTGTATCCATTAGATTGGTAATAACTTTAGTTATTCAAGCAAAAACAATAAAAAGTAAATTGGAAGGGGGGTTTTAGGAAAACAAAAGCTAAAATTCAAACTAAAATCAAATTTAAATTGAAAACTTAGATTGAAGAAGCAATAATTAAAATATTTTACGAAAAATGATGGGAAAAAGCTCTAGCCAAAGACAAATCTCCGTTTGATTTATGAATTCGATCATCAACACAAATATAACTTCTATGCCTTTATTATTGAATCAATGATGGACAACCAATCTCCCATTACTTGTTCTGTAATCAAGAGTTAACTCGTTTGAAATTACTTCCCTAACTGATAAATAAGCTTGTAACCTAGTATCCAAGATTTAACTTACTGGTAGCATTAAGAATGAGAAACCTAGTATCCAAGATTTGACTTACTAGTAGCATTAAGAATGAGAAATACCTAATTCTAACCAACAAACTCACCTTAGCATAGTTCATTTAAGCTAGATCACACATCCAAACCACATAAATGTAAGCTACGACATAAACGAGGTATGCAATTTGCCATGGTATAGAATAAATTAAACAATTACAAATTTAATTATTCTAATTGACACGAAAACCATTCTAAGCTATTGAGTATTGGCCAGGCATTCAATAAACTTGAGCAATTGTAATTAAAACAGAAGATGCATGAATACTAAAGAACAAAGAAGAATTAAACTGCAAATAAGTCTCATAAATTTATTAAATCAAACATCGATAAAACCTTTGACTAAAAAAGGGAATTTAGAAACCCATAAAATTGAGAGAACATAAAGTAAACAAAATAGCTATTCGGTCGCCAAAGTCCTAACTCCCTCTCAAAATAAGGTATTTATAACATCTATTCAACCCAAATTAGGTTACAGAAACTTGATTTAAGTCATAAAAATAAAAATGACCAAAATACCCTTAAGATAATTAAAATGCAAAATTTTGAGCAAGAATAGAGGGAGTCGACATTGGAGCATCGATATTGGTGCAAAGATGCGTGACTTTTGGCATTAGAGTGTCAGGCGGCATAGGGATGCCAGCGAAGCTTGGCCACTTCTCATGTCGGGGTGCCGAAATGTTATGCCGGAGCTCCAAACTTTACGTTTTTGCTATTTTTGCCTTGATTCTTCGTTTAATCCGTTGAGGATCTCAAAACTTTAGCCTTAATCTTCTATGAACCTATATCAAGTTCAAAAGCATCTAATTAAATTCAATTATATAAAAATGTATAAAAATTTCAAATTTTTTCGAACACAAAATGAAACAAAAGTATATTTATTATTAGAGTTGTGTGACCCAAATTCTAAGGGATTGCTTGCAAGTCAAGTTAAACAAAATATATTTTCTTTCTAGAAGATTTAGTATTTATTAGTATAATATATTTAGCATTTATTAGCATAATTTGTTTAACTTGACAATTTAGCCTATAAATAGGTTCTCTTACAACCTTAGAAATACACACCCATTAGAGATTAGAACTCATAACACATTTAGAGAATTTTGTGTTTACGTTTTGAGGGTTCTTTATTTTCGGGTTTTCGGGGTTTAATTTTTATCTTCATCTTTTGTACTCTTCTTTTTTTTGCCATTATAGTAAAATTATCTTTGCCCGTGGTTTTTTATCCTCTTTGGAGAAGTTTTTCCACTTTAAATTTGTGTGTTCAATTTCTCAATTTCTTCTGCTATGTTTACTTGTTCATTACTTAATCGGGACGATCCTAACAAGTGGTATCAGAGCTAGTTCAATTTTATAGATCAGCCCGTTCAGAGATGACAGTAACAAGGTTTGAAATTGAGAAGTTCGATGGTGAGACAAATTTCAATCTGTGGCAAGTTCGGATGATGGCAATTTGATAAACCGTAAAAGTAACATATTTTAATCCCACATTTAGTATGCTTTTGGATGAATTTATCATTAATTTATGTAAAAAGGTGCTCTTAATCCTTTCTTTTCGTGTCTTATACTCAGGAAAGCATCCAAGAATAAAAAGAACGCAAAACGGGCTTAAAATGAACCAAAGTGGGCCGACCCAAGAAGACAGCACGGTCTGGACTTCATGCCACACGGCCGTGCCTCAATAGTCATCTAGACCACGGCCTTACCCCGATTCACATGGTTGTTTTTCCCATCGATAAAGTCCACTCATGGGATTGCCTAGTGATCTACACGGCCGTTCCTAAAATGGTAGAATCGAAGCATGGCCTTTACCCATATATTGCATGGGCGTGTCATAGCCGTGCCTAAATCGACAAGATGAAGACACGGGCTGGACCACGATTTACACGGGCGTGTCAAGGCCGTGTCCCTGCCGCGAAAAAGAGCAATTTCACTCAGAATTGGATGCTTGGAGCCCAAGAAACACAATTCTAGTCCACTCAAACACTTAGGATGAATTATACCTGAATTACAAGTACTTAGGAGAGAAG
Source organism: Gossypium rotundifolium (assembly GCA_025506655.1). Taxonomy (NCBI): domain Eukaryota; kingdom Viridiplantae; phylum Streptophyta; class Magnoliopsida; order Malvales; family Malvaceae; genus Gossypium; species Gossypium rotundifolium. The sequence goes on from CP106727.1 coordinate 193,136,607, forward strand.
TAAAGCATCCCAAACGTATATATAAACAATCCAAGGCAGCAATTCAGGGGCGTCAGGTTTTAGCAGAGTTTTTCTACCAGAGCTTTACTCGTTTAGGGAATTACTCGAAGATAGCCAATTGATCTATCTGGAAGAGTCAGAATTCTACTCAAGACGGAGGATCTCCTCTTCAATTCCTTCAGGGGGTTTTAAGGATTTCCTATGTTTTGTTTTATCTTTTCTCTTGAGATGTTTTCTTGTTTAATCATGAACAAAACTCCTCAGATACCTGAAGGGGATGAAACCTATGATGGATTTTGTTATTTAATTCTTTCGATTTATATGATAAATACTTAGTTTGTTTTTAATTATGTTGCTTAAATTTATCTGATGTGCTTAGGTGGAGGAGGAATAGACCCTGCCTAAGAGTAGATCTAGCATAATTAAGCGGAGTTCATCGGGCGTCTAGAGATAGGGTTACAAGATTTTGTCGGATTAGGGTGAAACCTAATATGTGAGTCCATTGATCGATTTACTGCTTCCTTTGGGGGTTATTATAAGAGAATGAGAGTTCCACTAATTAAAGGTTAGACGTTATTCACTTCGAGAGAAGGTTTAATATAGGTTAGGGAGTCTCACGGATCAAGCTAAGTAAATAAATCATATGAATTGAAAAGGTAGATAATAAGTGAAGTCATAGGTGGATTCTTCCCGAAGGTATCGTCTTTATCAATTGAGTTTTCTTCAAAGTCTTTTCCCAAAGTTTTGTTTCTTTTGTCTTTGCAATTAGTTTAATTATTTCATTTGTTTAATAAACCAATCACTCTATATTTTAGGCTAAATAATAGAAAAAAAGTAAGTAATAGTACTTTTAGGTTCCTTGGGTTCGATAAAGATATTCTTGCCTGAGCTATACTATTGTTCGATAGGTGCGCTTGCCTCTATCGTTGTCATGATCGATCATGAGTTCGATCACTCTTTTATAAATATTAAAACTAGACTGTTTTGCAGCGATCAAGTTTTTGGCGCCGTTGCCGGGGAAACTCTAAAATATTACGAAAGCTCTATTTTTATTACTTTAGCCATTATTATTAATTTTACTTTGCTAACTTTTCTTTTATTTTACAGATATTTCTAGTTTTTCAAAGGAATGGCACTGAATAATTATCAGTGGCAAGGCATGGGGATAATTCCTACTGACGCAACTAGTGTCTTCAACCTCGACGTGGTCACTAGGTTATCTAATCAATTCGAAATAATGAATAAAAAGATTGATGGTTTGAATAATCTCTCACGGTACACCCAGAAATACAATATAACTCGAATCTAAGAAGCGTGGCGAATCCTGAATACCCACCTTATGGATACGGCATGAAAAACGATCAAGTCCACTATATAGGGAACCATTCTAGATGTAAAAATAATTTTTATAGTGACACTTATAATGCAGGATGGGCGTACCATCCCGACATCTCGTGGAATGATCAAAGACAGGATTTTCCTCCAAATTTTCAACAACCTTATCCACAAGAAAGGGAATTAAACCTCGAAGATATTATGACAAAATTGGTGACAACTACAAACTCTTTTCTTCAAAAGGCTGAAGAAACACTCGATGATCAACAAAAATTAATCGAGGGGATCAAGATTCAGGTACAAGAAATCATCACGTCAGTTGGACTACTTATTGAAACATTATGTGAAATAAGGACAGAGATTTTCTCAAAAGACGACACGAGTAAAAGCAATTACACTAAGGAGTGGCAAAGAGTTAATTGAACCACAAAGAAAGACACCACATGAAATTACCGGGAAAAAGAGTGTAGAAGGTGAGAACGATAATCCATTGCCTACAGAGAATAAACCACAATTTCTATATCGGTAAAATTGAAGAAAGAACAATTGGATGCTCAATACGGTAAGTTCCTCGAATTCTTTAAACAAATACATATTAACTTACCTTTCGTTGAAGCTATTTCACAGATGCCGAAGTATGCAAAATTCTTAAAGAAACTTCTTATGAACAAAAGGAAGCTTGAAGAAGTATCCATGGTGGAGCTTAAGCAAGAATGTTCAGCCCTTCTCCAAAATAGACTACCACGGAAGTTAAAAGATCCAGGGAGTTTTACTATCCCTTGCTTAATCGATACTTTAAACATCAAGAAGGCATTAGCAGACCTAGGCGCTAGTATTAATTTAATGCCTTACAAATTATTTAAACAGCTAAATCTTGGGGAACCAAATCCCATTAGGATGAGCATTCAATTAGCCGATAGATATATTAAATATCCTAGGGGAATTATTGAAGATGTCTTGGTCAAAATTGATAAATTTATTTTTCCTGTTGATTTCGTTGTGCTAGACATGGATGAAGACATTAATGCTCCTTTAATCTTAAGGACGTCCTTTTTAGCCATCGCTAGAGCTATTATTGATGTAGGTAATGGTAAACTAGCTCTAAGAATAGGTGATAAAGAAATTATCTTTCAACTCTGTGATGCCATGTGATATTATATAGAATAAGATGATTTTCGTTATTTTATCGACACTACTGGTCATATTATAGAGAATTCATTACAGAAAATTATACAAGGTGACACATTAGAATTGTGTCCAACTCAAGAAAAGGGGGAAAAGGATGAAGACAATGAGTTGAATTTGAAAATGTTATCATATGAAAAACAGAAAGAAGAAAGCATCGAGAATAATAATGAAATTAAACTAAACCCTCCATTGTAGAGCCACCCAAATTGGAACTCAAACAGTTACCAAAACACCTTGAATAAGCATTCTTTGGGGACAATTCTACACTAACAATAATCATCTCCTCAGAATTAGAATCCAAAGAGAAGGAGGAACTGATAAAAGTACTAAAAGAACACAAGAAAGCCATAGCTTGGAAAATTTTCGATATCAAGGGAATAAGCCCCACATTCTGCACCCACAAAATTTTGATGGAAAAAGAATATAAACCATATGTGCAACAGTAGAGATGCTTAAACCCCAACATGAAAGAAGTGGTCAAAGTCGAGGTAATTAAACTTCTAGATGCAGAATAATTTATCTTATTTCGACAAAGACTTGGGTAAGTCTGTGCGTGTAGTCCCAAAGAAAGGAGGAATGACGGTAGTACCCAATGAAAAAATGAGTTAATTCCCACAAGAACGATTCTGAGGATGGAGAGTCGCATAGACTATAGAAAGTTGAATGATGCCACCGAAAAGATCATTTTTTTCATTTAGATCAAATGCTAGAAAGCCCATATCGGATGGACGCTACTTTCTTATCGCAGAAAAAAACATTTACATGCCCATATGGTACGTTTGCTTATCGCAGAATACCATTTGGATTATGTAATGCTCCTGCTACTTTTCAGCGTTGCATGTTGGCAATCTTCGACTAACTCGTGGAGGACATCATGGAGGTATTTATGGATGATTTCTAGGTATTTGGTAATTCTTTCAATCTTTGCCTCAGAAATTTAAAATGAGTTCTAACGAGATGTGAAGAAACAAATCTTATTTTAAATTGGGAGAAATGTCATTTTATGGTTATAGAAGGGATTGTATTGGGACATAAGATTTCTAGTAAAGGGATTGAGGTAGATAAAGTAAAATTTGAAACCATAGAAAAATTATCTCCCCCTAGCTCAGTCAAGGCTATTAGAAGTTTTTAAGACACGGTGTTTTATAGAAGATTTATTAAGGATTTTTCTAAAATAGCTAAGCCTTTGACAAAATTACTAGAAAAGATGTTCCTTTTAATTTCAATCAGAATGTTTAGATGCATTCAATATCCTTAAGGATAAATTAGTAAATGCACCGATTATAATTGCACCTGATTAGAACTTACCCTTCGAATTAATGTGTGATGCAAGTGACTTTGCAGTAGGTGCAGTTTTGGGACAACGAAGAGACAAGCATTTTCAGCCAATTTACTACGCTAGCAGAACATTAACACCCACGCAAAAAATTACACCACGACTGAGAAAGAATTGCTAGCTGTAGTTTTTGCTTTTGAAAATTTAGACAATATCTAATATTGTCTAAAGTTGTTGTTTACACTGATCATTCAGCTCTTCGTTATCTTTTAAACAAACCTGATGCAAAACCTAGACTAATACGATGGATTTTACTCTTACAGAAGTTTGATTTGGAAATACAGGATAAGAGGGGAGCTAAGAATCTCGCGGCAGATCATCTTTCAAGACTCGAAAATCCACATACCAAGGAGCTTGATGAACATGAAATAAATGATTCGTTTCCCGAAGAACAGCTCTTTTCTATAACACATTCTGAAGTACCCTAGTTTGCAAATATTGCAAACTATCTAGCAGCTAACATCCTACCAAAAAAATTTACACATCACCAAAAGAAGCGATTCTTTGCTGATGTGAAAAATTATTTTTGGGAGGATCCCTTTCTTTTCCGCATATGTGCAGATATGGTAATTCAAAGATGCGTTACAAGGACAGAGGCAAGCAAAATCCTGGAACATTGTCATTCAAGACCATCAGGAGGACACTACAGTGGTATTAAGACAGCACACAAAATACTCGAATCAGGTTTTTACTGGCCCACTCTATTTAAAGATGCCAATAAGTATGTTACCTCGTGTGACCAATGCCAAAGAATAGGTAATATCTCTAAACGTGATGAAATGCCTCAAACATATATGCTGTCATATGAAATATTTGATGTATGGGGTATAGATTTTATGGGACCATTCCTTAGTTCCTTTGGACATAAATACATCTTAGTAGCAGTTGATTACATGTCAAAATGGGTAGAAGCGAAAGCCTTACCTACCAATGATGCTAGGGTAGTAGTTAAATTTCTTAAGAAACTATATTCTCGATTCAGAACACCCAGAGCCATCATCAATGATAGGGGTACTCATTTTTGTAATACATAATTTGAAAAAGTTCTAAGGAAATATGGCGTATACCACAAAACAGCCACCCCATATCATCCTCAAACTAGTGGGCAAGTTGAGGTAGCAAATCGAGAGCTTAAGCACATTCTAGAAAAATAGTGGTATCAAATAGAAAAGATTGGGCAGTTAAAGTAGATGATGCTTTATGGGCTTATAGAACAGCATTCAAAACACCTCTAGGAACATCCCCCTACAAGCTCGTATACGGGAAAAGCTGTCATCTACCATTCGAGTTAGAACACAAAGCTTTCTGGGCAACAAAATTTTTAAATACTAACCTAAAACTTGCAGGAAAGAAATGAATGATGCAGATAAACGAGCTGGATGAATGGAGAACGGAAGCCTATGAGAACTCAAAGCTATACAAGAAAGCAACAAAGTGACGTCACGATGCTCGCCTCAAGAGATCAAAACATTTCGAAGTAGGGGACCTCGTCCTACTATATAATTCAAGGCTTAAACTATTCCCTGGGAAGCTAAAATCCAGATGGTCAGGACCATTTATGATCAAAACAATATTTCCATATGGAACCATTGAGGTAACTCATCCCACTAAAGGCACATTCAAGGTAAATGGTCACCGACTTAAAATTTATAATGGTGCAGATTTTGGAGATACGAGAGAGAAATTTATGCTCCATGAGCCTTCCTTTAGAACTGAAAATAGGGAGAGTCTAGCTTAAGACTATAAACAAGAGCTTGTCGGGAGGTAACCCAAACGCTAACCGCATTAACATTGTTTTGTAAAAGTCTAAACAAAAATGCGGGATCCTTAACACTACTGTAACTGCAGAAGTCGATGACGATGTACAAACAAGGAAAACTCTCTTCTTCAACACGATCATGACGAAAAAGACACGACCGTGCCTCATAACCTAGTGAGGCTACTGATATATCGAGCACGGCTGGACCACGGACATGCAAAGTGACCATGTAAACATACTGACTTATCGAGAACGGGCGTGTCAAATTATCACACGGGCGTTCTAAAAACCCTAAATCGTGCCCAATTCTAAGTAATCGTGAAAAGCACGGGCATTTCAAAATTTACACGGCCGTGTCGGGTGGCCGTGTTCTACTCCCTTATTTAAGGAAATTAACCGGAAACCCCCCATTTTAAACCCTAGACACAATTCTCAGCCTCCTTCCCCAAAAATTTCAACCATACCCACACCCTTCACCACCCAAAACTATCTCTCCCTAACTTCCCAAAGCATAACCAATCAAAACCACGACCTTTTCATAACACAACAGTGCTACTACATGCCCACGCCCGCCATTGCCGTGCTCCACCCGTGTTTGTCGCATACAACCATCCCTAATTCTTTTTTCCTGTATTTTTTCAATTACTTCCTCTTTATTTAAGAGTTCTATTTGATTTTAGACTCAAAAATTTGATTCATTTTGTTTAGTTTTCTAGTATTTTTACTTTCATCTTTCTCTTGATTGATTTATTAATGGTTTTATTCCAAGCCTTTTTCATATATTCTCTGTGTTAAACATTAGTTTTCTTTTATGGTCATTGCAGACTTGATATTATAGTTGCTAAATGTAGTTACCTTTGTTAATGTATTTAGTACTTAATCATGGTTTTAGTTAAGAATTGTTCTAAATGAATAATGAGAGTATGATTTTAGTATTTGTTCTTCAAAGAAGCATCTATATAGGACTATTAACTTTAACTATTATTAGGAAATTCATGGCTGTATAAAGGAGGTGTATGTCCTTTGATTATGTTGCAGGAAATATGTCATCATCACGTACAAAAAGGGCCGTTCCAAGCAAAAAAAGGAAAGGGCCTGGATCATCATCGAATCGCCAAACTAAACTCAAATCCCTTTCTCAATTTTTCCTAAGCAACACAAGAAGAGCATTACATGAAAATCAGAAAGAGACCTATTGGTACCGGTGGTGCATTGATTGGGATACCTTGAAGCAAGTCAGACTTGATGAGGATGTTCGAGCTCTCATCTCAACAGAACTATGGGAGAGATTTTTTACGATCATAGAGCCCACATACTTAGAACTCACTCTCAAGTTCTGTACCACATTCACCTTACAGATGGTCATGACACAATTTGATGACCCCGGCACAATTCGATTCGCCTAGGGGCAATATCGTCATCGGCGTGCTTCAATTCGGATCGGCACTTGGACTCTATACGCTAGAATTTATAGAGGAAAACCCACTGGACGACTTGAACCGAGAGCTCCACTGTACCCCTATCACATGTTGGCGCAGCCTAAAACCAACCAAACACGATTACAATCTGGGTCGCTCCAAAACAACTGCCCTCATCCCCGCTCTCAGGTACATTCATGCCATTCTTGCTCATACTATTACAGGTCACAAAGATAGCACTAGTGTTATCAACAAACAAGATGTTTATTTCTTGTCATGCATGTCTGAGGGACATGTCTTCGACGTAGCACATTTCATTACATGCATAATGCAAAGATCAAAAAGTAGCGCAGACGGAAAGGAATCCTGTCAATGGGCCCTTACATCACGAGACTAGCTCGACATTTCAATCTTCTAAACACCAACAATTAGATTACACCTCTCACACTGATAGGGAATATGGCACCACAAGGTATCTAGCCGATGCTCCATATAAAGATGATCAAACACCAGAGAGGCACCGATCCCCTTCAATACCGATTAGTGACACCTACAGCAGAAGAGGAAGCCGAGGACATTCTTGATAATATCCCACCACCATCGGAAGAAGCACAGACTCAGCACCACCAATATCGAGCAACACTTTCACTTTCAGACATAAATGCTCGCCTCAATTAGTTTGAGTCTTATTTTGCTGAGAACGCTCGGCGCCTAGATAGAATGGATGCCACCCTTTAACAAATTTGTCATCACTTTCACATATCACCACCAGCACCACCACAGGATCCGGCTATTGATGAGGACCTTTGAGTTCCTCTTAGTATATAACATTTAACTTTTATTCACCATTTCGTTTTTTTTTTATCCTTATTTTTAATTTTATTTTTAGACATTTTTTTTATGTTTTAAATTAGAATTGCTCTTTATAGTATATTATCCAATTGGTTATCTAATCTTCAAGTGTGCCTAATTTATATTTCATGGCAGCACTAAGTAGCTACAAACACACACTCCACCTACATAGCATTAGGAGTAAATCACTACTCTAAAAATCACCAATGCTAAATAACGAGCAATCCAAAATTCAGGAAAGTGTCACTTTCCCTTCTCTTTGATTTATCCCATTAATTTCATTATCTATCTTTGTACATTGAGGGCAATGTACATCTTAAGTGTGGGGTAATAGTGCCTAACTTTTTGCATAATTCTCAAAACCACGAAATTAGTCTTGATCTTAAGAATTATTCTCATATTATTAATTAGGATGAAATTTCTAATGACTTATGATTCTTATTGAAATGTTTTAGAGTAAGTCATAGTTAATTATGCATTGATGATTAAATTTGAAGAATACTAGAGAATCAAGTATGATGAGTCTATTTTTCAAGAAATAAAAATTGATAGGTTTTCGAACTAAATCCGAGTATTACTTTGAAATTTGAAATCTATAGGGATTGATGTCAAAAACACCCATAATTTTTGGTGAGATTTTGAGCCATATAGAGCATATATTCTTTTTCTTGCTCACTTTATTGATTATAAGTGTGTCAACTTTGAACTTTTATTCTAGAACTTGCCTCGTTTATACATGTCGAGACCACAATAATGATTTGATAAACTGAAATGATAAAGGCACCTAAGTTTACCCCATTCACTCCACTAAAAAGCCTAACCCTTAGTGAACCCCTTTGAATCCTAATAACCTTTTTATTGACTCACCCGCTAATATCAACCCAAAATCCTTTTATATTTGTTATCACCATTCTTTTGACTACCCTTTAATCGAGGTTTGATTTGATTAAATTATCGAATTATATTAGTTTCCGTAGTTACATTTATCATTTATGATGTAATAACTTAGTTTGTTCTTAAAAAAAAAATTAATCAAAGTTTAGAGCTCATGTATCTAAATTCCAATTGTTGAAGAAAAGCTCGTATTGAAGTATTATAGTATTCCTATTAGCTTTTAATTGATGTAAGTACTTATATTAGTTCATTGTTTCTAGTTAGGTAATTGGTTAATTTAATCTCGATTCTAACCTTCTAATTCAGGCTTTATCCACACCTTTAACCCTAGCCCCGTTACAACCCTAATAAAGACCTTTTGATCATTTATCATCTCATATACTGATGGTGGAGATTTGATTTTCAGGCAAGCATATGGGATTAACTTTTCAAGTTCGACTTAGAGTGCTTATTATTGAACCATAAACACTTTTCGAATGATTTGAGTGAATCTTTAGTGAGGATGTCGATCCTTGTTGGTTTTGAATCAAAGGTAATTACTTAGATAAGGGGAGACACCTACGGTTCCAGGCTATAAAGGTATGACTTATCGTAATTGAAACTTTAGGGCACTTCCAGTTAAATCATCCATGTATAAATTATCTATGAATTATGATGAGACAATATCGATAGGAATTATGAATTATGGAAAGTTCGTTTTAATTGTAAGTTGAAAATTTTGCTTGAGGATAAGCAAAAGCTTAAGTGTGAGGGTATTTGATAAACCGTAAAAGTAACATATTTTAATCCCACATTTAGTATGCTTTTGGATAAATTTATCCTTAATTTATGTAAATAGGTGCTCTTAATCCTTTCTTTTCGTGTCTTATACTCAAGAAAGCACCCAAGGATAAAAAGAACTCAAAACGGGCTTAAAAATGAACCAAAGTGGGCCGACCCAAGAAGACAGCACGGTCTGGACTTCATGCCACACGACCGTGCCTCGATAGTCATCTAGACCATGGCCTTACCCCTATTCACACGGTCGTTTTTCCCATCGATAAAGTCCACTCACGGGCGTGCCTAGTGATCTACATGGCCGTTCCCAAAATGGCAGAATCGAAACACGACCTCTACCCATATATTGCACGGACATGTCATAGCGGTACCTAAATTAACAGGATGGAGACACGGGCTGGACCACGATTTACATGGGCATGTCAAGGCTATGCTCTTGCCACGAAAAATAGTAATTTCACTCGAAATTGGATGCTTGGAGCCCAAAAACAATCCTAAGTCTATTCAAACACTTAGGATGAATTATACCCGAATTACGAGTACTTAGGAGCTAAGTAAAGCATCCCAAACGTATATATAAACAATTCAAGGCAGCAATTCAGGGGCGTCAGGTTTTAGCAGAGTTTTTCTACCAGAGCTTTACTCGTTTAGGGAATTACTCGAAGATAGCTAATTGATCTATCTCGAAGAGTCGGAATTCTACTCAAGACGGAGGATCTCCTCTTCAATTCATTCAGGGGGTTTTAAGGATTTCTTATGTTTTGTTTTATCTTTTCTCTTGAGATGTTTTCTTGTTTAATCATGAACTAAACCCTCGAGATACGAAGGGGATGAAACCTATGATGGATTTTGTTATTTAATTCTTTGGTTTATATGATAAATACTTAGTGAATTGTTCTCCTATATGAATAATTATTGCTTAAATTTATGGATGTGCTCGATGTGCTTGGAGGAGGAATAGACCACGCCTAAGAGTAGATCTAGCATAATTAAGCAGAGTTGATCAGGCGCCTAGAGATAGGGTTACGAGATTTTGCCAGATTAGGGTGAAACCTAATATGGGAGTCCATTGATCGATTTACTGCTTCCTTAGGGGGTTATTATAAGAGAACGAGAGTTCCACTAATTAACCTAAGGTTAGACGTTATTCACTTCGAGAGAAGGTTTAATATAGGTTAGGAAGTCTCACGGATCAAGCTAAGTAAAGAAATCATATGAATTGAAAAGGTAGATAATAAGTGAAGTCATAGGTGGATTCTTCCCGAAGGTATCATCTTTATCAATTGAGTTTTCTTCAAAGTCTTTTCCCAAAGTTTTGTTTCTTTTGTCTTTGCAATTAGTTTAATTATTTCATTTGTTTAATAAACCAATCACTCCATATTTTAGGCTAAATAATAGAAAGAAAGTGAGTAATAGTACTTTTACGTTCCTTGGGTATAAAGATATTCTTGCCTGAGCTATACTACTGTTCGATAAGTGCGCTTGCCTCTGTCATTGTCCCAGTCAGTCTACATGTTCGATCACTCTTTTATAAATATTAAAACTAGACTGTTTTGCAGCGATCACAATTCTACTTCAAACCCGCTTGAAAAAGGTTGTTATCGGGAAAAAGCCTGAGAATCTAAATCAAACAGAATGGGAAGAGCTTGATGAAAAGGCCTTGTCTGCAATCCAATTGTTCCTCGTGAATACGGTATTGCAGGAGGTATTGATGGAGAAAACCTCATCCGCCTTGTAGAAAAGGTTAGAAACTCTTTATCCGACTAAGTCTCTGGCTAACCGTTTAGTGTTGAAACAACATCTATTTACGTTTCGCATGAATGAATGTGAGCTTCTTAGAGATCACATAAGTCAATTCATTACTCTTTTAAATGATTTAAAGAATGTTGAGGTTCATATTGACGATGAAGATTAGGCTATACTATTATTGTCTCTTTTAGGGAGACCCTGATTTATGGCAGAGACAAACTCTCATTCGAAGATGTAAAAGGTCATTTGTTGAGTAGAGACAAACTTGACAATGAGTTTGGTTTGGATAGCAAGGCAGATAAGCAAGCTTCCATTTTGGTAGCATCAAAGAAATGAGACAAAAGGTGTCGTTATTGTAAAAAGTTAGGTCATGTCAAAGCAGATTGTTATAAACTAAGAAATAAAAGAGCTGCTGAAAGTAACGAGGAAGATGTAGTTGGTGCCAATTTGGCCGATGAAAGCGGTAATGATTTCTTGTTAGTGTCAACGAGAGATAACACCAAGCTCACGTCTGAGTGGATCCTAGATTTGGGATGTTCTTTCCACATATGTCTTATTATAGAATGGTTCTCCACATATAGTTTAGTTGAAGGTGGAGTTGTGCGCATGGGAAACGATTCATCTAGTAAGGTAATTGGTATTGGTACTGTTAAAATTAGGATACATGATGGGACAATTAGGACACTCTCAGATGTCAGGTATATACCTGATTTACTAAAGAATCTCATCTCCCTGAGTAGTTTAGACTTGAAAGGATACAAAATCAACATCGAGTCGAGCGGCATTAATGTAATAGCCCAAATTTCAGTTATATTAGAAATAGTGGTTCAAGACCATCAAATCTGACAAATGAACTCATAGATTGTATTATTTAATATTTACGAGCCAAATGTAGCTTTTAAAAGGTTTTGAAATAGTAAATTGTGTTTTATAAAGATTTATTTGGTCAAGAAATCGAGAAAAGAGGTATCGAGATCTCGGTGTTATAAACCCAAAGTCAAAAATATTTTATGAATATTTACGAATGTCAATAAAGTGGTATAAAAATTTCATTAGAAATTTTGACGTTTTGGTGGTTAATAAAATATAAAGGACTAAATTGAAAAGGTGTAAAAGTTACTAGATGGATTAAATAGCTTAATTGTCAAATGTGGAAGGACCTAAAGTGAAAATAAGCCCAAAGAAGATATTTTCAAGAATAATTGAGAAAAATCGGAAATGGTGAAATAAGGGTAAAATTGGAAAATTTCATACGATTTCGATTCAATCCCACCCAATCCCAATGCATGATTTGGACTCCAAAGGTCATTAAAGGAAACTTCTATAATCAATTTTGATATTTGAGCGATAAATGGTTTAAATCATACGTAAGTGTTCCGTACTCTCAGTAATGCCTCGTACTGTTCGACATCGAATCGGGTAAGGGGTGTTACAATTAAAGTATCTCGTGGAGCTCTCGTTTTGTTAAAAGGTACAAGAATGGCAGTCTTTATTTTCTGGAAGGTTCTATAGTGACCGGTGAAATCGGATGTCCCTCGTTCATTACGGAGTCGAAGTCAACTTGTTTGGAGCGGAGGTAACTTGGTCATAGGATGGAAAAACGTATGACCGTTTTGTTGAAGAGATGTTCTCTTTTGGATGCAGGTTTTGAAAAGTTAGGGCACTATGTTCATGAAAATCAGATCCGGGTTAGATTTGATTTTGCAGTGCACAAGTTGAAAGCTAGAAGTCTTCCAGCTTCTAAGCACAGATTCGAATCAGTTAATTCCCTGCATAGTTCAAGATAGGCCCATAGCGGGTTTTGGAAAAGATGGCGTTGTAAGAATTCGTGTCAAAGTGGAGATTGTTAGAGTTGTGTGACCCAAATTCTAAGAGATTGCTTGCAAGTCAAGTTAAACAAAATATATTTTCTTTTTAGAAGATTTAGTATTTATTAGTATAATATATTTAGCATTTATTAGCATAATTTGTTTGACTTGATATTTTAGCCTATAAATAGGTTCTCTTACAACCTTAGAAATACACACCCATTAGAGATTAGAACTCATAACACATTTAGAGAATTTTGTGTTTACGTTTTGAGGGTTCTTTATTTTTGGGTTTTCGGGGTTTAATTTTTATCTCCATCTTTTGTACTCTTCGTTCTTTTTCCATTATAGTAAAATTATCTTTACCCGTAGTTTTTTATTCTCTTTGGAGGAGTTTTTTCACGTTAAATTTGTGTGTTCAATTTCTCAATTTCTTCTGCTATTTTTACTTGTTCGTTGCTTAATCGGGACAATCCTAACAAGATTTTTTTTACGTGGACATTTTTCAAGCCAGTTTGAACTAGAATTGCTATCATCCAAACTTACCATAGATTGAAATTTGTCTCACCATCGAACTTCTCAATTTCAAACCTTGTTGCTACCATCTCTGAACGGGCTGATCTATAGAATTGAACTAGCTCTGATACCACTTGTGAAAAATATAAAGTCGGTAATGACAATATATATCGCAAAGAAAAGAGAAATAAAATAAAAAATACACAGATTTTACGTGGAAACCCTTTCGGGGAAAAAACCACGGGTAGAGGAAAAGAAAAAATTCACTATGTCAAATTTGAACCATTACAAGAGGAATAGACTATGTCTATTTATAGGCTTGTAAAACCCAATTCTAATCAAAGTAAAAATAAATTATGCTAATAAATACTAAATATATTATACTCATAAATACTAAATCTTCTAGAAAGAAGATATATTTTGTTTAACTTGACTTGCAAGCAATATCTTAGAATTTGGGTCACACAACTCTAACAATCTCCACCTTGACACAAATTCTCAACAAACAAGTTCTTCATCGCGAATTCTCAACGAACAAGTTCTCTACATCTTCCATAAAACCCCTTAAGGGTTTAACTTCAACAATGAACACCAACCAAGTCTAAGCAATGCTCAAACTTGGTTATAAGAAGTGACTTAATCATCATATCTGCAGGATTTTCATAAGTACTAATTTTTCTCACAACAATATCACCATGAGCAATAATATCACGAACAAAATGATACCGAACATCAATGTGTTTTGTTATTTCATGAAACATTTGATCTTTAGTAAGGAAGATGGCACTCTGACTGTCACAAAATACTGTGCTGATTTGAAGGTCTTCATTGAGCTCACTAAAGAGTCCCTTCAACCAAATAGCTTCTTTCAAGCCTTAGTAATCGCCATGTACTCGGCTCGGTGGTAGACAAAGCGACTGTGGTTTGTAAAGTAGCTTTCAATGATTGCACAACCTCCGATTGTAAAGACATAACCCGGTGAGAGATCTTCTTCTATCAAGGTCTCCAACAAAATCAGCATCAACATACCTAGTGACTCTATCTCTAGTTCTTCCAAACTGCAAGAAAACATAAGTAGTACCTCGTAAGTATCTTAAAATCCACTGAACTACTTTTCAATGTCCTTTACCGGGATTCGCCATGTATCTGCTAACTGTACTGACTGCATATGATAAATCTGAACGTGAATAAACCATAGCATACATGAGAGATCCCACAGCACTAGAGTGTGGAACATGTGACATGTACTCAATCTCATCATCTGATTATGGAGACAAAGCCGATGAAAGTCTGAAATGGGCTGCTAAAGAAGTACTAACAGGCTTAGCACTCTGCATATTGAACCTACAAAGAACTTTCTCAACGTACCCCTTCTGACTTAGGTACAATTTGCTTGCTTTTCTATCTCTGAGAATCTCCATACCAAGTATCTTCTTTGCTGGTCCCAAATCTTTCATCTCAAATTCTTCACTTAGTTGGGCTTTGACCTTTCTTATTTCTCCTTTATCTTTTGCTGCTATCAACATGTCATCAACATAAAGAAGTAGATACACAAAAGAACCATCCCTGTTTTTCTTAAAGTAAACACAGCTGTCAAAACTACTTCTTTTAAAATCACGAGAAGTCATAAAGGAATCAAACCTCTTATACCACTGTCTTGGTGAATGTTTCAAACCGTGAAGGGACTTTTTCAGCAAGCAAACATAGTCCTCTTTTTTTGAGACTGTAAAACCCTCTGGTTGTTGCATGTAAATATCTTCCTCAAGTCCTCCATGCAAAAATGCAGTTTTACATCTAACTGCTCAAGCTCCAAATCATGCATGGCAACAATACCAAGCAAAGCTCGAATCAAACTCTGCTTCACAACTGGGGAGAACACATCTGTGAAGTCCACTCCTGGAATTTGACTATAACCTTTTGTAACAAGCCTTGCTTTATATCTGGGTTCTTCAACTCCTGGAGTCCCTTCTTTCTTTTTAAACACCCATTTACAGCTAACAGCCTTTTTACCTTTAGGAAGTTTTACAAGATCCCATGTTCTCTTTTTGTGGAGTGCCTCTTCTTGCATAGCAAACATCCGCTTTTCTTAGTCTTCACAGCTAATTGCCTCAGAATAATTAGATGGCTCTTGGTTTGCATCTATATCTTCGGCCACATTTAAAGCATAAGCAACTAGATCAGCCTCAACATACTTCTTTGGAGGTTTAATTTCTCTTCTAGTTCTGTTTTTAGCGAAAGAGTATTATGGTGAAGAAGCAACTCTATTCTCAATTTTTGTACTGGTTTGAGGAGTCGACTCTGTATTAATTTGATGCTCCACCTGCTTTTGATTTTCTTTATTGGTAGAGTCTTTAAGAGATAAGTTAGGTAGCATAGCAGTTTCATCAAAAACAACATCTCTGCTAATCACAACCTTTCTATTTTCAAGACACCATAACTTATACCCTTTTACACCAGCTTTATTACCAAGAAAAACACATTTAATGGATCTCGGTTCCAATTTTCCATTATCAATATGAGCATACGTAGGACACCCAAAGATCTTTAAATTAGAATAATTAGCAGGATTACCAGACCATACCTCTTGTGGAGTCTTTTTCTCAATGACAACGGATGGAGATCGGTTGATCAAAAACATGCAGTAGAGGCTGCTTCAGCCCAAAACGACTTTGGTAAGTTAGAATTTGACAACATACATCTAACCTTCTCCATGATTGTTCTATTCATTCGTTCTGCAATGCCGTTTTATTGTAGAGTATGACGAACTGTCAAGTGTCTTAATATCCCTTCTGACTTGTACAGTTTATTGAACTCATCAGAGCAAAACTCTAAGCCATTTTCTATTCGGAGGTATTTTATTTTTTTTCCGTCTATTTTTCAATCATAGTTTTCCAAGACTTAAATGCGAAAAACACATCGCTTTTCTGCTTTAGGAAGAATGCCCAAACTTTTCTAGAAAAATCATCAATAAAAGTTAGCATATAATTAGCTCCACCTCTTGAAGGCACTCTTGATAGCCCCATAGATCGAATGAATATACTCCAATGTTCCCTTCATGTTATGGATTTCTCGGTGAATCGAACTCTCTTTTGCTTCCCAAAATGCGGTGTTCACGAACTTGGTTTGCAAATTCTTTGCCCATCAAGAAGTCCTCTTTTTCTCAATTCTGCCATGCCATTCTCACTCATATGCCCTAGGCGCATATGCCAAAGTTTAGTAATATCATTATCTGACAAGGAAGAGGAAGTGAAAGCTACATCATCAATAACAGTAGAACCCTGCAAAACATACAACTTGGCAGTCTTTCTCTGCCATTTCATCACAACGAGAGAACCTTTGGAAATCTTTAAAATCCCACTTTCAACTGTGTATTTGTACCCTTTTGAATCAAGAGTACTTAACAAAATTAAATTTCTCTTCAATTTTGGAACATGCCGTACGTCACTAAGTTCTGAAAACTCCATCAAACATCTTAACTTTAATTGTTCCAACACCTGTGATTTTACACGAAGCATTATTTTCCATCAAAACAACACCTTTAGAGACTGTTTCATAATTTGTAAACCAATCTCGATTGGGACTCATGTGGAAGGTGCAGCCTGAATCAAGTATCCACTCCTCCCTCACTTTAGAATTGTTGATAGAAGCGACTAGAAGTTCACCATCGTTGTAGTCTTCTACAACATCAGCTTCACCAGAATTTTTTGGTTATTTTCCCTTTTGATTCGTAGCCTCCCTTTTAATCTTGTTCTGTAACTTATAGCACTCAGATTTAATGTGCCCTTTCTTCTTACAGAAGTTGCAAGTTTTACCTCTGTTTGAAGACTTCGATCTACCCTTATATTTACTGCGAGAATTTCGTTCATGTGTCCTTCCACGATCATCATCAGCATTCAAATCTTGTCTCTCATGAATAATGAGACCCTCTCCCTGAGAGTCGGATTTAACCACAAGATGTTTCATCTTATCATACGAGGTCAAAGAATCATAAACCTCATCAACTGTGAGAGAGTCGCGGCTATATAAAATCGTGTCTCTGAAGGTTGAATAAGACGGGGGCAACAAACAAAGTAGAATCAACCCTAGAACTTCCTTATCATACTAAACCTCCATAGCCTCCAAGTTTGAGAGAATTTCTTTAAACACTGTTAAGTGTTCATGCACAGACGCACCTTCCTCCAAACGATGAGCATAAAGATGTTGCTTCATATGCAACTTGTTGGTTAGAGTTTTCGACACACATATTTGTTCTAGCCTCTTTCATAATGCAGTGGCGGTCTTCTCCTTCATCACATCCTGTAAAATTTTGTTAGACAAATGTAGATGTAATTGTGTTAACGCCTTTCGATCCTTGTGCTTCTTCTCTTCCTCCATCAATGTTGAAGGCATCTTATCTACCCCTAGTAGGGCTTCCTCTAAATCCATCTGTGCTAGAACTGCCTGCATCTTTATCTGCCATAATGCGAATCTGGTGTTACGATCTAACAGCGGAATTTCATACTTCAAAGATGCCATTATAGTGATCGATATGAAAAACCTAGAACCTTTGATACCAATTTGTGAAAAATATAAAGTCGGTAATGACAATATATATCGCAAAGAAAAGAGAAATAAAATAAAGAACACACAAATTTTACGTGAAAACCCTTTCGGGAAAAAACCACGGGCAGAGGAGAAGAAAAAATTTACTATGTCGAATTCGAACCATTACAATAGGAATAGACAATGTCTATATATAGGCTTGTAAAACCCAATTCTAATCAAAGTAAAAATATATTATGCTAATAAATACTAAATATATTATACTCATAAATACTAAATCTTCTAGAAAGAAGATATATTTGTTTAACTTGACTTGCAAGCAATATCTTAGAATTTGGGTCACACAACTCTAACAATATTTATGGCAAAAAAATCATGCAAATATGATGTCTTAATCAATTTAACACAAAATTAATATCATTTAGCATTCAATTTCACACTCACATTTATCTTAAGTAATTAAGCGAATCTACGTATTTTCTTATTAGAATCAAGTCATGGAATGAAAATTTTCCTACTGTTTAGATGCTTTAAAGAATTGAGAAAGTAGTCATTAAATTTTATCAAATGAAAATATCATGCAATAAGGAGAAATACAACTCACGTATAAAGACAAGCAAGAGGCCAACACATTTTACCACAGGCAATGATCATATATCAATTCAACTCCCCCCTCTCCCGAACTTAATCCATAGTGGTGAGAGAACTTCCTTAGCAACGCAATGGGGCGATGATGCAAGGGGCCACAACAGAGTCCAATCCTATTCAAAAGTAAAATAAATTAGAAATAACTAGAAAAAAAATAAAGATAAATAAAATTATTAAAATAAATAAGAAAATAAAATAAAATTGGGTTGCCTCTCAAAAAATGCCTTTGTTTAATATCGTTGGCTCAACATTTTTCATTGTTTGACTCAAGTTGGATATGTAATCTGAATTTCTTTCACATCTTGAGGTTGAAGCTTTTGATGGTCTTTTGATAAGAAGTTAAGGAGACCAAAGCGATCAAATAGTGGTGTTGATTCCCATGTTAGTGATTGCCAAATAGGCGATGATATTTCGTGTTATCGGTGTCATCCTCTAGAGGCTTTAGCACATTTGTTTTGTACATTGGATCCCACAATTTTTCTTCAACCACAAGAATTTCTCCAAGTTGACTCGATTTTTCCTCATTGGCATTCTTGCAACGCAATAGAATTGATTCAATTTCATCATGCAAGTTCAAAAATCCTGTGTCACAGAATTAATTGCATCCTCACTGCATACCTTATACACTTCACTAGGATGTTCTAACGAATCATAAAAATTAAATTTAATAGTCTTACCATTGAACTCCATAGTAATTGTGCTCGTTAAATATGTCTATTTTGGTTCTTAGCTTGACAATTTTTCTTAATTTGGTCTCTAAATTTAAATTTCATTAAAGTATGATGATGTGATACTATAAGATTATATAACGTCATCATTTGAAAAATTAAATTTTTTATATAAAATTTAAAAGATACAAAAGATTTGTTGAAAAATTATAAAGAAATTTTTAAAAAAATTAAAATTTTAAGGTGATGAGACGTAATCTCAAAGTATTATATCATCATACATTAACAAAATTCTAATTCATGGACTAAATTAAAAAAAAAAACTGTCAAATTTCGAGATAAACATGGAGAAAAATTTTAATACTAAAATGAAAAAATTATTAAATTCAAAGGCCCTAACAAATAAAAAAGTTTTTACAATTATCAAGTTAAAAGACACTATTTTGTCTTCTCTTTTTCTTTAACACATTTTGCCTACTCTCAATGAAGTATAAAATTTACTTTTAATTTCTCTTAAAAATTAATAATTTAATTGAAGTCATTTAATTAATTTATTAAATAAAATATATTCTTTATATATATAAATTATTTAATTTAATATTTTTAACATAAATCTTTAAAATTTATTAATTTTATCTCCAATTTTTTTACTTTGTCGGAAAAGAGTGAGAATTTTGAAGTATTGCATGGAAGGCAAAGAGACGCGGTTTTAGAGCAGTGTGACAGAGCAGCAACAGCTGTTCTTTCTCTCTCTCTCTCTTTTTTTTTTTTTGTTCGGTTTTGCTTTTTTCTAGATTGCTCAATGCGACAGAGTTCTACTATTTAGACAGCACGTTTCTAATCTTGACTGATGTGTTAATTTAACTTCGTCACCATTTCTTTTCTTGGTTAAACTACACAATTAATCATAAAATTATTAATAAGATTTTGTTTTATTAATTCAACTTTAAAAAGTTACAAAATAATTATTAAATTATTTAAAAATTTTATTTTAAGTCACTGAAGCTATTGTGCTGTTAATTTTTCTTAAAAAAAGTCTAACTAACAAGCTCCAAGAGACGATTCGACGATCAATATAATAGATCTATTGACAAATAAAAGAACATACCTTATATCTAAGTTGATTTGGCGGTCAATGTTAAAGATCAGAAAAAAAGTTATTTGAATTTTAATTTGCCGATTTATGATATTTAAAATTGTTTCATGAAAAAAATTGAACCGTAGAAAAAAAGTGGAACGAGAGCTTTCGATTGGTATAGATGATGCGAACAAAAAAGGTCACATAATAATAATTTTAGTAATCTAATAATTTAAATAAAATTTTTTATAATTTAATAATTATTTTTAAACTTTTTATAATTAAATGACTAAAATAAAAATTTATTTATAATTTAATGATTAAGAGTGTAGTTTACCGCATAAATTTTATATGCATTACAGCACACCCAAAAAGCTCATTAAAAAAAAAAAGGCTGCAGATCCTTGAAGTTGCCTCTGAAGAATCCTATGTTTCCCTCTTTTTCTTTCTTTTTAACTCACATGATTACATTAATTAAACAAAAGGGTTTTCTATTTTTGCCTTATACAATCTATTTTTTTTTGTCATAAGATATCATTTCCTACAAGGGAAGGATTAAGGGTGTTAAAGATTAAGGTTAAAATTTAATGTCAACTCCCATTTCCATTAAAAGTTTGCAAATTGACAGTTCGTATTAATCATATTTGAATTCCACATGTTTGGTAGAAAATATTAATTATACCTGCAGACGATGGGGAGAACTGTGGGGTTTTACCATGAAGCAGGAAAGTAATTATTATCGTCAGCCATGTCCATATATATTCATATGTGGAACCATACTTATTGACCAAATGGATCTTTCCAAGTGTGAAAACCCAAGCCTCCCCCCATCTATAAATATTAAAGCAACGTCCTCCTTTTCTCCCCCACATTCAGTTCTTGTATCATTATTTCGTTGCTTTCATCAATTTAGAAAAGAAAAAAAGAACAAAGAACCCAAACCCAAAAGCTACACAAAGCACGTTTCATCCTTCTACTAAAGCATTGCTTCAGTATTCTGCAATCTGCAAACTTTGCCAATGGTGAAGACTGAGCACAAGATCCAACCACATCAGTCAAAGCAAATGGCATCACCATCATCATCATCATTATGCAAAAAGAAGTACAAGGGTGTAAGAATGAGGAGCTGGGGTTCATGGGTGTCAGAGATTAGGGCTCCAAATCAGAAAACAAGGATTTGGTTAGGATCGTATTCAACACCAGAAGCAGCTGCTAGAGCCTATGATGCTGCACTTTTATGCCTCAAAGGTTCCTCAGCAAATCTCAACTTCCCACTTACATCCTCCCATTACATTCCCGATTCCATCATGTCTCCCAAGTCAATCCAAAGGGTTGCTGCAGCTGCTGCGAATAGCTTTGTTGATGACAATCCCGCCGCCGCTGCCACCCCTCTAATATCTCCATCACTTGCGCCCTCCACATCCTCCACCACTTCTTCACCATCTAATCAAATCGATGATGATGAGTTCTTTATACAAGCTCTTGTGGACGAGCCTGTTTCTATGATGGAACCATGGTACTCTTTTGACAGCCTGCAAATGCAATCTCCCAAGTTCGGTGATCAGGTTTTTCATGTAACCCCATTTGATCCACCGTCCATGACAACGATCGATGATCTTTATGAGGAAGCTGGCGATATTAGTCTATGGAGTTTTTGCTAAAAAAAAAACCCAAACACAAAAGCAAAGTCAAGCCGTTAATTAGTACTACCATTTATTACACCATTCATTTTGTTCATTTGATTTCATTATTTATATATTACACCATTCTTTTTTGTTCATTTGGTTTTCTCTTCATTGAATGATCTTCTTGGGCTTGAAGATGTTACAGACAAGAACCGAAATCCTTTTTCTTTTTTCATACTTTCAGTTAGGAAAAGAAATTCCACATGAAGATGACAACATTTTTAAGGAACCTCAAATGGGGGATTTCATTTTCAATATAATCAATTTATGTGTCAATTATGAAAATGAAGTGTGTCAAATATATATTCAATGTTATCAATAACAATAAGAGGAAAAAAAAGTTGCTTAATATCTATACCTATAGCTAATCATCCAAACTCCAAACCTCTCTTGAAATCGGATAGGTTGAAAAAGAAATATAGATTTAGCCTAGATAAGTTTTTCCCTTTATATTACGTATAAAAATTAAATATAATAATATAGTATCAAGGAAAATTTGTTATATAATTCCTTATTAAATGATTAAATTTGAAATTAATTTATGGTAAAATTGTTCAAAATAAAAAAAATTATATTTAATCCCTTAAAATTGATGAAACTATAAATTAATACATTATAAAATTATATTTTAATTTTTCAAAATTTATTATTCAAGTCTGACTTCCTAAAAGGATTTATGGAGTCTGCTTGAATAATATAATTTAAATAAAAAAATATTTTTATATTTAGAAATTTATAATAAAAGAAAATTTTAATGATAGTAAAATGTATGTAATTAGTAAATATTAAATAAAAATAATTATGATTTTTTTATAATTATATATTAGGGATGGGGAAAAATGATTATATTTTTAAAAATATAAAAAGAATGAGAAAACCTAAATGGGCTAGAGAAAACTATTTATCACTATGGTCAGATTTAGACAATTTAAAACTCATATATATTTCTAATTAAGCTTAAATACCACTACGTATGATATTGTTATTATGCATGAATCCAACCCAAATTCAACTTGGTTCTGACAATAAACCCTTTAACAGCCTGAGTGAGCAAATATTGTTACAAGCTTAAGAACTTTTTAAGTTTGGATCTTTCTAAGTAATTTTGTTGAAAGGAGGTTGGCCTCATATCCTCAATGAAAATTATTGTCTTATTTGGGGGTTTCATCTTTTGTATCTTAAGGAGAACTCAAAAAGATTCACGGAATTTAAAGAGCAACTCAGTTGATGCAAATACGATCTACAAACTTATAGGAGAAGTGGCAATATTATCAGAAATATTAATGATACATGTTATGTCTGTGGGGACTAAATCATTAACCAAGACTAATACCTAAAGTTAAATACTCTCAAAATTCTGGGAACTCCTTTAAGCTCCCCTTAAAATACGAAAAACAAAATCTCTCAATAAAATAATACCTTTAATTGAAGGTCCAAATCCAACCTACCCTCAATAAATTTATAAATATTTATCTGTAAAAAAAATTAAATTAAATAGTTACTGCTTCCTGGGGTCTTAAATAAAGATGAGCTAGCAAAACCAAGAAATGATGAAAATGGGTCATGAGTGATGGAATTATTACATTTGGGCATGAATCTGATCATCAAGTGTCTGAACCATTTGGCTGAAGCCAAAGATTTCAGATGTCATGTCTCCTTGTGAAATGGAAGGCATGGGGTCCCATCCCCTAAATATTTCCCTATACACTGTATTTGTTTATACTTGATACCTTCCATCTCTGTCTCCAATATGAGATATTAGGGTTTATTGTTTGGAATTTTTTAAAATAAATTTTGAATATGATACGTGACATAAATATAATATGAAAGAATAATATGATAAAAATAAATTTATTTAAAATTTTAGTATTCAATAATTACATTAAATTTTAATTTTTTATCATAATATTCAAAACTGAAACCTTATTTAAAAGATATTACTATTCTTATAATTAGTCTCAGTAAAAATAAATATTTTGAATCTGTGAATGTGTTCCCATACGAATTAATAATGTTATTAAATTTTTACTTTGAATACAATTATAATAAGAAAACGTTCCCAGAATATGATACCATACGTGAATTACTAGATGAGGGATGAAGAAGGTTTAAGTCAAGCACATGAAAATTTCTACAGAACAATTTGAAAGGGCTATGAATTATTGAGAACACAAACATGTGATTTTTAGAACATCACTCAATCAGAGATTTGAGTATTCCCCTAAATTTATTAATGTCTTAATTTAATCTTTGTTCATCAAATGGGTCCTTTCTTTTTCTTTTTTCTTTTTCAATAATCTCCTAAAATTATTAAAAAAAGAAATTCGAATTTCTATTTTCAAGCTCAATATTTGTTAGTTTTAAATCGTTTTGTATAAATTTAAAAGGGATGAATTAACGAGATCAGACAGTTTTTTTTTTTTTAATGTAGATTGATTGATGTAATTAAATTAACTTAAAAATGGAAGTTATGCGTTTTCTTGTCCTCGTTATATTTCATTTTTTTAAGTAATCTTTCCTCCTTACAAAAAGTTAGATCCAACATTGGTCGTGACAGCAATGATACGGGGTTTGGACTCATTAAGACAAACAACATTAATTAAGCTAAATTTGTTTAAAAAGCAATAATGGAGATATTTATTTACTCAACCTTCGGATTTACACTCATGTTTCAGTTTCTTTTTCATACACTATTAATGGATTTTTTTTTATTAATGCATCTGTACCATTTTTAAAATCTTTGATTGAATTGATATCATGAGTCAATCGGTATTAACTCGCTTAAGAAATGATTAAAATATTTTTTTTTCTTTTTACAAAATAAACTATATTACTATAAGGAAATTTTATCTTTTATATAAAATCAATAAAAGTCAATGGTAAGGCTTGAACTTAAAAAAACCTAAAAATTTGGAGCAAATTAATGAAATTTTGTTTATGAAATTATGAATTACAACCTTTTGATTCTTTTTTCAATGGAGCTTCGGTCCAATGGTTGTCTAGATTTGATCTTGGAAGGGATGAGGGTTGCTTCAAGAATTTTTGAGACTTGATCTTGAAAACGGGTTTGGAGAGTTAATTGCTTGAGAATTTGATTTGATATGGATTCAAAGGCCTTCAAGACTTGATCTTGAACCAATGAAGTTCTTTTTAAGGGCTAGAGATACTTGATCTTGAAAATGGGTTTGGAGAGAGTTTGGATCCGATAGTTTTCAAGAATTTGATCTTGGATGGTTGAATCTGTTTCATGGGTCATTAAGACTTGATTTTGAAGAGTGAGTTTTATCTCCTTTGTGTTGATGCAATCAGATTGGGAAGAGATTTGATCTACTAGTCATTTAGACTTTATCTTGGATCGATGATTCTGCTTCAAGGGCCTTCTAAACTTGATCTTGGAAATAAGTTTAATCTTTTTTTTTTAGTTGAATAGGATTGAAGAACAATTTTCTTCAAAGTTGATGCAATGTTCTTCAGAATTTTTTCAATTTATTCAGAGATTTCTTGATGTGGAAGTATGCCTTATATTTCGACCAAAACAGTGAGTGACATCGTGATGAAGGAAGACTCTTCATCCCGACTAGAAGAAATGTCTTCGCCTCGACAATGCGATCGTTATTCGTCCTGATGACACAAACACCACGTTACAACGTGTTCTTAACTTTTTTTTTTTTTTTCTCTCGATTTAGTTTCCCACTTAACCTCTAATTAACCTAGGGATATTCTAGTCATAAATGCTACGAATTTTAGTCTATAAATAGGTCTTAGTTACCCTAGGTTTAAAATAACAAAAAATATACAGATTGAGGGAATTATGTGTTTTTGATATTGAAGGGTTTTTTCTTTCGGGGTTTCGAGTTTTCCTTATTTTGATCCTCTCAATCTTTGTACTTCTTTTATATTAGTGAAATCTCTATTTGCATGTGCTTTTTTATCCTCTTTGTGGAGTTTTTCTACGTAAATTTATGTGTTCGATCTTTTTAATTTCTTCTTTATTATTCTTGTTCGTTGCTTATATTGGTTTATCCTCTAACAAACTGGTATCAGAGCTTAGTTCAATTTTTGAATTCAACTCGTTTAGAGACGACAACAATAAGGTTTGATATTGAGAAGTTCGATGGAATAGCAGATTTCAATTTGTAACAAGTTTGAATGACAACAATTTGGTTCAAAAAGGTCTGAAAAAGGTCGTTACAGGTAAGAAGCATGGGAATATGGATCAGTCAGAATGGTAAGAGCTTGATGAAAAGACTCTATCTACTATTCAATTATGCCTCATGAATAATGTGTTACAAGAGGTTCTGATGGAGAAAACAACATTTGCATTTGGAGGAAACTTGTAACACCTTAAACCCGGCTTAAACGTCCAGGCCAAGTTCGTGAGTTACATTATTCATTCTAAAGATCACATTAGATAACGCAATCAAATTAAAACATTAATCTCACAACATTCAACACGACGGTAATTTAAAGACATAGTCTTCCTAAATTCATAACATCATAAAGAAAATATTCCTACTAATAATAATACTAGGAACAACATTTAACATCGGACCGAGCTTTTGCGACACCGACTCGGTCAAGTCTGATTACTACCTGAAATTCAACAATAACATGATGAGTCATGAACTCAGTGCGTAAAACGGAATGAAATGCAATAAAGGTAACTTATAAGAATTTCTAATTCAGAGATTCAATTCAATATAGAAGCGTGTTCATTCTATGTTCAGAGCAGAGATTCTACATATGTATATATGTATTATTCCAGTTCAGAAATAGTCCAGATCAGACTCGAATGCAATGTCCTTATTCCATCCGCTACATACCGATTTCAGCCATCCCAGCACACCACTATGGACATTTAATGCCCATCCATCCCTGTACACCTTGATAGTGTTCAATGACACTTTCACAGAAACACAGCTTAGTTGCTAGCTCAATAAGCGACAAGCTCCAGAATCAGAATGTTACTTAATGTGGCATAACCACGGTTTCAGTACAGACTCCTATCTTCTTCACAATCTCCCACCACATATTAATGCAAAATGCAGTAGTACATATCACATGTTCAGTCATACCAATACAATACATAATTAATTATGCAGTTCATTAACAGAGTAGTATTACAATACACATTCAAGTATGTGACTCAATAGTCAGTGTCATACAAGGAAATTCAATCATTTATATATCGAGGAAACTAATATCAAAATTAGGCAACCTTTTGGCCTAAAAAATAGTTCTCGGATCCAACATACTGCCACACGGCCTAGGCACACGCCCATGTGCCTTGGCCGTATGGATTTTAAGTACCAACAGTAAGTCACACGGCCTGGGCACACGCCCTTGTCCCTGGCCGTGTGGTTTTATACTATGAATAATGAGTTACACGGCCTGAGCACACACCTGTGTCCCTGGCCTTGTGGTTTTATACTATGAACAGTGAGTTTACGGCCTAGGCACATACTCGTATCCCTGGCCGTGTGAATCTTGCATTAAAATGGCCACATATGGCCTAATTACACGCCCGTGTGGTCACCGTGTGGGTTTTATTCAATAAATAGTGAGTTATACGGTAGTTCGCACTGTCTACCACCACACGCGTGTGGAGCACACGGCCTAAACACATGCTCGTGTGCCTAGCCATATAACGTTGATAGCCTCTATTTTTGGTGATCCGAAACTTGAAAAGTAGAGTTTTGACGCACTTGGTATGATTTTGACAGGAAAATGATACGGAGACTACCCGAACCTAATTATCCATTCCACAATAATAACATCATCAATTCCAACGTTCATCAAAAATCACTTATCGTTAACATACGTCAAAAGGTTTGACACCATTCTATTCCAATTCGCACACTTACCTCGTACGAAACAAGAAGAATCAGCCTAACATGGCGTATTACTGTCTTTGGCAACACCCTTGCCTAAATAGAGTAGTAAATCGAGCGTTTAACAGTAAATTAACTAAACGACAAAGTCTTATTTTGACAGAAAATAATAACAGAATGAAAAGTATAACAACAGGAAATTACAATGGAACTTACACTAAATTGGTCTTACAAGCAACTATGCTTTACAACCACACGAGATCGATTGTAGGAATTTAAGAAAAGAAAGAAATTTTGAGAAAAAGAAGCAAAAATTAAAGAACTAGAAGTAAAAGAAAAAGAATGATTACTTTTTCCTTAGACTACTTAAACTAACCACCACCATTCCTAATATTTGTAAAAAAATAAATTCCTAATGTGTACGATGGGATTTGAACTCGGAACCAGACAGAATACAAATAAATGCTTAACCAGTGAACCAGCAGACTCATTCTTGTCATCCTTACATATAAGATTGAACTTAAACGGGTAGTGCATGCTTGTGGGTTGATTCTAAAACAAAAAAAACTTTTAATTACGTGACTTAAACTCCAAACCTTAAACTCAATCATAGAACACAGAACCACAGATATAAAAATTAATTATTATCGATTTTCACAAACAAGTTTCTAAGATTTTGGGGCGTTACAACCCTCTCCCCTTAAAAGAAATTTCAGCCTCGAAATTTTACCTGAGTCGGATAGATACGGATACAACCGTCAAATTGATTATTCTGGTTCCCACGTGGCTTCCTCAATACCTTGATTCCGTTAGAGAACCTTTACTAGAGGAATAGTTTTCTTCCTCAACATTTTAACGTCACAATCTAAAATTTGTACAGGTTCTTCCTCGAATGTTAAATCCAATCGTAACTCAATCTCATCAACAGGGACAATATCCGATGGATCCGATCGATACCGTCTCATCATCGAGACATGGAATACATCGTGAATCCGATCTAATTCTGGCGGTAACTCTAACTGATATGCAACAGGACCAACTTGCTTCAGAACACGGTAAGGTCCGATGAACCTTGGGCTTAGTTTACCCTTGCGACTAAAGCGGAGAACCTTCTTCCAATGCGACACT
Source organism: Gossypium rotundifolium (assembly GCA_025506655.1). Classification (NCBI taxonomy): domain Eukaryota; kingdom Viridiplantae; phylum Streptophyta; class Magnoliopsida; order Malvales; family Malvaceae; genus Gossypium; species Gossypium rotundifolium. The sequence goes on from CP106727.1 coordinate 193,165,819, forward strand.
TTTAGGAACACCTGGTCACCTATCGAAAACTCAATATCCTTTCTTTTTAAGTTCGCATAAGACTTCTGCCTATCGGAGGCTGCTTTCAGACGATCCCGAATCACTTTCACTATATTTTCAGTCTTAGATACCAGTTTAGGATCGAACACCCGACGTTCACTTAATTCAGTCTAACATAACGGTGTGCGACACTTACGACCATATAAGGCCTCGTAAGGTGCCATGTGTATACTAGATCAAAAACTATTATTATACGCAAATTCAACCAATTGTAGATACTTTTCCCAACTACCCTTTAAGTCTATCACACAACCTCGAAGCATATCTTCTAATATTTGAATAACCCGCTCTGACTATCCATCAGTCTGGGGATGATACGCAGTGCTGAAATTGAGTCGAGTGCCTAAGGCTTCGTGGAGTTTCTTCTAGAATCGCGAAGTAAATCATGGATATTTGTCAGAAATGATCAAGACCTAAATTTCGTGTAGTCTTACTACTTCGGCGATATACAGTTTAGCTAATTTATACAATGAGTAATCTGTTCGGATAGGAAAGAAGTTTGGTCAATCAATCAACAATGACCCAAACTGAATCTTTCTCAGTGGGGGTTAAAGGCAACCCTAAAACAAAATCCATTGTTATCCGCTCCCACTTCCACTGAGGAATCTTAATTAGTTGCAGCAACCCGGATGGAAATTGATGTTCTTCCTTAACCATTTGACATGTCAAACAATGAGACACAAAAGCTACCACCTTTCATTTTAGTCCAGGTCATCAATAAAGTTATCGAAGATCCCGATACATTTTATTCCCACCAGGATGCGTAGCATAGGGACTGTTATGCGCCTCCTGTAGGACTGGACGTCTTAACTCATTATCATTAGGTACACAAATCCACCCTTTGAAGCATAACACGTTATTATTATTCATGTTAAAATCGGTGTTCTCGTTTGAACCCACATGTCTCATTCGTTGCACCAAGGTCTCATCGTTTAGTTTTTTAGCTCGAATCTACTCCACCCAACTCGGTTTAATCTGAAGTTCAGCCAAAAGTCTTCTATCCCCAACCAAACTCAGACGAGCGAACATTGCTATCAAGTCAGTCACCGCTCTACGGCTAAGAGCATCGGCTACTATATTTGCCTTCCCGAGATGGTATTCTATAGTGCAATCGTAATCCTTAAGTAACTCAACCTATTGGCGCTGACGAAGATGTAACTCTTTCTATGTTAACAAATATTTGAGACTCTTGTGATCGGTATAAATAACATACCTTTCACCATATAAGTAATGTCTCAGATTTTTAAAGTAAACACAACAGCAGCTAGCTCTAGATCGTGAGTAGGGTAGTTACCCTCGTGCGTCTTAAGTTGTGGCGACACGTAGGCTACCACCTTACCGTCTTGCATAAACACACATCCTAACCCGACATGTAAAGCATCACTATACACCACAAACTCCCATCTCGATTTTGGTTGAACTAAAATAAGAGCTTCTGTCAGAACGGACTTGAGTTTATCAAAACTAGACTATTATCCCTCAGACCACACGAATGGAGTATTCTTACATAATAGCTTCGTCGAGGGTGATGCAATTAGAGAGAACCCTTCAATGAACCTTCAGTAGTACCTGGATAGACCCAAGAAGCTACGAAGTTCAGACAAGTTTTTCACTATTTTCATTCAACAACCACATCAATTTTCTTGAGATCAACTCGGATTGCTTCCGCCGTCACCACATAACCCAAAAAGGCGACCTTCTACAATTAAAACTCATACTTGCTGAACTTGGCATACAACTATTTTTCTCGTAATATCTAAAGTACAACACGCAGATGTCCATCGTGCTCCGTTTCAGTTTTAGAGTAGATCAAGATGTCATCGATGAAAACTACTACAAATTGATCTAGATATGGTTGGAACACTCGATTCATTAAGTCCATAAATGCTGCAAGAGTATTCGTTAATCCGAAGGGCATAACTAAAAACTCGTAATGTTCATAATAAATTTTGAAAGCAGTTTTGAACACATCAGTCTCTTTGACCTTGAGCTGATGGTAACCCGAGCGTAGGTCAATCTTAGAGAAGAAGGACGCTCCCCGAAACTGGTCGAACAAGTCATCAGTCTTTGTAACAGATACTTATTCTTGATCGCCAACTTATTCAACTGTCTATAGTAAATGCACATTCTCATCGATCCATCCTTCTTTTTAACGAACAAAACCGGTGCTCCCCATAGAGACACACTCGATCGAATAAATCCCCTATCAAAGAGTTCCTATAATTATGCTTTTTATTCGGCCAATTCTTTCGGTGCTATGCGGTAGGGCGCAATGGACACTGGACCAGTACCTGGTAACAAATCAATTCTAAATTCCACATTTCTTTCCGAAGGTACACGGGCAATTCCTCTGGAAAGACGTCCGGAATTCCCTCACAGTGCGGATATCTCTTACAAAAAGCTTTTCGGGAGTAGAATTAAACACGTAAGCAAGGTATGCCTCGTACCCCTTTTAGACTAACTTATCGCTATAATAGCGGAGATTACATTAGAGAGATAATCTCGATGCTCACCAACCATAACCACCACGTTATTCTCAGTTAGTCTTAGGGTTACCCTCTTGTTTGCACAGTCTAAACTGACTTGATATTCAACAAGCCAATCCATTCCCCAAATCAAGTCAAACTCATTAAAGGGCAATTCCATTAAATCAGTAGGAAACACTATGCCCTGAAGTTTTAGGGGTACCCGCCTGTATACTCTATCAACCCGAATTAACTGACCCAACGGACTAATCACAAAAAATTCTCTAGTAGTATTCTCAGTAGCTAAACCCAGATTTACAGAAATAACATTAGCTATATACGAGTGAGTAGACCCAATATCAACTAGAGCATAATACGAAACATAATGTATAAAGAAGGTACCTACAATGACAGTAGTATCATCGCTCTCCTCGGCGTATTTCACAGCATAAAACAGTGCCACTAATGAGCCTCAACCTAACCTGCACCTCTAGCCGGTGCTCTCTAACCCCTCCTAAATTCGTTACTACCACTACTAGTACCACGACCATGAAATGGTTGCTGAGCCTCTCTCGGAGGCCGAACAGAATTCAGAGCCAGGGTATGTGCCACAGCTGGCACTGAATCAGATCGACGGGGGCAATCTTTAACTTGGTGCTCCATCGAACCACAACGAACGCACGCTCGCCAATTTCCTCCAACACTTACCCGGATGGCGCTTCCCGTAGTCACTACATTGCTGAATCTCAGTCACTGCTGATGTCTCAACCCTCGAGGGCCTATCAAACCTCGCCCACTTTTTAGGGTGCTAAACAAAACCAGATGGACCCGAATCCCTCTTAAACTTATGTTGGTCCTTCTCACGATCACGACACTCGCACTCAATGTGCTTCACTTCTCTACTATCTTAGCTTTGTCAACTAGAACCGCGAAAACCCACTCCCTCTGAGAAACTATCAAAACTCACAAATCTACGCAGTTAAATTATATGTACTTGTCATAATCAGGCGTTACTAAAGTTCGTGTATATCTACTCAGTTGTAGAAACTCAGCTTTATATTTAGCCACAGACCGGTCGCCCTGAACTAGGCTCATAAACTCACGTTGATAGGCTTCAACAGAGGTCGCCCCCACATACTTACCTAGAAAGCATTCTTGAAATAATCCCAGTCCACCTATCCCGGCTAAGTACCTTGCTCGATAGTTAGCCACCATTGGTAAGCTTCGTCTCGGAGTAGAGACATAGCACCCCTTAATTTTTGGGTAAGAGTGTAATCAAGGTCTATCATGATATACTCGATAGCCTCGAGCCAATGCTCAGCAACAATAGGGGCGACTCCTATGATGCCCTTGAATAATTCAACTCAAATCGACCGAAGTCATTTAGTAATCAACCCTCGGCCTCCTAATCCTGAATGGGTCCCAACGACCCTCTCAAGTGCCCGAATCATGGCTTGAGACAGTGTATCATCCCCAGCCATGGGAGTCTAAGACTCCGTCTTTGCAGTAGGAGTACCAACTATCTCGCTGGTCTCTAAATTAGGCATACTACCCATAGAAGATGACTCTGTTCGAGCTCCTCCCGGTGTCCTCGACGCCCTCGCATACCATGTCCACGACTATCACGTGAACTCATAATGCTCTAACTACAATTTGAGTACAGATCAGTTCACACATTCAGTAAGATGGTTTCACCAGTTCATAACAAGTAATTTACCAATAACAGTTAGATATCATAATCTTTACAACAGTACAGAAATACTTACTGGGTCAGCATCGGAGCATCGGTCACTCACTAATATTTTAATGTTTTCGTAATAGTTCAAATACTAGTTCTTACTAACTAAGTGTCTCACACATTAAGAGCACAAACACAATCCGAGTGTTATCAAACTTGGCTCTGATACCACTAAATATAACACCATAAACCCGACCTAGATGTCCAGGCCAAGTTTGTGAAGTTCGTTATCCATTCTAAAGATCACACTAGCATAATGCAATCAAATTAAACCATTAATCTCACAACATTCAACATGACGATAATTTAAAGACATAGTATTCCTAAATTCATAACATCATAAATCAAATATTCCTACTACTAATAATAATAATAATAATACTAAGAACAAAGTTAACATCGGACCGAGCTTCTGCGACACCGATCCGATCAAGTCAGATTACTACCTGAATTTCAACAATAACAGGATAAGTCATGAACTTAGTGCGTAAAACAAAATGAAATGCAACAAAGGTAACTTATAAGAATTTCAATTCAGAGATTCAGTTCAACACAGAAGCGTGTTCGTTCTATGCTCAAAAGAGATTCTACATATGTATATATGTATTATTCTAGTTCAGAAATAGTCCAGATCAGACTCGAATGCAGTGTCCCTATTCCATCCGCTACATACCGATTTTAGCCATCCCAGCACACCATTATGGACATTTAATGCCCATTCGTCCCTGCACACCTTGATAGTGTTCAATGACATTTCACAGAAACACATCTTAGTTGCTAGCTTAATAAGCGACAAGCGTCAGCGCCAAAATCAGAATGTTACTTAATGTGGCATAGCCACGATTTCAATACAGACTCTCATCTTCTTCACAATCTCCCACCACATGTTAATGCAGAATGCAGTAATGCATATCACATGTTCAGTCATACCAATACAGTACATAATTAATTATGCAATTCATTAACAGAGTAATATTATAGTACACATTCAAGTATGGGACTCAATAGTTAGTGCCATACAAGTAAATTCAGTGATGAAACCAATACCAAAGTTAGGCAACCTTCTCGGTTTGAAAAAAATTTTCGGATCCAACATACTGCCACACGGCCTGGGCACACGCTCATGTGCCTTGGCGTGTGAATTTTAAGTACCAACAGTGAGTCACACGACCTGGGCACATACCGTATCCTTGGCCGTGTGGTTTTATACTATGAACAATGAGTTACACGGCTTGAGCACACATCCGTATCCCTAGCCATGTGGTTTAATAGGCCTGGGCACACTCTCGTATCCCTGGCCGTGTGAACCCTACACTAAAATTTCCACGCACGGCCTAATCACACGCCCGTGTGGCCACCTGTGTAGGTTTTATTCAATAAACAGTAAGTTACATGGCCATTCGCACGGCCTACCACACGTCCATATGGAGCACACGGCCTAACCACATGGCCTAACCACACGCCCGTGTGCCTGGCCGTCTGACATTGACAGCCTTCATTTTTGGCGATCCGAAACTTGAAAAGTAGAGTTTTCAATACGCACCTAGTCTGGTTTTGATGGAGAAACGATACGGAAACTACCCGAAACGTAATTATCTATTCCATAACAATTACATCATCAATTCCAAATTTCAGCAAAAATCACTTATCGTTAACATATGTCGAAAGGTTCGACACCATTCTATTCCAATTCATACACTTACCTCGTATGAAACAAGAGAAATATAACACAACACCCTTGCCTAAAAAAAGTAGTAAATCGAATGTTTAACAGTAAATTAACTAAATGGCAAAGTCCCGTTTTAACAGAAAATGATAACAGGATGGAAAGCATAATGATAGGAAATTACAATGGAACTTACATTGAATTGGTCTAACAAGCAACTAAGCTTTACAACCACATGAGATCGATTGCAAGAAGAAAAGAAAAGAAAGGAATTTTGAGAAGAAGAAGCAAAAATTAAAGAACTAGAAGTAAAAGAAAAAGAACGACAACTTTTTCCTTAGACTACTTAAACTAACCATCACCCTTCCCAATATTTGAAAAAATATATATTCCTAATATGTACGATGATATTTGAACTCGAAACCAAATAGAACACAGGCACATGCTTAACCAGTGAAGTAGCAGGCTCATTCTTGTCATCCTTCCAGATAGGATTGAACTTAAACGGGTAGTGCATGCTTGTGGGTTGATTCTAAAACAACAAAACTTTTAATTACGTAACTCGAACTCCAAACCTTAAACTCAATCATAGAACACAGAACCACAGATAAAGAAATTAATTATAGCCGATTTTCACAAACAAGTTCTTATATGACGAAATCCCTTGCCAACAGGTTAGTTCCTAAAAAAATAACTCTGCACATTTAGAATGGTCGATGGTGAGTCCATTAGAGCTCACATTAGTGAGTTTGTTACCCTTTTAAATGACCTAAAGAATCTCGAAGCACTTATTTCTTGTTTATCTTGAGAGACGATTGATTGTAAATGATATAATATGTTTGCAAGTCTCAATTACTTTTATATTGTTGAGACTTGTATAGGTTATGTACTGAATTGAGAGCACTTATTTTTTGTTCTTTGATGGATGTCTCTTTGAGTTCACTGAGTAAAGTAATCAAATATGTGACTTGGTTTAGGTCCTAAGTTTTTAGGGGAAAACTTAGAGAAGATGTGTATAGATATTAGGTACAAAGGTGAGAAGTCTAAACTATACAATGTTAAGTTTAAAAACACTTGTTGTACAAGAGCTAGAATAGTGGATATTTTCCTCGGGTTAGGCCTTATAGATGTAGGAAAATCAAAATGCGTAAATATATTGTATGTTCAATTTTCTTCATTTTCCACTATTGGTGCCTAAAGCAATTAGAACTACTCTAAGCACTACTTCTAGCACTGCTCATTTTCTACTAACAAATATCATTTTGGACTCAACATATATTTTCACATTTTTTTTCACTTACATTGTGGATATACCTTAATCTAGTATATTTAAAATATTAGCCATCTTGTAATCCCAATCATTATGTGTAAAAAAGTTTTAGTTATGTTGAATAGGATGATTTTTAAGATCACTTATTGTTTTTATTTTATTTGTAAGTTATTATTTTTGCTCTTTATTGTTTCTTTTCATTTCTATTCTAGTTTCAAATTTGATAAAACCATGACTAGGGCAATTCAATTTTTGTTTTAACTTTTTCTATAAGTTATTTTTCAAAATAAGATTTTCATTTAATTTCTCAAATTCTTCTTAGTTTCTTCAATTAAGTAAATGAAAAATGTTATATTATGGACTTAAATATATATATACATATAATAAGAATAATTGTATGCTATTATTTTTATCATAAAATTAAAAAAAATTAAAAGTGATCAAATACGATTAAGATCAATTGGGCTTTAGTTATTTAATAAATTATGAGCTGAAAATCTATAAATACTCTAGTAACTAATTCCTAATCGATGATGAGATAATTATAAATAAAGCTAAACGTGTAGTTACCTATAAGATTTATGGTTTCCAAATTACATGTAATGTAACTTTTCTTATGATTCATCTTTAAAAAAAAATGAGAGTCTCATTCTCGGAAAAACTTTTGTGCTAATTTGAAATATTAAAACCACAAGACTTATAGGTTTCAACACACCAATCGAATCAGGTATGCGCTTCTACATCTAGTATGTTGTTTTTAATGATCTAATATCATAGACCTTAGTTTATTAAGTTATACATCGAACTTATTTTAGTTTTAACAAGTGGCTTTAAAGCTAGATCATGTAATGGTGGATAAGAGCAAATGAAACCTCTTTGAGGTGTTTCGAGCATTGATAGTTACAACATCCTATTGTGGCCTCGTCTTTTCTCCATTGGGGAGAATGCATGTGAATATGGCTGAGTGATATGCTTCTGGTTTTGATTTCTTAGTACGTGGCTGGCATGAAGATAGATTTGACTGAGTTATACTAAGTTGGCGTACAGAATAAGCCCGGGTGATAAGCAAGTTGGCATACTGAGTCTGTCTATGTCCTATATACGCTATTGGGCGTACTATGTGTGTGAATCCTTTAGAAATGTTTAGATGTATTATTAGTAATATTATGCATGATTTTTCTTTGGAACTCACTAAGTTCATTTGAAGTTACTCTGTTACCTTTTTTCCTTCTCAAGCTTTTTGACTGAAGGAAGGCTTTGTTAGAAGGACTACGCCAGAGTGTTACTTTTATCGTGAGTCAACTACTTTGTGTTTGTATCATGCATGACTCGCGAAGGTGGTACATAAGAGTATTTTGGAAATGAATTGTATAAAGAACTTATGTTTTGATAAGACTCTGTTTTATAATACTTCTATTAAGTAGTCATACGCGTTTTTAAAATAATACATTTTGAATAATGAAATTATTATATTTGCACTTATACGTGAAAATAGCTTGAATGTTATTTAAACTATTAATGATTCCATTTAAACTGAGTAAAGCAACAACTATCAAATGGTTTATATTTATAACTTTAAAATTTTTTAAAATTTTTGCCAAAATTGTTTTGAATTTAGTTTGGCATAATGTCGGGTTTGGCATGTTACAAGTTTGGTATCAGAGTCAAGGTTGAGTCAATTTTGAAAAACCAAAGGCTGAGTCACGTCCCATTATGCATGATACGCCTCTAACTTAGTCATTGTGTGTGTTGAACTAATTTGAATTCTTTTGTAGTGTTAAAAAAAATGTCTGAAGGATCTAAATATGTGATTGGAGAAGCAATTTAGAGTCATGTGCCCCTGGTTCCTAAACAGGCATCTGCAGTAAGTTTGGTAGCTGCTGGAAATGCTTTTAGGAATGTTTTGTTTACGATGATGACACAGATGTTCAACCAATTTATGGGGAATACTTAAGCGCCCCAGCCTCAAAAACCTCAGCAACTAGAACTAGAAGTGGTTCGCCCAACAGAGCCTACACCACCTGTTATGGTTGCAACTGCACCAAAAGTAGACCTTGTGAAAGAAATTCGAAAGAGGGTTGCTAAAGAATTTATAGGTGATAAGGGTGATGATTCCACTATGGCTGAACAGTGGTTGTCTTGAGTTTGTAGGGTGATAAATGAATTGAAATGTACACCAGAAGACAATCTCTTATGTATCATCTCTTTGCTAGAAGGAAAAGCCTACTAGTGGTGGGAAACATTGATTAGCGTAACTTCAAATAATATCAATGTTTGCTAGAAAACAATATCTTTTGTGTCATATCTTTGCTAGAAGGAAAAGCCTACTAGTGGTTTTCTCTTTAAGAAGTGATGGAAGAAGATGATAATAACATCTTTCTTTCCAGTAAAATGTTTTATACAAAGATTTACATTTAATTAAATTAATTAATTAATTAGGTTAATAAGGTTAATAATGTTTTATTATAGTAATTTAATTTTTAAATCAAACTAAGCGGCATAATCTACATCATCCACCAACCGAATAAAACAATGATTTATTAAATATTTAGGTCCTTTGGATAATTGTTATCTAGGTCTCCAGGTATTTTCTTAGTTAAAAATCTATAGCAATCAGACTTTCACAATTTAGTCCCTATGTCTTATTTAACTATTTAGTCGACAAAATTTCTCGACCAATCTTTAATATATTTTTATATTAACTCCATGAATATTCATATTTCATATTTATAGACTCGAATTATGGAAATGAGATTCTAAAATTGTATTTTTTGATGCCATTGAAAATCAGATTGTTACACTTGTTACATTTCTTATAGAACGTCTTACACTATAGTTGGAGTCCATGTTTGTGGAAGAAAATCTATTTTTGTTATTGAACATATGAAAAGTTACAAAAGCCTCAATCATCATGTCCCTAAGAGGTTATCACAAACTCCAGGGATGGATCCACCCCTTCCAAATACTTGTCTTGTGCATTTTGCATCATCATAAAATTTCATCTAATACCAACAATAATCAAAATTCAAAAACAAAATACATTAATACCTCCTTAGAGTATTAGTCACATCATCACAATAATGATCAACGACGAAAATAATTAATAAAAAAATTAATTGATGTGTTTTTTAATGTTTGATGTCTAAATTAAGTGTATTTTACATGAAGAGTTTGATTTTTTTTTTTTTTATATAAGTTCAGAACTTTTAAGCCTGAAATAAAATAAAATTGTTTGTTTATATTTTATTCTTTAGGTCCAACTCAAGAGTGTATTTATTTTGATGGGCCCAGTGGAATCATTAAAGCGGAAAACACAAGAAGCCTAACTCTTTTAAGTTTCAATTCAAGGTTCAACGAGTTTAAGCCCAATCTGACTCAGTGCCTTACTCAATGTTTATAATGTGCCCACAAAAGAACTAACTCATAGTTATCATTGCTTTCTAGTTTAAGTTCTCGAGATATGAATAAAAATTATTGCTGCTTTAATTATCATATATTTTAATTAACTTACGGGGCAGTAATGAAATATTTTAATTTCATAAATAGAATCTAAATATTTGTATATATGTTTTTAATTATTGAATTTTTACTTCTTTTTACTATATTCATAATTCTTTTATATATATATTTTAAATAATTTCATTAGAGGATATGATGATATCTGTTTCTTTTGATAAAATACTTAGAATTATCTATAAATTCTCCCCAACTTATAGATAAAAAGATAATACGCTTCAGCACACTTGAATTCACGTCCTCCTGTATTGATAAAAATATTCATACCAACCAAGTTACGACTCAATCGGTTATCATTCTTAGAATTTTAGTTATGAAGCCTTAACAATTTATCAAATAATTTTGAATATGAGGTAATTATTCATATATTATTTAATTTTAATATATTATTAAGCATAATTATTTTGTCTACTGTCAGTAAAGTAACAAACGGATTTAAAACGATACCAAATATCTTTTTCTATTATTTAATTATTATACCCTAAAAACAAATAATATAAACTTACACTTGCTTATAGAATTTTTTACTCTACGGACAATATATAGGATAATTATCCTATTATTAATATTTATAAATATGAATATTTGAAAGTAACCAGGCGTAAGCTCACTGGACCAAAGATGAGTTGGGCCTAAAGTCCAATAATTCAACATAGGCCTATAAAGTTTGAGCACTTTCTCTATATTATTAAAAAAAGAGTTTAATAGGGGTAAATATTCTAAATATTCTAAAAAAATAAAAAAATTATGGAATTAGGTCAATTTTTTGAAAATTTACGGAAAATGGTCATTTCCCATCAAAACGCGTCCACGTCGGTAGCGTTTGAGAGTGAATGCCGACAAAAACGCTACAGGGACGCGCTTTCTTTGCCAACGATTAAAAGGCTCAACGGTCAAAATTTTTCCTATAAAAACCCTCAACCCTTTTATTTTTTTCACACTTTAATCCTCCTCTCAATTTTCTATCAATTTTCTCTCAAAGTCCTTAAAATTTACTCTCAAATTTCAAAATAGTCCTTTACTATTTACAAAATAGCCCTTTTTAATTTTTTTAATATATTTTTTTAGAAAATTTTAAAATTTTCAATCGTATTACAATGGCCGGTGAATTACTTCGTCTAGACAACAAGCACATCTCCGTCGAGCAAATGCAAATGGTAAGTTTTAATTTTAATTTTTCAATATTATTTAATATTTTTTTTACAATTATGAAATTTTAATTAATTTTTTTATAATTTTTTAAAGAGTCTATAGATCGGGTGTTGGGATGTTATATTCGTAACATGCATGGTCCCCCATCACCGTTGATCGAGAATTACCTGCGGGAAGCGGGTTTTTGGCACGTGGCGACGATAGGCCGAGGGTTTAAGTTGGAGCCGTCTTTGATCAGTGCGTTGATAGAGAGGTGGAGACCCGAGACGCACACTTTCCATCTTCCATGCGGAGAGTGTACCATCACTCTGGAAGATATGCAGTTGTAGTTGGGATTACCGGTGGATGGGTCGGTAGCACCGGGTCCGCAACTTCTGGTGATTGGATGGCCGTATGCTACGAGCTTCTGGGTGCCATTCCGGATAAAATTCATGGAGGTCGGATCGAGATGGCATGGTTACGAGACACATTCTCGGAGTCGAATGAGGGTTCGACTAAAATAAAGCGAATACGTCATGCTCGGACATACATTCTTCAGATAATGGAGGCTATCGATGGGACCTTTCTAGAAACCTCGTACACTTGAGATTCTCTTTGAAACTTGTTGATTTTAGAGCGTAGGTGAATTGAGTTGGGGGTCTACCGTGCTATCGAGGTTGTATCGGGAGATGCGCGGGGCGACGCGATCGAGTAAAACGAAAATCAGAGGTTGCCTATCACTACTGCAGTCATGGGCATGGTTTCGATTTCCATTTTTACGTCCTCGACTCGACCAACCATATTCATTCCCATAGATAATGAGGTAAATTTAATTTATATTTTACAATTATTACGTAGATTTATAGTATAATTGTATGCTAAAAATTTATTTAATTAGGTGGAACCATTCATGAGTCATCTTTGGAATACCTACCTCGCTTGAAGATATACGGCTTCTATTAGACCAACGGTCGAAATCACAAGTAAGTTTTGAATTTCGTATTTATAATTTAGTTTTTCGTATTTAGTGTTTAGTATTATGCATATAACTAATATTTTTGTAATGTTAATATAGTTTCAATGGACACCGTATGAGGATCCGCAATTGAGGCGAGAATTAGGAAGAGTTCTTCCAAAATCTAAACTGTTGGCACGCGAAGGTCCCATTGATCACCTATGCGACCGTGAAGATACACCAGTCAGATCAGGTTTTACGACAATTTGGATTCCGACAATCGATTCCCGTGCCACCTGAGGTGCTCGATGATGAGCACAAAGTGGACTTACGGCAGTTGCATATGGATTGGCCAAGATTTTGATCAGAACATATCTAGGCGTGGGAGAACCGATATGACTACTTACCTATCCGGGAATCGATCATCATCCTTGAGTTAGCGTGCGTGCCGGAATACATGCCATGATTTAGGATCCATGGTAAGCTGTATCTGTTGTCGGAAGAAGAGAGACGACGTCAACTTCGTCAACAAAGGGAACGTCGGGGCCCCTTAAATCCAAGGAGAAGGGGTGATGACACGGGGCCATCAATAGCGCCGACACAATCACCGGGCCCAGCAACAGCACCACACATCCGGGCCCATCAGTTCGGTAAGCGACAACGACATCACGACCTTCACCCTTTATGCGGTCGTACCCTACCCTTTATATGTATCCTAACTCAGATGTCTGTTTCCTTTTCCGGTCCCACCCAAAGTTGGAATGCATGGCCGAGTTCGAGTCCGTTCGACTACTCCGGCCGGCGATCGATCTTGAGGCGTCGTCGCATGAGGTATCACAGAGGCGCCGAGGAGCACTTTTTCTACCACCTCCTTTGCTATACAAGATTGAGACACTCCGCCGTGGTTTATGCAAACACCTCCGGGTTGTTATTTTATCAAGGTGGGTCATCCTCGCAACACCCACAACTGCACTCCAGTTTGAGGAACGCAGAATCCCCCCGAGGTTCCACAACCTCAGGAAGCTAGAAGAAGGAGGAATCCAGTACAGAATCACCAATCGCCCCAGTGGCACTCGATTTCGATCGGCATCAACATTGATTCGGATCGTGTTTTTATTTTAAATTGTAATAAATTTTTTAATAAAAAGTTGTTTTTATTTGTGTTTGTAATTTAATTTTAATATCTTCACTAAAATAGAAGTTGTTTATTTTTTTTATATAATTTAATTTGAATTTTTAATAAAATAAGAAGTTATTTTTATTTTATTGTAATTTAGTTTTAATATATTTAATAAAATAATAGTTGTTTAATTTTTATTGTAATTTAATTTTAATATCTTTAATAAATTAGAAATTGTTTAATTTTTATTGTAATTTAATTTTAATATATGTAATAAAATAAGAAGTTTTCTTTATTTTTATTTTTTGTAAATTAGTTTTAATATATTAAAACTATAAGAAGTTTTCGTTATTTTTTATTTTTGGTAATTTAATTTTAATATATATAATAAAATAAGAAGTTATTTTTATTTTATTATAATTTAGTTTTAATATATTAAATAAATAAGAAATTTTTTTATTTAATTTTTTTATATATTTAGTTTTATTTTTTATATATTAAATAAATAATAAGTTTTCTTTATTTTTATTTTATTATAATTTAGTTTTAATATATTAATTAAATAAGAAGTTTTCTTTATTTTTATTTTTTATAATTTAGTTTTAATATATTAAATAAATAAGAAGTTTTTTAATTTTTATTTTTTGTAATTTAATTTTAATATATGTATTAAAATAAGAAGTTATTTTTATTTTATTATAATATAGTTTTAATATTTTAAATAAATAAAAATTATTTTTATTTTTATTTTTTATAATTTAGTTTTTAAATTAAATAAATTTTCAAAGAAAGCGCCCCTAGGGATGTGCTTTCTTTGGCATTTCCTCAAAATCTTATTTGGCGTGGACGCGCATTTTTTGATGAAATGACCTTTTCCATAAATTTTCTAAAAATTAGCCCAATTCCGTAATTTTTTATTTTTAGTACATTTAGGATATTTACCCGTTTAATAGGGCCTATGAATTAAAAATATTCAATGTTAAATTTAAGTTACTCTATATTATTTAAAATCAAATATTGAATAGACTTAGTTTTTAAAAAAATATATAATCTTAAAAATTAAAATAAAAATAATTAAACGTATTTTCTATTAAATAATAATTAAATTCTTATCTACTTTTTTTTATAAAAGTTCTATCTAATATTTTAATTTTGGTTATTGAACATATTTAAAAATATTAATTGATTTTTTGAATTTTTATTAAATAATAAAAAATAAATTTAGTCATCAACGTTTATAATTTCTATCAATTTAACTCTTTTTAGCTAAATTTATCTATTAACCTTTCAAAAGTTTTAAATTATTTACGCTATTTGTTAATAAAATAATAACTTTTTAAAATTAATATGAAGTTAAATTATACATTAAAAGGGTTTGATTGTGTTTAATAAAGAGAAATATAGCCCCTTTTACTCCAATTATTTTTTAATTAAATTGACGAGTGATGGATGTAATTAGCATCACTGGCCTTCAAATTTCCCCTTTAACTTGTTTTAATAATCAGGTATTACATAAGCCAAAAAGTATGCAATTCTTTAAATTAAAATAACCATATGCTTAAGCTTGAGATTTGTGAAAAGTATATAACGTCGGTAATAACAAATATATCGTAAATAAAAGAGAAATAAAAAATAAAGAACACACTAATTTTACGTGGAAAATTCTTTCGTGAAAAAATCACGGGCAGAGGAGAAGAAAATCTACTATGTCGAATTCGAATTATTACAAAAGGGATAGACTATGTCTATTTATAGGCTTGTAAAACCATATTCTAATAGAAGTGTAATAAGATTGAAACATCTTATTCTAATCAATATCAAATAGATAGAGTTTAATAATGTTTAAAAAACCTTACTTAAAATAAAATAAAAGAAGTGTAGTTCTATAGGGGACTAAAAATTTAATATTTATAAAAATGACCCAAGTTTAAAAATAATCACCAAAATGACCTGAAATGAACAGTAGATAGGGGTTTCGGCCTGTCAATGGCCGGCACCCCTTTGTATTTTGAACCCATGATTATCTGATTATTGTGTCAGACTTTAAAAAATTGATTTTTTTTTGTTACGGCTTTGTCAATGGTAAGCACTGTGGTATTTTTTTAAATCGTATCATACTGGTATACAAAAATTTTAAAAAAGAAAAAAAATTAAAAAAATTAGATGCTGGCCTATCAATGACCGGCACCACTGTCAAAAAAAGACCTTGGCTGTCAATGGCCGCACCAATACTAAAAAAATTTTTTTTAGATCTTTGCTTGTCAATGGCGGTACCACCGCATATAGAAAAAAATTTTTTTGGGTGTTGGCCTGTCAATGGTTGGCACCACTGTCCCAAAATTTTTTTTTTAAGTGCTGGCCTGTCAATAGCCGCCACCACTGTATCAGAAAAAAAATTTTGAGTGCTAGCCTGTCAATGGTTGGCACCACTGTACCAAAAATTTTTTTTTTGGGTGCCGCCTATCAATGGCCGGCACCACGTAATGAAAAAATTTTTTGGTGGTGGCTTTGTCAATTAAGCACTGTTGTCCGAAAAAATTATTTTTTCTTTTTTAAAATTTTTGTATACCAATATGATACGATTTAAAAAAAATACCCTCGTGCCGGTCATTGACAGGCCGGAACCAAAAGATCAATTTTTAAAGTCTAACACAATAATCAGGCAATCATGGGTTCAAAATACAAGGGGGTGCCGGCCATTAACAGGCCAAAACCCCTATCTACTGTTCATTTTGGTGATTGTTTTTAAACTTGGGTCATTTTTGTAAATATTAAATTTTTTAAGGTTATTTTGGTAAAATAGCCTCTATAGGGATTCTTCTTTTATTTTATTTTATCATTGTATTTTATTTTAAATAAGGATTCGAGTCACTTAATTCTAATAATCTTCACCTTGACACGAATTCTCAATGAACAAGTTCTTCATCGCGAACTCTCAATGAACAAGTTCCCCACCTCTTCCATAAAACCCCTTAAGGGTTTAACTTCAACAATGAACACCAACCAAGTCTAAGCAATGCTCAAACTTGGTTATAGGAAGTGACTTAGTCATCATATCTGCAGGATTTTCATGAGTACTAATTTTGTTCACAACAATATCACCACGAGCAATAATATCATAAACAAAATGATACCGAACATCAATATGTTTTGTTCTCTCATGAAAACATTTGATCTTTTGTAAGAAAGATGACACTTTACTGTCACAAAATACTGTTCTGATTTGAAGGTCTTCATTGAGCTCACTAAAGAGTCCCTTCAACCAAATAGCTTCTTTACAAGCCTCAGTAATCACCATGTACTCAGCTTCAGTGAGTAGACAAAGCGACTGTAGTTTGCAAAGTAGCTTTCCAACTGATTGCACAACCTCCGATTGTAAAGTCATAACCAGTGAGACACCTTCTTCTATCAAGGTCTCCAGCAAAATCAATATCAACATACCCAATGACTCCATCTCTAGTTCTTCCAAACTTGAGCAAACATCAGTAGTACCTCGTAAGTATATTAAAATCCACTGAACTACTTTCCAATGTTCTTTACCGGGATTTTTCATGTATTTGCTAATTGCACTGACTGCATATGATAAATCTGGACATGAACAAACCATAGCATACACGAGAGATCCCACTGCACTAGAGTATGGAACATGTGACATGTACTCAATCTCATCATCTGATTGTGGAGACAAAGCCGATGAAAGTCTGAAATGGGCTGCTAAAGGAGTACTAACAGGCTTAGCATTCTGCATATTGAACCTGCAAAGAACTTTCTCAATGTACCCCTTCTAACTTAGGTACAATTTACTTACTTTTCTATCTCTGAGAATCTCCATACCAAGTATCTTCTTTGCTGGTCCCAAATCTTTCATCTCAAATTCTTCACTTAGTTGGGCTTTGACCTTTCTTATCTCTCATTTATCTTTTGCTGCTATCAACATGTCATTAACATAAAGAAGTAGATACACAAAAGAACCATCACTATTTTTCTTAAAGTAAACACAACTGTCAAACTACTTCTTTAAAAATCATGAGAAGTCATAAAAGAATCAAACCTCTTGTACCACTGTCTTGGTGACTGTTTCAAACCGTAAAGGGACTTTTTCAGCAAGCAAACATAGTCCTCTTTTTTTGAGACTGTAAAACGCTTTGATTGTTGCATGTAAATATCTTCCTCAAGTTCTCCATGTAAAAATGCAGTTTTTACATCTAATTGCTCAAGCTCCAAATCATGCATGGCCACAATACTAAGCAAAGCTCGAATCGAACTATGCTTCACAACTGGGGAGAACACATCTGTGAAGTCCACTCTAGGAATTTGACTGTAACCCTTTACAACAAACCTTGCTTTATATCTGGGTTCTTCAACTCCTGGAGTCTCTTCTTTCTTTTTAAACACCCATTTACAGCGAACAACCTTTTTACCTTTAGGAAGTTTCACAAGATCCCATGTTCTATTTTTGTGGAGTGATTCCATCTCCTCTTGCATAGCAAACATCCACTTTTCTAAGTCTTCACAGCTAATCGCCTCAGAATAATTAGACGGCTCTTAGTTTGCATTTATGTCTTCAGCCACATTTAAAGCATAAGCAACTAGATCAGCCTCGGCATACTTCTTTGGAGGTTTAATTTCTCTTCTAGTTCTATTTTTGGCGATAGAGTATTGTGGTGAAGAAACAACTCTATTCTCAATTTTTGTACTGGCTTGAGGAGTCAATTCTGTATTAATCTAATGCTCCACCTGCTTTTGATTTTCTTTATTGGAAGAGTATTTAAGAGATAAGTTAGGTAGCATAGCAGTTTCATAAAAAACAACATCTCTGCTAATCACAACTTTTCTATTTTCAAGACACCATAACTTATACCCTTTTACACCAGTTTTATAACCAAGAAAAACACATTTAATGGATCTCGGTTCCAATTTTCCATTATCAACATGAGCATACACAGGAAACCCAAAGATTATTAAATCAGAATAATTAGCAAGATTACCAGACCATACCTCTTGTGAAGTATTTTTCTCAATGGTGACGGATGGAGATTGGTTGATCAAAAAACATGCAATAGAGGCTGCTTCGGCCCAAAACGACTTTGGTAAGTTGGAATTTGACAACATACATTGAACCTTCTCCATGACCATTCTGTTTATTCGTTTTGCAATGCCATTTTGCTGTGGAGTATGATGAACTGTCAAGTGTCTCACGATCCCTTCTGACTTGCACATTTTATTAAACTTATCAGAACAAAACTCTAAGCCATTATCTGTACGGATGTATTTTTATTTGTTTTCCCGTCTATTTTTCAATCATAGTTTTCCAATACTTAAATGCGGAAAACACATCACTTTTTTGCTTCAAGAAGAATGCCCAAACTTTTAGGAAAAATCATTAATAAAAGTTAGCATATAATTAGCTTCACCTCTCGAAGGTACTTTTGATGGCCCCCACAAATCAAAATGAATATACTCCAACGTTCTCTTTGTGTTATAGATTCCTCTGGTGAATCGAACTCTCTTTTGCTTCCCAAAAACACAGTGCTCATAGAACTTCAGTTTGCAAATTCCTTGCCCATCAAGAAGTCCTCTTTTGCTTAATCTGTCATGCCATTCTCACTCATATGCCCTAGGCGCATATGCTAAAGTTTAGTAATATCATCATCTGACAAGGAAGAGAAAGCGACAACTGCATCACCAATAATAGTAGAACCCTACAAAACATATAACTTGGCAGTCTTTCTCTGCCCTTTCATCACAACGAGAGAACCTTTGAAAATCTTCAAAATCCCACTTTCAGCTGTGTATTTGTACCCTTTTAAATCAAGAGTACTTAACAAAATTAAATTTCTCTTCAATTCTGGAACATGTCGTACGTCACTAAGTATTTTGACAACTCTATCAAACATCTTACCTTTAATTGTTCCAACACCTGCGATTTTACACGAAGCATTATTTCCCATCAAAACAACACTTTCAGACACTGTTTCATAAGTTGTAAACTAATCCCGATTGAGACTCATGTGGATGGTGCAGCTTGAATCAAGTATCCACTCCTCGCTCACTTTAGAATTATTCACATAAGTGACTAGAAGTTCACTATCGTTGTAGTCTTCTACAACATCAGCTTCACCAAAATTTTCTTGTTTTCTTTTTTGATTCGCAGCCTCCCTTTTAATCTTGTTATGTAGCTTATAGCACTCAGATTTAATGTGCCATTTCTTCTTGCAGAAGTTACAAGTTTTACCTCTATCGAAGACTTCGATCTACCCTTAGATTTATCGCGAGGATTCCGTTCTTGTGTCCTTCCACGATCATCACCAGCATTCCAATCTTATCTCCCACGAACAATGAGACCCTCTCCCTGAGAGTCGGGTTTAACCACAAGATGCTTCATCTTATCATACGAAGTCAAAGAATCATAAACCTCATCAACTGTGAGAGACTCGCGGCTATATAAAATCGTGTCTTTGAAGGTTGAATAAGATGGGGGCAACGAATAAAGTAGAATCAACCCTAAATCTTCCTTATCATACTGAACCTCCATGGCCTCCAAGTTTGAGAGAATTTCTTTAAACACTGTTAAGTGTTTTTGCACAGACGCACCTTCCTCCAAACGATGAGCATAAAGACGTTGTTTCATATTCAACTTGTTGGTTAGAGTTTTGACATACATATTTGTTCTAGCCTCTTCCATAATGCAGCGGCGGTCTTCTCCTTCATCACATCCTGCAAAATTTCGTTAGACAAATGCAGATGTAACTGTGTTAACGCCTTTCGATCCTTGCACTTCTTCTCTTCCTTCATCAATGTCGAAGGAATCTTATCTACCCCTAACAGGGCTTCCTCTAAATATATTTGCGCAAGAACTGCCTGCATCTTTATCTGCCACAACGCGAATCTGATGTTGCGATCCAACAGTGGAATTTTATACTTCAAAAACGCCATTACCATGATCGAGATGAAAAACTCGAAAGCTCTAATACCAATTTGTGAAAAGTATACAACGTCGGTAATGAAAAATATATTGCAAAGAAAAGAGAAATAAAAAATAAAGAACACACAGATTTTACGTGGAAAACCCTTTAGGAAAAAAAACCACGGGCAGAGGAGAAGAAAATTCACTATATCGAATTCGAATTATTACAAGAGGAATAGACTATGTCTATTTATAGGCTTGTAAAACCATATTTTAATAGGAGTGTATTAAGATTGAAACACCTTATTCTATCAATATCAAATAGATGGAGTTTAATAAGGTTTAAAAACCTTATTTAAAATAAAATAAAAGAAGTGTAGTTCTATAGAGATTCTTCTTTTATTTTATTTTACCATTGTATTTTATTTTAAATAAGGATTCATGTCACTTAATTCTAACAAGATTAATTATGATTACAATATTAGCTCCACATTATCGCTCCACGTGGATCAGAATATTGGTCTCATTCAATATGCTTCTCTGAATTTTTATTTTATCTATACCTAACATAATTTTTAAAAATAAATCTTATGAATTTTCATCAATATTCAATTTGATAAGACAACATTCATCTAACGGTTATACAAATAAATTTTTGACATTTTTTTATCTAATTTTTACGTAGTTAAATTGAGCTTAGTTCTGTATTTATAATAATCGATTTTGATTGAAATTTTATATATATTTGTAACTTGAAAAAATTAAGTTTACTTATATTAAGCGTTGAGTATATAGTAAGATGTATATGAAGGATACTGTGATTATATCCAAAAATAATGATTGGATTTTTGAGTTTAGATTTAATTTTTTAGTAAATATCATTATGGATTCTTTTATGTGTAAATATCATTCATGATTCTCAATTTAATTTTTTGGGGATTTAAGTCTAACAATATGTAATCTTATGAGCACATGTAGACTTACTGGCGCAAAGGATTGGCCAATATTTTGGTCGTAACATATCGAGACGACGGGAACCCAGATGACTTTTTACCTAACCGGAACCGATCGTAGTTCCTGAAGTTAGCGCGTATGTTGAGTACATGCCATGGTTTAGAATCCATGGCAAGTCAGATCTGTTGTTGGATGAAGAGAGGCGACGCAAATGAGCGGCGGAACGTTAGGCCCTTTACATTCAAGGAGAATGGGTGATGAGACGGCCCAGAAGAATACTACATAATCCGGGCCCATCAACAGCGCCTAGACAATCACCGGCCCATCGGTTTAGCCGACAACACCGACAACACAGGGCATTTACATTTATGCAAAGGACTCGCCTTTATATGTATCCTCCTAACCCATATATGTTTCCTTTTCTAGTCCCCCTGTGTTGGAATGCATGGCAAGTTCGAGTCCGTCTCGACAACTCCTTTTAGCCACCGATCGAGAGGCCGACGCGGGTGTGTCCGGACATATTCTAAGATAGAAATGGTTTATTTTTTTGTAATTTAATTTTTTATATGTAATAAAATTTGAGTTTAATTTTATTTCTTTTGTAATTTAATTTTTTATTTTAATTTTAATATCTTTGATAAGATAGAAATGGTTTATTTTTTTGTAATTTACTTTTTTTATATGTAATAAAAATTGAGTTTAATTTTATTTCTTTTATAATTTTATTTTTTATTTTAATTTTAATATCTTCGATAAGATAGAAATGGTTTAATTTTTTAATTTAATTTTTTATATAATAAAATTGAGTTTAATTTTATTTCTTTTGTAATTTAATTTTTTATTTTAATTTTAATATCTTTGATAAGATAGAAATGGTTTAATTTTTAATTTAATTTTTTATATAATAAAAATTGAGTTTAATTTTATTTCTTTTGTATTTTAATTTTTTATTTTAATTTTAATATATTTGATAAGATAGAAATGATTTAATTTTTTAATTTAATTTTTTATATAATAAAAATTGAGTTTAATTTTATTTCTTTTGTATTTTAATTTTTTATTTTATTTCTTTTGTATTTTTGGGGAAATTGCCCTTTCCGGTCAATATTTTTGAAACCCGTCTTTCCGTAATTTTTGATTTTTTTGGTATTTTTGGGATATTTGCCGGTTTATTTCGGCATCAACGTTGATTAGGATGGGCTGTTTTATTTTTAAATTGTAATAATTTTTTTATTTTTGAATAAAAAGTTGTTTTTATTTGTGTTTGTAATTTAATTTTAATTATCTTATATTTAATAAATTTGAGTTATTGTACAAAAGTTTATCGTTTTCCTCCAAAAAACAAAATTACATAGCCAAAGAAGAGACAAACAAGCTAAGAACACGGTCAACTAGTCCGATTTGGACACGAAAGCGAGATGTATGGTCGGTTCCTACACCACCAAGATCGCCGATCTCTGATATCCATATTGTTGCGTATACATGTTTTCTAATTTGTAGACTTCGTCGACATAGCTCATGGGGTCGTTATTAATTCATCCATTTGTGCTATATTTTAATTGTAATTATATAAATATATTAATTGTAACTCAATTTGTGCATTATAATATTGATTTTAATTATAACTATATAATTATATTAAAACAAATATCAAGTGGCAGATATTTTTATTTTGTCACTAATTATTGAGAAATGTCACTCAATTCAAAACAAAAGGCAAAGCACCAAGAAGATCGGTAAATTCAAGCCATCTCTTTTCTTGGAGAAATTTCGAAAACGCAAAACAAAGAAAAATAAACATGAAAGACGAAAATAAATGTAAAGGTTTTTCATTTAAGATTTCATCGGAATGAATTTAGTGATTAATTTTTTATATTTTATATGATCATTAAGGAGATAGATGCAGATTAAGAAATTTAAAACTATTTCATATTTAAGGTAAAATCTAATTCTAATCCACTAATTGAATTAAAGTAAAAAAATATTTTTTATCTCACCTAACTCCCATAATTAAGAAACAACAAATTTAATACTTTGAATTACACGACATAAGCTAATTAATGAAGCAAAGTGTAAAATAAACTATAATTTTCACACTTCAACAATGATATGGAAATTGGACAAAGGAATTTTAATTAACTGATTGCTCTTTTAGGCATTTAGGATAAAATTAACGTGAGCCGGATGAAATTTGGCTTATATTTGAATTTTGGTTAAAATATGATTTAAGTATTTGTATTCTTTGTAAATTTGAAATTTAATCTCTATATTTTTATAGTTTAAAATTTAAGTTCAACGGTTAATATTATTAAAATAAGAAATAAAATTATAGGAACTTGAATTTATGTTTGATCATTTTATATCTTAAAATAAGAAATATATAATTTGTTTGTTTACTATTCGTGGATAAATTATTCGCAAATAAGTTTAATTAGGCAATAATGAACATGTTCATTTAATATTTATAAATTAATTCTTTTGATTTAAACATAAACTTAAAAATAAACAAACAAAATAATCAGAGACATGTTAGTTCAAGTTCGGTTCACTTACAACACTAAAATCCTCCCATTTTGCTTTAACAAAATTTGTGTGAGGTTTTCCGGTTTATACAATATTCCACTATGGTAACATTCTTACCCTTTAAGATCCTTTAATGGCATGGGTTCGAATCCCATCAAGACCAAAATGATAAAATAGTTTCTTGATTAACCTTACGCACTATCGATATGTTTCATGAATCTCTTTGGGCTTTCCTTGGAATTAAGAGATAAAACTCTAGTGTTAAAATCAAGCATAAACACTCCAAATACAATTTTTATACTGTTTGAGGTCTAAATTGATTGCTCAAATATTTTAAAATTTTCTCTCAATAAAAAATTCGATTTCTCGTTAACACTAGTCAACAGAAACCCCAATCTCTTTGGAAACGATAAGACCGTCTTCCTCATAGTGGTCTTGCAGCTACTTTTAATGTATAATACATAAAATTAAATCATAAACAAAGTAAAAAAATAAAATAAAATTTGGGAAGCTAGTTTACTTTTATTTAGAATATAAAAAAAAAAGTTCTAAAATTAAATCCGGAAGCTCCTTAGTGCTCTGCCTCTAGCTGTTCTCATATTCTAAGATAAAAATCAATAATTTATTGTTTAATATTAATTTTATTATAATTTCTTATCATATATATTCTTTTTAATACAATGCTTAAAACTATTTATAGTTCCAGCTCAACTCTTAAATAGGAGGATAATGCACTTCAGCACATTTGAACCCGCACCTTCCTGCACTGAGAATAATGTTGATGCCAATTGAATTAAGACTTAATTGAAAAAAAAAATCAATAAGTTCAAATGGCTAATGATTAAAAGATACTGGGATATAAAGAAATTAATAATTGTAATAAAACCAAAACTAGAAAATGTCTTGATTTTTCTAACCAACATCGATAAAGTTTATTCCTAGGGTTGTTTACAATGACCCAACAAAGATAGAAACTTTAAAGTTCTGAAATGCAAGCCAAAATAACAAAGAATTGTTTTATATCACTTCAATCCCTATACATATATATATATATATATTAAAGTGTTAAGTTAAAAACTCCATTTTCTAATGAGGTGGAAGCCCAGCTGAGCTCAATGAATGTCCAGCCAAAGACAAAACGAAAAACAAAAGGTGATGCCATGCAATGCAAGTTCCAAAATTGTCGTCATCCAAAATATATTAATTTTCAACTGCTATCAACGTGCCGGTTGTTCAATACACAGTGCCCTCATATTCAGTCATCCCTAAGTCCAAACCTGCAGTTTCAGAATAATCAGAAACACCACCTGATCAAGCACAAAATAATGTTGTGAATCCAGTTTAGAAAAAGCTGATCATTCTCTACCTTTTTAATTTCTTATTGATTATGTTCTAATTTGCTTTTCAGCTGCCCATAATCCAAGTATATAATATAACTCACAAAACTATCAAAACAGCGTAAAACGTAATCGAATTCAGCTTAACTCGATCCGCCAATGAATACATATAATTTATCCTATAATTTAAATATATATTTGAACATTTGGTATATATAATTTATGGTTAAAGAAAATCAAACTACAAATTAATCTCATCTTAAAAATGATTATACAAAATTATTTTGTTCAAATCCAAGGACCGTAATGGTGGCCCAAGGCACCCAAAATTTTGGAAAATTTTGATTGTTTTTCTTGAAAATTTTAAAAAAAATTAGTTAAGCTTTCTTAAAATTTTGTAAATTCTCATTAATCTTAAAAATATTTAATTAGTTCTCCAATTTTTTTTTTTTTTAAGATTCTCATTAAACTTTCAAAATTTTGAAATTTTTATTAGCCCCAAACTTTATATGTGAAAAGCTATGCACTTAAAATGTAATTTTCTTGTACCTAATCTACATATAAAGATGATTAAAAGGATGTGAATAATTATTATTGGAGACCCTAAAAAAGATACTAGTTGATGAATGCATTATTGGGGGTTTATGTAGATGATCAAAGAGTGATTATTTTTAATTCTAAGGAAAAGGGGAATCTTGTGGTCCTTACAAGAGACAAAGGAATCTCATGTCTTACTAAGAGTGTACGAGCGAATATTTTGTATGGGTCTAAATTTTTTAATGAGTTGAGGGAGTTGACAACTTTGGTATTAAATTATTGAGGGAATTAGGAAGTAATATTCCATTAGATCTCTTTATTTTAAAATCATAATTAATGTGGTTTTGCAATAGGCCAATTGTGGAGTGTTTTGACTTCAATTATCAACGTTTTATTTCTTGTGGCTTCGTCATCAAAACTGTTTCCTCCTCTCCTTAGACGGTGTGATGGGTATTGATACATCAATAAATTTTATAAAAAATTGTTAAAAATAACATAATTAAAGTTTATACATTTACAAGACGATTAGTCTTTGATTCAATAATCTTGCATGGTTAACATATAGGTATCAGAAATATGAATAAATAAGTAAATTAATTAATTTGTGAAAAGAAAAGAAATGTGTAACACTCTAAACCCGGCCTGGACGTTAAGCCCGAATCTGGCGGTGTCACACGATAGTGTTTTGGAAAATCGTAACTGCGTTAAAACCATTTTAAGGCATCTTCGGTTATCGTCAAAACGTGTCGTGTATTTATTCGTTATTCATTTTCAAAACCTTATACGTTGCGGAAGCTTTTAAAACGATTTGCAAGGTCGTACATATTTTGATAAACCTCTGTTTATTTTAAAAACTCGCGTTTTGTCCTACTGCTAACAGTTTATAAATAAAATCCCAAATTTTAAATAAAACTCGATAAAGGCCTTATTACATGAAAATTTACCCAATTATAACCAAATCATAATTAAAAATAAATCGTAATTAAGCGTCCAGAACCGTGGTCACTACCGAGTCCTCCACCGCACCGATCCATCTACTGCTGGGAATTACCTGAACAGATTAAACAGAAAAGGGTGAGTTTTCGCAAACTCAGTGTGTAATCCCCACAGAAAACATACACACAGAATATTAGATAACAAACATATATTCACAGTTCGGGTATGAGCCCATTACAAAAACGGTGTGGACTTTAGCCCACTCAGATACAGAAACAGACATATTATCGGGCCTTAGCCCATTTCGACATGAATATCTGTAAATCGAGTCCTACCCATCACCTCTACACACCAACTCCGTCCAACCCTACACACCATGTGGGATAAAATCAACCCACCCAAATTTCACACACCATGTTGTCTTGAATGCGGCACATAATCGAAATTTACAAATGAGCTACCAAAAAATAGGCTTAAAAGCCTTTCGATACTTCCTCTAAATATCATCAATCACGCTTCGATGCAATGCAACGTACATAAAATGTCATGCTAATATGCGATAGTAGATCATACATTGAGCAAAGATACATACTTAGTACGTAAATCAAACAAAGTCAATTTATTTATTTAAGGGTCTAAGCATTGCTTATCAAGCCTAATGTAGGTCCACAGATTGACTTGGGCGACCAATGCAACCTTACAAAGTTTTTCGAAAAATAGGCTCACACGCCCACGTGGCTCGCCGTGTGGGACCACACGCTGTGTGACCCATATGGCCCAATTGGCATTGGCCGTGTGGATCACACGGCCTAGCCCAGAATCTCACACGCCAGTGTGGTTCACTCGTGTGGGCCCACACGGCCCAATTGGTCGTGTCCGTGTGTCGCACACGGCCTTGCCTAGCCATCACACTATCTAGTGTCGCTCGCCTGACACACGGCTCATTGATCACACGGCCATGTGGTGACTAACGGTCTTGCACACTACCACGACACGGTGACCACACTGCGTGTGGCGTCGATAAAATGGTTTTCGATTTTATTTGAAACCTCATTTTACGTGCATTCGGTACACACCTAGTTTGTTTTCATTCTTTACGCAATACCGAAGTTACCAGCACCTATAATTGAACAACATTTTACTCATTAACCCCTTAAACAACCGAATCAAACTAAACCCGAAATGGAATGCTCATCCTACGAGCGACTAAATTTACCTTCGAGCAAGAAGTAGGGTTTACTTGCAACACGAGAACCCGATTACCACCTTTGAGTAGTGATTAACCATAAAAGTAACATATTTTAATCCCGTGATTTAGTATGCTTTTGATGATTTATTCCTTGATTTTATATAAAAGGTGCTTGTAATCCTTTCTTTTCATGTCATATACTCGTGAAAGCACCCGAGGATAAAAAGAACACAAAACGAGCTTAAAACGGAGTAATTGGGCTTTAGCAAGAAATCAATACTACCTTGCACAAAGCTCGCACGACCGTGTCTCACCGATTACCTAGAGCACGGCCTAACTCATGAGTTGCACTACCACGCATCATCTCATTACCACAGGCGTGTCAAGCGATCTACGGTAGTGTCCCAATCGATGACCAAGCACTACCGAATCCCGACTTACAGTCGTGCTACTACGTGCCAAAACGACAGAATCAAGGCACTACCAACTCGAATTACACTTGTCGTGTGCCATGGCGTGCCCTCGCTACAAGAATGAGCAATTTCACTCAAATTTGGATGCTTGAAGCCAAGGAAACATACTCCAAGTCCACTTTGTAACATCCTAAATGTGGGCCTGTGCATTTATATGTTGGTTTAACATGTTAGTTAGAGAATTTAAGGCTCGGCTGAGGCCTTGATTAAATATATGGATTAGAGTTTAAATTAAAGTTCGAAAAGCTTAAGTGATATTTTGGGCTTTAAAACTTGGATTAGAATGATTAAAATGGTGTTAGTAGTAATTAAATATAAATAGTTATGTTTGGTAGCAAGTTGGGCTTGTGGCCCAAAAATTTGGAGTGCTTTGAGTGGGCACTAGGGTGGCGCCACTTAGAGAGGTTATTGGGCCATGTGGCCACTTGAGGCCCAAGAATTGGGGCAAAATTTTGGCATATCAAGGAGGGGAGTGGACTAGCACACTTGTTAGCATTTAGGAGCTTTATTTCTTTTTATTTAAGTGATAAAAGCGATAATTAAGAGAATGAGGAGTTGGATCTAGTTGAGACTCTTTTAAATGAGTCAGAGATCATGATAAGGGATAGGAATTTGAGCAGCATGACTGCCATTTTGGCGTGTAGTAGTGTGGGTTGATTGTAGAAATCCCCAATGGTGTGTTGGTTGGTATGGGGGCGTGTAGCGGATGGAAACCTAGGCAATTGGGTTGGGTTTTGCATATTATTTGTTTCCATGTAAATGAAATTATTATTATGTTTTATGAGGCCCAAATCTAGTGGTGCATGAGGGTTGCACACTGAGTCTCGCGACTCACCCAATTAAACTAACCTTTCAGGTGACAATTAGTGCATCAGATCGGGCCAGAGTGGAGCTCAAGGTGGCCATGCAAAAGTACATGTGGATCCGGCAAAAAGTTTTCTTTTATTAGTTTTTTTTAGTATTCTATGTTATGGATTTAAACTACGTTGTAATAAGGCCATGGGCCAATAGTTTACATTTTTAGTTTTATTATGGGCCTTTATTATTTATTCTCATTTTAATTTCTTTCAAAGACATGTAATTTAGTTTTGGGTTTTGATTATTAAGGCACATTTTATATAATTTTCATTTGGGCTTTCCGTCGACACAATTGGTTTTACAAAATTTTTCTTAGTGACATACCAGATCCGGTGGTAGTGTTTGGGCCAGGTTTGGGGTGTTACAAATTGATATCAGAGCCAGGTTCAAAACTCAACTTTTGGGATTTTGGGCCCAAAAGATTTTCTAAAAATGGGTTTTTTTTAAAACATGGATTTCTCTTAGTAAAGGTTTGTTAGTCCAGCATGGCACCTGCGTCTCCGGCCAAGTTCGCCAGGTAAGTACTCTAAACCATTGTGTGATATAAATGTGGGCTTAACGGGCTTATGGGACGAGACTATTTAGGTTAGAACTTGATGGACTCTAGGCTTAGACAAACAAACTCTTAAAATCCATAAGACTTAACTTCATTAAACAAAACTCAGAAACAAGTCACAAGACTAAAGTGTGGTAACAAGCATATGCATGTCTAGGAGTAGATCCCAAGAGCTTGGTATTTAAGCAATCGAGTGACTCACCTCCTCTCGCAGAATCTCACCGTGCATAGTGATTGTTTCACTTTAGCCATGACGAGGTGTGGCAATAGGCATATGTATGTCTAGGAGTGGATTAGGAAAACTTGGTATTTAAGCAGTCCTAGTGACTCACCTTCTTTCCACTAGAATCCTACCGGTGCATAGTATCTATTCACCCTAGCTACGAGTACGTGTTGACAGGCCAAAACTTATAATTAAAACCTGAAAGGGACCAGCCACCTTTTTTCTCACAAAATTATTAGAATATCCTTATTTTGAAAAACAAATTGCCCATGATTTATAGAAATACCCCGATTTACAAAGTCAATAGAATCTTTCCATAGGAAACAAAACAACAACAACATCAAAATATCCTTGAGTTGTAAATGACCAAAACACCCTTAATTTATAAATGACCAAAATACCTCGATTGGAAAAATTCTTTGAAATATCCTCAAAATTTTAAAATTATTGAAATAACCCTAGATTTTATAAATTATCAAAATATCCCGAATTTGCAAAATTATCGAAATACCCTCGATTTATGAAATTCTTGAAATACCCCCGAGTTATAAAATTACCAAAATACCCTTATTTTGCCAAATCACCGGAACCTTATTTTGGGAAATTACGAAAATACCCCTGTAGGATAAAATTATGAAAATACCCCTAGGTAGCGAAATGATGAAAATACCCTTAGGTGATGAATGCTACTTGTATGAACATTGTGTGTGCATAACTCCTAGAATAGGAAGACTGAAAACTGTAGATAAGTTTGAATTCGAAAGAATCACTTTTAAAACTATGTTTCATAAGATTGTTCGGGGATAATTAGTGGAAACAATTAATGACTCATAAAATTTTTAAATCAGATAAACGCAAACCAGAAGAATGAGTACAAGAGGTCGGGGCGTCCACCACGTGAACACAAGAGAGGTAGGATGGCCAGTGTTAGAACACTGTAGGATCGGGTCATGGAGTGCGAAAGTGAGATCTGGGTTCCACCAATTGCGAGGTGGAATTCGAGGACAGACAGGTGGAGAGGACGCGGTGTCTCGTGCTATCTTGAGGTTTTGGAAAGAGTGGCTAAAATTGGTATGGGCATAGGAGCAAAATCAGGTGCTGAGAGGTCGAGGAACAATGGGGCGAAGTATTTAGGGAGTCTCTGGCGTATCCCAGTTTATTTGAATATTGGTTGGAGGCGTGGAACATATAATGGATGACTTAGACTTCACGGTGGAGGAGAAGTGAAGGGGTCGTGTCTCTTCTTGAGGCGAGGCCTACCAATAGTGACTCACGGTGAAAGAGGGTACGATCGCGAACACGATTGGTGGGATTTCTTTAAGGAGTCATTCGAGGAAAATACGTTGGGGCTAGTTATATGGATGCTCAAAGGAAAGCATTCTGAATTTGGTGTAGGGAGTAAGTGCGTGGTGAGTATGAGTTCGAAGCTTTGAGTCGTTCGTTCGGGGAATGGTAGTAACGGACTATGAGCGATGCGTTCGGTTCGAAGATGGGCTAAAGAATGAGCTAAGGGTTCTGATTGTGCACTACGAGAGAAAATTTTTCTGTTCTAGTGGATAAAGTTAAAATAGTGAGAAAGTGAAATAGGTGGAGAGACAAGAGAAGGATAACAATCAGGGAGGAGTAAGAGGAGTTTGGACCCTCAGAGCAAGCTGAAAATTTTCGAGAAGAGGCCTAGGGCGATGGGCTAGCTCGTGCCCCATCGGGCCGTAGTCAAGCATGTTCTATATGTGGAAGAACCCATTATGAGGAGTGTAGGGTGAAAATTGGTGGATGTTTTAGGTGTGGATCCACGAACATTTGATGAGGGATTTGTCTTGAGGATGGATCGTAGGCGCGTGTGGTAGAAGTTACGATCAGGCTAAGAGGTGATCAGCCTGGACCAAGGAGAAGAGGTACAGCTAGAGGAAGAAATGGATCCGGTCAGGGTCGTGGAGCATCTGGCAGAGGTAGAGGTAATACGGATGTAAGACAGTCGGGTTTAGTTTATGCGGCTCGTCGAAGGAGGACAGGTGGACGCACCGGATACTCTAATCAGACGTTTCTTATTCTTGATAATCTTTTATTTGCCTTAATTGATATTGGGTCAACCCACCCTATGTTGCATATTTAGTATCCGAGACTCTAGGTATAGACTCGAAACAACCACTAGGAAGATGACCGTGGTTAGTCCTTTAGGACAATCTAAGGTGGTGGACAAACTGCATTTAGGGATGTACCTTTAGAGAATCAAGGAGTAGTATTCAATGATTTAATGGAATTATCGTTTGGAGAGTTTGACCTTATTTTGGGAATGGATTGGTTAACTAAGCATCGTGCCAAGTTAGGCTGTGGGAACAAGCGTATGGTGTTGGGTACCGGAAGGCGGGGAGGTGGTTGTGTTAGGAGAAAGGAGGAATTATTTGTCCAATGTGGTATCATCCTTAAAAGCTATTAAGATGATTCGAAGGGATGTAGTGCATATTTAGCTTTATTAGTGCATTGAATGCTAAGGAGGTGATTATTAATGAGGTCCGAAACGGTCAAAGAGTTCGCGGATGTCTTTCGGAGAAATTGCCGGATTACCCCGGATCGCGAGGTAGAATTTGGAATAGACCTACTTTTGGATCTGACACCGGTATCCATTGCTCCTTATAGGATGGCAATCAAGGAGTTGATGGAGCTCAAGGCTCGATTCAAGAACTATTGGATCGTGGGTTTATTCGGCGAAAGTGTGTCTTTATGGGAGTGCTAGTCACTGTTCGTGAAGAATAAGGGCGGATCCATGCGTATGTCGTAGACTATCATCAATTGAACAAGTTGACGATCAAAATAAGTATCCATTACCAAGAATCGACAACTGTTCGATCACTCAAAGAGCATCGGTCTTTTCTAAGATTGACCTACGGTCCAGATATCATCAATTAAGGGTTAAAGAAGGAGACATTCATAAGGCGGCATTTTGGACTTGGTATGGGCATTATATATTCGCAACATGCTGGTCCCCATCGCCATCGATGATAGGTACACATGAAGCGGGTTTTGGCAGCGCCCACACGATAGTAGGGGTTCAAGTTGGACCCGACTTTGATCGGTAGCGTTGATAGAGAGTGGAGACCGAGATGCACACTTTCCATACGCCATGCGGAGAGTGTACCATCACCTTAGAAGATGTGCGATACGAGTTGGGATTCTGCGGTGGGCCCAATTTAGAAGTGATCGCAAGATTAAGTAACATCTCTCGATTGGATGGCGGTATGCTACGAGCTCTGGTGCCATTAGGATAAATTGCAAGGAGGTCGGATCGATATGGTTTGGTTCGAGGCGCATTCCCTTGACGAATGAAGGTTATTTCGAAGAAGAAAGAATACGGTATCTTGATACATACATGCTTGAATAATTGGAGGCTATCTCTCCGGACCTCTCTAGAAACCTCGTTCCACGAGATGGCTCCTGAAACTTGTTGATTTGAGCGGCCGGTGAATGAGTTGAAGTGCTGTAGTCTACTCGAGGTTGTCTTAGGGAGATGTCTTGAAGCGGCAGTGTAGAGTAAAGCAAAAATCGAGGTTGCCTATCCTCTACTGCGTCATGGGCATGGTTTCGATTTCCATTTTTCGCCCTCGACTCGACCGATACATATTCATTCCCAGCGATAACGAGGTAAATTTAATATTATATTTTACAATTATGTGCATAGATTTATATAGTATAATTGCATGCTAAAAGTTTATTTAATTAGGTGGAACCATCCGAGAAGTCATGTTAGAATACGACTACGACTTGAGGATATCTGATTCTTATTGGAACAACGGTTTGAATCACAAGTAAGTGTAAATTTACGTTATTATAATTTAGTATTTATGTATATAACTAATATTTTGGTAATGTTAATATAGTTTCAATCAGACACCGTATTAGAGATCCGAAATTGAGCGATAATAAGAAAGTTCCTCCGAAATCAAAGCAGTTGGCACGTTAAGGTCCCGCTAATCACCTACTTGTGACAGTGGAGATACGGTCGAATCGGGTTACGCCGATAATTTGGATCTGCCGCAACCGATTCACGTGGCTCACGAGGTGCTCGATGATGAACATAGAACTCTGGCCCAATGAAGACCTGGCGTCGGATTAATGTATTTTGGTGGAACATGTCGAGGCGTGGGAGAGCGGTGTGACTTTTTACCTAGCAGGAACCGATCGTAGTTCACGAATTTAAGCGTGCGTGTCGATTACATGCCGTGGTTTAGAAATCCATGGCAAGCCGTGTCATTGTTGGATGAAAGAGCGACGACAAATTCAGCAGCGAAAGGGCGTTGGGGCCCTTACATTCAAGGAGAATGGGTGATGAAGCGGGCCCACAAGGTACTCTACGATCCACCGGGCCCATCAACGGCGCCTAGACAATCACCGGCCCATCGGTTTGGTGACAACACCGACAACCAGCCGTCCCGGTTTATGCCGGTCGCATTACCACCGCCCTTTATGTATCCTCCTAACCTATATGTTTCCTTTTCTAGTCCCCCAGTGTTGGAATGCTTGGCGGGGTTGAGTCCGTTCGAAACAACTCCTTTTAGCCACCGATCGAGAGGCCGACGTCGGTGTGGGATTAGAGGAGGCGGCAGGTCGGAGAGCGATTCTTTCTACCGAGCTCCTTCACCCAGATGTGGATCACCGATCCCAGCGGTGGTTTATGCAAACACCTCCGGGGTCATTATTTTATCAAGGTGGGTCATCATCGCAACACCCAGAACCAGACCCACTGCGGAGGAAGGGTTCCCGCCGAGGTTCCACGACCCATGGGAAGCTAGAAGAAGGAGGAATCCAACAGAATCCAGCATGCCACCCCCCAACGGTTCCCACCATGACATCACCACTTAAACCTAATTTAGTTTTGTTATTTTTTTTTGTAATTTAGTTTTAATATGAGTAGAAAATTTGAGTTTAATTTTTAATTTACGTAATGTAAATTTTTAATTTAATTTTAATATCTTTAATAAGATAAAAATGGTTTATTTTTTTTGTAATTTAATTTTTTACATGTAATAAAATTTGAGTTTAATTTTATTTCTTTTGTAATTTAATTTTTTATTTTAATTTTAATATCTTTGATAAGATAGAAATGGTTTATTTTTTTGTAATTTAATTTTTTATATGTAATAAAATTTGAGTTTAATTTTATTTCTTTTGTAATTTAATTTTTATTTTTAATTTTAATATCTTTGATAAGATAGAAATGGTTTATTTTTTTTGTAATTTACTTTTTTTATATGTAATAAAATTGAGGTTTAATTTTATTTCTTTTATAATTTTATTTTTTATTTTAATTTTAATATCTTCGATAAGATAGAAATGGTTTAATTTTTTAATTTAATTTTTTTATATAATAAAAATTGAGTTTAATTTTATTTCTTTTGTAATTTAATTTTTTATTTTAATTTTAATATCTTTGATAAGATAGAAATGGTTTAATTTTTAATTTAATTTTTTTATATAATAAAATTGAGTTTAATTTATTTCTTTTGTATTTTAATTTTTTATTTTAATTTTAATATATTTGATAAGATAGAAATGATTTAATTTTTTAATTTAATTTTTTATATAATAAAAATTGAGTTTAATTTTATTTCTTTTGTATTTTAATTTTTTTATTTTATTTCTTTTTGTATTTTTGGGGAAATTGCCCTTTCCTATCAATATTTTTGAAAACACATCCTTCCGGTAATTTTGATTTTTTGGTATTTTAGGGATATTTGCCGGTTTATTTAAGCATCAACGTTGATTAGGATAAAGTGTTTTATTTTTAAATTGTAATAATTTTTTATTTTTTGAATAAAAAAGTTGTTTTTTATTTGTGTTTGTAATTTAATTTTAATTATCTTATATTTAATAAATTTGAGTTATTGTACAAAAGTTTATCGTTTTCCTCAAAAAAGCAGAAATTACATAACTTGACAAAGAGACAAACAAGCTAAGAACACGGTCAACTAGTCGGAATTTGGACCTGTGAAGCGAGATCTTATGGCAGTTCCTACACCACCGATCGCCGAAGCTTTGGTTGGTAGGTTCGGATATCCATATTGTTGCGCATTCTAGTCGGGAAGATTCGACCTTTTTGGTTTCGTCGTCAATTCTCTGTCAAACAGCGGCTTATACGATGCAGCGTCTGGAGTGGCCACTTCGCTCATGGAATGGTGGTGGGAATACGTGTCTCCATCGTTGTACATGATTTTTCTAATTTGTAGACTTCATCGACATAGCTCATGGAATTGAAGACGAAGATTATGACAAGCCATAAGTACATGAGCACATGGGTAGCGAAGTGCATCAAATATCCACAGATCGCATATGTCCTATTTGTCAATGTACACGATAATGCGCATAACAATACCTTGGTTCGATGCGTCCATTAAACTCCGTGACAAACCATAGGTTTGTCGTGATCCATGATAAACCGTAATGCATAGTGTTAGCCGTGCTGCTTCCGGTTAATTTCTTTTTAAGACCTTCCAGACTCCATTGCATGGCCTCCTTGCATCGCCCTCATAAATAAATAGTCCCATTAGCGAAAATATGTCTCCCATAAAACCGGCGTATGTGTAAGGATGTGCGGGTTCAACACTGCATGAAATTTATTCATTCCGCCAGGGTTTGTGGTCATATGACCATATCGTGAGCCGCGAAATCATATGCTTTGTGTCCACTTTGTTCAAAAGGAATATTACGACATTTCTGCGCCTTGGCCGTTATATCTGTAGTATAAGCGGCCAACATCTCGGTAAAAACGGTCTCTATTGATCTCGACCACCTTGATACTCGTTGATAGCGAATATTACATACCACTATTCAATTGCGAATAAATTGAAAATTTCAAAAGAAATTATATTAATAGATATTTCATACCCATATCGGTCACTTGCTGCTTTACATCTTTTAGATCGGTGTTGCCCATAGTAGTTGGATGAAACATGCCTCGTGCAATATCGATGGTGTGTCGCGATATACATGCTTCCAATAGTTTCTATTGCACCGCTTATTCAGGGCCCGATCCGATATAACGCATATGTCGGGGTTGAGACCGGGAGACATGCCTCTTTTAACTAGATGGAAGAAGTCCCGGTCATCAGTGACTCCGGGTGTTATTGCGAACGCCTTGATCGGAAGGATTCTCCGACGTGCCGTCTTATGCCCGCCTAGCAACTAGCCGTAAGCATATATCTACCATACATGAAGTGCCGTCAATTTATACCAATGGCTTGCGGTATGTAAAAGCATCTCAGCATTGCTTAAATGTCGTAGCGGTAACTTGAACACTGCGCGATCCCGCAGCGGGCAGAGCGATCGCTGTAGTGCGCCGATTTCGTTTCAATGTACATTGTCTTTGCTGGGACATATCTCTCCACACTGACACCAACGCACACACTTCATTATATGAAGCGTCCCAACCGGCAGTGCAACTTTTCCAGCATACGGCTTGGCTATCCAAGCCAAGTTCAGCGTAAGAAGGCGTGTACCTGTTATTTCTGAATAATATGCCAATTAAGGCAGATCTTTGAAGTTTTGGGATCTACCTTCACCGTCGAGATTATTAAATCGGCCAACATGTGCGAATCCATCCTCGGATGATCTTGTTACACCGTGAACGAAGTATGTTTTAATAATGCAACATTACATAATATTAGTGTTATTCAAATCATTGAACACATAGTAGTGTATGCTGCACTAAGACATATCACGGACGCTGTGCTTTCTTCACCTCCCACATCCCCGTCCTTTTCCTCAATGACGCCATGATTTTCATGCACATGTGCCGTCTTGCATAGCACACTTCACCTCTTACCTGCTCGAGCTTTGATTTAACCATAGTGTAGTTAACCCCGTTCGATCTTTGTATTGTTTCAATGCACCAAGAAAAGTGTTCTTGTTGGAAAACGGTTACCAACTTCTGGTCAATTAGAATCAACGAAGAATTTGTACGGTCGCAGCGTCTGGAATTAATGGTAAGAAACTCAATGCATCATCTTGAGATAGATCGTATGTGTGCATGTCTACCGGAGGTTAGTATGCTGAATAGCGGATCTTCTTCTTCTTCGTGCGAGCGCGCCTCGACATCTTTAAGGTACAATTGAACAGCCTCGGTTTAGAAAATAGTCCAACTTCGCTGGTCAGGCCACGGCTCCGAGGGATGGATCCGCATCAATTCATCGTTCGATCCTCCATAACCTACAACAAGCGAGGGCCCTGTTTGGTGGATCGTCGGTAATACATCATCCCTCGTAAACATCCGTCGTAAAAATTCCAATCGTTTGTGGATTGCCATCCACCAGAAGTTGATAGACGTCCCCCCCAATACGTATTTACGTCATCCGGCGCGATTAAAATATGTCCCATCCACCAAAAAGTGCTTCGGGGTTATGTTTTCCATACTACCACCCAACCGGGCACTTCTGTTTTGCCTCCCACCAGTGTGACTTTCATGTATTCCCTTAAATATCATCAATCCTCGCCTTGATGCAATGCAACGTACATAAAATGTCATGCTAATATGCAGATAGTAGATCATACATTCAGAACAGCATACATACTTAGTACAGAAATCAAACAGTCAATTTATTTATTTAAGGGTCTAAGCATTGCTTACCGACCCTAATGTAGGTCCACAGTTGACTTGGGCGACCAATGCAACCTTACAAAGTTTTTCAGAAAAATAGGCTCACACGCCCATGTGGCCTGCCCGTGTGGGACCACACGCCTGTGTGACCCATATGGCCCAATTGGCATTGGCCGTGTGGATCACACTACTAGCCGAATCTCACACGCCAAGTGTGGTTCACCGTATGGGCCCACACGGCCCAATTGGTCGTGTTCGTGTGTCGCACATGGCCTTGCCTAGCCATCACACGGCCGTGTCGCTCGCACACAGCCTGGCTCATTGATCACACGGCCATGTGGTGACTAACAGTCTTGCACACGGCCTACGACACGGGTGACCACACGCCCGTGTGGCGTCGATAAAATGGTTTTCGATTTTCGCTGAAACCTCATTTTCTGTGCATTCGGGTACACACCTAGTTTGTTTTCATTCTTTACGCAATACCGAAGTTACCAGCACCTATAATTGAACAACATTTTACTCATTAACCCCTTAAACAACCGAATCAAACTAAACCCGAAATGGAATGCTCATCCTACGAGCGACTAAATTTACCTTCGAGCAAGAAGTAGGGTTTACTTGCAACACGAGAACCCGATTACCACCTTTGAGTAGTGATTAACCATAAAAGTAACATATTTTAATCCCGTATTTAGTATGCTTTTTGATGATTTATTCCTTGATTTTATATAAAAGGTGCTTGTAATCCTTTCTTTTCATGTCATATACTCAGGAAAGCACCCGAGGATAAAAAGAACACAAAACGAGCTTAAAACGGAGTAATTGGGCTTTAGCAAGAAATCAATACGGCCTTGCACAAAGCCTGCACGACCGTGTCTCACCGATTACCTAGAGCACGGCCTAACTCATGAGTTGCACGGCCGCGCATCATCTCATTACCACGGGCGTGTCAAGCGATCTACACGGTAGTGTCCCAATCGATGACCAAGCACGGCCGAATCCCGACTTACACGGTGCGTACTACGGCCGTGCCCAAACGACAGAATCAAGGCACGCCCAACTCGAATTACACGGTCGTGTGCCATGGGCGTGCCCCTGCTACAAGAATGAGCAATTTCACTCAAATTTGGATGCTTGAAGCCAAGGAAACATACTCCAAGTCCACTTTGTAACATCCTAAATGTGGGCCTGTGCATTTATATGTTGGTTTAACATGTTAGTTAGAGAATTTAAGGCTCGGGCTGAGGCCTTGATTAAATATATGGATTAGAGTTTAAATTAAAGTTCTGAAAAGCTTAAGTGATATTTTGGGCTTTAAAACTTGGATTAGAATGATTAAAAATGGTGTTAGTAGTAATTAAATATAAATAGTTATGTTTGGTAGCAAGTTGGGCTTGTGGCCCAAAAATTTGGAGTGCTTTGAGTGGGCACTAGGGTGGCGCCACTTAGAGAGGTTATTGGGCCATGTGTGGCCACTTGAGGCCCAAGAATTGGGGGCAAAATTTTGGCATATCAAGGAGGGGGAGTGGACGGCACACTTGTTAGCATTTAGGAGCTTTATTTCTTTTTATTTAAGTGATAAAAGCTGATAATTAAGAGGATGAGGAGTTGGATCTAGTTGAGACTCTTTTAAATGAGTCAGCAGATCATGATAAGGATAGAATTTGAGCAAACATGACTGCCATTTTGGCGTGTAGTAGTGTGGGTTGATTGTAGAAATCCCCAATGGTGTGTTGGTTGGTATGGGGCGTGTAGCGGATGGAAACCTAGGCAATTGGGTTGGGTTTTGCATATTATTTGTTTCCATGTAAATGAAATTATTATTATGTTTTATGAGGCCCAAATCTAGTGGTGCATGAGGGTTGCACACTGAGTCTCGCGACTCACCCAATTAAACTAACCTTTCAGGTGACAATTAGTGCATCGATCGGCCGAGTGGAGCTCAAGGTGGCCATGCAAAAGTACATGTGGATCCGCAAAAGTTTTCTTTTATTAGTTTTTTTTAGTATTCTATGTTATGGATTTAAACTACGTTGTAATAAGGCCATGGGCCAATAGTTTACATTTTTAGTTTTATTATGGGCCTTTATTATTTATTCTCATTTTAATTTCTTTCAAAGACATGTAATTTAGTTTTGGGTTTTGATTATTAAGGCACATTTTATATAATTTTCATTTGGGCTTTAAAATCGACACAATTGGTTTTACAAAATTTTTCTTAGTGACATACCGGATCCGTTGGTAGTGTTTGGGCCAGTTTGGGGTGTTACAAATTGATATCGAGCTGTGTTCAAAACTCAACTTTTGGGATTTTGGGCCCAAAAGATTTTCTAAAAATGGGTTTTTTAAAACATGGATTTCTCTTAGTAAAGGTTTGTTAGTCCAGCATGGCACCTGCGTCTCCGGCCAAGTTCGCCAGGTAAGTACTCTAAACCATTGTGTGATATAAATGTGGGCTTAACGGGCTTATGGGACGTAGACTATTTAGGTTAGAACTTGATGGACTCTAGGCTTAGACAAACAAACTCTTAAAAATCCATAAGACTTAACTTCATTAAACAAAACTCAAACAAGTCACAAGACTAAAGTGTGGTAACAAGCATATGCATGTCTAGGAGTAGATCAGGAAGAGCTTGGTATTTAAGCGGTCCGAGTGACTCACCTCTCTTGCAGAATCTCACGGTGCATAGTGATTGTTTCACTTTAGCCATGACAGGTGTGGCAATAGGCATATGTATGTCTAGGAGTGGATTCAGGAAAACTTGGTATTTAAGCAGCCCTAGTGACTCACCTTCTTTCCACTAGAATCCTACAGGTGCATAGTATCTATTCACCCTAGCTACAGTGCGTGTTGATGTGCCAAAACTTATAATTAAAACACGAAAGGACCAAACACCTTTTTCTCACAAAATTATTAGAATATCCTTATTTTGAAAAACAAATTGCCCATGATTTATAGAAATACCCCGATTTACAAAGTCAATAGAATCTTTCCATAGGAAACAAAACAACAACAACATCAAAATATCCTTGAGTTGTAAATGACCAAAACACCCTTAATTTATAAATGACCAAAATACCCCTGATTGGAAAAATTACTGAAATATCCTCAAAATTTTAAAATTATTGAAATAACCCTAGATTTTATAAATTATCAAAATATCCTGAATTTGCAAAATTATCGAAATACCCTCAGATTTATGAAATTACTTGAAATACCCGAAGTTATAAAATTACCAAAATACCCTTATTTTGCCAAATCACGGAACCTTATTTTGGGAAATTACGAAAATACCCTCAGAGGATAAAATTATGAAAATACCCTAGGTAGCGAAATGATGAAAATACCCTTAGGTGATGAATGCTACTTGTATGAACATTGTGTGTGCATAACTCCTAGAATAGGAAGACCGAAAAGCGTAGATAAGTTTGAATTGAAGAATCACTTTTAAAACTATGTTTCATAAGATTGTTCGTGGATAATTAGTGGAAACAATTAATGACTCATAAAATTTTTAAATCGATAAACGCAAACCGGAAGAATGAGTACAAGAGGTCGAGGACGTCCACCACGTAGACACAGTAGAGGTAGGATGACCGTGTTAGAACCTGTAGGATCGGGTCATGGGTCTGAAAGTGAGATACCGGTTCCACCAGTTGCTGAGGTGGAATTTCGAGGACGAGACAGTGGAGAGGACGCGGTGTCTCGTGCTATACCTTGAGGTTTTGGAAAGAGTGGCTAAAATTTGGTATGGGCATAGGAGCTCAAAATCGTGCTGAGAGGTCGAGGAACAATGGGGTCAAGTATTTAGAAGTCTCTGGCGTATCCCCGAGTTTCGCTGAATATTGGTTGGAGGCAGTGGAACATATAATGGATGACTTAGACTTCACGGTGGAGGAGAAGCTGAAGGGGGTCGTGTCTCTTCTTGAGACGAGGCCTACCAATAGTGACTCACGGTGAAAGAGGGTACGGTCGCGAACCCGATTGATCGGATTTCTTTAAGGAGTCATTCCAGGAAAGTACGTTGGGGCTAGTTATATGGATGCTCAAAGGAAAGCATTCTGAATTTGGTGTAGGGAGTAAGTCTGTGGTGAGTATGAAATTTGAAGTTTTACGCTTTGAGTCGTTACGCCGGGGAATGGTAGTAACGGACTATGAACGATGCGTTCGGTTCAAGATGGGCTAAAGAATGAGCTAAGGGTTCGATTGTGCACAACGAGAGAAAATTTTTGCGGTTCTAGTGGATAAAGTTAAAATAGCTGAGAAAGT
This sequence comes from Gossypium rotundifolium, assembly GCA_025506655.1. Taxonomy (NCBI): domain Eukaryota; kingdom Viridiplantae; phylum Streptophyta; class Magnoliopsida; order Malvales; family Malvaceae; genus Gossypium; species Gossypium rotundifolium. The sequence continues at coordinate 193,209,093 of CP106727.1, forward strand.
GAAATAGGTGGAGAGACAAGAGAAGGATAACAATCGGGGCAGGAGTAAGAGGAGTTTTGGACCCTCTAGAGCAACTGAAAATTTTCAGAAGAGGCCTAGAACTGATGGGCTAGCTCGTGCCCCATCGGGCCAGAGTCAAGCATGTTCTATATGTGGAAGAACCCATTATGAGGAGTGTAGGGTGAAAATTGGTGGATGTTTTAGGTGTGGATCCACAGAACATTTGATGAGGGACTGTCTTCAGATGGATCGTAGGCGCACAAGCGGTCAAGTTCGATCGAGCTAAGAGAGGTGATCACCGACCAAGGAGAAGAGGTACAAGCTAGAGGAAGAAATGGATCCGGCAGGTCGTGGAGCATCTGGCAGAGGTAGAGGTAATACGGATGTAAGACAGTCGGGTTTAGTTTATGCGGCTCGTCGAAGGGAGGACAGTGACGCACCGGATACTCTAATCGGTACGTTTCTTGTTACTGATAATCTTTTATTTGCCTTAATTGATATTGGGTCAACCCACTCCTATGTTGCATATTTAGTATCCGAGACTCTAGGTATAGACTCAGAAACAACCACTAGGAAGATGACCGTGGTTAGTCCTTTAGGACAATCTAAGGTGGTGGACAAACTGTTTAGGGATGTACCTTTAGAGAATCAAGGAGTAGTATTCCCAGCAGATTTAATGGAATTATCGTTTGGAGAGTTTGACCTTATTTTGGGAATGGATTGGTTAACTAAGCATCGTGCCAAGTTAGACTGTGGGAACAAGCGTATGGTGTTGGGTACCCCGGAAGGCGGGGAGGTGGTTGTGTTAGGAGAAAGGAGGAATTATTTGTCCAATGTGGTATCATCCTTAAAAGCTATTAAGATGATTCAGAAGGGATGTAGTGCATATTTAGCTTTTATTAGTGCATTGAATGCTAAGGAGGTGATTATTAATGAGGTCCGAACAGTCAAAGAGTTCGCGGATGTCTTTCCAGAGAAATTGCCAGGATTACCCCCAGATCGCGAGGTAGAATTTGGAATAGACCTACTTTTGGATACAGCACCAGTATCCATTGCTCCTTATAGGATGGCACCGAAGGAGTTGATGGAGCTCAAGGCTCAGATTCAAGAACTATTGGATCGTGGGTTTATTCGACCGAGTGTGTCTTTATGGGGAGTGCTAGTCCTGTTCGTGAAGAATAAGGACGGATCCATGCGTATGTGCGTAGACTATCATCAATTGAACAAGTTGACGATCAAAAATAAGTATCCATTACCAAGAATCGACAACCTGTTCGATCAGCTCAAAGGAGCATCGGTCTTTTCTAAGATTGACCTACGGTCCAGATATCATCAATTAAGGGTTAAAGAAGGAGACATTCATAAGACGGCATTTTGGACTTGGTATGGGCATTATGAGTTCTTGGTGATGCCGTTCGGGTTGACGAACACGCCATCAGCCTTTATGGATATGATGAACCGGGTGTTTCAGCCATATCTTGATCGGTTCGTCATGGTATTCATCGACGATATCCTGGTCTACTCTAAGTCAGAGGAGGAGCATGACAAATATCTTCGCGTGGTGTTGCAAACTCTGAGGGGGAAGCAGTTGTTTGTAAAGTTCAATAAGTGTGAGTTCTGGCTGAAGGAAGTGACTTTCTTAGGACATGTGGTTTTAGCCGAGGGAATCAGGGTGGACCCTCGAAAGATAGAGGCTGTATTGGATTGGAAACCACCAAAGTCTGTGGCGGAGGTTCAGAGTTTCTTAGGTTTGGTAGGGTATTACCGAAGGTTCGTTAAAGGGTTTTCTCTAATAGCAGCTCCTCTAACTAAGTTGTTGAGGAAGGGAGCATTGTTTGTATAGACCGACAAATAGCAAGAGAGCTTTGAGAAGTTGAAGAGAATCTTGACAGAAGTGCCAGTGTTGATTTAGCCGGAGGCAGGAAAAGAATTTACCGTCTACTGTGATGTGTCGCACATGGGTTTAGGGTGTGTACTGATGCAAGAAGGAAAGGTGGTGGCGTATGAGTCTCGACAGCTGAGACCGCATAAGTTAAACTACCCTACGCATGACTTGGAGTTAGCGGCGGTAGTGTTTGCCTTAAAGATTTAGAGGCACTACTTGTATGGGGAGAAGTCAGTAATTTACACCGACCATAAGAGTCTGAAATACCTCCTTACCCAGAAGGAGCTGAATTTAAGACAATGTAGGTGGATCGAGCTCTTGAAGAATTATGATTGTTCGATCGAATATCACCCTGGAAAGGCAAATGTGGTAGCAGATGCGCTAAGCCGTAAAGTAGTATCGGAGTTAAGAGCCATGTTTGCTCATTTGAGTTGATTCGACGATGGGAGTTTGCTGGCTGAGTTGTAAGTAAAGCCAACATGGGTAAGTCAGGTTAAGGATAAGCAATTAGGAGATAAAGACTTGAGTGCTCGACTGTTGTGAGTAAAGGATGGTGGAATGGAGAACTATAGTCTAAACAATTATGGAGTTCTGTGTTATCGTGAGAAGATTTGCATGCCTAAGGATGATGAGCTAAGACAGATGATTATTCGGAAATCGCATAGTAGCCCTTATGCTATGCATCCTGGAGGAGTCAAGATGTACCATGATTTGCGAGAGCAATTTTGGTGGCCAGGTCTGAAGAAAGAGGTAACAGAAGTCGTAGGAAAATGTTTGACGTGTCAGCAGGTCAAAGCTGAACACCAAGTGCCATCGGGACTGTTACAGCCGGTGAAGATTCCCCAATAAAAATGAGAGAGAATCACGATAGATTTTGTTAGTGGATTACCTCTTACTTCCACTAAGAAAGATTCTATTTGGGTGATTGTAGATCGGTTGACGAAGTCTGCTCACTTCATACCGGTTCGAGTGGACTTTTCTTTACAAAAGCTGGCTAAATTGTATGTGGCTGAGGTTGTAAGATTGCACGGTGTGCCGGTGTCGATCATATCAGATAGGGACCCTAAGTTCACGTCACGATTTTGAAAGGCTCTTCATCAAGCAATGGGAACAAGGTTAGACTTTAGTACTGCTTTTCACCCACAGATTGATGGTCAGCCCGAAAGGGTAATTCAAATCTTGGAAGATATGCTAAGGGGTTGCATCATCAACTTTAGGGGTAGTTGGGAAGAGTATTTGCCCTTGGAAGAATTTGCATACAATAATAGTTATCAAGCCAGCATTCAGATGGCGCCTTATGAAGCGTTATATGGAAGGAGATGCCGTACTCCAACTTGTTGGACGGAGTTGGGGGAACGTAAGGTGTTAGGTCCAGAATTAGTTTCGAAAACAGAGGAGAAAGTGAAGTTGATACGGGCTCGGCTAAAGAAAGCGCCTGATCGAAAGAAATCTTACGCGGATTTAAAGCGAAAAGAGGTGGAATTTATAGTAGGAGATCAAGTCTTTTTAAAGGTATCCCCGTGGAAGAAGGTAATGAGGTTTGGACGGAAGGGTAAGTTGAGTCCACGATTTATTGGGCCTTATCGGGTGCTAGAACGTGTGGGCCCAGTGGCTTATCGGTTGGAGTTGCCTTCGGAGTTGGAGCAAATACATGACGTGTTCCATGTCTCGATGTTGAGACGTTATCGATCTGATCCATCGTACATAGTGCCGGTAGAAGAGATAGAAGTAAGACCAGATTTGTCTTTTGAAGAGGAACCAGTGCAAATTCTGGATCGAGATGTGAAAGTGTTGAGAAGGAAGTCTGTTCCATTGGTCAACGTCTTGTGGCAAAATCATGGCGCAGAAGAAGCGACGTGGGAGCCAGAGGATGTTATACGCCAACAGTATCCCCATCTTTTTTGATCAGGTAAAATTTCGAGGCCAAAATTTATTTTAAAGGGGTAGAACTGTAACATCCTAAATGTGGGCCTGTGCATTTATATGTTGGTTTAACATGTTAGTTCGAGAATTTAAGGCTCGGGCTGAGGCCTTGATTAAATATATGGATTAGAGTTTAAATTAAAGTTCTGAAAAGTTTAAGTGATATTTTGGGCTTTAAAACTTGGGTTAGAATGATTAAAAATGGTGTTAGTAGTAATTAAATGTAAATAGTTATGTTTGGTAGCAAGTTGGGCTTGTGGCCCAAAAATTTGAGTGCTTTGAGTGGGCACTAGGGTGGCGCCACTTAGGGAGGTTATTGGGCCATGTGTGGCCACTTGAGGCCCAAGAATTGGGGGCAAAATTTTGGCATATCAAGGAGGGGGAGTGGATGGCACACTTGTTAGCATTTAGGAGCTTTATTTCTTTTTATTTAAGTGATAAAAGCTGATAATTAAAAGGATGAGGAGTTGGATCAAGTTGAGACTCTTTTAAATGAGTTAGCAGATCATGATAAGGGATAGGAATTTGAGCTATCAGGTGTTTGCAGAGTTGGTCGAAAATCTAACTCTGGGAAAGGGGGTGCACTGCCGAATTCTATTTAAGCTAATTGATCATCCATTCTTTTATTTTTTTTCTCTTCTTCCTCACCGAGCCGAAATTCCCTTCTCCTATTCTCTCAAATTCTTTTCTTTACCGCAACTCTCCAACACAGTTTATTTTCCCCTCTTTTCTTCTCAAAGCCGAATACCCTAGTCTTTATTTTCCTCTCCCATAGCCGAATCTACAAGTGAGATCTCTATTTCCCAAAGGTGCACCATAAGCTGCATACTCCTCTCCAATCTGGTGAGTTTCAGGATTTTGTTTCTTTGCATTTTCTTTATTTTTTCTGTCAAGTCCTAAACCAAATCATTTATTCCAAAGGCTTGTCGATTTCACTCTCTCTATCCTAGAAGCCAAATCTTGTCTTGTTTTATTCGGAAGTGTCGATTTGGTGGAAAAGCCAAGGTAGGTTGGTGGTGACGATTTCTCAAGGACATTCGAGATTCGACTAACTAGGTAAGTGCTCATTTTAAGGGTTATATTTAATTCATGAGTTAGATCTCATTGTTTATTTGGTTTAGTGATTAAGGATTGTTATGGACTCAACTAATGATCAAGCAAGAGAGGTTGGATCTGTAAAATCGCCACTCAAATACAAGAAGCGATCTGTTTCGATAGTGCGAGATTGGCCATCGGAGTGTGGGCCAAAATCGAAGTCAGATCGTGGGCCAATAGTGGTAGTCTCGAGTGATAGTAGCGTAGATATAGCGAAAGCCTTAGTATGTGAATCAGGTGTGTAATACTTCCCCACCGTCTAGATCTGATTAATTATGTTTATATGTTCATAAGTTTTATATGTTACATTAAAAGTCGAAATCTCGGATTTAAACAGCGGACCCTCAGGTTAGTAAATAATCTGATTATATGTTACAAGTAAATTGTTGTACATGTTTTTAAATTATTGTACATGTTGGCATGGGTTGGGTGATGAAAGGAGGAAGAAAATGTATATGTATATGTGTAGCGATTTTACCGTGATTTACTGTAGCGGCTAATGCCGTGATCTCATTATAAGGGCTTCGCCAATATATGTTGATGAGACAGATGACCGCTGCCTTGGTGTGTAGTGGGTTGATTGTAGAAATCCCCAATGGTGTGTTGGTTGGTGCAGGCGTGTAGCGGATGGAAACCTAGGCAATGGGTTGGGTTTTGCATATTATTTATTTCCATGTAAATGAAATTATTATTATGTTTTATGAGGCCCAAATCTAGTGGTGCATGAGGGTTGCACACCGAGTCTCGCGACTTACCCAATTAAACTAACCTTTCAGGTGACAATTAGTGCATCGAACCGGGCCGGAGTGGAGCGCAAGGTGGCCATGCAAAAGCACATGTGGATCCGGCGAAAAGTTTTCCTTTATTAGTTTTTTAGTATTTTATGTTATGGATTTAAACTACATTGTAATAAGGCCACGGGCCAATAGTTTACATTTTTAGTTTTATTTTGGGCCTTTATTATTTATTCTCATTTTAATTTCTTTCAAAGACATGTAATTCAGTTTTGGGTTTTGATTATTAAGGCACATTTTATATAATTTTCATTTGGGCTTTCCGTTGACACAATTGGTTTTACAAAATTTTTCTTAGTGACATACCAGATTCGGTGGTAGTGTTTGGGCCAGGTTTGGGGTGTTACACACTTAAATATCCTAGGAGGAATTCTATTTGAAGGAGGTACTTAGAAGCCAAGTAAAGCATCTCAAAAGCCTATATAAATAACCCATGGCAGGCATTCAAGGGAGACAATTTTTAGCAGAGGCTTTTGCTGAAGCTTTCATCTTTTAGGGAAATACTCAAAGATAGCCAGTTGATCCATCTCAAGAAGCCAGAGTTCTACTCAAGACAGAGGATCTCCTCTTTAATTCCTTCAGGGGGTTTTAGGGATTTCTGATGTTTTGTTTTATCTTTTCTCTTGAGATGTCTTCTTATTTTGTTATGAACTAAACCCCTCAGATACCTGAAGGGTATGAAACCTATGATGGATTTTGTTATTTTATTTTTGGTTTATATGATAAATACTTAGTTTGTTTTTAATTATATTGCTTAATTTAATCTATTGTGCTTAGGTGGAGGAGGAATAGACCCTGCCTTAGAGTAGATCTAGCATAATTAAGCGGAGTTGATCGAACGCCTAGAGTAAGGTTGCGAGATTTTTCCAGATTAGGGTGAAACCTAATATGGGAATCCATTAATCGATTTACTACTTCCTTAGGGGGTTATTATAAGAGAACGAGAGTTCCAATAATTAACCTAAGGTTAGACCTTATTCGCCTCAAGAGAGGGTTTAATATAGGTTAGGGAGTCTCACGGATCAAGCTAAGTAAAGAAGTCATATGAATTAAAAGTTAGATAACAAGAGAAGTCATAGGTGGATTCTTCTTGAGGGTATTGTCGTAATCAACTGAGTTTTTCCATAGTCTTTTCCCAAAGTTTCGTTCTTTTGTCTTTGCATTTAGTTTAAGTATTTCGTTAGTTTTTAGATTAATAAACCAATCACTCCATATTTCAGGCTAAATAATAGAAAGAAAGTGAGTAGTAGTACTTTTAGGTTCCCTTGGGTTCGATAAGATACTCTTGCCTAAACTATACTACTGTTCGATAGGTGCACTTGCCTCTATCGTTGTCATAGTTAGTCTACAGGTTCGATTATTCTTTTTATAAATATTAAAACTCGACTGTTTGACACGATCAAGCAATACCTAGCGTGAGTAAAACGATTCCTCTATTAATCGCTTAATCAAAATAGCGCTAAAACTTAAAGGAACCACTTACCGAACAAGGGCGTGACAGTTGCAGAATAGAACCCGATTGATTGCGAAACCAAAAGAGGAAGGTGGGTTTTAGAAGCCAAAAGGGATGATGGGAAGGGAAAATGGCAGGAAAGAAGGGGTGTGAGAGAGCAAAACTTCACAGAAAAGAGAAGGAAAAGAGAGAGCTGAAAATTGCCTAGTTGAACTACTGATCAGATTCTGATAACTCCCCCTCTCAACTCCTTAATTCTCTCCTTCAAAAAGTACACCATCAGTGGTTAACTAAAACTCAAACTCTTACACAACATTAGTAGCAAAATACATCCCTTGCCAGACCAGACTAGACCAGACCAGACCAGCAGACTAGACCAGACTAGACCAGCAGACCATTCTGCTAATTACCTACACACTTTTGCTTAAAAGCCTACTCACCAAAGTTTGGGCTTTATTCATAAAAATACCAAAATTTACCCAAGTTACGACTTGAACTTGGGACCTCCCACACACACCCAGAACACATAACCACTGAAGCAGACACTCATTCATGCCAAAATTACAAAAGTTGAAATTAAGAAAAACCTGGGGCATTACAAAATGCATAACTAAAATCAATTTTTGTTAAAGAGTATGAGTTTTTGGATGTGCCTCCTATTTTGATGAGTAGTTAGAATTGGCGGAAGATGCAAAAGTTGAAGTCTTTCATTGTCACTTCTCAACATTTTGCTAATGTTAAAGTGAGTACTTCTCGATTGTAAGAGGTAATTAGAACTTGTGATATGAAGGTGGAGTGACACTGTTTGTTATGGTTCTTTTTGCATATTCCCAAGCATTGTTTTATTGCTTGGATGGCCATTCTCAATAGGCTCCCTACTCAGGACCGCTTGCTTGCTTTTGGGGTTTTTGTTGATACTTGTTGCTTTTTCTGTATAGATGTAGTAGAGGCTCGTGATCACATTTTCTTTGCTCCATTCATAAAGTTGTGAGAACTTAGAGACAAGAATTATATTGGGTGATATTGAAACTTAAAGGAAAGTCCTTACTTGTTGCTATACTTAAGCTTACTTGGAATGCATGTTTGTGTAACAGTCTGGTTTAGACCCTAGTTAGAACAGTGGTTTTGGGACCACAAATCTGAGGTTAGAAAAATATTTTAATATTATTTTCTGTGTTTACAGTATGTGACAAAGTATGTGTGAAAGTTCTGTGTGAAAATTTTATCGTTGGTGTGCCGATTTGTGAAAAAGGACCCAATCGCATAAAATGCAAAAGCTGTGTGCTAGAAGATAAAAGTACTTTAATGCTATGTCTTCTTAAGTGTGAGGTCCTTATTAAGAAAATGGACCATTAACAAGGTTAATGGACATTCACGGACATGTGATAGTGGTTTTTAAATGTTTTTAGTAAGGGTAAATTGGTAAATGATGCATTAAGTTAATAAATTAAAACAAAACATCATTTTTGTTCACCTTTCTTCACCATTGCCAAAAATTGGTTGATAAAAGGAAGGTTTTAGGGCTTTAAACGTTCGACACTTACAAGGCTTGATTGAGGTATGTTTTGAACTCAGTTTTTGATGATTTTTATGTTTTTGTGATCGTTGCTTTGAGTACTAGCTAGCCCGTACCTTGATTTTCCAAATTTATGATGATTTCATGAAATACCATTGTTTATGATTTGAGCTTTGTGATGTTTGAGGATGAAAAATAAGTGTTTGATTATTTATATACATGTTTTGGTAAAGTGATTTTGAGTAAAAATGTATATTAGGGATTAAATTGTGAAATGTGTAAATTAAGGGATTAAAATGTGAAATAGATGTGAAATATGGGCTACTAGGGGTACTATGGTAATTTTTTTAAGCATGGATTAAATTAGATTTTGTGATTTTGATGTATTTGTGAAATAAGGGCTAAAATGCTAAAGGGTGAAATTATAAGGGCTAAAGTGCAAAATACCCTAATTATGTGTTTGTGAATTGAGTTAAATGAATGTGTGATTAAATGAGTTGAGTTTGATATTATATAGATCAAGAAAAGAGAAATTCAGACCTAGATGGAAACAAGAACAAAGTGCTCGATTGATCGACTAGTGTCATTTTTTCCACGTCCGAGGTAAGTTCGTATATAATACATATTGTTTAAACATTGTGCATGTGTAATGAAATGAATGGAAATGTGATTGTGGAGCTTAGTAATGCTAAATTTGATTTCGAAGTTATGTGGCACTAAGTGTGCGTAAATAGAATAGTTATTGTGACGAATGGTACTAAGTGTGCGAGATAAAGAAAGTATCGGCTGTATTATTTGGCACTACGTGTGTGATACAGAGACAAATTCGGTTTAATGTGATGGCACTAAGTGTGCGATATTATTATAGCTTTGACTAATAATTTGGCACTAAATGTGCGAGTTTATTGAATGTTTAAAGAGGATCGAATAAATTATGGCATCGAGCATTGAGTGGTAAATGTGATAGATAAATAGGTGATGGTACAGGTATGTACTAAGTCTATGTGGTTGATTATATTGTGTATGATATAGATGGATGATTATGTGAACGAATGATGAAAAGAGTTGGATTGAGTAGCATTATAAATGCTTGTACATGAACCTATAGATGTGGTATGAAAATAAGTAATAATTATGGGTAAAATAGAGTAGTGATATGAATTGAACTAAGTGATAGTTAATTTTGTATATTGAATTTGAATTATTGAGTTAATTGTGTTATATTACTAACTTACTAAGCTTTAAAGCTTACTGTGTGAAGTCTTCTCTGTTTTACAGTGTCATTAAAGCTAGCTCAGATCTAGGGATCATCAGCGACTCAATCACACTATCGGACATCTATTTTGGTACCTTTTGGAAGTTGTATTTATGGTATATGGCATGTATAGGCTAGTGAGGTTGTGGAATGATTTTTAGTATATTTTTGCTATTGAAAATGGTATAAGTAATGTGTAAATATGGTTGTAAGAAGCCTATTTTACCCGGCTTGTGAAAACCAAAACCAAAATATAAAAAATAAAAATGGTACCAATTGTTCAATAATACAGTCTATTTACAAATCATTTGTAGCCCAAACAATACTCATGGCTATATACCTAAACCCACTTACGCCTTGCCCGAAAATAATTGATCCCTCAGACCCAAGACAGAATTGGCCCAAAAGGGCCCAAATGTTAACTAAACAGTTTCAGCCTAGCGTTTTGAAACCCTAGGCGCCACAAACGTCCCAGCAGGATCCCAATAGTTGCGCCGCAATCGCCCTAGCAGCCTTCTATCATGCCTCAATCGTCACGCCACCAATTCGCGCCGCAGTTAGCGCGCCTCACCACTGCTGAGTTCTTCGCACTCAACCTGCACAAAAAAGGAAAAAACACAGCGAAAGAAATGGCAACATAATTCTTTCCTTTTTTTTTTTATTTCTTACAGAGTTATATAAGCCCACAATAATTTGTAACAAAAATAAAACGAAAAAAAAAATACACAGAGATATAATCAGAGAGAATAGGCAAAAAATAGACAAACACACAGAGAGAACTATACAAAAAAGGATACAGAAAAATAGATACGGAAATATTCGCAGAAAACAGAGATTAATAAAAGCAGAGGTGAACTTTTATTTTGATTCTTTTTTTTATTTTATTTTTATGTATATAAACTGTAAAAAATAGTTGAAAAGGGGTTACCCTTTTAACTCGCGCCGGAAAGAAGTGATTTTTTCAACCTCCGACCGACGTATCTAGCGGTGCTAACGACGACGCGTGAGGCGCATGGAGGAAATGGCGAGAGGTCCGACGATCAGAAGCCCGGAGGGTTTCAGAGGATTTTTAGAATTTTTTTAAAAAAATGGTGTTCGAATGATTTTTTTTGAAATAAAATTAACTTATATAAGCAAAGAAAAACGACGCCGTTTTTTATTAACAAGATCCGCGCGCCAACCCGAGAACCCGATAAGGATCCGCGTGTTTTATTAAAAAGGAATTTACAATTTCAGTCCCTCTGTAATTCTATTGGTTTTAATTTAATCCAATTTAAATTTTTATTTCTTATTAAATTAACCCTGAAAGTTTATTTTTATTTCAATTAAATCCTCGGCTCTTTAAAAAGGTTAGGATCATTACGATGCCGTTTTGAAAAGGGGCATAATTGCCTAACAAATCCCTGGGGTTTAACGCGCGATTCGATTTAATCCTTTTATGCTTATTTTATTTATTATTTAACCCTACTTTCTTTCTTTTTTTTTATTTTGTTTTATTCTAATACTGTTTTTAAATTATTTTATCATGTCAAAATATTTTATTACTCTTATTATTCGTAAATTAATTAAACTTGAATATTTTTATTATATATTATCTTTATGTATTTTAAACTATTATTATTTATTATTTGATTTGATTATTTTATTACATATTATTTTTTAACTTATATATTAGTTATCATATTACATATTTTAAAATAGTATATTATATAGTATTATATTTAATATTTTTAAAAGTTTTATTTTATCTAAAATTATTTATATTGAATAATATATTATTTATTTAAAAATGTAATTTTATATGTATTAGATTATTATAAATATATTTTTATAAATTAGTTATTCTCTTAATATATATGTACATTTTTTATGTCATTGAATGAAAATTTTCACCGCATGAAATATGTTTATATTTGTCTTATTGTTTATTGTATCTGTTTATACTTCATGTATTTACAATTGCTTTAGTGTAGGAATTATTATTTGTCATATTTTGTATTATTATTTCCTTATTACCTATCTTAAATGTTAGTATATTATAATTGCTTTTGATGTTTGATAATGTATTAATATGGTATTTTCATAGGTCATCATTTTAAAATAAAATATATTTTACAAAATTACTATATTTTATCCAAAGATTTTCAAAATAAGGCAATATTTTGTATTTAAAATTGGGAAATAGTGCCCTAACGTCTTTGGGTTTCGATTTTCCGTTTGGCTAAATAACTAAATATCCTTTTAATAAGTTTTATAAATTGTGAGACGATTTTGATTATGGAGGTTTTAAAATTTCGTGTCCTAACGTGCTGGATTTGATGTTTATATCCCTTCGGAACAAAAAAAATCTCAAATTTTAAACTCAAATCGTGCAAAGTTTTTAAGAAATCATATTTTTAAATACTTTTAAATTTCAAACATTTAGTCATGATTCTATCGATTAGGTACCAATTTTTGGGTGTTATGAGGGTGCTAACCCTTCTTCATACGTAGCCGACTCCCGAACCTGTTTTCTTATTTTTCGTGGACCAAAAATCAAAGGTTTTAAAAATAAAATGTTTTGCAAGGTGATCCAATCACACCTAAATAAAAAGGGATTGGTGACGACTCCCATTTTCGTTTTTAAAAGTCGACCTCGTTTTCTAAATTTTTAAAAATGGTTTCGACAGCTTGGCGACTCCACTTGGGACCAATAAGAGAGTCAAGTTGGAAAATCGATTAGTTATTGTTCAAATGTCGAAAATTTGAAAGTATGGTTTGAAAAGCCATGATTTTGTTTTACTCATGTGATTCTATTTTATAAAATATTTCTGCATTGCACTACATGACCGTCGTGGTCGCGCCTTTAAATGGGAGCGAGAAGCTATGCCTTCGTGAGGTTTTCACCTCCGCATGGGCTAGTAGACCGCTTACATCCGTACCTATGTCTTCGTGAGGTTTTCACCTCCGCATGGCCATAGGGAAATGTATTCCCTTGAATTGAACTCGGTCCGTATGAGCCTATAAAGGGTGAGGATCGAGGAATCTGCTGGTTCAGGTACCTCAACTTTAGAACCAAACCACATATAGTAAACCCTAAGAACTCACCTTAGGTAGAGCTATGCCAAACTTTAGTAGTTACCTAGATAGGTGTGCGTTTATTTCACTTGCTTTATATTTTATTCTGTGGTACTATCTCGTTATGTTTCATTTTCGTGCATGTCATTTCATATTTTTAGAGGTCTTGATTCACGGTCAGTTTCTAAGTTAGAAAGCTGGTTACGGAGAATGGGTTCCTTAATAAAATAGGAGACAATGCAGCTGTTCGTACATGGTCAGAGCAAACACAATTAGAGAAGGGAAATACCTTAATTGACGGGTATGTATCTGAAATTTGGGATTTTACTCTTATTAGTATTACGCAAAATGAGTTTCGAGAGTTGAAAGAAATATGGGCTCAGTGGGATGATCAGGCTAAGCAGTTGTTTTATCGCAATTATGGAGATCTACCTTACTTGCTTGACATCAAGGTAGATAAACATCTATTCCGGGCTATGACTCAGTTTTGGAACTCTGCTTATAGTTGTTTTACTTTTGAGGGAGTAGATTAGTGCCCACATTGGAGGAATATACGTCCTTGCTTCGTTGTTCGAGGTTCCAAGTCGACAAAGCTTATTTTAGGGCTGTCAATGTTTCGACTTTTGTGAAGAAGTTGATGAGTATTACAGGGATAAGTGAACAGTGGGTTGCAGCTAGAATCCAAGAGAAGGGTGAAGGTAAATGCATACCTTTGGTGAGTTTGAGGGATCTGATTCTGACATATCTAGATGAAAAGAAGAATATCGACGTCTTTGCCTTATGTATTTATGGTTTAGTGATCTTCCCCAAAGCTCTACGACATATAGATGAAGCGGTTACTAATTTATTCGATCGACTTAACAAAGGATACCAGACCACCCATGAATTTCCAAATAGGCTCAGGATCCAACCCAGGAGATAACCCCACTAATCCCGTTATTCCTGATTTAGATATAGCAGAGAGGGAAGGAATAAGAGCTGAAGCATCAAGACAGTTAGAGGATCGCTGTAGATGGTTGGAGAAAAAGTTCAAGTCTCTGGAAAATACCGATAAGCATCATGGTATTGATGCGAAGGATTTGAGTTTGGTTCCAGATTTGGTGCTTCCTCATAAATTCAAGATGCCGGAATTTGAGAAGGACAATGGAACTAGTTGCCCTAAAGCCCACATCACTATGTTTTGTAGACGGATGACTGGTTACGTGAATAATGATCAACTTTTGATTCATTGTTTCCAAGATAGTTTGACGGGAGCAGCGTCTAGGTGGTACAATCAACTTAGCCGTGCTAATATTAGCTCATGGAGAGACTTAGCTCAAGCCCTCATGAAGTAATATAATCATGTCACAGATATGACACCTGATAGAATCATGTTGCAAAACATGGAAAAGAAATTAAATGAAAGTTTCAGGCAATACGCTCAAAGATGAAGAGAAGTTGCCATGTAAGTTCAACCACTTTTCTTGGAAAAGGAAACCACTATGTTGTTTATCAACACTTTAAAGGCACCTTTTTGTCGCCCATATGATAGGAAGCACCACCAAAAGCTTCGCAGATATAGTGATGGCAGGTGAAATGATAGAAAACGCCATAAGGGGTGGTAAAATTGAAGCATAGAAGATTTGTTCCTAGGAAAAAAGACAACGAGGTGAACAATACGAGTACATACAACAAAGGGTACTCAAAGGCAGTTACTGTTAGTCAGCCAAAAGTAGTTACTGTCGGGCAACAAGGGTGGACAAGACAAGAATCAAACCCCAGACAAAATGCTAAAAAAATCCAATTTACGCCAATCCCAATGATGTATAAGGAGCTATATCATACTTTATTAGAGGCACGCGTAGTGTCCCCGTATTATCTACAGCCATTACAACCCCCATATCCTAAATGGTATGACTCAAATGCCTAATGTGATTACCACGCAGGAATAACGGGGCACTCAATAGAAAACTGTACTGCCTTCAAAAAGGTAGTTGAGAGGCTTATTAAGATGGGAGTTGTCAAGCTTGATGATACACCCAGTGCGGAGAACCCATTACCTAATCATGGGGATAAGGGGATAAATACGATTGGGGAAATATCGTGAGAAAAATCAAGAGGGATATCTCGGAGGTGAAGACCCCGTTGAGAATAATCTGGAGGGAAATGGTAAGAAGGGGACTGATAGAATCGAGTTCTGAGGAAGGAAGTAAAGAACCAAGGAACTACTGTGAGTTCTATGAAGTAGAGGGACATAGGATCAAGAAATGTGCTGAGTTCGGAATATTGGTACAGAACCTTATGGACAATAAGGAACTGGAGTTTTACAAAGAAGGCGAAGAGGGAGGAAATGTACACGCAATCGAGGGAGAGTTCACAAGTCAAAAGGTCAATTATCCGAGGATCATAATTTCCCAACCGAGAAATGCAGAAGGTAGAGCACAATTTGTGCCTAAAGTTGTAATCCAGAGACCTTCTTTTTATTACAAGGATAACAAGATGGTACCATAGAATTATGACTGTAATGGGATGACACAGGGAGTGGAAAACTTAGCTAGTACTTTCAAGGAGGTCCAAAGTAAAGGATTCTACACATGAAGTGGGAGGCGTTACGACTCGATAAACGTCATAACAGAACCAGCAATATCAAAGACTGTGGCAATTGAACCAAAGAAAGGACCTGGCACCCTCATCAACGAACCTGTGAAGGAAGAAGAGGCTAAAGAATTTTTAAAATTCTTAAAGCACAGTGAATATAGCGTGGTAGAATAGCTGCACAAACAATTGGCTCGCATATCGGTGCTGGCACTACTCTTAAGTTAGAAGTACATCGTAAGGCTTTGATGAAAGTGCTGAACGAGACTTACATTACTAAAGATATATCTGTCAAAAAACTTGACCGATTAGTTAGTAATATAAGTGTTGACAACTTTATTTCCTTTAGTGAAAATAAAATTCCACCTGGGGGTATGAGATCCACTAAAGCCCTACACATCACCACTCGTTGCAAGGGATACACTCGCCAAGTGTATTAATCGACAATGGATTAGCCTTAAATGTTTTACCGTTGTCGACGCTGAAGAGGTTACTGGTAGACAGTTCTCACATGAAGACTTGTCAGAACATAGTAAGAGCATTTGATGGCACCGAGAGAAGAGTGATGGGAATAATCGATATACCATTGCAGATTAGGCCAAACACGTATGAGGTGGATTTTCTAGTAATGGATATCAAGCCATCATACAATTACTTGCTGGGAAGGCCTTAGATTCATTCAGCAGGGGCAGTCCCTTCATCCCTTCATCAAAAATTGAAACTGGTGACAGATGGTCGACTGGTTACTATAAATGTGGAGGAAGACATCATAGAGACTGTCACCAATGATGCACCTTATGTAGAGACAAATGAGGAGGCCATTGAGTGTTCTTTTCTATCTTTAGAGTTCATCAATGAAACATTCATTTTGGAAGGAAAGAAAGTTCCAGTGCCCAAGATATCCAAGACCACGAGGATGGGCATACAAATGATAGTGGGGAAAGGAGCCTTACCAGGAAAAGGGCTGGGTAGACATCTCCAAGGGGAGTTCAAGTGCCATTCTGAAAGAAAATAGAGATCATTTTGGCTTGGATTTTAAGCCAGATGTTAAACAAAGAGGAAGGAAATGGAGAAGAAGCAAGAGAGAAGAAGGGCACGCTTAAATGGAGAAGAAATCTAGTGGGAATTGATGACATTTCCTTATATATCCCAGACCTTTATATTCGGAGGGATAATTCACCCTGAGAGAGGGTTATTGGAAAGTCCTCACATCAATGCCATACACGAGGAAGAAGTTGAACAAAGAAACCTGTTGGGCATTCGCCCTTATGAGCCTGGAAGCATTTTGAACAATTGGACTGTAGAGGAACTTCCTGTAGTTTTTAGAGATTATACAGAGTATTATTTAGAACGCTCTTATTGTTTTTAGCCTAGGAAAAATAAGATTTCTTTTGTGAAATAGGCTCATGTTTAGAAATTATTATTTTAATAAAATATATTTTTGATAATTAACTTGAGTAAATATTCTTTCATTTCATTCTTTTGACTTTCTAATTTCATTCCAAATTTTTTATTTCTCATTCATATCATGTGAATAGTTGTCCTCGAATTCATTTGTTCTTTGTACATTCTTTGGTACCCATCACAGGTCCCTAGATATCAATGATGTGAGCAACGATAATATAGATCCAGAGGAATCTCAGGATTTTGAAGGTGACCGAGATTATGATTTATCTCTAGATCTGTTAAGAATGGTAAATCAAAAGGAGAAACAAATCTTACCCCATGAGGAAGAGGTAGAAAACATAGCCTTGGAGGAAGGAAAGGTTGTGAAAATTGAGACGCGCATAGCTGAGGAGACAAAATAAGACCTTGTTGAGTTACTACGGGAATCCAATGATGTCTTTGCATGGTCGTACCAAGATATGCCTGAGTTAAGTACCGACGTTGTAGTACATCGCCTTCTCATAAGAGAAGAGTGGAAGCTAGTTCAGCAAAAGTTAAGAAGGATAAGGCTTGATGTAGTGTTGAAAATAAAAGAAGAGGTCTAGAAACAGTTTGATGCTGGTTTTCTACAAGTGGCCAAGTACTCAGAATAGGTTGCCAACATTGTTCCTGTCCTTAAGAAGGATGGAAAAGTCTGGATATGTGTAGATTATAGGGATTTAAATAAAGCTAGCCCGAAAGATAATTTCTCTTTGCCGCATATCACACATAAGTGGATAATACGGCGGGATACTCACTGTTTTCTTTCATGGACGGATTTTCGGGATATAATCAGATTAAGATGCACCCTGAGAACATGGGGAAAATTACCTTTATAACACTATAGGGTATCTTTTGTTATAAAGTCATGCCATTCGGACTAAAGAATACTGGGGCAACATGTCAAAGGGCTATGGTAACATTGTTCCACGACATGATGCACAAAAAGATTGAAGTATACATCGATGATATGATTGCTAAATCTCGAATGGAAAAGGAACACATCGAGGTTTTAAAAAAGTTGTTTTTAAGATTGAGAAAATTTCAATTGAAGCTCAATCTGGCAAAGTGTACTTTCGAAGCTCGATCAGGAAAGTTACTGGGTTTTGTGGTCAATGAGAAGGGAATTGAAGTTGACTCACAAAAGGTCAAAGCTATACAAGAATTGCCTCTAACATGCCCGAGGTTTTCTTGGAAGGTTAAATTACATTGCTCGATTTATTTCACAATTAACTGAGAAATGTGATCCCATATTTAGTTTTCTCAAGAAACACAACCAAGGTGTATGAGACGATGAATGCCAGAGAGCTTTTGACAAAGTCAAACAATATCTGTCAAATACACCAGTACTATCTCTGCCTAATCCAGATAGACCATTGATACTGTATTTGTCAGTATTCAATAACTCCATGGGATGTGTGCTTGGACAACATGATGAGTCAGGAAGAAAAGAAAGGGCGATATACTATATCAATAAAAAGTTCACTGGATGTGAAATGAGATATTCGTCAATTGAAAATTTGTGTTGCGCCTTGATTTGGACAACTAGGAGGTTGAGGCAGTACATGCTATATCATACTACCTAGTTAATTTCGAAGCTTGATACGTTAAAGTATATAATGGAGTCCACTGCTTTGAATGGGAGGATGGCTAGGTGGCAGATTTTGTTGTCTGAATTCGATATGGTCTATGTGAACCAAAAGGCTATAAAAGGGAGTGCAGTAGCAGAATTTTTGGCTAGTAGAGCTTTGGAGGATTATGAACCTTTGAGCTTTGATTTCCTAAATGAAGAGCTGATGTATGTGGCAAATACTAAAGATTTTCCATGAAAGCTAAACTTTGATGGAGCGTCAAACGCTATGGGAAATGGAATTGGGGAAATTTTGGTATCCCCTAGTGGTGATCATTATCCATTCACATTCAAATTGGATTTTGATTGCACAAACAACATGGCAGAGTATGAAGTGTGCATCATGGGAATTCGAGCAGCCTTAAAATGTAAAATTAGAGTACTAGAAGTATATAGAGATTCTGCCCTAGTAATCTATCAGCTTAAAGGAGAGTAGGAGACAAGAGATCCTAAACTAATTGATTACAAAAAAATAGTTTTGGGATTGATTGAGGAGTTTGATTACATTACTTTCAATTATCTCCCACACGATGAAAACCAGATAGCAGATGCTTTGGCGACCCTGGCTTCTATGATCAAAGTAAATAAACCAGAGGATATGAGACCTATTTAGATGAGTATCTTTAAAGTTCCAGCTCATTGTTATAATGTGGAAGAGGAGGAAAAAGATAATCACCTTTGGTATCAGGATGTATTACGATACGTAAAAAATCGTGAATACCCGGAGCATACCACTGAGAATGAGAAAAGGACATTAAGAAGATTGGTTTCTGACTATGTTTTAGATGGGGATATCTTGTACAAAAAGAGAAAAGATCAAATACTGTTGAGATGTGTTGATTCTGTTGAAGCTAAGCAAATCCTTGAAGAAGTTCATGAGGACGTTTGTGGAACACACGCTAATGGATTCATAATGGCCAGGTAGATAATGAGATTTGGATATTATTGGTCTACCATGGAAGGAGATTGTATCAATTATTCCAAGAGATGTCATAAATGTCAGATTTATGGAGACAAAATTCATGTGCCTCCATCACCTTTGCATGTTATGACTTTCCAATGGCCTTTTTCCATATGGGGCATAGATGTTATTGGGCCAATCTCACCAAAAGCTTCGAATGGGCATCGTATCATCTTCGTGGTAATTGACTACTACACGAAATGGGTAGAGGCTACTTCATATGCTAGCGTTACTAAGTCAGTAGTTAGTCGGTTCTTGAAAAAAGAGATTATTTGTCGATATGGAATGCCCAAAAGAATCATATCACACAACGCATTGAACTTGAACAATAGCACGATAGAAGAAGTTTGTAGTCAATTTGGGATCAAACACCATAACTCGTCTCCATATCATCCGAAAATGAATGGGGCAGTGGAAGCGGCTAACAAAAACATCAAGAAGATAGTGGGGAAGATGACTGAGGCTTATAAGGATTGGCATGAGAAACTACTGTTTGCACTCTATGCCTATCGGACGTCTGTCAGAACCTCTACTAAGGCAACGCCTTTCTCGTTGGTTTATGGGATGGAGGCAGTTCTATCGATTGAAGTGGAAATACCCTCTCTTCGGGTTTTATCAGAAATAAAGCTGGATGAGGCTGAATGGATCCAGGCTCAGTATGATCAGTTGAACTTAATTGAAGAAAAGAAGCTAAGAGCTATTCGTCACAGTCAGATGTACCAAAAACGAATTACGTGAGCCTATAATAAGAAGGTTCACCCAAGAGAGTTTCATGAGGGGGACCTTGTATTGAAAAAGATCCTTCCCATACAAAAGGATTTTAGAGGAAAATGGATGCCGAATTAGGAAGGACCATATGTGGTGAAGAAAGCTTTCTCTGGAGGAGCACTGATCTTGACCGAAATGGATTGGAAAATTTTACCCAATCCTGTGAACTCTGACTCAGTCAAAAAGCATTTTTCTTGAAACGGATAAGAGGCCAAAGTGAAAACCCGCAAAGGGCACTTTGAGTTTCTAAAAAAAAATGGAGAGGCCAAGGCGAAAACCCGCAAAGGGCGCTTTGAGACCAAAGGGGTTT
Organism: Gossypium rotundifolium; assembly: GCA_025506655.1. Classification (NCBI taxonomy): domain Eukaryota; kingdom Viridiplantae; phylum Streptophyta; class Magnoliopsida; order Malvales; family Malvaceae; genus Gossypium; species Gossypium rotundifolium. Next base: position 193,229,739 of record CP106727.1, read on the forward strand.
TGAGTTGAAAACTCGAAAAGGGCGGCTTAAATTTTTAATGGACACGCAATCATCTTGCTACACTTGAATCAACAACGAAATGAAGAATGTCGCATATCGGGGTATTAACAAAGTGCTTTGGGTCTTCTAAACACGTATTGAGCTCAAGGCAGTCTTCATGAAATTTGTATATAGAAGCTCAATCGGCGATATCTAGGGCATCTAATTTTTATCCTATTCATTTTACTATATTGGGATTCTTTTTCTTCCCAAAGATATATTCTCAGTTAATTTCCTTTATACTTTTGATAATTTATTCAATTTTAACTTTTTTGAGTAATTTGTTTGTTTCCCATTATTCATTAATGTGTTGCATTGAAATACTGATTGACGAACTAATAATTTCACAAAAAGAAGTTCTACATATTACTTTGGAAATTTCTAGATAAGACAAGGAGCCGAAATAGGACAATTATTTAGAATTTCTATGTACATAGAAATATTTGAGAAAGAAGAGTTTGGATAGAGACCATTTCTCTGAATTCTTCGTCCAGTTGATAATTGGATAAAATAATGAGTTGATGTGATGAAAGTAAGTGATGTCATCAGTCATAATATTCGGGGTGGTGTGATGAACTAAGAAACCCTGAATTGTGGTGGAATGGGTTGAATTCGAAACAAACCCTATCCTAAAAATTACAGATGGGTCAGATTGAAGGAGTTTTGACTCTCATTGTGGTAGGATGGAACAAGTCTTGTGTTCTTAAGATCCAAGCGAGGTTGACTCGAAAATTACATTAGGGCAAGCTTGTTAAGTAAAACGTGATTGATGAGCAAGAATGAAGAACAAATGAGTGATAACACCTAGAGCAGGGATCATACACATAACATTTTTGCATCATAACAAATTTCATTAGGAGTATTTGATTCATTTCGATCATTGCATCCTAATCCTTTAAAAGGAATCATTTGCATGACATGTTACAACACATGTAGCTAGAAGCATTTGATTCATTCTGATCATAGCATCTTAGTCATGTGACATAAACGTATGGAACCGAGTCTACAGGACATGTCCCTTAGTGGACGGTGTAGCAATACCGGTCAATTTGCAGATCTCATCTTCCTGAAGTTGCAAAAAGTAGATCGAAGACCTTTTTAGTCTTATCTCCCTAAAACTGTAGTGGAGTAGACTAAAGACAGAAGATCTTATCTTCTTGAAGTTGCAGGAAGCAGATCAAAAACATTTTAGTCTTATCTCCCTGAAGTTTTAGAGGAGTAGACTAAAGACAGAAGATCTTATCTTCCTGAAGTTGCAAGAAACAGATCAAAGACCCTTTTAGTCTTATCTCTCTAAAGCTGTAGTAGAGTAGACTAAAGACAGAAGATCTTGTCTTCCTGAAGTTGCAGGAAGCAGATCGAAGACACTTTCAGTCTTATCTCCCTAAATTTGTAGTGGAATAGACTAAAGACAGAAGATCTTATCTTCCTGAAGTTGCAGGAAGCAGATCGAATACACTTTCAACCTTGTCTCCCTAAAGTTACAGCGAAGTATATTGAAGATAGAAGATCTTATCTTCCTGAAGTTGCAGGAAGCAGATCAAAAGCACTTTCAACCTTATCTCCCTTAAGTTGCAATGGAGTAGACTGAAGACAGAAGATCTTATCTTCCTAAAGTTGCAAGAAGCAGATCAAAAGCACTTTCAGCTTTGCAGTGGAGTTAGAAGCCATTTGAAGAAGACCAAGAAGCCAAGGCTCCGCCAAGACCAGGCAAAATTGGTCCTTTTATAGTCTTTACTCTATTCTTGTTTCACAACAATGAGCAAAGAGGGGTAGCTGTAAGAAGCCCATTTTGACCGGGCTTGTGAAAACCAAAACCAAAAAATAAAAAATAAAAATGGTACCAATTGTTCAATAATACAATCCATTTACAAATAATTTGTAGCCCAAACATTACTCATGGCTCAATACCTAAACCCACTTACGCCCTTGGCCCGAAACCAAATTGATCCCTCAGACCCAAGACAGAATTGGCCGAAAAGGGCCCAAATGTTAACTAAATAGTTTTAGCCTAGGGTTTCTGAAACCCTAGGCGCCACAAACGTCCCAGCAGGATCCCAATAGTCGCGCAGCAATCGCCCCAGCAACCTTCGATCACGCCTCAATCATCACGCCACCAATTCGCGCCACAGTTAGCGCGCCTCACCATTGCCGAGTTCGTCGCATTCGATCTGCACAGAAAAGGAAAAAACACAGCGAAAGAAATGGCAAAAGATTTCTTTCCTTTTTTTTTTTGATTTCATACAGAGTTATATAAGCCCACAATAATTTGTAACAAAAAAAAGGAAAAAAAATACACAGAGATACAATCAGAGAGAATAGGCAAAAACTAGACAAACACACAGAGAGAACTATACAAAAAATGATACAGAGAAATAGATACGGAAATATTTGTAGAAAACAGAGATTAATAAAAGCAGAGGTGAACTTTTAATTCGATTCTTTTTTTTATTTTATTTTTATGTATATAAACTGTAAAAAATAGGTGAAAATGGGTTACCCTTTTAACTCGCACCGGAAAGAAGAGGTTTTTTCAACCTCCAACCGACATATCTGGCGGTGCTGATGACGGCGGGTGAGGCGCATAGAGGAAATGGCGAGAGGTCCGAACGATCAGAAGCTTGGAGGGTTTCAGAGGATTTTCAGAATTTTTTTTTAAAAAATGGTGTTCGAATGATTTTTTTTGAAATAAAATTAACTTATATAAGCAAAGAAAAACGACGCCGTTTTTTATTAATAGGATCCGTACGCCGACCCGAGAACCCGATAAGGATCCGCATGTTTTATTAAAAAGGGGAATTTATAATTTTAGTCCCTCTGTAATTCTATTGGTTTTAATTTAATCCAATTTAAATTTTTATTTCTTATTAAATTAACCCTGAAAGTTTGTTTTTATGTCAATTAAATCCTCGGCTCTTTAAAAAGGTTAGGATCACTACGACGCCATTTTGAAAAGGGGCATAATTGCCCAACAAATCCCTAGGGTTTAACGCACGATTCGATTTAATCCTTTTATGTTTATTTTATTTATTATTTAACCCTGCTTTCTTTCTTTTTTTTTATTTTTATTTTGTTTTATTCTAATCTTGCTTTTAAATTATTTTATCATGTTAAAATATTATATTACTCTTATTATTAAGTAAATTAATTAAACTTGAATATTTTTATTTATATTATCTTTATGTATTTTAAACTATTATTATTTATTATTTGATTTGATTATTTTATTACATATTATTTTTAACTTATATATTAGTTATCATATTACATATTTTTAAAATAGTGTATATTATATAGTATTATATTTAATATTTTTTAAAAGTTTTATTTTATCTAAAATTATTTGTATTGAATAATATATTATTTATTTTAAAAATGTAATTTTATATGTATTAGATTATTATAAATATATTTTTATAAATTAGTTATTCTCTTAATATATATGTACATTTTTTATGTCATTGCATGAAAATTTTCAACCTGTATGAAATATGTTTATATTTGTCTTATGTTTATTATATCTGTTTATACTTCATGTATTTACAATTGCTTTTGTGTAGGAATTATTATTTGTCATATTTTGTATTATTATTTCCTTATTACCTATCTTAAATGTTAGTATATTATAATTGCTTTTGATGTTTGATAATGTATTAATATGGTATTTTCATAGGTCATCATTTTAAAATAAAATATATTTTTACAAAATTACTGTATTTTATCCAAAGATTTTCAAAATAAGGCAATGTTTTGTATTTAGAAATTCGGGAAATAGTGCCCTAACGTGCTGGGTTTCGATTTTCCGTTTAGCTAAATAACTAAATATCCTTTTAACAAGTTTTATAAATTGTGAGACGATTTTGATTACGAAGGTTTTAAAATGTCGTGTTCTAACGTGCTGGATGTGATGTTTATATCCCTTCGGAACAAAAAAAAATCTCAAATTTTAAACTCAAATCGTGCAAAGTTTTTAAGAAATCATATTTTTAAATACTTTTAAATTTCAAACATTTAGACATGATTCTATCGATTAGATACCAATTTTTTGGCGTTATGAGGGTGCTAACCCTTCCTCATACGTAGCGACTCCCGAACCTGTTTTCTTATTTTGGTGGACCAAAAATCAAAGGTTTTAAAAATAAAACGTTTTGCAAGGTGATCCAATCACACCTAAATAAAAATGTTTTCGTGGCGACTCCCATTTTCGTTTTTAAAAGTCGATCCTGTTTTCTAAATTTTTAAAAATGGTTTCGACAATGGTCTTGTGTGAATGGCCATTAGGGTATGCTTTGGTGATATTGAAATGGTATATTTCATACTTGATTAGTAGTTGAGAATGATGAATGAATTGTATGTTATTTAATGTTGGATTTGAGCATGTAGGGATGACCTTAATTGGGTGTAAAGTTGGCCTTGTAAATGACCTATAATTGCCTACACGGGTGAGCACACGGGCTTGTGTCTCAACCGTGTCCTTATCATCCATTTTGAAGTATTCAGACTTGCACATGGGCGGACACTGCAGGCGTGTGACGGTAGTGTGACTATAGTCAGAGTTGCGCATGGGGTAAAACATGGTCTGAGGCATGGCCGTGTGAGGCACACGGGCTTGTGCCCTATTTTGAAAGAAAAATTTTCTAAGTTCAGTATAGTTTTCGTATGAGAACAGTTAGTCCCGAACCTTCTCTAAAGCATGTTTAAGGTCTCGAAGACCTTCTAAAGGGACTATTGTGATGGATTATCTATGATACGCTAATGTGTGAGTCACAGTGGTTTAAATGTTATGAGTTGATGGGTAATATCTCTTAACCCTAGTCCGACGATGGATACGGATTAAAGGTGTTACAATTTGTATATGATATGGAGACAGAGGAACAAAAGATATTTTGGTGCATCTTTCTTAACTGAAGATGTTTTCTTGGTGTAGATTAAAGAGGTTGTGCAGGCTCATTTAGGAGGAAAACTAATCAATAGAGCTAGCCTGTTAATGCTTCACTCTGTGATTCTTGAGATATTATTAGTTAATTTGTTTATATAGCTTAAAGCATAGTTACTATACAGTGATTTTATTCTTTTGAAGTAGTTTAACTGCTTTCTTGAATTAATGGATTTCATCATTCATAAAAAAATAACAAACCAATTTTTGTTAGTTTTGAAAGGCCAAAAAGATATCCAAGGGGAAAAATAGCTTAGTCAACATGTAGAAAATAAGGGAATATTGCGTCTCGAAAGCTATTTAATAATATATGTGTAGTAATCATTGTAATAAGTGAGTGTTATTGAATTTAGTGTAAGTAGAACATTTCAATTGCACTCATCCAATTCTTAATGAAGTTGAGAATAGAGAAAATAACTCGAATAAACAGCCAAGATGACTTTCAATTTTTAGATACTTTATTTCATTGTAAGATATAATTTTATTTTGTGAGACAAACATATATATATATATATATGAATTTAAAATTTGTAATTACCATCCTAACAATTAACTAATTTTTTACAAAGAATTTATTGTGTGTTAAGACACCCTAATGAAAAGATATTTATATTAAAATGCAAATTATCTTTTAGTCTATAATTAAGACAAAAACACCTTTAAGATCAAAGACTTAATGATTTAAATCTAATTAAGACTTTTAAGATTAATTTATGGTTTGCCTTTAAAAGAAAGAATATTAATTTTGTAAATAATTTACTCTATATTTGAGACAAATAACACCTTTAATGCTTGTACCACAAAATTGTTAATATAAACCTACAAAACTATGACATATTCATTATAGTGACATTCATATTATACATAACATTTATATGTTATCATGATAAAGATTTTAAAATAATTAAACAACCAAAATTTGACTTTGTGGTTATAACTTTTCTTAAGAAATAAATGAAACCAATTTCCATAATGATGCACAACTTGGAAGTTTGTAATCTTCCCAATAATTAAGAAAAAGAATATGTAAGGAGATGTGTCATGTGTTGATTGAATTGAAAGTGGGATAAAATAATAGTAATATCCATAAATAATATAAAGAAAATTGCTACCTTATGTTTATGTACTCTAATAATTTCCTTAATAAAAATTATTTATTATTATATTTTTAAATTATTTTTAAAGTAACATATAAAACAAAAATTATTTTCTGATTAACTCATCAGTTGTTAATGGCTACGTCAACGAAAGATCTTAGCATCTAATTTTAGACGATAGTTTCCGTCACTCAAAAGCTTAATTGGGTACAATTTCTTAATTCAAAAGTTCAATTGTATGAAAATTTCAATTTATTTTTTTTTAAAACTCGAGAGCTTTTAAACCCTTAAACCTATTTTTATAGCTCTTAAACAATATTTACTAAATTTAATTAGTGCCCGCGCATGAAAACTAGCTCGTGTAACACTAAACTTGTATAAAACTAGAGAATGATTATAGTACCATAACATAATAATAAAAAAAGAGATTTGACTTTATAATTAAGACAAAGAACACTTTTTAAGCACAAATTTGGTGATAAAAGTTTTGTTAAGATTTAGGGCCCTTTGGATAAACGTTTACTTTTAGTGCGGTGTATTTAATTGTTTTTTTCTTAAATTACAGTATCATTATAGTATCTTGTAACACCCCTAACCCGTATCCATCGCCGGAACAGGGTTACAGAGCATTACCGAAATTTATAGAACAAATAAGCAGATATTTCATATCATATAGCATTCATATCAAAAACTAGATGTAATCAAGCATAATTGCCCTTATGTGAGCCCTCGAGGCCCAAAACACACATTAAAAATAAGTCGGGACTAAATCGGGTACTCAAAGAATTTTTCGGAAAAAATTAAAATTTTTCAAAGGTGTAGGGACACACTCCCGCGTGGCCAGGCCATGTGACTCACACGATCAAGAAACACACCTGTGTCTCGGGCCATGTGGGCATCCAAAACTGGGGCACACGGCAGATGTCCCGGCTATCCAAATTAGGGTGCTTATTGACTTGAGTCACACGGCCAAGCCACACGCCCATGTGCTAGGCTGTGTGTCACACACGAGTGAGACACACGCCCATTTGCTAGGTCGTGTGTCACACACGGCTGAGACACACGCCCGTGTCTTTGCCCATGTGGATGAAAATAGGCCATTTCAAGGCCACATTTCTCACCCATTTAGGTATCAACCTAAACACAACATTTTAACACATAAATATACCACAACAAAGCATTCAAAACAAGCAAAAGTCATGTATTATACACAATATATCATCACATATACCTTAAAAACTCAAACTTACCTATTTAGTCTATTTAACAAATTTTACTAAGGTTTACTGCTAACTAAATACCTATAAGCATATAACCATCATAACCACATCACAATTTACTTCATTTCCAAACCAAAATATATATCTAGGTTGATTATGTAAACAAAACATCATTTATAACATCTATACTTGTCAACTTTAATCTAATCCACATCAATCCCTATACATGTCATATAAACCATGTTGAACGCTTCGAAAACTACCGGAATAAGCTGGATAGTGTGACTTGATGTGCTGATCCGATCTTCTTACCTCACGAAAATCTACAAAGACATTAAACCTTACAAGTAAGCTTAATGAAGCTTAGTAAGTTTGATGGGTTAAACATAAATCTTACCGAACCTACTATAACACATCAATTAAATAAATTCATTCAAGGTAAATTCCCAAATCTTCCCAAATCGGAGAACGACTTACAAATAAGAGTACATCGTTTTCAGAAGCCCGAAAGCTGAACAGAAGCTCATGAGATCTAAACAGAAACCCATAAGGGTCTCGTAAGAGCTTAACGAAAACCCAAAACGGTTAAACAGAAGCTCAATAGAGCTGTACGAAAACTCATATGAGTTAAACAGAAGCTCGTGAGAGCGAAACGGAAAGTAAACATGAAAGTTTGTAAAAAATGCTAAACCTCGGTTTACTTGGGTAATTTTCTGTCATTTTCCTCCAATTCCGTCAGTTCGTCGAATACCGAATGTACTCAAATCTCGCATTCCATTGAATCATAATATTCAATTCAAATTTATAACTTTAACAATATTTTACTTTCAAAAATAAAATAAATACATAATACCATTCATCAATTCAATATAAATACTAACCGTACGAACTTACCTAAATTGAATTGCGATATTTTTCAGAAGTTTAGGGACTATTCTGCTAATTTTCCTTTTCACAGTATCTACAAGATCTTGATCTAAAATATAAAATTACTCATTCATTAGTATGTGTTTCAGTTCTAATTCATTTCACAATTAATACCTTTCAATTTTTGAATTTACACAATTACCCCAAACTTTCACAACTTTTACAATTTAGTCATTAACTAATTAATCTTATCAAATTAACTAAATATTCTCAATTAATAATTTATCTAAATATTCTAGGCTATCATATAGCCCTTGATAAAACAAAAATTTAATAGCAAACCCTAATTCTTTAACTTCTTCACAATTTGATCCTAAAATCAATATTTAACAAAATCACTTTATAAAATCATCATAGAACAAAATTAAAGCTCTAAATCCATGTTATTCATCTAAAACGTCTAATACTCATCAATGGAAACTTTCAAAATTTTCAATAAAGTCAAAACTAAAGTAATATTAAGTTGGACTTAATTGTAAAATTTTAAAACATACAAATTACAAGAAAAGGTAAGAATTGAACTCACTTGAAGCAAAAATATTGAAATCAGCTTAAGGAGACTCTCCTATGGCGTTTTGGACAGACAATTGATGAAGAAATTGTCTAGAAACTTTTAGATTTTCAATTTAATATTTTAATTTCACTTTATTTACAAATTTGCCATTAAATGGGTTATTTTATTATTATTTTTATTCCTTTGTTCAATAATTAAGTCATTTAATCACCATTTCTTATAATTAACAAGTTTTGCACATTTTCAATTTAGTTCTTTTAATTAATTAACTATCAAAACGTTAAAATTTTCTAACGAAACTTTAATACTACCTTAGGACACTCAAGTAAATATTTATAAAAATATTTACGGCTTGGTTTATAGAAACAAGGTCCCGACACCTCATTTTCTAAAACCACTTGACCTAAGATTTTATCACTCGAACCTAATAATTCATTATAAAACTTAAATTGTCAATTCAAAATCTTTCTAAAACCACATTTGACTCATAAATACTAAATAATAAAATTTACGAGCTTACTCGTCAGATTTGGTGGCCTCAAATCATTGTTTCCTACATTACTTAAAATCAGATTATTACACGTCTAATTCTACAATCACCACTGTTTTTACATTAATCACATATAAACACACATAATTTTATTCGAGAAAGAAAAAAGAGATTAATTTATGTTTGTGAATCTTTTACTTTATATTTAAGACAAATAATACCTTTATGCACAACATCACAAGAACAAGAAAGGTGATATAAATTGGTCTACAAAACTATGACATATTCATTATAGTGACATTCATATTACAAATAACATTTATGTATTGCCTTGATAAAGATTTTGAGAGATTAATTATTATGAATCAATTATATAAAAATATATATTATGAATCAAAACTCGACTTTATGGTTAAATCGGATGCAAAGTTAGAACTTTGATTTTCAACTAAAGGTTGGACTTTGATTTTCAACGCATCAATTTTTTTTATAAAATATACAAATGATCATCTCAACTATACTTGAGTTTCTTTACCCGTCGTTAAATTAATAACGAAAATCTTTTTTCTAATAGGTATAATAATCATTTAGTCCTCAATACTTACATATTTTATCAATTTAATTCTAATTCTAAATAAATCAATAAATTTAACCCTTTACATTTACAAATTCTTTCAATTTCCTCAAACTAAGAGAGGCATTGCACATCCATAAATTTATAAATCAAAAAAAAAAAAAAAAAAAAAAAACCTTCTCTCAACTAATGAACCATTTTCCAAGCCAATTCTTGATACCAATGAGTTTATCTTGAAACTTTATTTCCTTTTTTTTTGTTAGTTTTCTCCTAAATATAATATTTTATAACCCTTTGATTGATAAAATTAATTACTCTTGTTGTCAAAGTGTGATGTTTCCTTCAAGATACATAGAAATGGTCCATGAAGTTGGTCCTTGGAATTGGAAATTAAATCTAGAGTTAAATAAATATGGCTTTGAAAAATCTAATTGTTTAATCAATAATTATATAAGAAAAGTTATGAAAAATGTGAATGAATTAATTGAATTTCCTTTTGTTACATAGATAATTTTTTTATTTTATAAACTGATTAAGAGATTATTATGTGTTCTATTTTTAATTCTTTTTCTAATTCTTAAATCCACAATAAATAATATGTATCACTAATAATATGATTTAGTGCCTAATCCTTCACCAAATTAATTAAAAATTAAAATTTTCTATTCAGAGTGAAAATTATTTTTACAAATATTAAATTATTTATATAATTTTATTATATATATATATATATTATTTTTTAAAATTTATATTTTCTAGTATTTTTAATGTTGTTTAGTTAATTTCTAACGCTAACTTTTAAAAATATAAACAAAAAGGGCTATGTGCGAATTGGATAATTTCAACCATTAATAAAATAATGAATAGATGCTTGAATGACTGTTTTAAAAGTTGAAAGCTTTGGTTAGGAAGATTGAGGATCAAATTGATAGAATTTGTAAATGTGAAAGGCTAAATTTATTAAATTATTTAGAATTATGATCAAATTGATAGGATATGTAAGTATTAAGGACTAAATATATTATTCTACCGTTAGAAAATGACTTTTTGTTATCAATTTAACCGCGAGTAACCAATCTAAAACATTAGCACCTAAATTAAAAAAATTTAAAATTAAGTGACTAAAATAGAAATACGGGCATAGTTGGGTGATTATTTGTATAATTTATCTAATTATTTTAATAATTACATATCCTTGCCCATTTTACAGTTTCTTTTTAAGTTTGAAGATGGTATTCAGATAAAACTATCTCGACTACAACTTTTCTTAACCTTTTAATCAGTGAATTGTACTTCTGGTGCTACTAAAAACAGTTGTACTACCAAGTAAGAATAGGAAAAATAAATAAATAGAAGAATTGTAGTACAGATTGAGAATAAGAAAATAATAGGAGGTGTGGTTAACGGTTTAGAAGAAAATGACGTCTCAACGTCCACTTTGAGTTGTCATTGTCCTAAATACCATTGGCCATCCTAACAGGTAGTGCTCATCTCTGCCGTCTCCCCCACCAACTCGGAGGCGCCTCGCTTCGCTTTCACGGACATAAGCACACTGCCGGCCGTTTTTAGCCCCTTTTTAAATGTTTTTAGCCGCAATCATGATAGTGCTCATTTCTATATTTTCAAATTATAATTACCACACAGTTGGTGACGATGGAAGATATTAATGTGTAAATGAAGCCGTTTTTAGCCCCTTTTTAAATGTTTTTAGCCGCAATCATGATAGTGCTCATTTCTATATTTTCAAATTATAATTACCACACAGTTGGTGACGATGGAAGATATTAATGTGTAAATGAAATTATATTCAAATTTAAAAGTTTTATCTAAAAGTTAATATATATACATATATATAAACCTACCTGAATTTGATAATTTATATTTACATAGTATTTTAAAAAATAGATCTAATTGGTACTTAAACTTGAAAATTATAAGTTAATTTAATACTTTTTTAAATATTTTAATACCATTAAAATACGCTAACACGACACTAACAATAAATAATATGGTGGTACGTGATAGGAAAATTTATAAAATTCATAATCATATATATAATTTTTTACACATAAGCAAAGAACCTAGACATACGGTTATCTAAGTTTATTTGAATTTAGATAACCATTTATCTCAATTCATTCTAGACATAATTTTTTTAGTATTTTATATACTTTAAATTTTTTATAACATATCAACTTTTTTTATATTATCATAAAATTTAAATATTCAAAATCTAAAAAAATAAAAATATTTGACACTAGAGTAAACCTAAACAAATTTGTTTAGATTTATTTCAACATGTTTTTTAGTAATTTTATAATTTTTTATTTTTGTAAATTATAATTTTATATTATTATTAAATTTAAAATAAGTAAATCTTTAATTTTTTATAAAATTTTAAAAACTCAAACTTACCTATTTAGTCTATTTAACAAATTTTACTAAGGTTTATCGCTAACTAAATACCTATAAGCATATAACCATCATAACCACATCACAATTTACTTCATTTCCAAACCAAAATATATCTAGGTTGATTATGTAAACAAAACATAATTTATAACATCTATACATGTCAACTTTAATCTAATCCACATCAAACCCTATACATGTCATATAAACCATGTTGAACGCTTCGAAAACTACTGGAATAAGCTGGATAGTGTGACTTGATGTGCTGATCCGATCTTCCGACCTCACGAAAATCTACAAAGACATTAAACCTTACAAGTAAGCTTAATGAAGCTTAGTAAGTTTGATGGGTTAAACATAAATCTTACCGAACCTACTTGAAACACCCTAAACCCAGCCCACAAGCCCTGACCGGATCTGGCATGCTTCTAAAGAAAAACCATTCGAATCTTATTTGGGCTTTGCCAAAAACTTGTGTGTTTTTTAAAACAGTTGATTTGGGTTGGGTTCAAAATTAAACCCGTGTTGAATAGGTGTCAAAACGGTTAATATTTATATTTAAGAGAAATTAACTTAAATTTCAAATCGATAAATGTCGTATCATACTAAGTAGTTTAAATGCATGCATAGACAATTTAATACTTATGGCCTTATTACATCAAAACAATTCCTGAAATAATTCAAAACTTAAATAAAAAATAAACTAATAAAAATAAAACAGTCTCTGAGGTTTGCATGGCCACCACTGAGCTCCTGCCGACCCGGTCCATCTACTGAGTGTCACCTGAAAAATAATCCCACAAAGGGGTAAGTCAAGCACACTCAATGTGTACAACCAACACAAGTCTCAATTAAATTCAGGCATATCAAATCATACGTAATAAACACATATAAACCATGATGCAAACCCGAACCCAAGCCTAGATAACCATCCGCTACACATCACCCGTACCAACCATCACACCGTGGGACTACTAAGTCGACCCTCCATCCGCTACACACCATCGAAGGCAACATTGCATGATCGGCGTGCTCATCGCCTCTTATAAAATTCGTGGCATAGCCACCATATAATTATTTTGTGACATAAGTCACCACATTCGAATTCGTGACATAAGTCACCACATTCAAATTACGTGACATAAGTCACCACATTCAGATATTGGGGTATAAAACCACCAATTCACTTCCTCTTTACATATCACCCATATGCCCCATGTCAAACAAATCATGCAATGTCATGCCTTATTTCACATTCTTATCACTATTGACATATGTGCCATCATAGATCATGTCATACTCATAGTAGGAGTGGGTAAGCGTGCACAGTACTTTGTACCTTTGCAAGATACTCTTAGCCACATCTTAACATATTCTTAGCAACATATTTATTAAAGCACAACCAGTAAATTAATTAAGGCTCGATGTAGGGGTACACATCGATTTACTTAGCAAGTTCTCGAGAATCTCGAAAACCTGATCTAGCGTCCTAGATCCTTAGTTCCTACATTCGGCCAACCCTACACATGTTAGCAAAGAGCCATTCGGCTAACTAGCTAAATCCCGAAGAAAAATCTTACCTTGATGCCAATTTCACTACTAATCAAATCCCAAAACTCCACGATATCTCTTCCTTGCAATCGACTAGACATTAAATCACTGAACCAATTAGTTTCGAATTTTAAGCGAGTAAGAAATAAATTGAATCCCTAAATATAGCCTATGGTGAATGTTACCAACCACTTACCTAGCTCGCCTAAATCCTCAAATCCTTGCTTCGTAGTGATGTCGAGATTCCTATAGGCACATGTTAGATCCAATCTAACATTAAAACATAATAAATGGCCCTTGGCGAATGGCTTACCTTAGATCTTTAAAATCCAAGATCTCCTCCTTCAAGTTTTCTACCACGTAACATGAATAGAATTAGTCCCTAGGTTTCGCTAAAAAGAAAAGAAAGGAAATTGAATAGCATTTTATCTTACCCTTACCACAGAAATCGACAGCACCTATGCCTGACACCACAGAGATTCAGCTTTGAGGCTTAGAGAATAGTAGGCTATGAGTCACTTGTGTATTCGGCTTCAACAAGAATGAAAAGAGAGGGATATGAGGCTTAGGGAGGATCGACAATGGCTATCAAATGAGAAGGAGAGATATTCGGCCTTAGCTAAAGGAAGAAAAAAGATGAGGAGAGGTTCGGCTATGTCAGTGAGTAGCAAAAAGGGAAAAGAGAGAAAGAACACAAGTTGCTCTCTCATTGGGAATTTCGGCACAATTGAAAAAAAGATGAGAAGAGAATGAATTTTTGGCTCACCCTTGCTACACTTCAAAGCCGAAATAATGCAAGCCCCTAGAGTCCTCTATTCGGCCACTACATCCTCTCTTATCAAATCCCCTAATTCACTCTTCCTTAGCCAAATCTTCACGTCTTTAACTTGATCTATACTTCATCTTGAAGTGCCCTGGTGCCGCCCACTTCCTCTCTTCCTTGTAGCAAAATAAAAACTTTTATTTGCTTCCCTTGTAACTCGAACCTAGGCCTTGCACCCATGCTTATGGCGTCACTTACTAAGGCCCTAAGTGGCGCTTCCAAGCCACTCAAATAAGCCCAATTTAGTGTCTTATTTCCCCCACAAATTTTCTTAAGGCTTCTTAAGCTTAGCTCCCTTAAAAATCGAATAATTTATAAGGCATTTACTATACTTTAAAGTTTCCAAAATTCATGCTACACAATTCAAAACACAAAGACATGCTTTCACACATACTTAGGCAAAAAAAAATGCATAGGCCAAAATCCTAGATATTACAGTTCTACCCCCTTAAAATAATTTCGACCTCGAAATTATCTGACTAGAATAGGTGAGGGTATTGCTGTCGCATTGCTTCTTCTGGCTCCCAAGAAGCTTCCTCCGATCCATGGTTACGCCATAACACCTTGACCAAAGGGACTGACTTTCTCCGAAGCACCTTCACATCTCGTTCCAGAATCTGAATTGGCTCTTTCTCATAAGACATATCTGGTCTCAGCTCCACCTCTTCAACTGGAACTATATGAGATGGATCCGATCGGTATCGACGTAGCATGGAAACATGAAATACGACGTGCATCTGCTTTAATTTCGGAGGTAACTCCAACTGGTATGCCACCAGTCCAAGTCGTTTCAATACCCGATAAGGTCCTATAAATCTAGGACTTAGCTTCCCTTTGCGACCAAATCTCAACACCTTCTTCCAAGGTGAAACTTTGAAAAACACTTGATCTCCCATAGCAAATTTGATCTCCTTCCGTTTGAGATCTGCATATGACTTTTGCCTATCAGGTGCCTCCTTCAATCGTGCCCGAATTATCTTAACCTTCTCCTCAGATTCAGCCACAATTTTTGGACCCAAAATCGACGCTTCCTAATTCCATCCAACACGAGGAGTGCGACACTTCCGTCCATACAGTAACCGTGACGGTGCCATTTTAATACTGGCCTGATAGTTGTTGTTGTAAGCAAATTTCGCTAAAGGCAAATATTCTTCCCAACTTCCTCTGAAGTCTATCACACAGCCTCTTAGCATATCCTCCAACACTTGTATTACTCGCTCAGATTGACCGTCTGATTGTGGATGAAAAGTCAGATCAAGTCCAATCTGGTGCCTAAAGCCTGATGTAGTGCTTTCCAAAATCGAGATGTGAACCTCAGATCCCTATCCTAGATAATCGACACCGGCACTCCGTGCAACCTTACAATCTTCGCTACATACAACCTTGCTAACTTTTACAGAGAATAGTCCACCCGCACGGGAATAAAATGCACGAACTTTGTCAGTCGATCCACTATCACCCATACCGAGTCCTTTTTAGTAGGCGTAAGGGGAAGCCCACTAACGAAGTCTATGGTAATTTCTCTCACTTCCATCTGCGAATTTGTATTGGCTAAAGCAACCTAACTAACTTGGTGCTCACTTAACTTGTCGACACGTCAAGCATTTGCCAACATATTCGGTAACTTTTCGCTTAAGACCGAGCCACCAAAATCGCTCCTTAGATCTCTGCAGATTTACTACCTACGGGATGCATAGCATAAGGGCTACTATGCGATTCTCAAGAATTTTTTGCCTAAGCTCCTCGTCCTTCGGCATACAGACCTTACCCTTGAAGCACAATACTCCTTCGTCATTAACACCATAACCCTCTAACTCTCCATTCTGCGCTTGTCGCAACTTAACACTTAGATCTTCATCTATTAATTGACTTTCCTTCACCTTATTTAACCATGTCGGTTTGACTTGCAATTCTGCCAGCAGACTTCCATCATCGTAGAGGTTTAAATGTGCGAACATTGCCCTCAGATCCGTCACTACCTTCCGACTTAGGGCATCTGCCACCACATTCGCCTTGTCCGGGTGGTACTCTATGGAACAATCATAATCCTTTAATAATTCCACCCACCTTCGCTGTCTCAGATTCAACTCCTTACGAGTCGGCAGTACTTAAGGCTTTTGTGGTGCAGTATAGATTACGGACTTTCTCCATAAAGATAGTGCCTCCATACCTTAAGGGAAAAGACCATCACGCCAATTCAAAGTCGCATCGGTAGTTAACCTCGTGTGGCCTTAGTCGTCGAGACGATAGCGACTACCTTCCGTCTTGCATAAGGACACCTCCCAACTCGTATGGGAAGCATCACAATACACCACAAAATCCTTCCCCGCCGGGTGAATCAAAATCGAGCTTGGTCAAGACCTCTTAAGCTTCTCAAAGCTCTCATGTTGCTTATCGGTCCAAACGAAAGGCACTTCCTTTCTCAACAACTTTGTCAGAGGCACGGCTATCGACGAGAACCCTTCCACGAACCTTCGGTAATAGCCTGCTAATCCTAAGAAACTCCAAACTTCCGCCATAGACTTAGAGGATTTCCAATCCAAAACTGCCTCAATCTTTCGAGGATCTACCCTTATTCCTTCAGCAGATACCACATGTCCTAAAAACGTAACCTCCTTAAGCCAAAATTCACACTTGCTGAATTTGGCGTAGAGCTTCTTCTCCCTCAACACTTGCAACACTATCCGGAGATGCTCATCATGTTCTTCCTCAGACTTCGAATACACCAATATATCGTCTATGAACACAATAACGAATCGGTCCAGATAGGGTTAAAAAACCCGGTTCATCATGTCCATAAACGCGGCTGGGGCATTTGTCAACCCGAACGGCATTACCAAGAACTCATAATGCCCGTACCTTATTCGGAAAGCCGTCTTATGGATATCAGCCTCCTTCACCTTAAGCTAATGAAATCCAGACCTTAGATCTATCTTCGAGAATATCATGGCCCTTGGTCGATCGAACAAGTCATCTATTGTTGGCAATGGATATTTGTTCTTGATGGTCAGCTTATTCAACTGACGATAATCTATGCACATGGCATAGTTTCGTCCTTCTTCTTCACAAACAAGACCGATGCTCCCCATGGAGACACACTGGGTCGAATAAACCCACGGTCTAGCAATTCTTGAATTTGAGCCTTGAGCTCAACCAATTTCTTTGGTGCCATTCTGTATGGGACAATTGACACAGGAGCTGTACCCGGCAACAAGTCAATTCCGAACTCCACTTCCCTATCCGGGGGTATTCTAGGTAACTCCTCCGGAAAGACATCCAATTCTAACTCTACTAACTCCCCCTTCTTTTGCATCCAACGCACTAATGAAGGCCAAAAATGCCTTGCACCCTTTCCATACCATCTTATCAGCCTTCAAAGCAGAAGCTACGTTAGACAAGTAGTTCCTTCTTTCTCCTATCATAACTATCACCTCACCCTCTGGGGTCCTTAACTCTATTCGTTTGGCTGCACAATCCAATACAGCCCGATGCTTCACTAGCCAATCCATGCCAAGTATAAGATCAAATTTCTCGAAGGGTAATTCCATTAAATCGGTAAGAAATACCGCTCCCTAAAGCTCCAAAGGCACACTCCGAAATATCTTGTTCACTACTACGGTTTGACCTAGTGGGCTTACTACAGTCATCTCCCTACTAGATAGTTCAGAGGCTATTCCTAGAGTTTCAACTACTCTACATGCAACATAGGAATGGGTCGAGCCAACATCAATCAAAGCAACATAATGCTTGCCAAATATAAGGAACATACCGGTTATGACGTCTGATGCATCTTCGTCCTCCCTCCGACGAACCGCATAAACTAAACCCGACTGTCTGGCCTCCGTGTTACCAACACCTCAGCCCGGTGTTCCCTGTCCTCTACCAGCACCGTTACCTCTACCATTCAGACCACGGCCCTGCTGAGGCTACTGTCCTCCTCTTCTAGCCTAATTAGTACCTTGACTTATTGGTCGACCCCTTCGGTTCTCATAGGACAATCCTTAATCATGTGGTCCTTGGACCCACACTTAAAGCATCCTCCCGTCTTCTTTCAACACTCTCCTAAATGCTTCTTCCCACATTGGGGACAAGTACGACATCGCCTCCTATAGCAGCCCATCGACCTCGCGCCCATCAACTCTAGGCCTCTTTGAACATTCCAGATGCCCTTGATGATCCAAATCCTCCTTTTCGCCTATTCCGACGGTGTTCGCCTTACGAATCCTTGATACCTTCGCTACCTTAGCCTTCTCCATCAACACAAACAAACTCCCGCCTCCTGTGGGGCTATCAATAACCTCAGTCATCCTCACCGTCCTCAAATCGGACACACCGCCATGCTCGTAGCCACTATTCCTCGAGCATACCGACTCAACCTTAAGAATTCACCTCGTACTCACTACGGACTTGTTCCCTTAAACCAAATTTCTTAAAAGCCTTCCTCATGCATCAATATAATGAGTACCAACATACTTCTTCCGTATGCCGCCTTAGCATAATCCCAAGTGAGTTCCTCATTGTAGCACCATCCCGAATCAGAAGCCACCATTGATATGACTCATCGCGAGAAACGACACCAACCCTTTCGCTTTTTCCTCAGCTAAATCGAGCTCATCCATAATCCGCCACCGCCTCCAACTAATACTCGCAGATCTGGGTGCCACACCAGATATACCACTTAAACACCTCAATCCGTTGGCTCGAGTCGCCAGTACCGACTTTCGAGCTTCCATGTCTCCACCGCTCTAGCCACCCTTTCCAAGACCCGCAAAGATCACTTGTGACATCGCATCATCTCCGTCGATCTCGATATTCCACATCGCTGGTGGTGGTGGTGGTAGCATTTCATTTTCAGATCCTTGACCCGATCTAATCGGGTTCGTCATAGTCATTCGCCTCTACCACGACCTCAGATGTTACTGCCACGCCCCTTGAATTCATACTTCCAATTATGCTTATCCGATTAAAGAATTTTATATATTAGTTTTGTTCCATCGATTTATCACGTCATGCCTTATGTTCAATAGTTTTTAAGGGTAGTTCTTTCAATTCATCCACATACAGTCTCAAATCATTCATTCAATCACATATATGAACTTGCATTCATTACATAAAAATGTTGTAGTTGTCGTTGGTTGTTGTTTTCCACTACCCAGGGGTATTTCTGTAATTTTATCCTATAGGGGTATTTTGGTAATTTTCCAAATTAAGGTATTTGAAAATGTTGCAAAAAAAATATTGTTGATATTTTACAAAATTAAAATACTTGCTGGAAAAATTTCAAGGGTGAAATGGTAATTTTATACTCTAGGGGTATTTTTTTGTAATTTTTACAAGCCAGGGTCATTTCGATAATTTTTCGCAAAATATGGTTCCTGGTGACTTTTCAAAACAAGGGTATTTTTAAATATTTCTAATTTGAGGGTACTTCAGAAATTTTCCTTACTAAGGGTATTTTGGTTATTTGTACAGGTTAGGGGTAATTTCGTAAATTTTCCCAAATCAGGGTATCTTAATATTTTGTAAAATAGGGTTTTTGGATATCTTTATAAGGTGAGAAAATCTTGATAAAAATTGTGGGTAGTATGGAAATTTTATGAACCAAGGGCATTTTAGTAATTTTTTTAACCAGGGGTATTTAGGTTATTTTAGTAAATCGAGAATATTTTGGAAAATTTTCAAAATAGTTTTCCTACACATCAAAGGGGTAATTTGGTGATTTTAAAACTAGGGTTTTTATAAAAATATGGCTAGTCCCTTTCGGGTTTTAGTTATTGGATTTAACCCATGGGTAAGTCCTCTTGGTTAGGGTGAACCGTCACTACGCACCATGTAGGATTCAAGTGGGTAAGAGGTGAATCACTAGGACTGCTTAAATACTAAGCTCCCACTGAATCCAATCCTAGACATGCGCACAACGGTTGCCACACCCTAACTCGGCGACTTAGACACAGGTTTGTTTAATTGGGCATTAAAGTTTTATGTAATTCTCATGTTGGGGTAAACTAGTCCTAGGGTTTAATAATTCCTAGCCCACTAATCTACGTCCCTACATCTTCCTACATACAAATCACAGAAGAATTAGGAGTACCTACCTGGTGGACTTCGGGCCGGAGACTCAGGTGCCATGCTAGAAAACCTGCTTATTTCTTAGAAAAGTCCATTTTTAAAAGACAGAAAACGTTTTGGGCCCTATAAGCCCTCAAGGCCGAGTTTTGAACTGGGCTCTGATACCAAACTGAAACACCCCAAACCCGGCCCACAAGCCTTGACCAGATCTGGCATGCTTCTAAAGAAAAAACCATTCGAATCTTATTTGGGCTTTGCCAAAAACTTGTGTGTTTTTTAAAACAGTTGATTTGGGTTGGGTTCAAAATTAAACCCGTGTTGATTAGGTGTCAAAACGATTAATATTTATATTTAAGATAAATTAACTTAAATTTCAAATCGATAAATGTCGTATCATACTAAGTAGTTTAAATGCATGCATAGACAATTTAATACTTATGGCCTTATTACATCAAAACAATTCCCGAAATAATTCAAAACTTAAATAAAAAAAATAAACTAATAAAAATAAAACAGTCTCTAAGGTTTGCATGGCCACCACTGAGCTCCTGCCGACCCGGTCCATCTACTGAGTGTCACCTGAAAAATAATCCCACAAAGGGGTGAGTCAAGCAGACTTAATGTGTACAACCAACACAAGTCTCAATTAAATTCAGGCATATCAAATCATACGTAATAAACACATATAAACCATGATGCAAACCCAACCCAAGCCTAGATAACCATCCGCTACACATCACCCGTACCAACCATCACACCGTGGGACTACTAAGTCGACCTCCATCCGCTACACACCATCGAAGGCGTCATTTGCAATCGACGTGCTCATCGCCTCTTATAAAATTCGTGGCATAGCCACCATATAATTATTTTGTGACATAAGTCACCACATTCAGATTTCGTGATATAAGTCACCACATTCAAATTACGTGACATAAGGCACCACATTCAGATATTGGGGTATAAAACCACCAATTCACTTCCCCTTTACATATCACCCATATGCCCCATGTCAAACAAATCATGCAATGTCATGCCTTATTTCACATTCTTATCACTATTGACATATGTGCCATCATAGATCATGTCATACTCATAGTAGGAGTGGGTAAACGTACCTGAGTACTTTGTACCTTTGCAAGATACTCTTAGCCACGTCTTAACATATTCTTAGCAACATATTTATTAAAGCACAACCGTAAATTAATTAAGGCTTAGTGTGGGGTACATACCTGATTTACTTAGCAAGTTTACTGAGAATCCCGAAAACCCGATCTAGCATCCTAGATCCTTAGTTCCTACATTCGGCCAACCCTACACATGTTAGCAAAGAGCCATTCGGCTAACTAGCCAAATCTCGAAGGAAAATCTTACCTTGATGCCGATTTCACTACTAATCAAATCCCGAAACTCCATGATATCTCTTTCTTGCAATCGGCTAGACATTAAATCACTGAACCAATTAGTTTCGGCTTTTAAACGGAGTAAGAAATAAATTGGAATCCCTAATTATAGCCTATGGCCGAATGTTACCAACCACTTACCTAGCTCATCTAAATCCCAAAATCCTTGCTTCTGTAGTGATGTCGAGATTGCTATAGGCACATGTTAGATCCAATCTAACATTAAAACATAATAAATGGCCCTTGGTCAATGGCTTACCTTAGATCTTTAAAATCCCAAGATCTCCTCCTTCAAGTTTTCGCCACAGTAACATGAATAGAATTAGTCCCTAGGTTTCGCTAAAAAGAAAAGAAAGGAAATTGAATAGCATTTAATCTTACCCTTACCACGTAAATCGACAAGACTATGCCCGACACCACAGAGATTCGGCTTTGAGGCTTAGAGAATAGCTCTGCTATGAGTCACTTGTGTATTCGGCTTCAACAAGGATGAAAAGAGAGGATATGAGGCTTAAGGAGAATCGGTAATGGCTATCAAATGAGAAGGAGAGACATTCGGCCTTAGCTAAAGGAAGAGAAAGGATGAGGAGAGGTTCGACTATGTCAGTGAGTAGCAAAAAGGGAAAAGAGAGAAAGAACACAAGTTGCTCTCTCTTTGGGAATTTTGACACAATTGAAAAAAAGATGAGAAGAGAATGAATTTTCGGCTCACCCTTGCTACACTTCAAAGCAGAAATAATGCAAGCCCCTAGAGTCCTCTATTCGGCCACTACATCCTCTCTTATCAAATCCCCTAATTCACTCTTCCTTAGCCAAATATTCACGTCTTTAACTTGATCTACACTTCATCTTGAAGTGTCCTTGTGCCGCCCACTTCCTCTCTTCCTTGTAGCAAAATAAAAACTTTTATTTTCTTCCATTGTGACTCGAACCTAGGCCTTGCACCCATGCTTGTGGCGTCACTTACTAAGGCCCTAAGTGGCGCCTCCAAGCCACTCAAATAAGCCCAATTTAGTGTCTTATTTCCCCCACAAATTTTCTTAAGGCCTCTTAAGCTTAGCTCCCTTAAAAATCGAATAATTTATAAGGCATTTACTATACTTTAAAGTTTCCAAAATTCATGCTACACAATTCAGAACACATAGACTTGCTTTCACACATACTTAGGCAAAAAAAAATGCATAGGCCATAAATTCCGGATATTACACTACTATAACACATCAATTAAATAAATTCATTCAAGGTAAATTCCCAAATCTTCCCAAATCGGAGAACGACTAACAGATAAGAGTACATCATTTTCAGAAGCCCGAAAGCTGAACAGAAGCTCATGAGATCTAAACAGAAACCCATAAGGGTTGAACGGGAGCTCGTAAGAGCTTAACGAAAACCCAAAACTGCTAAATGTAAGCTTAATAGAGTGCATTTAAAACTCATATGAGTTAAACAGAAGCTCGTGAGAGCTAAACGGAAAGTAAACATGAAAGTTTGCAAAAAATGTTGAACCTCAGTTTACTTGGGTAATTTTCTGTCATTTTCCTCCAATCCCGTCAGTTCGTCAAATACCGAATGTACTCAAATCTCGCATTCCATTTAATCATAATATTCAATTCAAATTTATAAATTTAACAATATTTTATTTTTCAAAAATAGAATAAATACATAATACCATTCATAAATTCAATATAAATATTAACCGTACAAACTTACCTAAATTGAATTGCAATATTTTTCAGAAGTTTAGGGACTATTCCACTAATTTTCCTTTTTCACGAGTATCTACAGGATCTTGATCTAAAATATAAAATTACTCATTCATTAGTATGTGTTTCAGTTCTAATTCATTTCACAATTAATACCTTTCAATTTTTTGAATTTACACAATTACCCCAAACTTTCACAACTTTTGCAATTTAGTCATTAACTAATTAATCTTATCAAATTAACTAAATTTTCTCAATTAATAATTTATCTAAATATTCTAGGCTATCATACAGCCCTTGATAAAACAAAAGTTAATAGCAAACCCTAATTCTTTAACTTCTTCACAATTTGATCCTAAAATCAATATTTAACAAAATTACTTTATAAAATCATCATACAACAAAATTAAAGCTCTAAATCCATGTTATTCATCTAAAACGCCTAATACTCATCAATGGAAACTTTCAAAATTTTCAATAAAGTCAAAACTAAAGTAATATTAAGTTAGACTTAATTGTAAAATTTCAAAACATACAAATTACAAGAAAAAGGTAAGAATTCAACTCACTTGAAGCAAAAATATTAAAATCAAATATATTAAAATCAGCTTAACGAGACTCTCCTAGGGCGTTTTGGACAGACAATTGATGAAGAAATTGTCTAGAAACTTTTAGATTTTCAATTTAATATTTTAATTTCACTTTATTTACAAATTTGCCATTAAATGGGTTATTTTATTATTATTTTTTATTTATGCCGCCTCATCTATCCCACTTGGGCATATTTACTCCTTAAGTCCTCCTTTGTTCAATAATTAAGTCATTTAATCACCATTTCTTATAATTAACAAGTTTTGCACATTTTTCAATTTAGTTCTTTTTAATTAATTAACTATCAAAACGTTAAAATTTTCTAACGAAACTTTAATACTACCTTAAGGACACTCTATAAATATTTATAAAAATATTTACGGCTCTGTTTATAGAAACAAGGTCCCGACACCTCATTTTCTAAAACCACTTGACCTAAGATTTTATCACTCGAACCTAATAATTCATTATAAAACTTAAATTGTCAATTCAAAATCTTTCTAAAACCACATTTGACTCATAAATACTAAATAATAAAATTTACGAGCTTACTCGTCAGATTTGGTGGCCTCAAATCACTGTTTCTGACACCACTTAAAATCAAATTATTACACATCTAATTCTACAATCACCATTGTTTTTACATTAACCACATATAAACACACTGTCTATTCAAAAAAACTCTTAATAATTTTATTCGAGAAAGGAAAAAGAGATTAATTTATGTTTGTGAATCTTTTACTTTATATTTAAGACAAATAATACCTTTATGCACAACATCACAAGAACAAGATAGGTGATATAAATTGGTCTACAAAACTATGACATATTCATTATAGTGACATTCATATTATAAATAACATTTATGTATTGCCTTGATAAAGATTTTGAGAGATTAATTATTATGAATCAATTATATAAAATATATATTATGAATCAAAACTCGACTTTATGGTTAGATCGGATGCAAAGTTAGAACTTTGATTTTCAACTAAAGGTTGGACTTTGATTTTCAACGCATCAATTTTTTTTTTATAAAATATACAAATGGTCATCTCAACTATACTTGAGTTTTTTACCCGTCGTTAAATTAATAACGAAAATCTTTTTCTAATAGGTATAATAATCATTTAGTCCTCAATACTTGCATATTTTATCAATTTAATTCTAATTCTAAATAAATCAATAAATTTAACCCTTCACATTTACAAATTCTTTCAATTTCCTCAAACTAAGAGAGGCATTGCACATCCATAAATTGATAAATCCCAAAAAAAAAAAAAAAAACTTCTCTCAACTAATGAACCATTTTCCAAGCCAATTCTTGATACCAATGAGTATCTTGAAACTTTATTTTCTTTTTTTTTTTTGTTAGTTTTCTCCTAAATATAATAATTTATAACCCTTTGATTGATAAAATTAATTACTCTTGTTGTCAAAGTGTGATGTTTCCTTCAAGATACATAGAAATGGTCCATGAAGTTGGTCCTTGGAATTGGAAATTAAATCTAGAGTTAAAAAATATGGCTTTGAAAAATCTAATTGTTTAATCAATAATTATATGAGAAAAGTTATGAAAAATGTGAATGAATTAATTGAATTTCCTTTTGTTACATAGATAATTTTTTTATTTTATAAACCGATTAAGAGATTATTATGTGTTCTATTTTTAATTCTTTTTCTAATTTTAAATCCACAATAAATAATATGTATCACTAATAATATGATTTAGTGCCTAATCCTTCACCAAATTAATTAAAATTAAAATTTTCTATTCAGAGTGAAAATTATTTTTACAAATATTAAATTATTTATATAATTTTATTATATATATATTATTTTTTAAAATTTATATTTTCTAGTATTTTAATGGTGTTTAGTTAATTTCTAACGCTAACTTTTTAAAAATATAAACAAAAAGGGCTATGTGCCGAATTGGATAATTTCAACCATTAATAAAATAATTAATAGATGCGGAATGACTGTTTTAAAAGTTGAAAGCTTTGGTTAGGAAGATTGAGGATCAAATTGATAGAATTTGTAAATGTGAAAGGCTAAATTTATTAAATTATTTAGAATTATGATCAAATTGATAGGATATGTAAGTATTAAGGACTAAATGTATTATTATACCTGTTAGAAAATGATTTTTGTTATCAATTTAACCATGAGTAGCCAATCTAAAACATTAGTACCTAAATTAAAAAAATTAAAATTAAGTGACTAAAATAGAAATACGGGTATAATTAGGTGATTATTTGTATAATTTATCTAATTATTTTAATAATTACATATCCTTGCCCATTTTACAGTTTCTTTTTAAGTTTGAAGATGGTATTCAGATAAAACTATCTCGACTACAACTTTTCTTCACCTTTTAATCAGTGAATTGTACTTCTGCTGCTACTAAAAACAGTTGTACTACCAAGTAAGAATAGGAAAAATAAATAAATAGAAGAATTGTAGTACAGATTGAGAATAAGAAAATAATAGCAGGTGTGGTTAACGGTTTAGAAGAAAATGACGTCTCAACGGCCACTTTGAGTTGTCATTGTCCTAAATACCATTGGCCATCCTAACAGGTACTGCTCATCTCTGCCGTGTCCCCCACCAACTCGGAGGCGCCTCGCTTCGCTTTCACGGACATAAGCACACTGCCGGCCGTTTTAGCCCTTTTAAATGTTTTAGCCGCAATCATGATAGTGCTCATTTCTATATTTTCAAATTATAATTACCACACAGTTGGTGACGATGGAAGATATTAATGTGTAAATGAAATTATATTCAAATTTAAAAGTTTTATCTAAAAGTTAATATATATACATATATATATAAACCTACCTGAATTTGATAATTTATATTTACAAAGTATTTTAAAAATTAGATCTAATTGGTACTTAAACTTGAAAATTATAAGTTAATTTAGTACTTTTTTAGATATTTTAATACCATTAAAATACGCTAACACGACACTAACAATAAATAATATGGTGGTACGTGATAGGAAAATTTATAAAATTCATAATCATATATATAATTTTTTACACATAAGCAAAGAACCTAGACATACGGTTATCTAAGTTTATTTGAATTTAGATAACCATTTATCTCAATTCATTCTAGACATAATTTTTTTAGTATTTTATATACTTTAAATTTTTTTATAACATATCAACTTTTTTATATTATCATAAAATTTAAATATACAAAATCTAAAAAAATAAAATATTATTTGACACTAGAGTAAACCTAAACAAATTTGTTTAGATTTATTCCGAACATGTTTTTTAGTAATTTTATAATTTTTTATTTTTGTAAATTATAATTTTATATTATTATTAAATTTAAAATAAGTAAATCTTTAATTTTTTATAAAATTTGATGTGAAATAATATATTTTTAAATGTAAGTTTTATATATTATTAATTTCATAATAATAAAATATAATATTTCATAAAAAAGATATATAATATTACTCAAAAACATGTTTGAAATGAATATGGACATATGATTGTCCAGGTTCAAATGTATCTAGACAATCGTTGTTGAGGTTTATTCTTGTGTCAAATAATATTTTAATATTTTTGTAAACTTATATATTAATATATATATATATATATTAAATTTAAAACAATAATGTAAAAGATTTTATATGTTATAAAAATTAAAAATATACAAAAAAAAACTAAAAAGCAATATGTCTAGAATGAACTTGGTCAAATAATTGTCTAGATTTAGATGAACTTGGTCAACCATTTGTCCAAGTTCTTTTCCTATGTGTAAAAAGTTATATTTTTATATATTTTTTAAATTTTTTATGTTTTCGCCACGGTGTCAATGTGAGGCTATCACATGTCACCATGTTATTGGTCATATCGTTAGTGTCACATCAATGTATTTTAACGATGTTAGTCAGGTACCTAAAAATAGTACCAAGTAGACTTACGATTTTCAAGTTTAGGTACCAAGTAGGTACAAGCTGCCGAGTTTAGATACCTTCATGCATATTAATCCTATCTAAAATCCACTATTTCCCTTTCTAACTACAATCCATTTTTGGTTGTATTTGAAGACCTGGGTTTTGTCTTCAAGATTTTTAATTGAGTTGAACTAAGTTCAAGTAGGTTTGTTGATGACCAAAAGAGGTCAAAAGGAAAGGATGGCGGTTCATACGGTGAAGAGCTAAGTGCCATTGGAAGAGGAGAAAAAAGAAAGTATATAGCATAGGGGTGGATGATTGAAGAAGACGCCCTCCTAAGGCCAACTATAGGTATTTATAAGAGAGGGTAACCATTCCTTGGGTCTAAACGTGTGGCTTATACTTGTCTTGTCATGGTTAGCCTCTTAGCGAGCAAAATAGACTTATAGATAGGTGGTAGTGAGATTAATATGGACCAAGTGAGACCCTACATGTGTTCCATACAAAGGGGGATATGACATATGTCCTTGATGAGGTGGATAGAAAATGTACTATGTGTCAAGTGTAGGTATGCCCATGAGGGCCATAACCAACAAAGTGTTTTCTATAAGCAAAGTCATTACTCGCGAGGTTGAGGCTAGGTGAGGTAAGGGTGGCAAGGTCTGTTATGGCAAGGTATTGATAACAATTTCTTGCCCCCAATCAAGGGTAAGGTTATAAAATGACCTACCATGTATGTTATGACAAGGTATTGATAACAATTGCATGCTCCCAATCGAGGGTAAGGTTATAAAGTGACCTACCCTGAGACAATTATTCTTCATTGTTGAGGTAAACATGCATAAAGTACACGTGTGGTGAGGAGAAGGCTGTTGGAAAAAAAATCGATTTAAAAATGGTTTTCTATCACAGCAAAAAAACAAAATTTTGAAAACCAAGTCAATTTGTGACATTTATAGCAATAAACTTTTCTCGAAAAGTACATGTGCTTTGTGCGAGAAGGATCCTAGACATTCTTGGCTTTCAACCAAATGACCTTCTTTGCTATTCTTGTCCCACAAATCACTTCGAATGATTTATTACTTTCAGTAGAAAAGTAATTCTCTCTCAATAGAAATCGATAGAATTGTTATTTCTAGAAATAGAATTTATACTTATAAAATAAATTCTCACTATTTTCTAAAGTAATAACAATATCTCAAAATTGTATATTTTAGCCTACCAATATTATCTATTTATAAGGAGAGATAGGAGAATATTGATTAAATTAATAGAATACAAATAATATTTATATGATAGACTAATTTAACTTGGACTAAAAATAATTTTCCAATTCTAATTCCGTTTTCGACCAACCTAACTTTAGTAGGAACAAAGCCCGCAAACATCCTTTTTCGACCAACCCTTTTCCGATTAACTACCAGCACCATTCCTTTTCGACCAACCTAACTTTAGTAGGAACAAAGCCCGCAAGCATCGCCAAATTAAGGACACTCGACAGCCCCAAAGTTTCAACCATGGCCCCAAAGATCATTTTAGTTTTGCTTATCAACAATAAAATATATAACAAGGAAAAGTTATGATTAAATATATATATATATATACATGTATATATACCATTATCATTTCATTTTAATTAAAACATATATATTTATTTATTAAATTTTAAGAAATTAATTCATTTAAATTTAAAAAAAATTTAAGTTTTGGCAAATAATACAATTATAATTGACAAATTCTACGAGGACAGGGCAGTGTCCATTCTGAACCAACCAACAAGGCCCTAGTCTTGCTGCCGAACCATCATCAAACTCTATAAGGATTCAAGGGTCTGTCCTTGAAGGCTCGGGCAAGAGAAGATCGACGTCCCAAGCCATGGCTGATTGATTCATGGAAAACATGAAAAAAAATTCATACTAACAATACTTACTTGTAGGATTAAAATAATCATAAAATAGGAGGGGCAAAAAGTTTGAAAGAAGTATATTAATACAATGATTAAGACCCAGGGTGGGGTGTATATAAAACCAAACCAACATCAGGATCAGCTATCCCATCTTAGTCCATAATTCCCTCACTCATTTAACTTCCTACCCTTCCTGTCTCTTGTTCCGGCTCTTTTCCTCTCTCAACCCCCCCCCCTTTTTTTAAACCCCAAAAATTAGAGACTCTTCACATAAATCTGACACACTCAAAGTCCTTAATCTAGTAACCATCCATGGCAGTGGCCATTGACAACGCCTTCGAGGTCGACTTCTATAGTAACAGCACCACTACGTCCATCACTGACGACAGCCCTGCCTGTACTTGGAACCACTGGGGATCCCCTGTTGTTGATTGGGATTCGTTTTCAAGCGACCCAGATGGCTTTCAAGACCTCATTGAGTCCATGATGGATGATGGAACTGGGTTTGAGCTAGCTCGAGTCGCACATGAAACGAGTAACTCAGTCTCCACTGATACCATGGTTGTCGATGAAGAAACCAACGGTGATGAGGATTCCAAGGGGTTGAGGTTGATTCATCTGTTGATGGCCGCTGCTGAAGCGCTAGCGGGGGATAACAAGAGCCGTGAACTGGCTCGAGTGATATTGGTTCGGCTCAAGGAGTTGGTTTCCCCCAATGATGGAACCAACATGGAAAGGTTAGCTGCTTATTTTACCGAGGCCTTACAGGGCTTACTCGAGGGCTCCTGTGGTGGCCACTGGAAGCATTTAATAACCAATGGACCGCACCACCACCGTGATGAGCATCATCATACTGACATGCTCTCAGCTTTTCAGCTGTTGCAAGACATGTCCCCCTATGTTAAATTTGGTCACTTTACGGCCAATCAAGCAATCCTGGAAGCAACGACTCATGATAGGAGGATCCACATAGTAGACTATGATGTCATGGAAGGGATCCAATGGGCGTCTTTGATGCAAGCCTTGGTGTCTAGGAAAGACGGACCACAAGCCCTGCATCTTAGGATCACGGCTATATCGAGATCCGAAGTGGCCGACGATCGATCGGGACCATTCAAGAGACCGGTCAAGATTGGTTGCATTTGCAGCCTCCATTGGGCAACCCTTTTCTTTCCATCAGTGTAGGCTCGACTCCGATGAAACGTTTAGACCCTCAGCTTTGAAATTAGTTAGAGGAGAGGCGTTGATCATCAATTGTATGTTGCACTTGCCTCACTTTAGCTATCGATCACCTGATTCAGTCGCTTGTTTTTATCCGGGGCCAAGACCCTAAACCCACGTCTAGTGACCCTGGTGGAAGAAGAAGTCGGACCCATTGGAGATGGAGGGTTTGTGGGGCGATTCATGGACTCATTGCACCATTACTCCGCCGTCTACGACTCTCTAGAAGCCGGATTCCTATGCAAAACCGTGCTCGGGGCTTGGTCGAAAGAGTATTTCTAGGGCCACGAATAGCTGGATCAGTGGCCAGGATTTATCGAACTGGAGGAGAGGAAGAAAGCCGTGGTTGGTCAAAATGGTTAGCTACCATGGATTCAAGCCTGTTAACATCAGCTTTGCCAATCATTGTCAAGCAAAATTACTGCTGGGCTTATTCAATGATGGATACAGAGTGGAGGAGTTGGCCAACAATAGGCTCGTTTTAGGATGGAAATCCAGGCGTTTGCTATCAGGTTCCATTTGGACTTCCCCACACAGTGATTTGTAAAAAAATTAAGCTGTCTTTTTCTTTCTCTTTCACCCCCCAGGGCATCGGTTTAAATTTTTAGCCCTTTTCAACAAAAATCTTAGACCACCTTTAGTTAAGGAATAAGCAAATCCCAAAAGTTTGTTCATAATCCATTGGTTTTAAGCTAATGCGGCTGTTTGTAAGAACATGAGCTTGTTTGTTGTCTTATTTGTTGTGTGTGCATGTTTGAAAATGAAAATAAAAAGTGGGTGAGGGAGAACGTACAAATATTTGTTGGCTATATTCTCTGTCTCCTTCTGAGATTTTCCATTTCATTTTCCATCGGTCTCACCAAGTTTTTCTTTCTTACAAAACTTTATTTTCGCTGACTATTGCATTCAGGTCATGTTTGAGTCTTGTGCAGGAAAATAATAGTAATTTTGTTTAAAGATTTAACCCAATTTGACTTCAAATTTAATCATAAATCAGTATAATTATTGGATATCGTAAGAGCTTAAAAAAACCAATTAATATAATAAAATCTACTCTGATCGAAGGAAAAGAAAATGTATGATAATTAAATTATTCTAACTTTTCTCTTATAAGTACATTTCGAAAGGCACATCCCATGAATTTGGATACATGAATCAAAATGGTCAGAATTTGAAGCTCGACATTCGCAAAGTTGGTAATTTTTTGTTTTATCATATGGTTTTCTAGAAGAACAAAACTCAAAATCTTGTTTTTCGAATTCATTTTTAAATGTTTGAAAGCAACAACTTGGTGAAGATAGACATGACTTTTCTTATTTCTAGCTAGATGATGATCAAAATTTGCAGAAGATATAGATATATATAAAGTCTGAACTGACATAAAAAATGCCAAATCCTGTTGTAGATCATATTGAAATCCAACCCAATCCAATGATTTGTTGGATATTATTGATATATATATATGTATATATATATATATATGAAGTAAATCTAGTTGTTCATATAGCTGAGACTGAATAGATCAAATGATCTGTTTATAATTCTCCCACAAGAAAAGTGACTATAATTAGAAAGCATTAAGAGGTTATAAACTTTTGTTTAATGATAAGAAGTCTTGATTTAAACAAATGAAGAAGGGTTGTTGAAAGAGAAGAGTATTGGTTGCATATGGTGGTTGCCAAATCCCTCTCCCCACATGGGTCTTGAATTTAATGAGTATTTGAGTTCTCGAAGAAGATTCCTAGAATGTGCCTTTCACAAGCCTACTTCATTAGTAATCTTTTTGGATCTTTCTTTTAAGATTTAAATATATCTATTATTCCATTATTTTAAAGAGAGGTAGCTACCTTTGCCATCCCACACTGCAAAAATATGCATTTCCATTGTTGATAAAAAAATTTATAAGGGAGTTTTAATTTTGTTATTTGAAAATTTTAAATTTTATTAAAATTACAAAGACTTTTTATAAAATATACCTTTTATTTTCTTATTGTGATTTTAATTTATACTTTTAAGTAATTTCACTTCATCCTTATTAATTTAGTCAATCCTTTTATCATAATTGGATTATGTGTCATCTAATGGATTGAGCCTTAGTCACCGTTGCTATTACAACAATGGGAGGAACTAGATTCGAGCATGTTTAAGCGCATTTTTCTTCCGATTTAAAGGTTGGAAAGGGGCTATAAGTAAAAGTCAAGATTATCAAATATATATAAGTTTTGCACTCTGTCATTTCTCTTTGTACGATTAATATTTTAACATTCAAATTATTGGATTTATCAATGTAAATATAAGTGTCATGCATGTAAATTTTCGAACTAATCTAATATTCCTATCATAGGGATTTAAAATATTATATATATATATATATTAATTTTATTAAATAGTTACATAAAACAAATAGATTAAAATTTTTATTTAGATCAAATTTGACCATTCATCTATTTTGATATTTCTTTTATAACAATTTTTTGTTTTTTTTTAATTTTGGTTATTTAAACTTTTCTCATATCGCTTAATGTTTGATTAACTTGTGATATCAATTCGCTTATAAATTTTATATTGATGTTTAAAAGGTTAAGAGTTTATTTAAAGGGAGTGTCAATTTCTAAGTATTATGCATTGTTAGTGAAAAAAAAGAGTTTTGGAGCAAATTATAAAGGCTAAGCCCTTGAACTTTGGCAAAATATCAATGAAGCCTTTTCGTGAAAAATGCACTCAATTAAACCTCAAACTCTCAAATTGCATCAATTAAGCCTTTTGACCAACGCTCAACGTTTTTAATCATTTA
Organism: Gossypium rotundifolium; assembly: GCA_025506655.1. Lineage (NCBI taxonomy): Eukaryota > Viridiplantae > Streptophyta > Magnoliopsida > Malvales > Malvaceae > Gossypium > Gossypium rotundifolium. The sequence continues at coordinate 193,263,928 of CP106727.1, forward strand.
AAGCACTTACATGGTCGTTAACATTGCTAAAGTGGCAGTGCCACAAAGAATATAGACAGTAAGAATATAAAGACACGGTACATAGGCTTTTTTTACCATTGAGGTTGAAAATCGCTTTTTAACTCAAACATTGATTTTAAACCAAAAATTTTGATAAACAATTAGTTTTGCGAACAAAATCTTGATTTTAAATTAGAATTTTAAAATTTTTGGCTTTTGAAAAAGTGCTTTTCAATAAAGTTATCTTCCTATCCCCTCAAGGGCGAGGCCAAAAAAATTTTTCTGGGAAGGGCGGAATTAAATTGTATTTTTACGATAGTAAAAATGCAATTTCACCATTTTATTAATAGCTTATATCTTTATAATTTTTAAAGAATTAAATCAATTTTTATCATTTTGGGGACCAAAGTGCAATTTTACCATTTTAATTTAAAATTTTATAAATTATAAATGGGCCTAAATGGAAAATTTTCCATTCTAAGGAGACTGAGGCCCCTGCCAGCCCCCTAGCTTCACCACTAATCCCCTATTAAATCTTCTATTTTACGTGTCTAAAATTGACGTTTTATTTTCTTAAAAGCATTTTTTGACAATAATAATAAACACTATCAAACTTTCACAATACTTTTTAAAAACAGTTTTCAACCTAAATGGTAAGGTAGCTCATAGTACAAATGATAAATAAAACACTTCAAATTGATGAACAAATGTCATGTCTGCAGAATAATCCATAAAAAGGTGAAAGGCAAACTAACAAAACCACAATATAGGAAAAACTCATAAACAAACCACAGATGCATCACATTGATCAATGATGTAATCGTAAACCAACTAAAAATCCGACAAAGGCAAGTTCACCTATTAATTAATAGTATAGCTAAGATGAGAAAAGATACCGTTCCCACGAAGATTAAAAGTACTAGTAATTATCGTCTTTCTATTATTTAACCGAAAAATTGGAGTTATTGATTAAAATTAAAATTAACCAAATTAATTAACTAAAGAAAATGACAAAAAACAAATCAGAAAAATAATCGATAACAACTAAGAAGCGAGACAATATCCAGGAAAGAATCCACCTAGACTTCATCTGTCATTATCAATCTAAATTATGCAATTTCTTCACTAAGTATCTTGATCCGTAGAAATTCTAAATTATGCTAATATCTCTCTTTAAGACTAAAAGCAACTAACTCTATGTTAATTAATTGAAATTTCTTTCTAATTACAACTCTTATTATCGCATTACCTCTATCTATGGATTTCCCTATTAGATTTGACTCAAATACAATAGATTTATGTCGTCTTATTTCTAGGATTGCATGCAACTCCACTCAATTACGCTAGATCTACTCTTAAATAAGGTCTATTCCTCCTCTGATTTAAGCACATCAAACATGGATCAATAACCTAGAAATATAAAACAAAGAATTAAGCACACATAATTGAGAACAATATCCAAATATTTATTACGTTAAAATAGAAATCAAATAACAGAATCTATCCTAGGATTCATCTCCCTATGTATTAGGAAAATTAGTTCATGATAGCAAATAAAAACATCCCAAAAATAGTATAACCACAAGAAACCAAAAAACTCATAATAAACTTCAAAGAAATCAAAAGATATTCAATCTTGATGGAAATCTGCTTCAGAGTCGGCTTAAATGATGTTTTTTCGAGTTGTTTTCCTGAGTATTCTATGACGGCTCTCTCCCATCTTCTTATTTTTGTCATATAAAGGTCTCAGAATGCTTAAAAAACCTAAAAAACGTGCTTTCCCGAAGGTTTGGAGTGTGATTCATGATTTCCACACGGCTTAGCACATGACCGTGTGACAGCCCATGTGGCTTATGAAACTTGCTCTGATTTTTCGCTCCTTTTGCTCTCAAATACTCTCCTAAGTATAGAAACATGAATTTAAAGGATTAGGAGCATAAAATTCACCATTTTAAACTGAATAATCATTTAAAAATGCATTAAGAATGATGTTAAAACATATTACTTTTGGCACTTATCAATTAAACCGTTGAAAATTGCAATCATCAAACCAAGCTAACGATGTACTGTGATCAACCAAGAAACCACTATCAAAAGCCCCCAAGAAAACCATTGCATTAGTGATGCACAAAAGGTTAAATCTCAGATGGCCTACCCTACTTTTCATAATATCAAATTCTAATTTTACAAATACTATCACTATGCTTTATTATGATAAGACCCTTAATAATGATTTCTGATAGATTTGGCTACACTTAGAAGTGATAAATGATAGGACTCAGATCGAACTTATTTTGAATTTGATTTTTTAAACTCAAATTTTCTCAAATTCGAAGCGTTGTATTATTATATAATGAAGAGGAAGTAGAAAAGATCCCAATTTGTTTTTTTATGATAGACCTTAGATCTATCTATTCTGTATAAAGGATGTTTTTATAGTGTAAATATATTTTATCATAAAGTAAATCTTGCATTATGCACTGTTAGCCCACTACCAGCTTTTTATTTAACATCATATAACCTACAAGAGATTATATTTATTTTGTAAAATGATTATGATAATGTTGTTAGCATGTTGTGTTGTGTGGGGTATTTAGATTATTTTATACTTAACATTCATGATTATCTATTAAGCAAGGCTCTTTCGGACAGCCCAACATGTTATTATTAATGCTTTACAATGATGTGAATTTCTAATTAATGATGATGATGATGTAATACCTAATATTTTATGCTTTTTTAAATTATTAATTTACCAAAAGAATCAAAAACAGAAATGAAACGATTCATGGTCAAGTCTTTCGGCGCCAACATGATGTAATTGAAGGCAACAAGTTTCCTTATATTCGTAATTTTTAATCAAACTTCAAAACAAAATAAATGGGTTAAACTTAGTAATCTTTTTTTATATTCGTATTAATCTTATTTAATATATATATATATATGTATAAATTCATAATTTTTCAAATATGAAATGTTTATATATTTATTTTATTTTTCATCTCATATATTAATTATATATTTTTACCATGATTTATTTATATAAAATGTTGGGACTACGTATCACCTTTCCACACAACAAGTGATGGAGTTTTGTTGGCCCCAAATTATAGAAATTGTAAATATTTAAATTAATTTAATAGAAAAGTGATATTTTAATTTTAATTCTTTTAAAATTTTCAAATAAAATTATTGACTTCGCTTTTGTACTAATATATACATATATATGTATGCATGTAAATTGACAAGAGCTCATGAAACATTATATATGCATGTATGTACGTCCTAGTGTCATGGGGCTAGATCTTTCGTCTTGTGATCCATGCGGCCTTGGGTGATCCGTTCGTCCAAACTCGCCTAAGCTAGCCTTTACTCAAGTAAGGATTCCTTAAGAACTCCTCCAAGGCACCAATTTGTTTAGCGGAAGCGATTTATGCCAAAATGAGCAACAAAAGAATAACAGAAAGAACGCACATAAGGTGTTTGAGTAAATGCTCACAATATTATCTTATTCACAAATAATAATGAAACAATGAATGGAGTGAGTACAAATGAGGGAGAGGCTCTCTATTTATAGTTGAGCTCTCCCAAAATCGAAGGTCAAGATACATTTACATCGACGGACGAGATTAACTATATCTCTTGATTTTATGGATTTACAAGATATGCCTTATCAAATCTAATCTAATCTTTACAATATATGATTCTATCAATCTTTTAAGATTAGTTACCAAAATAGCCTAAGTTGTCATATCTCCATTATCAGGCCAACCAGCCTTCAATCTGGCAGGCTTCTCCAATAGGTTATCGAATTGGGCTAGTTTTTGCGGGCCAAATGATCTCCATCTACACAATAGACCTCCATCGGATGCATTTAGTGTGATGGTCACGGGCTTTGAACTGCGCCCCGTAACATTCTCTCCCACCTATTCTCGCAATGCCCTCGTTGCGACTTCCAAATGGCATAAACTTGATTCGCCTCGGTCTCGTCTCAACGCCTTAGCTTTTCCCTTCCTTTGGGGCTTTTGCCTTGGCTTACGTCGCTTTTTAACTCAAACCGTCCTACTCATTGTATTTACTTTGGTCAACTGTCCAACTTGCATCACTTCTTTTCTCTTGAAGTCTGATGCACCACCCACCTCTCCCATGGGTGGAAGCCTTATCGATGACTCGGCCAACTCCGACACTCCACTAAAATTGAGTCTTATTGGTCCTAGCTTTACTATTTTCATCGAAACTTTTTCCCCTAAGTTCAATGACAAACTCACCTCTTCCTTGGGTGAAAGCCCCTCCAATGACTCACCAAGCTCAGACATTGCTTTTCATTTGACTACGGCTTACTTTAGACAGTTCCGTAACTCATGCGAGCCACAACACAAGAAGCACTTTACTCGCTTCTTTTTGCTCTTCTTTGCCCTCTTGGCTTCGACTTTTCCCTTGCTCGAACCAAGCTTCTTGGGCTCTTTATCTGCTCCATTGTCCCCATCGATGACAGAATTCCTCGAACACATTCACAACCTATGCGGACCTTGACATAAGAAGTTGTAACACCCTTAACCCGTATCCGTCTCCGGACTAGGGTTAAAAGGCATTACTGGACATATCGGAACATTTTACACTCATTTCACAATATCAATCATACAACATCATTACATAATAATTCATATTCATATAGTCCCTTTAAAAGGTCTACGAGACCTTAAACATGCTTTAGAGAGGGTTCGGGACTAAACCGATCTCATACGGAAACTTTGCAGAACTTAGAAAATTTTTCTTTCAAAACTGGGCACATGCCCATGTGGCTAGGCTGTGTGCCTCACACAACTATGTCTTAGACTATGTCTTACCCCGTGTGCAACACTGACTTAGGTCACACAGCCTATCACACACCCGTGTGTCTAGCCCGTGTGCAACATCGACTTGAATCACATGGCTCATCACACGCCTGTGTTCCGCCCTGTGTAACATCGACTTGAATCACACGGCTTGTCACACGCCCGTGTGTCTGGCCCATGTGCAAGTCTGACTTGCATTCAAATTGCAACCTTAAGGGACACGGTCGAGACACGCACCCGTGTGCTCAACCGTGTGGGCAAGTATAGGCCAATTTGCCACCCAAAATTTGGGTCATATCTACAAGCATCAAACAAGCATCAATTTATGTTCCAAAGGTAGCGAAAAACATACCAAATCATGCACAATTTGACCCGTAACAACGTCATTCATTTCCATATACAAATCCAACTCAAACATACCAAATTTTGCATCACATAGCATGTACTAAATTTATTCCATAATCACATTTATTATCAAGCCATATCACATGGCTATATTTACACATTTCAAAACATAATCAAAGTTCTCTAGCCTATGCATGCCATACTTTAATATGTACATTTTCAAAAGGTACCAAAATATAGTTCGATAGTGTGGTGATGGTCCTCGACGATCCCCTAATTTCCAGTAGCTTCAATAATCTATAAAACAAAGCAAACACACATAAAGTAAGCTTTCAAAAGCTTAGTAAGCCATATACAAATAAACTTATCACATAGGACAATTATAAACCATTTCATACATATGGTTCATGGCATAACACAATCACAAGTCATATTTCTTTTATAATTCAATTGATCATGTTCACATGCTCATAATCACATAACCCGTAATGTAGCTCACATATCAATTGATCATATACATTCTGTAGAGCCCAAATTTCCCAAGGCCCAACAATCAAACAGCAAACCCAATTACAAAATAAATACGAGCCCAAAAACTCCACCCAACCCGTAAAACTCAAAAAAAAAAGAGAAAAAAACAACAGAACCAAAACAGGCCCAAATGGCCCAAAAACACTTTCAGCCAAAAACAGAAAGAAACAAAGAAACCCTAGCCCAGATCGACCTCTCGACTTCCCCACCGCCTCAAGACCAGACCACCATCCGCCAGCAACCGCTCCCCGACGCTCCCATGGCTCGCAAGACACGCGAAGAAGATAGGACAAATATCGCAGAAGAAGGGTTTTTTTTTTTTTTTTTTTCGCCTCTTGTTATAAAACCGAACACAAAAAGCAATGGGGATCCTTTAAAAAACATCAATAGAAAAAAAAGAGAGTGTTAAAGAAAAAGGGCTCTTGAAAAAAAACAGAGAAAGAAAGCAGAGATCCCATCTTTTCTTTGTTTTCAACATCAATAGAAAGCATTTTAAAGCGCAAAAAAAAATCAGATCCAAACACACAAAAAAACAACGCAAAAGCCTCCAAAATCGAAAAAGTCAAGGTGACCCTTTTATTTTCGAAAGTTATTTTATTATTTTATATATATTTTTTAAAGTAAACCTACACTAAAAAAACATAGATATAGTTTAAAAAGGATAAAAAACAAAATAAAAAATAAAATTTTCTTTCCTTGACCACCGTGGGCGGTGGCTGAACTCGGCGGCGACGGCGAACGAGCAATGCCTCACTGAAATCGCACTACCCCCGCAGAGAAAACAAAAAAGGTTAAAAGTTTTTTAAGAGGTCATGAAAATAAAAAAAAAAGCAAAAAGTGGAATTTATAAACATTTCAAAACGACGCTGCTTAAATCGTGACCAAGAAGCGACCGACCGCTCCAAAGGATCCCGTGTTTTTCGAAAAATGGAAAATTTACGCGCATGTCCTTCCGTATTTTTTATTTTTACAATGAGGTTTTTTGCTATTTCAATTTTGCCCCGTAACTATGCGCGATTACAATTTGGTCCCTATAAACGCGGCGCTTAGACACTTTGGGTAATTTATGCCCCATTCCCCATATTTTCACACGCATCACAATGGGGTCCTCTCCCTTTTCGCTTATTATAAATTAACCCCTTAACTTTTATTCTTAATGCAATTCGATCCTTTTCGGTTATTTTGCAATTTGCACCATTTTACTGTTATTTTTTTATTTTTATTTTTACTATTATTAATTTTTATTATCATCATTTATTATTTCCATTATATTTCACCACTGCTCATTATTGTTATTATTATTATTATATTATTATTATTAGTTTTATTACTTCATTATTATTAGTTTTATTACTTTGTTATTATTAGTTTTTTTATTATCTTCATACATTTTGTTTTAATTATAGTTACCATTATTATTTTTTATTCTCAACGCTTTTTACCTTTTTTACTTCATCACATTTAGTTTTACCAGATTATTATTTTACTTTATTTCTAATATTATTACATTATATTTTGTCTTATGCGTCATTATTATGTTTCTCGCTTATCATCGTTATTGTTATTATTAATGTTGTTATAATTATTGTTATATTATATTGTTATCATAATATATTTACCATCGTTATATCTTATGTATTATATTATTATAGTCATTATATTATCCTTTTTATATAATGTGTATATTGTTATTACTACCGTATCCCTTGTATGTACACGTCTCATCATTCTTTTGCGCATAACATCGATTTTCATACTTTTACGTAAATGTTTTTTCAAAACCTTAACTTTTATAACGACCAACGTTCCGCGTTAGCAATTCGAGAGAATCGAGCCCTAACTCACCGGGTTCCGATTTCTTCTTGTTAAAGCTAAACAACGGATATTCTTTTCAAATCACAACTTAAAATTTAAAACAAAATACTTAATCCTTAAAATTCAAATGTCGTGCCCTAACTTCATCGGACTCGACACTTAGATACTTCGGGATAAGTTCTTTTCCTAAAATAGAGGCAATCTTCCGTATTTGAAATCTCGGAAATCGAGCCCTAACTTATCGGGTTCGATTTCTCATTTGATTTAATAACGGAAGATCCTCTTCCAATAAAAACCAAGTTTCAAAAGGCGAGCTTAGTTTCGGAGTTTAAAGTATCGGCCCTAACTTCATCGGACGTGATGCTTTACCTCTTCGAAAATAAGAAAGTCTTAACGCCCTTCCAATTTTAAAAATAAAAGCATTGTATTTTCAATCCCTTTAAAGTTTTCAACAAATAGGACATCAATCAATCGGTTTGGTACCAATTTTGGGCGTGTCGAGGGTGCTAATCCTTCCTCGCACGTAATCGACCTCCGAATCCGTTTTCTCAAAGTTCGTGGACCAAAAAGCACTGTTTTAGTAAATTAAATGTTTTATTAAAACGAAGGTGATCCGATCGCACCAAATAAAGATCGGTGGCGACTCCTTTCCTTTTCTTTTTCCAAAATCGAGTCGACCGCGTCGTTTACCGTTTCACCCCAAAAAAAATGGTTACGACAGCTTGGCGACTCCACTAGGGATGTGACTAAGGGTCAAGCCAAAGATTGATTGATTTTTGTCCTTTAATTAAAATGGTTTTGAAAAATCACGCTTCTTTTGATGCATCTTCAATATTAGCCTTGTAAATACTTTGGCATTGCATTGCATGACCGTTGTGGTCACACCTTAAGTGGGAGCGAAGTTATGCCTTCGTGAGGTTTTCACTCCGCATGGGCTAGTGGATCGCTTTGAATACATCCGTATTCTATGTCTCCGTGAAGTTTTCACTCCGCATGGCCATAGGAAATGTATTCCCCGAACCGAACTCATCCATATGAGCCTATAATGGGTGAGGATCGAGGAATCACTGGTTCGTGTACCTCTTAACTTTAGAACTAAGCCACATATAGCAAACCCTAAGAACCCACCTTAGGTAGAGCCATGGCAAACCTTAGTGGTCACCCAGATAGACGCTTGCTTATTTTACTTGCTTTATATTCCATGGTACTAACTTTTGCATTTCTTTCTTTTTGTGCATATCATTTCATATTTTAAAGAGACATCGATTCACGGTCCGCTTCGAGTTGGGAAGTGGTTATGGAAAGCGAATTCCTTGATAAAGTAGAAGACAATGCGTCAGTCCGCATATGGTCGAAGCAATGCCAAGTAGAAAAGGAGATAGCTTAGTCAAAGGGTATGTGTCTGAGCTACTAACTTCACCAATATTAGTGTCACGCAGAACGAGCTCCAGGAATTGAAAGAAATTTAGACTCAGTGGGATGATGAAGTGAAGCAGCTTTTCTATGGTACTTACGGCGACCTACCTTACCTGCTTGAGATCAAAATAGACAAGCACCTATTCCGAGCAATGACCCAGTTTTGGAATGCCGCTTATAGCTGTTTCTCCTTCGAAAAAGTGGATCTGGTTCCCACAGTAGAAGAGTATACGATCTTGCTACGCTGCCCGAGAATTCAAGTTGACAAAGCTTATTCTAAGGCGGTTAATGGCCCAACCTTCGCGAAGAAGTTGATGAATATCACCGGCATGAGTGAACAGTGGGTCTCAGCTAGGATGCAGAAGAAAGGCGAGGGTAAATGCATACCCTGTGCGTGTTTGAGAGACCTGATTCTGGCGCATCCCGATACGAAGAAAAAGATAGACATCTTGGCCTTGTGTATTTACGGCCTGATAATCTTCCCCAAAGCTTTGAGGCACATTGATAAAGCAGTTATTGATCTATTCAGCCAGTTGGACAAAGGGGTCACACCCATTCCTGTCATCTTAGCCGAAACATTCAGATCCTTAACCGCATACCGGAGAAGAGGTGAAAGCGTGTTTATTGGGTGTGCGCAATGTTATTGGCTTGGTTCCATAGTCACTTTTGGAAAATAGAGAAAGTGTCTTGCGGCTCATGTTAGAGAAGTACTCCCACTAGAAGAGATAGCAACCACGCCTAGAAGAGAGGATGTGTCCAAGAAAACTGGATCGCGATCTTTCAAAACCTTCAAGAGGACGACATTGAGTGGAAGGCTCCTGGATGATTCCGCGTGATCCTTTATCGCTATGAAGCTTTGACCGGGTTCCCTATTGGGAATTTGGGGTGCCACCGCCACGCCTCTTTCTTGGTCCTAAGGCAAGATGGTTCAAGGCGATTCGTACCAACGACATACTGGCTAGCTCAATGCGAAGTTTTCATATGAAGGGGAAGCTATAAGAAAAGGGTTAAAGAGATTTTTAGTGCCGGAATCGATTCACGAATGAGAAGATTGTCTACAGCCCGAGGACGACTATGTAATATATCAAATGGAGGGCTAGGAGGGTCAATGATAACATTCCGAGCCAAACCCGTAGGCGCCCGATCAAAAGAAGAATGCATGAGTGGTCCCATCGTAATTAGAAATTGTGAAGCAAGATTTTGAATGATGAGCTCAAACTCTGGAAAAAGATAGAAAGGTTGGAGGAAGAAAAGATGCTCCTCCGCTAGAAGTGGACGGTCAAAAGTCGAGGTCGAGAAACTCGTAAAGAAAAGCGAAAAGTAGAGGAAGACCGAGATGACTTGAAGATGGAGTACAAGAGGATGCGCTTAACGATGAAAAATGCGGGATTAGGAAAAACTTTGAGCAAAGGGCAACAAGAGATCCGAGAGGAAAGAGCCAAAGTTAGCAGCTTGGGAGAAAAGTTTCATGAAATATGGCGCAGAAGGAAGATCTAGAGAAGGGCGTGATGTAAGACCAAAAAGAGAAAAGGATTAGAAGCTAGAATAGTGAGCTTGGGCGATCTCTACACCATTATCGAGTCGAGACTCGGAAAGCCAACTAAAGTCAAGCCCTAATGAATAGAGGAACCGAAAGGTAGGGTTGAAGAGTTAGAATCAGATTACATAGTAGCGAGCTCCGGATTGAGCTTCGAAACAAGAGAAAGACGTTGGGAGGAAGAGCTTTACCATTCTTGCGAGCAAGTTCGAAGTCGGGACTACCTCATGGGAGAAGCAATAATCTAGATTCGAGAAGTAGTGATCACCCATGATTTTAATGAGGAGGTCGACATAGTGGGCATGAGATATGGGTTACCACCGAGTCGTGATGAAGAGCTAATCTCTACTTGGAAAAATCAAAACCTTAGGTCTTAGGGCTAGAACGTATTTGTAATCTACTTTATGTAAAGGGTTTTGCCTTCTAATAAAGTTTTCTAAAATGAAGTTGATCAATCGATGTCTTCTTCCCAAGATTCATGCATTTGCATTACATCATATTACATGCATTAAAGTTTATAAAAGAAGCCTAATTGGTTAAGATTAACAGAGAAACAAAAGAGAAACAAGAGAGAAGAAAAGAAATGGGAACCGGACATCACTACGGACTCGTGCTAAGAAAATGGTCAAAGATTTGAACAATTTCGAAGGAGATGCAAGAATGATGAAGGAGCAAATAACGAAACTCCAAAGAAGATATGATAGAACGGATGCAAGAGTCCCAAAACAACATGATGAGCCGGTGGCACAACTATTAGCCAATGAACGAGGAAAAGGCGCCGCTACTAGTTCGTGGAATAATGACGACCTCGCTACCCTCCGTGATTTACCCCGCCAAACACTCAAGCACCACGTAAATAGGTCCCCAAAAGACACCTTTTGTTATCGTGCCAAAGTGCAAAGTTGAGACCGTAATACCAGACTTTTCGATCGGTTCAGCAAGAATCGGAGAAGGTCGGTTAACCCTATAGTCCCCGACTTTGTGAAATGGTGAAATGGATAAGGCAAAACGAACCTTCCCAAACAACTCGAGGATCATTGCAAATGGTTAGAAGAAAATTTAAGGAAATAGAGATCACCGACCATCGCCACGGAGTGGACGCTAAAGACTTAAGCCTAGTCCTGCACCTCATACTTCCGCCAAAGTTCAAGACCTTGATTTTGAAAATACAATGGGACCAATTACTCAAGCGCACATCACGATGTTCGTCTACCGATGGCGGGATATGTTAACAACGATCAACCGCTCATTCATTGTTTCCGTGGATAGTTTGGCCGGGCCGCAGCCAAGTGGTACAATCACTCAGTCGCATTCAGATCAAGTCGTGGAAGGATCTAGCACAGCCTTCCGAAACAATACGTAACACGTAGCCGATATAGCTCTTGATCGAATCACGCCCAAAATATAGAGAAAAGCCGAACGAAAGTTTCAGCAAGATGCCCATGCGGTGGAGGAAGTAGCCATGCAAGTTCACCACCGCCCTAGAAAAGAGACAACCATGTCTGTTTGTCAATATGTCGAAAGCTCCTTCATTAATCACATGCTTGGAAGTGCGACAAAAGTTTTTCCGATATTGTCTTTGGGGAAATGATCGAGAATGCAATCAAGCGGTAAAATAGAGGTCGGAGAAAGTACTAGAAAGACGGTCCCAAGAAGAGGAGAGTGATATAAACAACATAGGTAAAGGTTATTCAAAACCTATTATCGTGAGCGACCAAGGACTATGACCCCGATCATCGTGAGCCCTTTAGACAGAGTCCAAAGACAAGGTAAAATACGGAGAAAATCCAATTTACGCCCATCCCGGTCCCATACAAGGAAATGTACTGTAAATTATTTGACGACATGTTGTCTCCCCCCATTACTTAAAACCCTTGCAACCCCCGTACTCTAAGTGGTATGATGCGAACGCACGGTGCGAATACCATGCGTGAATTGTGGGTATTCTATAGAGCACTGCCTCACTTTTAAGAAACTAGTGAAAAGACCGATCCGTATGGGAGTTATAAGTCGATGACACCTCGGCAAGGGCACCCGCCACCTAATCACGAGGTCAACATGATAGGCGAAGACGTGAGGAGAAGAGTAAAAGGATATTTCATGTGAAACCCCAATGAAGGTGTCCGAAGGAAATGATAAAAGGGATTGGTTGTGGTACGCCCAAGAGGAGAACATGAAGAAACACGAAAGGGTCGTGAATTTCATAACTCTAAGGGCACGAAATCCAAAGTTACACCGAGTTTAGAATGTTACAAAGTGCCGATGGACAATAAAGAGCTAGAATTCTTTGAAAGCAATGAAGGTAAAAGAGGGAAACATCTACACGTTGGAGGATGAGTCAGAAGCCTCGGAGGCAAGCTATCCTCTAGTCACCATCTCCCGATCACAAGGTGACGGAGTAAAAATTGTGATTCGAAAGCCTACTACTTTTTTATCTAAAGACAACCAAAAGACTCTCGGGGGCTATAATTGTAACGTAACGATTCCTGAAAAGGGAGGTCCATCAACAAAAGAGAGCCAGGAGTATCCAAGGATCGTGATCCAAAAACCCGCAACCTTTTCATATAAAGATGACAAGAAGGTCCCTCGAACTATAATCGCAATGTGACGATTCCCGAGAGGGAGATTCACCAACATTACAAAAGAAAATCAAGAGGAAGGCTCACTACATCGCTAGAAGAGAAAGCGCCACGACTTGTCAAACACAAAGACGGAGCACTCAAGAGGGAAAACTTGACGAGCGTAATGTAAGAAAGAAAAAGGGCCAACCAAGAGACACATATAAACGAGCCAATGAAGGAGGAAGAAGCTAGGAATTCCTAAAGTTTCAAGCATAGTGAATACGATGTCGAAAGCGCCTACATAAATAGTCATTTCAGATATCGATTGCTAGATTTACTATTGAGTTCAAGCACACCGTAACGCTACCGATGAAGGTATTGAATGAAACTTATGTTGCGAATGATATAACAGATTAATAATGTCGATCGCTCGGTTAGCAACATAAGTGCCGATAATTTCATTTTCTTTAACGATGATGAGATTCTCCGGAGGTACGGGTTCCATCAAGGCTCTCCACATTACCACACGATGCAAGGGATACACATTACCGGGGTACTAGTCGACAATAGATCAGCTCAATGTCCTACCACTATCGACATCGAATCGGTTACCCATTGATAGTTCTCATATGAAGACCGCCACAACATAGTAAGGGCATTCGATGGAACCGAGAGGAAAGTCAAGGGAAGGATCAAGTACTCTCTTAATCGGACCGTGCACATATGAGGTGGACTTCATTGTGATGGATATCCGCCGCCTTATAACCGCTGTTGGGGAGACCTTGGATACACTCGGCAGGAGCAATGCCTCATCGTTGCACCAAAATTGAAATTAATCTCGAGGGCCGTTTAGTGACCATAAACATCAAGAGGACATCATCGCAATCAGAATAAACAATGTACCCTATTTAGAAGCCAACGATGAAGCATTGAGTGTTCTTTCCGTTCTTTGGAATTTGTCAACGCAACATTCGTCGCTGAGGGGAATAAGGTCCCAGTACCGCAATTATCCAAAACCACGAGAATGGGTCTACAACTGATGGTCGGGAATGGAGCTGTGCCAGAGAAAGGACTTGGAAGATACCTCCAAGGAGTAATCGAGGTCCCAAGACTAAAAGAAAAGTGAGACTTCTTCGGTCTAGGATTCAAGCCAAACGCCAAGCAAAAAAGAGAGGAGTCAGAAAAGAAGCAAGAAAGAAGGAAGGCACATTTGAGGGGAGATGAGATGAAATGGCAACCGATGATAATTCCTCATATTCGTGAGACCTTTGTATCAGGAGGGGTTATCCATCCGGGACGAGAAATACAAAATGAAGAGATCGTGCATGTCAATGCTATATCTGAGGGAGAAATTGAGGAAGAAAATCGAAATGGCATCCGCCCCTATGAGCCGGGTAGCGTTCTAAACAATTGGACTGCGGAGGAGATTCCTATAGCCTTTAGGACTTATTCAGAGTAATACTCGGAACACACTTATTGCTTTAAATCTAGAAGCAATAAGAACCCCTTTTGTGAAACATGAATTTGTATAAGCCATCGTTATTTTCAATGAAATACGTCTCCGCTATCTTTTGAGCAAATTTTCTTTATGTTCATTTCATTCATTCATTATTCTTTCTTTAAATATTCTTCTAAACATTTCTATTCTTCATTTATCATACCAATAAACATGCCAAGATTCTATGATCCTATAAGCCTTTATTCATTTCCATAACAGTCTCCAGATATCAATGATTTGAGTAACGCCACCGATGACTCGTAATGTCCTTTTGAGCAAGATATGGGTGCGGAAGATTTTAGGATTTTGGAGATGACCAAGGCGTGATTTAGCTCCCGAACTGTTAATGATGGTAGAACAAGAGGAGAAACAAATCATACCTCACAAAGAATCAGAGAAATAGTGAATCTAGGAGATGAACAAGAAAAGAAAGAAGTGAAGATTGGAGCCAAGATCACCGCAGAGACAAAGCAAGACCTCATTGAGTTACTCCAAGAATTCAAGGATGTCTTCGCATGGTCATATCAAGACATGCCCGGGTTAAGCAATCGATATCGTGGTACACCGCTTGCCCATAAAAGAAGAATACAAGCCACCCAATGTAAACTTCAGAGGATGAGGCCGATGTTTTATCGAAAATAAAAGAGGAGGTAAAAAGCGGTTTGACGCAGGTTCTTGCAAGTGGTTAAGTACTCGTAATGGGTAGCCAATATCGCCTCCGTCCCTAAGAAAGATGGGAAGGTACGAATGTGTGTGGACTAGAGATCTAAACAAGGCTAGCCCAAGGACAACTTTCTACCCCATATCAACACCTTGGTAGACAATACGGCGGGTTATTCATTATTCTCGTTCATGGATGGCTTCTCAGGATATAACCAGATAAAGATGCTTCCTGAAGACATGAATAAAACCACATTCATAACCATGTGGGGAACCTTTTGCTATAAGGTAATGCCATTTGGGTTGAAGAATGCGGAGCAACATATCAGAAAGCCATGGTGACCCTATTCCATGACATGATGCACAAGGAAATTGAGGTTTACGTTGACGATATGATTGCCAAATCTCGGATGTAAAAGGAGCATATCCAAGTTTTAAGGAAATTATTTTTGAGGTTGAGGAAAGTCCAATCAAGCTTAACGTGCCAAGTGTACCTTTAGAGCCGTGTCGTGGAAACTGCTAGGATTTATAGTCAGTGAAAAGGGGATTGAGGTTGACCCGGATAAAGTCAAGGCTATACAAGAATTACCTCCACCTCGTACGCAAAAAGAAGTTCGAGGTTTCTTAGGAAGATTAAATTACATTGCTCGGTTCATTTCACAACTAACTGAGAAATGTGATCCCATATTTCGTCTTCTTAAAAAACACAACCCGGGTGTGTGGGACGAGGAATGTCAGAAGACCTTTGACAAAGTAAAGCAAGACTGCCTAATCCTCCAAAGATTGACACCGCCTAATCCGGAGAAGCCTTTAATCCTCTATTTGACGGCACTTGATAATTCAATGGGATGTGTGCTCTACCAAAGCATGATGAGTCGGGAAAGAAAGAAAAGCAATATACTACCTTAGTAAAAGTTCACCGAGTGTGAAACAAGGTACTCACCGATTGGGAAAATGTGTTGTGCCTTGGTCCGACAACTCTTGAGATCGAGGCAAGACATGTTATATCATACGACCGCTCATCTCAAGCTAGACCCAATCGAAATACCTAATGGAGTCAACTACTCTTAATGGACGGATGGTCCGATGGCAAATTTTACTTTCTCGAGTTTGACATAGTTTATGTAAACCGTAAAGCGATAAAAGGAGTGCAATAGCGATTTTCCGCTAGTAGAGCTCGCGATTATGAGCCTCGGACTTTGATTTCTAATGAAGACCTAATGTACGAAGCAACCATCAAGAAGATACCACGAAAAGTCGCCCTTGAAACCGAACTCGACGGGGCATCGAACGCGATGGGCAAAAATGGGGCGCTTTGGTGTCCCTAAGCGGAGATTATTACCCATTTACCAGTAAATTGGATTTTGATTGTACAAACAATATGGCGTAGTATGAAGCTTGTATTATGGGCATCCATGCGCTATTGAACGCAAAATTAAGGTGCCGAAGTATACGGAGACTCGCGCTGGTAATTTATCAACTTAAAGGAGAATGGGAGACGAGAGATCCCAAACCTGGTCGAATACAAAAGATTGGTCCAAGAACTAATCAAAGAGTTCGAGGACATCACTTTCGATTATTTACCAAGGGACTAAAATCGATGGTCGATGCTCTAGCCACATTGGCTTCTATGGTACGAGCAAACAACAAGGAGGATATGAGACCTATACAAATGAGCATTTATGAGGCTGACCCATTGCTACAATGTCGAGGAAGAAGAGAAAATTGGCCCACCATGGTACCACGATATATTGCGGTATGTGAAGAATCGTGAGTACCCTGATCAAGCTACAGAGAATGAAAAAAGGCGTTGAGGAGATTAGCATGTGATTACGTCTTGGATGGAGAAGTCTTATACAAGAAAAGGAAAGATCAAGTGCTGCTAAGGTGTGTGGATGCCGCCGAAGCCAAGTTAATCCTAGAAGAAGTCCACGAAGGTGTTTGTGGAACTCACGCTAATGGCTTCACAATGGCGCATAAATAATGAGGTTCGGATATTATTGGTCCACCATGGAGGAGATCAGATCAACTATGCTAAAAAGTGTCATAAATGCCGATTTATGGAGACAAGATTCATGTACCCCGCCACCTTTGCATGTTATGACTTCTCCATGGCCATTCTCCATGTGGGGCATGGACGTCATTGGGCCAATATCTCCGAAAGCATCGAACGGCATCGATTCATCTTTGTGGTCATCGACTACTTCACGAAATGGGTAGAGGTCGCCTCATATGCCAACGCCACTAAATCAATGTTAGTCGGTTCTTGAAGAAGGAAATCATTTGTCGATATAGAATGCCCGAGAGGATCATATCGATAACGACCGAATTTAAACAATAGCACGATAATAGGGTTTGTAGCCAATTCAACATCAAACACCACAATTCATCATCAGACGCCTAAAATGGATGGGGCAAGGAAGCGACCAACAAAAACATCAAAAGATAGTGGGGAAGATGACCGAGACTTACAAGGATTGGCATGAAAATTACCATTCGCGCCTATGCTTATCGAACGTCCGTCTCAACCTCTCATGGGCAACACCTTTCTCATTGGTCTATGGGATGGAGATGTTCTACCTATCAAGTGGAAATACCTTTCTTCGAGTATTGTCAAGTGAAGTTTGGATGAGGCTGAATGGATCCAGCTCGATATGATCGCTTGAACTTAATCAAGAAAAGAGATTGAGGGCTATCCGTCATGGCCGATGTACCAAAAGCGAATGATGCGAGCTTACAACAAAAAGTTCACCCAAGGGAATTCACAAGGGATCTCGTGCTAAAAAGATCCTTCCCATACAAAAGGATTTCAAAGGGAAATGGATGCCGAATTGGGAAGGACCATATGTGGTATGGATGCTTAATTGGGAAGGACCATATGTGGTGAAAAGGCTTTCCTGGAGGGCACTAATCTTGGCCGAGATGGATGGGAAAATCTACCCAATCCCATAAATTTGATTCAGTTAAGAAGTATTACGCTTGAAGAAGGGAAAGGCTAAGGTGAAAACCCGCAAAGGCGCTTTTACGCCAAAAAAAAAAACACGAGAGGTCAAGTGAAAACCCGTAAAGGGCGCTGAGACCAAAGGGCTTTGAGTCGAAAACCCGATAAGGGCGGCTCAAAGTAAAAGGAGGTATGTGACAATCTTTTCCCCGTAATTGGCAAAAGGAGGAATGTTACACTCTAACATCTACAGAAAGAATCGCAGTCTCCCAACGCCTTTTCAAACTCAAATGATCTTCGAAAGGATTCGTGGCGAAGCCCAGTGCGATATCCTGGGCACCTACTTTTTCTTTTTACCCATTTTGTACTCCAATAATGTTTACTTTTGTTGAATTAATCCAATTCCATTCTTTATAAATTCCATTGTTATTTTAAATCTTTGAGTTGTTTGCAATTGAAATAACGACCCATTGACCTATAATGCTTCCATGAAACGAGTCCCGCTTATTACTCGAAGCTTCTAAACAAAGATAGGAACCTAAAACAAGATCGTTGTTTAGGAACCACCGCGCTTAGGGTTGGAAACATTCAAGAAGAGGAGTCCAAAATTATGACCATTTCTTCAGATTCGCAGACATAGACATCGGACAAGATGTTGCGTCTGTGTCGTGACCTTGACGAGCGAACGAGCAATTATAGCCCTAAGATCTTTTAAGGAAAAATAAATCGTTCTCATGACATCCTGCATTCATGCAAATGTCCTCCGTAATATCATTTAGTTAGGAGCATCCGATTTATTACAATCATTGCATCTTAACGAAAGATCATCATTCTCACGACATTCTGCCTTTATACAAGTGTCATCCATTAGTTAGGAGCATTCGAGTCATTCTGACCATGGCATCCTCACCATTTGGCATAAACACAAAATCGAGTCTACAGGATATGTCCCTAAAGGACGGTGTAGCAACACTATTGAAGATTGTCCTATTACCATCAACTAGTGATGGAATAGGTTGAAGATTGCCCTATTACCATCAACCAGTGATGGAATAGGTTGAAGATTGTCCTATTACCATCAACCAGTGATGGAATAGGTTAAAGATTGTCCTATTACCATCAACCAATGATGGAATAGGTTGAAGATTGTCCTATTGCCACCGACCAAAGTGGAATAGGCCAACAATTGTAGATCTTGTCACCATAACCAGTGGGGCAAGATCAAGGCTAATCTTGGCTCTCTAACCAGAGAGAACATGATTTTGGCCACCTCCTATTGCCACTAACCAAAAGTGGAATAGGCCCAAAATTGTAGACCTTGTCGCCTCGACCAAAGAGGGGCAAGATCGGCGAATCTTGGCTCCCTAACCAAGAGGGAACACGATTTAAGCCATTATCCTATTGCCACCGACCAGCAGTGGAATGGGTCAAAGAAAGTTGTAGATCTTGTCGCCTCTAACCAAGAGCTTGAGCAAGATCGAAAGCGAATCTTGGCTCTCTAACCAAGAGAGAACATGATTTTGGCCACCCTCCTATTGCCACCGACCAAAGAGTGGAATAGGTCAAAATTTGTAATTCTGCCCCTAACCAAGAGGGAGCATGGTTAAGCTTTAGTCCTATCGCCTTAACTAGAGGTGGGATAGGTCAAGACCAAAGACCTCATCTCTCCAAGATGCATCGATCAAAATAAACAAGTCACATCCTATTGAAATCGCAGAAGAAGAGCAGATTGAAGCCACATATCGTTGAAGTGGATCGAGCAACAAGGTGTGAAGGATCGGGATGAGGCTATTCAAGGAAAGCACCGAGAGGCCAAGACTCGGCGGGCGGCAATATTGCTTTTTGATTCTTTGCTCTATTATCGTATACGACAATGAGCAAAGAGGGCACCAGAGAGCCCAAATTTCCCAAGGCCCAACAATCAAACAGCAAACCCAATTACAAAATAAATACGAGCCCAAAAAATCGACCCAACCCAGAAAACTCAAAAAAAAAAGAGAAAAAAACAACAGAACCAAAACAGGCCCAAATGGCCCAAAAACACTTTCAGCCAAAAATAGAAAGAAACAAAGAAACCCTAGCCAGACTGACCTCTCGACTTCGACCCCCCACCGCCTCACACAAGACCACCATCCGCCAAAGACTGCTTCCCGACGCTCCCATGGCCTACAAGACACGCGAAGAAGATAGGGACAAATATCAGCAGAAGAAGGGTTTTCTTTTTGTTTTTTCTTTCTCCCCTCTCGGTTATAAAAACCGAACACAAAAAACAGTGGGGGGATCCTTTTAAAAAAAATCAATAGAAAAAAACAGAGAGTGTTAAAGAAAAAAGGGGCTCTTCTAAAAAAAACAGAGAGAAAGAAAGCAGAGATCCCCATCTTTTCTTTGTTTTCGAACATCAATAGAAAGCATTTTTAAAGCGCAAAAAAAAAATCAGATCCAAACACACAAAAAAAAACAACGCAAAAGCCTCCAAAATCGAAAGAAGTCAAGGTGACCTTTTATTTTCGAAAGTTATTTTATTATTTTATATTTTTTAAAGTAAACCTACACTAAAAAAAACATAGATATAGTTTAAAAAGGATAAAGAAACAAAATAAAAAATAAAATTTTTCTTACCCTTCCGACCACTCAAGGTGGTTTGAGTCTGCCACGGCTGACGCATGAACATGAATGGCCTCACTAAAATTGCACACTCCCGCAGAGAAAACAAAAAAGGTTAAAAGTTTTTTTAAGAGGTCATGAAAATAAAAAAAAAAGCAAAAGTGAAATTTATAAACATTTCAAAACGACGCGTTTAGGGCCTCGACATAAAGGCCCCAAAACGACGCTGCTTCGTCGTGGACCAGCAGTGACCCGACCCGCTCCAAAGGATCCACGTGTTTTTTCAAAAATGGAAAATTTACGCGGTCCTTCCGCATTTTTTATTTTTACAATGAGGTTTTTTGCTATTTCAATTTTGCCCTTAACTATGCGCGATTACAATTTGGTCCCTATAAACGCAGCTTAGACACTTTGGGTAATTTAGCTCCAGTCCCCCATATTTTCACGCATCACAATGGGGTCCTCTCCCTTTCGCTTATTATAAATTAACCCTTAACTTTTATTCTTAATGCAATTCGATCCTTTTCGCTTATTTTGCAATTTGCACCTTTTTATTGTTATTTTTTTATTTTTATTTTACTATTATTAATTTTATTATCATCATTTATTATTTCCATTATATTTCACCACTGCTCATTATTATTATTATTATTATTATTATTATTATTTATTATTATTATTAGTTTTATTACTTCATTATTATTAGTTTTATTACTTTGTTATTATTAGTTTTTTTATTATCTTCATACATTTTGTTTTAATTATAGTTACCATTATTATTTTTTATTCTCAACGTTTTTTACCTTTTTTACTTCATCACATTTAGTTTTACCAAAGATTATTATTTTACTTTATTTCTAATATTATTACATTATATTTTGTCTTATGCGTCATTATTATGTTTCTCGCTTATCATCGTTATTGTTATTATTAATGTTGTTATAATTATTGTTATATTATATTGTTATCATAATATATTTACCATCATTATATCTTATGTATTATATTATTATAGTCATTATATTATCCTTTTTTATATAATGTGTATATTGTTATTACTACCGTATCCCTTGCATGTACACGTCTCATCATTCTTTTGCGCATAACATCGTATTTTCATACTTTTACGTAAATGTTTTTTCAAAACCTTAACTTTTATAACGACCAACGCTCGCGTTAGCAATTCGAGAGAATCGAGCCCTAACTCACTGGGTTCCAGCTTTCTTCTTGTTAAAGCTAAACAACGGATATTCTTTTTCAAATCACAACTTAAAATTTAAAACAAAATACTTAATCCGAAAATTGAAATGTCGTGCCCTAACTTATGGACTCGACACTTAGATACTTCGGATAAGTTCCTTTCCTAAAATAGAGGCAATCTTCAGATTTAAAATCTCGGAAATCGAGCCCTAACTATCGGGTTCCGATTTCTTATTTGACAAATAACGGAAGATCCTCTTCCAATAAAACCAAGTTTCAAAAGGCGAGCTTAGTTTCGGAGTTTAAAGTATCGGCCCTAACTTCATCGGACGTGATGCTTTACCTCTTCAAAATAAGAAAGTCTTAACGTCCTTCCAATTTTAAAAATAAAAAGCATTGTATTTTCAATCCCTTTAAAGTTTTCAACAAATAGGACATCAATCAATCGGTTTGGTACCAATTTTGGACGTGTAGGTGCTAATCCTTCCTCGCACGTAATCGACCTCGAATCCGCTTTTCTCAAAGTTCGTGGACCAAAAAGCACTGTTTTAGTAAATTAAATGTTTTATTAAACGAAGGTGATCCGATCGCACCAAATAAAGATCGGTGGCGACTCCTTTCCTTTTCTTTTTCCAAAATCGAGTCGACTGCGTTGTTTACTGCTTTCACCCAAAAAAATGGTTACGACACATTCATACCCTTTATTACCAAATTTCACATTCATATATACATACGTCTAATTCGGATGCACATTCAGATACTCATTCATTTCTAATGCCGCTAAACCGTCGGAATCAATAAGGATACTCCATAGCTCAGAAGTTTGTACAAAGCCAACGCCCCAAACGTGGTCTTACATGTATTTAAATATCAATGCCTCTGTCCCAGATAGGGTCTTACACTAAATCATATACGATGCCTCCGCCCTGCATATGGTCTTACACGTAAATATCAAATTGATGTCGATGTCCTGCACGTGGTCTTACACGATAACACATATCGGATTCCTATGTCATGACATATGTATCCTAACTATTCATATGGTTCAGATGGGCTATTGGACGTCATCACAGCTTCTCACTCCCACTTAAAGGTGTGACCACAGCGGTCATGCAATGCAATGCCGAAATTAAAACAACATGCAATAAAAGATCGTAATTTTCAAATCGAATTTTCAAAATTCTGACAAAAGACAGAAAATAATCAATTTATGGCTTGACTTTCTAAATCGTCCCCAGTGGAGTCGCCAAGCTGTCGTAACCATTTTTTTTTTGAAAACAAAACGGGGTTTGACTTTGGTTTTGAAAATAGGGATAAAACGAGAGTCGCCACAGACCTTTATTTGGTGTGATCGGATCACCTTTATTTAATAAAACATTTTGTTTTACTAAAACAGTGTTTTTGGTCTGCGAAGTTTTGAAAATCGGGTTCGGGAGTCGGTTACGCATGAGGAAGGGTTAGCACACTCGATACACCCAAAATTGGTACCAAAGTGATTAATTAATGTCTTAATGTCGGAAGTTTGAAAAGATTTTTAAATTCGGATCTTTAAGAAATGTATTAGGATATTTGAGATTTCTTTATTCCGAGAGGGTACAAACATCACGTCCAGCACGTTAGGATATGATATTTCTAACCTTCGCAATCAAAGCTATCTCATGATTTTACGAAGTTTACCAAAAGGATGTTTAGCTATTTAGTCAAACGGAAAATCGTAACCCAGTACGTTAGGGCACTACTCCCCGAATTCCTAAATACAAAACATTGCCTTTATTTGAAAACCTTTAAATGGAGTATAGTAATTTTATAAAATGCATCGTATCGAATTGAATTTAAGAAAGGGGTTGAGTCAAAATTTGAGATTTCTTTGTCCCGAAAAGATATAAACATCACACCCAGCACGTTAGGACACGATGTTTTAATCTCTCATAATCAAAGTCATCTCGTGATTCACGAAATTTCGTAAAAAGGATGTTAAGTTATTTAGTTAAACGGAAAATCGCAACCCAGCGCGTTAGGGCACCATTTTTTGAATTTCTAAATACAAAACATTGCCTTATTTTAAAGTCTTTTAGGCGAAATATGATGATTTTACACAAGGTGTTTTATTCAATTACATAGTACAAAACTAAGAAAACAAGTGTAGATGTGAATGTGGTAAATAAAGAAATACAAATAATAATATTAATAGTAATAATAATAATGATACTAATAATAATAATATGATAATGACAAAGTATAAAAAATAAACGAATAGACAAATAAGATAAGAAATGATAATGCCGGGATAATAATGATGGTAATGATAATAATATAATAATAGTAATAACATAATAATAAATATAATATATATATGTGCACGGATATAATAATAACCTATTAATAATAACAATATGATAATAACGTAGTGGTAATAATAATAAATATACGTACATAAAGAATGATAATATAATATTAATAATGATGATAATGAAAATATTAATATATTAATAATAACATATAATACGTGAATAGTGATGAAAATAAATAATGATAAAAATAATAATGGTAAAGATATTTTAGAAGTAAATAATAAGATATAAATAAGAACAAACAAAAATGTGTATATATATATATACATATATATTTTTAAAACTATAATATAACTATAGTGTTAATAAAGATATTAGATAGTAGTAATAAGGTAATAATAATAGAAAATAAAAATTTAATTAGGTTAAAAATAGTAAAGAAAAGCATAAAAGGGATTAAAATTGAATCAAAAATGAATATTGGGGCCAATTTGAAAATAAAAAAGGAAGGAAGGACCTCGCTGTAATGCGCTAAAAGGTAGAGGGACTAAATCAGGAAATAACCCTTCGTTCAAAATGCGCAGCATGGAAACGGACCAAAACGAAATCCGAATAAAAGTTCGGGGCGAATTTGAAAGAAACTGAGAACTTGATTGCAATAATATAAAAAGGCGGAGGGACTGCGCGCGCAAATAGCCCATCAATTAAAAAACACGCAGATCCCCTAGAGCGGGTCAGGTCGACACGGGTCATGTCAAAACGACGTCGTTTTGGGGCTTATGGGCGCCGACCAAAACGGCGTCATTTTGGTTTGGCTATATAAGCCATTTTTTTGCCAAAAAATTTCATTTTTTCACATCTCTTAACCAAAAATTCTGTTTCCTTTTTTTTTCCTCTGCAGGTGGGGAGCTTGGTAGGAATCCGACTGTCGGACGTCGTCGGCCGTGCTGTTACATGCCATCAGATATCTGTGGTAGAAAATTCAAAGGTTATATTTTTTCTTTTTTTATTATATTTGTTTGATTTTTACTAGTCTATATATTTATTTTAAGTATATTTCAGTGAATAAAAAATAAAAAATAAAATAAAGTTTTGAAAAATCACCTCTTCGATCTGTTTCCGTTTGCTGATCTACTTCCTTTTTGTTTTTTTTTCTTCGTGTTTGAATCCTTGATCTCCCTTTTTTTTAATTGATTTTCAAAAAAAATCCCCCGTTTTTTTTGCTTGAATCTCTCCGATTCTTGTATATATTTCAAAAGAAAAGAAAAAAACCTCCTTACAATCTGTTTCTCCTTGGCTTTTATAGCCATTACAAATGTTTTTTTTATTATTGTTTCTTACGCCATTGCTTACATTTTGTGTGTTGTCTTTTCTTTTTGGGGCATGGGCGGAGGTGGAGCGGTGGCCGACTCTGTCGATGGCGTGGTATAGAGCAGTGGGGTTAGGTGGTAGGTTTGTGAGAGGCAAAGGGGGCTAGGGTTTTTGTTTTGGTGAGAGTTTGGGTTGGTTTTGGGCCATTTGGGCCTTTTTTTAATTTTTGTTTTGGGTTTGGGTTGTAAAAATGGATTTGAGTCTGTTATTGGGTTAGAAATGTTGTAAATGGGCCCGGACAATTTGGGCCCTCTACACTAGACATTCTTGGCTTTCAACCAAATGACCTTCTTTACTATTCTTGTCCCACGAATCACTTCGAATGATTTATTACTTTCAGTAGAAAAGTAATTCTCTCTCAATAGAAATCTATAGAATTGTTATTTCTAGAAATAGAATTTATACTTATAAAATAAATTCTCACTATTTTCGGGCAGAATAACAATATCTCAAAATTGTTTATTTTTAGCCTACCAAAATTATGTATTTATAAGGAGAGATAGGAGAATATTGGTTAAATTAATAGAATACAAATAATATTTATATGATAGACTAATTTAACTTGGACTAAAAATAATTTTCCAATTCTAATTCCGTTTTCGACCAACCTAACTTTAGTAGGAACAAAGCCCGCAAACATCCTTTTTCGACCAACCCTTTTCCGATTAACTACCAGCACCATTCCTTTTCGACCAACCTAACTTTAGTAGGAACAAAGCCCGCAAGCATCGCCAAATTAAGGACACTCGACAGCCCCAAAGTTTCAACCTTGGCCCCAAAGATCATTTTAGTTTTGCTTATCAACAAAAAATATATAACAAGGAAAAGTTATGATTAAATATATATATATATATACATGTATATATACCATTATCATTTCATTTTAATTAAAACATATATATTTATTTATTAAATTTTAAGAAATTAATTCATTTAAATTTAAAAAAATTTAAGTTTTGGCAAATAATACAATTATAATTGACAAATTCTACGAGGACAGGGAACCAACCAACAAGGCCCTAGTCTTGCTGCCGAACCATCATCAAACTCTATAAGGATTCAAGGGTCTGTCCTTGAAGGCTCGGGCAAGAGAAGATCGACGTCCCAATCCATGGCTGATTGATGTACCTTCATGGAAAACATGAAAAAAAATTCATACTAACAATACTTACTTGTAGGATTAAAATAATCATAAAATAGGAGGGGCAAAAAGTTTGAAAGAAGTATATTAATACAATGATTAAGACCCAGGGCGGGGTCTATATAAAACCAAACCAACATCAGGATCAGCTATCCCATCTTAGTCCATAATTCCCTCACTCATTTAACTTCCTACCCTTCCTGTCTCTTGTTCCGGCTCTTTTCCTCTCTCAACCCCCCCTTTTTTTAAACCCCAAAAATTAGACACTCTTCACATAAATCTGACACACTCAAAGTCCTTAATCTAGTAACCATCCATGGCAGTGGCCATTGACAACGCCTTCGAGGTCGACTTATATTGTAACAGCACCACTACGTCCATCACTGACGACAGCCCTGCCTGTACTTGGAACCACTGGGGATCCCCTGTTGTTGATTGGGATTCGTTTTCAAGCGACCCAGATGACTTTCAAGACCTCATTGAGTCCATGATGGATGATGGAACTGGGTTTGAGCTAGCTCGAGTCGCACATGAAACGAGTAACTCAGTCTCCACTGATACCATGGTTGTCGATGAAGAAACCAACGGTGATGAGGATTCCAAGGGGTTGAGGTTGATTCATCTGTTGATGGCCGCTGCTGAAGCGCTAGCGGGGGATAACAAGAGCCGTGAACTGGCTCGAGTGATATTGGTTCGGCTCAAGGAGTTGGTTTCCCCCAATGATGGAACCAACATGGAAAGGTTAGCTGCTTATTTTACCGAGGCCTTACAGGGCTTACTCGAGGGCTCCTGTGGTGGCCACGGAAGCATTTAATAACCAATGGACCGCACCACCACCGTGATGAGCATCATCATACTGACATGCTCTCAGCTTTTCAGCTGTTGCAAGACATGTCCCCGTATGTTAAATTTGGTCACTTTACGGCCAATCAAGCAATCCTGGAAGCAACGACTCATGATAGGAGGATCCACATAGTAGACTATGATGTCATGGAAGGGATCCAATGGGCGTCTTTGATGCAAGCCTTGGTGTCTAGGAAAGACGGACCACAAGCCCCGCATCTTAGGATCACGGCTATATCGAGATCCGGAAGTGGCCGACGATTGATCGGGACCATTCAAGAGACCGGTCGAAGATTGGTTGCATTTGCAGCCTCCATTGGGCAACCCTTTTCTTTCCATCAGTGTAGGCTGGACTCCGATGAAACGTTTAGACCCTCAGCTTTGAAATTAGTTAGAGGAGAGGCGTTGATCATCAATTGTATGTTGCACTTGCCTCACTTTAGCTATCGATCACCTGATTCAGTCGCTTCGTTTTTATCCGGGGCCAAGACCCTAAACCCACGTCTAGTGACCCTGGTGGAAGAAGAAGTCGGACCCATTGGAGATCGAGGGTTTGTGGGGCGATTCATGGACTCATTGCACCATTACTCCGCCGTCTACGACTCTCTAGAAGCCGGATTCCCTATGCAAAACCGTGCTCGGGGCTTGGTCGAAAGAGTATTTCTAGGGCCACGAATAGCTGGATCAGTGGCCAGGATTTATCGAACTGGAGGAGAGGAAGAAAGCCGTGGTTGGTCAAAATGGTTAGCTACCATGGGATTCAAGCCTGTTAACATCAGCTTTGCCAATCATTGTCAAGCAAAATTACTGCTGGGCTTATTCAATGATGGATACAGAGTGGAGGAGTTGGCCAACAATAGGCTCGTTTTAGGATGGAAATCCAGGCGTTTGCTATCAGGTTCCATTTGGACTTCCCCACACGGTGATTTGTAAAAAAATTAAGCTGTCTTTTTCTTTCTCTTTCACCCCCCAGGGCATCGGTTTAAATTTTTAGCCCTTTTCAACAAAAATCTTAGACCACCTTTAGTTAAGGAATAAGCAAATCCCAAAAGTTTGTTCATAATCCATTGGTTTTAAGCTAATGCGGCTGTTTGTAAGAACATGAGCTTGTTTGTTGTCTTATTTGTTGTGTGTGCATGTTTGAAAATGAAAATAAAAAGTGGGTGAGGAGAACGTACAAATATTTGTTGGCTATATTCTCTGTCTCCTTCTGAGATTTTCCATTTCATTTTCCATCGGTCTCACCAAGTTTTTCTTTCTTACAAAACTTTATTTTCGCTGACTATTGCATTCAGGTCATGTTTGAGTCTTGTGCAGGAAAATAATAGTAATTTTGTTTAAAGATTTAACCCAATTTGACTTCAAATTTAATCATAAATCAGTATAATTATTGGATATCGTAAGAGCTTAAAAAAACCAATTAATATAATAAAATCTACTCTGATCGAAGGAAAAGAAAATGTATGATAATTAAATTATTCTAACTTTTCTCTTATAAGTACATTTCGAAAGGCACATCCCATGAATTTGGATACATGAATCAAAATGGTCAGAATTTGAAGCTCGACATTCGCAAAGTTGGTAATTTTTTGTTTTATCATATGGTTTTCTAGAAGAACAAAACTCAAAATCTTGTTTTTCGAATTCATTTTTAAATGTTTGAAAGCAACAACTTGGTGAAGATAGACATGACTTTTCTTATTTCTAGCTAGATGATGATCAAAATTTGCAGAAGATATAGATATATATAAAGTCTGAACTGACATAAAAAATGCCAAATCCTGTTGTAGATCATATTGAAATCCAACCCAATCCAATGATTTGTTGGATATTATTGATATATATATATATATATATATGAAGTAAATCTAGTTGTTCATAGCTGAGACCAGAATAGATCAAATGATCTGTTTATAATTCTCCCACAAGAAAAGTGACTATAATTAGAAAGCATTAAGAGGTTATAAACTTTTGTTTAATGATAAGAAGTCTTGATTTAAACAAATGAAGAAGGGTTGTTGAAAGAGAAGAGTATTGGTTGCATATGGTGGTTGCCAAATCCCTCTCCCCACATGGGTCTTGAATTTAAAGAGTATTTGAGTTCCTCAAAGAAGATTCCTAGAATGTGCCTTTCACAAGCCTACTTCATTAGTAATCTTTTTTTGGATCTTTCTTTTTTAAGATTTAAATATATCTATTATTCCATTATTTTAAAGAGAGCTAGCTACCTTTGCCATCCCACACTGCAAAAATATGCATTTCCATTGTTGATAAAAAATTTATAAGGAGTTTTAATTTTTGTTATTTGAAAATTTTAAATTTTATTAAAATTACAAATACTTTTTATAAAAATATACCTTTTATTTTCTTATTGTGATTTTAATTTATACTTTTAAGTAATTTCACTTCATCCTTATTAATTTAGTCAATCCCTTTATCATAATTGGATTATGTGTCATCTAATGGATTGAGCCTTAGTCACCGTTGCTATTACAACAATGGGAGGAACTGGATTCGAGCATGTTTAAGCGCATTTTTCTTCCGATTTAAAGGTTGGAAAGGGCTATAAGTAAAAGTCAGTATTATCAAATATATATAAGTTTTGCACTCTTTCATTTCTCTTTGTACGATTAATATTTTAACATTCAAATTATTGGATTTATCAATGTAAATATCGTATCATGCATGTAAATTTTCGAACTAATCTAATATTCCTATCATAGGATTTAAAATATTATATATATATATATATTAATATTTATTAAATAGTTACATAAAACAAATAGATTAAAATTTTTATTTAGATCAAATTTGACCATTCATCTATTTTGATATTTCTTTTATAACAATTTTTTGTTTTTTTTTAATTTTGGTTATTTAAACTTTTCTCATGTCGGTTAATGTTTGATTAACTTGTGATATCAATTCGATTATGAATTTTATATTGATGCATGTTAAAAGGTTAAGAGTTTATTTAAAGGAGATTATTTAATTTATTGTCAATTTCTAAGTATTATGCATTGTTAGTGAAAAAAAAAAAAGAGTTTCGGAGCAAATTATAAAGGCTAAGCCCTTGAACTTTGGCAAAAATATCAATGAAGCCTTTTCGTGAAAAATGCACTCAATTAAACCCTCCAACTCTCAAATTGCATCAATTAAGCCTTTTGACCAACGTTCAACGTTTTTAACTGTTTACAGCACTTACATGGTCGTTAACATTGCTAAAGTGGCAGTGCCACGAAGAATATAGACAGTAAGAATATAAAGACATGGTACATAGGCCTTTTTTACCATTGAGGTTGAAAATCGCTTTTTAACTCAAACATTGATTTTAAACCAAAAATTTTGATAGACAATTAGTTTTGCGAACAAAATCTTGATTTTAAATTAGAATTTTAAAATTTTTGGCTTTTGAAAAAGTGCTTTTCAATAAAGTTATCTTCCTATCCTCGGTAAGCCAAAAAATTTTTTCGGGAAGGCGAATTAAATTGTATTTTTACGATAGTAAAAATGCAATTTCACCATTTTATTAATAGCTTATATCTTTATAATTTTTAAAGAATTAAATCAATTTTTTATCATTTTTGGGGACCAAAGTGCAATTTTACCATTTTAATTTAAAATTTTATAAATTATAAATGGGCCTAAATGGAAAATTTTCCATTCTAAAGGAGACTGAGGCCCCTGCCAGCCCCCTGGCTTCACCACTAATCCCCTATTAAATCTTCTACTTTACGTGTCTAAAATTGACATTTTATTTTCTTAAAAGCATTTTTTGACAATAATAATAAACACTATCAAACTTTCACAATACTTTTTAAAAACAGTTTTCAACCTAAATGGTAAAGTAGCTCATAATACAAATGATAAATAAAACACTTCAAATTGATGAACAAATGTCATGTCTGCAGAATAATCCATAAAAAGGTGAAAGGCAAACTAACAAAACCACAATATAGGAAAAACTCATAAACAAACCACAGATGCATCACATTGATCAATGATGTAATCGTAAACCAACTAAAAATCCGACAAAGGCAAGTTCACCTATTAATTAATAGTATAGCTAAGATGAGAAAAGATACCGTTCCCACGAAGATTAAAAATACTAGTAATTATTGTCTTTCTATTATTTAACCGACAAATTGGAGTGATTGATTAAAATTAAAATTAACCAAATTAATTAACTAAAGAAAATGACAAAAAACAAATCAGAAAAATAATCGATAACAACTAAGAAGCGAGACAATATCCAGGAAAGAATCCACCTAGACTTCATCTGTCATTATCAATCTAAATTACGCAATTTCTTCACTAAGTATCTTGATCCGTAGAAATTCTAAATTATGCTAATATCTCTCTTCAAGACTAAAAGCAACTAACTCTATGTTAATTAATTGAAATTTCTTTCTAATTAAAACTCTTATTATCGCATTACCTCTATCTATGGATTTCCCTATTAGATTTGACTCAAATACAATAGATTTATGTCGTCTTATTTCTAGGATTGCATGCAACTCCACTCAATTACGCTAGATCTACTCTTAAACAAGGTCTATTCCTCCTCTGATTTAAGCACATCCAACATGGATCAATAACCTAGAAATATAAAACCAAGAATTAAGCACACATAATTGAGAACAATATCCAAATATTTATTACGTTAAAATAGAAATCAAATAACAGAATCTATCCTAGGATTCATCTCCCTAGGTATTAGGAAAATTAGTTCATGATAGCAAATAAAAACATCCCAAAAATAGTATAACCACAAGAAACCAAAAAACTCATAATAAACTTCAAAGAAATCAAAAGATATTCAATGTTGATGGAAATCTGCTTCAGAGTCGGCTTAAATGATGTTTTTCGAGTTGTTTTCCTGAGTATTCTATGACGGCTCTCTCTCATCTTCTTATTTTTGCCATATAAAGGTCTCAGAATGCTCAAAAAAACCTAAAAAACGTGCTTTCCCGAAGGTTTGGAGTGTGATTCATGATTTCCACACGGCTTAGCACATGACCGTGTGACAGCCCATGTGGCTTATGAAACTTGCTCTGATTTTTCGCTCCTTTTGCTCTCAAATACTCTCCTAAGTATAAAAACATGAATTTAAAGGATTAGGAGCACAAAATTCACCATTTTAAACTGAATAATCATCTAAAAATGCATTAAGAATGATGTTAAAACATATTACTTTTGGCATTTATCAATTAAACCGTTGAAAATTGCAATCATCAAACCAATCTAACGATGTACTGTGATCAACCAAGAAACCACTATCAAAAGCCCCCAAGAAAACCATTGCATTAGT
Source organism: Gossypium rotundifolium (assembly GCA_025506655.1). Lineage (NCBI taxonomy): Eukaryota > Viridiplantae > Streptophyta > Magnoliopsida > Malvales > Malvaceae > Gossypium > Gossypium rotundifolium. The sequence continues at coordinate 193,296,828 of CP106727.1, forward strand.
GATGCACAAAAGGTTAAATCTCGGATGGCCTACCCCTTTTCATAATATCAAATTCTAATTTTACAAATACTATCACTATGCTTTATTATGATAAGGCCCTCTAATAATGATTTCGATAGATTTGGCTACACTTAGAAGTGATAAATGATAGGACTCGGATCGAACTTATTTTGAATTTGGATTTTTTAAACTCAAATTTTCTCGAATTCGAGCATTGTATTATTATATAATGAAGAGGGAAGTAGAAAAAGATCCCAATTTGTTTTTTATGATAAACCTTAGATCTATCATTAAAATAATTAACACGTATACATAGATTCCTATCTATTCTGTATAGAGGATGTTTTTGATAGTGTAAATATATTTTACCATAAAGTAAATCTTGCATTATGCACTGTTAGCCCACTACCAGCTTTTTATTTAACATCATATAACCTACAAGAGATTATATTTATTTTTGTAAAATGATTATGATAATGTTGTTAGCATGTTGTGTTGTGCGGGTATTTAGATTATTTTATACTTAACATTCATGATTATCTATTAAGCAAGGCTCTTTCGGACAGCCCAACATGTTATTTTTAATGCTTTACAATGATGTGAATTTCTAATTAATGATGATGATGATGTAATACCCAATATTTTATGCTTTTTTAATTATTAATTTACCAAAAGAATCAAAACAGAAATAAAACGATTCATGGTCAAGTCTTTCGGCGCCAACATGATGTAATTGAAGGCAACAAGTTTCCTTATATTCGTAATTTTTTAATCAAACTTCAAAAACAAAATAAATGGGTTAAACTTAGTAATCTTTTTTTTATATTCGTATTAATCTTATTTAATATATATATATATGTATAAATTCATAATTTTTCAAATATGAAATGTTTATATATTTATTTTATTTTTCATCTCATATATTAATTATATATTTTTACCATGATTTATTTATATAAAATGTTGGGACTACGTATCACCTTTCCACACAACAAGTGAGTGATGGAGTTTTGTTGGCCCCAAAATAAAAAAAAAAAATTATCCTTTTAGTTACTTTAGAAATTGTAAATATTTAAATTAATTTAATAGAAAATGATATTTTAATTTTAATTCTTTTAAAATTTTCAAATAAAATTATTGACTTCGCTTTTGTACTAATATATACATATATATGTATGCATGTAAATTGACAAGAGCTCATGAAACAATATATATGCATGTATGTACGTACTAGTGTCATGGGGCTAGATCTTTCGTCTTGCGATCCATGCGGCCTTGGGTGATCCGTTCGTCCAAACTCGCCTAAGCTAGCCTTTACTCAAGTAAGGATTCCTTAAGAACTCCTCCAAGGCACCAATTTGTATAAGCGGGCGATTTATGCCAAAATGAGCAACAAAAGAATAACAGAAAGAACGCACATAAGGTGTTTGAGTAAATGCTCACAATGTTATCTTATTCACAAATAATAATGAAACAATGAATGGAGTGAGTACAAATGAGGGAGAGGCTCTCTATTTATAGTTGAGCTCTCCCAAAATCGAAGGTCAAGATACATTTACATAGACGGACGAGATTAACTATATCTCTTGATTTTATGGATTTACAAGATATGCCTTATCAAATCTAATCTAATCTTTATAAGGTATGATTCTATCAATCTTTTAAGTTTAGTTACCAAAATAGCCTAAGTTGTCATATCTCCATTATCGGGCCAACCAGCCTTCAATCTAGCAGGTTTCTCCAATAGGCTATCGAATTGGGCCAGTTTTTGTGGGCCAAATGATCTCCATCTACATAATAGACCTCCATCGGATGCATTTGGTGCGATGGTCACGGGCTTTGAACTGCACCCCGTAACATTCTCTCCCACCTATTCTCGCAATGCCCTCGTTGCGACTTCCAAATGGCACAAACTTGATTCGCCTCGGTCTCGTCTCAACCCCTTAGCTTTTCCCTTCCTTTGGGGCTTTTGCCTCGGCTTACGTCGCTTCTTAACTCAAACCGTCCTACTCATTGTATTTACCCTGGTTAACTGTCCAACTTGCATCACTTCTTTTCTCTTGAAGTCTGATGTACCACCCACCTCTCCCATGGGTGGAAGCCTTATCGATGACTCGGCCAACTCCGACACTCCACTAAAATTGAGTCTTATTGGTCCTAGCTTTACTATTTTCATCGTAACTTTTTCCCCTAAGTTCAATGACAAACTCACCTCTTCCTTGGGTGAAAGCCCCTTCAATGACTCACCAAGCTTAGACGTTGCCTTTCATTTGACTACGGCTTACTTTAGACAGTTCCGCAACTCATGCGAGCCACAGCAAAAGAAGCACTTTACTCGCTTCTTTTTTCTCCTCTTTGCCCTCTTGGCTTCGACTTTTCCCTTGCTCGAACCAATCTTCTTGGGCTCTTTGTCTGCTCCATTGTCCCCTTCGATGACAGAATTCCTAGAACACATTCACAACCTATGCGGACCTTGACATAAGAAGTTGTAACACCCCTAACCCGTATCCGTCTCCGGACTAGGGTTAAAAGGCATTACTGGATATATCGGAACATTTTACACTCATTTCACAATATCAATCATACAACATCATTACATAATAATTCATATTCATATAGTCCCTTTAAAAGGTCTACGAGACCTTAAACATGCTTTAGAGAGGGTTCGGGACTAAACCGATCTCATATGGAAACTTTGCGGAACTTAGAAAATTTTTATTTCAAAACTAGGCACATGCCTATGTGGCTAGGCCGTGTGCCTCACACAGCCATGTCTTAGACTATGTCTTACCCCGTGTGCAACACTGACTTAGGTCACACAGCCTATCACACACCCGTGTGTCTAGCCCGTGTGCAACATTGACTTGAACCACACGGCCTGTCACACGCCCGTGTGTCTGGCCCGTGTGCAACACTGACTTGAATCACACGGCTTGTCACACGCCCGTGTGTCTGGCCCATGTGCAAGTCTGACTTGCATTCAAATTGCAACCTTAAGGGATACGGTCAAGACACGCACCCGTGTGGGCAAGTATAGGCCAATTTGCCACCCAAAATTTGGGTCATATCTACAAGCATCAAAAAAGCATCAATTTATGTTCCAAAGGTAGCCAAAAACATACCAAATCATGCACAATTTGACCCGTATCAACGTCATTCATTTCCATATACAAATCCAACTCAAACATACCAAATTTTGCATCACATAGCATGTACTAAATTCATTCCATAATCACATTCATTATCAAGCCATATCACATGGCTATATTTACACATTTCAAAACATAATCAAAGTTCTCTAGCTTATGCATGCCATACTTTAATATGTACATTTTCAAAAGGTACCAAAATATAGTTCGATAGTGTGGTGATAATCCTCGACGATCCCCTAGTTTCCAGTAGCTTCAATAATCTATAAAACAAAGCAAACACACACAAAGTAAGCTTTCAAAATCTTAATAAGCCATATACAAATAAACTTATCACATAGGACAATTATAAACCATTTCATACATATGGTTCATGGCATAACACAATCATAAGTCATATTTCTTTTATAATTCAATTGATCATGTTCACATGCTCAAAATCACATAACCCGTAATGTAGCTCACATATCAATTGATCATATACATTCATACCCTTTTATTACCAAATTTCACATACATATATACATACGTACCGGAATTCGGATGCACATTCGTATACTCATTCATTTCTCGGAATGTCGGCTAAACCGTTCGGAATCAATAAGGATACTCGGATAGCTCGTAAAGTTTGTACAAAGCCAACGTCCCAAATGTGGTCTTACATGTATTTAAATATCGATGCCTCTGTCCCAGACATGGTCTTACACGTAAATCTCAAATTGATGTCGATGTCCCAGACGTGGTCTTACACGATAACACATATCGGATTCCTATGTCATGACATATGTATCCTAACTATTCATATGGTTCGTATGGGGCTATTCGGACGTCATCACACTATAAAAATTTTCTCGAATTTCACATATTCAGCTCTAAAAACCATTCTTCACATTTCATTAACATATAAGCAATAATAATTCAATTCAACACATTTATTTGTATATAGACTTACCTCATACGGAAAAGAACGAAAACGAATTGCTATTCAACTACTGTTGATTTCCCATGATCTAATTCTATTTTCTTTGGTTCTTGATCTATACACATTCAAATTTAACTCTTTTATTCACCAAACCATTTAATTCAATCCATATACACATATTTAGGGCATTTTACAAGTTAGCCCTCACATTTTCACATTTTAACACTTTTACAAAATCACGAAATGCACATAATTTACTCACACCCAATCTTGGCCGAATTTCATACTAGTCCCTAGCAACCCATATTCACATTTTAACCCTTCAAAGTTTCATTTTCACAAATTAGCCCATAATAATCAATTTCATCAAAAGTCTCAATACAAAACATATTTATCAATCAATCAAGCTTTTATATTTCACCAACTATCAACCCAAAACAAACATATTCATCAATGACATATCTCAAATCATCATCAATTTCAGAAATTCAAACATGGGCTAGCTAGAATACTTAACAACGATCACAAAAACGTAGAAATTATCGAAAGTAGATCAAAACCATACCTTAATTAACCAAAATGAGTGTCGAATGTTTCTAAGTGTATAAACCCTATTTTCTCTTTTTATTTTCGATGGAAACAACAAAAATGAACATCATTTTATCATTTTGTTTTATTTAATCATAATTTATACATCATTTACCAATTTACCCTTTTTTTAAAACATTTAAAATCCACCATCCCATAAACATATAAGTCCATTCATAAATTTAATGCTCAAATTGCATTATAAGGACTTTCCATCTAATAAACCATATCAATTCGGCACACATATCAAGTAGCACACAACTTTTGCATTTTCTGTAATTTAGTCCTTTTATCAAATTGAACACACAAACAATTAAATTTTCAAACGAAACTTTCACACATGCTTAATCACATACTGTAAATATTGAAAATAATATTAAAATATTTTTTGACTCAAATTTGTGGTCTTGAAACCACTATTCTGATTAGGTCTAAACTGGGCTGTTACAGAAGCACTCCATTGGCTTTTTCTTAGTTTCGGCTTCCCTAACTTCGACACCCCTTGCGCTCGAACCAAGTACTAAGGCCTTGTAACACCCCTTACCCGGGTTCTCTGCTGGAACAGGGCATGAGGCATTACCGGACTTGACTTGCTTGGTCATTCCACTCTAGGCTATAAAAATGTTCTCTAATTTAAAACTTTTCATTCACCATCATAACATCCCTATTATGGGTCAACATGACTCTTTAAATCCGCTCGGGATGTTGCGTGACCAAACCGAACTTTACGAACACTTAGAAAATTTTCACTTAAACAGGGGTCATACGCTTGTGTTGGTCAAATTTTCACCTAAACAGCGGTCACACGCCTGTGTTGGTCTACGGGCAGGCCCCTGTCATCCACCCGTGGTCGACACTGACTAATTTCGCACGGCCTATACACGTCTGTAGCCCTAGCCCGTGTGCCAAACCTTGGCATTCTGACTCATTCACATGGCCTATACACACTCGTGTTCGATGCCCGTGGTCATCTCTGATTAATCCACACGGTTGGTTGCACGCCTGTGTGCTTCCACCATATGGCGATTCAAATTCCAAATCTTAAGTGCAGACTTCACACGGCTTTGGCACACGCCCATGGACTGACTGTGTGTCACACACGCCTAGACACATGCACGTGTGCCTACCCATGTGGATAAGAACAAGGCTATTTGTCAAGCTCTTTGCACCCATCTAGATCACACCACATGAATCCATTCAACATATCAATAAACAACTCATAATTTGCAACATGAATTTTCATGAATAACTTCATATTTTCATAAATGATAAGTGAGCCATCAACCATGGCATTATACAATATAGTTATCTTAATAAGGGGCCAACACACCTTTGGCCAAAATAACAAAATAATCTAACTAGTCTAGCCCCTATACGTGCCATATACAAAATCACTAAGTCTAGATATAGCGAGGTGAGCTGATAGTATGAGCGATCTTCTGCTTATCGGCGTATCCCGGCTCGGCTCTCAAACTCCATAAAATAAGGGAAAAGAGAAGGGGGAGTAAGCTTTAAGCTAGTAAGTTAACATGTAAACCATTAGCATTATAGTATGTGCAAAACAATAAATAGCATTACATACTAAACAAGAAACATTCCACATTCATAATCATTCTTACTCATTTCTTCCATATCCACATCCAATCCATATCACAAGCTTAATGTACACATTTATTAGCATGCCTCCCTGCACTTAGTACCACAATGTCACATAATACAACACATCTCAACCTTTCAATCAACTACTCATAATCGAATTACTCGGTGGTTCCGCACTTAGCCCACTTTCAATCTTTATTTAGGTGGTATCGCACATAGCCCACCAAAGAGGTTAGTTAAGGTGGTATTGCACATAGCCCACCAAAGAGGTTACTTATGGTGGTATCGCACATTGCCCACCAATTAGTAAATAGATGATGGTACCGCACATAGCCCATCGTAATTAAGTATTAAGGTGGTATCACACTTAGCCCACCATCAAATATTGATATAACACAATTACATATCCATTTCATCATTCATACTAGAGTTATTCAATAACTACCACATTCTACCCACTTGAATCATACATGTTCTCAATTGTGCCATGCACTAGTTAGTAACAACAATACATATATATATAAGGCATCGTTTGCACATAAACTTACCTCGGTAAACTTACCTCGGTGCAAAACATGTTGAATTGCGGTTTACTTCGTAACCTTGCCTTTTCCTCGGTCAAGGTTAATTCCGCGTTCTTTTGATCTATAACAATAATATTCATTCATTTAGATCATTTAATGATCATAATGCATCAAAAGCTACACTTAGGAAAAATAACCATTTTGCCATTGTACTATGGCAAAATTATAATTCTACCCCTAGGCTCGTAAATCATTTTTCAACACATTTTATCAATAAACAAGCCTAGATGAACATTTATTTCTCTTACAACTACTCACCATTCCAACCATTTCATTAATTTATGACACAAATTCATTCTTTGCATTTAAGTCTTATTTAGGTGTTTTCATGCTAACACCTTTCACAAAAGTTGTTTCTCATCTTCCTAACATTCATTTTCTTCCATAAAAACTCAGCTAACACCATAAACTCTTTCATGGCAAGTCACTATACTTTCAACCATATTGCAAATTGGTCCCCTCATTAGCTAGCTTAAGCTTTGGAGACTCCAAAAGCACAAAAATCATCAAGAAAAACTTCAAAAATCACTTACTTGCTAAGGAAAATGTTTGCTGAAAGTTTGAGCTTCAAAACCCTTGTTTTCTCTTTAAATTTTTGGTGGATAAAGGTGGATGAATAGTGAAAATATGATAACATCATTATTCATCATTTTATTCATTTTTATCACCTAATATCCATCAAATTTTGACCAACATTAAAATCTTGTTTCCCTAGCTCCTATATGGCAGACCATAACTAGATAAATAGCCTAATTGTACTTTAAAGACCTCTAAATTGCATTTTACAGCTATTAAGTACCTTTACCATATAAAATAGAACTTTCGCACTTAATGCAATTTAATCTTTTTCACAATTAAGCATGCTATCACTCAAATTAATGCACCAAAATTTTCACATAGCCTTATAATTATGCTACAACACTTAAAATAACATCAAAAATAATTTTCCCTACCTCAGTTTAGTGGTCCCAAAACCACTATTCCGACTAGCCACTAAATCGGGCTGTTACAACTCTCTCCCATTTAGAGATTTTCGCCCTAAAAAATCTTACCAGTAAAGAGGTTTGGATATTGCTCTCTCATGGCTTCTTCTGGTTCCCACGTAGCTTCTTCTACACCGTGTTTTTGCCATAACACTTTTACTAAAGCTATGTCCTTGTTCCTTAACTGCTTTTACCTCTTAAGCCAAGATTTTAATTGGCTCCTCTTCATATGTCATATCGGCCGTATCTCAATTTCTGTTGGAGGAATCACATGCGAAGGATCGGAGTGATAACGCCTTAACATCGATACATGAAACACATTGTGAATTTTCTCTAACTCTACCGGTAAAGCCAACCGATATGCCACTGGCCCAATCCTCTCGGTAATCTCATACGGCCCTATGAACCGCGGACTCAATTTTTCTTTTCGGCCAAATCTCAATATTTTTTTCCACGGGGACACTTTCAGAAATACTTTGTCACCCACATTAAACTTGATTTCCTTTCTTTTCAAGTCCACATTCGACTTTTTTCGGTCTGACGCAGCTTTCAGACTGTCCCAAATCACTTTCACTTTCTCCTCTATTTCTTTAACCAGATCGACCCCATAAATTTGCTTCACACTCAACTCGGTCCAATATAAAGGAGTCCGACACTTACGACCATACAAGGCTTCATACGGTGCCATTCATATACTCGACTAATAATTGTTGTTGTAGGCAAACTCAACCAAAGGTAGATATCTCTCCCAACTACCTTCAAATTCCAACACATAGCATCGGAGTATATCTTCAAGAACTTGAATCACTCTTTCAGTCTGCGTCAGTTTAAGGATGGAATGCAGTACTAAAATTCAACCTTGTACCTAAAGCCTCTTGCAACTTTTTCCAACACTTCGAAGTAAATCTCGGATCTCTATCCGAGATAATAGATACAAGCACTCCATATAATCTCACCACCTCTGCAATATACAACTCAGCCAACTTATCCAGTGAATAATTAACATGCACTGGTATAAAGTGATCCGACTTCATTAGTTTATCAATGATAACCTACACAGCATCTTTCTTTTTAGGAGTCATAGGCAACCCCGTCACAAAATTTATGGTGATCTAATCCTACTTCCACTCGGGAATCATCACCGGCTGAAGCAATCTCGAAGGCACTTGATGCTTAGCTTCCACTTGTTGACATATTAGACACCTTGTTACAAACTCTGAGATGTCTCTTTTCATGCCCGACAACCAATAATATTTTTTCAAATCATTGTACATTTTTGTACTACCCAGATGTACTAAAAAATAACCACTATGTGCTTTATTTAATATCTTCTAGATTAATTCATCATTCTTAGGTACACAAATCCTATCATGAAACATCAAACAACCATCCGAACTTATCCGAAAATCAGAATCATCTTTTGATTCACACTCTCTTAGCTTGCATCTCATTATCATTCTTTTGAGCTTCACATATCTGTTGAATAAATAGTGGCCTAGCTCTCAACCCGGCTAATACAGCACCATTGTTAGACCATGCTAAGCTCGTGCTCATAGCTCTCAAAGCATACAGGGATTTCCTACTCAGGGCATCCGCATCCACATTCACTTTCCCCGGGTGGTAATCGGTTACTAGCTCATAGTCCTTCAATAACTCAAGCCACCGCCGTTGTCGCAAATTCAATTCCTTTTGATCCATCAAGTACTTCAAACTCTTATGATCCGTGAAGATTTGACACTTCTCACCATATAAATAATGTTGCCAAATTTTTAACGCAAAAACAATCGCGGCCAACTCTAAGTCATGAGTCAGATAATTCCTGTCATGCGATTTTAGTTGCTTCGAGGCATAAGTGACTACCTTACCCTCTTGCATCAACACACGGTGAGACCATTAAACGATGCATCACTGTAGACCACAAACTCTTTCCCCAACTCAGGTTGAACCAAAATCGGCGCCTCCGTCAATAATGTTTTCAATCTCTCGAAACTCTATTGAAATTTTTCCTTTCATACAAACTTAACATCCTTATGCAACAGTTTCGTCATCGGGGTGGCAATCATAGAAAACCCCTTTACGAATCATCTGTAGTACTCCGCTAAACCCAAAAAGCTTTAACTTTTGACACGTTTCTCGGCGCTTTCCACTCTATAATAGCTGAGATCTTACTCGGGTCAACTCTAATACCATCACCCAATACGATGTATCTTAGGAATCGACCTCTCAAAGCCAAAACTCGCTCTTACTAAATTTAGCATACAACTGATTGCCTCTTAAAGTCTGCAAAACAATCCTCGATGCTGTACATGATCTCTTTCATCTCGTGAATAAATCAATATGTCGTTGATAAAGACAACTACAAACTTGTTTAAATATGGTCGAAAGACACGGTTCATTTCCATAAAGACAGTAGGAGCATTCGTTAAACCGAACGGCATCACCAGAAACTCATAATGGCCATACCTCGTCCGAAATGCCATTTTCGGCACATCTTGCTCCTTATCCCTTAACTGGTAATAACTGAACCTCAAGTCAATCTTGGAGAACACCTTAGCTCCCTTTAGTTGATCAAATAAATCATCTATCCTTGGTAAAGGGTACTTGTTCCTTACAGTCACTTTGTTGAGTTGTCTGTAGTCTATACACAATCTCATCGACCCATCTTTGTTCTTCACGAATAGTATCGGAGCACTCCATGGTGAATAGCTCGGTCTCGCAAAACCCTTATCCGTCAACTCTTACAACTGAACCTTCAGTTCTTTCAACTTTAAGGGTGCCATCCTATAAGGAGCAACTGAAATAGGTGTCGTTCCCAAAACTAACTCAATTCCAAACTTGACCTCTCTAACTGGAGGTAATCCAGGTAACTCTTCTGAGAATACATCTGAATACTCACATAAAATCGGTATTGTTTCAATCTTTACTTCAAACCCTTGAGTATTTAAAACGAAAGAGAGATAAGACTCGTACCCTTTTTTCAAAAATTTCTCAGCCACCATGGAAGAAATCATCACCGGTAAACTATCTGACCTACCTGATTCAACTCGAATAACATCTCCATTTTCACATTTCAATTCAATAAATTTACTACCACAGTTCACTGAAACACTATGGGTAGTCAACCAATCCATACCAAGAATCAAATTAAATTTTCAAACGATAACAACATAAGGTTTGCTGAAAAACAATGACCCCTAATTGTCAAAGGACAATTTCTACATACCTTGTCAACTAACACATGTTTACCTAATGGGTTTGACACCTTTACCACAAATTTCGTAGACTCAACAGTCATACTCAAACTAGATGCCAATCTCATACAAATATAAGAATGGGTAGACCCGGATCAATCAAAGCAATAACAAAGGTGTCATGAAGAGAGAAAGTACCCGTTATTACATCTGGCGATGATGCCTCTTCTCGAGCTCGAATAGCATAAGTCCTCGCTGGCGTTCGACCCTTGGCCTCACAGTAGAGTCTCGTGATGCACCTCTACACTAGTCCTACCTCTCGGGTTCTTTTGTGGCCTACCCCTAGAGGACACACTACTTGATCTTATCTCTTGCTTCCTCTCCTTGTCAGCCCTTTCGGGGCAGTTTCGGATGAAATGGTTAGGGGACCCATACTTATAACAATTCTGATTGTTTCCCCAACACCCTCCAGTATGATATCTGCCACAACTTGGGCACTCTGGTTTAGACTTTGGGTTTTTCACACTTGCCATCGAGGTGTTCTGAACTCTTGAACCCGAGTATGTGTTACTTCGCTTCTTTGGTGAATACCCGACTGATGTAGTCGTCCGAGGGTTCACTTCCTTGGACCTCTTCGATTGAGCTTGGTAAGATTTACTTATCGGCCTTTTCCTTGCATCCTAGGTCTCACTCACGGCCTTCCTCTTTTCCTTACTCAATTCGTCGGCCCTTACTGGTCTTATCCACCAATACCACAAATTCTTTTAGTTCTAAAATCCCAACTAAAAGTCTGACATCCTCGTTTAACCCATCTTCGAACCTCTTACATAAAATGGCTTCTATAGACACGCACTCTTATGCATACTTACTGAGCCTAAAAAATTCACGCTCATATTTTGCCACAGTCATTTTTCCTTGCTTTAACTCGAGGAACTCCTTTCGTTTCTGGTCTACAAACCTCTGACTTATATACTTCTTTCGAAACTCTTTCAAAAAGAAGTACCATGTCACTCTCTCCTTAGGGACCACTGATGTCAACATTTTTCATCAATGGTATGGCGAGTCCCTCAGCAAAGATACGGCACATTTTAAGCTCTCCTTAAGGGTATAGAAGAGTTCATCAAACACTCTCATTAAGTTCTCAAGCTAGAACTCCGCCCGTTCAAAGTCATCATCTATATTAGCTCTAAACTTCTCAGCTTCTTGCTTCTAAATTTTGTCTACTGGGGGCTTAGTTGTTCTTACCAATTCTATACCTTGGGGAGCCACAAGAACTGGTTGAGGTATAGGAGGGGTAGAGGAGGTTAAGCATTAGAGTTTGCTCGTATATATTCTGTGTACCAGTTACTTATCATTTGGAAAAAGACTTCCCGAGCCTCTTCTCCCTGACCCTTAGTCTCGGGTCCACTCTGCATAGGCGTGGTCCCTTGCGCGGGAGCCAGCTGCATTACTAGCTACGTCATCAGTAACTGATTGATCGGGATCCATATACTACATAAAAATAAATTTTAGAATAATTAGAAGCCGCCACACTATCTTTATACGTTTATGGCATGTATAGTTAAACTCTTACACACGTTACGGTAGTCCAAGAACTGGCTAAACCATAGCTCTGATACCACTAAATGTAACACCCCTTACCCGGGTTCTCCACCAAAATCGGGCATGAGGTATTATCGAACTTGACTTGCTTGGTCATTCCACTCTAGGCTATAAAAATGTTTTCTAATTTAAAACTTTTCATTCACCATCATAACATCCCTATTATGGGTCAACGAGACTCTTTACATTCGCTCGGGATGTTGCGTGACCAAACCAAAACTTTACAAACACTTAGAAAATTTTCACTTAAACAGGGGTCACATCGCTGGTGTTGGTCTACGGACACGTCCGTGTGCCCCTAAGACATGCCCGTGTCATCCACCCGTGGTCGACATTGACTAATTTCGTATGGCCTGGACACGTCTGTGGCCCTGGCCCGTGTGCCAAACCTTGGCATTCTGACTCATTCACACGGCCTATACACATGTCCGTGTTTGATGCTAGTAGTCGTCTCTAATTGATCCACACGGTTGGTCGCACGCCGTGTACTTCCACCGTGTTGCGATTCAAATTCCAAATCCTAAGAGTAGACTTCACAAGGCCTGCGCACACGCCCATGGACTGACCGTATGTCACACATAGCCTAGGCACACGCCCATGTGCCTACTCATATGGACAAGAACGAGGCTATTTTCCAAGCTCTTTGCACCCCTCTAGATCACACCACATGAATCCATTCAACATATCAATAAACAACTCATAATTTGCAACATGAATAACTTCATATTTTCATAAATGATAAGTGAGCCATCAACTATGGCATTATACGATATAGTTATCTTAATAAGGGGCCAACATACATTTGGCCAAAATACAATTACATGCCATATACAAAATCACTAAGTCTAGATATATCGAGGTGAGCTGATAGTGTGAGCGATCTTCTGCTCATAGGGATATCCCGGCTCAGCTCTTAAACTCTATAAAACAAGGGAAAAGAGAAGGGGGAGTAAGCTTTAAGCTTAGTAAGTTTACATGTAAACCATTAGCATTATAGTATGTGCAAAACAATAAATACAATTACATACTAAACAAGAAACATTCCACATTCATAATCATTCTTACTCATTTCTTCCATATCCACATCCAATCCATATTACAAGCTTAATGTACATATTTATTAGCATGCCTCCCTACACTTAGTACCACAATGTCACATAATACAAAACATCTCAACCTTTCAATCAACTACTCATAATCGAATTACTCGGTGGTTCCGCACTTAGCCCACCTTCAATCTTTATTAGGGCGGTATCGTACATAGCCCACCAAAGAGGTTAGTTACGGTGGTATCGCACATAGCCCACCAATTAGTAAATAGATGATGGTATCGCACATAGCCCATCATAATTAAGTATTAAGGTGGTATCGCACTTAGCCCACCATCAAATATTGATATAACACAATTACATATCCATTCCATCATTCATACTAGAGTTATTCAATAACTACCACATTCTACCCACTTGAATCATACATATTCTCAATTGTGCCATGCACTAATTAGCAACAACAATGCATATATATATAATGTATCGTTTACACATAAACTTACCTCGGTGCAAAACGTGTTGAATTGAAGTTTACTCCGTAACCTTGCCTTTTCCTCGGTCAAGGTTAATTCCGCGTTTTTCTTGATCCATAGCAATAAGATTCATTCATTTAGATCATTTAATGATCATAATGCATCAAAATCTACACTTAGGCAAAAATGACCATTTTGCCCTTACACTATGGCAAAATTATGATTCTACCCTAGGCTCGTAAATCATTTTTCAACACATTTTATCAATAAACAAGACTAGATGAACATTTATTTCTCTTACAACTACTCAACATTCCAACCATTTCATGCATTTATGACACAAATTCAATCTTTGCATTTAAGTCTTATTTAGGTGTTTTCATGCCAACACCTTCACAAAAGTTGTTTCTCATCTTCCTAACATTCATTTTCTTCAATAAAAACTCAGTTAACAACATAAACTCTTTTATGGCAAGTCCTTAGACTTTCAACCATATTGCAAATTGGTCCCCTCATTAGCTAGCTTAAGCTTTGGGGACTTCAAAATAGAGGTGTGCATAGGCCGCGCCCGGCCCGAAGGCTCGCCCGAAATATGGGAGGGTTTGGGCAAAAATATAGGCCCGAAAAATTGGCTTGGACAAAAAAATAAAGCCCGTTTAAAAAATAGGCCAGGCTCGGGTAAGGTATTTTAGCACGAGTCTACCTTTATTGATCTGGATTCATTAAATGAAAAAACAATTTTTAGTAATATTTTATTATTGTTTTCTCCTTATTTTACTACTATTTTACTATTATGTTTCTATTATTTTGTTGTTATTGTTTAGATATTATATAAAACTTATTTTATTGTTAATTTTGTTATTATTTTAAAGACATTTGTTAATTTTGTTATTATTTTAGAGGCATTTGCTTGTTAAGTTGCATCTATTTTAGTGTTATTTAAGTCTACATTTTTTTAAAATTTATTTTCAATTTGTTGAAAAATATTTATTTTGGTTTTTTAGTATTTTGATGTATTATATGTATTTAAAATTATATAAAATATTATAAAAATTAATACTGGTAATCGGGTCAGCCCAAGTTTTAGTATTTTTATATGGGCCGGGCTTGGGCAAAAATTTTAGGCCCATTTTTTGTGCCCGGCACGGCCCATGCACACCTCTACTCCAAAAGTACAAAAATCATCAAGAAAAACTTCAAAAATCATTTACTTGCTAAGGAATATGTTGGCTGAAATTTTGAGCTTCAAAACCCTTGTTTTCTCTTCAAAGTTTTGGTGGATAAAGGTGGATGAATAGTGAAAATATGATAGCATCTTTATTCATCTTATTTTATTCATTTTTATCACCTAATATCCATCAAATTTTGACCAACATTAAAATCTTGTCTCCCTAGCTCCTATATGGCCGGCCATAACTAGATAAATGGCCTAATTGCACTTTAAAGACCTCCAAATTGCATTTTACAGCTATTAGGTACCTTTACCATATAAAATAGAACTTTTGCACTTAATGCGATTTAATCCTTTTTCACAATTAAGCATGCTATCACTCAAATTAATGCACCTACCAACCTGTTACAGGCCTTACCTACCGGCTTCTCCTTAAGCATAGATTTCTTCAGACATTTCTTCAACATGTGTTGACCGTAGCAGAGGAAGTATTTCAACTTATCATATTTCCTATTGGGTTTCTTCTTCTTCACCACTCGTGGTTTCCCATTACCACCATTGTCGCCATTGCCATTGCCATCAACAAATCCCTTTCACATTTGCCCATTTCCTCAACTTGGAAGACCCAAACTTGCCTTTCCGTAGACCAAGCTTGACTACAGATTTTGCTGCCATCATGGCTTCCGATAACTTTTGGACACCTTTTTATTCAGCTCTGCTTGACCCACGACTTTAATCCATTTTGAAAAACAAGCAATGCTTCTTTCTCAATCACATCTGAAACTTGGAGCATGAGTTACTTAAACTCTCGAACATACTCCCTCATTAAGCCCCGTTGCATTATCCATTGCAACTTTGCCCGAGCTTCTTCCTCAGCAAATTCTGGGTAAAACTATCCCTTCAACTCACATTGGAACTCTTGCCAAGTCCCAATCTCACATTGCCTTTACCTATGGTCCTGACTCACCACCATAAAAGCGCAATATTAGTAAGGAACATTGAAGCAATGTTTACCTTAGCCGCATCATCCACGATGCCTTTGGCACGGAAGTAGTTTTCCATCCTCCACAAGAAATTATCAACATCGTATATAGACCTTGTCCCCACAAACTCTTTCGGTTTGGGACATTCTTGTAACTGAGTGCTGCACTTGACAATCCTTTCCCCACGGTTGTTCGACATAAGACCGTTCTCCCTCGAACTCCTCTATTCTTATGCTCAAAACCATCGTCATGGCCATTTTTCCTCCTTCAAAGCCATCATCATGGCCTCGAGAGCATCGTTCCTCTACAACATCTTATCCCTGTGTAAATTAAATAATTCGTTTACCTTATCCATGTGAAATTAAGAGACATCTTTACATAGTCTCTGGACTGTTCTTTCCAATTGTCTATGAGATCATCGACCCCATCGAATGCCTCATTTACATCCTCCATGAATCCCTCGAGTTTACCCACACGTTCCTCTACTGCCGACAATGTCTCTCTCAAAGACTTTCTTGCCCACATTTGTTCAAACTCTTCTTTCGACATCCCAACGATGCCTTCAAACCAATAGCTCTGATACCACTTATCACGGGGCTAGATCTTTCATCTCGCAATCCATGCGGCCTTAGACAATTCGTTCGTCCAAACTCGCCTAAGTTAGCCTTTACTCAAGTGAGGATTCCTTAAGAACTCCTCCAATGCACAAATTTGTATAGGGAAGCAATTTATGCCAAAATGAGCAACAAAATAACAACAGAAAGAGCGTACACAAGGTGTTTGAGTAAATGCTCTCAATATTCTCTTATTCACAAAGAATATTTAAACAATGAATGGAGTGAGTACAAATGAGGGGAGGCTCTTTATTTATAGTTGAGTTCCCAAAACTAACGGTCAATATACATTTACATCGACGGACGAGATTAACTATATCCCTTGATTTTAGGGATTTACAATATATGCCTTATCAAATCTAATCTAATCTTTACAATATATGATTCTATCAATCTTCTAAGATTAGTTACCAAAATAGCCAAAGTTGTCATATCTTCATTATCGGGCCAACTAGACTTCAATCTGGCAGGCTTCTCCAACAGGTTACCAAATCGGGCCAGTTCTTACGGGCCAAATGATCCCTATCTACACAATAGACCTCCATCGGATGCATTTGGTGCGATGGTCACGGGCTTTGAACTACGGCCCGTGACACTAGGGGTTCATAGGCCCAGCCAGGTTCAAACCAAGCCCAATCAAAATTTTAAGCCCGTTTGCTAGGCCTGGGCCCAACCCAGCCCAAAAAATGGGTCTAAAATTTTGCCAAGCCCGACCCTAATAAAAATGCAAAAACTCGGGCCTGACCCACTCGTATTAATTTTTTATATAATTTTTAAATATATATAATACATCAAAAATACTAAAAACATTAAAAATAAATATTTCCCAACAAATTGAAAATAAATTTTAAAAATATGTATACTTAAATAACACTAAGATAGATGTAACTTAACAAGCAAATGCCTATAAAATAATAACAAAATTAACAATAAAACAAGTGTTATATAATATCCAAACAATAACATAATAGTTAAATGGTAGCAAAATAGGGAGAAAATAATAAGAAAATAATATTAAAACAACAAAAAAAATTGCAATTTTCTTTTATCCTTTTGTGAATTCGGGTCAGATCTGGACCAAAAATACTTTACCCGAAATTAAACTCGTTTTTATCTTTTTATCCAAACTCATCTTTCGAATCTATATTTTTACTCAAACCCTTCACCCATAAACAGGTCTAGTAGGTACGTTGTAACTATTGCTCCTCACAAACAAGTTTTCGCTCGTACCACATTTTACTCTCTTGGATAAATAAAATCTTTTAGTTATATATAATAATAAAAAGCTAATTGAGATGTGAATAAATAGTTGTTCTATTAACTTTATGTAAAATTGATAAAAATAAATAAATAATTTTTTTTGTAATATAAATTATTTTGATAAACTAAATTAATGCCTACCAACCCAACCCAAAATTTGATATAGTATAGAAAAAATAGGTGTAAGATAAGAAGATAAAAGACGCCAAAATTTTAAAAATGATAAAAGCAAATTGCAGAGGAGCCATAAAGATTAATTATGTTTCGATGGATATATTTAGGAATATTCACCACACTTCAGTAAGCATTTTCTTGTAAAAGGAATAAGATATAGTTACAATCACGTCATGCATTAGGGCAAACAGTTGTTTCAATCAACTGTTCAACAACATAACTAAAATAATCCATTCAAATGGTTTTAAAATTTATGTTACAATGAGGCTTTGATTGTTTTGTAACATTTTTAATCCGTATCCGTCATTAGAATAGGGTTACAAAAGTATTATCGTACAAATAAAACAGTAAACCTTTCAATTCATACATCAATGTAACATAGTCTAATCACATTCAATTATATTCATAATGACCCTTAATTGAGCCCTCAAGGCCCTAAAAATATTTTAGAAACAATCTAGGACTAAATTCGAAACAAATGAAAAGTTTAAGAAAAATAAAAAAATTGGACTGTAAGGGTCACACGGCCGTGTGACTCATACAGCTGAGATACACACTCGTGTCTTAGGTCATGTAACAATCGAAATAGGGACACACGGTCGTGTCCCAGCCCGTGTCCGTGCCCGTGTAAAAAGTCTTTTAATATGATGGAAGATATCATTACGCTCTTCTATACTTCTAAATCATTATCATCATTTCATGTCCATTTTATCGTTTATATTTAGTGTTCATAGCTACTCTTTTTAATTGTTATCTTCAAAGTTCGAACTCACGTTTTCTCCTTAAAAATGTAATGTATCTTACCATTATACCCAATACTTGTTGATAATATAGTTCACGAAAGCTTTTTACTTGTTAAGAAAATATTGTATATCTCATTTATTTTCCAATTACGTTTGTGTTAAGATATCTCTTATAAAATTGTTGGATTATACCTAGCTTAAAGGCATATATCACCTCCTTCAAAACGATTATCGAGCTTGTTTAATTTTTCTTATAAAAATAAATAGGTTTAATATAATATTTGGCATTTGATCTTATTATTT
Source organism: Gossypium rotundifolium (assembly GCA_025506655.1). NCBI lineage: Eukaryota > Viridiplantae > Streptophyta > Magnoliopsida > Malvales > Malvaceae > Gossypium > Gossypium rotundifolium. The sequence goes on from CP106727.1 coordinate 193,316,219, forward strand.
TTGGCCCAATTTTGTACTGGACTTAGCATTTTTTTTCCTAATTTGATATCTAAACTTTTTTAAGTTCAATTTGATACCTAAATTTATTAAATGTTATACAAATTACTCAAAACACTAATTGTGTTAAAAAATTTGTTATGCTACAAAAATATTGTCAGATTAGAGAAAATTCATGTTTAAAAATAAGTATTGAAATATGCTTAATGAATTAATATTAAATAATAAAAAATGAGTTTTAAAACTCAAATAAAAAGAAATTCAATATTTTCAATTAATAAAACAATTAATTAAATAAATAAAACTAAAATTAATTGAACATATAAAATAAAATAAAAGACATATCATCATCAAATGTCGATCATACATTGATTGTTTTTACTACCTCATAAAAAAATAGCATTGTTAGTATATTGGAGTAATTTATAAAAAATTGACAAGTTCAAGTACCAAATCGAATAAAAAAAGATTAGTACCAAATTATGAAAAAGAATCAAGTTCAGGTACCAAATTGGACCCCAAAAAGATTAAGCACCAAGTTAAGAAAAAGTGTCAAGTTTTGGTGTGAAATTAGGAAAAAGTGTCAAGTTTGGGTATCAAATTAAACCCAAAAAAAGTTTAGGTACCAAATTAAGAAAAAATGTCAAAATTCAAATACCAAATGTTATATTAAGCCAAATAAATATTAAATGCTGAAAGAAGATTGTGATAGTTTAATAATTGATTAAGCTTTGATTTGCTACTTGTTGAACTATATATATAATTGTTTGTGAAGGCCCAGAAGTCTTTTTGGGTACCTAAAGGCCAATAAGTTTGGTGTTTGAGACTTTACCGATGCATGCCCATTGCCAGGTTTGTAGTCTTGAGATTAAGCAATAATCCCCCATGTTCTGAAAATTGAAGATGAGAACTTCAGTCTTCGTAGCAACTAGGAACATTAGCCTGCTCTGCATAGAAAGTATACCAAGAAGAAGAGGGAGGAGAAAAATATAAGTCATAAATGGGAGGATAATTCTTCCTTATAGAACATATATATACATATATCATACTTTTCATTATGCTCTTATATGCTTGACCTTTCAATTAACTTATTGGGTTAATTGAAAACAGTTACTGCCTCTAAAATATTTAAATATATGTTTTATTCCACTATAATTTTTCATCTTGCATAAGAGCTACATCTTTTAATATACTTATATAGCAAATGTTACATCATGTCATGTATTATTTGTAGAATACATTAGTTTCCTACAACATTAAGATATGATATCTCAGATTCTTAGAGTACTTCATCATTTTCATAAGAATGAAAGAGATTTTTATTTACATATAATGATCTTACAACTATCGAGGTGCTTAATGGATGTGTTTTATTCATATAAAATTTCTTTAAAATCATTTTGTGTAAGATGATAGATAGACATAAATCTTGATTACCCTTTTATTGTCTTTCACCTTTATTCTTTTTCTGGTAATTAGAATTTATCATCACTATGATAATCACACAACTACTTATTATGTCCTGACTATATCCCAACCATGGCTACAACTATGACCACGATAGAGACATTTATATTTTTTACTTTCAAAATTGTTATGTATACTATACTCACTTCAACAAATGGAACAAAACTAATGAAATTAATTTCACGAGTTTTTACCAATAATTCATTATTTTGTTAAGCAATTAGAAGATATAAGCTTAATTTGAAATACTCTTTTTTTTAAAAAATTCACAATATTATTGCTATCGGAATTCATTAAATGCATGAAAATTGAAAATGTCCTCTTTAACAAGTCAATATCAACATAAAACGAATGGCCACCATGGATGCAAAAAATTTGAGACCATTTCTACATATGTTGTTGAAAGATTGAAGGAACTTCATCTAGCATAATGGGATTAGCTTCTTAGACTTCACAAAGCATGATAGAACCTTCTGTTGCCCAGTATACAAATCCACAGATATCACATGATCTTTTACATTTATGGAACCGGCTTTTAGGGCACACATTGAGGTTTCTAATGGAGAATGCAAACATTGATATAAAACATATTTGTGGAAAGCCCTCAATCATGCCAGTTCATTGCTACCACCAAATCAAAGGATGGTTCAAGGCCCAATAGGAGTTCCATCTCCTGAACCAAGAAATGGAGAAGAAGAAGAAAATGAGCTCCGATTATATAAAAATGTTAAACTCAAGTCTAGCGGATTGTATTAAAAAATTATATTTTTTATATAAAAATATTTAAAAAAATATAATTCATCAAATACACTAAAAACATTAAAATAAAAATTTCCTAATAAATTGAAAATGCATTAAAAAATTTTGTACTTAAATAACACTAAGATAGTTACAACTTAGCAAGCAAATGCCTCTAAAAATAGTAGTAAAATTAATAATAAAACAAAAGTTATATAATATTTAAACAATAATAATAAAATAATAATAATATAATAGCAAAAAGGTAGCAAAACAATATAAAAATGACAGCAAAACAAATAGTGAAAAATAAATTAAGCAAATTCAGGTCGGGCTTGGGCCAAAAAAATCTTACCTGAGGCCCTACCCGTTTAGAAAACGGACATTATTTTATATTCAAGCCCATTTTTTAGCCTATGTTTTTGTCCAAACTTTCTTACTTTTTAGATGAATTTTCGGGACTGAACTGATGACCTAGTCCATGATTAGGTATACTTGAACTCTTATGAGAGGCGGAATATGGTCCTTATTTTGGAATGGACTTCATGCCCAAAATAGTGGGCCTAGGTGCCCAAGAAACGACCTCATGGTGATTATGTGGGTCCTAAAACAGGCTTCTAAGCCCATCCTTGTTGAGCCAAGTTGAGGGCTTTGGTTTGGTCCGACCTAACAATCGTGTCGAACACTTAAATGTCTTAATGTGGTTTGAAAAGTGTTGTATCTAACTAAACGGATTTAATTCCATTTTACAGTCGATAATTGAAATTAATAATAATATTATGAAAAAAAACATGTAAAAAAAATTGTAAAATTTATTATAAATGGGTCGAAACATTGCCACGGTTTACTAAAGACATTAGGGAGCCACCCAAATACATAGGTTTTCTATACTGCGAGTACCAGAAATGGAGGCTGAGGAACAAGACTGGTCCACCCAGTAGACCTGAAAATGAAATCCGAATCACCCATTACAAAATTGCTGCTTAAAATGGACATGCTTCATATGCCTGTCCTCCATTCTCATATCCGTAATTGTTTTCAATTTGCATTGCATTGTAATAAAAAAACTTGAAAAAGTTGTAAGAGATAGAGAAGGACAGCATAAAGCCATTACATCAAACCCTCAAATTAAATCTGCATAGAAGCGTTACAATCAACTAATAATAAATTAATTACGGCCCCTTAAACCATAGTATATATTTTTATTTTGGGTTTAAATCTTATTATAAATATTCTTTTAAATTTAATATAAAATAAATAAATACTCTTAAATTAATATTTATTACTTTAATAAAACAAATGCTTTTTAATTATATAACAATTGAGTTGAGATTATGAGTCACCATCTCAATCAAAATAAAATAATATTATTAAAAGTTACTATGTATATATAAGTTGTGAAGAAACTTTTGAATTGGTAAAACATCTTTTATTGTTCATTATATTACCAAATTGATATTAAAAATAATATTTTAGTATATTAACAAAAATAATATTAATTAAAAATACTTTTATTAGATAAATTCATAATAATATTTAAATAAATTTTGTATTCATATTCATTTATACTAATTATTTTAGATTAAATATCAATCAATACTAATTAAAATGAAGATCTAGCACTATATATAGATACATTAGCACCAAATAATTGCGCATTTTCATTCAAGTAGCATTAAAGAAAGTATCCGAAAATCAATTTTAGTCTTTTTGCTTCAATTATCAAAAATGTTACTTCCATTCTAATTAATATGTTTGACTTTTATTATTATTTGATTATTGGTACTTTTATTATATCTATCAACTAATATTTTTTATATAATGTAGATTAAATAGAGATTGTTAACATTGATAAATTAATTAAATCTCAAAAAGAATTGAGTATATTGAATACCGATTGTCTTCTCTAAATGTTGCGATTTTGAGTTTCAACAGTGTTATTAAAATGTTGTTTGTCTATTGTTCTTTTACCCATCTCCTGAGGATAAAGTCGGATCATAGGACGTTGCTTCTTTCTCTCAAATCAAAAGTTAATTTTCCAAAAGGACGCCTCTTTTGATTTTTGGCACGTTGGGTGGAGCATCCTAATTTCTCGAATTTTGTTAAGGAAAAGTGGTGCTTTGAGAGTAACATGGTTGAATCTCTGTATCATTTTACCTAAAACATTAAAGACTTGAATTATTTAGTTTATGGTCGTTTAGAGGTCTGTAAAACGAAATTGATGCAAAAATTGGCGAGTATCCAAAGGGCCTTAGAAGAATCAGATTCTGCTTACTTAAGTCTTAAAATTACAGCTTCAGGAGGATTTGGAAGATGTGTTTCACCATGAAGAGCTGCTTTGGAAGCAGAAAGCGAGATGTGACTGGCTGCATTTTGGGGATTGAAATACTAAGTTCTTTTATTCCTGTACGATTCAGAGTAAGAAGCACAACATGATCTCAGCCTTAAAGAATGATACTGGTGATTGGTTGTTTGAAGATAAGGATCTCCAGGCTGAAGCAATTAAGTTCTTCCAGAAGCTGTATAGTCAATTACTGGATAGCATAACTTATTTGCTTTCTGTTTCTTTTCTTAAACTTGATCTTAATGATTAACTTTTCTTGGGAAAAGAAACTTTAAATGAAGAGATTAAGACTGCACTGTTTGATAAAATTCCCCAACTAAATTTGTAAGTTTAATAGTATTAGTTAGAATGTCTATTAGGAAACGTCCTTTTTCGATCCTATATTTTCGTATAGCGGTCAAAACTTCACTTTCAGTGATTACTATAGAAATTATTATAATCACATACTCGTTTTACCTTGTTTGTTAATATAAGGCATTGCCATTGTTACTTCAGTTTCTTTTTCTGTGTATATAAATAAATTGGTTAATAATAATGTCCTGAGAATAATATGATTATTCTTAAAAAGGTCCTTAGTCAAGTATTATTGTGGGCTTGGACAATGATAATGCATTGAGACTAATGTGTAATTTATTGATGACAAAGTGTTGTCATTGAGATATGGATGTCAAAATCGATACATGAGTATGTGTTAAAGAACAACATACTGGATTGACTCGCTATGAGTATGGTTCTAAGATTATTATGTAATACTCACAACATTTCTTATAGTGATAATTATGTATATGATCCTCAGACTTTAGATCATCATTATCCCAACATAGTGAGTTGTATATTTTGACGCAATCAAACGTCTACCATAACAAGTTATACTATAAAGACTCATGTTGGGTATGCCACAATCTATGTAATGGGATATGATTGATTAAGATAGAATTTGTCCCTTGTAACACCCCAAAATAAGGTCTAGGAATTTTTAGGGTAAAATGGGAATTTTAGCCTTAAAGTGGTCAGGATTTTGTGGCATGGTACACCGTAGATGTTTTCAACTATGATTTTTAGAAAATTAAATCAATTTCTGAAAATGAGTTCTAAATACCTTTAATTTTGAAAAGTGGATTGATTTGTAAAAGGGTCAAAAGTTTGAGTTATTATAAAGCAATTTAATCAAATTTTAAAATTCACCCTATATCTTCCTCCACCTAGTTTTATTTTCACGTTATTCTTCTCCATCAATTGTTTGTGTCGTCCCTTTGTTCTCCCAACTCTCCCAAAGCCCCAACTCTTCAAATTTGATTCCCAAATCATATTCTCATGATTTCCATCAACATTCAAGCCATAAACCTCCATTAAATATCAAGAAAAACACTTAAAAATACCATAGTTTTCTCCATTGTCAAGCTTGTGAGTTTTTCAGATTTTAGATCAAATTCTCTAAGGTAATGATTCAAATCCTAAATAATTTTAAATGTTATTTAGTCTTTAAAGCCATGTTTTTAGCCATTAAATCACATGTTTTGAATAAAAGTAAAAAATTGGGTCGTTAATGGTTGATTTCGAAATTTTAAGTAAAAACGTGGTTTCAAAGTGTTTTTCAATTAGTTTTGACATGATTAAGAGGTTTTTAAACTTACTTTGACATTTCGTTAAAGAATTCTCGAGTTTTAATGAATTTTCAAAAAATAGCCATAAAACATGTTGAAAAAGTCGTTATCATGAATTGAGTAGTTTTGTGTATTTTAAAGGTTGAGAATCAGTCTTAGGTGAATAATTAGAAGAATGAAATTAGTTTTAGGCAAAAATATTAAGTATTGTAACACCTCTAACCCGAATCCTTCACCGAAACAGGGTTACGGGCGTTACCGGAGTTTACAAAATTAATTATCCGACATTTCATTTCATCTAGCCTTCATATTAGAAACCAATCAAAATTATACGCATTGTCCCTTAAACGAACCCTCGAGGCCCAAATTACTATTAGAAACAAATAAGGACTAAGTCGAAGACTTAGAAATTTTTTTGAAAAATATTTAAAATTTTCAACACTGTAGGGGACACACGGCCATGCCTCAGCCCGTGTGAGTATACTGACTTAGGTCACACGACCAAGTCACACGACCAAGTCACACGCCCGGGTGCTAGGCCATGTGAGCACTTTGTTTTGTGCAAATTTAAGATATAGGGAACACACAACCGTGTCACCTGGCTGTGTGTCACACATGGTTGAGACACACGCCGGTGTCTTTGCACGTATGGATGAAAATAGACCATTTTACAAGCCATTTTTTTTACCCAATTCTATGTCAATCTATACATGCCATTATAACTAACATCAAAACATTCAAAAGTACCGATAGAACCGATGGATAGTGTGATACAACTCCGACAAGCTTCCAACCCAATCGAGCTTCCGATAATCTGAACAGTAAAAGAAAACAAATACATAAGCAATGAATGATTAGTAAGCTCATATAACTTTAACCATAATACTTCTCTTCAAATATGAAATTTAAGCATATCAAGAATAATCTAATATTGATACCACAATATTCATAAAGTATATTCAACAATTCACTAAGTGAATAAATCTACAGTATCGCTTATTCATATTATTCCTAACATAATAGGATTTTAAATAACTTTAACTCTTCCAAATTACTTTGTTTTTATTTGTGTTTCCTTACTTTCCACACTCATTCCATATGCATAACACACCAATCATAAGCATATTATTCCACCGTAGCTACAAGCTAGCACATTTAAACATAGACCTTTTTTAATTAATCACATGATAAGTCATTTCATAAGAAATTGCATAACTTAAACCTTACCGAACAAACTATAATAAAACATTAAATATAACATTTCACTAACATTGCCTGCCAATAACAACTTCAATTAATAAAATTAACTTGATTGAGCTCAATATTAATAACTTTTTAGATTCTTCCACAATAAATCTATATAACACTTACCAATACTTATCAAATTAGAGAACGTCTTACGAATTTGAGTACATCATTTTCTTGATGCCATAGTCCAACTATGGTCTTACACATATAATGTCATGGCCCTGCCATGGTCTTACACTTGTAGTGCCATAACCCAGTTATGGTCTTATCATCTGGATGTCATAGCCTAGCTATGGTCTTACACTTATACATATACTGTCATGGTCCAACCATAGTTTTACGTTCACGGTGCAATAATCCAGTTATGGTCTTTTCACTAAAATGCCATAGCCCAACTATGGTCTTACATTTAACACTTTTCCATGGTCGAACCATGGTCTTATCCATCAATTCATCTTGTCACAAAACGATTATACTCAATCCTACGTTCCACTTAATTTGAACTTTCAATTCAATTTTTATATTTTTACAATAATCATAATTCAATAACAAAATATGAAATAAACATTACATCATTCCTAAATTAACAATTAAACATGAAAACTTAACCATATGAACTTACCATAATTGAATTGTGATAATTGCAGGAGTTTAGGGACTATTCCGCTTTTTTTTTCACGAGTATCTACGAATCTTAATCTAAAATATAAAATTTCTCATTCATTAGCATATATTTCAATTCCAATTCATTTCACAATTTATATCCTTCAATTTTTTGAATTTACATAATTACCCATCTTTTACAACTTTTGCAATTTAGTCCATTGACTACATAATCTATCAAATCAACTAATTTTTCTCAATTATTAATTTATCAAAATATTCTAGGCTATCATACAACCCTTTAAATAAATAGAAATTTAATTCCAAACCCTAATATTTTAACTATTTTCACAATTTGATACTAACATTAACATTTAACAATATTATTTTATAATATCGTCATACAACAAAATTAAGGCTCTAAACCCACGATATTAATAAATTCTTTACATATATTAATTTAGACAATAAAAAATTCATTTCATTCAATTTGGATATTTTTGACATTTTACAAGACTACCCTTTAAAATTTTACTCTTATTCAATTTAGCCCCTGAGCCTAAAACATGCAAATTAACCATTTTTAATATAAACTCATGCTACCTGAATATTCATATATTTATTTTCTCCTCCTCCTCTCTATTCCACATCCTTAATGTATATATATAATTCCACTATTTACTTATATATTCATATCAAGTCGTCCACTAGAGTCATAGTCACTAAATTATTTATATCTTGAGCTAAAAATTATAAATTAAGATCCGGTTAATGTTTTTGAAACTAGACTCACATATATTTCTACCATAAAATTTTAGAATTTATAACTTAACCAATAAGTACATTAAAATCTTCAAATTTATCATTGTTACATTGTTTGATAGCTTTGACCTTTCTTTACTAAAATTAATTATCTCTTAGTATGTGGTTTGGATGATATTTCTGTTTGTTTCTATTGAAAATAGACTCATTAAGAATTTAAAATATAAATTTTAACCCATAATTATTTTTTACAATTTTTAATGATTTTCCAAAGTCAGAATAGGGGAACCCGAAATCATTCTGGCCTTGTCTCACAAAATTTATTATATCTCATAATTTACAATTCTATTTCTTACACTGTTTCTTCTATGGAAAACTATTTAATTTCATATTTTATTCAACCTCTAATTCAATTTCCACAATTTTTGGTGATTTTTCAAAGTTAGACTACTTTTGCAGTCCAAAATTGCTTTAATGCAAAATGTTGATTACCAAGTTTATAACACCCTTATTTCCTTTCTCTACAATATTTCCCATCACTTTCTCATATTTCCTGTAACGCCCTGGTTTTCCATTAATTTTTTCTTTTGTAATTTCAAGACATAAATACCTATCTGCTTTATTGGTTGAGTGATCCGAGTGTGTTTGGGTATGTTTGAGAGGTCCAAAGTTCACGTCTCAACTTGGGTAAATTTTGTTATTTTTATGAATAAATCCCAAACTCTAGTTAGTAGGCTTATAAGTTAAAGTGTGTAAGTAATTAATAGAATGGGTCTGCTGTTCTGGTGGTTAAGTGGAGTGTTGGTTATGTTGAGGTCCTAAGTTCGAGTCCTTGTGCGAACAAAGGATTTATTTTGCTGCTTATGCCATGTGAAGAGGTTGAGGTGGACTAAAATTCTGATAGTGGAGAGGTTGAGGGAGATAATTAAGGAGACTTGGGTAGGGGAGTTATCAGAATTTTGGTGAATCTAATTACTCTTTCTTTTTTCGGTTTTCCACATTTGTTTCCCCCAAAATCCTTGCTGTCGTTTCTTCCCTTTTTCCTCCCTTTACTGCTGCCTTTTTCCTTAAATTTTCCCTTTCCTCTCCTTTGCGTTCCTCGTTCAATCAGTTCTATCGTACAATGGTTGTTCCCTTGTTCGGTAAGTGGGTTTTCGTTAGTTCTGGCTTTGTTTTTGATTTAATGATTAATAAAGGAAACGTTATACTGGTATTTAGGTACTGCTCGAAGATTTTAATCGGAGTTTCGGGTTTCAAAAATGCTTCTTATTGCTCAAAGGAAAGTTTGTCACTCGTGGGATAAGCATTCTGTTTCGGGTTTAGTTGATTCGATCGTTTAGGTAATTAATTGTGTAAACGTTGTTGAATTATAGGTGTTGGTGATCTCGGGTGTGCATAAAGAGCGAAAATGAACCAGGTGCGTACCCGAAAATGTAGAAAACGAGGTTTTAGCAAAAGCTAAAACCATTCTGTCGACGCCACATGGGCGTGTGGTCGCCCGTGTGGTAGGCCGTGTGCAAGACTGTAAGTCACCACACGGCCGTGTGATCGACGAGCCCATTTTTCTGTGATGTTCTATAAGGTTGCACGGGTCGCCCTAGTCGACTGTGGGCCTAATGTAGGGTCGATAAGCTTTACCTAAACCCTTAATTATGTGACTTAACTTTCTGATTTCTGTACCGAGCATGAATTCTGATATCCGAATGTATGGATTGAGTTTGCATAATAGCATGACATTTTATGTATGTTGCATTGCATCTAGGTGGATTGATGATTCGGAGGAAGTATCTGAAAGGCTCTCAAGCCTGTTATCTGGCAGTCCAGCTGCAACTTTCTGATTATGTGCCGCATTTGATACAACATGGTGTGTAGGGCTGGGTGGGTTGATTTTATCCCAACATGGTGTGTAGGATTGGACGGAGTTAGTGTGTAAAGGCTGGTGGGAGGACTCTGATTTCTGTATATTCTGTTTGAAATGGGCTAAGGCCCGATAATATGTCTGTTTCTGTATCTGAGTGGGCTAAAGTCCACACTGTTTCTGTAATGGGCTCAGACTCGAACTGTGAATATATGTCTATTATATGATATTTTCTGTGTATGTTTTCTGTGGGGATTACACACTGAGTTTGCAAAAACTCACCCTTTTTGTTTAATTTGTTCAGGTAATCCCCAGCAGTAGATGGATCGGTGCGGCGGAGAACTCGACGGTGACCACGATCCTGGACGCTTAATTACGGTTTATTTTTATTATTATTTTATTATGATTTGGTTATAATTGGGTAAATTTTCATGTAATAAGGCCTCTATGGGAGTGTTGTTTAAAATTTGGGATTTTATTTATAAACTGTTAGCAGTAAGACAAAACACGGGTTTTCAAAATAAACAAAGGTTTTACCAAAATACGTACGACCTTGTAAACCGTTTTAAAAGCTTCCGCAACGTATAAGGTTTTGAAAAGGGATAACAAAAAAAATACACGACACTTTTTGACGATGACCGAAGATACCTTAAAATGGTTTTAACGCAGTTACAATTTCCAAAACACTATCATGTGACACCGCTAGATTCGGCCATAACGTCCAGGCTGGGTTTGGGGTGTTACATTTCCCTTCACTAATTTATCAAGAACATAGAACCTTATATAAGAAAACTCTACTTTACATCATTTTCATGCTTTTTCAAAAATATCAAACTTAAAAATATATTGAAATCTTGATGTTCTTATCTTGTTCTGTTGATTTCAATCTTTAACTTGATTTTCTCTCTCCTCCAGCTTCTAATTTTTGAATCTAACTTGATATTCTAGCTCCTCATAATCTCCTTATTATTTTTCTCTCTTGGTAATTATGGAAATTCTTTTAGTTTCTAAGTGAAAATGATGAATTTTTGGTAAAAGGACCAAATTGTAAAGAAAAGAAAATTTTCTTTCTTTCTTCTTCTTCTCACGTTGGTGCATGGAAAGATGAAGAGAATTCTTCATCTTTCTCTCCTTTATACTAAATAAAATAATAATAAAATATCTCATGAAATAATATTTATCTAATTAAATAATTATAAAATATCATCAACATCATCATTGCCTTCTAGATTTCTCTCTTTCTAATTGACTATTTTGCCCTTTATAATCTTTTAAAATTTCATCCTTAAAATTTCATCCTTGAACCATCGATTAAATTAGAAAAATTATAATTTAGTCCCTCATAATTCTTCACCTATTCAATTTGGTCCTAATTCATCCATTTTCCTTAGTTTTTAGATCATCCATGAAAATATTTGCACTATTGGTACTTCAACCTTTCATATTTACACTTTAACCCTTCAAATTTTAAGTATTTACTCTTGGGCCTCAAAATTTTTTTCACCTTTGCGATTTAGTCCTTTCTTGAATTAATATATCATAATATACTTCCCAAATAGATTTTGTTGACATAACTCAAAATTCCCCTTTTTTTCACTTTATTTCCTTATTTTATTATATCAAGGACAATATTTCACTTTCTTATTATAGTAACTTTCGAGGCATTACAAGTATAGAGGAAGATATTTGAGTTTCAAGTTTGTTAGTCGAAATTTCAATTTCATGAGGAATATAGCTTAGACTTGCATTTTGGTTGGTTTAAGTGTGTCTTTGGTTGAATGTTGATTGTGTTGTTGTGTGATTTACTTTGTTGAAGTGTTAGAATCGTTAAAACCTTCTACGAGTAGAGATAAAGGCAAGGAATAACTAGTTTGAGCTTTTGACTTTTCGACGAAAGCATAATTGGTGAGTGTTTGGAATAATTCCTTGTAGATATGATTCAATGCGTTATTTGGAAATTTAGTTGTAGCCTAAATCCCTACTCTAAATTTCGAGTGTAAGCTCTCTATTTTCATTGTTTTATTTTTGGTAATTTATGTGATTATGACAATATTTATCGATTGATTATTATGATTGTAACACCTCTCACCCGTATCCGACGCCGGAATAGGATTACGATGCATTATCAGAATTATTAAACAATTAAACATACATTTCTCAATCAATTATTCACTTACAATAATCATCATTCACAATCATCTATATTATCCCTAATACGAGCCTACGATGCCAAAATCATGCATTGGAAGTGGTTCGGGACTAAACCGATAACTCAAAATTCTTTTCGAAACTTAGAAAATTTTTCAAACTGTAGGGGTCACACGTCCGTATGCCCCAACCATGTGTCTCTCACGGCCAAAAGACACTCCAGTGTCACAGGTCGTGTGGACATTTGAAATGGGATCACATGGCTGTTTCCCAGCCCGAGTCCTACCTCGTGTAACTCTCTAACTTATCTCACACGGCCAGACCACACGCCCGTATATCTAGCCCGTATGTCCTGGAAATGGCCACACACGCCCGTGTCCAGGTCGTGCCAAAACTAGGGAGTATATTAACTTGCACCACACGACCAACTATACGCCAATATGACCAGCCCGTGTGAAAATGAGGTGTAACACGGCCAAGCCACATGCCCGTGTGCTAGACCATGTGAAGCTACTGACTTGGTTTCTATTTAAGCATCAGGGGACACATGGCTCGTGCAACAACCGTATGTCACACAAGCCCGTGTCTCTGCCCGTATGGATAACAATAAGTTATTTTCCAAGCTATCTTTCTCACCCAACATACACCAACTTAAACATGTCATTAAGCACATAGTAAGGCATCAATAGTCACTCAAACTAACCACAACCAAGTTTAAATCATACCAACTCAATACCAAAATCTAACATGCTCATAATGCATTCATATGATACCCAATGTACCAATCCACAATAATACATTCACTAAGCAAAATGATGCCTTTATTACCATATTTCATCTGAGCATTCAATAAGCAATTATAAACCACATCACCAAGGACATTGATAAACCGTAAAAGTAACATATTTTAACCCCATATTTTGTATTCTTTTGGATGAATTAGCCCTTGATTTATGTAAAAAAGGTGCTTTTAATCCTTTATTTTCATGTTTATACTCAGGAAAGCACCCGAGGATAAAAAGAACACAAAACGGGCTTAAAATAGAGTAATTGGGCCTTAGCAAGCAATCAACATGGCCTGGCCCAAATTCCACACGATCGTGCCTCACCAAATACCTAGAGCATGGCCTCAACTCCATCAAACACGGCCGTGCATCATCCACTTACCACACACAGACGTGCCTGGTGATCTACATGGCCGTGCCCAAATCGACAGACCTGAAGCACACTGAACCCCGACTTACCACGACCGTGCCCAAAATGACAAAATCGAGACATGGGCCAACCATGATTTACACGGGCGTGTGCCATGGCCGTGCCCCTGCCACGGGAATGAGCAATTTCACTTGGTATTGGATGCTTGAAGCCAAAGAAACATACTTTTAAGTCTACTTAAATGCCCTAATAGTTTGAAGGGAGCTTTTATAAACAACCCAAACATACTTTGAAGCCAAGTATAGCATCTCAAAGCTTATATAAACAACCCAAGGTAAACATTAAAGGAGCTTTTTGGCAGAGGCTTTTTGCCGAAGCATTCATCTTTTAGGGAGTCACTTGAAGATAGCCAGTTGATCCATCTCAAGAAGTCGGAACTCCATTCAAGACGGAGGATCTCCTCTTTAATACCTTGAGGGGTTTTAGGAGTTCTTATGTTTTTTATTCTTTACTCTTGAGATGTTTTCGTATTTAGTTATGAACTAAACCCTCGAGATACCGAAGGGATGAAACCTATGATGGATTTTGTTATTTGATTTCTAAAATTATATGATAAGTACTTGGTTTGTTCTTAATTATGTTGCTTAATTTAATCTGATGTGCTTAGGTGGAGGAGGAATAGACCCTGCCTGAGAGTAGATCTAGCATAATTAAGTGGAGTTGATCGGGCGCCTAGAGATAGGGTTACGAGATTTTGGCAGATTAGGGTGAAACCTAATATGGGAATCCATTGATCGATTTACTGCTTCCTTAGGGGGTTATTATAAGATAACGAGAGTTCCACTAATTAACCTAAGATTAGACGTTATTCGCCTCGAGAGAGGGTTTAATATAGGTTAGGGAGTCTCACGGATCAAGCTAAGTAAAAAAATCATATAGTTTGGGAAATAAATAATAAGTGAAGTCATAGGTGGATTCTTCCTGAGGGTATCGTCTTTATCAACTGAGTTTTCTTAAAGTCTTTCTCTAATTCATTCTTTTGTCTTTGCATTTAGTTTAAGTATTTCTTTAGTTTGATAATCCAATCACTCCATATTTTAGGCTAAATAATAGAAAGAAAGTGAGTAGTAGTACTTTTAGGTTCCCTTGGGTTCGATAAGATATTCTTGCCTTAACTATACTACTGTTCGATAGGTGCACTTGCCTCTATCGTTGTCATAGTTAGTCTACAAGTTCGATCATTCTTTATTAATTTTAAAACTAGATTGTTTTGCAGCGATCAGACATTAACCAAATATATACATCATCATGTTTGTCAAATTAAGCCAACTCTCATGGCTATACACAAAACCACTTCTTTGACATTTACAAGCCAATTCAAATGGCCAAAATCATTAACAACACATATATGCTATCATTAGCCATATTGACCTATACATGCCATTATAACAAAAAAATATAAAATCATAAGTACCAAAATAGCCGATAGATAGTGTGATGAATCTTCGCCCTCTACCAACCCGAACTAGCTTCTGATATTTAAGCATACAAAGAAATTAACACAAAGTAAGCATGAAATGCTTAGTAAGTTCGTAATTCAAAAATAAAGCTTACTACTTCAATTTATAAGCACAATCCACTTTAGTCATTTCAATATAACTTGGCATTAGTCTAAACAACATTAACCTCTCAATTTTAATTACCACATAAATTAGCAACCCATCTCAAAACAACATAACATAAGTACACACTACTTACTGCGTTCACATTTTCAAGCATGTGTATAAGCATATTTTGACCATCTAGTAAATCATACTTTTCCATGCTTTCATAATAGTTCTAACTGAAGCATGTGCTGATCTTTCCTTCTATTCATACCAATTTAATCACAATTGAATTTGGCCCAAAAGCCTAACACATAATCATCAACTAAATTTACCATGTATTCATACGTCATGAATATATATATACCATTTCTACGTACTTCTCGTACATACCTGTACCAGTTCGTATCGAACTCATATAACCTCGTAACATGAATATGCCCGTTGAAATATTTGAATATTGATGAATACACTTACCTCATCTTTTCGAACCTGAGAACGGCTTACAGATATGAGTACATTGTTTTCTCGATGCCATAGTCCAATTATGGTCTTACACATATAATGCCATGGCCCTGCCATGGTCTTACATTCATAGTGCCATAACCCGTTATGGTCTTATCATCAGAATGTCATATCCCAGATATGGTCTTACATACTAATATGGCCCGAAGCCAAGTCAATGTATCTCGCACCCGAAGTGCTAATATCATGGCCCGAAGCCAAATCAACATAACTCGCACACTAAGTGCTAATACATAGCCGAAGCTATCTCGAATATTTCCATACAATTATATTCATCAACAATTCAAATATAAAGCCTTAAATCTCAATTATAATAATGCTTATTACCATACAAACTTACCTGGTTAAATTGTAGAAATACCAAAGTTTAGGGGCATTTTAGTAATTTTCCATTTTTCTCGATTTTCCACTCGATCTTGATCTAAACTAATAATTTCATTCAATATATTAATTTAGACAGTAAAACAATCCATTTCATACAATTTGGTCATTTTTGAAATTTTTACAAAATTGCCCCTAAAGTTTTACTTTTATTTAATTTTGTCCCTGAGCTCAAAACATGCAAATTAACTATTTTTAATCAGAATTGAGCTTAGCGGAATGTTCATGGTATCAAAACAGCCCATAATTCACTTTATGGAAAAATTACATTTTTGCCTCTAATATTTTAACTTCTTTACAATTTAGTCCATATCTGATAGAAATGAGCATAAATTTGACCACTGACCCAAAAAAACCCTTAAAAATGGGAGGTTCGGGTAAAAATATAGGCTAAAAATGGGCTTGACAGAAAATGAGGCATTTAAAAATATAGCCTCGGTATGAATTTCTTGGCATCATTTTACCAATTCATTAAAGACAAAAAAATAATTATTTTTAAATATTATTTTCTTATTCTTTTCTCTTTATTTTGCTACCATTTTACTATTATGTTTCTATTATTTTGTTGTTATTGTTTAGATATTATATAAAACTTATTTTATTGTTAATTTTGTTATTATTTTAAAATATTTGTTAATTTTGTTATTATTTTAGAGAATTTGCTTGTTAAGTTGCATATATTTTAGTGTTATTTAAGTCTACATATTTTTAAAATTTATTTCTCAATTTGTTGAAAATATTTATTTTGATTTTTAATATTTTGATGTATTATATATATTTAAAATTATATAAAATAATATAAAAAATCTAATATTTTGGGCTCGGGTTTTAGTATTTTATATGGGCTTGGGCAAAATTTTAGGCCCATTTTGGGCTCGGCAGGCAGAGCCCAATGAACTGCCTAAATTTTTAGTTGGGCTGACTAAATTTTACTACCATGCACACCTCTAATATACAATAAAATGCAAAATCATGAAATTGAGTACAATCCTATTATATTCGAATATCACTAGTGTCCCTATCAGCCCACACATTTCATTTATTTCACATTTTAACCACAAAATTTTCACATTTATCAATTTAGCCCTTAATCGTCCATTTTACAAAAAAATCACTTAACAAAAAGTGTTTAACTATGAACAAGGACTCATATTCTTCCATTAAAATTCAAAGCCTTATTATACTCATCAATGGAAAATATTAAACAATTTAATGATTTTGCAAATTAGTCCCCTCAATAGATAGATTAAGCAACAACGATTTGAAAACATAAAAATCAACAAAAACGGGACAAGGAATCACTTACATGCAAGGGACTTGCTTAAGCAAAATTTTCAAGCTTCCATGGCCTTTATTTGCTGTAAAAACCGGTTGGGGAAGATGAAATAAAGATGACATCTTTATTTCTTTTGTTTTATTTTATCTTTTTTTGGCTTTTTACCAAAATACCCTTACCTAACTTTAATAATTTCATATCTACCAAGCCATGCACATACACTAACTCATTTAATGGTTTAATTACCACATAAGGACCTCCACTTTAAATTTCTATAGCTATTTAACACCTTTAGCTAATAGAACCCAACTTTCGCACTTAATGCGATTTAGTCCATTTTCACAAATTGAACATGCAAACGGTAAAATTTCTTAATGAAATTTTTATATCATCATACTATCATACTTTAGAACTCAAAATAATATTAAAATAATTTATTCAACCTCGCATTTGTGGTCCCGAAACCACTATTTCGATTTCATTGAAAAATAGGCTGTTACAACTCTTCCCTTAGGAATTTCGTCCTCGAAAATCTTATCGCCGAACAGGTTTGAGTACTGTTTTCTCATCTCTTTCTCGAGTTCTCAAGTAGCCTTCTAAATCCTGTGACGTTGTCGTAAGCCTTCACTAAGGCCATACTTTTATTTCTCTATAATCTCATACATCCCGATAAATCGTTGACTCAACTTCCCTTTTACGATCAAATCGAAGAATCCTTTTCCAAGGCATTACTGACAAAAACATTTTATCGTCCATTTGAAATTCGCTATCTTTATGTTTCAAATCGCATACGACTTCTGTCGATCTGAAACTGTTTTCAAACTAACATAGATTACTTTCACTTTCTCGACATTCTCTCTGGTCACATCAACCTCATGTATCTTTTCCTCACTGAGCTCGGTCAAATATAACGAAGTTCATCATTTACAAACATATAAAGCTTCATACGATGCCATCTTACACTCGACTGAAAAATATTATTATATGTGAATTCGACCAAATGGTAAATATTTTTCCCAATAGCATTCAACTCTAAAACACAGCAACGAAGCGTATCTTTGAGAATCTGAATCTCTCTCTCAGACTAACAATCAATTTAAGGGTGAAATGTAGTGCCAAAAGTGCATCCGTGTACACAAAACTTCTTGTAACTTTTTCCAAATTCGTGATATGAACCTCGAAACTTTATCCAAATAATGGAGACTAGCACTCCGCATAATCTGACAATATCTGAAACATACAACTTAGTCAATCTGTCATGTGAGAAATCTATACGTACTGAAATAAATATGCAAATTTCGTCGAACAATCGACAACAACCCATATATCATATTTCTTTTTCGAAGATAGGGGTAACCTATACGAAGTCCATCGTAACTGTATTCCACTTCCACTCCGGTATCATTAGTAACTGTAATAGCCTTGAAGGTACTTGATGTTCAGCTTTAACCTGCCACCATATCACATATCTAGACACTATGTCAGAAATCTCACGTTTCATACCCAACTATCAATACATCTGTCTCAAAATACTGTACATTTTGTTACTCCCCAGATGAACAGACAAGCCACAACTGCGAGCTTTGTGTAAAATTTTCTATATAAATTTTGGATTCTTCGGTACACAATTTCTACCTCAGAATAATAAATAGTCATCAGGTCCAACTTGAAATTCAGAATCAAAAGTCGACTCACACTGTACTTGTTTAGCTTGCAATTCCCTATCACATTTCTAGGCTTCTTAGATTTGTAATAAAAACATCGATTTAGCTTTTAACTCATCTAGGATCCAACTATCATCAGACAAGGTCAATGTGTAACTCTCATTCGCAAAGTAAATAAAGTTTTCCACTCAAGCATCTGCAACTATATTTGCTTTTCCCAAAAGTTAATCAATAACTACTCATAATCTTTCAATAGCTCGCGCCATCTACGCTGTCTCAAACTCAGATCTTTCTATGACATCAGATATTTTAAACTCTTGTGATCAATAAACATATGACATTTTTCATTGAATAAAAGTGTCACTAAATTCTCAATGCAAACACAACAGCGGCCCACTTTAAGTCTCGTGTCGGATAATTCTTTTCATACGGCTTTAACAGTCTTGAAGCATAAACTACTACTTTACATTCTTGTACTAAAACACATTTCAATCCATTACATGACGCATCACTAGAAATCACGAATTCTTTACCCTATTTAAACTAAACTAGACTAGAGCTTCGGTTAACAATGTTTTCAACTATTCAAAACTTTGCTAACATGTATTAGACCATTCAAACTTCACAATTGCGATAACTTCATCAATTAAAAAAATTTAACTCATAATAACGTCTTTTAATTAGAATGAATCTAATAGTTATATTTCTATATCATGTTTTCTAAAACATGAATTCTTCCTTCAGACTGTCCGCCTATTTACCCGTGAACGCACAAAAATATATTCCGTACTTGAGGATAAACTTAAATACATACAACTCAAATTAATTTTCAACTGAATAACCCACTCTGCTTAAAATAATTGAATCGATCTCAACTATCATTTAATAATATTTCAAAGTAATCTCTTCTTCATGTTGTTAGAACAACTCAAACATACAATCTTTCGTAATTCTCACAACATACTAGTCAAAGATCTTTACAAACTGCATTAGCTCAAGCGAATCATAACATTCCAGAGAAAGTCCAAAAGAAAGACACCGCTCATACACATTGGAATCAATTATGACAGAGACAATATACTTTCATACATATAAATCAGAGCAACAACCAGTAGAAATCGAATATTAGCATCAAATGAATTTTACCGTCGAATTTTCTACCAAACATAATGAAATGGAATACCAAAGAAAGATAGGACAATGCCGATCATAAACCAACCAACCCAACAATACTTTCGTCTAACATTATGGTTAGCCTGCGTTTTCATACGATAAGAATTTCATCTGAAAATGAACAGGTCCATATACCTCTGAGGATGGATGAACACATAAAATACCTAAAAGTTATTGTAATAAACTACTCAAATATAACTGCTGCACTCAGTTATCTTTATAACCCAAACATTATTCCACTGATTATTATCGTCATCACTACATCCACATTATTCCACTCACAAACGAATATCAATTCAGAAGAAATTCCAGTTATTAGACATCATACCTGAATTAGTCGATTAGTTGAGATTAACTTTATCTTTAACAGCGACATCGCATAGTCTAAATGATCTTCAAAACAATCTGATATCTCTTTTAGAACAGTCTTTACTTGCTAACCCATTCCCATCTCTAACTGCATTATTAATCATTCGGCCACTAAACTTTTTGGTTTCACACTTTGAACTTATTAAATCTAAATCTTGTAGATTTCATTGTATCATACTATACTGGTAAGGGGTGAAGATTGTAAAGCCTTGAAATTTAACTCTCATATAAACACGCATATAACATAGCATTTCTCATCAACATACTATTATGAATTTTTATTCATACCTTTATGAATTCCAACTCATCATAGACAATTTTTTACTCAGATACTTGAGTATCACCTTCAGCACTAACGAAATTAGCTCAGTTGGAAAGCATCTTGTCTTAGTACAACAAATCTCATCAGAGTCAGGAGATATCACACTATAACAGGTTATATAATGGCATGTATAGCTAGACTCACATACGTTATGTTAGTTTGAGAATCGACTAAATCGTAGCTCTGATTCTAATAAATGCAACACCCCTCACCCGTATCCGACGCCGGAATAGGATTACTAGGCATTACCGAACTTATTAAACAATTAAACATACATTTCTCAATCAATTATTCACTTACAATAATCATCATTCACAATCATCTATATTATCCCTAATACTAGCCTACGAGGCCAAAATCATGCATTGAAAGTGGTTCAGGACTAAACCGATAACTCAAGAATTCTTTTCGAAACTTAGAAAAGTTTTTAAATAGTAGCGGTCACACATCAGTGTGCCCCGGTCGTATGTCTCACACGGCCAAAAGACACGATAGTGTCATAAGTCGTGTGGACATTCGAAATGGGATCACATGGCCTTGTCCCAGTCCGTGTCCTACCCCGAGAAACTCTCTGACTTATCTCACATGGTCAGACCACAAGCACGTGTGTCTTGAAATGGCCGCACACGCCCGTGTCTAGGCCTTGCCAAAACTAAAGAGTATACTGACTTGCACCACACGGCCAACCACACGCCCGTGTGACCAGCCTGTGAGAAAATTGGGTGCAACATGGCCAAGCCACACGCCCGTGTGCTAGACCATGTGAAGCTACTGATTTGGTTTCTATTTAAGCATCAGGGGACACACGGCTGTGCCAACAACCGTGTGTCACACACGCCCATGTCTCTGCCCGTGTGGACAACAATAGGCTATTTTCCAAGCCATCTTTCTCACCCAACATGCACCAACTTAAACATGTTAATAAGCACATAGTAAGGCATCAATAGTCACTCAAACTAACCACAACCAAGTTCAAATCATACCAACTTAATACCAAAATTTAACATGCTCATAATGCATTCATATGATACCTAATGTACCAATCCACCATAATACATTCACTAAGCAAATTGATGCCCTTTCTACCATATTTCATCTAAGCATTCAATAAGCAATTATAAACCACATCACCAAGAACATTAACCCAAATATATACATCATCATGTTTGTCAAATTAAGCCAACTCTCATGGCTATACATAAACCACTTCTTTGACATTTACAAGCCAATTCAAATGGCCAAAATCATTAACAATACATATATGCTATCATTAGCCATATTGACCAATACATGTCATTATAACCAAAAATTATAAAATCATAAGTACCAAAATAGCCGATAGATAGTGTGATGAAATCTCCGCTCTCTACCAACCCAAACGAGCTTCCGATATCTAAGCACACAAAGAAATTAACACAAAGTAAGCATGAAATGCTTAGTAAGCTCTTAATTCAAAACTAAAGCTTACTACTTCAATTTATAAGCACAATCCACTTTAGTTATTTCAATATAACTTGGCCTTAGTCTAAACAATATTAACCTCTCAATTTTAATTATCACATAAATTAGCAACCCATCTCAAAATAACATAACATAAGCAGACACTACTTAGTGCGTTCACATTTTCAAGCATGTGTATAAGCATATTTTGACCATCTAGTAACTCATACTTTTCCATGCTTTCATAATAATTCTAACTGAAGCATGTGCTGATCTTCCCTTCTATTCATACCATTTTAATCATAATTGAAGTAAGCAAAACAAGGCATATCACCACTCAATTTGGCCCAAAAGCCTAACACATAATCATCAACTCATGTATTCATACGTCATGAATATATATACCATTTCTACGTACTTCACGTACATACCTGTACTAGTTCGTTCGAACTCATATAACCTCGTAACATCACTATGCCCGTTGAAATATTTGAATATCGATGAATACACTTACCTCGTCTTTTCAATTTTGAGAATGACTTACAGATATGAGTACATCGTTTTCTCGATGCCATAGTCCAACTATGGTCTTACACATATAATACCATAGCCCTGCCATGGTCTTACATTCATAGTGCCATAACCCGTTATGGTCTTATCATCAAAATGCCATAGCCCGACTATGGTCTTACATACTAATGTGGTCCAAAGCCAACTCAATGTATCTTTCACCCGAAGTGCTAATATCACGGCCCGAAGCCAAATCAACATAACTCGCACACTAAGTGCTAATACATAGCCGAAGCTATCTCGAATATTTTTATACAATTATATTCATCAAAAATTCAAATATAAAGCCTTAAATCTCAATTATAATAATGCTTATTACCATACGAACTTACCTGGCTAAATTGTAGAAATACCAAAGTTTAGGGGCATTTTGGTAAGTTTCATTTTCCTCGATTTTCCACTCAATCTTGATCTAAATTAATAATTTCATTCAATATATTAATTAAAACAGTAAAACAATTCATTTCATACAATTTGGTCATTTTTGACATTTTTACAAAATTATCCCTAAAATTTTACTTTTATTCAATTTTGCCCCGAGCTCAAAACATGCAAATTAACCATTTTTAATCAGAATTGAGCTTAGAGGAATGTTAATGGTATCAAATTTAGTCCATATACCATAAAAATGCAAATTCATGAAATTGAGTACAATCCCATTATAGTCGAATATCACTAGTGTCCCTAGCAGCCCACACATTTCATTTATTTCACATTTTAACCACAAAGTTTTCACATTTATCAATTTAGCCCTTAATCGTCAATTTCACAAAAAAAATCACTTAACAAAAAGTGTTTAACTATCAACAAGGACTCATATTCTTCCATTAAACTTCAAAGCCCTATTATAATCATCAATGGAAAATATTAAACTATCCAATGGTTTTGCAAATTAGTCCCCTAAATGGATAGATTAAGCAACAACGATTCCAAAACATAAAATCAACAAAAATGGGACAATGAATCACTTACATGCAAGGGACTTGCTTAAGAAAAATTTTCAAGCTTCAATGGCCTTTCTTTGCTATAAAAACCGGTTGGGGAAGATGAAATAAAGATGATATCTTTATTTCTTTTGTTTATTTTATCTTTATTTGGCTTTTTACCAAAATACCCTTACCTAACTTTAATAATTTCATATCTACCAAGCCATGCACATACACTAACTCATTTAATGGTTTAATTACTACATAAGGACCTCCACCTTAAAGTTCTATAGCTATTTAATACCTTTAGCTAATAGAACCCAACTTTCGCACTTAATGCGATTTAGTTCTTTTTCATAAATTGAACATGCAAACAGTAAAATTTCTTAACGAAATTTTTATACCATCATACCATCATACTGTAGAACTCAAAATAATATTAAAATAATTTATTCTGTAACACCCCAAACCCGGCCTAGACGTTATGGTTGTATCTGGCAATGTCACACGATAGTGTTTTTGAAACCTCGTTGTTACGATGAAAACATTCCATGTTATTGTCTTTAGTAAACCTTTGTTAGAACTTAGGAAGTCATCTTTATTCATTTAAAACATTTTTTTTGAAACATACCTCGTTGCAAAAGCTTTAATAAAACAGTTTAGGTGATCATGCATTTAGAAATTACTTTAACTTTTTGAAAACCGAATTTCCTACGACCAACAGGTATAAATCCATAAAGTAAAATAAATAAATAAAAACCCAAATTTAAAACCAAATTTCTAGAGGGTCATTAAATTACAGCCCAAATAATCAATAATAATCAAATCATAAATCGTAAATTGAAAACCATGAAATTCAAAAATTACTGTGGTCACCGTTGAGTCTTTCGTCGCACCGATCTGTCTAAGTCTGGTGATTACTTGTGCACATTAAAAAAAAAGGGTGAGTTTATGTAAACTTAGTTGTAATCCCGCAGAAACAAACGAACAATCAGTATTCACAGTGCACAGTTGAACAATCTTGGGCCTAAACCCTTCTCAGTATTAGTGATAGTTTGGGCCTTAGCCCATTTCAATACAGTGTCAAAATGCAGTAGGGCATTTGCCCATCATAGTATCAGTAGCAATAACAGTTATACAGTAGCAAAATCCTACCCAACCAGCCTCTACACACATCTCTGCCCAACCCTATACTCCATGTGGGATATAATCAACCCACCCATCCCAACACTCCAAGTAGTACCGAATGCGCACTGTCTGATGGTTTGCAAATGAGCTACCGAAGAAATTAGGCTTAAAGCATTTCAGTACACTTCCTCCGAATAACAACCCCCAACCCAATGCAATGCAACACATAATGGATGGGATGCTATTATGCAATTTTAATACATATATTCAGTTCAGATATTAACACGCCAGTACAGATATCATTCAATCAATTTCACATATTTAGGGGTCTAAGTAGCGCTTACCGACCCTACAGTAGGTTCATAGTCGACTTGGGCGACCCATGCAACCTTAAAAATATTTCGGTAAAAATGGGCCCACATGCCCATGTGATCTGCCCGTGTAGGTCCACACGCCTGTGTGGCCCACTCGGCCCAAATTGGCATTAGCCGTGTGATCCATTTTTAAAGTAACCCATGCTAGCTCAATACTCATATATGTTTTCACTATTTACTTATATGTTCATTTAAAGTTGTCCACTTGAGTCATTATCACTAAATTATTTATATCTTGAGCTACAGAATTCCAAATTAAGATCTTCTTGATGTTTTTGAACCAAGACTCAAATACCTTTCTACCATAAAATTTTTAGAATTTATAGTTTATCAAATAAGTACAGTAAAATCTTTAAAATTATCCCTATTCTACTGTTTGACAGCTTCATCCTTTCCTTACTAAAAATTATTTATCTCAGTATGAAATGATGATGTTTCTGTTTGTTTCTCTTGAAAATAGACTCATTAAGGATTTAAACATATAAATTTAAGCCCCTAATTATTTTTTACAATTTTTGATGATTTTCCTAAGTCAGATCAGGGGAACCCAAAATCATTCTGACATTGTCTCACAAAATTTATTATATCTTATGATTTACAATTCTATTGCTTACACTGTTTCTTCCATGATAAACTAGACTCAATAAAATTTAATTTCATATTTTATTCAACCTCTAACTCGATTCCCACTATTTTTGATGATTTTTCAAAGTTAGACTGCTGCTACTATCCAAAACTATTTTAGTGCAAAATGTTGATTTCCAAGTTTATAACACCCTTATTTCCTTTCTCTACAATTTTTCGCATAATTTTCTTTTTTCTCAACAGCAAGCAATTTTGGCTTTTTGTCGAATCCCATTTTCTATGTTTCGTGTACACATCTGGTATCGATTCACTGTCAAAGTAACACGAGCCTTCAAAAACCTATATTTGACCAATATATCCCTTAATTAATCACTTGATTCATCAATCAAACCAAATATCCCCAACATAAAACTCGAGAAACTAAGCGAATGACGATTCGAAAACTTACCGCGACGAATCTGATAATCAGTCATCTCCACACACTGGAATATCCACTTAAAACCTTTAAACAACACCTAAACGAGAGTAAAACGAACCCTTTGTTAATTGCCTACTCAAAATACAATAACTAAGGGGAAAAATTCCACTTACCGAAACAGATGAAGTCAAAAGTTACACCCAAAGAGATGACTCGTAAAAATATAGAAACGAAAAGAGGGAAATAGAAGAAACAAGATTTGGCCAAAGGGGAACAACAACCAAAAGTGAACAAGAAGGGTGAAGAAATGACAGAGAAACAAAAGTCTAACGTCAGAAAATTTGTTGGGAAAAAAGAAAATAGAAAACTGATAAGGAGAAAATCTTATTTTGATAACTTCTCCCCAATTATCTCATAAAAACACTCCTTATCAATCCACTAAAACACAACTACTCAGCAGTCTAGTTTAATTTGAACTCCACCACGCCACATGCCTCAAACAAAAAATAGTTCCCTGTTTGTGCAGAAACTCGAACACAAGACCTCCTACACACTAACACTCCGCTTAACCATCAGACCAACAGGTCCATTCTGATACATTTTTACCAAGAATCAAATAAAAGCCTACTGAACAAGAGTAGCGCCTAATTCATTCAAAATACCAAAATTTGCCCAAGCAAATGCTTGAACTTGGGACCTCCCAAACACTCCCAGAACACATAATCACTAAAGCTGACAGATATTTGTGTCATATTTTCACAATAACAAAATTAAAAATTTTGGGGCATTACATATTCAACCTCGAATTTGTGGTCTTGAAACCACTATTCTGATTTCACTGAAAAACGGGCTGTTACAATGATGTGATATTGTGATATGAAACATGTGTGATGACTATTGTGAATTGTATTGTGTTGTGGGCATGTTAAATATGTTGAATAATAGTGATGATGTTGTGTTAACAATATAAATATGCAGTGAAAGTGTGCAAAAAACTATAAGTACATATGTGTTGAATTATGAAATGTGATGCTAATGTAATAGGTTATGTATGTGATAAACTGATTTTAATGCACTCATATGTGGTTGGATACATGATGGCTCAATGAGCTTTATTGTGGCACTTTAAGTGCAATTATATGTGAATCCGATAAGCATGCATTGTATACAAGTTGTGATGTGAATTGATAAATATGAACAGAGATGATGTGCATTAAATCAGTAATTAAAATTGTATAATTATGGATATTTTGGCCTTATGAACTTATGATGTCGTTGGATATAGTTGGCATGCGAAAGGATTGTGAATACTCATCTATATGTGTATTGTGATTTGGGCATTGAGGCCTTGAGACATATTGGAGAGATAAAGGAATGTGAGCTAAGCTCCATTCAACGGGACATTTTTGGTGTGTTGGAGAGTGATAGCTTTATACTTCACTTTTGGGACATGATTGACTTTATGAGTCTATGTGGTGTGTTGGAGATCCATGTATCTAATGAGTATGATAGAGCTCACTTTTAAGTTTCATAGCTCAAGTGTCAATTTATCTATAAATATGTTTTGAGCATTGTGATATATGTTTAAATGTTATGAAATTATATGTACATTGTGATATATGCTTGAATGTTATGTGGTTATACGAGTATTATGATATATGCTTAAAAGTGAATATGTTTACCATGTAAAAGAACTAGAAAATAATGCATAAGTATAAGATGACACTATAGTTAGAATTGTTGAGGTTATGCTATATGGTTGTTTCGTTGATGCTTGATGAATTGTTTGCATGGTAGTTGTTCTAGGCATTCACTGAGCTTTTTAAGCTCACCCGCTCTTTTCTTAAAACCCTTGTAGAGTAGTGAAGTGCTAGTGTGAGCGGTGTGGTTCCAAGGGGTGATCTAAGCAAGTCCTTTTTCATTATTTCGTAGGTGTTATTGTTATTTATTTTCATTTTGGGAATAGGGCAATGTGGTAGACTTTTACTAATATTTGCCATGACGTTTGAATGCTCCACAGATTATTTGTTCTTAAGTTTATGAGATCCATTTCGTATTAAATTGATTATAGCTCGGATTTACTTTTTAATGTTTGATACTAGTATTATGGTCATTTTGATGTTTATTTGATGATGATATGATAGCATGATGAATTGGTACAAGTTAGAATGATTTTTATGCTCAAGTATGTTGTATTTTTCTAGTCTGGAGTAAAGGTATCGATATTTGTGTTTTTAAAATGATACCTCTATGATTTTTAAATGTACAGGAAGTCAGAATCGTAGATTGGTATCGATACCATATCACGAGTATTGATACTCGGGGCAATTTTATCAATACTTTTGCAAAGGTGCCGATATTTTATGAGATTTTGATTTTAGATGAGAAACAAAATACTAATTTGGCATCGATTTTACAAACAATATCGATACCGTACCGGGAAAATATCGATTCCCTTGTCCTAGTAACGATACTTACGTGATTATCTTGGTAATTTTACTAAGTGGTCCTAATGCATGTTTAATTACTATTATAAGTTTATTTAAAGTATGTTTGGCATGTTTTAATGATGGTTGATATATATTTGACTCCAAATTTATAAGATCGCTAATAAAAAGGATAATTTCTTAATAATGTGACAATTTACTGTGAGTATGACATGAGACAGTGGTGTGACATCCTAATATTCGGGCTTGGTGACCAGGTAAGGTATAGGGTGTTACATCCCTCCTACATAATGGGAGCAATATCTTAGGCCTTTTGATAGAGTGAGACTAGAAATGCATGGCCATTCTCGATAAGTTGATATGAGATATCACACTTATTTGTTTATTATAGTCTACTCAAAATATTAAGAAATATGAGATTGTACTATACAAGTGTGACTATTCCATGACTTATGTCCAATCTAGATATTAAGAATAAAATGATATAATATATGAAAAGATTATCATAAAAATGTTATGTCGAATCACGACTTCTTGTAACTTGGTTAGCAGTGATGCATTACTAGATGCCACTCATTGTTTGTAATATTAGAAACGTTCTAATATACTACTAATGTTACAAGAGCCTACAGGGTCATATCTTATAGTTGAAGCGAACAAAATCCAAATACATTTGGTATTGTATTTAGTTGTCACATGGGTTAAATCAATTCAATTTGATAGTTAAATATTGAACACAATATATGTACAAACTTGTTGTACACAAATAGAGAACATAGATAAAATTAATATATGAATTTGATTCATACAAAATATTAATTGAATATAGTTTACTAAAATTATTAATATAAGCAGTTATAATAATTTTGGTCAAAATATAAAAGGACATGGAAATTGATATTCTTTTGGAAAGAATATAATTTTTATTTCGACTTTCTATCTGTTTCTTTAAAAATAAGGAAATAATCTTGTTTTTTCCTAATATGTGGTATCAAAGAAAAATAAAAAGAATATGAATCCCTTAGTGTGTGAGGGTTACTAAGTTAAAACACAAAAAAAAAGGTCTAGCAGCCATTCTTGAAAATTTTCTCTGAAAAGTTCAAAAGAATTTTGCTGTTCGTTCTTTGACTAGGTGGATTACGTAAAGGCCGAGATGTTACTGTTGTGACTTGGAACTGACATCTTCAAATGGAATCCATCAACAACCTTACATATCATTTTTCAGTTTTGAAATGTATATTTTGAGCCTTTATTCAACCCAATTCGTTCCTCATACATGGATCATTGGTTTATGACCGCCGGAATAATTTTTCCACTGCGCCATGGGACATACTAGTGATCCAACATGGAATTGGTTTGACTTTTTTAAAATTTATTCGCCAACATTTGCTAATCTTGTTCGAGCATTCTATTCAAATGCTAGACTCGAACATGACAAAATGAGTGAGACTGTTGTTGCTATTAAGTCTTTTCTTATGAAAGCTCCTATTTGTCTCACTATAGAAAACTTTGGTGAACTTTTAAAACTTCCTTTCAGTGGTGAGCTGAATGAGAAAGGCCTTTACAATCGAGCCTTGAACGTTCAACACTCGTATGCATTTGAGCTCAATGTCCATAATTGTATTGTACATCTTATTATCACATGGATATTGTGTCATATTTCAAATCATATCGTTCTTCGATATTTCGCCTATTATTTAATGACATTACCAAGAAAATTGAAAACTAGATAGCACTCTCCCCTTGCCTTTTGGCACTCATATATTTTTACTCGCCTAAAGATCCTAACCAATGTCGATCCTCCTTTGTCCGTTAAACTTCAACTTATTAGCTTTGCTGCATTTCATCGAGCTGGTTTTAAAATGGATACTCTTACCAGAAATTGGGTTAAGGTTGACCATCCTAATCCTCAAAAGGTTGATAATGAAGGCCTTGAAGAAGAGCATAACGATATTCCTACTGCCAAGCAGGCCCCTCCACTGACTTTTTCATCCGCTCAAACATCTGCTCCGTCTCACTCCGATGACTTGGCTGCTGCCATCTAAAGTGTTGTTCTTCTTTGATTGAAGGGTTTGAAGGTTTCTATACTCGAATAGATGATGCGTTTGATCGAGTTAATAATAATGTTAGTAGTCTAGACTCTAGGAGGATGGAGGAAAACATTGCATATCTTATGTCACAATTCCTCCTTCTCCTCCTCCTGAAGAAAACGAGGGTGCATATATTTTTTTTCACGCATTTTCATCATTTCATTGTATATTTACCTATCATTATGTTAGAATGTTGATGCTTATCTTGGTATCGTGTTTGCAGATACTTGACGGATTCTTTTGGTTTATTAATGTTAGTTCTTTGTTTTCATATCTTTCAATTTTTATTTTTGGACTAACAACATTTCTGTAACACCCCAAACCCAGCCTAGACGTTATGGCCGAATCTGGCGATATCACATGATAGTGCTTTGGAAAACATAATTACAATAAAACCCTTTTTCGTTGTCTTATGAAACTTTCTAAAACGTGTCATTTGTTTCCATCATTATCCATTTCCAAAACGTTGTCCATTTTCCAAAATATTTACAGTTCACGAAAGCATTTAAATAAGTTTGCGTAATCATGGTGTTTCGGTAAAACATTTGTTTATTTTGAAAACTCGCGTCTTATCCTACTGCTAGCAGTTATAAATTAAAATAAAAATCTCAATTTAAAGTAACAACCCATAAAGGCCATTTACAGTAAAACTTTCCCCGGATAAAATAAAAAAATATATATAAAAATAAGACACCGTAAAAGTCCAGAACCGTGGTCACCGCCGAGTCCTCCGCTGCACCAACCTTCTAGCGCTGGGGATTACCTAAACAGATTAAACAGAAAAGGGTGAATTTTCACAACTTAGTGTGTAATCCCCACAGAAAACATGCAGATGGCATAACATCAGAAAACAGTCATAAATTCACAGTTCGAGTCTAAGCCCATTATAGAAACGGTGTGGACCTTAGCCCACTCAGATATAAAATCAGATATGTTCTAGGGCCTTAGCCTATTTCAAACATAAAATGTAGATCAGAACAGAATAACAGAGTCCTACCCACCAGCCTCTACACACCAACTCCGTCCAACCCTACACACCATGTGGGGATAAAATCAACTGTAACAGCCCGATTTTAGGCCTAGTCAGAATAGTGGTTTCGGGGCCACAAATTCGACAAGGAAAAAAATTAAAAAAATTAATATTCTTATATTTTTATGATCTACATTTTTTACAAATGATTTCGTGAAAATTTCATTAAAAAATTTTGATGTTTGAGCACTCAATTTAGTCAAAAGGACTAAATTATAAAAAGTGCAAAACTTGAGTTCTAGAAGCTAGAGGTGTCTAATTGCTATGAAATTTTAAATTGGAGGTCCTTAAAAGGTAACTAGACCATTGGTTATCTTGTTGGACAAAAATGGACATCAAATAGGTGAAATAGAATATTTTTTTAGTTA
This sequence comes from Gossypium rotundifolium, assembly GCA_025506655.1. NCBI lineage: Eukaryota > Viridiplantae > Streptophyta > Magnoliopsida > Malvales > Malvaceae > Gossypium > Gossypium rotundifolium. The sequence continues at coordinate 193,348,833 of CP106727.1, forward strand.
AGGGCATTTTAGTCATTTGGTGATTAAAATGAATTAAAAATAAAATTAAAAGCCAATTTTTGCTCATCTTCAACCTCTTGGCCGAAATTCACATGAGGAAGACATAGCTAGGGTTTTTCAGGCTTCCAAGCTCGATTGTAAGTCCGTTCTAGCCCCGTTTTTAATGATTTTTACGTTTTTGAAATCCTCGTAACAATATTTACCTATTTCTACCATTATTTTGAGCTAGGGTTTGTGTTTAAAAATTTACCCATGGATGACATGCATGTGTTTTGATGTTATATGGTAGAATATGAAAGTTTGAAGTGTGATAAATAACTTTTACTAAGTGATTTTTGACGAAATTGCATAAAAGAACCTATTTGTAAAAGTTGTAAAATTATGAGTAGAAAATGTGATTTAGTGAAAAATTTGGGCTTCTATAAGAGAGAAAATTAATTGGCTATGCTTAAGATTTGAGAAAAATAAGTGTTTTTCATTTTACGAGCCTAGGGAAAATTATAAATATGTGAAACTTTAGGGCAAAAATGTAATTTTTCCATAGTGTGATTTTTGGACTAAATTGAATAATGTGAGTATTAAATGAGTTAAATGTGTTATTATAGATCAAGAAAGACAAGGAATTGCCCTTGATCGGGGAAAAGAAAAGGTTGTGGACTAAATTGCAAATTCATCATATTTTGCACCGAGGTAAGTTTGTTTGTAAATAATGCATCATTTTTACTTACGTTTTCATGTTGTGTTAAATGGTATGAATTGTGGCTGAATATTTGATGTAATTGAAAAAAATCGACAAGTGAGAAATTTCCTAGTTGAACATTAGGAATAAAAATGGATACGAGTGACATGTTCACTAGAAACCAATGTGAAATCTAAGTGAAATAAATGATTCGGGTGCTGGTCCGCACGTTCTACCGGTGGTTGAGTTATCCGACATGTGTTACGGATACTCGACAGCTTGTGTAAGCAGCACCATGTAGTTTCGTCATGACCAACAGCTTATGTGAGCAGACTCGAAATTGTGACTATGTGAAACGGGTGCTGGTCTTATAAGTTCTACCAGTGGCTGAGTAATCCGGCATGTGTTGCGGATACTTGACAGCTTGTGTGAGCAGCACTGAGTAATTATGTATGACCGACAGCTTGTGTAAGCAGACCTGCGAATGTGAATAGCTTGAGAACGAGCCTATGTGTGATGAGTGATGTGAAGTAGCTTTGGCTACAATTGTGGCACTATGTGCAATATTCGATGTATCCGTTAATATTCCGATGTGTTCAACGGGAAATGACTAAGTGTAAATGACTGTGATTATGTGATGAATAAGTGCAGGTATATGTGTGTAAACTTATGAGCAATGTGCTTGATATGTGATCGAATTTTGGTAAGATTGATATGGAGTAAGTGTTACAATAAAAGTTACTATATAGAAAACATGAAAGAGTGAAATTTAGAAATAAGATAGTTTTGGACAGCAGCAGTTATGTGTTTTTGAAAAATCACCAAAAATGGTGGAAATTGAATTATAATTTGAATAAGATATGAAATTAAATCTTATTGAGTCTATTTTCACATAAAAGAACGGTGTAAGCAAACTAATTTCATATTCTGAGATATTTGAATTTTGATGAGACAAAGTCAAAATGATTTCGGAATCCCCTATTCTGACTTTGGAAATTCATTAAAACTTTTAAAAAAAATAATGGGATAAAATTTATATCTTTGAATTTCTTAATGAGTCTATTTTCAAAGCAAACGGTAATGTCATTCGAGTTCTTTACAATGAGATAATTAATTTTTAGTGAAGAAAGGTCAAAACTGTCAGACAATAGAACAAGGGATACTTTAAAGAATAAAATGTACTTATTGGCTAAACCAAAAATTCTGAAAATTTTATGGTAAGAAGATATGTAAGTATAGTTTCAAAAAAAATTAACAGATCTTAATTTGGAGTTCTGTAGCTCGAGATATAAATAATTTAGTTACTGTGACTTGAGTAGACAGCTTAAGATGAACATGAGTAAATGGTGGAACTATGTGTAATTATGATTGCATTATCTTGAGAACATATTATGAGGATTGTTATAGGCATGTTAATAAATTGTTTATTATTTACATACTTACTTACTAAGCTATATGCTTACTACCTTCTATTTTCCCTTGTTTTATAGTGTCACCAAGTTAGCTTGGGATTCGGAGATTGTCGGAGATCCACACTATCAACACTCTTTTGGTATTTTAAAATCAATATTTTGAATTATGGCATGTATAGAGGACTTGGTTGTTTTGTTATGTGTCATAATTGATTTGGCCTAAAATGATGGCCTATGTTATTTGATAGTTCATTTTGTATAAGGCCATTGATGTTAGCTATTATTGATCAAGTTATATGTGTTTATGATGATGCAATTTATGAGATGCATGACTAGGTTGAATGAGTGTGTGATGAAAATTGAAAATTTTTAAATTTGGATGTAAATTTTATGTCTCGGTTTAGTATGACTGTATGTGTTTTGTTTCGATAATGCCTCGTGCTCTGTTCTGATGTCGAACACGGGTAAGGGGTGTTACATCAACCCACCCATCCCTACACACCATGCTGTACCGAATGCGACACATAATAAAAAATTTGCAGCTGAGATGCCAGATATCAGGCTTAAGAGCCTCTCAGACACTTCCTCAAGTAAATTGCCAACCCACCCCGATGTAATACAACATACATAAAATGTCATGCTATTATGCAAATACAGTTCATACACGCAAATATCAGAATCCATGCTCAGTACGAAAATTAGAAAGTCAGGTTACGTAATTAGGGGTCTAGGTAATGTTTACCGACCCTACAATAGGTCCACAGTCGACTAGGGCAACCTGTGCAACCTTATAGAACTTCTCAGAAAAATGGGCTCACACGCCAACATGGCTGCCTGTGTGGGCCCCACACGTCCGTGTAGCCCACATGGCCCAAATCGGCCTTGGCCGTTGGTTCACATGGCCTGGCCCAAAATTTCACGCACCCGTGTGGCCCACACGGCCCAATTGGTCGAGCTTGTGTCTTGCACACGGCCGTGTCACCTGCGCACAGTCTGGTTGGTCGATCACACAGTCGTGTGATGACTTACAGTATTGCACACGGCCTACCACACGAGCGACCACACGCCCGTGTGGCATCGACAAAAAGGTTTTCGGATTTTGTCAAAACCTCATTTTCTACATTTTCGGGTACACACATGGTACTATTCCGCTACAACCGCAATCCCGAGCACTCCATTACCTATAGTTGATCAACAAAAACTAAATTAATCGCTTGAAAATAAACTTAAAATCGAACCCAAATCAGAATGCTCATCTATTGAGCGAAAATTCCTCAGCTTCAATCGAACACCCGAACTTCTATGAAAGCAAGTCTCCAACTATTGACCACGAGTCCTCAATTCTTCCCCTAATCGACATTAATGGCACCCGTTAATAAAAAGTTAATAACAAGAACCAAAATCACCTTATCCCACTTACCGAACAAACGGAACGAAGGTTGCATACAAAGGGACGATTCTATTATGTTTTACAAACAATCAAATATAAGCCTATTGAATCCTGTTAAGGCTTTATTCATAAAAATGCCAAAATTTTCCCAAGATAAGGCTTGAATTTGAGACCCCTCACACACTCCCAGAACACATAACCACTGAAACAGATATACATTTGTGTCACAAAATTACAAAGGTCGAAATTAAAGAAAATCGGGGCGTTACAATTTCTCTTTAAAGCTTCATTGGTGATTTTTTTATATAACAAAAAGGGGAGAAGAGAAGAGTAAGGTAAATTCAGTTGGTATTTGGTTGATTATTTTTATGACTAATCTTTTAATACCAACATTAAAGTGACCAATTTTTCAATCTCAAGTCTTTGCTTTTAAATTCATAAAATTAAACCATTGATTCAAATTGAACTCTAACAAGAAAAAGTAACACATTCAAAAACAAATTTACCGAAATGTCTTGTTATATCAAAAGGGAGATTGTTAAACTAGCTTTATTTGATAAATTTTTTTGATATAACAAACAAAAATGGTTTTGAATAAAATTTATTTTAAACAAATAAATTATTAAGTTCAAAGCAAAAAATTATTTCAAGACTCTCAAATATCTTAGAAAATGTTTTGAATACTTAGAAAATTTTGGACAAAGTCCAAAAACTGTTTTAAACTCTTGAACTCAATTGAAACAATTTTAAATCACTTGAAAAATTGCTCTCCACAAAAAGTATTGATACTTTTCAAAAGTATTGATACTTGTATGATTTTTACCGTTACCAAAGTTGCTTAGTGTCTTGAATAAAAAATTGAACAAAAGCAATAAGTATCAATACTTTTCAAATGATATCGATACCTATTAAATTTTACCAATACCATCTTTTTATATCGATGCCACTTTTGCATTCTATTTTTATGAATTTTAAACAATGACAAAAAGTATCGATACCTTTTACCAAGTATTGATAAATCATCTTTTGTATCGTTGAAAACTAACATTAAATGCTACTAGAACCAATACTCGTAAAAAATGTATTGATACTTTTTGTTACGGGTGAATTTAATGATCTAATATTTTTTTTATCTCCAATTACTCTATTTATTTCCTCAACAACCACAATGGCTAAAAATGAAATAGAGGGTATAAATATCAGTTTCTAAATGTCATACAACAAGAAGAAAGAATATCCAAGCAAAAAGATCAATCAAACAACCTTAGTGTCAAATATTTTCATACTTTTCTTTTATAAATTTGTGAGCTTCATTGATATTCTATTAGCTCAAGTGTTTTTTTTTTTTTTTTTTTTTTTTGTAATTGTGCTTAATTTAAACACCTTGATCTTGTAAAGATTGTTTATTTGTTTTCTTCTTTATATCTCTTTGAGAAGGTTTGTGTCTTAAAGTTTGGGTGGAAAACTTAAGAGAGTTTGTAAAATTAAATATAGTCCTTAAAGTTTATGAAATTAGTAAATTTGAGAAAACCCTTAATTGTGAAAAGCTAAAATAGTAGAGTAATCAATTGGGGTCGAACTACTCTAAATTATTATGTTCATTTTTCTATCTTTTCTCTCTAGCTTTCATAAAAAATTTAAAATCCACCCCTCTCTTGACAATTTCGGTTTAATTATTTAAAGTAACAATTAGACTTCAATTTATAATATACTATATTGCTCATAATTGCTATTAGTAATACTATCTTCTTAAAAATTATTGAAATTAGATATGGACTAAGGTAATCTTTGGATTTGGAAAGAAATAGAAAAAATAAAATAACAATATATTTCAGGATATTTCTAGTCATAACCTTATTTTCCGACTCCAATTTGATAGAAAAGTTACATTTTATTTCTTTTACAAAAAAAAAATATAAGTCAATTCTTACGCTTTAAAATAAGATTAAAATTCAATTTCAAATATTTTGAGTCCACCCATACTTAGTAATTGTCCCAAACAAATCTTATAAATAAAAAAAAACATTAAAAGGCTGATAATTATTAATTAAATTATAGCGACAGATTCAACGAAGTCTATTAAACACATAAAAATAAAAAATTTAGCATCAATACTTAGAAGAGTCCAATCACAAAAGTACATCAATAGGTGATAAAACTCAACTTCCTTACTTTTCGTTTTTGACAACAACACTACATATATTTTGTTTAATTATTTTACACCAAATATTAATAATTAGTTTTTATCTAACTTTGTGGCTGTGACATCCTTTTAATTATTCAATTCAAATTTTAAATGCTTAACTTTCAAGGCGGGACCCTACAAAAGTTGACACAATTTTTCTTTTCTATTAAAATATGTTCTATGTTATTCAAAGATTTTTTACAAAAATATTTAACCATATACAAAGGTGTAGTAATTTCACGAATAAATAAAATAAAGGTTAATTTTTTTATAAAAAATTTGTTTTTAGGATTTTTTATATCTCATTTATTTATCTATATTTATATTAATCTCTGTCACGAATTAATTAAATATTAATTTAATTAAAATATTTTTATATATAAAGTTATATTATTACAAAAATATTTTATATTTTTATATTTTATATAAACTCAATAATATTAATATTTGAATCCATGACATAATAAATTTTAAGCATATAACTTTACTATCCCAACCAAAAATTCATTTAATTTTTATATAAAATTTTAATAAATATATTTATTATGAAATTCTTTTTACTCACCATAATCTAATATTTGTATAAAGCTTTTATAATTAAATAAATATTTATTTCAAACAAAAAATTGATTTATATTAAATATTTACTTAAAATATCACATAATAATAATAATATCTTTAATTAATTTAATTAATTTCATCATATCTTTTAAAAGATTTACTTAAAATTATAAATCTATAAATCATTGAATACAATTGGATAAATTAAATATAATACAATTTTAAGTTTTTAATTAAATAAATATTATTTTATACATTTTTATTTAAATATGATAATAATTAATAATGTTTAGAAATTTTTATAATTAATAAAGAAATAAACTTATGAGATTAACATTACATATACAAAGATAATATATTCGTAATCTAATCTATAATGTATAAATTTATTTATTTTTAATTTATCTTGTCAAAATTTAAAATAAAATAAATATATTTTATAATTAAATTACATATATAATCAAATTGATTTAATTCAATACAAATCTTAACTCGACAAATAATATGACCCACATCTATTTTTGGTATTATCCATGTCTATCCGTTTAGAGTTTATTGTTATCCTCTCAACAATATCGTATCTAAGATTCATAAAACATAAACTAACAATTATTTATTCATAAGACATCAATGATACAATGTTTAGAATATTCTCTCTTGAAAATATAATTCGTCTTACCATTTCACTTAATCAGATATTAAGGTTAAATGATAGATATAAACCTTGTAATTTAACAATTATTTATTCATAAAACATAAATTTGGCATTAAAAAATTACTAAAACTTTTTTTTGCATGGATCATGAGTGAGGGGAACCATTATCTCATCATGTACCTTCATCATCAAACTTTGTAAACCTTGAATTTTTCTTCGTTACTTTTTCACTTTCTTTTTTCAACCCACAAATACAATAGAAAGTTGGATTAATATTTGATAAACAGACTTGAAATGTTACCCATTCTTTATGTTTATTTCTTTTATTACATTTTAAAAAGAAATATAGCTCACCCTTTTTTAACAAAATGTCTGCATCCAAAGCAGTCAAAACATGAAAAATATGAAAAATTCATCTTCTTCCCCTCGCAACCCCACGCATATCAGACAAAAATGTTTCAACTCGCAACAGAAACTCGATGAAATGCTCTAATTTGAAGCAATCCAAGCAAACGCTAGTTAGCACTCTTTGCTCTAGCACTCTTTCCCAGCACAGACGAACCCGTTTGGTGATTCTACACGTATTCCATTCTTCAGTCACCACAATCCTCTGAATTATTGCTGGCATCTCCTCCATCCACAGTATAGCTCATATTTTAAACTTTGCTTACTGAGTTTAAAATTGCTCCTTATTAAATAATATTTTTAAAATTTAATAGATTTAGTATGGATTTAGATGGACGATACGATATGTTTAACTTACTTTTTATTTTAGGCTACAATTTCACTATAATATTTAATTTCATCGCTACTATTCTTTTTACGTTAACCATAATGTGGATTGAAAAAAAAATTGTAGATCAAACATGAATTTATATTTCATACCTACCTTTTAGCTAACAAAAGTCTAATTAATAGTTGTGGAAAATAACATTCAATTAATCAGCAAATAACCACACGATGTGGGGAAATTTCCGAAGACATGACCTCACCTCAGTTCTTAAGTTTCCTTCCTATCAACTTGTGGGGTCCAATTGCTATACTATGACATTAATTTTCATTATAATATTTTTATTAAAGTTTAAGTATATATTAATTTTAAATATTGAGGTAATAATTAATAAGTGTTGAATGCAGTTCTAATGCATATTATATTACTTATAAAATGTATAAATTTAAACTATGAAAATGACATTATTTGGAATGACAGACACGAGTTTTAAATATGCACCATAAAAGAATACCTAGATTTGATATTTATATAATTGAACTTTACAACATTTCCCACAATAAACCTAATTTTTTTGTTCAAATCAAACCTTGAACTTAGCAATTATTTTCATATCGTGGCTTTGAATTTTTTTTTGTCTAAGTTAGTCTTTAAACTTGGTAAATATTCTTACATTGAGGTCTGAACTTTAAGATTCTCAAGAGACTAACTTGAACAAAAAAAAAAGTTCAGGCTTTAATGCGAGAACAATTGTTAAATTTGAAGCCTAACTTAAATTTTAAAAGAAATATCAAAATCTAATTATGATTTTTATTAACTTAGCTTTATCATCTTACTATTATATGATTTTTTTAATTTGTTCATATGATAAGTGTGTGATTATCTAATAAATAAAATGATTGACCAAAATTGTAAGTTGTAATATAATTTTAATTTAATTAAATAATGAAATAAATTAGTTAAAAAGTAAAACACGATACCATATTTCAATTACCAAATTTAATAATAATGGATGGATATCTTTAAAAATAGGATTTGGATTTTCCTTCCAAAAAGATGTTAATAATTTAATGCCACATCTACTATATCACTACAAATTCAAAAATTTATCACAAAATGAAAAAAAAAAAAAAAGAAGAAGATAATTCCATTTAAAATGCTTTCGGCCAATTGATTATAATTCCAAGGGAAAAAAATCCCTCGTGACACTCCACCCAATCTCAACCGTACAAAACATGACGATTGTATCAAACAAAAGATCAACGGTGATAAGGAAAACATTTTCAATTCGAAATTATAAAATCAGATGGCGGCACGTGGCCGGCCCTGCCTGCCACGCTAAAAGTAAAGTAAAAAAGAAGCCGAAACCGAATCCAGATCCGACGACCATATCTTCCCGTTAAGATCCAATCCAACGGCTATTAACAGAGAGATCAACTCAGCTAATCTAACGGCTTAAATAGAATCACCCCACTTCCCCTATTACACCATAAATACAAATCAAAACCCCCGCTTCAATTCTCCAGATTCACTACCAAAAAAGAAGTTTTACAAAGCAAATACATCTCTGTCTCTCTATTTTCGCATCTGGACCGTTCCCGTTTTAACATAACTCGCCGGTTTGACGTGCGCCGCCTGAGATGTCGCCGGCGGTTTCCAGTGTGATAAGAATCTCACGGTATAGGGAAGCTCAGTGGTGATAGAAGTTAATCAAATCGGACGGCTCCGGTATTTATCTGGTGGGGCCCAAGGAGAAAAAAATCTAAAAAAAAGAGGGAAAAATGGAGAGCCAAAAGAGTCAGGGGAAGCTAACGCGAACACAGTCGTCGTTGCTCCGTTCATCGCCTACCGTCCGTTCGTCAATCCACAGTATGTCATCCATCACCGAAAGTGACTTTAGCAAAGACCAAGAAGAAAACCAGCAGCGCGAGTCGTTACTGAAAGATGAGAAAAAAACGAAACCGCCACCAAAGAGAACAGGTTCGATGTCACCGAGGATTATACCGGTCCGGTTCACCCCGGTTCTCGCCGTGGCTTCCATCTCTTTCTTCACTCTCTTCTCTTTTATCTTCTTCTTTGGGTTTTATCTTAAAAGAGAAGAAATCCCCACATCGGAAAACCTCTTGTTAGCCTTAATCTTCGTCGCCATAACCCTTTTTTTAGCTTCGAAAAACAAAGCTTTAATCAACCAAGGCATTGTTTGTTTCAAATCAAGATTCTATTTCTCCAAACCTAATTCGAAGCCCGTCGAATGGTTCATTGGAGAGACCCAATGTAATAAAAACAACATCAGCAAAGAAAAAGAAAGGCTTCTTCCGACCGTAAGAGAAGGAGTGGAGTTTTACAGCAATGGAGATTTTTATGAAGGTGAATTTCATAAGGGGAAGTGTAATGGGAGTGGGGTTTATAACTATTTTGTGAATGGGAGATATGAAGGGGATTGGGTTGAAGGGAGATATGATGGGTATGGAGTAGAGAGTTGGAGCAGAGGGAGTAGATATAGAGGGCAATATAGAGAGGGTTTAAGACATGGATTTGGGGTTTATAGGTTTTATACAGGGGATTCTTATGCTGGTGAATGGTGTAATGGGCAAAGTCATGGTGTTGGTATTCAAACTTGTGCTGATGGGAGTTGCTATGTTGGGGAGTTCAAGTCTGGGGTTAAACATGGGCTTGGCTACTACCATTTCAGGTATGAAAATAAATTCCCGGCTCTTCCTTCTTTGGGTTTAATTTCTTGAATTCAAGTTCATTTTGGTTTCCTTTTAAAGCTTTACCATGGAATATCTGATTGATTAAGAAAATGGCACTGTGGTCTTATATTCCTTAGATGTATTGGTTTTTTGTTGATCTCCAGGAAAACCCAGAAATTAGTGAGATTTTCTGTTTGATTATTAATATAAAATTTTCCTTTTTCTACTTTCAGAATTATGCTGAGCTGAGTAATTTGAGTATATCCAGCTCATTTCTGTTGAATTTCACCTTCTTCAAAAACTTTCTAAAATTGATTTTGTATTTTTCTTATTCAATAAGAAAGAAGTATTGATTTAGCATTTAAATCTTCACCCAGAAATACGGTTGATGCTGACCTCATGATTAGTTTGTGGATCCTTCACTGTTTTTGGATTCAACCAATAAAAGCTTACGGAGAAACTTAATTTCCTTTTATGAATCTTTAATGCTTTTGCTTATGTTATTCGCTTTGGTCTCATTTATTAGGGAAGAACGAAGATTAGTTTGATCTTTCTGTATTTAGGTCAATCATTTGTATTCAATCAAAAGAGGTCTCATCATAATAATCGGTGTTGTAGGAACGGAGATAAATATGCCGGAGAGTATTTCGGAGACAAAATGCATGGATTTGGCGTTTATCACTTCGCTAACGGGCACTGTTACGAAGGATCATGGCACGAAGGTCGTAAACAAGGGTACGGAATGTATACTTTCCGGAGTGGTGACACCAGATGCGGCGAGTGGGATTCCGGCACCCTTAAAACACCTTTACCCCAACTAACCGATGCAGTCCTTCGAGCAGTTGAGGTATTTTTCTTTAAAACTCATGTACCTTCCTACTTAATATGCCATAAATTCCAATTCACTGATAATTTCCGGGTTTGCAGGCTGCTAGAAAAACAGCTGTGAATGCTGTTCATCTTCGCCGGGTCGATGATCAAGTAAAAAAGGCTGTTTTGGCTGCAAATAGAGCTGCAACGGCTGCTAGGGTTGCCGCAGTAAGAGCGGTTCAGAACCAGATGGATACCAAATTTTGTGATATAGACGTATAAGACAATAGCTTTGCTGGAAATTGTAGATGTTTTCTATGTAGTTTGAAGATGTAACCCTGGTGAGCAAAAAGAAAAAGAAGCTCATTGGAGGTTTGAGAGATTTATGTTGAAGGGTTGTACATTGATCACAAAATGTAACTTGTATATACTCTTTGTATATCAATGGAAAATCAGATTTCAACTTACATCTTCTTGGTTGACTTTCTTTTTTATGATAAAAGTGGATGAACTAAAAGTAGTTAAAGAAGTGAACATCTTTATATGCAAGTTTCAGACATCATCATGTCTTCTTTTAGTAGGTGGTCGGAAAGAACAATGACGGTTACAAAACAAGCCACAAATCTCTTTGGGGATAATCCTTTTTACACTTGTAACTGTTTCAGATTATAAAATTCGTATGTTAGAAGGCATTTGCCATGTACAACATAAGGTGCTCCATACCATGGGAACAAGATGACAACTCAAAACCTAAAAATAAAACTAAATAAATCAAATAAATCCAATCTACTAACTCTTCGTGTTTGTTTATAAAAGAAGAAAAGGGAAGCATGTGGTAGGATAATGTTTGGGATAAGACATGATTCCATATCTTGTAATAGCACATGAAGCGGCATGGTAGGGTTCTTGTCTTGGTTAAAAATCAATAAAAAAATCTTCAACTTTTCATGCATGCTACACCCACAGTCGCTCTTCTATCAAAATTCGAAAGGGTACAAAAGAAACTACTCTCTTTCTTTTTTCTTGCATCCGAACCCTAGATTTAAATTAATCATTACTTTTTTATTCTATAATAAATATTATGATTACATTTTATAATAATTAATTGATGATTTTTTAATTTCCTGTAATAATATATCCATGCTTTTCAACTGCTCCACGTAGACTTTTGACAAAGATATTGTGAGCTCAGTCTCTGTGACTGTTCAAAATAGCCATTCATCCATCCCCCACCATGCTACTCACCTAAGTCTAATGCCTAAATTATTTGATACTTTCATTTACAATCAAAAGAGAAACAAAATTTATAAATACGAGTTTTGAATCATAATTTTTTATTAATTTATTACTAACTATTATGTGAAAACTATAAAAGAAATCATTTAACAACAAAAGTATTATTAATTAATTATTAATTATTGTGATTGTATATTTTAATATTTAATAATAGTTATGATTTTTATAATATTTTATGAGAAAATGTAAGATTAAATCTAAAGTTGTCGTGTGTCACCATCTAATTGATCCGTCAATTAATTTTAATAGTCAATGTGGTCAAAGACAGAAACCATTAATGGAGGAGTTTAAATTTTTTTTTTATTAATAGTAGGAGCTTAATTGGGTGTGAATTTAGTGTAAGGCTCAATTTATATTTTTAGTTTCCTATTACAAATTTATATAAATAAAATAATATTAGAAGGCTAATGAGGCATTGGTATTATTGGCAAATATTGATTACTTAGGTCTTTGAGTACTTAGGTTGAAATTGCATATGTGGATCTTCGAACTCACCATGGGCTTTGTCAGGTCGGGCGGGAAAATTTGGATTGTGAGATCATTTTTTTTCTTTTTAAAATTAATATGTTTATAAAAGTCATATAAATTAATTTTTTTTCTTCTTGTTCTTTTTCCACTTCTTTGGTAGATTTTCTTCTAAAATATTTTCTTATTCCTATTAAATATTAAATATTTAGAACAAATAAATCTAAACCTTAAATACATAAAGGTGTTCACAAAGTCAACATAAAACTAGTAATTTTCTTCTAAAATATAAAAATCACTTAAATGCTTATTGTTGTAATGAGAATGTAACATATCAAATTTCCAAATACAAGATTTACAATAATCACACTAGCAACAATAATTTTTAAGATAGTGTTTCGAAAGTCACCTAATAATCAAATTTGGGTGCAATTGCTTTTAATTATAAAAATGTGGCATGTTTGGATAACCATTGTAATTGGTAGATCTCACCGAATTGGGTGTAAATAGAGCACCTAATTACAATTTTCAATTATTAAGGGAGTGAGAATTGGAGTAATTACACAAATATTACACCCAAATCCAATTTCAAAGATTATTTTTTTATACAAGTTATAAAATTATATTATAAGCATAACTTGTACGAGTGTTTAGAATGATTATGGTAAAAGTTCTTATATTATAAATCTTAAAAATATATTATAAAAATAATTTGTATATTTTATAAAGTTATAACAAAAATATAGTATTTAAATCCTAAAAAATTCTAAAGTTATAGCCAAAAGTTTGCTATAAAAATAATTTACATATTATAAAAGTTTTATAATATATTTATTTATAAAATTCATGGCCAAGCATGTACATAATTTTATTTATGTGTCCATGCTATATATTTTAAAAACAATATACTTATTCATAAAAATGTTATAGTATTTTTATCATAACATATTTATAAAAATAACATTTAAAAGTAATGATAAAAAATATATTATTTATAAGAAGTGTTATGAAAGTTTGAACAATTTATAATTTTTTTTATAAAGGTTAAATATTATAAATTTTATATGGTTTTGACTTAATTTACATATTATAAAAAGTATATAACTTAACACCGTCTTTCTCCAAATTAATTTTATATTAGTTTTTATAATTAAAGCCACAAACTATTTGAATTGTGAACCTAAATATTATAAGGTCGATGCTAATTATGCAAATAGAAATTATTTTCTTACACCAAATTGTGGTTTATGATATAATTTGAAAGAATGGTATCAGATACAAATACCATGGACAACTCGCAAACTCTTTAATTTTACACATTCAAGGCTACGAAATGTGGTTGAGAAGACATTTGTTGTTCTAAAAAAAATATTTCCCATATTAATAACATCACATTAGCATAATGTAAAAAAATGTGGATCGTACTAACATGTTACATATTTTATAACTTCAATCATAAATGTAATTGAGATGATCCATATACTTCAAAGAGTATATGGAAGAAAGAAATTGTGATAATCTTAATGATGCAAATCAAATTCAGGTGATGATGAATTCGGTCAAGGACTAAAAGATGATGATAAGAAACATGTAAAAATTAAAGATGAAATATTTCAACAAATATGCACTATAACAATTAAATAAAATTGCATATGGTGTTTATTTTTCTTCCTATTTTATTAGTAATCATATTATTATCTACTTTTTTAGATTAATATAATACATATGATTATTTTATTTTAATTTTGTTACTTGTTTAGAAATTATTTTTATCATATTAATATTTTATAGTAATTAATGTTTTTAAAAAATATAGATTATGTAACCGTGTAATTACAATTTGTACTACCAAACATGACATAGGAAATTACGATATACTTGCACTCTATCAACCAAACATATCTAGCAAATTACAATTCTATGAAATTACAAGAGAATGCAATTATTATCATAGTAATTATACTTTCATTCAATTGCTCTAGTGCCGTCCAAACAGACCCTAAATAAGAATGTCAAATTTCTAATCAATATTCAAGAAATTCAACATTATGAATATATTTAATCCTAATTTCTTCAAGAATTTGTATTAATCAACCTCTAAATCACGATGTTAGAAATCTCATACAAATCAATATCCCAAATCATTTAATAAATAAAAGACTAAATATTACATAAAAATCCTAATCAATCACAAGAAAAGCTACCATCCTAATTTTCTAGAGATTAATTAATGAAACTTGAAAAGAAAAAAAAATAATTATTACCAAATTAGATAGACCCACTTAAATGTTATTTGTTATAATCAAAGCTCAACCTGCAAAGGATTTACTAGTCTTTTTTGTTTCTTCCCTTGTGCAAATTGTACTAAAGATTTTTTTTAACAATATCGTTATGATTATATATCTGTTTTTTTATGCAATACTTAGAATTACTCAATTTCTCCCCAACCCATAAATATGAGGATAATGTGTTTCAACACACTCGGACCCTCGTCCTCCTGCATTAACAATAATACACATACCAATTAAATTAAGATTCAATGTGTAACACCCCAAATCCAGCTTAGACGTTATGGCCGAATCTGGCGATGTCATAGGGAATGGGATTTGAAATTGAATTTACCCAGTTAAAGCCGTTTCTGTTTATTAGCATCTATTTACCTCTCGTCAATTTCAAAAATAAATTTCTCATTAATTTTGATTCATTTAAAAACATATTCTGTAGCAGAAGCTTTTTAAAATGTGTTATTTATAGAAAATCATTTGCGTTTAGAAAAACGTTGTTTTAAAGGAAACCGAGATTTCATTGCAGTTCAAAAGTTCATGAAAATAGTTTAAGACCAAAATAAAGGTAAACAGTCCAAAAAGTCCAATTTACAACAAAATACTTTCAAAATAATAAAAATTAAATTAGTCCAATAACCGTATGGTCACCGTAAAGTCTTTCGCCGCATCGATCCGTCTAATTTTGGAGATTATCCTGTACAGATAAAATGAAAAGGGGTGAGTTTACATAAACTTAGTGTGTAATCCATACAAATCACATGCATACAGTCAATCACAACAAACAGTCAAATGCAGACTGGGTCTAAGCCCTTTTCAGTTTCAGTAGCAGTTCGGGCCTTAACCCATTTCAGTTTCAGTAACAGATATGCATAAGGGCCTAAGCACGTCCACGATATGATGTCGGATATACATTTATTAGTAAAAGAATCCTACCCAACTAGCCTCTACACACCATCTCCGTCCATCCCTACACTCCATGTGGGGTTTAAAAACGCCCACCCATCCCTACACTGCAAGTAGTACCGAATGCGGCACATAATCAGTAAATTGCAACTGAGCTGCCAGATATTAGGCTTAAGAGCCTTTCAGTACACTTCCTCAGAATATCAACATCTCAACCCAATGCAATGCAACATACATCATATGACATGCTAATACACATACAGTTCAATATTCATTCATATAATCATCATGCTCAGTACATATATAATACATACAATTCACGCATTTAGGGGTTTAAGTAGTGCTTATCGACCCTAAAGTAGGTTCGGATCGACTTGGGTGACCCGTGCAACCTTAGAACACATTTCGCTTAAATGAGCTCACACACCCATGTGGCCTGCCCGTGTGGGCCCACACGCCTAGATTGGCCTTGGCCCGTATGGATCACATGGCCTGGTCCAAATTCTCACACACCCGTGTGGACTACCTATGTGGACCCACACGGCCCAAATCAGTCTAGCCCGTGTGTCGCACACGGCCTATTTGGCCATCACACGGCTGTGTCTTGCGCGCACGGCCTAGCCTCGTCGATCACACGCCCATGTTATAACACACGACCTACCATATGGTTGACCACACGTCCGTGTGGAGTCGACAGTGGGGGTTTTTAGCTTTCACAGAAACCCTATTTTTTGTATTTTCGGGTACACACCTGGTACTATTTCGATGTAGAATCACTCCCAAGCAAACCAGCACCTAAAATCAATACTACAAACCTCCCAAGATCAGTCATAATTCTCGATTAAACCAAAATCACGAAATCGACAATATTTCAAATCGAACGTTTAACACTTACCCAACAACCCTGAACAATTCTGTCACGATTCTGATCGAGGAGAGCCCCTATCTTCTTGATTCACTGTTGCCAAGATAGATAATGAGTCTCCAAACGACAATTGGAAAACAAAATCACAAACAAAACCTTTACCTCCACTTACTGAACAACTAATCAGAGGGTGCTCTAAAAGGAGACAATTGAAAAGAAAATCCAAACGAAAGCAATCAAAACGAATGGGAAAAAAAAGGAGAATTTCGACAAAAGGGGAAGAATAGAACAATCGTCAAAAAGAAAATTGAGAGAAAAAAATTCGAAAAGAAAGAGAGAAAACCAAGAAGTGACTGACCACTAGCCCCCACTACTCAACCTCTTCAGAATTTTTGTTTGACCGAAACTCTCTCTCGATCAAACAAGCAAAAATAAACTCCCACGCTCGCACAGGAATTTGAACACAAAACCTTCAACAATTTGACACTCCCCTTAACCACCAGACCAACAAACCCATTCTGTTATAATTTCATCCACAATTAGCCTTAAACCCATTGAGCAAATGTATGGCTTAAATTAGAAAAAAATTCCAAAATTTGCCAAAAACATTACTTGAACTTGAAACCTCACACACACACCCAGAATACTTATCCACTAAAACAAATACACAATTGTGTCATTTTAACAAAACAAAATATAAATTTTGGGGCGTTACACAATGGTCAGAAAAAATAAATTGATACATAAACATTATGAAAAATAAATTTTGTTTTTAGAAAAAAAAAAAAACAAAATCCATGTACGCATATTTGAGTTCTATTATAGCAATATAGTAAATTAAATAATTATTTAGAAATATAAAGTAAAATTTTCATAAATTTGAAGAGTAACGTAGTATTGATTAATATGAAGCGGTAATTAAAATTTTTATCAAACGTTTATTTGATACAGGTTCAAATAATGTAGTTTTTCTCTCTCATTGATTTTGCCATATCAAATAGTAAGTTCATTATGCTTGTAACGTGTTTCAAACTCTATATGTAAAAAAAAAAAAAAAAAAATTGGGTCAAACTACCATGTGATGTTATATTGTATCCATGCATGTAAAATGGTAGGTAAGAGTGAAGCTAGAAAATTGCTTTAAGAATATCATAAACGATTATTGATTTTGGGGTCAAAAAGTAATTTTATTATCATATTAACTTATGACTTTATAAATTTTGAACAAATTATATAGTCATTTCACCATTTTGGGAAGGTGGAATTAATAAGAGATCGACATTGACAATCCAATGAATTAAAAAAAAATTCTAATCACTTTAATTCTTAACATTATGAAGATTCATTATTTATTATAATTTTATCTTAACGTCACTTTGTAATTAATTTATTACTTCATTTAAACTATTTATCATAAATCTCAAATGTATGTTTGTTTTATTGAAAATAATTTTTATGAAATATTTTGAAATCTACCAAACAATGTAAAATATTTTACATAGATTCATCTAAATACCAAAAATGTTAACTTTTTCTAAAAAAGTAAGTTATTTTTCAAAAAAATTTTTAAAAATCATTTTCAATAAAACAAAAAATTCTTAAAATTTTAATTTTCCAAGAAAATGAAAATGATCTCTATTTTCTAAAATCAATCAGAGCCTAAAAAGTTGATTTCACTGTTTTTACTAAAAATGCTTTATAAAACTAAAAATGATAAAAATAAAATTTTAAATTTTAAATGAATTGACTCCGTTTTTAATAGCTTTTTAAATATTTAATCTAATATTCTGATTTATGTAAATCTTATTTCTCATGTTTCTATGGTAGAAAATTGATATTAAACATATTATCATGTTTTAATTTTTATTTTATTAATTAAAACGAGATTTTCGGTTTTATAAAATGAAAATGAAAAATGAAAATAGAATATATTTTCAGTAAGCAAACGAAGCTTAAATTCTCTTTGTATGTTTTGTTTTTTAAGTAAAATGTAAGCTATCTAACACGACGGATTATTATTTTTAATTCCAATAGATTGTGGCAAGTTAATGACATGTGGCAATTTAAAATATTTTAAAATATAAAGTGATATATATAATGTGGATATTGAATTTATTTATGCTCTTTGTAATTTATATAGTCCTTGGACTTTTAGGTAGTAGAAATTAAGTACTTTTCGAGTGATGTGAATTGATTTCTTTTTAAATAAGTTGTGTGTTTATTTGTGGTTAATATAAAAATAGTGATAACGGTAAAATTAAATACAATAACGATATTGTAACGTATGACAAAAAAAAAATTAAAATATATATCGCACTAAAAGTTTTTAAACACCCATCTAAAAAGAATGCTGATTGAGAAAAAATTAAAAAGGAGAGCCTTAAATCTTAAAAGTATTTCCTTCCTCTATTGGACCAAAGTTACAAAGGTTTAAAGGATTAAAATATATAAATTATACCGAAATTTACCCATTAAAGGCCAAAAGGCCTTGGTGTTGCCTAGATTTTATATATAACTAAGCCAAAACCCCTTTTCTTTTTCCCTACAATTCATGTGGAGAAGGTGCCTTCTTCCCCACTTGTCTATATACTTTGCAATAAAGAAGAAAAAGAAAGTGAAGTAATTATGTAAAAATGGAAGGTGTTTTTGCTATGTCAATATAAAAGTAGGATGTTTTTCCATCCAACTTGCCTCATTTTTGTACTCAATTATTCAAAACTATATATAGACCAATATCCAAAGTAGCTTTAATGTCAAGATTTCTCACTCAAGAAAACATAGTGTGTATTGAATTATTGAGCTTGAAATTGGGAGAATCCCTCTAAAATTGAATTGCAGAATCTGCAAGCAAAGCTTGATGGAAGTAGCACTGTGGCAGGCACATCATGATAACCATGTAGGAAATTACAAATGACATAACCAAACCGACTTTGCTTTTTGTGTCTCCTTTTGTGCCATTTGCCAATTTTTGTTTAATCTCTTTAAGCTTAGTTGTTGGTATAATTTTAAGGTAAAAAAAACATTTTTATTCAATTCTTCACCCAACTTTTTCACAATAATAACAAATACTTATAAAATTGTTAAACAACTGATAAAGAGTGTTGGACCCATCTTTAAGATGTGAGATCCATCCTCTGGTTCAGTTTCCATGTAATTGTGTGGTGTTTATGTGAGTTGTACTTGAATGAGATAAAAAAAAGATAATATATGTTTTTTTTTTAAAAAGATAAATTATATTATTAGTCATTGAATTATGGATAAATTTTTATTAAATTATTTAACTGAAAAAAGTTACAATTTAATCACTAATTACTTAAAAAGTTTTCATATAAGTCATTAAGTTGTTAAAATCAATGTTATATGGCTTTTTCGTTCGCACTGTTTGCATCAATTGAAAGTTCTCTTTTCTCTTCTCTTCTACAATTCACTTTTTTCCCCATAAAACAGTTTTGAATATTACAAATTTGTGAACTAAAATTCAAACAATTTTTTTCTCTGATCTTCAACATTAACTGTCAAATCGACTTGGATTTAAGGTATATTATTTTACACGTTGATGGGTACTAATCCACCGTACCGATCGCCGAATCATCGCTTAGAGCTCATTAGCAGACCCTTTTTAAAAAAAAAAAACTTAATAGCGCAATGGATTAAATAAAAAATTTTAAATAGTTCAGTGATTAAATTATAATTTTATTAATTAAATGAAGAAAACAAAAACTTATGAATAATAATGTAATTTACTCTAAAAAATTATCTGGGGTTTGTACAAATTTATTCTTTTACTTAAATTTTACCATACGTGATCCTGTCCAAAATTATTTGAAGGTGGAATAAAAAGTTCATATTCTCTCTATCTTCCTTTGCTTGTAGTTTAATCAGTCATAATTGAACTAAGAAATGAACCCATTACAGGCAAGCTGGCACTGGCCAGTGGCATCCTTAATTTGCTAAGCTAGTTATCAGAATATAGAAATAAAAAAACTACCCCATCAATTATAATTTCAAGCATTCTTTTTTCTTTCCCCACCAGATTTTGTTTACCACCAAATCCAGTTTACTCTTATGAATAGCAGTAGGTCTAATTTTCCTAGGAAAACTTGCTTTTTTCCAAGAAGAGAAATTGTGGGTAGTGACCACTCTATATATTCCTTTTTGCTGACTAATTAGCAATTAACTGAAAACCAGTACATGGGAAAGTATTAATTTCTTTTTTATTTCAGTGATTTAATGCATACAAGGCAAATGAAAGAAGGAAAAAAAAAAAAAAAATGGTGTGTTGATGAAAAATGAAAAACCTAATATTGGCAACCTATATGCACTTACAAAAGAGTTATTGCTTCATTGATGTGCTTTTCCTGTTATTCTTATCAAAGAAAGAGTAAAAGATATAGAGTGGGGAAGAAAAGCTTAAATTTGAAGCAAATTGTAGCTTCAAAAAGCCATTGCAAAAAGATGGGTCCTAATGATTTTCATTTTGAAAGGGGGTTCTAAGTTGTAACTTGACATGGCAGACCAGAACTGATGGCCTTCAATGAGGATTGCCTGTTATGGATATTTATAATTACCTTTGATACAAAAGATAATGCTCCCTTTGTTTAAGGTAGAATTTTTAGCTATGAATAATTAGTCTCTAGCTAGGCCAAATAAGGAGAAGGAATGAAATTTCATATCTCTTTTGTTTCTTTTCCTTTTCTATTCTTTATTATTGAGATACAATAATCTAACCCTAACAAAAAAAAAAAAATAAAATAGTATATAATTTGAAAATTATTTACTAAAATAATACGAAATAAATGGTATCATCTCGTAGCTGACGCTAAATTATCTTTACTTATAATGATTGATTAGACCAGAATAAACCCTTGAAGAATCTTGTTGGCCACTGAAGTGATAGACCACAACATACCTCCTTAGTTGTCGGTCCATTCCTTACTCCAACCTTATTTTTTTTTCGAAAAACTACTTCCTCATGCCTTCTATAAACCCTCCTCATACATATTTTTAACCTAATTTCATCTTTCACAAATTCTTTTTTTCTTCATTATTTAAACTCAAACTCTATTTAAAATAACATTTCAGTTTCGATTTTGTTACTTTTCATTATATTTCAAGATTGGTCCATGAGATTGCTCACAATTTTATCCATTAGTCTCTAGATGATGTTTTACTCTTTTCATTATACATTTTCTTTTTCTTATAACCTATAACACACCCATTTTTCTTGATGAAATCTATACACATGTTTTGATAATATATATATATAGTATCACTTTATTTGAAATATTTAACAATATTCATTTTCACTTTAGGTCAAGATTCACCATTATTGATTTTTTTTAAATGAAATCATTATTGATTATTTGCAACAATTTTTCTAAATACATGAATTCTGGTCAAGTCTAATCATTAATGAATTTTGTTTTAGAAGGACTACTACGCATAGTTTGGGTAAAGATTTTAGACGAATAGAATTTGAATGTGACAATGCTTTGTTGGTTGAATCTCTTTTGGCTGGTAGTGTTGCTAGTAGTAAAATAGTAGAATTACAGTTGATTCATGAAATGATGCACCAAGAATGAGAAATTCGATTACGACATGTGTCGAGATCTCAGAATGAGGCTACAGATTGCTTGGCCAAAATAGCCACTCATCTTGCTAGTTTACAATTATTAATTTCTTGTTCCTCCAGATGCAGTGATGGACATTTTGTTAGAGGATCATAATAAAACTTTGGTATTGTAATGAAACCAGTGGTTGTAATTGCATAAGTTACTGGTTATTTTTTATCAAAAAAATTTAGTCCGATACATTTAAGATTATATTTTTGGAAGGTTTACAGTTCAGAAATTTAGGTGTTGTTTGTTAATTTGAAATTTTAAGTATTGAAAATTTAAGTTATAGAATCTGTTTGATGTTTTATTTAAAATTGATTACAAAAATAATTAAATTGTTTTTATTGGATGTTTTCCTACTTTTTATAGAAAAAAATTCTATTAAATTATTTTTATTTTGGATTAGGTAAAATATTAAATTATTTAACATATTAAATTTCAATCGATATAATTTTTCAACAGTTTGTCAAGCAATACCGTACTTTTAACTCTCCTATAATTAAAAGTTTTACATGAAAAGAAGTCATGATTGTTTTAAAGAAAACTAGTAAGTAATAAATTAAAAAATTGATCCCTATGAATTTGTTATAGTCACCTTTAGGAGACATATTAGGTTTAGAGATAGACTCAAATGCCCTTGGATTTTCACAAAATGAAAGTAAAACTTAAGGAGTGTCGAAACTTGTGTTTCGAGAAATTCTCTGATTCTTAAATCGATTTAAATCTTAATAATGAAAAAAAGGTTGAGATATGAGACTGAAGATAATGAAAACGGAAATCTTTGTGAAAAAATTAATATACGTACCTTATACTTAATCCCCAAAGCTGCTTTCTTATTCGTTGATCTACAAATATTTAACATCAAGAGTTAGTAGTTGATTGGCATGATATAACAAAATTATTTAAAAAAAACTCATAAAAGTAATAATTAATGGCTAGTTCAGCAATGTTTTTAAAAAGTATTTTTGGGATAAAAAATGCATTTGAGAAAGAGCTTAAATTTTTTACTTCTGCATTTGATACCAATTTTGACGTTTGAAAAAATGTATTTTCTCTTAAAAAAGTATTGTTTAAAAATACGTTTATATCAAAAGTATTTCTTAAAAATATTACTAAACTAACCCTAAATCTCATTTTCAAAAAACAAAAGTGAAAAAGCTTAAATCCAAATCATAATTATTAGGCACAAACACAAAGAGGCACCTTAAATTGACTTTTTATTTGTTTTATTTGCATACCCATATTTTGTTTTTGGCAATTTGGTTGGGGATTTAAATGACACACAACACATCTGAAAAAGGCAAGCAAAGAGTTGTTTTGAATCCTAAGAAAGTCCCATTTAACTGATGTGAGATGTTTAGGGTTAGCACCCACTACCTCCCCTTCCTTTATTTGTCATTCTCTTTCTACTAAAGTTCATTTTTTAAAAGAAAAAATTAGCACCGATTTTAAATTTTTTATAAAAATTAAAATTGAATTATAAATTTTGAGATATATAAATATAATTTTTATTATATATTACTTTTAAAAGGATTAAATAATTTTTTATTCTTTAAAAGACCAGAATGTAATTTTATAATATATTAATTTATAATTTAGGATTAAATTAATTTTTTTTCTATTTTTGAGTACCAAAATACCTTCCTACCCTAAAAAACTATTTTCACATATCTTATAAAAAGCAAAGTAAAAAAAAAAAGAGAAACAATTTATGCATGAAACATAGAGAGTATATAAGGTAGTAATTATTGAAGCTGTGAACTGGTTTAGTCACCTAATCCAAGCTTCTTTATTGACTTTTTCAGTCCAAAAAAAAAAAGAAAGAATAAATTTGGGTGTAAATAAAGTAAGGGTTTGTTGATGAATGGTGAGGTGGTCGGTGAGAAACAAATTCTTTTAATTTTCGATCTGTATGTGAATTGAGTTTTAGTTTAATTGGTATGGACATTATTATCAATATAAGAGGATGTGAGTTCAAGTGCATTAAAATATATTATCCTCCTATTTATGAGTTGAGAATGACTATAGATAAATCTAAATATTGTGCCAAAAAGAATAAAAATAATCAAAACTTATTGTACAGACCCATTTCCCCGGGCCCAACAACAAACCCAGACCCAAATAAAAAACCCTCATCCCAATACACCCAATGGCCCAATGGCCCAAAATCCAAATTAGGGTTCTGGGAACCCTAATCCCCCTAGCGCCGCAACAATTGAATGGCCAGCGGCCATTCATCTTCTGCCTCTGACCAACCACCAACCCTTCACCTGCTCTACCCACCGCCCACCTACCCTCTGACCACCGTCGCCTCGCCCATGCCCTGCAAAAGAGAACCAGCACACAAACAGAAGCAATAGAGAGCAGAGGAGAATACAAATTTTTTTTTGTAAGGCTATAAAAGCCGATTAACAAGATTTGTAAAGGACCCTTTTTTTTTTCCTTTTTTCGATTAACAAGAAAGAAAGAAACAGATCAAAGCATCAAAAAAAAAAAAAAGAGATTCGGCTAAAAAAGAACTATCAGATTCAATAGAAAAGGTTTGATTTAGTTTTTTGGTATATTGATTTATCATTTACTATTCTTTTTTCTTCATATATATTTTAAAAAAAAGATAAAAACAAAAAACGGAAAAATCAGAAGGAAAAGAGGATCGAACCCATACCTGAGTCGTCGGGGCGCGTCGTCGGAGCCTCGTCTCCACCGTTGAAGTCAGATCGAAGGTAAGGAAAAGGGGGGTTTCTCCTCTGGGGCTTTTGAGGCTTCAAAGGAGTTCCAACGGAAGGCCAAAAGGCCTGGTTTTGGGCATCACCGGCCACCCACACGGTGGTGGCACGGTGGTGCGAAGGGAGGCCAAACGTCGGAGAAAAAAGGGGAGAAAGGAGAGAAATTTTCTTTTTTTTAAACAGGCAGCAGTAAATGAAAGCAAATAAAAAAAACGATTTTATAAAGAAATGAAAACGACGTCGTTTCAATGGGGGGGTTCAGCGCCAAAACGGCGCCGTTTTGTGGCGATCCGCGGGCAACCCGACCCGCTCCTTTGGGTCCGCGTGTTTTGTCCCCAAAAAGGGGTATTTGTGGTATGATCCTTTCCATTTTCCGATTTCGCAGATGAAGTCTCTGTTATTTTCAATTTAGTCCCCAAATTCTATTTCGATTTCATTTCGGCCCTTATGCTTTGCTGGCGTTTCGGAAGGAATGGGCTATTATCCATTTTGGCCCCTCCTTCTTTTCACGAACTACAGATGAGCCCTTTTTTATTTATTTCAAATTGACTCCAAATTTTGTTTTAAATCCGATTTACCCTTCTTTATTTTAACGATTTTTTTTATTTTTATTCACCTTATCATTGTTATATTATATCACCATCATTAATATTATCATCATATATTATCATAATCATGCTATTTAACATCATCATTATTATCCTCTCAATTTTTAGTCCTTGCCTTATTATTTTCTTTATTTTAACTACCTCATTGTCATTCTTGTTTGTACATATCTATTATATATATATATATATATATATATGTATATATATACATTCCATTATTATTTTGTTTATTAGTTGTTATCATTACCATTCATTATTATTCTTATTATCATCATTTTCATTATTATTATTACTAATATTTTATCAATGTATTCTTACTATTGCCTACTATTATTATTTTTGTCATTTTTGTTTATATTATTATTATTATTATTATTATTATTATTATTTTTATTTGATTGTATTTAGTATTATTGATACTATACTATATTTACCATTACTACATTTATTGTTAATATTAATATTACGATTACTATTATCATATTTATTCTTGTATTCAATTATTAATTTACTTTATTTTACCTTACTCACTCATTTGTTTTTTATATACATATATATATTATCTCCGTTATCATTATTGGCATTATATTATCATATATAAATACTATTATTATTATTATTATTATTATTATTATTATTATTATTATTATTATTATCGCTATTATTTGTTATTTCTATTGTTAGTTATTGTTTTCCCATACCAAATCCATGGACATATTTTATTTGTTATTGTGTTCATTTTATTCTTTATTATTACCATTATATAACATCTTTATTATCATTTGTTTAATATTGTTATCCATCATCACTGTCATCATTATTGTTATCAATCATCCTTTATTTGCATTATTATTGCTGTTGCAATTTTTCAATAATCTCGCTAAGTAAAAATGCATTTTGTGAAATCGTCCTATTCTATCTAAAGATTCTTAAAGCAAAGCAATGTTTCGTATTTAAAAATTCGGGAAATAGTGCCCTAACGTGCTGGGTTGCGATTTTCCGTTTAACTAAATTACTTAACATCCCTTCTACCAAGTTTTGCAAATCACGAGACGACTTTGATTACGAGAGATTAAAACATCGTGTCCTAACGAGCTGGATGTGATGTATATATCTTTTCGGGACAAAGAAATCTCAAGTTTAGACTCAAGCCTTTTCCTAGAATTAATCCAATACGATGCATTTTGAAAAAATCGCTACATTCTATTCAAAGATTTTTAAAATAAAGGCAATGTTTTATATTTAGGAATTCGGGAAATAGTGCCCTAACGTGCTGGGTTGCGATTTTTCGTTTGACTAAATCACTAAACATTCTTTTGACAAACTTCGTAAAATTATGAGATAGCTTTGATTGCGAAGGTTAGAAATATCATATCCTAACGTGCTGGACGTGATGTTCGTACCCTCTCGGAACAAAGATATCTCAAAAATCCTAATACCTTTTAAAAGACCCGTGTTTTAAAACCTTTTCAAACTTCCGACATTAAGACATTAATTAATCATTTTGGTACCAATTTTGGGCGTATCGAGGGTGCTAACCCTTCCTCGTATGTAATCGACTCCGAACCCGATTTTCAAAACTCGCAGACCAAAACACTGTTTTAGTAAAACAAAATGTTTTATTAAAATAAAGGTGAACCGATCACACCAAATAAAGGTCGGTGGCGACTCGCTTTTTTCCTATTTTCAAAACCAAGGTCGAACCCCATTTTGTCGTTTTCCAAAAAAAACGGTTACGACAGCTTGGCGACTCCACTGGGGATATATTTAGAGAGTCAAGCCATAAATTGATTATTTTCTGTCTTTTGTCGGAAGTTTGAAAGCTCAATTTGAAAATCACAATCTTTTATTACGTGTTGTTTCAATTTCGGCATTGCATTGCATGACCGTTGTGGTCACACCTTTAGGTGAGAGTGAGAAACTACTCCTTCGTGAGGTTTTCACCTCCGTGCAGGATAGTGGATCGCTTTCGGGATACATCCGTACCTATGTCTTCGTGAGATTTTCATCTCCGTGCAGCCATAGGGAAATGTATTCCCCGAATCGAACTTCGGTCTATATGAGCCTATAACGGGTGAAGATCGAGGAATCACTTTGGTTCAGTACCCTCCTAGAACCAAACCACATGTAGTAAACCCTAGGAGCCCACCTTAGGTACAACTATGTTAAACCCCTAGTGGTCATCCGGATAGGTACTCTATGTTGTTTACTTCTCCTGTGCTAACGTGTTTTGTTTTGTTTGTGATTGCATTGCATTGCATCACACCGCATCATCTTAGAAAGAAGGTGTTGATTCATATTCGATTGCTAAATAGAAGAGTTTATCATGAGGAAATGTGTTACTTGATAAAGTGGATTATAATACGGTCGTTCGAACATAGTCCAGGTGAACGATGAGAGAGGACTGATAACCCACAGAAGAATACAAGACTTTGCCTGAGGATTCAAGCCGACAAGGATTATTGAAGAGCCATCGTGTCTCCATTTTCTAAAAGAAGCTTATAAACATCGCGGAGGATAAGCGAGTGAAGAAGCACGGCCTGGACCAAGCAACAAGGAGCTAGAAGAGATATCCATTGAGAAAAGTTCACGGGGCACAACCATAACATCCGGATATGAAGAAGAGGATTGGTATTTTCACCTGGACTATAAGGATAAAGCCGTATATGCAGTCCGTTTTATGTAAAGAAGCGTATTTTCTAGAAAAATTCTTTTAATAAAATTGAATTCATAATCAACGCCTCTTTTTCTTTTTACATGCATTTGCATTGCATTTCATGCATTTGCATTGCATCATATCACATGCATTAAAATTTGTAGAAAGACCCTAATTAGGTGAAGTTATTTCAGTAACCTAGAAGACATGGATCAAAGAATGGAAAGGCTAGAACAAATGCAAAAGGAAATACAGGAGCAGATGCAAGAACGATTAATCAAGATACAACAAGATATGATAGAACGGATGCAAGAGTCCCAAAACAACATGATAAGCCAGTTGGCGCAACTATTGGCCAATGAACGGGGAAAGGGCGTCGCTACTAGCTCGGGAATAATGACGATCCTGCCACCTCCGGATTTACCCCATCAAATACCCAAGCACCACCGAAATATGTCCCCAAAGGACACCTTTTGTCATCGAGCCACATTGCTGTGTTGAGACCATAATGCGGCAAGACTTTCCATGGTTCGAGCACTAATCCGGAGAAGGTCCGCTAATCCTATAGTCCCGATCTTGATGAAATGGTTGAAATGGATAAGGCAAAAGCAAACCTTCCCAAACAACTCGAGGATCGTTGTAGATGGTTAGAAGAAAAGTTTAAGGAAATAAAGCAGCGACCATCGCTACGGGTAGACGCTAAAGACTTGAGCCTAGTCTCGGACCTCGTACTTCCGCCAAAGTTCAAGACCCAGATTTTGAAAAATACAATGGGACCGATTGCCCGGCGCACATCACAATGTTCATCGACGGATGGCGGGATATGTTAAAATGATCAACTGCTTATTCATTGTTTTCGGGATAGTTTGGCCGGGTGCGACCAAATGGTACAATCATTTCGGTAGTACCAGATCAAGTCGTGGAGGGACCTAGCAGCCTTCACGAAACAATACGACGCGTAGCCGATATAGCTCTGATCGAATCACGCTCCAAAATATGGAGAAAAAGCCAAGCGAAAGTTTGAGCAATATGCCCGGTGGTGGAGGAAGTAGCCACACAAGTTCAGCCACCCCTTTTAGAAAAAGAAACTACCATGCTCTTCATCAACACCCTGAAGGCTCCTTTCATAACCCATATGATAGGGAGTACCACTAAGAGCTTTGCCGACATGGTAATGGCAGGGGAAATGATCGAACATGCAATCAGATGCGGTAAGATTGAAGTAGGGGAAACCAGTAGAAGGCCTGTTCCTAGAAGAAAGGATGACGAGGTGAATAATACAAACGTGAGGGACCCAAATCAGCCTACTGAGTATCAAGGTTCATCAAGGAAAGAATCTCGCACAAGGAAAAACATTGAAAAACTCCAATTTACGTCAATCCCTATGACGTATAAGGAGTTGTATCAAAGTTTATTTGATGCACACGTTGTATCTCCCCAATATCCAAAACCGATGCAACCTCCATTCCCAAAATGGTATGACCCAAACGCTCAGTGTGAGTACCACGCGGGGATCACAGGCCATTCGATAGAAAATTGCCTCACTTTCAAGAAATTGGTGGAAAATCTCATCAACATGGGTATTGTGAAGTTCGATGGTAATTGAAACTGGGGGCAATGGTATACTCAAGAGAACCTAGAGGAATAAAAGCGAGGAAAAGAGCATCGCCTTTATGTACTTGAGAGTGTTTTGAACAATGAGGCTATGGAAGAAACATGTATTTTGAAGCTAATCTAGAGTAATGTGTAAAACACACTTGTTGCTTCAAGCACAGAAGCAATAAGATTTCTTTTGAAAAGTAGGCTTGTGTCCGAATTTTATTTCAATAAAATGCATCATTCTAAGTAAATATTTCCATTCTTTACATTTCATCTTGAATATTTTTCACTCATGACCATACCATACGAATAATCATCCTTAGGATCATTTATTCTTTGGATTTTACGCCACAATGGGCCCCAGATATTAATGACATGAGCAACATGCATTCTTGACTCTCTTTTAGTGAGATATGTATCTAGAGGATCTAAGGGCTTTGAAGATGACAAAGATTGCGACTTACTTCCCCAATGTAGATCCTACCTTATGAAGTGTCGCAGACGCTATGAGCTAACGAAGGAAATGAAGATGGAGCGTGACTCCCGTAGGAATAAGGCAAGACATTATCTATTTTTATGATCATGGCACGATCATATCAAGGCATGCCAAACTATTAAAACATGGGAGGCCAGGTTGGGTTTAAAGAAACACAGCCAATTCCTATATGTTGAAGCATGAATGTTATCAAGCCTTCTCCTCAAGAGCTGGAGCCAACATCGGTTCATACCCATGGCCTTTGATTACCTTGCCAAGAGGGTAAAGGTCGCTTCACATGTCAAAATTACAAAGTCAACAGGTTGTCAACTTTAACTTCAAATTCAAAAAAAAAAAAAAAAAAAAAAAAAAAAAAAAAAAAAAAAGAAAAAAAAAGAAGAAGTGTGGCAATGCGAGAAAGAAACGTGATGGTACAAATTTACGATCTGTTCAAAGATCGGACACCATATCATTCAAAGAATGGCGGCTAACCCATTCAAAATTTTTGAAAAACAATGAGACTTGTAAAGGTTGGCATAGAAGTTACCATTTACCTTCTAGGTTTCTTGAGCATTGGCGGGGCTTTCACCGGGGTATCCTTTCCATTGAAAAATTATTGAAAGATAAGATTCCTTTTCCCAAGCTTGAATTGAATTAGATGAAGCGAATGCCTCCAGAAGCTCGATTGAAAGTATTTAGCAAGGTCGAGCGTCCCCAAAAAATGGATGATATGGGCATGACAAAAGGGTTCGCTCAAGAGAATCACGGAAGAGGACCTAGCATTAAGAGATATTCTTCTTATCTAAAAGAACTCCAAAGAAAAAGTAAATGCCTTATCTGACAAAAAGGCCTATTCTAGGAAACATGAGGGTTAACCAAGATGGATGACAAGGACACGCTCAATTTGGTGAGTTGATTCAATAAAAGTTTTCAAAAAAAAAAAAAACAAAAAAGAGAAAAACGAAAAACAAGAAAAAGAAAAAAAGAGAGGCCAAGGCGAAAACCATGAAGGGCGCTTTGAGGCCAAAGGGTATTTGAGTTGAAAACCGAGAAGGGTAGCTCAAAATTTTGATCGAAAGTAGGGCATCTGATGGTCTTGCTACGATCGAAGAAGTATGTTACATCTTGGGGCATCGACAAAGTACTCTGGATCCCCTAAACACATATTAAGCTCAAAATGGTCCTCAAGAAGTTGGAACAGAGAAGCTCAAGCTGCGATATCTGGGGCACTTAGTTTCCATTTTACCCATTTTTGTTACTTGTGGTTATTTTATTCCTTTCAAAACCACCGATAAAATTCCTTCTTAATTACCTTTGTTAGCATTGATTAATTTATTTGTTTCGAGCTATGCTCCCAATCAATTTCCTTTTTGTCCATTGTTACAATCTTTTTCATGCATTTTGCATTGAAATAACGATTAGTGGACTAATAATACTTTCATAAAAGGAGTTTTGCATATTACTCTGGAAGTTTCTGAATAATACAAGGACCTGAAACAGGACTATTATTTAAGAACTCACTCAGCTCAAGGTTTGGAAATATTGGAGAAAGATGATTATCTCTTTGGACCTTTTATTGGTTGAACGAAATGACAATACATTTCGCGGTGATCGACCTTGACGGATAACGAGCAATGTCAACCAAAGAATGCAAAGGATCATTCTCGAGAAAAGAAAAATGATACTCTGCATTCATACACGTATCGAGCCTACACATCTGGTCATTACACGGTGAATGGTGTAACAGATCAAATTGATCCTATACCGGAGTTCTGACAGGATAGGTAGAAGAAACCAAATTCTCCTAAAGTTGCGGGAAGAGATACAAACTTTATGTCCCGGAGAGTTACATGGAAGAGACCACGAAATTACGGAGGGCAAACTTGTTGAGCATAATATGATCATTTTTGGGTTTTCTATCAAAGATAGGTGACGAGAAAGCATGATAGCATATCGGTGATAGAACATTAATGGACTACGAGCAATGATGACCCCAAGCATTTAAAAGGGATTATTTCATTTTGCATTCATATATCATTTCAAAGCACGTTTAGTTAGGAGCATTCGACTCATTGCGTGCCTAATCATCATAAAAGATCATTCTCATGACATTCTGCGTTCATGCAAGTGTCGTCCATAACACATGCAGTTAGGAGACTTTGAGTCGTTTGATCATAACATCCTCATCATTTGCATAAGCATAAGCACACAAAGTTAATTCTACAAGACAGGTTCCTCAAAGAATGGTGTAGCGATATTGAAGTTCAGATTTCGTTCCCTCAAGATGGTAGTGGGGCAGACTGAAGAATGAAGTCCTTCTGAAGATAGTAAGGAAACACATTGAAAAGTTCATTTTGTTCCCTCGGGATGGTAGTGGGTAGATGAAGATTGAAGTCTTCACGAAAATAGTAAGGAAGTAAATTGAAAAGCTCAATTCTTATTTCCTCGGCGATGGGTAGGATTGAGATCACAAATCCGTCTCCACGAGTTAACAATGAGGATAAATTCTTATTCTTTGAAGTTTCGATAGAAGATGGAGACTACGAATCTCTTCTCCTCAATTCTTATTTCCTCGCGTTCGGTGGATTAGGATTGAGATTACAAATCCCGTCTCCCTGAGTTAACAATGAGGATAAATTCTTATTCTTTGAAGTTTCGATAGAGAAGATGGAGACTACGAATCTCTTCTCCCTGAATTCTTATTTCCTCGACGTTCCAGTGGAGTAGGTTGAGATTACAAATCCCGTCTCCCTGAGTTAACAATGAGGATCAATCATTATTCTTTTGAAGTTTCGAAGAGAAGATGGAGATTACAAATCTCTTCTCACTGAATTCTTATTTCCTCGAAGTTCTAGTGGAGTAGGTTGAGATTACAAATCCCGTCTCCCGAGTTGACAATGAGGATCAATCATTATTCCTTTGAAGTTTGAAGAGAAGATGGAGATTACAAATCTCTTCTCACTTTGAATTCTTATTTCCTCGAAGTTCCGTGGAGTAGGTTGAGATTACAAATCCCGTCTCCCTGAGTTAACAATGAGGTTAAATCCTTAATTTTCTGAAGTTTCATAGAGAAGATGGAGACTACGAATCTCTTCTCCCTGAATTCTTATTTCCTCGAAGTTCTCGTGGAGTAAGAAGAAAATCGAAGAAATCAGTCTGGTGATCCTCGAGTTTGCTGGGATCAGATTGAAGAAAGCAGATTTGACCTTCCTGAAGTTGCAGGAAGCAGATCGAAGATATCAGTCTGGTGGTCCTTGAGTTTGCTGGGATCAGATTGAAGAAAGCAGATTTGACCTTCCTGAAGTTGCAGGAAGCAGATCGAAGATATCAGTCTGGTGGTCCTTGAGTTTGCAAGGATCAGGTTGAAGATAGCAGATTTGACCTTCCTGAAGTTGCAGGAAGCATATCGAAGATATCAGTCTGGTGGTCTTTGAATTTGCAAGGATCAGATTGAAGATAGCAGTTTTGACATTCCTGAATTTGCAAGAGCAGGTCGAAGATACAAGGCGCAACAGAATAAATTGAAACTACAAGTCCTATCTCACCAAAGCAACGGTGGAATGGAATCAAAACGACCAGATGCAGTGGACTGAATGGGGCTACCTAAAGAAAAGAGCACCAAAAGAAGTTAAGGCCCACTGAGACCGGGTAAAATGGGTCTTTCTTATGTCTTTGCTCTATTGCCGTTACACGACAACGAGCAAAGAGGGGCAGCTGTATAGACCCATTTCCCCGGGCCCAACAACAAACCCAGACCCAAATAAAAAACCCTCATCCCAATTCACCCAATGGCCCAATGGCCCAAAATCCAAATTAGGGTTCTGGGAACCCTAATCCCCCTAGTGCCGCAACAATTGAATGGCCAGCGGCCATTCATCTTCTGCCTCTGACCAACCACCAACCCTTCACCTGCTCTACCCACCGCCCACCTACCCTCTGACCACCGTCGCCTCGCCCATGCCCTGCAAAAGAGAACCAGCACACAAACAGAAGTAATAGAGAGCAGAGGAGAATACAAATTTTTTTT
Organism: Gossypium rotundifolium; assembly: GCA_025506655.1. Classification (NCBI taxonomy): domain Eukaryota; kingdom Viridiplantae; phylum Streptophyta; class Magnoliopsida; order Malvales; family Malvaceae; genus Gossypium; species Gossypium rotundifolium. The sequence continues at coordinate 193,383,468 of CP106727.1, forward strand.
TTGTAAGGCTATAAAAGCCGATTAACAAGATTTGTAAAGGACCCTTTCTTTTTCTTTTTTTCGATTAACAAGAAAGAAAAGCAGATCAAAGCATCAAAAAAAAAAGAGATTCGGCTAAAAAGAACTATCGATTCAATAGAAAAGGTTTGATTTAGTTTTTTGGTATATTGATTTATCATTTACTATTCTTTTTTCTTCATATATATTTTAAAAAAAGATAAAACAAAAACGGAAAATCGGAAGGAAAGAGGATCGAACCCATACCGAGTCGTCAAGGCGTCGTGAACCTCGTCTCCACCGTTGAAGTCGGATCGAAGGTAAGGAAAGGGGTTTCTCCTCCGGGGCTTTGAGGCTTCAAAGGAGTTCAACGGAAGGCCAAAAGGCACAGTTTTGGGCATCACCGCCACCCACACGGTGGTGGTACGGTGGTCTGAAAGGAGGCCAAACGTCGGAGAAAAAGGGAGAAAGGAGAGAAATTTTTTTTTTTAAAAAAGCAAAGATAAATGAAAGGAAATAAAAAACGATTTTATAAAGAAATGAAAACGACGTCGTTTCAATGGGGGTTCAGTAGCAAAGCGGCGCGCGATTACATGGCGATCCATGGGCGACCGACCCGCTCCTTTGGGTCGCGTGTTTTGTCCCCAAAAGGGGTATTTGTGGTATGATCCTTTCCATTTTCCGATTTGCAGATGAAGTCTCTGTTATTTTTCAATTTAGTCCCCAAATTCTATTTCGATTTCATTTTTACCCTTATCTTTGTTGCTGCGTTTGGAAGGAATGGGCTATTATCCATTTTGGCCCTCCTTCTTTTCACGAACTCTGAGATGAGCCCTTTTTATTTATTTCAAATTGACTCCAAATTTTGTTTTAAATCCGATTTACCCTTCTTTATTTTAACGATTTTTTTTTTTTTTATTCACCTTATCATTGTTATATTATATCACCATCATTAATATTATCATCATATATTATCATAATCATGCTATTTAACATCATCACTATTATCCTCTCAATTTTTATTCCTTGCCTTATTATTTTCTTTATTTTAACTACCTCATTGTCATTCTTGTTTGTACATATCTATTATATATATATATATATATATATATATATGTATATATATACATTCCATTATTATTTTGTTTATTAGTTGTTATCATTACCATTCATTATTATTCTTATTATCATCATTTTCATTATTATTATTACTAATATTTTATCAATGTATTCTTACTATTGCCTACTATTATTATTTTTGTCATTTTTGTTATATTATTATTATTATTATTATTATTATTATTATTATTATTATTTTTATTTGATTGTATTTAGTATTATTGATACTATACTATATTTACCATTACTACATTTATTGTTAATATTAATATTACGATTACTATTATCATATTTATTACTATATTCAATTATTAATTTACTTTATTTTACCTTACTCACTCATTTGTTTTTTATATACATATATATATTATCTCCGTTATCATTATTGGCATTATATTATCATATATAAATACTATTATTATTATTATTATTATTATTATCGCTATTATTTGTTATTTCTATTGTTAGTTATTGTTTTCCCATACCAAATCCATGGACATATTTTATTTGTTATTGTGTTCATTTTATTCTTTATTATTACCATTATATAACATCTTTATTATCATTTGTTTAATATTGTTATCCATCATCACTGTCATCATTATTGTTATCAATCATCCTTTATTTGCATTATTATTGCTGTTGCAATTTTTCAATAATCTCGCTAAGTAAAAATGCATTTTGTGAAATCGTCCTATTCTATCTAAAGATTCTTAAAGCAAAGCAATGTTTCGTATTTAAAAATTCGGGAAATAGTGCCCTAACGTGCTGGGTTGCGATTTTCCGTTTAACTAAATTACTTAACATCCCTTCTACCAAGTTTTGCAAATCACGAGACGACTTTGATTACGAGAGATTAAAACATCGTGTCCTAACGAGCTGGATGTGATGTTTATATCTTTTCGGGACAAAGAAATCTCAAGTTTAGACTCAAGCCTTTTCCTAGAATTAATCCAATACGATGCATTTTGAAAAAATCGCTACATTCTATTCAAAGATTTTTAAAATAAAGGCAATGTTTTATATTTAGGAATTCGGGAAATAGTGCCCTAACGTCTTTTGGTTGCGATTTTTCGTTTGACTAAATCACTAAACATTCTTTTGACAAACTTCGTAAAATTATGAGATAGCTTTGATTGCGAAGGTTAGAAATATCATATCCTAACGTGCTGGACGTGATGTTCGTACCCTCTCGGAACAAAGATATCTCAAAAATCCTAATACCTTTTAAAAGACCCGTGTTTTAAAACCTTTTCAAACTTCCGACATTAAGACATTAATTAATCACTTTGGTACCAATTTTGGGCGTATCGAGGGTGCTAACCCTTCCTCGTGCGTAACCGACTCCCGAACCCGATTTTCAAAACTCCGCAGACCAAAAACACTGTTTTAGTAAAACAAAATGTTTTATTAAAATAAAGGTGAACCGATCACACCAAATAAAGGTCGGTGGCGACTCCCGTTTTATCCCTATTTTCAAAACCAAGGTCGAACCCCATTTTGTCGTTTTCCAAAAATGGTTACGACACTTATAATAAAATTAATTGGCGACAATAGAGGATTCCTACAAAAATCAGATGTTGATTAATTTTATTTTATTTTACTTTTCTTTTGCCAAATGAGCTGGTTTGTAGAAGAGATATAAGCTAAGCTGTCAAACCATTATAATTTATAAAAGTCATTAAAAGGATAAATTTTAATTAATTAATTACTTAATACCTTTTTTTTTATGTGCGTGGTAAAGTATATTGGACCCCCTATAATTTTTAGGTTTGTTTACATTAATTTGTGTAGGTGCGGCACTTGTTTAACATTTAAGTTATATAATTTATATAGGGATACATTTACTTTACTATAAAATTACAATATCATTAATATTTTTATAATTGTATCATTGAATATATTAATATAATTGTACTTGTTGCGTATATAAATTTTGAATTACTTTACTATTTTGAGTAGTAGACTTATTAACTGAATTGAGTTCATTCATATATAAGATCAAGGTTTAATCTGTAAGTTTACTTGTGTGGTAGTAAAATGTATGATTTTGAACTTATAGATGAAAGTTTCTTTTTATATGAAATAAATTAGGGGTGAGCATTCGATCCAATTGAATTGAATGAAAAATTTTGAGTTAATCGAGTTTTTAAATCCTATTTCATTGAGTCAAGTGAGATAGAATTTGAACCAAATCGAATATATTTGTTCGAGTTAAATTTAAGAAATGACAATGGTGTTGTTTATTTTTATATAATTTAAAAAAATATTTTTCTTTAAAAATTTCTTCCTGAATTCGTCATTGTAGGAATGGATGGTTTAATTTAAGAGTTTTTTTTAAGAAGAAGAAAAGAATTGATTTGGAGTTTATTTAAGGTTTTTTTTTTTCTTTTGAAGAAAAAATTTTGGCATTTGAGAATTGGGAGTTTCAAGTTTGAATTGGAGAAGAAAATGGACAATAAAATCTCGACTTTTGGGGAAATTGGGATGGTGGAGCTGGCCAAGCTTTGGGAAATTGGGAAAATCGCAGAGGGGCTTTGGAGAGGGGGAATAGGGTGGGTTTGGGATTTGAGGGAAATGAGCATTGTAAAAGGATTTGGGCTTTGAGTGTGGGGAATATAAATTTAAAATTTAAAATTATACAGTATGTATCTGATTTATTTAAGTTATTTAAATTCAAAAATTTAATATAGATAATTTATACCTTATGTTTGATATGAACATTAAATCCTTCTCCACTCAATCTAAACAAACGTGACCTTTTCGCCTTCCTTGGTTGCTTCCGGCGTGGTCCCTGTTTGGTTGACCGTCGCTAACCTTGCCTAAAACAATTACCCTCATCTTCTCCTTCCCTCATATCTCAGCCTCTCTTCTCTAAGCCCACCTTTCTTTTTCCGTTTTCCTCAAGTTTTTCTAGCGTTTCTGTAGTAGTAATGATGGCTTTGGGCCTTTCTGGTGGCTCCTTCTGCATGGGGGGTCTCTCAAGTCGTTGTACTCGTTTTTGGCTCCACCCTTCGGTGGTGGTTTTCTGGAGCTGCCCACGTTTAGTGGAATAGGATAGCAGAAGCAAGTCCATTATAATGGAGGCTAGGGCATAATGAGGCTCTACGCATCATGGCAGCTACTCCACCCTGATGGTTGAACACAAACGAATACCAGTGAGGGTTTCTGCCTTTGCTTTCTTTGAATAGACAATGACGGTTTGTTTCATGTGGAGTATGCTTTCCACAGGATTTGGTTTGTTGACCTTTGGGTCTTGACTTGTTCTGTCTGTACGGTTTGTATCAGACTTTATCTTATGTATGTTTTACATATGTTATCTTGTACTGAATGTACATTTGCTCCAGGCTTGATCATGATTTACTTTCCTTTTCTTTGTACCACACCCAAAAAAAAATCTAAACAAACGTGAATAAATTTTCTTTGTTCCCCGTTCAATTTTTTTATTTTCCTCGTGATGCATGATTTTCATATATATATATATATATATATATATGTTTTGTATTCAAATCAGACGGCGCCGGTGATGATTGATGACTAAAATCAAACATTCATATCATCACTAGGTCAGAAAGTTTCTTATTTGGTACGCCCAGAGAAAGATCGAAACCAAAAAAAAAAAAAAAGAGAACACCTTTAAATGAGCAAGCAGGCTTGTCCTTGGAATAACCTACTGTATCGGGCAATGGACATTGATGATAAAGAAATGAACTTTTGGCCCATTAGAGGCCCGTCAAAATTTCACCTCAAAAATACCTGGAAAAAAAGAAGAACCGGTCTTTCTCTTTGTTTGTTGGCAACAAGAGAAAACGAAGCTTCTCTTATCAGCCCTTTCTCAAATTTCAGGTTGGCTTCAAATCATTCATACTTTGATGGGTTAATATTGTTTTAAGTAATTTTCTTTTACGTAATCGGGATTTGCTGGTTTCTCAGGTTTTAGGGCTTTCGTTTTAGCTGATATAAAGTTCATTTTTTGGGGGGGGCTTTACGTGTGTCAAAATCAAATAGTTAGGAGAGAAGGAAATGGGTGGGCAAGAAGTTAAGCAGCTTGAAGAATGCTCAGTTTCCAAGTTAGTTCTCTCCTTTGATTGTTCCTCTAAATTTTACATTCTTCTTGTTAATCTATTCAACCTTGTTAGGTTTAGGGTATCAATTTGTGCTTCTATAGTATAAAATGATTCTTGTTATTTACTTATAGTTTGGTTTGAATTATCTTCTATAAAGAATTTGACTAGTTTAGAGTTGCACTGGCCAATAAATTGGGATTTATGTGAACCTCTCTATCAATGGCTCTAACCCTGGTTTTAGCAAGATTCAAGAGCGAGGATGTGCAATATACTAACTGCTGATTCCCGGTTGGGGGTTTTGTCTTTCTATTCTACGGAGAGCCTTGACAGTTTCACAAAATGAGGAGTGCCTGAACGGGCAAAACCATGACAAACTAAAGAGTTTGCGCGTGGTCTGACTTGAGCTCATGCCTTTGAATAGCCAAAAATGATTGTCTTTCAACTGCTCCTTACCCAAGAACACATGCTTGCTTGTGCCCACCACTAGAGTTACAGTAATATAGTTCTTTGCTTCTCTATTCAATACTTTTCGTGTCGATCTACCTTTGCAAATCTGGCATTTATGATCAACCTGAAACCTAAGTATCAAAAATCTTATTCTAATCGATCATGTGCAGGACTCTTAAGTCTAGTGATCAGATCAAACCCTCAAACCTGAAGTATAATGAACCAACCTTCTTTACTGAACATAGGCCTTCATATGCTTCTAAATAAGATTCTAAATTACAATTTTTCTTCTAAAGCATAATGTACAATGAAATTTCAAATTAGGGCACCAAAACTGTTATTAAGTAACCTTTTACAACCCTTGAAATTCTCTGGAAAGTAATGAAATGCACTTAGCTGAACTATGGGAAACATGAACAACACGATCTTTAGGTTCTGCAACTTTTAGGAGAGCCCAATTAAGTACCTGCGTAAAGCAAGCAATATATATATTGAATTCAGTATGACAGCTTATGGTGTTTTGGAGTAATTCGCAACTCATTGAATTGAACCATTGCTGATGATGTATGATTGCATGCACCTGTGTAAAGATAGCAATATGTATATTGAATTCTGGTTGCAGCCCTTTTTAAACCAATCCACTCGCCAACCATTTTGGTTCTGCTTTTGGATTTTTCAGCATATAGTATTTAACCTGAAATATGTGTCCGGATGAACAATGAACATACTACAATCCAATACATCGAGTTTCATCATCTATTTCCCTTCATGAAGTGAATCTCAATCTTCTCAGCAAGGTGGCTTGATCTACAGATTTATTTCCTTTGGTTATATGTTTGCCATTACATTAGATGTATTGTGACGAGTGTAACTGTTATATGTTTGCCATTACATTAGATGTATTGTAACGAGTGTAACTGTTGTGGAATATCTGCAGTGCATTGGGGACATGGGTGTTTTCAGTAGCAGGGGCTTTGCTAGCGATTCCGGTGGGGATAAAGCGGAAATCTTTAGCACCCCTTGTGTTCTTTGGCACAACCGGTACAATGCTCGATATCATCATGGGAATCAGTGCTTGCGAAAGGGAGCATGCAGAACGCCAGATGAAGCTATTAGAAGCCCAGAATTCCACAGCTGATGATTCATCATTTTCCGAGACGGGATCAGAATCGCATTCCTAAAATCTTAGGAAGGTCATTTACATTCAGTATCTTTGAGTGTTGCTTTCAAGCTGCCCTTCAAACTTTTCTTGGCTGTAAACAAGACGAAAATCGATTGCTGTTTCGGGGGTTGGTGGGTTTTCTCTATGATCTTCCTTTTGTTCATGCTCTTTGTCAATGAACCATTACAGTTGAATAAGAAGGTGGCGGTTTGTGTTGAATGTGGTCAGTTGATTTGGGTTTTTTGGCAGAGGTTCAGATAGATATGATGAAGAGCTTGAAAGCGAGCTCAAAGAGTTCCACCGATATTTCGAGCATTAAACTCCAACCATAAAAATGAAATTAATCACCAACTATGAACGTGAGTTTGATTTTGTTTGTCATCGAACTACAAAAACTTAATTTCGTCACTAATTCGATAAATTGTTAATAACGGAGGGAAGATGATGACGTGACTTTCTAAATTTGTACAATTACATTTTTGGTCTTCAATATTTATAAGTTTATCAATTTAGTCTTAATTCTAAATAATTCAACAAATTTGAACTTCTACATTTGCAAATTCTATTAATTTAGTCTTTAAACACATTCTTTTAGCTATATAGCAATTCTAACCAATCAAAAAATGATGTTGGTAAAAAATAATAAACTTTTAGGATGCTTTCATTTTAGTAATCCAAAATGAAATCCTTGCAATTTGTCACTCAACTTTTAGGGAGCTTTCATTTTAGTCACCCAACCGTTAAATCTCTAATGATAGTTAATTTGTATACACCATATCATGTTCACACTTTTTTTTGGTCACCCAAAAAATATATTTTTGGATCGAGGTAAAAAACATTAAGGATTAAAATGAAAAAGCGATAGAAACTAAAATAATACTTTAAAAATTGCCAAGTTGTACTTGTTTACCCCTTTGCCGAAAGCTCAAAATAATTTTTTCAATATTGAAAATTTTTATCCCTTGATATTGAGAATCGATTTGCTTTCATGATATTGAAATTAATTGAATTAATTAATTTAGTCTCCTTTTAAATCTTAAAATTTTATTTTGTGTTTCCAAATTAAAATCAATTCAAATAAATCATCTTTAATAATTTTATATGAAACCCAAATTTCTTTAGATTATATGATCTCAAGTCTTTCATACTAAGCTAAAAGCAAAGAAAAATCCTTACAATTAATTAAATTGATTAATTTTATATTCCATGTCAAACAAAACCCATAATTTTTCATCACTTCTTTACCCAAATGAAGAACTTGCAATTAATTTAATTAATTGCAATAATTTTCTTTGATTTTATCTTAGTATGAAATATTGGAGAATATATAATCAAAAGAAATTTAAATTTCGCAGAACAATTATTAAATACGAGTTATCAAGTTGATTTTATTAAGAATAATATGGAAACATAAAATAAAATTTTAAAATTTAGAAGGTGATTAATTTAATAACTTCAATATTACAATAACAAATCAATTAATATTATCAAGGGATAAATTTTTTTAACAATTTATTTACTGGATTTGTATGTTTTGGAAATTTAAAATTTAATATTGGAAAAAAATTTAAAATTTTCGCAATTGGATAAACCAATATAATTTGACAAGTTTCAGTGTTTTATTTTAGTTTCTATTTTTTCAGTTTAGTCCCTAATTTTTTTTTACCCCAATCAATACTTCAAAAACAAGATTTTTTTTTGTGACCAAAATGAAAGCGACCTAGAAGTTGGGTGACCAAATGAAAGTGTGAACATGATGTGGCATGTGCAGCTAACCAACATTAGAGATTTAACAGTTGGGTGACTAAAATGAAAGCGTCTTAAAAGTTAAGTGACGGAATTGTAAGGATTTCATTTTGGGCAACCAAAATGAAAATCCTTAAAAGTTGAGTGACCAACTAGGCAATTTACCCTGATTATAAAAAACCAAGGAAAAATAATAGCTTTTAATAAAAAATTAAAAAAAAGGTTAGGTGTAAAAAGAAGGTGATGAATGATGGTAAGGAGATGAGAAAATTTAGGTGAAAACAACAAAGAGGATTGAGAAATCCTATTAGCTTTTGGGGCTGAATAAATTTTGTAGTTATGGAGGTTTTAATTTGTTGGACTATTTAGAATTAATATTGAAATTGATAGAATGTATAAGTGTTATTGTACCAATTAAAAAAAGGTTACTTTACCATTTTCGAGATGATCAAAATAGAACTAATCAAAAATATTAGTGACAAAATTAAAAGTTTTATAGTTTATTGACCAAAAGCAATCGTTAATAGTTTTGTAATTTACCAAAAATAAAATTTGAGCGACTAAGTCCAATAAAAAACATAGAAATCTTGTTTATTTGTATGGTTATGTTTGTTTTATAGTTTATGAAGATTAATATATTTTCGATATTCATGCTATCCTTTCTAACATTTGTTAGATTTGTAAAATAAATCTAAAATAAAATTGAATAAATCGGATCATTAAGAATAAATCAAAAATAAAACTAAATGCGGAAGTGTACCTGAATCTATGAATTCCTTGAAGTTTTATCGGATATTGGGGATTTGATCATCCAAATTAGCACACAAAATATTCAGAGAATATCTTCTCTCTCTTCCCTAATGATGGGATATTAGAAAAAATATATTGTGTATAATTTTGGGACCATAACCCTAATATTTATAACATTGGCATATTAGTTCTAATCAAATTCTAATTAGCCCATCATTAATTAGTATTTGATTAGAACTCAATTACTAGAGTATCTACACATATTTGACCCATACTTTATTTAATAATTAAAGCCTAATAAAATTCTAACCAAATTAGATCACTTTAATTTGGGCTAACCTACCATGATAGTAAATAATAACATGTAATTACCTTTATTATATATGTGATGTCCATATTTTCCAACAATCTCCCACTTGGACCACATATATATACATTACTCTATAATTACATGTCATTATATAACCTTATGAGCTTAAAATTTTTCTATCATATCCAAAAGGTATTCCGAACAATCTCGTCCATTAATTATGTTAACATAGAACCAAGGCGATTTTCGTTACATATATCGTAATTAAATCCATCTATGATCACGTATATTAACACAACCAAATGACATAAATCAAGTATGGACATGTAGCATGTAAATTACATGCAATATGATCTAAACATGTCTATTTCCAACTGGTCCTCTTTAAACTTAAGTGAGGTCAGTTTCAAAACAATAAACAGAGTGAATAAACTGAATACTTCATTTCTGATAAAAAAATAACCAAATACATAAATGTATGAAAACAAATAAAATATAAACTTTCACTAAAACATGATATCCTCAAACAATGTAACACCCATATGAGCAGTGTGCTCATGAAAGACCTTGGGTGGTAAACCTTTTGTGAGCAGATCGGCTATCATAGAGTTTGTCCCAATGTGCTCTATGGATATTTGATCATTTTCACTCTTTCTTTTACAACTAGGAACTTTATGTCAATATGTTTTGACTTAGATGAACTCCTGTTGTTATTGGAATATAATAATTTTAGTGGCATTTCTACATTCTCCAAAATGCGCAGCCCTGTGACAAAGTTCCGCAACCATATTCCATGGTTTGATGGCTCATAGCATGCTACAAACTCTGCTACCATAGTGGATGAAGCTACAAGTGTCTGTTTGACACTTTTCCAAGATATAGCTCCTCCAGCTAACAGATATATATAGCTTGATGTAGATTTCCTACTATCTTGGCACCCAGCGAAATCAGAATCAGAATACCCTACGACCACCAAAAGATCTGATCTCCTATAAGTAAGCATGTAATCTTTTGTTCTCTGAAGATATCTCATAACCTTTTTGGTTGCTATCCAATGGTCTATACCAGGGTTGTTTAAATATCTGTCTAACATCCCAACAATGTACGCAATGTCCGGACGCATACGTACTTGAGCATACATTAAACTCCCAACAGCTAATGCATAAGGAATCTTTTGCATTTCCTGAATTTCAAGGCTACTTTTAGGGCATTGAGTAAGACTAAATTTGTCTCCTTTAGTGACAGGGGTGTCACCTGGTCTACAACTTTGCATGCCAAACATTTTGAGTACTTTATCGATATAGCTCTTTTGTGATAATCCAAGAATGCCTCGAGATTGATCTCGATGTATCTGAATTCCTAAAACAAAAGAGGCATCCTCAAGATCGTTCATCTCAACATGCTTAGATAAAAACTTCTTGGTTTCGTGCAATAAGCCTATATCATTAGCGGCAAACAAAATGTCATCAACATATAGAACCAGAAATATGTACTTACTCTCATTGAATTTGTGATACACACAACCATCAACAATATTCATCTCAAAATCAAACAAAACAATTATTTGATGAAACTTGTGGTAACATTGACGAGAAGCTTGTTTGAGTCCATAGATGGATTTTGTCAATTTGCAAACCATATTCTTTGAGTCTTCCGACTCAAAATTTTCTAGTTGCACCATATAAATTGTTTCTTCAATGTCGCCATTAAGAAACGCAGTCTTAACATCCATCTAATATAACTCAAGATCAAAATGAGCAACAAGTGCTATGATTATCCTGAAGGAGTCTTTCGATGAAACTGGAGAAAAAGTCTCTATAAAATCAATACCTTCTTTCTGAGTATATCCTTTAGCTACAAGATGCGCCATATACCTCTCCACATTTCCATTTGCATCCCTCTTGGTTTTAAATATCAAGTTACAACCAATTGGTTTTACACCTTCAGGTAATAGGACAAGTTCCCAAACTTTATTGTCTTGCATAGATTTGTACTAATCTTTCATGGCATCAATCCACTTTTGAGAATTAGAACTATTGATGGCTTGATGAAAGTTGATTGGATCATTTTCCATCATTCCATTATCATCCTCATGTTCTTGGAGAAATACAATATAATAATCTAGAATAGCATTTCTCATTTCTCTTGTGGTCCTCCTTAATGGCACTTGTTCTTAAGGTTGTTGAGTTTGTTCTTATGGAACAATTACCTCATTTTGAATTGGGAGTTGTTCAACATTGTCTTGTAGAGGTTCTAGATTCACTTCTTGATCAATGATAGGTATAAGAACCTGAACATCCTCAAAAGTGATAGTAGGAGTTGAGTTAGAATCCAATTCCTCCTCAAAAGCAATGTCTCTAACCTTATTTCTCCCCCAAACTCAACATCCTCAAAAAATGTTACAGTTCTCATTTCAAAAATATTCTTTATTATGGGATTATAAAATTTATAACCCCTTGATCACTTAGAATAACCAATAAAGGAGCTGCTTATTGTTTTGGAGTCCAATTTCTTTTCATGTGGTGTATATGGCCTTGCCTCAGCTGGACATCCCCAAATGTGAAAATGTTTTAGACTAGGCTTTTGACCTGTCCAAAGCTCTTAAGGTGTTTTTGCAACTACTTTATTGGTACTCTATTCATAATGTAAGCTGCTGTCTTTAATGCTTCTCCCTAGAGGGGACTCAAGTAAGGTAGAATGAGCAATCATGCTCATTACCGCATCCTTAAAAGTTCTATTTCGTCTTTCAGCTACACCATTCATACTAGGTGATCCTAGCATGGTGTAATGTGGAACAATACCACATTCCTCTAGGAATTTCCTAAATAGTTCTGGACATTGTTCACCTGAGCCATCATATCTACCGTAGTACTCACCACCACGATCAGATCTGAATTTTTAATCCTTTTGTTGAGTTGATTCTCAACTTCAGCTTTAAAAGCTTTGAACATGTCCAAAGACTGAGATTTCTTATGAATGAGATATAGGTACCCATAATGTGAGTAATCGTCTATGAATGTTATGAAATAGTGTTGACCATTCCAGGATGTCATAGGGAATGGACCACAAATATCTGTATGAATTAATTCTAAGACGTTTGAAGATCTGTTGGCACCCAATCTCTTGGTTTTGGTTTGTTTTCCCTTAATGCAATCGACACAGACATCAAAGTTTGTGAAGTCAAGGGACTCTAAAATACCATTAGACACGGCGTTCAGCTCTACCTTTTGATATATGACCTAAGCGCTTATGCCATAATGATGCTGAATTTTTCTTATTTAATTTGCATTTAATACCACGTGATTCCACATGCAAGGTTTCATTATAGGATGCAACTGTTTCTAGCAAATAAAGGTTGTCATAAGCATTTAAATAACCAGTTCCAATAACATTTGAATTTGAAGACAAATTAAATTGGCTTTTTTCCGAATGAAAATATCCAAATTTTTCCAACGAAGAAACAAAAACTAAATTCCATCTAAATGACGGTACAATAAAAGTGTCTTTTAAATCCAAATAAAAACCAGTTCCTAATAACAACCTAAAATGCCCAATCGTTTCCATTTCTATCGATTTTCCATCACCCACAAAGATGTGTCTTTCACCATCACTTAGCTTTTAGTAACTCAGGCAACCTTGCATAGAAACACTTATGTGAGTAGTAGCACCAAAATCTATCCACCAAGTGTTTCTAGGTACTGAAACTAAATTAATCTCAGAACAGACCAAATTAAGAATTCTACCTTTCTTTGCACGCCAAGCATGATATTTGGTACAATCTTTCTTTACGTGTCCTGACTTGTTACAAAAGAAACAACTCTCTGTAGCTTGTTGTTGTTTCTTTTGAGCTGGACCCTTAGCAGCTTCATTTTGATATTTTCTTTTCTTGCCATTATCTTTAGAGGCATTAGCCAAATGAGCACTTTCAGACTTATCATGCTTCAACCTTTCTTCCTCCTTGCACACAATGAGAAATGAGCTCATTTAGGGTCTATTTCTCCTTTTGACAGTTATAACTAATTTTAAATTGATTAAATTGTGCAGGAAGTGATACCAAAACCATACACTACACCAAAACAGGCTTTTAGCGGCGTTTTAATTAAAAATGCCGCAAATATTATACATTAGCGGTGTTTGCAAAAAGTTGAGCAATAGCGGCGTTTCTGTGCCAAACGCGCTAAAAAGGAGCAATAGCGGCGTTTTTTACCAAATGCCACTATAGATCCGAGCATTAGCGGCGCTTCTATAGAAACGCCGCTATAGATCTGAACAATAGCGGCGCTTCCCCAAAAATGCCGCTAAAAATCGAGCTTTTAGCGGCGCTTCCTTAAAAACAACGCTATAAATATGAGCAATAGCGGCACTTCCCCAAAAACACCGCTAAAGATCGAGCTTTTAGCGACGCTTCCTTAAAAAGTCACTATAAATCTGAGCATTAGTGGCGCTTCCCCAAAAACGCTGCTAAAGATCGAGCTTTTAGCGACGCTTTTCCTAAAACGCCACAAAAATCTATAAAAACTATTTTATTTAAAAATAAAATGGCGCCGTTTTGGTTTCAATATAAAAATTGAAAAAAAAACTCAGCATTACAAAACGCCACTAAAGGTATAACAATAGCAGCATTTGTTTAAAAAAAAAATTATTTTATTTCTAAACAAAACGACGCCATTTTGGTATCAATATAAAAATAAAATAGTGGCCTTTTTTGTTCATAAACGCCGCTAAATGTATAGAAATAGCAGCATTTTCGTTAAAAACGCCGCAAATAGCTATTTTATTCCAGAATATAACGGCGCCATTTTGGCATCAATATAAAAATTGAAAAAAAAAACTCAGCATTAATGTTTATTGTAACACCCTGAATTAGGGGTTATTTGTAATTTAATTAATTTCCCATGTGTACTTGAAGAAATTAATAATATGATTTTATTTGGCATATTTGAGGGTCCAAGAATAAACCCGAGCTAGGCCTGTCTTAGGGCTAAAAATTTATTTTTAAGTGTTAAAGGAGGGAAGCTAGGTGAGTTAGGGGTTAAGAAAATTTTTAAAAGGAACTTGACACAAGAAGATGGTTGGCTAAGTGGTTTCATGCGTGTTGAAGAAAAGGAGGGGGAGTGCAGGTCCCAAGTTCGAGTGACAGAGGAAGCATTTTTGCGTTTTGTGGTGATAAATTTGAGGAAGGAAGGCCTTAAAATTAATTGGGGAAGGTTCGTAGCATGAAAGTCCAGGTAGTAGGAGTGGTTTGGGGCGCCACTTGAGAGAGAGAGGTCTCGAGTTCGAGGAACGCATGGAACGTTTCTATTTTGGGCTTTTTGCGTTATAAGAAAAGGGCCAAGAGGAAGGTTTTATAAATAAATGAAAAGGGTATTTAACATGAAAGTCTAAAGGGGAGAATTGGCATAAGGCGTTGGAGGGAGGTGGAGGTTCGTGTTGAACCAAGGTGACAACAAATTCATGTTTATCTTTATTATTTTTTGTCTGACGTGGGTGAAGGAATTTGGTTGCACTTTGGACTCCCAAATTAATTTGGAAGGGAGCAGTTTTGCAATTTTATTTTCACTCAAATTGTTGAGTGTAGCTAGGAGATAAGAAGTAGATAAATTTTGATTAAATCCTTGATAATTGAGAGCTGAAATTATCAGCATAGAGGGGGAGGAATTGGCCAGCATTGGGACTCTTGGGGGGCTATTCAAAATTAATTTTTGTACAGCAGGTAGTGCCAAAAAAATTCCAGCAACTATTTCTTCTTCTTTTTCCTCTACTGCTGCCGAATTTCCCCTAGGAAATCCTTCAAAATTTTCCAACATTTTCCTCTTTTATTTAGCCGAAAACCACCATTGATTTCTCCTACTTATTTTCTTTTCTTTTCTTCCTCCATTAGTCGAATCCCCTTCTCCCTATTTTGTGAAGTCTTGGCCGAATATCAAAGCAAGGGTGGTCCCTTTTTAGTGTGTCTCAATCGGTCATAAAGGAAGGTACTCCGGGATTTTGGAAATAGTCACGTGAAGCCTCCATTCGTTAGCAATTTTGGTAAGTGATGGTAAGGATGTAGTAAACCATTTATTTGGTTTTTGAAAGGCAATTTTTATGATACTAATGATTGCCGATTATAGGGAAGTGAAGCGGAGTCGCAAATCGTGTGCTATAGTTGAACTCGAAGGCGTTTGGGTAAGGTTTCGGTTCAAATATTAATCCTTCGGATATATGTGGGTTTGGCCGAATGGTCAATAGCACTAACCTTTGTATTTGGCCGAATATAGGGACAGAAAAGCTAGGGTGGCCGATTGCCTCTTTGGGGATTTAGAGTTATCGTTAGAATCAGGTGTGTACATACACACTGTATAACTGATTAAAATGCTAATTGTTATGTATGCTAAATCTGACTTGTGTAGATTTGGGATTTAATACCATAATGGTATAAGCAAGGATTCAGGTAAGTCCTTGTCGTTATGACTCTCTTTATGATGCTTTTGGGAAGCATGACATATTATGACATATTTGGTATATGTGGTTATGGCTAATGGTAAACTCTATATGTATTGCTAAATGAGCATGTTGGCATGATTTCTATTAAAATATAAATTTTGGTTGATATGGGTTAAATGAGTGGAGGGAGAAGTAATATTCGTGTCGACGGACACCAGTGGTTTGGTACCACATTTTGTGACTACGGTCACGGAGGTTTGGCACCTCCGAGGTTTGGCACCTCATAGCGTCTAGTCCAGTGGTTTAGCACCACGATTGGGTTGGCCCCACGGATTATATTATGGGATCGGCGCGGTGATTTGGTATCACCGTGGGTTGGCCCCACCAGTGGTTTGGCACCACATTTAATGATGACTATCGTGACTTTAAGTCACCGGTGGTTTAGCACCACCGGTGGTTTGGTACCACCAGGCGTAGAAAGGTGTTTGGATGGCTAGGTTGGGTGCTATATTTAGTACATGTTTAATTGTTATAAATTGTGTATGTTGTTGCACTAAACCGGAAAAGGGTTACCTGAGTCTTGGTGACTCACCTTTTCTTTTAATATTTTTCGGTGACACGTAGATAGCGGATGAGGAGCTGGATGGACTCGAGGTGGCCATGCAAAGTGGAAATTAAATTTACTTTGAATTATTTTATTTTAGTTTTATTCTATTTGGGTTTTATTTATTTAAGTTGTAATAAGGCCTCCTAAGATTATTTTATTATTTTATCATTGGATGAATTATTTAAACTGTTTAATAACTTTAAAATGATTACACAAGTTTTCCTAAATTCAAACGAAAATGTTTTCTTTCGTACCACCGGGTACAATCACAAAATTGGTAACAACTTGACTTAAATTTTTTTTTAAATGAACTAAGTATTGTTTTCTTTATACACCTCAACTGTTTTAAAATAAGACAACATCTTTTACTCTAAATAATATCGGCTAAACAAAGGATTTCAAAATATTTTCATCTGTAACATACCAAATTTGGCCATAGTGTTTGGGCCGGGTTTGGGGTGTTACATTTATAATTTAGTGGTTCAATGATTTAGTGTTTAGGTTTTAGAGTGTATAGTGTTTAAGGTGTAGTGTTTATAGTTTAAGGGTTTAAGGTTTAAGATGTAGTGTGTAGTGTGTGTGGTGTATGGTATAGGGTTTAGGGTGTAGTGTTTACGGTTTAGTGGTTTAGTGGGTTTAGACAGGTTTAAAGTGTAGGGTTTAAGATTTAGTGTTTATGGTTTAGGGATTTAGTGTTGAGGGTTTAAGGTTTAAGGTTTATAAGTTTAAAAGGTTATGAGTTTAGGGTTTAGAGTTCAAGAGTTAAAGTTTAAGGTTTAGAGTCCATGATTTAAGGTTTAAGGGTTATTGGTTAGGGATTAGGGATTAAAGGATATGGGTTTAAGGTTTATGGGTTAGGTGTTAGGTGTTAGGGATTTACGGGTTAAGAGGACAGAGGTTAAGGTTTTGGAGTTAATCGGATAGGGGTTAGGGGTTTAGGGTATTTTGTGTGAAAAATATATGTTAACAATTTGAAATACTATTATTAAAATTAATTTAAAGTTTTTGGGTATATGACTAATTTGTTTATAATTTATATATTAAATAATTTCAAATTTTAAATAATTTTCAAGATTTCAAATTTATCTAATTCTTTTAAATATTATTTAAATTTTAAAAATTATTTATTTAAATGAAAAATTAAAATACTATTATTTAAAATAATTTTAAAGTTTTTGGGTATATAAATGATTGTTTTTTAATTTATATTGTTTTTATTTTATGTATTAAATAATTTTAATTTGTAAAGGCATTAGCGGCGTTTTGTTTAAAAAATGCCTCAAAAGATATGTTTTAAACAAAATGGTGCCGTTTTATTAGATTTTTAGTGGCGTTTGGGTAAAACGCCGCAATAGGTTTCCCTTTTAGCGGCGCTTCAAGTAAAAACACCGCAAATGTTAAATTACTTTGGGCAAAATGGTGTCATTTTTTTCTCTTGTTTTTTATCCACACCATAACACTTACAGTGTTTCCCATTTCGTTCTGCCTAGTTCATTTCCCCCCTTTTTCCTACTCCTAAATCCCTAAGTATTATCACCCCTTTTTCCCCCATTCGAAATCCAAAATCCCTAACGTAATAACCCCTTTTTCCCCAATTTCAAATCCCTAAAGTTCACCCTTCCTACTGGCCATTGATTTCCCATCTATAGAAAATCGGATTAACAAAGGCAAGGGTTTCAGAAGTTGGCTTTGGGGTTGAAGAAAACAGTTGAAGGTTAGTGTTAGGGCATTTACTAATATTTGTGTATTAGTATTAGTTTATGTTATTGATTTAGCCATTTTTTTCAAAAAAATATGTTTTGATCTTGATTATGAGTTTGATGCAAAATCAGGTGATAACCCCTTTTCTTTGATTCTTTGCGCCTTTGCTTGGAGGGTGCTGCAAAATCAGGTGATAACCCCCTTTCTTTTACTTGTTTTTTTTTTAAAGAACAACAACTTAATTAAACCTATTTGTTGTACTTGTATCAAGGGAAATATATATTTTTTAATAAGTTAGATATCCTAAATTTCCACCGTTGAAGACACTGTATAGGAGGTTTATTTTTTAACAAAAAAAAAAGAAATACGAAGAGGCAATAGTCTAAGAAAGTTGATGATCTTGGTATATACTTGTATAATTTTGTTAAAGTCAGCTGAAATTTCATGTTAAAAGAAGTTCTTGTGTTTTAAACTGTGAAAAAGAAGCAGGATTCTAAGAATACTTATTTCGGGTAGGGTTATGGTTTATATATATGGTTTAGTGGGTTGAGGTTGTTCATCCATTGAATTTGAGACTGATATTAATCGAAAGACTTAAACTTATGCCCTTTGTCACTTTATCTGTGATTTAGTGACAACTAGGGTTATATCATTGATATTGTGAATTGTGTATTAGTTTATACAAGAGTCTCTATTTTATGTAGAAGGTTTTGATGAATTTAAGAAAGAATAAAATAATAAGTATCATAACTCTAAAATATCTAATTTTTTGAATTTCTCTTCCTTATATTTGGAGGATGCTAGGATGTAATACATGAAGACTTGAAACAACATGCATGCTTTTTATTTGTATATGCATATCTAATTAGTGTTTGAGTAACTCGAACTTTAATCATTTGAAACAACTTGAAATGCAATCAATCTTGTTTAAGACCCAACATTTTACTTAAATTTTATGAGGTTAAGGAAATTTATTAAGGAAATTTGGGGAGATGCCATGAATTGAATAGAATCATGACACGAGATATTAAGTATTAAAATCTTTTATACTCTAAGGTTTACAAATACAAGAGTTTTTTTTTTAAATTTAATTACAATTCTAAGCAATTTTCCAAAATTTTGGAAGAAAAATTATTATAAAGTCCGAAATTCAATATTGTATTAGCGTATGAGAACCATCATAATAATATTGTAGTCTTGTTTTGGAATCATCCTACAATCTTTTTAGTAATTTTAATATTGTATTTAAGTCACCATGGTAATCTTCTTAGTAATCTTCTTAGTTTATATATTATTTAATTTTTTATTTTAATTAATTATGTTTTTTTCAGCATAGGTTCATGTTTAGCTTGGTAAAAAATGAGTGTTTATCTTTCTCGTGGTTGCAGGCTTCCATTTCTATAATTCTGCTGCAAATAGTAAGCAAGTGTTTAAAAAAAATATTTAACATTCACTTGTGAAAAAGGTATTACCCAATTAGGCAAAATACTTCCCCAAATTGATTACCCCATCAGGTATTTATTTATTTATTTTTAGCATTTTGTATGTCGTCCCCCAAATTTTATTTTTTTGATTCTCGGCATGGAGTTCTATTCCAATTTTGGTTGAGTTGATACATCGTCTTCCATCTGCTGTTTTTCATTCTGAACACTCATACAAGGAAAGGAAATTCAGTTTGTTGAGGTATTAATTTCTTATTCTAGTTTTCAAAATTTTCAAATGTTGTTATTGGCATGATAAAATAGTTTGCGATTCTTTCAATGCTATTCCAATGTCATGTTATTGGCATGTGCTTGCTGATACTAGCAAACCAATGAAAGTATAAAGTGAATTTGTTGTTGAATGTTTAGCATCTTAAAAATCATGCAAGCCTTCTGCTGTTTAATTCACAGAATTGTTTTCGTGCTGCAGATATTTGCTGATCTGAAAGCTCAAATTTTGGCTTCACAGGTAAGTTTGAAAGTGAGTAGAATTGAAGAGGACTTAGATCGACTACTGAATTGACTATTTTTCTTTCAGTCAAAGAATGTGAGTATTAATTTTTAGTAAATAACATTTTGTAATTAATCAATATTTGTTAATTCATATGTTGTTTGTATTTCAGTTACTGCTCCCTACTGCTCCTGCAACTGTTGGATTGGATTTGGTGGTAATAACTTAACAGGTATAAAATCATTATTATTCTTATTTATATTCATTTTACTGATTTATATTCATTTGCACCAATACTTGCACCAATATTGCTTAATCAAAGATATTCATTTATTTATACTTGTAAATACCCAATTTTGACCAGGCTAGTGTGAATAAAACACAAAAATAAAATTATAAACCAAAGTCCATCAATGTCCGTATTACAGAGCCCAATCCAAAAGCCCAATTCTTAAGCAAACTACCCAGTTACCGATTAGCCTAAACCTTTGACCCAAACACCCATGGCCTGATCTGTTAACCCATGACCCACCAGACTCTGGTGGCCCAAGATAGAATCGGCCCAAATGAGTTTCAGCCTAGGGTTTTTGAAACCCTGAGTGCCGCAGAAACTCTCGCGTCGCAGGCTCGAACGTCACGCTGCAATCACAGGAGCCCGATTGTCGCGCCTTCAGTCCGCCCCTTGTCATGCCACGATTCGCGCCGCAGTTAGCCGCCTTGCCACTGCCAGATTCGCCGCCTTCAACTTGCAAGAAAAGGAAAGACACAACAAACAAAATGGCAAAAATCCATGTATTTCCTTTTTTTATGTACTTTCGGGTTATAAAAACCCATCCAAAACCTCTAAAGAAAGAGAGATACACACACAAATCTGTACACGATTCAGAGAGAAAAAAAACAATAATACATAGAAATAAAAGCAGATTTGCGTAGAAGTGATTTTTTTATTTCTATTTATTTTTATTATTATTTTTACATATCGCATATATAACCACTGTTAAAAAAAAGTAAAAGGAAAGGGATTTACATGGGAGCAGCAAAACGGAGGAGGGCCTCCGGCCACCGACCAAGGAGACGCGTGTGGCGCGTGGATCGAGTCGGCAATAGGAGCTCAAGCGAGGGCAAGGGACGAGAGACGAGGCTCTCTCTCAAAGAATTTTCAGCGTTTTTTAAAACTTTAAAACTAAATATTTTTGTTTAGAAAATCGACTTTTATAAGCAAAAGTAATTCATTGCTTTTGACCACGCATGACCAGCGTTGACCCGATCCGAACAAAGGGTCCGCGTGTTTTTATTGAAAATGGGAAAATTACTCTTTTGATCCCTCCATTATTTTATTTAATTTAATTGTGTCCTATTAATTGATCTATTTTGTAAATCAACCCTATAAGCACGCTTATATTTCAATTTAATCCTTTTCTTTCCTCTTTTACATTTTTAAAATTTAATTAATAATTTATATATTATTTAATATATTATATTTTTAATTTTGTATATATAGTATTATACTATATTATTTTTAAAATTTTACTTGGTATAAATTTTATTTATAATACATATTTATTTTATTATTTTTATTAAATTATTATAAATGTAATTTTATTTAAAGTTATATTATTTATTCTTTTAACAATATATATTTTTTATATACACTATATATATTATTTTTATATTGCTACTATTATTATTTTATTTATAACTAACCCTAGTATTATTAGTATTATTACCATAATTTATTATGTTATTATTAATATTATTTATATTATTTTCATTACCATCATTTTTTATTTTGCTATTATTTTTATATTAACATATATTATTATTTTACTAATATTATTCTTATTGTACTAGTATTTCCTTTAGTTATTTTAGTTGTATCTTGTCTTGTTTATGTTAATGTACTATAATTGCTTTTAATATTTGTATTTGATAATGTATAAATGCAATATTGCCACATGGTTATGGTTTAAAATAAAAATATATTTTTACAAAGTCAATATTTTATTTAAAGGTTTTTTAAAATAAGGCAATGTTTTGATATTTAGAAATTCAGGAAATAGTGCCCAATCGTGCTGGGCTGCGATTTTTCGTTTGGCTAAATAACTAAATATCCTTTTAACAAGTTTTATAAATTATGAGATGATCTTAGTTACGAAGGTGTAAAAATATCATGTCCAATCGTGCTGGATGTGATGTTTATATTCTTTCGGATTGAAGAAATCTCAAATTTTAAATTAAAATTGCTCGAAGTTTTACAAATTATGAGGTAATCTTAGTTACGAGGTTTTTAAAAACATCGTGTCCAATCGTGCTGGATGTGATGTTTATATTCCTTCGGATCGAAGAAATCTCAAATTTTAAATCAAAATTACTCGATATTTTTATAAATTATGAGATGATTTTAGTTACGAGGGTTTAAAAAATATCGTGTTCAATCGTGCTGGATGTGATGTTTATAATCTTTCGGATCGAAGAACTTTCATATTTTAAATTAAATTGTTCGAAGTTTTTTTTAGAAATCATATTTTTAAATACTTTTAAGTTTCAAACATTTGGACATGATTTTATCGATTAGGTACCAATTTTTGGGCGTTATAAGGGTACTAAACCTTCCTCATACGTAACCGACTCCCGAACCCGTTTTCTGATTTTTCGTGGACCAAAATTAAATGTTTTAAATAAAACGTTTTACAAGGTGATCCAATCACACCTAAGTAAAAAGGGATTGGTGGCGACTCCCATTTTCATTTTTTAAAAGTCGATCCCCCATTTTCTAAACTCAATTTTTAAAATGGTTTCGACAATACTGATTTATACTGCTTAATTTTCCTTTTTATAATAAATGTGTCATTATCACACTGAATGTAGCCAAAGGCTTTAAAAGGATAAAAGATGCAATGTCATGAATGTTAGAATCATCACGAAAGAACCATTTTTGAGTGTTGCCCTTTTTAGATGAAACAAAATACAGGGCAGGCACAAATACAAATTTATGATGTACAGAAATCCAATCATGACTAGAACTAAGAAAAATGAACTGCATTTGGTAAATTCTAGTTAAAGAAATTCAACCATGTTCTTTGATGTCATAAAGGATTGAAAGCCACATTCACAGAGCATAGATCAAGAATATATATATAATGGCAAATAATGAGAGGCAATCAATCTAAGTTGCACTTTAATTTTGAATTAGAAGGAAGAGAATCAATCTAAGTTTGCATTGTTTCTAAGAACATTTGGCCAATTTAAAATGCAAGTAAACTAATTAATAGGTGAAACAATATCTACTTTTCTTTCTTAATGAATGCATCTTCTTGCCATTCTTCAACCCCATTTCCGTTCATGTTTGAGAACATTAAGGATGGTTTCTTTTCTTTTCTTCTTTTCCGACAACAACGCCTTTGGATATTTATATCCAAAGATAGTTATTATAATTTTCATCATTCATGTTAATGTTTTTTTTGTTTTCTATTTTTTTAATTTAAAGTATTAGTGAGTTAATATTGTTTGTATTTACATTGCATTTTGTTTCTTGGTGAGAGTGGAGTAGACCATCTTCTTGAAATTATTAAGGTACGTTATAGTTCAAAATTGTGATCGATATGATTATATCATGATGAATTTGTCCAAATTGTTGTTTATTGTCTCCGCTTGGTTGGTATATATGTTGTTTATTATCTCTTGTCTAAAAAAAGATTCAAAGTATATAGGCTGGAAACCTAACGTGTTGCCTTATATCTCATTGTAAGATATAACGGATCCTCTCCAGGTGTAACAATGCCACGTATGATGAATCTTAAAATTTTTTTGTCCAAATTGCTGTCCAAATTACTGTTTATTATATTATTTGAACTGCTATATATTTTGTTTAATATGTTGCTGTTTATTATATTGTTACAACTGGTATAATATTATTAATTTCTCTCCCTAATTGCTTTGGTTTAATTTCTCATTGAATTGAACAAACTGGATTTTCGTGTGATTCGGTAAAAAGGAAGTATACTGATCATCCTAAATAATAATAATTTTGAGCTTGCATGTATGTACAAGACAACAAATTATAACTATTGAAACACGCATCAGTGTAAGTCTAGCAAATCATTTTCCTAATTTTCAAATTTCATTGAAACAACAAATTCTTACCTTTTCAAAATTTTAAAATTCAATTCTAAATCGGTCGATAGTATTTTCATTAAAATGTATTGATATATAATTTACTTTTTAAAAATATCTTTTTCGAAATTTATAGCAAATATGATTGCATTATAGCTTGATAATTGTGATAATTATGAAAGAAATAATAGAATCTGATCACATTTTGTATTTACATTTTAAATTGTAATATTTAATTTCTCACATTTTTCGAATTAATTTTTATATTTAAAAACACTGTTTAACAAATACTATTTACAATAATATTATTTTTAATTTTAAAATACTATTTTAATATTTTTGTAAAACAATTTATAAATATTCTTTTAATTGTTCTAAAATAAAATTTTAACGTGTTAAAATACTTTGTAAAACACTATTTTCATTTCATATTTATTTTAAATTATGACTTCGTTTTAATTTTTAAATATTTAAATTTTAATTTCTTTAGTTTTTATTTAGTTTCTCTATTATTTTAATTTAATCTAAATAATAATAGCATTAAAAATATTTTAGTAAATTTTTAAAATTAAAAGTGGAATAAGCAAATAAAACATTTTTAAAAATGCTTGAAAGAAAGGCGATATATATTTTTATTTGCTTTATACGATAATAATAATAATAATAATAATAATAATATGATAATAATAATAATAATAATAATAGTAAATATAATAATAATGATAATAATAATAATAATAATAATAATAATAATATTAATATTAACATAAAAATAGAAGTAAAATGTATAAAATCGATAATTATGTAAGTGAGAATTAAAACATATATAAAATAACATAAATATAAATAGATAAATAAATCAAATATATGATTATAGTATCAAACTAAGAAAATATATCTTATAATAATGATAATAATAATGATAAAAGAAAATATTAAATAATAGTAATAATAATAAAAATTGCAAAATAATTAAAAAAGGGCTAAATTGCATTAAAAATGGAAGTTTTTGGGTCAAATTGTAAATAAAGTAGAGGTTCAGGGGCTAGAAAAACACGCGCATAAAAGAAAGGGGCCAAAGAGGCAATTTTCCCCAGTGAATAAAGCGCAGCGTTTGAGGGAGGGATGGAATCGCAAACCGCGTGAAATTTCTGGGCCAATATTGCAATAACTAAAAATTTGATTTTTAAAAACATGAAAATGCGGAAGGATCAGTAGCGCAATTTTCCCTTTGGCTTAAAAAATGCGCGGATCCTATCTGGAGCGGGTTGGGTTCGGGTCGGACCAGGTGAAACGACGTCGTTTTGGGCGTTTAAGGCCAGCCCCAAAACAACGTCGTTTTAAGGGGCTATAAAAGGCCTAAAAATCAGAAAAAAATCATTTAACCTGCTTACTTAAAAAAAAATTTCTCACTTTCCTCTCTTCTCTCTGCAGGTCCAAGGTAGGGGGAGATTTTCGATGAGCTCCGGTCAACGTCATTGCGAGTTAAGATTCTTGTCTGCAGGTACTGCAGTGGTGGAACCGAAAAGGTGAGATTTTATTCTTTTTTTCTTTTTTTTTTAAAAGTGATTTAGTATATATATGTATACTAAAAAAGGAGAGAAAAAGAAAAGAAAGCTTCGAAAATGATAAGGAAAGTATTACCTCCTTTTGACTTTTTGTGTTTGATTTTTTTTGTGGTTTCTTTGCGTTATAACAGATGCTTTCTTGTTTAGTCTTGGCTCGCTGCTTTTGATTTCCTTTTTCTTTGTTCTGAATCTATTTTCGTGTTTTAAAACGCTTGTATTCTCTAATTTTTCTGTTCTTGTTTGAATCTATTTCTTTCTATTGATCGATAAAAAAAAGAGGAAGTCCCTTTACAAATGAATTGAATCGGCTTATATAGCCATTGTTTACAAACTTTCTATCATTTTCATTTTTAATGCTTGCAGGTACTTGGCTCGGTGCAAGTGGCTGGCGGTGGAGACCAGTGGCGGTGGACGTGACTTCTGGTCAGGCGCAGAGGGCAAGTGGAGGGCAAGGTCAGAAGGGCAGAGGGCAGAGGGCAGGAGTGGCGCAAGAGTTAGGTAGACTTTTAGGGTTTCCCTTTTTGTTTATTTTCTGATTGGGCTAATGATTTGGGCCTCGGGTTATTGTTTGGGTCTGGTTTGATGGGTTAGGTGGGTTGGGCAAAATTGGGCTTACAACAATTTTAATATTCAATATATTTAAATGTTTTTAAACTTATAATTTTCTTTATCAATATAATAATAACGATCATTATTTAAGTAGCTTACATAATTCACATAACTCACGTAATGTACATAACTTACATAACTCGGATAACTTACATAATACATAACTCAGATAACTTACATAATACATAATACATAATACATAAGTTAAAGATCAAATTTCATAGCTTTCATCAAATTATTTAACTTCCATAATACATAACTTACATAATTTTAAGATCAAACTTCATAACTCACATAATTTACATAACTTACATAATACATGTATGGATAAACAACTTACCCGTGTAATTTACTGTCAACTTTAGACTTCAACAACTATGAAATGGATAGAACTTGGATGAATTTGTCAAGGGTAAGCAACGACTATCGATATGGAGTAGAAACTTTTCTAAATTTTGCATTTCAAAATGCAAGCAAAGAGAATATGATTCTTTGCCCGTGTAAGAAGTGTTGCAATATAAATTGGCATTATCGTGAAGTTGTCTACGAACATCTAGTTGTTGATGGCTTTGTTCGGGGGTATAAAAACTAGATTTTCCATGGAGAGTGTACATCTAGTGGGGCCTCTTCATCGATGAATCTGGGTTATCCTCATAGTGCTTACAATCAGAATGTTAGAGAAGATGACATGGATGGCATGTTGCGGGATGCATTTAATATGCGTGATGATGGTTTGCAATCATTTCCACCTAACTTGGGTGCAACCGATGATTATAATTTTGGTGGAAATTATTCCATCGAAAGGGGAAGAAGTGTACCTGATGATCAGCCAAATGAAGAAGCGGCGAAGTTCAACATGTTACTTGGTGAAATGAACGAAGAACTGTATAAGGGATCTAAATTTTCAAACCTGTCTTTCTGTATTTGTCTTTTTCACTTAAAATGTTTGGGAGGGTGGACCGAAAACTCTTTGACAATGTTGTTAGAGTTTTTGAGAGAAATGTTCCTGTTTGCGAAAATCCCTCAATCTTCCAAAGACATGAAGAAATTGATCAAAGATTTGGGCTTTGGCTGCAACAAAATTCATAGTTGCCCAAATGACTGCATGTTGTATTTGGGCGATCGGAGAAACCAACAGTGCTGTCATGTATGCGGTCAATCTCGTTGGATGAATGGAAATACAGAGGACGGTAACGAGGATGAAAATAATACATAGTCAAGGAAGCAACCAGCTAAGATTTTGCGGTATTTTTCATTAATACCAGCTTCAAAGGCTTTTCATGTCGTCGAAGACAGCTGAGCCAATGATGTGGCACCATGATGGAAGAACCGATGATGGATTGTTAAGGCATCCTGCAGATTCATTAGCTTGGAAATCATTTGACTCCAAATTTCCAAGCTTTGCAAGCGATCCTCGGAGTGTGAGGCTGGGGCTAGCATCTGATGGATTTAACCCGTACAAAATCATGAGCACTGCGTACAGTACTTGGCCTGTGGTGCTTGTTTCTTACAATTTTCCTCCATGGGTTTGCATGAAACAATCATCCTATATCTTATCTATGATTATCCCTGGAGAGAAAGGGCCCGGAAATGATATTGATATATATTTGTAGCCACTTATTGAAGAGTTAAAACAATTATGGGCTGATGTTGAGACATACGATGTACTGAGAAAGGAGAACCTCAATTTACGTGCGGCTTTGATGTGGACTATTAATGGCTTCCGGCCTATGCCAATTTATCTGGTTGGAGTACCAAGGGACGTTATGCTTGTACTTGTTGTCCTGCGCAAACATGTTGATCGTTGAAATCAGAGCTTTAAAATTTATAAAGAATGTGATCGAACCTGGAAACTAACTCTGACAACGATTAAAGGCAAGTGTACCTATCAAATAGTAATATAACTTAGGCAAGACCGGATTGTCGAACCCAAAGGAACTAAAAGTACTAATACTTACTTTCTTTTTATTATTTAGCCTAAAGTATGGAGTGATTGGTTTATTTAATTTAATTTAACGACTACTAAGCTAAAGACACAAAGTAAAAAAGAACGACTTGGAAAATAACTTGAAGAAAAACTTAGTTGATCACCATGATACCCTCAGGAAGAATCCACCTAGACTTCACTTGTTATTTAACACTGAACCATATGATTTATTCACTTAGTTTGATCCGAAAGACTCCCTAACGTATATTAAACCCTCTTTCGAGGCGAATAACGTCTAACCCTAGGTTAATTAGTGGAACTCTCGTTCTCTTATAATAACCCCCTAGAATAGCAGTAAATCAATCTATAGACTCCCATATTAGGTTTCACCCTAATCTGGCAAAATCTCATCACCCTATCTCTAGGCGTGTGATCAACTCCGCTTAATTATGCTAGATCTACTCTTAAGTAGGGTCTATTCCTCCTCACTTAAGCACATCAGATTTGGATTAAGTATGCATAATTAAGAACAAACTAAGTTTTTATCATATAATTCGGAAATCAATAACAAGATTCATCTAGTTTTCATCTCCTTCAGGTATCTGAAGGGTTTAGTTCATAACAAATAAAGAAAACATCTCAAGAGAAAAGATAAAACAAAACATAAGAAATCCCTAAAACCCCTGGAGGAATCGAAGGAGAAATCCACCGTCTTGAGTAGAATTCCAGCTCCCTGAGATGGATCACTGGCTATCTTCGAGTAATTCTCTCAATTTGACCTTCTCAGCTTGGCTCCTTGGCCTAGCTTTGACGCCTCTCTCTAGGATGCACTTAGGATGTTTATATAGATTTTTAGAATGCTTTACTTGGTCCCTAAGTGTCCTAATTTGAGTATAGTTCCAACTCGGTGTTTGATTAAGCTTTGGAAAGTGTTTCTTTGCCTCAAAGTATCCAAATTGAGTGAAATTGCTCTCTCTCGCGATAGAGGCACAACAGGGCACACGTCCGTGTAAATCGTGATTGGGCCGTGTTTCAATTCTGTTGTTTGAAGCACGGCTGTGTGATTCAGGGGTCAGGTCGTGTGAAGTATTTTGACGATGCACGACTGATAAACCGTAAGAGTAACATATTTTAACCCTATATTTAGTATGCTTTTAGGATGATTTAGCCATGATTTATGTAAAAAGGTGCTTTTAATCCTTTCTTTTCATATTTCTACTCAAGAAAGCACTCGAGGAAGAAAAGAAGAAGAAACTAGCTTAAAATGGGCCAAATTGGGGCCAAAAAAGAAAATAGACATACCCTGGACTTCAAGCCACACGGCCATGCTTCGACAATTAACTAAGACACGCCATGCCACAATTTACATGGTCGTGCCCCAATCGACAGAATCGAGACACGGCCCAACCACGATTTACACAGGCGTGTGCCCTAGCGATGCCCTTGTTACGGGAGAGAGCAATTTCACTCAGATTTGGACACTTAGAGCCAAAAAAACACTTTCCAAAGCTTATTCAAATACCGAGTAAGAAGTAGACTTAAATTAGGACACTTAGAGGCCAAGTAAAGCATTCCAAGAGCCTATATAAACACCCTAAGTGTATCTTGAAAAGGGGGAGGTGAGCTAGGCCAAGGACCCGAGCCAGAAGGATCACATTTGTGGGAATCACTCGAAGATAGCCAGAAGATCTATCTCGAAGAGCTGGAAATCTACTCAAGACGACATATTTTCCATTCAATTCCTCTAGGGGTTTTAGGGATTTCTTATGTTTTGTTTTATCTTTTCTCTTGATATGTTTTTATTCATTATGAACTAAACCCTTTAGATACCTAAAGGGATGAAACCTAGATGAATTTTGTTATTATTTTTTGAATTATATGATAAATACTTAGTTTTCTCTTAATTATGTTGCTTAATCCAAATATGATGTGCTTAGGTGGAGGAGGAATAGACCTTGCTTAAGAGTAGATCTAGCATAATTAAGCTAAGTTGATCGAACGCCTAGAGATAGGGTTACGAGATTTTGCCGAATTAGGGTGAAACCTAATATGGGAATCCATTGATCGATTTACTGCTATTCTAGGGGGTTATTATAAGTGAACGAGAGTTCCACTAATTAACTTAAGGTTAGACATTATTCGCCTCGAGAGAGGGTTTAATATAGGTTAGGGAGTCTTACGGATCAAGCTAAGTAAAGAAATCATATGATTCAGTAATAAATAACAAGTGAAGTCTAGGTGGATTCTTCCTGAGGGTATCATCATAATTAATTGAGTTTCTTCAAGTTATTTCCCAATTCGTTCTTTTTGTCTTTGCGTCTTTAGCTTAGTAGTCGTTAAACTAGATTAAATCAACCAATCACTCCATATTTTAGGCTAAATAATAAAAAGAAAGTGAGTATTAGTACTTTTAGTTCCTTTGGGTTCGATAATCCGATTTTGCCTAAGCTATACTACTGTTCGATAGGTACACTTGCCTTTAAGTCGTTGTCAGAGTTAGTTTCCAGGTTTGATCATTCTATTTATAAATTTTAAAGCTCTGATTTCAGCGATCAAGTTTTTGGCGCCGTTGCCAAGGAACTAAAATATTAAGAAAACTCTATTTTTATTACTTTAGCCATTATTTTATTTCGTAATTTATTTTATTCAATTACTTTTTTCTAAATTTTATTTTTCTTTCTTTTTCCTAGCAAGTACCTCTAATTTATGACTAGACGGAACCCGACAGGACCTCTAGTATACGATAGTAAAATTAAAGCTACTGCTTGAAGAAATCGCAGAGAAATTAGGCGAGTTCTAAGTTACACAGAAGAATAGCGAGAAGACAGAACCAATCCTACTTAAGGGATGGACGAGAATAATCCACCACGAGATGTGGCGGATGCTCCGCGCACTATGTATGATTATGCTAAACCCAATTTGATAGGAGCAGAATCTAGTATTGTTAGGCCTGCTATAGCTGCTAATAATTTTGAATTAAAGCCTAATATAATACAAATGATTCAATAATTTGTTCAATTTGATGGTTTGCAGGACGAAGACCCGAACACTCATATAGCAAATTTTTTAGAGTTCTGTGATACTTTCAAAATAAATGGGGTTTCTAATGATGCCATTCGTCTTTGGTTATTTCCCTTTTCATTAAGGAATAAAGCCAAGCAATGGTTGAACTCATTACCAAGAGGGTCAATCACTACATGGGAACAAATGACCGAAATTTTTTTATTAAAATATTTTCCACCAGCCAAAATGGCTAAATTACGGAATGATATTTCTTCTTTTGTGCAAATGGATTTAGAGACATTATACGATGCATGGGAGAGATACAAAGATCTCTTGAGGAGATGTCCACACCACGGATTACCATTATGGCTTCAAGTCCAAACCTTCTACAATGGTGTAAATCCCTCAACGGGACAACTAATTGATTCAGCCGCCGGTGGAACCTTGAATAATAAAACTCTTGAAGTAGCCTACGAATTCATTGAAGAGATGTCATTGAATAATTATCAGTGGCAGGTTACAAGGACAAAACCGACAAAATCAGCCGGAGTCTCCAGCATTGATGCAGTAACCATGCTATCAAATCAGGTAGAGATGATGAATAAAAATCTTGACAGTTTATGTTCTTCGTAGGTACACCCAGTCATGCAATGCAACGCAAGTGGAACTGTGGCGAATCCTGAGTATCCACCCTACCAACCGGACGCAGAGAGCGAACAGACAAACTATATAGGTAAAAATTTTAGATCTAATAACAATCCTTATAGTAACACTTACAATCCAGGTTGGAGGAACCATCCAAATTTTTCATGGGGAGGCCAAGGAATTCAAGGAAATCAAAGGCAACAACCTCCCTCAAATTTCCAAAATCAGCCATATCCGCAAGAAAAGAAGCCAACCCTTGAAGAGATGCTAAAAAAATTTACGTCAGACATAAAAAAGCGCTTCCAAGAAACTAAAAAAATAATTAAGAGCAACGAGAATCGAATGGGGGAACTTGCGAAGTCAGTCAAAGAAGCCACGAATGTAGTCGAACAACTCGCAAAACTAATGTCAGAACGACCGCTAGAACGTCTACCAAGTAACACCGAGATTAACCCAAAGGAGAAAATTCAAGCCATCTCAGCTCAAGACAGTAAGGAGTTACATGAACCAAAATCAATACAAGAAAACAAGGTAGATGAAGGTAAGATAGAGGTAACACAAGAAAAGCCAAAACCAGTAATCAAGGAGTACCAACCTCGCATGCCTTATCCCGAAGCGATAAAAAGAGACGATTCAGAGGAAAAGTTCGATAAGTTTCTTAAACTCTTAAAGAAAATACATATTAAATTACCTCTTATTGAAGCTCTTTTTCAGATGCCAGACGCGAGGAAATTCTTAAGACAGCACATGACTAACAAATGCAAATTAGATTAAGAGCACCACGTGGAATTAAACGCAAGATGCTCAAGAATGTTACAAAATAGACTACCACAAAGCTAAAAGATCCGGGGAGTTTTACAATTCCATGTTTAATTGGTAGTCTAACTATTAATAATCGTTAGCTGATTTAGAGCAAGCATAAATGTCATGCCTTATTCATTATTTAAACGACTAGGTCTAGGGAAGTCCAAACAAACTAGGATGAGTATACAATTAGCTGATAAAACTGTTAGAATTCCTAGGGGCATTATTGAAGATGTTCTTGTCAAAATAGATAAATTTATTTTCCCAGTAGATTTTGTTGTTTTAGA
Organism: Gossypium rotundifolium; assembly: GCA_025506655.1. NCBI lineage: Eukaryota > Viridiplantae > Streptophyta > Magnoliopsida > Malvales > Malvaceae > Gossypium > Gossypium rotundifolium. The sequence goes on from CP106727.1 coordinate 193,416,688, forward strand.
TATGGATGAGGATAATACCATCCCCTTAATTTTAGGAAGACCTTTTCTAGCAACTGCCAAGACTAAAATTGATGTTGCCACAAGAAAACTCATACTTTGTGTAGAAGACGAATCAATCAGTCTTCAAGCTATTGACTCGGCCAGAATAATAATCGATGAAGGTGAGAAAGTAAATATAGATGATAATCAAATTGTTTAACTTTCATCGCAGGAAACACCACATAACGACAACCCTGAGCCGACTCATAAGTCCCAAAACAACAAAGAAGAATCCTACAAGGGACAAGACCTTAGGATTGACAAGTTTGAAGAGCAGAGGACACACATTAAAGAAGAATCGCACGAAGTAAAACTAGAGGAATCACAAGAAGAGCTCGTAGGAACATCAAACCACTACAAAATAGGAGACAAGGTACTATTAGACAAAGTAGATCTGCACAGCACCACAACAGACTTGAAGACAAAGGGAGAAATACTTCTTAAGGTACACGATATCTTCCCCTATGAAACAGTCGAGGTAAGCAATCCAACATTCGGCACTTTTAAGGTAAACGTTTCTCGACTTGAACCTCATCAAGAAAATAAATTTTAACAAGAGGGAAGATATTCAAACCTTTAAACCCCCCTAATTTTTCTAATTCGAGGAAAGTCCAGCTTAAGACTATAAACGAGCGCTTCTCGGGAGGCAACCTAAGTATTAACACTATTTACTTTCAAATTTATTTTCAGTTTCTTTCCCTTCCTTCTTTATTTCCTCTTAAACTAACTGAAAGTGCAGAAATTCAAGGCTACACGACCTTATACACGGCTGTGTCTGTGACTGTATGGACCACTAGAACCACCGTACTAACACAATAGAGGCTGTGCGAATCAGCCCCAACCACCCCACGATGTCACGGATCCAACCACACCCTATGGGCACCAATAAATTGGCACGGCTGTGCTCCACAATCGTGTGAAGCCACTGTCTTATCAGACACGGGACAAACACGCCCATGCTGTCTAACCGTGCCAACACACTGCCTTTTTAGGCACGGACGTGGTGTCAAAGAAACAGCATGGGTGTGCAAACACACCTAGACACACGGCCGTGCGATGCGGCCATGTCATTCAACACACCCTCAGTCCACGGGCGTGGGAACGTGCCAGATTTGAGACCCTATTTAAACCCCATAGCCCTTCTCCTTCTCCCCTCATTTTTCTTCCTTCTTTTTCTTTCTTTCTCTAGAAAAAGTGTCCAGACTCTTTAGCTACACTAGAATCATGCCGAAGAAGGCAAGCATTGTCTCTTCAAAGGAGACCCCAACACATAAGTTCATGCCGGTCGCTTTATTCAAAAACCAAGCCAAAGGTCTTTTAAACCATTTAAATTCTTCTTTATGTTTATTTTCCCCTTTATCCTACTTATCTATAATTATCTTCTGCTTAATATATTTTAAATTCTTTTAGTTTCTTGGTTTTAGGTTCTAAAGGCTGCTTGGGAATCACGCACCACAGCCTTAGAGGTCACACCCACCTCGTGAACCATCCAACAATAAGGACTCCTTAGTCCATTAGTCTTTTCTTTCAATTTTAGTTTTCTTCTTAGTCTCCTTCTCTTTGTTTCCTTTGTCTTTAATTATAGTATTAGTATATTATTAATGTTTCTTTAGATTTCTTGGCTATATCTTTGCAGGCTACCCGATTTCTTTATCTAGCACAAAGATCATTGGTAGACACCCCACCAGGCCTATAGAAAAAGCCACCACCACCTCCTCCACCTACTTTCTACCACCAAAGACGCCAACTCCCGGAATCATCCAAAATTCAGAAAGTGTTACTTCTCCCCTTTTCTTTTTATTACATAATTTTTTATCTATCTTTGTACATTGAGGATAATGTACAACTTAAGTGTAGGGGGTAAAAGTACCTAACTTTTTGCATTATTCTCAAATCCTGAATTTTTGTCTTGTCCATAAGAAATCTTCTCATATTATTAATTAGGGTGAAATTTCTAATGATTTATGATTGTTATTGACATGTTTTTGAGTAAGTCATTGATAACTGTGCATTGATGATTTATACTTAAAGAATACTAGAGAATTAAGCATGATAAGTCTATTTTTTAAAAATTTTCTAGGTTGTTGAACTAAATTTAAATATTACCTTGAAATTTGAATTCTACAGGATTGATGTCAAATACCCATAATTTTTGTGAGATTTGAGCCTTATAGAGCATATATTCTTGTTCATGCTCACTTTATTGATTATGAATGTGTCAACTTTGAACTGTTATTCTAGAACTTGTCTCGATTATACATGTTGAGACCACATCAATGATTTGATATACTGAGATGATAAAGGCACCTAGGTTTTAACCCATTCACTCCACTAAAAAGCTTACCTACATAATTATCCTTTAGTGAACCCCTTTGATCCTAATCCTTTTTTATTGAATTACCCGCTTAATATTAACCCAAAACCCTTTGTATTTGTTATCACCATTCTTTTGACTACCCTTCTATCGAGAATTGATTTGATCGATTGTTTAATTAGTTTATTTTAATTATTAAAGTTCTATCTATTATGTTTCTAGTTTATTCTTTAAAAAAACCCCAAAGTATATCCAAGTATTAGTATATGATTAAAGGAGCTTATGTATTTAAATTCCAAATTGTTGAAAAGCTCATATTAAAAAAGTATTATTATTAGTTTCATTTGATGTAATCATTTATTTTTAGGTTCGTTATTATTAGTTAGGTAATTAGTCAAGTCAATCTCAATTCTGAACCTTCTAATTCAGCCTTTATCCACAACCTTAACCCAAGCCCCGTTACAACCCTGTCAAAGACCTTTTGATTTGTGTATCATCTCATATTACAGTGGTGGAGATTTGATTTTCAGGCAAGCCTATGGGATTAACTTTTCAGGTTCGACTTATGAGTGCTTTTTCTTGAAAGTTAAACACTTCGAGTGCTTTGAGTGAATCCTTAGTGAAGATGTCAATCCTTGTCGGTTTCGAATTAAAGGTAATCATTTAGATAAGGGGAGACACCTAAGTTTTCGTACTACAAAATTCATGACTTATATTGTTTGAATCTTTAAGACTCTTTGAGTTAAATTATCCATATATAAATTGTCTGTGAATTATAATGAAGCATTGTTGATAGGAATTGTGAATTACGAAAAGTTCGTTTTAATTGTAAGTTGAGAATTTTGCTTGAGGACAAGCAAAAGCTTAAGTGTGGGGGTGTTTGATAAACCGTAAAAGTAACATATTTTAACCCCATATTTAGTATGCTTTTAGGATGATTTAGCCCTGATTTATGTAAAAATGTGCTTTTAATCCTTTCTTTTCATATTTCTACTCAAGAAAGCACCCGAGGACGAAAAGAACAAGAAACGGGCTTAAAACGGGCTAATTTGGGCCAAAGAAGAAAATGGACACGGACACGGACTTCAAGCCACTGGTAGTGCTCGACAATTAACTAAGACATGACCATGCCACGATTTACACTACCGTGACCCAATTGATGTAATCGAGACACATTGACCACGATTTACACGGGCCTGTGCCATGGCCGTGCCCCAGTTATGGGAGAGAGCAATTTCACTTAGATTTGGACACTTAGAGCCAAAGAAACACTTTCCAAAGCTTATTCAAATACCGAGTAAGAAGCAGACTTAAATTAGGACATTTAGAGGCCAAGTAAAGCATTCCAAGAGCCTATATAAACACCCTAAGTGTATCTTGAAAGGGGCGGTGAGCTAGGCCAAGGAGCCGAGCCAGAAGGATCACATTTGTGGGAATCACTCGAAGATAGCCAGAAGATCCATCTCGAAGAGCCGAAAATCTACTCAAGACGGTGAATTTCTCCTTCAATTTCTCTAGGGGGTTTTAGGGATTTCTTATGTTTTATTTTATCTTTTCTCTTGAGATGTTTTTATTCATTATGAACTAAACCCTTCAGATACCTAAAGGGGATAAAACCTAGATGAATTTTCTTATTATTTTCTGAATTATATGATAAATACTCAGTTTGTTCTTAATTATGTTGCTTAATCCAAATCTGATGTGCTTAGGTGGAGGAGGAATAGACCCTGCTTAAGAGTAGATCTAGCATAATTAAGCGGAGTTGATCGAAAGCCTAGAGATAGGGTTACGAGATTTTGCCGGATTAGGGTGAAACCTAATATGGGAATCCATTGATTGATTGACTACTATTCTAGGGGGTTATTATAAGTGAATGAGAGTTCCACTAATTAACCTAGGGTTGACGTTATTCACCTCGAGAGAGGGTTTAATATAAGTTAGAGAGTCCTACAGATCAAGCTAAGTAAAGAAATCATATGATTCAGTAATAAATAACAAGTGAAGTCTAGGTAGATTCTTCCTGAGGGTATCATCGTAATTAATTGACTTTCTTCAAGTTATTTCCCAATTCGTTCTTTTTATCTTTGCACATTTAGCTTAGTAGTCATTAAACTAGATTAAATCAACCAATCACTCCATATTTTGGGCTAAATAATAAAAAGAAAGTGAGTATTAGTACTTTTAGTTCCTTTGGGTTCGATAATCTGGTCTTGCCTAAGCTATACTACTGTTCGATAGGTACACTTGCCTTTAAGTCGTTGTCAGAGTTAGTTTCCAGGTTTGATCATTCTATTTATAAATATTAAAGCTCTGATTTCAGCGATCAATGACCGTGTGGCTTAATGTCCAGGCCGTGTCGATTTTCTCTTTGGCCTAAATTGGCCCGTTTTAAGCTCGTTTCTTGTTATTTTCGTCCTCGTGTGCTTTCTTGAGTAAAAACATGAAAATAAAGGATTAAGAGCACATTTTTACATAAAACAAGGGTAAATCATCCAAAAGCATACTAAATGTGGGCCTAAAATATGTTACTTTTACGGTTTATCAAATACCCCACACTTAAGCTTTTGCTTGTCCTCAAGCAAAATTCTCAACTTATAATTAAAACGAACTTTCCATAATTCACAATTCCTATCAACAATGCATCATCATTATTCACAGATAATTCATACATGGATAATTTAACTCGAAGACTTCTAAAGATTCAAACAATTCTAAGTCATATATTTTGTAGCACGAAAACATAGGTGTCTCCCCTTATCTAAATAATTACCTTTAATTCAAAACCGACAAGGATTGACGTCCTCACTAAAGATTCACTCAAATCACTTGAAGTGTTTAAGTTTCAAGAAAAGCACTCATAAGTCGAACCTGAAAAGTTAATCCTATAGGCTTGCCTGAAAATCAAATCTCCACCACTGTAATATGAGATGATACACAAATCAAAAGGTTTTTTGACAGGGTTGTAACGGGGCTTAGGTTAAAGGTGTGGATAAAGGCTGAATTAAAAGGTTTGAAATTGAGATTGCCCTGACCAATTACCTAACAAGAATAATGAACTAGAAGATAAATGATTGTTTTGAAACTAGTAATACCACTATTAATAATATTTTTGATACGAGCTCTTCTTCAACAATTGGAATTTAAATGCATAAGCTCCTTTAATCATATACTAATGCTTGAATATACTTTTTTTTTAAGAACAAACTAAGTAAATACATAATAAAGAAAGAACTTTATCAACTAAAATAAACTAATTTGGTAACTGATCAAATCAATTCTCGATAGAAGGGTAGTAAAAAAGAATGGTGATAACAAATACAAAGGGTTTTGGGTTAATATTAAGTGGGGAATTCAATAAAAAAGGGTCGTTAGGATCAAATGGGTTCACTAAGGGTTAATTTGTGAAGGTAGGCTTTTTAGTGGAGTGAATGGGTTAAAACCTAGGTGCCTTTATCATCTCAGTATATCAAATCATTAATGTGGTCTCGATATGTATAATCTAGGCAAGTTCTAGAATAACAATTCAGTGTTGACACACTCATAATCAATAAAGTGAGCATGAAAAAGAATATATGCTCTATAAGGCTCAAATCTCACAAAAATTATAGGTATTTGCATCAATCCTGTAAATTCCAAACTTCAAGGTAAAATTCAAATTCAGTTCAATGACCTAGAAAATTTTTGATTATTGAAAAATAGACTTATCATGCTTGATTCTCTAGTATTCTTCAAGTATAAATCATCAATGCACAATTATCAATGACTTACTCAAAAACATATCAATAAAAATCATAAACCATCGAAATTTCACCTTAATTAATAATATGAGAAAATTTCTTAGGACAAGACTAAAATTCGTGGATTTTAGAATAATGCAAAAGTTAGGTACTTTTACCCCACACTTAAGATGTACATTGCCCTCAATGTACAAAGATAGATAAACAATTATGTAATAAAATAATCAAAGAGAAGGGAGAAGTAACACTTCCTAAATTTTGGATGATTAAGGAGTTAGCAGAGGTCGTGGTGAAAGGTGGGTGGAGGAGGCGGTGGTGGCGTTTTCTATGGGCCTAGTGAGGTGTCTACCGATGAGCTTTGTGCTAGATAAAGAAATTGGGTAGCCTGCAAAGATATAGCCAAGAAATTTAAAGAAACATTAATAATATACTAATACTATAATTAAATACAAAGGAAATAAAGAGAAGGAGACTAAGAAGTAAACTGAAATTAAAAGAAAAGACTAATGGACTAAGGAGTCCTTATTGTTGGATGGTTCGCGAGGTAGGTGTGACCTCTAAGGCTGTGGTGCGTGATTCCCAAGCAGCCTTTAGAACCTAAAACCAAGAAACTAAAAGAATTTAAAATATATTATGCAGAAGAGAATTATAGATAAGTAGGATAAAGGGAAAATAAACATAAAGAAGAATTTAAATAGTCTAAAAGACCCTTGGCTTGGTGTTTGGATGAAGTGGCTGGCATGAACTTATGTTTTGGGGTCTCCTTTAAGGAGACAATGCTTGCCTTCTTACGCTTCTTCGGCATGATTCTAGTGTAGCTCAAGAGTCTGGACACTTTTTCTAAAGAAAGAAAGAAAAATAAGGAAGAAGAATGAGGGGAGAAGGAGGAGGGCTATGGGGTTTAAATAGGGTCTCAAATCTGGCACATTCCCACACCCGTGGACCGAGGGTGTGTTGAATGACACGGCCGCATCGCACGGCCGTGTGTCTAGGCGTGTTTGCTCACCCACGCCTGTTCTTGAAAAAGCAGTATGTTGGCACGGTTGGGTAGCATGGGCGTGTTTGTCCGTGTCTGATAAGTCAGTGGCTTCACACGGTTGTGAAGCACGACCGTGCCAATTTACTGGTGCCCGTAGAGGAGTGGTTGGATTCGTGACGTCGTGGGGTGGTTGGGACTGATTCGCACGACCTCTGTTGTGTCAATACGGTGGTTCTAGTGGTCTACACGGTCACGGACATGACTGTGTGTAAGGCCATGTGGCCTTGAAGTTCTGCACTTCCGGTTAGTTTGAAAGGAAAGAAAGAAGGAAAGGAAAAAACTGAAAATAAATTTGAAAGCCTCCCGAGAAGTGCTCGTTTATAGTCTTAAGCTAGACTTTCCTCGAATTAGAAAAATTAGGGAGGTTTAAAGGTTTGAATATCTTCCCTCTTACTTAAAGTTTTATTTTCTTGTTAAGGTTCAAGTCGAGAAGCGTTTACCTTAAAAGTGTTGAATGTTGGATTGCTTACCTCGACTATTCCATGGGGGAAGATATCGTGTACCTTAAGAGGAATTTCCTTGCTTACATTCAGGTCTATTGTGATGATGCGAGGATCGACTTTGTCGAGCAGCACCTGGTCTTCTATTTTGAAGTGATTTGATGTTCCTACGAGTTCTTCTAGTGGTTCTTCTGGTGTTACTTCGTGTGGGTCCGGTTGTTCTTTGTCATGTGTTTTCTACTCTTCTAGTTTGTCAACCCTTATGTTTCGTTCATTTTGTAATTCTCCTTTGTTGCATTAGGGTCTAAGATTTGGCTCGGGGTTGTAGCCTTGTGGTATTTCCTGCGATGAAAGTTGAACAAATTGTTTATCAAATGAATTGTCTTTCTTACCTTCATCGATTGTTGTCCTGGCCGAGTCAAGAGCTTGAAGACTGATTGATTCGTTACCTACACAAAGTATGAGTTCACCTGTGGTAACATCAATTTTAGTCTTGGCAGTTGCTAGGAAAGGTCTTCCTAAAATTAAGGGAATTGAATTATCCTCTACCATGTCTAAGACAACGAAATCTACTGGGAAAACAAATTTGTCAATTTTTACAAGAACATCTTCGATAATGCCCCTAGGAATTCTACCAGTTTTATCAGCTAATTGGATGCTCATCCTAGTTTGTTTGAGCTTCCCTAGACCTACCCGTTTAAACAATGTATAAGCATGACATTTGTGATTGCCCGTAAATCAGCTAACGTATTATCAATAGTTAAATTACCAATTAAACATGGAATTGTAAAACTCCCTGGATCTTTTTGTTTCTGCGGTAGTTTATTCTGTAGCATTGCTGAGCATGCTGTGTTTAATTCCACATGGTGTTCTTCATCTATTTTGCATTTGTTTGTCAATAGCTGCCTTAAAAATTTCCTCGAGTCTGACATCTGAAAAAGAGCTTCAAGAAGAGGTAAGTTGATATGTAATTTCTTCAAGAGTTTAATAAACTTATCGAACTATTTTTCTGAATCATCTCCTTTCATTGTTTCGGGATAAGGTATGAGGTTGGTACTCTTTGACTACCGATTTTGGCTTTTCTTGTGTTACCCCTATTTTACCTTCGTCTACCTTGTTTTATTGAATTGTGTTTGGTTCATTTAACCCTTCACTGTCTTGAGCTGTGATGGCTTGAATTTGTTCCTTAGGGTTAATCTCGGTGTTACTTGGTAGACGTCCTTACGGTCATTCAGACATTAGCCTTGCGAGTTGCTTGACTGCATTAGTAACTTCCTTGACTGACTTAGTAACGACCATTAATTGTTCTCTTAGTTTCTTGAAAACGTTTTTCTGTGTCTGCCGTGAATTTTATCAGCATCTCCTCGAGGGTTGGTTTCTTCTCCTGTGGATAGGGCTGATTTTGGAAGTTTTGAGGAGATTGTTGCGTTTGATTTCCTTGGTTTTCTTGACCTCCCCACGAAAAATTTGGGTGGTTCCTCCAACCTGGATTGTAAGTATTACTATAAAGATTATTATTAGATCTGAAATTATTACCTATATAGTTCATCTGTTAGCTCTCTACGTCCGGTTGGTAGGTTGGGTACTCAGGATTCGCCACAGTTCCACTTGTGTCACACTGCATGACTGGATGTACCTGCGAAGAGCATAAACTATCAATCTTTTTATTCATCAATTATACCTATTTTGATAGCATGGTTACTGCATCGATGTTGTAAACTCCGGCTGATTTTATCGGTTTTGTCCTTGTAACTTGCCACTGATAGTTATTCAGTGGCATCTCTTCAATGAACTCGTAGGCTGCTTCAGGAGTTTTGTTGTTCAGGGTTCCACCAGTGGCTGAATCGATTAGTTGCCTCGTTGAGGGGTTTACACCATTTTAGAAAGTTTGGACTTGTAGCCACAAGGGTAGACCATGGTGTGGACACCTTCTCAAGAGATCCTTGTATCTCTCCCATGCGTCGTATAATGTCTCTAAATCCATTTGCACAAAAGAAGAGATATCATTCCGTAATTTGGCCATTTTAGCCTGTGGGAAATATTTTAATAAAAAATTTTCAGTCATTTGGTCCCATGTAGTGATTGACCCTCGAGGTAACGAGTACAACCACTGTTTGGCTTTATTTTTTAATGAAAAGGGAAATAACTGAAGACGAATGGGATCATCAAAAACGCCATTTATTTTGAAAGTATCACAGAACTCTAAAAAATTAGCTATATGAGTGTTCGGGTCTTCGTCCTACAAACCATCAAATTGAACAAATTGTTGAATCATTTGTATTGTGTTAGGCTTTAATTCAAAATTATTACCGGCTATAGCAGGCCTAACAATACTAGATTCAGCTCCTATTAAATGAGGTTTAGCATAATCATACATAGTACGCAAAACATTGTTTTCTTCCACATCTCATGGTGGATTATTCTCGTCCATCCCTTCAGTAGGATTGGATCTGTCTTCTAGCTCTTCTTCCGTGTAATTTAGGGCTCGCTTAATTTCTCTGTGATTTCTCTGAGTGGTAGCTTCAAATTCACTATCGTATACTAGAGGTCATGTCGGGTTCCTTCTAGTCATAAACTAGAGGTACCTACTAGGAAAAAGGAAGAAATAAAATTAAAAAAATAGAATAAAATAAATTACGAAATAAAAATAAAAATAATGGCTAAAGTAATAAAAATAGAGCTTTCTTAATATTTTAGTTCCCCAATAACAGCGCCAAAAACTTGATCGCTGAAATCAGAGCTTTAAAATTTTTAAAGAATGTGATCGAACCTGGAAACTAACTCTGACAACGATTAAAGGCAAGTGTACCTATCGAACAGTACTATAGCTTAGGCAAGACCGGATTGTCGAACCCAAAGGAACTAAAAGTAGTAATACTTACTTTCTTTTTATTATTTAGCCTAAAACATGGAGTGATTGGTTGATTTAATTTAATTTAACGACTACTAAGCTAAAGACACAAAGACAAAAAGAACGACTTGGAAAATAACTTGAAGAAAAACTCAGTTAATCACGATGATACCCTCAGGAAGAATCCACCTAGACTTCACTTGTTATTTAACACTGAACCATATGATTTATTCACTCAGTTTGATCCGTAAAACTCCTTAACGTATATTAAACCCTCTCTCGAGGTGAATAACGTCTAACCCTAGGTTAATTAGTGGAACTCTCATTCTCTTATAATAACCCTTTAGAATAGCAGTAAATCAATCTATGGACTCCCATGTTAGGTTTCACCCTAATCTGACAAAATCTCGTCACCCTATCTCTAGGCGTGTGATCAACTCCGCTTAATTATGCTAGATCTACTCTTAAGCAGGGTCTACTCCTCCTCCACCTAAGCACATCAGATTTGGATTAAGTATGCATAATTAAGAATAAACTAAGTTTTTATCATATAATTCAGAAGTTTTTATCATATAATTCAGAAATCAATAATAAGATTCATCTAGGTTTCATCCCCTTCAGGTATCTAAAGGGTTTAGTTCATAACAAATAAAGAAAACATCTCAAGAGAAAAGATAAAACAAAACATAAGAAATCCTTAAAACCCTCTAGAGGAATTGAAGGAGAAATCCACCATCTTGAGTAGAATTCTGGCTCCTTGAGATGGATCACTGGCTATCTTCGAGTAATTCCCTCAATCTGACCTTCTCGGCTTGGCTCCTTGGCCTAGCTTTGACACCTCTCTCTAGGATGCACTTAGGATGTTTATATAGATTTTTAGAATGCTTTACTTAGTCCCTAGTGTCCTAATTCGAGTATAGTTCCTACTAAGTGTTTGATTAAGCTTTGGAAAGTGTTTCTTTACTTCAAAGTATCCAAATCCGAGTGAAATTGCTCTCTCTCACAGTAGAGGCATTAAAGAAGGCACGCCGTGTAAATTCTTGATTGGGTATGTGTTTTGATTCTGTTGTTTGAGGCACGGCCGTGTGATTCGAGGGGCAGGCCGTGTAAAGTATTTTGACGATGCACAGCCGTGTGGTTTAATATCCAGGCCGTGTCGATTTCCTCTTTGGCCCAAATTGACCCATTTTAAGCCCGTTTCTTGTTATTTTCGTCCTTGGGTGCTTTCCTGAGTAAAAACATGAAAAGAAAAGATTAAGATCACCTTTTCACATAAAACAAGGGCTAAATCATCCAAAAGCATACTAAATGTGGGCATAAAATATGTTGCTTTTACGGTTTATCACATGTTCGCAATGGTTATATAATGGAAAGAAGTTTTCTTACATGGGTCATCGTCGGTGGTTATCGAAAAATCATAGATTTAGATTTCAGAGTAATCAGTTTGACGGTACTGAAGAGTTTAGAGAAGCTCCTTCGTAGACCGGTGGATCCGAAATATTGTTCATTTAAAAGATATGAATTTCATTTATGAGATGATGAATCAACCGCCCAACACGCAAAGAAATAGAAGATCAAAGGATGAATCTGATGATGAATTGATGAAGAAGATGATCCTAATGAGGCAGACTTGTGGAAAAAAAGAAGTATTTTTTTAGTTGCCTTATTAGGAGCATCAAATTTTACGATATAATCTTGATGTCATGCACATTGAGAAAAATGTCTGCGAGAACATCATTGGGACTATTTTGAATGTCGATGGAAAATCGAAAGACAATCTTTAGAGTCGACTTGATTTAGTCCACATGGGAATTCGGCATGAGCTTCATCCTCAAGCACTTCTGAATATGAAATATCGGTTGCCGCCTGATATTTTTTCAATGTCGAAGATGGAGAAAGAAGTGTTATGTATGGTGTTGAAGGATATAAAGGTCCCGGATACGTATGCATCAAATATATATCGATGTGTGAGTCTTAAAGATCGAAGACTATATGGCTTAAAATCGCATGACTATCACATCTTGATGCAAGACTTACTGCCTGTTGCTATGCGGTGTTGTATGTCAAAAAAGGTGACGTCTTGTGTAATTGAACTGTCCAATATAATGAAAGGCATTTGTGGTAAAGTTTTGGATGTTCACCAACTTGAGACACTACAAGATCGAGCCGCATTGACTTTATGCAATCTGGAGAAGATCTTTCCACCTTCCTTCTTCACAATTATGGTGCACTTGTTAATTCATCTCCCTCGTGAAGCAATACTTGGTGGACCCTTTTTCTATCGATGGATGTATCCCATAGAAATGTCTTAATTTATTTGTAAATTATTCCTTCATTCACCTAAATGCCTTTAGTTGCAACTTTTGATAATGTTCTATACCGTGTTTAGGTTCCTATCCAAATTAAAGTCTTATTGTCGTAATAAATGTTATCCGGAAGGATCAATTGCCGAAGGCTACTTGGTAGAGGAATGTATGACTTTCTGTTCAAGGTATTTGGAAGATGTTGAAACAAGAATGAACAGACCAAGTAGAAATGTTGGGCTCACAGATCATAACTTGGCCGAAACTTATTTATTTCAAAGTTTCAGAGAACCAATCGGTAAAGTCAAAATTGCAGAATTAAACGATAGATCGTGGGTCCAAGCACATCGATATGTTCTTTTTCATCACGATTCAATGGAACCATTATGCAAGTAAGTTGTAGAATTTGATAAATATTCATCAATTATAATTTTTCTGTCTTCTTACAATGTAAACCTTTTTTTTTAACATAGTGAATACAAAAAAATATTGAGAGCTCGTTCACGGTCCCGAAGATTACAACAACGAGAAATTAATAAGTTGTTCACAGAATCATTTCATGAATGGTTAAGCCAAACGGTATGCAATTGAAGTTTTCATTGACAAGTAATAATGTTTTCTTATAACATTTATAATTACTCAATTTACTTTCGATTCAATAGGTTTGGAGCCGAAATGAAGTAAATGACGAAGTTAAATGGCTTTCACAAGGTCTAAATAGAATAGTGAAAAGATATAGTGTCTTCCTCATCAATGGATACAGATTTCATACAAGGTATCGCGAGAGATTGAGGAAAACCCAAAATTGTGGAATTGTTGTTAATTATTCAATTACAAGCTATGCTAGTGCTAGGGATAGTAATCCTGTCGAGGGGAATCTGGAGTATTGCGGACTTCTTACTGACATAATTGAGTTGGATTATTACAGCAAATAGAAAGTTGTCTTATTTCGAGGTGATTGGGCTGATGTGAATACGGCTCGCGGAATTAAAAACGATCAATATGGTTTTACAATGGTGAATTTCTCTCGATTGATTCACACTGGAGAACAACTGATAGATGAGCCGTATGTATTTTCTTCTCAAGTGAAACAAGTTTTTTACTCGAAAGATCCAACTGATGAGGGTTGGTATGTTGTACTTCGAAACATCCCTAGAGACTTGTTCGACATGGGCAATGGAATAGAGATGACATCGTCGAAAGATCAGAAACTTTGCCTTTTCCAGAACAAAACTTAAATGAAAATATCACTAGTACTAGTACACAATTTCAATGGGTTCGTCAGGACGTGGACGAAGATATTTATGAATTATGGTGTAGTAAGATTTTACGATTTTTTATTTATATGTAATATTATAATTTTAATCTTGGTCATTTTATATAATTTAACTATTTTATATGTACCATTATTGTTGTTATTTGTTACTAAAATTTCAACTATTTTATGTGTATTGTAGGAAAATGAGTAGAAGAAGATTACAAGATTTAAATATTATATGAATCACGTAAATTCTAAGAGGGCAATAATGAGCAAAAGCAGCTTGTTGGATCCTTGAATGTGCCGACATAGATGATAAGCCTGCAGAATTACAAAGTAATGTTAAGTTTATTTTACATGCATGTTGACTTTTATTATTGATTCATTTTTCAATTTTAATATAACAATAATATATCATTGTTAAATTTGAGAGTGGTGGGATCTTGAAGAGGTCACAGACATACAATGCTTAGAGATTTATCTGAATTAAATCTCATCGAGCGTGTGAAAGTAAGGAGAAATATCATGGCAGACTGTTGGCCTCTCAAGCTCGACTTCTAGCAAAGCTATTTGGGCATTATTGCATGAAATGAAAATATGTTGGCCATCAATTACGAGTCATGGCATCACATGCCTGATGGAAACAAAAATCAAGCTCTCGATAACATTAAGGTAACAAAACGTGAATGTAATTTGTAACACTTTGGTTGAAGTTTTATTTATATTTTCTTTCTCAACTTATGTTTTTTTAGGATAGATTTGCTTTGGAGGTCTCCGATGACTATATAAAGAAGACATTGGGAAAAAATGGAGAGACCATAAAAGCATATTGAAAAATGAATATTTTAAGAAAGACATAAGCCTCGAGGATAAATTGCGAAATGTTCCGCCGGGAATGTTGAGGTATCAATGGAAGATGCGATTAGATTTTGGAACTCAAAGAAAGGAGAGGTATTACCTAGTTCTAAACTCTTATAAATTTTTCGGTTTATAGCATTTACTATATACGTAATAATAATTTCATTATGTAGGACTGTGAGCGTGTTGGAACGAATAGAAAGTGTAAATAAAAATTCACGCATTACGGCAAGGTCGAGAAGTTTTGCCTCTGTAGTTGAGGCCGAGGTATTATAATTTATTCATTCTGTCAAATATTAATGACTTCATACTATTAAATTATATTTTTACTACTACACTGTAGGAAGCCTCATCTGGTCAAAAAGTTGGACACGTTCAGCTTTTTGACATTACGCATAGCATAGGAAGAAGGATGAGTTTCCGATGACATCCGAAGCTGGAGAGATTATGGTATATTTACTTAATAATATTTGATTTATTATAAATATTTATAATGTTTAATTATAATAGTTTAATTCTTCATTAGTAGTTATAAATTAATAATGTTAAGTTATGTTCCATTCTTTCTTATTCTATATTTCGTTTCTAACTGTTTAATTGATTTATTAGGAGAAACTAAAATAGAAGAAGACAGAGTATGAAGCGGCTGCTTCGACTAATAGTTCTGTTAATCTTGAAGATATCGATAACAGAATTATTACTGATGTTTTGGGTCCTGAAAGGTATGGTCGGAATTTTTATGCTACATTTGTTGTTTTTTGGCTGAAATTATTTGTTACATTTTTTGTTTTTTATTACTGATGTTTTGGGTCCTGAAAGGTATGGTCGGGTTTGATTTCAAGGATCTGGTGTTACCCCGACCCAATATTTTGGATCCGGCTCCCAGCAATACATACCTTCGAGGAATCAATCTCGAGCTAAAGTTTAGAGGCTAAAAGACCAGATAGCTCAGATTCAAGCGAGCACGGTTGAGCAAATTGTTGATGTTCAAAGAAAATATGAAGAACCCCAGCAATAGCTTAGAGCGGATCTGGCAAGAAGATGTGAGGAGGCAATGTCGCCACGAGAGAGGTAGAGCAAGAACGATGCTAGCATAGCGTAAGAAAGTACGATGAGCTCTAGCTCTGACTTGACAGATGATGCAGATGTTTCAATAGCTGCAGAAGTCGCCATCTTAGACATTTAGTTTCTCGTTGTAAGATTATTTTTAACATTATTACATTTAACATTATTGTAAGAATATTTTCAGTTATAATTCATTTATTAATTTATATCACATATCTTTTATTGAATTTGAAGTATCATTTAGAATTAATGCATTTGGTGTGATTTTTATGCTACATTTGCTATTTTGGGTTGGAATTATATGTTGCATTTGCTGTTATTGGTTGGTTTTAGTGCAGGAGGGTATGATATTAGACAAATTGAACATTGCAAATCTGTACAAATTAGCGGCGTTTGTGTAAAAAGCGCCGCTAAAAGTAATGAATTTTAGCGGTGTTTGTGGGAGAAGTGCCGCTAAAAGTCATGACCTTTAGCGGCGTTTTTGGGAGAAGCGCCGCTAAAGATCATGACCTTTAGCAGCGTTTGTGGGGAAAGCGCCGCTAAAAGTTATGACCTTTAGCGACGTTTTTTCTCATAAAAGCCGCTAAATTTTACGGCGTTTGTTTTAGCGGCGCTTCTAAAAGCAAAATACTATTAGTGGCGCTTATAAACGCCGCTAAAAGTCTATTTTGCTGTTGTGATAAGAACAAACAATTCCTCAGAAAGCTCGATCTTAAGTGCCTTAAGTCTTGAAACAATATGGGACATCTCCATAATGTACTCCCTTACGTTTCCTTAACCCTTATACTTCATAGGCATCAAAGAAGTCAGAAGTGATGTCATTTCAACCTTATCGTTTTTAGCAAAACGTTTCTCAATTTCATCAAAGAAACCTTTGGCCTGAGTAATCTTTTCAGATTATGTGCCCCTAAATGCTTCTGGAATTCTATGTTTCATGATCATTAGACTCATGCGATTTGAACGATCCCACAGCTCAAAATCCCTCTTATCATCAGGGGTGCTTTCCGCAATGAGAGGTGCAGGTTGTTATTCCCTTAGTGCAAGGTCTATGTCCATGCAGTCAAGCACTATAAGTAAGTGCCTTTTCCATTCCTTAAAATTAGTCCCATTAAGCATGGTATAAAATTTATACTAGCAGATATTGTGGCAACAGAAGATGAATTAGCTGAATATAGAACAAATAAAAACAAGCTTAAATCAATATTCATAAGTAAACAATAAATTCAAGATAATGGCTAAACCCATCTCAAGATGCCAAACACAACATTAATATCAAGTATTTGGACAGTAATATTAACAGTAAGCGGTACTTTTGTTGTAACAATCAAACATTGACAATAAATTATGTCAAACAATGAATTAATCTTTTGACTAACTTATTGCTCACATAAAATACCTTATAATTGCACAGATTGTCTTTGAAATTCTGTCAAATATTAACTTACCTTTGGGTCAATCAATAAAGGCATGAATCACAAAAACATATAATCATCTTAATATTTCAAATAAACTAATCTACACAAAAGAGGTCACTTTGGCGGCATTTTGTTTCAACTAATTTATTTAAAATATTAGACATCCTTAATTAAAAGCCAAAATCTAAATTTATTTGTTTCAAAATATTTACATTAATTCAATCTTTCAATGAAATTAAAAGATAATCATATATATTTATATAATTTTCCAAAACTAACATGCATTAAACCAATCAAAGCATGTATATATTATCGAATTATTCGAGTTAATCGAGTTATTCGAGTCAACTCAATTTTTTCTCAATTCGAGTTGAATCGAGTTGAATTTTCAATTGAATAACTCGAATAATTGAATAATTCAATATTAAAATATAATATTTTATATTTTACCCCAAACTCCCAAACCTTTTACTTTTCCTCAAAATTTTACTCCTTCCACTTTTCCCCAAAACTTTTATTCCTCCCATCCCAACTCTCAATCTACCCAAAATCCATTTCCCACCAAAATTTTACTCTTCCATTTACTTTTTCTCAAAATTTTACTCCAAAAACTCTCAAAACTTTTATTTCCCCCAAATTTTACTCCTTCTACTTTTTCCTAAAACTTTTACTCCTTCCCATCCCACCTCCCATCTAACCCAAACCCATCCCCCCCAAAATTTTTTTATATTTTCCTTCCAAAATTTTACTCCCTATTTACTTTCCTCAAACTTTTATTCCCCAAAAATTTTATTTTCCCCTAAACTTTTACTTCTCACCTTTTACTCTCAAATAAAAATCAAAATTATCCAAAAATCACTAAACATAAATAGTAATAATTTTATTTATATCTACTATTTATATTACTAAATTAAATTTCACATTTTATATTATTTATATTATTGAATTGTTTAGTCATATTGAATATTTATATTAAAATTAAATTATTAATTATGCCATAAAATATTAAGTATTAAAATTTTATATTGGTATCAATTTCATATTTTATCTTTAAAATAACTTTTATTAAAAATCACATTTTACATTTAATATATATTTTAATTCCAAAATACATAGTGACAAGAATCAAGATAATTGAAATAACTAAGAAAGCAAAAAGCTAACCCGTATATAAAAATTAATAAATAAATTATGAGGTGATGAAAGTTAATAAAATTTTGATTAAGGTGGACAAATTTTATTACGATGGGTGATAGTGGTTACAAGGACCCAAAATTATTTTTAAAATTTAACTCGAACAAATGTATTCGATATATATTATATATTTATACATACGAAACTACAACATGCATTAAACCAATCAAAGCATGCATATATTATATATTTATAAACAATAAAATATATATATTAAAGAATTAAGCCATGCGTATATGTTAACTTTTTTAAAACATCAACACAAATTCCTTATACCATTAATATATATATATATATATATATATATATATATATGCTTTCAAAGAAAAAGCACAAAGTGGCAAAAACATGATTTTGCAAATACAGTAGCACAAATCATGAATAAAGAAAACAATTGAATTGCAAGAAAAAGATTAAAACGCAAAAACTTTTGTAATTGAATTCATCAATTTGAAAATTACTCAAACTAAAAAATTAAAACAAAACCCTAAAATTTTAAGATGAATTCAAGATAATCAAGATCTTAAAAAAAATTACTTTAATGTAAACCTTCAAAGATCAATATATAAACCCATGAAATTTCATGAATCAATTATTCAAAAGAAGAACTTAATCAATTCTCAATGATTCGATATGACGAGGCTCAGATGCCACTTGTTAGATTTGTAAAATAAATCAAAAATAAAACTAAATAAACTAGGATCTATCATGTCAAATCATCAAGAATAAATCAAAAACAAAACTAAATGCGGAAGCGTACCTGAATCCATGAATTCCTTGAAGTTTTATCGGATTTTGGGGATTTGATCTTCCAAATTAGCACACAAGAAATTCAGAGAATATCTTCTCTCTCTTCCCTAATGATGGGATATTAGAAAAGATATCTTGTGTATAATTTGGGGACCATTCAATTACTAGAGTATCTACACATATTTGACTCATACTTTATTTAATAATTAAAGCTCAAAAAAATTCTAACCAAATTAGATCATTTTTAATTTGGGCTAACCTATCATGATAGTAAATAATAACATGTAATTACCCTTATTATATATGTGATGTCTACATTTTCCAACAACATTATCTTTTTCAAATTTTGAATATGAATTTTGCAACAATACCATGAGGTCATTGTGCTAGGAGTCAAATTGCATGTTGCCCCTTTATTAAAAAATGGGCTAATTAATTAAAAACAGATGTAGTTGATGGAATAACAAGATAGTTATACATGGTGTGCCATATAGTACTCATGCTAACATATAGGGACTAATTTTTAACAACAGAAATAGATGAAAACTTTAACAGAATGACTAATTTAATTTTTAATCTATAACATGGACTAATTTATCGTTTTTTTAATAGAAAAAGCAAAGACTTCTATATTACTTTTCCCCGGATTTAAGTTTGATGTGAAGAAAAAACATAATTTGAGACTTCAGCTGGGCTTTTCTGGTTCATAGACTAGAATATGTCGTCCTTGGGCCTTAAAAAATTGTATTAAAGTTTTAAATAAATATTTAATTAATATTTGATAGAGATAATTATTAATTTTTAAATAAATTTACTAAAATGCCATATTGCAAAATATAAATATGGCACAGAAAATTTTAAAAAATATGGACCAACGATGCAGGGAAGAGAAGGGGAAAGGACTGGAGAGTTTTCATTTAGGGTTTTGTTTTATGTTTTTGGTTTTATTTAGGACCGCCCAAGCTAGCCAATGCATGTGGAACAGTTGGCAAGCTAAGGGTGGGTTTGGATGGGCGATTGAGTGCGGTGCGGTGCGTTTAGCTTACTTTTTGTCTCACACTACACTGTCACTACAGTATCTAATCTCACCGCCACCGCTATTTTTACACTAACCGCAGGTAAACGCACCACTCATTCAAACCCACCCTAAGGCGAATTTCAGGCTTTGCATCAGACTTACTCTCCACCACATAAATGCATCAAGTTCCTGGACGTTTTTTTCCTACATGTTTCAGTCCGGCGCCACCAATTTGTCAAGGAACATCATTTTTTTTTTTTTTGTAATGATAAAGCATGTTTGAAGGGATTTTTAGAGTGATGCCACCTGAAAGAATAGCGAGATCCAACTCTATTATAGAAATTAGGTCATTTCTATACTTTTATAATTTTAAAAATTTTTAGAGTCAGATTCCTAAAGAAACCAATTTTTTCTGACTTATTATCAGAACCACATGTTGTATTATTAGGTAGTCAATGCTTGTTTAGGCCAAGTGGCTCTTTCATTTTAATTATTTATAAACAATAAAATATAAATATATTAATTCATCATTTATATATCTTAACTAAATCAACATTTCACAAATAAGGCCATTTTACAAAAAAAAAAAAAGCCCTTTTCTAAAATTATTTACGGAAATGGGCCAACTTTTTTATTATTTACCGGAAAGGGCCGAATTCCTTTAAACGCTTTCATGTCAGTGCGATCTCAGGTGATGTGTCAACAGAATGCGCTCCTGGGGGAGCATTTTGTCCACGTCAGCACAAAGCGCTTCCTTAAGGGAGCGCTTTGTGCTGACATGGACATAACGCTCCCCTAAGGACGCGTTTTTGCCCTTTTTTAGGGTTAGAGTTTTTTGCATTGGTTTAGAGTTTTAGGGTTAAGGTTTTTAAAGTTATGTTTTTAGGTTTTTGGGATTTAGAGTTTTTAAGAAAAAAAATCAATTAAATTAGAGGTTAGGGGTAATTAATTAAATTAACTATTAATTTAAATAAATAATTAGATTAGGGTTTAAAGTTTTAAGGTTAATTAATTAAATTATGGATTAGTTTTTAAATAATTTTGTATTTAGGGTTTTAAAAAATATATTAGCAATAAAAAAAATTCTACAGTAGTTTCTGAAAAAATAAATTTGAGAAGATGTTTCTGAATAAATAGTGCCAAAAACACTTCAAGCAGGATGCACCGTCAGCAAAAGTACTGAAAAAAAGCTCCCACGTGACGCGCTTTTTCTACAGTAGTTTCTGAAAAAATAATTTTGAGAAGATGTTCTGAACAAATAGTGTAAAAAACGCTTCAAGCAGGATGCACTGTCAACAAAATTACTGAAAAAAACCTGGACGCGATTTTTTCTACAGTAGTTTTTGAAAAATAATTTTGAGAAGATGTTTCTGAACAAATAGTGTCAAAAACGCTTCAAGTAGGATGCACTGTCAGCAAAAGTACTTAAAAAACTCCCACGTGGACGCTCTTTTTCTACAATATTTTCTGAAGAAATAATTTTGAGAAAATGTTTTGAACAAATAGTGTCAAAAACACTTCAAGCAGGATGCACTGTCAGCAAAATTACTGAGAAAACTCCCACGTGGATGCTCTTTTTCTACAGTAGTTCCTATTTGGCCTTAGTTTATAAATGAGCCAAATTTCATTCTCAGGTTGTATAAGTTACAGCAAGAAAAATTAGAGAGGCTAAGCAGAATAGAAATTGAAGATAAGTGAATGTATTAGTGCTGTTATTTACTATGATGGTGAGGCCCGTCACACCGAGAATGACATTGTTTTTTATTGGAGAACACAGCGTGACTGGTTTTTAACCAGACATAGATTTGACAGAAATTCGTAAAAGAATTAGGCATAAAATCTTAGGATTTTATGCTTCGATTTTGTCTATTAAGTATCGATTTTATGCTTCGATTTTATGCTTCAATTGATCCCATGACATATGACTCGTTCGACATCAAAGGTGCTTATACCTTGGAGGCAATAGTGCAGACTTATCTCGCTAGTGGATCACCTTATCTTGAGTTATATGTACAATTTTCATAGCCAAATGATGCATTTGTGACTTCAACATCTATTGTTGTTCGAGAGGAATACACGACCCCTGTCCGACACTCCATTAGTGGATGGCAAAACATGGAAGCGCCAGTGTTTGGTAGCAATATGGAATACACAACCCTACACGACACTCCGTTAGTGGATGGAACATGCACCTCAGTGGGTTGATGTTTGATACTAGAAATACGTACTGGGGAATAATATCAACTTCTAGTGGTTGGCAATCCACATCTAATTGGAGACGTTATGAAATGTCTAGAAGAAGGGATGATGTATTCCCTATAACGTCTATCGACGAGGGGACCTCGTATGTTTTAGATGATGGTGGGTTGGATAATGAGTTCGATGTGGATCCACCTCGAGAGCCCGACCCCGATGGTGCAGAAGTTGCATTATTTTCTGAACAAAAACATGTTCCAACTGAACCTGAAGATGTTGAAGGGGATTCAAATAAAAAAAAAATTCGCGATTCAGGGTGTACTCACTTCCAGCCCACATGCATAACGTCGATCTATCTATAGATGATGCGTTAGAGTTTCCAGATCTATCATACAGAAGACGTGTTCATACAAGTTCGTTATTGGATTCGGGTGAATTGGAAGTTGGTAATGAATTTTCCAATAAAGATAGTTTTCTTGGTGCACTGAAAAACATAGCATCATGAACGGGGTTAACTACAACGTGGTTAAATCCAAATCCGATAAGTTTGAAGCTAAGTGTGCAGTGCAAGATGGTACATGTTCATGGAAAATCTACGCCTCATTGAGGAAAAGGACAGGGTTGTGGGAGATAAAAAAGGACAAAGGTCCATATATAAATTCTGGAGGTACAATATTTTGGGTTTTTGAATAATACTATTATTACGTAATATTGCATTATTTAACGTACTTCGTTGACAAGTGTTTCACAAGATCATCCCAAGATGGATTCAGATATGTTAGCTAGCTTAATACTATCGACGGTGAAGGCAGATCCCAGGACTTTAGTGCTAGTCTTAATTGCCAATATTCGTAGCCAATTGACGTACACGCCCTCTTATTGCAAGGCTTAGATAGCTAAGTAGAAGGCGTTGGAAAAGATGCATAGTGGGTGGGATGCTTCATATAATGAAGTGTGGCAGTGGTGTCAAGTGTTAGAGAGATACGTCCCAGGTTGCATAACAGACCTTGAACTGGCACCTACGTACTACAACTACCAATTTCTCTGTGGATGCCAAGTGTTCAAGCGTCTGTTCTAGAGCTTTAAGCAATCCCGAGACGTATTTCTATACTGCAAGCCATTGGTACAAATTGATGGTACCTTTATGTTTGGTAGATATACCCATCGGCTATTGCTAAATGTGGCACAGGGTAGCAGTGAGAGAATTCTTCCAATTGCATTTGCAATAACATCGGGGGAGTCAGTTGATGTTTAGGATTTCTTTCTTTCTAGGTTAAGGAGGCATGTCTGCTCTCAACCTGAAATCTGTGTTATATCGGATCGGGGCACTGGAATACTAGCCGCAATTGAGCGACAAGGAAGCCTATGGCATCGCACACACCATCGGTATTGCCTAAGGCACATTGCATCCAACTACTACAGGCAATATCGATCTACAAGTGAACGACGACAAGTGACCAACATGGGTATTTAATCTCTATTAATATAATTTCGTTTGTAATATTCAATTTATTCTGAATGGAAGTGTGGTATGTAATTTTTACTATGAACTTATATTGGTAGGGTATGAGATAAGTAAGGATTGTTTTCATTAGATGTTGGCAGTTTTGTGTTCAGTTAACGAAGAAGACGCGGACTACCTCTGTAACATACCTTTCGAACAGTGGACACAAGCATACGACGACGGCCTACGATATGGTCATATGACCTCAAACCTGACTTAATGCATAAATTCTGTTTTAAAAGGAACGCGTCATTTGCCAATAACATCAGTTGTGCGAGAGTAATATTTTCATTTAGCGGCACTATTTTCAAAGTGAGCAACGAGTTATAAAGGCCAAATGCAGGGAGGCCATGTATGGTGCAGGAAGGTATTGCAAGAAATTAACAAGGCAAAGGCGCGGACGAACACAATGCACACAGTGTGTCATGATCGCGACAACCTATGGTTTTGTGTGACGGAGTTTGACAGACTGCACCAAGGTATTACTAGCGGGCAATATCGTGTACACTTGAGAAATAGGACTTGGGACAGTGGGATGTTTGATGCACTTCGTTATCCATGCGCTCATGTAATTGTAGCTTGTCAGAATCTCCGTCTAGATCCCATGAGTTATGTCGATGAAGTGTACAAAATAGAATACATGTACAACGTCTGGAGACACGTATTCCCACCGGACCTAGATGAACATAAGTGGTCGTCTGTATTGCTCCATTTAAGTCATTACCGGATAGAGAATTGCGTCGCGAACTAAAGAGTCGACCTTGCTCGACTAGAATACATAACAATATGGATATCCGAGAAACAACCAATCAACAGAAGTTGTGCGGACAAGTCGATCATGTTCAAATTGGAATAGCTGATAGTTTTTATAATAAAACTATGTTGCATTATTTATATTTTATTAAAAATATTCAAAATATTGTCTTATGTAAAAGAACTTATATTTTATTGAAAATATAAAAGTAAATTACAATTACTTTATTCAAAACAACTTTTATTTTATTAAATGAAACAATATAAAAAGTTTATACAAATATATTAAAAATATAAAAATATTTAAAATATTGGTTTATTCAAAAGAACTTTTATTTTATAAAAATATAAAAGTAAATTACAATTAAAATATTAAAAACAACTTTTATTTTATTAAATGAAACAATATAAAAAAGTTTATACAAATATATTAAAAAATCAATGTTGGTGCTTGGCGAATCAAGTGTCACATGGGGTCGTCGGCGGTTTCATCTTTGGATTCTTCTTTTGTTCAGTTCCTGGTAGGGGTTGTGGTTGCTCGAACGGGGATTGTTATTCCTCCGGCAGGGGATCTGGTTATGGGTGTTGGGAGGATGACCCACCTTGATAGAATAATGAATGTGGAGGTGTTTGCATCACCCATGGTGGAGGTGTTTGAATCCCATAAAGCGATGGGGATTGGTAAAATAAGAGCTCTCGACGGTGTCTCGTGCGATCTCTCATACGACGGTAGCCTATAGATCGATGGTCTACTCGGAATAATCGAGAACAGAGATGAACCGGGCCATGTATTCCAACCTACCATAGGACTGGAAAAAGGAAACATATAAGGGTTAGGATATATAAAAGGGTTAGGATACGCACCTGGCATAATCTGAAAAAGCTGTGATGTGGGTGTCGTCGGTTGAAGTGTTGGGCCCGGTGACTATGTGAGCACTATTGATGGGCCCGGTGATTGTATGGGCGCTGTTGATGGGCCCATCGTCATCCCTTCTTCTTGGATTTAAAGGGCCCCGTCGTTTCCTTTGGACACAAATTTGCCATTGCCTCTCTTCTTTCAACAGTAAATATGGCTTGTCATGGATCCTAAACCATGGCATGTATTCGACCCGTACGCTAACTCTGGAATGATGATCGGTTCCCAAGTAGGTATATAATCATATCGATTTTCCCACATTTCGATATATGCTGACCAGAATCTCAGCCAATCCGTATGCAACTACCGTAAGTCGACTTTGTGCTCATCATCGAGCACTTCGGTGTCACGAGAATCGATTGTTGGAATCCAAATTGTCGCAATACTCTATCTGACTAGTGCATTTCCATGGTGGCATAGTTGACCAATGGGACCTTCACATGCCAAATGTTCAGATTTTGAAAGAATTCATCTGGAATTACTGCTCGAATTATCGGATCCTCGTATGGTGTCCATTGAAACTATATAAACATGATAAAAATATTAGTTATATACATTATACTAAATACATAATACGAATCGACTATTTTATTATGTATATCTATTTTATTTAATACTTATTTGTGCTTCCGATAGTTGGTCTAATAGAAGCCGTATATCTTCAAGAGAGGTAGGTATTCCAATATAACTCGCCAAATGGTTCCACCTAATTAAATAAAATTTTAGCATACAATTATATTTTAAATCTACGTAATAATTGTAAAATCTAATATAAAATTTACCTCGTTATGAGTGAGAATGTATATGGGTGGTCCACTCGATAACGTAAAAATGGAAAGCGAAACCGTGCCCATGATTGCAGTAGTGATAGCTAACCTCCGATTTTGGCTTTATTCGGTCGCGTCGCCCCGCACATCTCCCGGTACAATGTTGCCAACACAGCAGACCCCCAATTAAATTCACCACCTGCTCTAAAATCAACGAGTTTCAGCAGCCATCTCAAATGCACAAGGTTTCGTGACAAGTCCGGCATCAGATAACCTCCAATCATCTTAATAATGTATGCCCGAGCATATCATATTCTTTCTAGTGTAGTCGAATCATTATTCGGCTCCGTGTAACCAGCCCATCTCGATCCGATCTCCGTTAATATTATCTGGAATAACACCCAAAAGCTCGTAGCATACGGCTCCCCAATTAGTAGACTGAAGCGGACCCGGTGACTGCGTACCCATCCACCAGCAATCCCAATTGCAACTACACATCTTTCAGAGTGATAGTACACTCTCCTCATGGAAGATGAAATGTGTGCGTCTCGGGTCTCCACCTCTCTATCAACGCACTAATGAGTTTCGGGTCCAACTTGCACCCCCGGACTATCGTGGCCACGTGCCAAAAACTTGCTTCCCGCAGGTAATTCTCTATCAACGGTGATGGAGGACCAGACATATTACGGATATAGCATTGCAACACCTGATCTACAGACTGTTATAAAAAACTATAAAATAAAAATTAATTAAAATTGCATAAATGAAAAAATATTAAATAATATTGAAAAATTAAAATTAACACTTACCATTTTCATTTGTTCGACGGTGATGTGTTTATTATCAAGACGAATTAATTCTTCTGCCATTGTTAACACGATTTAATATTTTTTAATTTTAAAAAAACCTAATTCAGAGAAATTTTAAATAGAGCTTTTTTGCAAAAATTAAAGAGAATTTTGAGAAGATTTTTGTATGAAAAAAATGAAATGGGGGGTTTATATTATTTCTTTTACCGTTGAAACCCAAACAGTAAAAAAAATAGTCGTTGGGGGGTAAAAAAAGTGCAAAACGCGTCCCTGAAGAAGCGTTTGTCCACGTCAGCACAAAGTACGCCATCAAAGAAGCGCTTTGTGCTGACGTGGACAAAACGCTCCCTAGGGACGCATTTTGCTAGCACAGCACCTGAGATCGCGTTGATGTGGACGTGTTTTCGGGGAATTCGGCCATTTCCAGTAAATAATAAAAAAGTTAACCCATTTTCGTAAATAATTTTAGAAAAGGGCTTTTTTTTGTAAAATGGCCCACAAATAATATAAAAAAAGAAATTAAAAAATAATAGCGTGGAAATAAATACTGTAGTAGATTTTATTTGGTATAATGAAAATTTAGTCTTTAATGTTTACTTTTTATTATCATTTTTAGTTATTTTGATCCTCAACTTTTAAAATTTAGTTAAATTGTTTTAGGAAAAAGCTTATTAAACTGTTAAAATTTCAACGACATTGATGTGGCCACAAACATGATAGTCTCTGCACAAATTCAAAAAATTTAAAAAGTTCATAAGAACATTTAGAAAATTTATTCATGTTAATAGTAAAATATACGAGAAATGCTACGTGAACTACCATATCAATGCTATTAAAATTTTAATAATTTAGTTAGTTTTTCTATCAAAAAATCATTAGACTAAATTTTAAAGGTTGCTAGCTAAAAAAAAAAAAAAACTAAAATGACAAAATAAAACATGGAAATAAAGTGAAGTAAAAAAGAAAAGAAAAATCAAATGATAGTATTGGAGAAATTATAACAAGTAACTAACATTTGGTTTGAAAAAAATAAGGGTAAATTACACCAACAGTCACTCAACTTTGAGGTAACTGACAAAACAGTCACCTAGGTTTCATTTCAGTCACTTAACTTTTGAAAAGTTACAAAAAAAATCACTAATTAACGATTCATGTTAAGGTGTTAATGAAATTCATCGACGTGACAAGTTAACCAGCTGATGTGCAAGTTAACTTACCACGTTGGTGAAACAGCTTCTTTTTCTTCTTATATAATAAAAAAATACAGCATATATAATATGTATGATCATGAAACAAAGGAAGACCCTTTTTTTGTGGGGGGCATATAACAAAGACCCTCACATGCCAAAGATAATACCTTTTTACCTATTTGATTACTTCACCGTCTTCTCTTATTGATTCTTTGAATATACAAAGAGAAAGAGTTGTGAAGTCCTAAAAAGAATATGAGGTTGAAGATGAAGATGGAAGCTTGGTGTTTCAACTTTATACAGAGGCAGCCAACAGGAAAGGAAAAAAACAAGAAGTAAAAACGTGTGTGAAAGAAGAAAGAAAGACCCAAATAAATTGGCTGAGATTGTGAGCCAAAACACCTAATCCTATTGTTATTCCTTTATAATCATTAATAAATGAAATAAGCAAATATTAATAATTATTATTATTATGATTAAATAGTTTTTTTAAAAGGGAAACAAGCCATATACAAAGAAACAAAATAATGAAGAGAAGGGAAAGGAAGGGAAGACAATCGAACTTTTTTTTTTTGGCATTCTCAACGACAAATACTAGTTTCTTGTTTTTCTGTCTCTGTCTGCTTCTTCACAAAATGTGGTGAAGCTGAACACCGGTAAAATCCTTTCAACTTCCTTGACGACAGCATCAAGAGCAGCTAAACGACGATTCCGCTTTGTACAACAAAAAAGCAAGATTACGGGAGGTGGAATAAGATAGCATCAAGAGCATTAAAAAACTCCGTGGGATGATCCACCCCAAGAGAAGATTAATCCCATGCGCAACACCCAAAACCTAGTAAAATAAGGACATTTGTTGTGAGAATAAAGTAAACATCATTATGTAAAGTGCAAATCACAAACTTTAGCGGTCTTAGTTCCAACATAATTCGGAAAAAGCATCTGGGCAGTATAGGAGCTGGTCAATAAGAAAATTACCATGGTGAAGAAGAAGAAGAAGAAGAAGAAGAGTATAATGGATCACCAACGTGGCAAGTTAACTTGTCACGTCAGCTGGTTAACTTGTCACGTCAGCAATTTTATTAACCACTGTTTTATAACATTTTAAAAATTAAGTGATTGAAATGAAATCTTAGGATTGTTTTGTTAATTACTCTAAAATTAATTGACCGTTGGTGTAATTTATCCAAAAAAATAATTTTGATCGAAATTTATGAATAAAATAATTTTCTATTTTATTTTTATTATAAAAAAAATTAAAAGAATGAAAATCTTAGCAGTAGCGATTGGCAATGGAAAAGAAAAACCGCCAATTACTGTTTAACTGTTTTTATGACCATTTAAAAAAAACATGTTTTTATTTTTGGTTTCATAATGTTTTTAAGACCGCTGCTTCAACGATGTTAACAGTTTTATTACCCAAATAACGAAATCGGTGAGAAAAAGGAGAAAATGAGTTTGGCTGTTGCTCCTCCTCTCAGATCGATGATTCACTGCAAAACCCCAAAATTTCGCTTCAAAAACCCACAAAATCTCTTGGGTAAAACCCTGACTTTTTACTCTCTGAAGTCTCCGACTCACTTCAATTCGTTGCTGTGCCTACGAGTCAACTCAATCCGTCCAGGGTCCCCCTCCATTCAGACCCATCATCCCATTCAGGAACTACTCCCTCTCCTTGCTTTCTCATTGACCCTTTTGTGTTTTCGTCTTTTGTCCAATGTCCTTTTGCCCGATTTCGCTCTTCGTTGGCAAAGCCTCATTGCTTTCTCTCGTGAAGCTGAAGCTCGGACCAAATCTTATCCAAAACATCTATGGCAAGCCATCGTTGCTTACGAGGATCGTCGCTTTTTTACACATTTTGGGATCGATCCAGTTGGCATTGGTCGAGCTGTTTTGTCGCTTTCGGCTCGTGGGGGAGGTAGCACCATAACTCAGCAGGTTAGTGCTGTATTTTTTTTAATTCGAGATATATGTATATATTTATGTACACAACATGTTTGATTGTTTTCCTCAACTAAGTGCATTTAAATGTATATTCATTTGTTTATGTTTAAAATAGTGGGCGCTGTTTCTTTGAGTTCGTTTTTTTTTTTTGCCTCATTTCTTGAATTTTATATTTCGGTACATGTGAATGGCTGAAAACCCATTTGACTCGGGCTACATGCTTCAAGTTAATTTCCTCCATCCTTATAAAATTTACCCAAGTATGAGTTTTAATATTAAATTGTGCCTAGGTGAATCGAATATAGGTGTTGAGCGACTTATGAAGTAGGATAGACTGGCAAGGAATCATTAAATTGATAGTATTGTTGGTGTTTGGTTATTTTCCTTGTCTTTTTCCTATTCATTTCTTTCTCAACTTGTGTATCGCAAGGTGTAATTTAAGTTATCTGAGTAAGAATATAACAGTGTGAAAAGGAAAATTCTATAAAGGAAAAAATATAGGTGGTAAAGGTGTATCTAGTACATGGAAACACCTATCTGATTATAATAGATAAACACTTAGGTTTGACTAGAACCGAATTTGTCATGCTTTACATCCCTTGCTGATGTTAGCATCAATTAAATATCAATCAGGAATTCGTCACTGTAGAGAGATTTGTCAACGCATGCTGAGCTCCAGCAATGAAAAAAATTTGAAGAAAACCATTGCAGACAGATTCCATCCTCACCAACAAGGCTTCCATCATTACGGAGTCTCCTCATTCTTTTTTCCATCTCTATGGAATCCTTCCTATTCTTTACCTTCGGTTTCCTGTTCTATTCTTCTGTCTCTGCGAACTCTTTCTCAGAGTTTATCTACCCAAATTTCAGTGCTTCACACTTCAGTTTTATTGTCAAAGATGGTGCCTTCTTGTTCTCTCGCAATGGAACATTCAAAGCTTCTATCTACAACCCCGAAGCTCAAACCAACTTTTACTTGTGCATCATACATGTTGAATCCAATACCATCATCTGGTCAGCTAATCGTGATTCTCCTATCTCAAGCTCTGGTAAAATGGATCTTACAGTCAACGGGATTAGCATTGCAGATCCAGATGGTAATCCCAAATGGTCAACACCTCAGTTGCGGACAACAATTTATGCATTACTGCTAACTGAGATGGGAAATCTTGTTCTACTTGACAAATTTAATGGTTCTCTGTGGGAGAGTTTTTACCATCCAACTGATACAATTGTGATCGGACAACAGCTTCCAGTTGGGGCAAAACTGTCAAATGCTGTATCAGAAAGTAACTTGTCAACTGGTGATTATAGATTCGTGGTTGGTGCTTCTGATGCATTATTGCAATGGCATGGACAGACATATTGGATATTGTCAATGGATACAAAGGCCTATGTGAATTCAAATTATGTGGTTGAGTACATGGAAATGAATAAAACAGGCCTTTCTCTCTTTGGTCATAATGGATCAGTTGTTGTAATTCAGCTTAACTTGTCGCTGGCTACCTTCCGACTTGCCAAGTTGGATGTTTTAGGTCATTTTATCGTAAATAGTTTTTCTGGTGGTAAATGGGTTCAGGAATTTGTTGGGCCAATTGATGACTGTCAAATTCCAACTAGCTGTGGCAAACTGGGATTATGTACAGGTGACTCCACTTCAAAAGCTCCCACTTGTTCATGTCCATCTGATTTGCATCCAGCTTCACAAAATATCGGTGGTTGTTTGCTGAGTGATAGTTCATATTCTCTACCTACTGCTTGTGATTCAACCAATAATGTTAACGAGTCAAATTCTTCAACTGTTTCATATCTGAGGCTAGGCTCTGGTATTGATTACTTCTCTTTTCTTTTCTCTCAGCCTGTCAGATATGGTGTAAGATTTCCAGTTTGTCAAGATTTATGTTCTGAGGACTGTGCTTGCTTGGGCATTTTCTATGAAAATTCTTCTGGCTCTTGCTATGTGCTTGAAAATGACTTGGGCTCCGTTATATTGAGCAGTACTGTAGAAAATGACTTTCTGGGATATGTAAAAGTACTTGTTGGACCTATTTCAACAGATTCTGGTGGTGACAATAGTTTTAGCAATGAAAAGAAAGAGTTTCCCATAGCAGCTATTGTGCTTCTACCTTCCATCGGGTTTTTTCTGTTAGCTGCTCTAGTTTTCTTCTGGTGGAAAAGGCAGCTACGCAGCAAAGGTGGAGAGATAAAATTAGGACATCTAAACTCAGGTTCTTCAGGAGATATGGATGCCTTCTACATTCCAGGTTTGCCACAAAAGTTTGATTATGAAGAACTTGAGGCAGCTACTGATAATTTTAAGACCCAAATAGGATCTGGAGGGTTTGGTTCTGTATACAGAGGAACACTTCCTGATAAAACTGTTGTGGCAGTCAAGAAGATTTCAAATCCCGGAATCCAAGGGAAAAAAGAATTCTGTACAGAAATTGCAGTAATTGGAAATATTCATCATGTCAATTTGGTCAAATTAAGAGGATTTTGTGCGCAAGGGAGACAACGCTTTTTGGTGTATGAGTATATGAACAGGGGCTCATTGGACAGAACCCTCTTTGGCAGTGGACCTGTATTAGAATGGCAAGAGAGATTTGATATAGCACTTGGAACTGCTCGTGGGCTTGCATACTTGCACAGAGGCTGTGAACATAAGATCATTCATTGCGATGTCAAACCAGAAAATATTCTCCTGCATGATCATTTTCAAGCAAAAATATCTGATTTTGGGCTCTCAAAGCTTCTAACCCCTGAACAATCCAGTCTGTTCACTACAATGAGAGGCACCCGTGGCTATCTTGCACCTGAATGGCTTACTAACTCTGCAATATCTGAAAAAGCTGATGTTTATAGCTTTGGAATGGTACTGCTTGAATTGGTGAGTGGGAGGAAAAACTGTTCATTGAAATCTCAGAGTCATAGCATTGAGGATACCAACAGTGGTGGAGGCAACTCCTTGTCCTCATCAGTGATGGGATTGATTTATTTTCCACTGTTTGCTCTAGAGATGCATGAACAAGGTAGATACTTGGAGCTTGCGGATGCAAAACTTGAGGGACGAGTGACCAATAAAGAGGTGGAGAAACTAGTGCGTGTTGCTTTGTGTTGTGTTCATGAGGAGCCAGCACGGAGGCCAAGTATGGCCACTGTTGTTGGGATGTTGGAAGGTGGGCTTCCTCTAGGTCAGCCAAGAGTAGAGTCCTTGAAGTTTTTGCGCTTTTATGGCCGCAGATTTACCGAGGCTTCCATGATAGAAGAGGAAAGATGGCAAAGTGATTTCATGCTATTCCCACAAGAAAATGCTTCTCATAGTAGTACAACTGGCTCAAATACGTGCCTTTCTTATATCTCTTCACAGCAAATCTCAGGCCCTAGATAATGTGAATGGTTGCAACTTATGCATCTTGTGTAGTAATTGTAGTGAATGCGGGTTGTTTGGTGTTTGTTATTGCGAACTAAACTTAGTTGTTATTCTCTGAACTAGAGTTGGCAATATTGTGTATATCTCCTCTAAAAGATCCAAATATAGGGTGGATGGATGGTTGACTGTATTTTATTCACCTTGTGCAAATTATTTACCCGAGTAAATATTAAGATCACATGGAAATTAGGTGTCCATTTTGCCTCTTTCTTTTAATCTTTTTGAACTTTGTGTTAATTTTTTGTCTAGTACTG
The DNA here is from genome assembly GCA_025506655.1 of Gossypium rotundifolium. Lineage (NCBI taxonomy): Eukaryota > Viridiplantae > Streptophyta > Magnoliopsida > Malvales > Malvaceae > Gossypium > Gossypium rotundifolium. The sequence goes on from CP106727.1 coordinate 193,450,732, forward strand.
CTAAACCTATTGTGTTAGGACCACTGAAAGTTACAGGGGTACACACTGCCACATGTTGCTGTAGGTGGCTGGCACAGTATTTCATTCCGGTGCTGGTTTGTTCTGCATGAACTCAGTTACATTATTTCCTTTACGTTAGCGTATCTTGATTTCTGAACTCTTTCCAGATTGTTTGTTTTTCCTTGTAGTAATTTGTTGGCTGTTATTGACTTTGTAAGCAACACATGAATTGTGAATGAAACTGTTTACCTCCTAATATTGTTATCCTTCTATGTATATGAGATTGAAAGTTAATATTTTAAATTTTGTCATGCAACTGTATATTTTTCTTTGGTACCAGTGGGACAACTTGTGGCTCTGGTTAGAATACAATTCAGCTGTTTTGCCCTTTTTTCAAGTAACTCTTTAGTTATTTTCTTCTTAGCCTACTTCAAGTTGGTAGTTCAAACTTGGCCAGGTGGTACTTCCTCCTTTCTGCTCAATGAGAAGGTTAAAATTGAGCTATTAGTTAAACTGATAGGATTATAGTCCTCCAAAACATTTTAATTGTGTTTATCATATTTGATATGATCTGAAGTTGATAATCACTGATGACAAACAGTAAGCCTATCTTATCCTCATAACACTTGAAAGATGTTATCTTGCCCCCCAACCTTCATAAACATTATTGAGATATTTGTATTCTTTGGGCATATCAATCAGCTAATATGACATTACAGCCTAATGTGGAATGGATCTATATCTTTGTATTTGTTTGGTTTGAGTTACATTTTGATTGTTGAGATGATAAATTTTTTTGTGCTTTTACTCCTGCCTTCTTGTTGCCTCAAACCAATCCTTACATATCAGCTGGTATTTTGGACCTTGACCATTTTCTACTTTGCAAATTCCTGAAATGGATTAAATTCAACCAATACTTGCAGTTTTCGTTATTATATATCTTCTAATTGATTTGTCTGTTTTATCGAATTTTGTTTTGTACGATAATTCTCCGCAATTCACATGGCAGCTTGTGAAGAACACCTTCCTGAAAAATGAGCGCACATTCTGGAGAAAGATCCTGGAAATGGTGTTGGCATTGGCACTAGAAAGGACAATGTCAAAACAAAGAATATTGAGCTCTTATGTTTGTAAGGTCAGATCATATGTCTCATTTACTTTGATGATTGATGCCCTTCCTAATGCTTATGCATGTGCTTCATTCTTTCCCATCGTTTTTATTGAATGGATTGTAATACTTCAAATACATTATTGAGGAATGTCCAAAGAATGGATGAAAGAAGCAAAGCAGTAGTATTATAGCCCTTTGTTTTGGGATTTTGTGACTCTAAGATGTTGAAATTTGAAATCTGAAAAGGCCTTTGTAAATTACAGATATACTGGGGACATGGAATTAATGGCATTGAATCAGCATCAAAATTTTATTTTGGGAAGCATCCATCTCAACTGAGCTTGGCCGAGTCTGCAATGCTTGCTGGACTTATACCAGCCCCAGAGCTTAGATCGCCACTCAGGGATCGCAGCAGGTTTTAAATTAATCCTGTTTATAATGATCATACATTCTCTGTTTCTAAATCTTTCAACTCCTTTGCTTAAAAGTTAATTTGTCTTTATGGTAGTGGCAAGACCTTCCAGGCCAGAGTTTTGAAAAGGATGGTGAAATCTGGCTTTCTTGATATTAAGATGGCACTTTTAACAGTGAGACAACCTCTTTATGTACGTCTTAGAAGGCCAGAACATGCTGATGAACTTTCAGACGCGTCATCTTTCTCTGAGCTGGTATGTCAACTCTTCATGTTTTGCCATTCTGTAATGACCATCCACAACAAATAAATGAAGTTGATCAAAAGATCTTAATATGAAAGTTTCAAGATGACAACAGTGACCTAAAAAAGTCACCAGGTTGCTATTTTGTGGTTCCAGAGCTCTCTCTTGCCTATATTCATCGTGATAACATCCGCAATCACTATAAACATAAAGCAACCACAATTTACATATGCTGAAATTAGAGATGAATACTCTAATGTATTGAGGAAAAAACTCTCTCAAAGTATATATTTCTTAGAAATATGTACAACTATATATACATGTAGGATTTAACAACTAAGGAAATAATATTTCTTAATTAGAATCTCTAAAAATATCAGCTGTAATCTCTAAAAATACTATTTAATAATATCAAATAATTAAAGATTCTCAACACTCCACCTCAAGTTGGTGCATAAATGTCTCGCATGCCTAACTTGCAAAGAAGATTATGATAAGTCTTACAGTTGAGCCATTTAGTAAAAACATCAGCCAACTGTTTTTCGGATGCTAGGTAAGATAGTCTTAAGGCACCACTAGCAACTTTTTCCTTGATAAATGACATCTATTTCGATGCGTTTGGTTCTATCATGCTGTACTGGATTTTGAGCTATGCTGATGGCTGCCTTATTGTCACATTACAAGGTTGATCCATTTTCGTTCAACAACTTCAACTCTTCCAATACTTTTTGTAGCCATAAAAGCTCACAAACTCCTTGAGCCATGGCCCTATACTGTTTCTTGCTCCTCCTAGTGACTAAGTTTCCCCCCACAAGAGTATAATAACCCGTTGTAGACCTTCTGTCATCAAGAGAGCCAGCCCAATGTGCATCTATAAATACTTTCGTCTTGAGATGATCAATTTTTGAGAAGAGAATACCTTTGCCTAGTGCAGACTTCAAATAGCACAAAATTCACAATACTGCCTGCATATGAGCTTCGCGAGGATCATGCATAAACTGGCCTATCAAACTAACAACATAGGCTATATCAAGTCGATTATGAGTTAGATAAATTAAACGTCTGACGAGTCTTTGATTTCTTCCTTTATCCACCATTTCATCGATACCTACTTGTAACTTATGATTACTCTCAATAGGTGATTCTGCTGGTTTGCAACCTAACATGCCAGTCTCTGTTAGAAGATCTAATACATACTTTCTTTGGAAAATAAAAATTCCCTCTATCGATTTGGCCATTTCTATTTCGAGGAAATATTGTAACTTTCCTAAGTATTTGATTTCAAATTCCTGAGCCAATTGTTTCTTAAGTCGGGCCATTTCTTCTTTGTCATCTCCTATCATAATTAACATAAACTATGAGGAGAGTAATCTCACCCTTGTGATGTTTTATAAAGAAGGTATGATTAGCATTACTTCGTAGATAGCCAAACGACACCATGACCTTACTAAATTTGTCAAACTAGGTTTGGGAGATTGCTTTAGTCCATATAAGGCCTTTTTCAGTTTACATACCTTCCCTTGAGTATCTTTATCCTTGAATCCTAGAGGAACTTTCATATACACTTCTTCTAGGTCTCCATGTAAGAAGGCATTCTTTACATCAAATTGCTGTAAGTCCCAGTCGAAATTTGCTGCACATGATAAAAGGATCCTAATCGTGTTCAATTTAGCAACTAGAGCAAATGTCTCTTGATAATTCACTCCATATGTCTGAGTGAATCCTTGCGCTACTAATTTGGCTTTACATCTTTCAATTGAACCATCAACCTTATACTTGATAGTGAGCACCCATTTGCAGCCAACTAATTTATGCCCCTTAGGAGGATTAATTAGTTCCCACGTCTCATTTTTTGCTAAAGCTTTCATTTCTTCAATCATAGCCTTCTTTTATCTTGGATTAGTGATACCTCTCTCCAATCCTGTGGAATAAACATAGAGAATAAAGACAAAGCAAAAGCTCTATAGGATGGGGATAAGGAATCATAAGAGACAAAGTCAGAGATAGGATATAAGTGCAAGTTCTAAACACTTTTTCGTTGGGCTATTGGCAATTCCAAATTAGTAGCAGCTTGAGGAAAAGAAGGCTCACTTGACAGTGAAGAGTCAGGGGATAAAGTAGATTGTATGATGGCATCTTCTTTCTTGCCTTTTCTAGTTTATGTCCGTAAATCAAGCCTATTCAACAACTGTCCACTAGTCTTCTCTTGAACCAAAGTCTTTACTGGAACTAAATTCTCCCTCGAAAGAGTAACAGAACAAGGTGTCATCTCTTCATTTTCAAAAACCTCCCCCTGAAGAGATGGTTGTGATGAAGAAAAGTAGGGTTCTTCCTCACGAAATGTCACATCCATACTTACATAATATTTTCTAGATGGCAGATGATAACATTTGTAACCCTTCTGTGTTGGAGAGTATCCAATAAAAACACATTTGACTCGCGAGGATCCAGTTTGCTTTCATGTCGAAGATGAACGAAGTAAACACAACCAAAGACCTTTGGTGAAACTGGGTAATCCGTTTTGCCCTGTAAGGTTTCTATAGGGCTTTTAAAACCAAGGACCCAAAGAGGCATCCAATTAATGAGATAAGCCGCAACCAAATCGCATCCCCACAAGAAGTGTTGGGAGATTCATAGTGAACATAAGTGATCTAGCAACCTTCAAAAGATGCCATTTTTTTTCTTTCGACAACACCATTTTGAGCATTTGTACCTAGACAACTGGTCTGGCACAAAATCCCATATGATTCCAAATAATCATTAAAGTTATACTCGGTTCCTTTATCAGTTCATAAAATTTTAACCTTAGCATCAAACTGAGTAGTAATCAATTTATGAAAAGAACGAAAACACGAGAAAACATCACTTTTGGATTTTAATAAAAATACCCATGTCATCTGAGTGCAACAGTTAATAAAAATAACATACTAATGATTACCAGATAAAGAAGTAACGTGAGTAGGGCCTCAAACATCTGAATGAATAATCTCAAAAGGAACAATACTTTTATTACTACGCAAAAGATAACTGTTTCTTATATGCTTAGCAAATTCACAGGCATCACAAACTAAAGAGTCTAACTGAGTTTTTGAAAACAAATTAGGAAACATCTTGGCAAGAATAGTAAATGATGGATGTCCTAACCGTCTATGCCACTGAATTATCTCCCAGTTGATATTTTTATTGTCTCTATATAATGCTTGAGACATACTGGATGATCGATCTGAAAGATATAAGTCATCACACAATCTACCACTGCCAATTGTCTTCCCTGTGTGGAGGTCTTGAAAGACACAGTAATCGGGAAAGAATTCAAGTTTACAATTTAAGGCTTTAGTGATAGTACTAACAAATAAAAGGTTAACCAGGAATTTAGGGACATGGAAGACAAAGGATAAAGTGATTTTGGGAGTACGGACAATAGAACTTGTTCCAGAGATAGAGGTAAGGGAGCTATTGGCTAGTCGCACACTATCTTTAGATGGACAAGCAGTATAGTTAAATAAACTTTTGTTTAGCCCTGACATATGTCTATTCGCACTGAAACCAATAATCCAATAGTCAAAAGTAGATGGAGCAGTTAAAATAGTACCTGAGTTTGCATGATTAGACTTGCCAATCGAGGTAGAGTCCAATTGAGGCGAGAAGCGTCGAAGATGTTGAATCTTGTCCAAGGTAAAACTTCCAACAGAAGTGGACTTATTCGCTGTTGTCACAGAGTCTGACAAATTGGCCTGAGGTCGAGAATTACCCTATCGTATTCCACTACGACCATGAGTGGGACGACCATGCAACTTCCAGCACGAATCTTTAGTGGACCGAGGCTTACCAAAATAGTCACACATCAAGTGATCCTTGGTAGACTTACCACTCGATGGACCATCCTAGTCAGCAATGAGGCCAGCTTTCTCTAAAGGTGGATTATAGAGCATAACACCACGACTGACTCTCCTCCTATTGTACATATGAGTATGCCATATGAAGAGAAGAGAACAAAGTCTTGCCAAGAACTTGAACCCGAATCTGATCATATTCAGTATTCAACCCAGCCACGAAATAAAAAACAAGCTCCTTTTCCATTGTCTTCCGAAATTTTTCGGCATCCTTGGCACAATTTGCTTGAAAATCTTGATAATAACCAAGTTCCTGCCACAAACCACTTAATTCAGCAAAATATTGAGAAATCGTTAGCTCCCCCTGTTTTGTACCATGGACCTTATTACGAATCTCAAAAATTTGCACATCATTCCCAACACGAGAATAGGTGAGAGTAGCAGCATGCCAAATCTTTTTCGCAGTATCAAGCAGCAAATAGGTTTTAGAAATATGGTGTTGCATAGAGTTAATAAGCCATGCCATAACAAGAGAGTTCGTTGAATCCCACTGACTAAAGGTTGAATCAATGAGTTCGGGTTTCGACGATTTACCGATGAGGTACCCCTGCAAACCACGAGCAATGATAAACAACAAGCAGGACCTTGACCAAGCAACGTAATTAGGTCCATCAAGCTTCGTAGGGCTACTTTGCAATAGGGACTATCGGTTGGAATCACGAGCTTCTCGTCTGTAGACATAATGCTGGAAAAAAACAACTAAACCTCAAAAAAAAATTGCTTGCACAATTAGAACAAAAATACCAAAAAAAAAACACCAAATATACCCCACACAACAAAGTTAGCCAAAAACACACCACCACTTAGGAGAATGATCAAAAAAGAGTAGAGAGCACATCGACGGCATCAGAAAACACACGGCGGCAATAGGTGGAGTCCACGTGCGACACTTAAAAGGAGCAGTAGAAGCTTGCAACGACGTGTGGGGCCCACACGTGGGTCTTCTAGTTACCGAAGTCTAGGGTTTCGCCGACGAGTGGATTCCGACTCCAATGATAAGGACAGTGAGAAGAAAAAATAAGGCTAGGGTTGAAAGTACCAAATTTGTGTTTCTATGGTTCATAGGACAAATTTTAAATAAAAAAAAATCCCAAAAATCGGATAAAAAATCTAATACCATGATGAAATTAGAGATAATACTCTAATGTATTGAGGAAAAACTCTCTGAAAGTATATATTTGAAATATGTACAACCATATATACATGTAGGATTTAACAACTAAGAAAATAATATCTCTTAATTAGAATCTCTAAAATATTAGCTAAAATCTCTAAAAATACTATTTAATAACATCAAATAATCAAAGATTCTCAACAACATCAAAGCAGCAACTAATTATTCCAGTTCTTATCTTTTCTTTCTCAGGGAGTTGGAGTGAAGAGCAACGTGAATGAAGAAGGTACAGAATCAACACTAAAAGGTACGTGGGACTGGGAAAGAGAAAGCAAAATACGAGAAGTATGTGAAGAGATGGAAAGATGGGCCATCAAGGCTCAACTCAGAAGTTCTTAAGGTAACTTAAATGCTTTGTTTGAAATGAAAAGCTGAAAACTTGTGCTTATTGAGAGTCCATTTGTTTATGAGACTTAATTTTTACTTCTTTCTTTTATCGAAACCAGGGGATCCACTGCTGGTAACAGTAATTAATCTCCTCATCACAGGTGCTCTCAGAAGAGGCAAACAACTAACCATGAAATGTGCTCTCCAAAGAGGTAAACGTTTGTTAGGTTAAAGTAGTTATTTACCAGTTAATAGTTCAACGAATCTTGCTCTCCAACAAACACTATCTTATCATCACAAAGGTCCCTGTTATTTTACTAGGCACTGAAGATTGGATCATCCTCGTTCCAGAATTTTGAACTTCATTTTAAGTAAATTTTCGTTGTCATTTTCTGAACAAAAAAGATTTACTTTTTGTAATGTCTGTTGTTCTAATAAATCTCAGAGGCTACCATTTCAACGACTTTGTCTTGTGTCTGACCTTTACAAACGTTATTTAGTGATATATGAAATCCCTTGCCAGTTTGATCAATAGATAAAAATTTAAGTGTTTTCATTGATCAATACACTAAGTACACTTGGTTGTGTACACTAAAAAATAAGTGAAGTGAAAGATATTTTTCAATAGTGCCATCCTCTTATGAAAAAAAGATTACACCGAAATCCTCTCTCCATACTGATGGAGGTGGAGAATATAAAAGCCTTTATTCATATATTTCCATTCCCATGGTATAGAACATCTTTGGTCATTTGCCTGCAACCGTGCCGACACCGGCATGTTATTGAAACAACAAAACAATTTTACATAAAGTTTGTCTCCTACCCAATCATTGGTCACTTGCCTTTCACCATGCTGCACCAACCTACAACTCTTTAAAAAAATCAAGGTATCGCTAATAGTTCAACGAATGCTCTTCAACAAACAAATCATATTTCAACAAATTGTATTTTAAATATAGATTTTATTTTATTATTTGTTACAAAATAAATAGACAGAGAGTAAAGAACAAAGAAAATAAAAGAACAGAAGAGAGAGTATTCTATTGATCAATTGGAATAGTATGCAAAGCTTGTCCAAAATCTATATTTATAGATATAAAAGTATAAATGAAATAGAACTCAATTTCTAATGACTACTATAATTTAAAATATATCAAAATAAAATATTCATAAGATTATTGATTGAGAATTACATGTATAAATAGAGTATTGATACAAACTTCCATTTATCTTCTTGTTTTTTATACCAGTAAGAGCAGTATTTCAGTACTCTCACTATTCTGAAGACAATAATTTATGGACCTGCTATTTTTCTATTCATTATTTCTCAATGTTGATGAAAATTGTTAATTTTTATTCTTTTTGAACTATAATTTTTGTTGAAATTTAATATTATTAATCATTAAGTTGTTAGTGTCAAAAAAACATAGAACACTAAACCTCTATGATAAACCCATGATCATTTTGTTCAATGTCAAACTTTTCTACCTTAATGATCTTGCATCAATATATGTTGCTACATGGTGTGTTGATAGAGAGAGCTCTCTTGTAAATCCGGGTCGATTTGATTCTCTCAGGAAGCATGGTTCATTAGTTTCTCTGTGAATCCATCAAGAATGTCAGTATTTTACATTTGTGTAAACATAAAACACCTTCAATTGTGACACGAGAAAATATACAAACACGACTCCGGAAACTTGAGCTTTGAAGGCAGCAATGGAGCTTTTCATCGCTCATTTTATTGTAGTGGCTTATTAAGAACGAAGAAAACTGATGTATATACCTTGTTCTCTGGTACAAATCGTGTAAATGTATTAGGTGGAGAATACTAACGGACAGCAAGGTCTTGTCACAGCAGGTGTTCATTTCTATGAACAAACCAACGTATTCTCGTCAACATTTGACATTACCAGGTTCAAAACATAACCATCCCTGTGGCAGCCCCCGGATTCTAAGTAAATCCTTTTGTCCAAACAGGTACATTGTATATTAGAATCCCTAAAACAAATGAAATCCCCATTGTAGTTGAAGCATAAAGGTAAGCTCTCCAAGGGTGCTTGCTTTCTCTCATTGCATTGAACTCGGCAATGAAAGTTGAAACTGTACTCAAACAACCCAGAAATCCTAGCTGTATCCCGTTTGCAACAGTGTCGAAGTTCTTGTTATTTACCTGCACCTCATAGGAATTGTTTCGGTATTCACAATGTTGAAAGCATAGCTGCATATAACTATTTGGCAGATGAGGATATGATGCAGATAATGAGAAAGAGCCATAAGTTGCTAATGTGGAAGACTATGCTAGTGATCATGCGTCGTGTAAACAAGTGACATTGGTAAATAGAAGATAAAAACTACGGACAGAAACCATTCAGTGAGCCCTTACCGACTTTTCAATCGTGGAGAGTCCAGCCATTATACAAGCAGCAGAAACGTTGGTGATCAATGTCCCAAATGGAAGCCATCTCAAAATCCCAGATTTTCCTAGACCACGTCCATTAAGTCGAGCCAAGAACCACCTGATCCATACTCCGAAAGGTCCAACTAAGCAAGCCAGCCACAGCTGAGCTCCAATGCTACCACTGCTAAATTCTTCCTTGAGCAGCAATCCACTCACGCTCATTAAAACACCAAGAACTAACAATAATATCACCATTGCTACCAAATGACGTCTGGAGCTGTTGAGTGTCCAATTACAGTTAGAGCTCGAGACTCCCTTTTCCGATCTTGTATTCAGCTTTTTGAGAACCCACTGGAAACCCTTTGCTGTCTCTATCCCAAAAATGATAGAATAAGCTACAAGAAACAAGCCTGCAAGAAAAAGAGTTTCAACTTTCATGAATGATTGAGCCAAGAGAGAACCATTTTGTAAATTAGTTCTGAATATCCAAACACAAAACACTTTTTCCAATCATAAACAGGCATCATGTAGCACATTACCTATGAGAAACCCAAGTATAGCTTGCACCCAGTGGCCATCTACACTGAGAGCAAGCATTTTTTGATTCCAACCACTGAATGTTGTGACGCTACCCAAGTATCCGGTAGTCAATCCAATTGCCAAAATATCAGATACTTGAGATATGTCACCTTTGAAAACAACACCCCACCACCCCATCAAGAAAGAGCCAACCTGTATGAACATGTAACAAAGTTCACAAGTGGAAAAAAAACTTTGAATATATTCATAGGGGTGAAACAAAGAAGAGAGGAAATCCAAAGTGAATAAAATTCTATTTGGAAGTGCAAAAACTGAACGCTAGGCATCCGATCTTTCTCTAGGTTTTCCTAACCAAAGGCTGCAAAGAGTTGTCTACCAATGTAGCTTCCTCGGGTTATCTAGAATCTACGGGTTGGATTAAGTGCTTGTAGAAGCACATCCAGTGCATAAGCTTCACAACAACATTCATGAAGAGTCACTCCTAGTCTAGCATATCATCAATATATCAGCTCAATTAGCATTAGACAAACCAAAGTCCAAATCTTGTGGCATTGTGATAGACCGAACCATTGTGTGCAACCATATGGTTGTACCGGTTAGTATGTGCACCCTACACCCATAAAAATTCACTCATTGCAAACAGTGTTTGTGTTGGAGAGAGAGAGAGAGAAGATACCATATTAGAAGGAAGGTTGGGGTATACAATGGTCTCATTGCTGGTCACACCTAAAAGACTTGGTCCGAAAAGTTTTTCAAGCAAATATCTTGTGAAAACCTGCAAAACTATGAGAAGTCAGTTTTTTACCAACAAAATGTATCCTTCCTTATGTTTTATATACCAGAAGTCAATTTACCAACAAAACGTATTCTTCCTTATGTTTTATATATCAGAAGTCAGAATTCCGAAACTAATTAACTCAAGAATGGAAGCTCAAGTAAATTACCCCGAGAATTCCGAAAACAGCCAAATAGGTAAGACACGAAATATACTCCAACGACATAGGTAGTCCTTGTTTTTCCTGCATGTGGAAGCATGATGCACCAAATGTACTTTTGTTATTACAGCGAAACAGGGTAACAGGGGAAAAAATCACACAGTAAAGCTCACTTGTTTTTCATCCTCAGGGCCCTTTAATGGATCAACTGGAAGGGGAGATGTGACATCCTCTGGCAGTGGTGACGCAACAGAGACTTTATGCAAATCTTCTGGATGAATAACTGACCCGCCTTCCATTGCAAGATCCAGAGATAAGCGGCAACTACTACTCACACTGTGCCTGTTGCTTTGAAGAGCCCGATCACCAATATCCCCTGCCTCGGAAACAGCCTCACTTCCAATGTCATCATCGACACGATAGGACACTGAACTTGATATACTAAAGGAACGCTTCCTTAATGAAGAGCCAAGGCTGCCTGTCCGGCTAAATGCTCCAGTTCTTATAGGCTCAGGGTTATTAGTACCACGATCCATATCTGTCCTGCCAGAAATATCGGATTTCAATCCTATAAGTAAAGCTTTCTCAAAAGAAGCAACAGCAAACATGAATCATCTCTTGATGATAATATGATTGAGTCAATTATACTCACAGCTTTAATCAATGATTTAAGTACTTTCTTAAACTAAAGTCCATGCATATAACAACAAGTGATTACTCTTGCAAAAACTCATAACAAAAAAGTCAAGTTGCAAGACAAATACATATAGACAACTGCATTTCTCAGCAATATAACAAATCGATAACAATTAATAAGATTTATATTTTGATAATTCTTATCAAATGAAAGATGTAGGCAACCATTTAAAAAGAAAGAACCTTTTTTATAACAACCAAAGAAAAGGAATCAATAATTAAAGTGGTTAACATAGAGTAAGACAAAGAAACTATGTACCCCATGATTCTTTTATGATAGTCTACCACTCCATTAAAGTGGACGTGGATCCCACGTTTCATTAAGAAAAAAGAATAATCACAAAGACGGAACTTTTGAAATTTAATTTAGGAACAATCTCAATAACCATAAATTAACATCTTTTTCAATGGTTTTAAAGATGTGTCCTCCACTAACATAACAAACCAGGGGAAAAAATTGAAAAGAGTTACATCTGAAAAGAACTACAATAAACACAGCTTTAAATCCAATTGGGTTTTAGCTGAAATTCCACAAAATATTAAATCTTTATAGAACTGAAATCTTTAAAAGTCGAAACTTTTTCCATCTTTTGCACTAAAATAATAACAGTATATGTATAAGTGAGAACATAACAACAAATCAAACAGTCCAGCTAAACAAAGGAGAAACTGCATGAACAAAAGCTGATAAAAAATTAAAGAAACAAGAAAAAGAAAAGTTAACTTTACTGCTCATATGCTAAATATTAATAAAAATAGAGGAGAGAAGTGGCATACCAAATACTAATAGTTGAAAGTTAGAACGCCCAGGGAAACGAATAACTGGAGAGAAAAAATTAATAGAGAGGATTCAAAACAAACAAACGCATTATGAACAAGAATTAATGGGGACAAACAGATGGAGTTTTGATGTAAAATAGAGATAAAAGTACTGAAATGGAAAAACCAGAAAAAAAGGGTGTTTTTCAATGTTTAGGAAGAGTTAAAAACTGAAAACGAATGAATGGTGTGTATTAATGGAGGTATGGGTTTTCAGGAAGATCAAAAAATAATAATAATAAAGGGAAACTGAGGCAAGATTGGCTGCAGAGGATGAAGAAAGCAGAATCAATGAATGTCATGCGTTGTGTTGTTTCTAAGCCATGTGTTCGAGTTTGACTTATTTAAAATTAATAGAACAACTTTATCAAAAACATAAACATCTATTTATAAATAAAACATAAAGATCTTTTTATAAATAGTAGTAGTTCTAATAATTTAAAATAGATATAAATATTATGAGTCATAATTTTAATAAAGAAAATACTTTAATAGAAAAAATATAAAAATTTTGAACCCATGAATCTTGAACAAATAGATCTATATGATTATGAAATACTAAAACCTAAGAAAATTAATAAACATGATCCTTATAGTAAAAGAAAAATAGATTCGGATCTTCAAATGATAGATTATCCGAGATCTATTAATAAACATACTCAAAATATAGAATATTAAAAAATCAATATTTACCTATCGAATTAAAATGATTCATTTTCCTAATAAATTAGATAAAATATCTAAGGATACAAAAGTCAAAGAAAAACCAATAATTCAACAATTTGAAAAAAAAGGATATTATTACATTTTCACATTTTCAACCCAGGAAATATTATACTTATATTGAAATTACATTTCAATTTAGAGAATATAATTCATATTTTTTAAATACTTTATTAGATACAGGAGCTACAACTAGTAGCTGTAGAGAAAATGCTATTCCATAAAAAAAATAAAACTTATGAGAAATCTAATAAGAGCTGTTGGAGTAGATGGTAATAAAACTTTAATTCTTTTTAAAACAAAAATATACCGATTTACATAAATAATGTAAGATTTGTGATACCTAAAATATTATGTTTTCATGAAATGCATGGAGATATATTATTAGGTAATAATTTTATATATCAATATCTACCATTCTCTATAGATATAAATTTTGTTATATTAACTACTGAAAATACTTCAAGAGAAATATCTTTAGTAGATAATCACAAATTTATTTGTGATCAAGACTTCACATCACCTAGGAAATAACATATTAAACACCTTGAAACAAGTCATTAGTTGTTTAAAATATTAGAAAATAATTTTAGTGAAGAACCATTAAAATTATGGAAAAATAGTCCTAGATATTATACCATTAAATTAGAAAATCCTAATAAAATTATTAGAGTAAAACATATGATCTATACTAAACAAGATATAGATGAATTTGAAATACGATAAAAGAATTATTAGAAAAGGATTAATAGAAGAAACTACTAGTCCACATTCTAGTCCTGCTTTTATGATAAGAAACCATGCTGAAATAAAAAGGGAAAAAGCTAGAATGGTTATTAACTATAAAAGATTAAGTCAAAATATTATTTTTTATGGTTATTTTATTCCAAGAAATGAAGTTTTAATTAATCAAGCTAAACAAGTAAAATATTTTAGTAAATTTAACTGTAAATCAGGCTTTTGGCAAATCATGCTAACAGAAGAATCCAAACCATTAACAGCCTTTAGTGCACTAATGGACATTACCAATAGAGAGTAATGCCATTTGGATTATGTAATGCACCACAAGTCTTCCAAAGATGGATGGACTCTATATTTAAAAAATATAAAAAATTCTGTGTTGTATATATATATATGATATTTTAATATTTTCAGACACATTAGAAAATCATAGAAAACATTTAAATATTATATCTAAAGAATTCATAAAACATGAAATTATTCTAAGTCCTAAGAAAATTGAATTAGAAAAACTGAAATAGAATTCTTAAGATTAATATTATAAGTGATGGTCTTAAACTCCAAGATCATATTATAATAAAAATAAAAGAATTTCCGAGAATATTGTTGATAAGAAATGACTTGAACAATTTCTAGGAATTGTTAATTATGGTAGAAATTTATTTCCTAACTTATCTAAAAATTAGATGAGTTATATGAAAAATTAAAAAGGATAAACCTTTTGATTGGTCTAAAAAGACTCGACATTATAAAACAAATAAAGTTTGAAATAAATTATATTCCTAAAGTCTATTTACCTAAATAAGGCGATAAATTGATTTTAGAAACAGATGCCTCAGAAAAAAATTTGGGATGTGTACTAAAAGCCAAAATAATTAATAATGAAGAATTAATTTGTGGTTATAGTTCAGGGAAATTCAATCCTAATGAAATAAATTATGCTATATATGAAAAAGAATTATTAGCAATAAAAAAAGAATAAAAAAAATTCTTAATTTATTTGGCACCTGAACATTTCATCATAAAAATTGATAATCAAGCTGTTAAACAATTTCTAACTAACAAAAGTTTAGAAACTGTACCAAGAAGAATTAGATGGTATAATGAATTATGCCAGTTTAATTTTGAAGTTATATACATAAAAAGTACTAATAATATGATTACTGATTTTCTAAGCAGGCCTTATGGATCGAGGTAAAAAGCCTCTACAAAAAGTTAGAGAATGGACAACCGTCTCATAAAAACCTAACAAAGGGAAATTGATAAGTCCTAAACAAGGATTTATTACTGCATCTGCTCAAGTACCAGTTTATCCTAATCAGGGATATTATGTACCGCATCCAATGGTAAGCCAACCATTTGGAACACAATCACCAAACCCGGTGAGTTATTTTAATTTTTCTCAAGATCCTTATTCAGTATATCAAAAAAGCTATGCTAAAATTATAAAAGAAATAGAAAATTTGTTGAAAAAACAACAAATTCCTGAAACAAAATATTTTTACAATCCAGGTTTATCTTTAAAATATTATAATTTTATAAACAAAATATGGAAAACCCATATTTCTGAACAAAGAGCAAACTTTAGAAGAGCTCTTACGCAATTTTCAAATTTCTTAATTGAAAAAACAACTAAAGAAAATGTATCTGATGATTTATTATTAAAATCTATTTTATATAGAGATTGGGACGAGATCCTAATTAAATATATGGATATAAAGGAGATAAATAATCTTCTTGATATATTCTAATATTTTATTAATAAAGGAACAAACAGTCCTATTATTAATAAAATGTTTAGAATATGTCTATAAAATAAATGTAGACAAATTCTACCACCAGATATTTTTTCAAAAATAAATGGAGCTATTTGCAACCAGCAAGCTCAGTATAAAGAAACATTTTCAAAATACTACAAGCTTATGTTTTTACTAATGATATAGGAGAACAATTTCTTACTATCAAATTCAGGCTTGATCATGAACCATTTGATATAACCAGTATTGAATAGGGATTTGTTAAAGAAATAACAGTCCAAAATCTTTCTTTTCATTTATTAAAAGATTTTCCTGCTATAGTAAAATCTAGATTAATAAATTTTACTAATATAGACGATTTTGTCTATTATTTTCATATAGAAATAAACAGTTTTATTGGTATTGCTGGAAAAGAAAAATTTTATCAGCCATATCAAATCTGAACTATTCGTACAATGCTTTGGGGAAGATCTCTCTCAGCAGTAAACGAAGATGATCAACACTTGACAAAAACCATTGACAAGTGTTATAATGATTTTTCTAATTATCAAATCCAAGTCAAAATTGATTTAATGACCAAGGCCCAGTATCTACTTCAACAAAATACTTATATGCTCTGGACCGATGGCAAAAGAATTTTAGCATACGGCACTGGAAAAATCCAAGAAGAAAGAAATGAAGAAGCTTTTAGTTATTAAAAAAGATAGATGATATGGAGATCGATGATTATCCGAAAGCAACAGAAATCAAAGACACGTGGGAAAGCTGAAAACACCAGTTCCTTCACAAGAGTCATTACATCTCGATGAAATCGAGGAGATGAATCTCAGAAATATCCAAGAAGGATAACGACAAAACATAACACGTGGAAGAATGACATCTAAGAAAGGAGCATTTAATTTTGGAGGAAACCACCATCCATAAATGTCCATAAACAAATGAGACAAAGATTTATGAAAGCATGATGGAAGCAACCATTAATGCATGAGTAATGTGGAAGCAACCATCACATCAACAATTACATCAAGGAAGCTACGTGGAAGCAACCATGAAGCTAACATTTAAGTCATCATTATCAGGATACTGTTCAGATTTCAATTGTAAATGAATTAGAGTTTAGAATTTGTATTATAAATAGGCATTGTTGTAGCTAAACAAGGCATCGAGAAAAATATCAAATTTGGTTTTCTTTTATCTACTCTCTTGCTCAAGAAATCAAAGAAATCTTTCTTGATCAACCTCAAGTTGGACAACATGAAATGGGGTCCCTTCAACCCTAAGCATCTAAACAATGATGAGATCACCTAAACCTCAAATTAGAGAGGGGACGACCCCCACATTTATGGAGTGGAGATAAGATTTCAGTAAATGAGAACTAGCAACAACCTTTAAGTTAAACTAGGAAAAGTATTCACTGAGCACCAAACGAGCCAAACGAGCCAAAGTCCATCTTTATGTCCAATAATGACTGAGTGTCGAAGGGGAGTTGATCGATGACAAAGGAACCTCATCCCTCCTTGCCCTAGTCTCGATGATGATCATGATAAACAGGTTGTAAAGCCTCACCAAATCCTTGACGATTTTGACAAAGTCGTCATGTTTGGCCCCACAACAATTCCAAATAAGATCAACATAGAAATAATGAGTGAAAGAGACGAATTAGAACAATTAAATCCCATTGATATATTTTCTTAAGTCTCCCCCCAAACTTACCTCATTTCCACATTATGAAAGAGGTATTGCGCTTCTTGAATCACTAGAAAGCCCATATAAATCTTGCATTTATTTATTATTGGTTATACTTTTATTCACATTGCCACCAACACGTTGCTTTGGAGATGGAGTTTTTATCCCTCTATTGTAAGAAGTAAGAAGGATTCTCTGAATCCACTTGTTTGCAAATGTTTAGATTCCATAAAGCTCGATAAATTGCTAGATAGGTAGTTACTCTTTCCTCTGGGAAAGGCCAAGCCGGTCTCATCGGTATCAACAATGTAGGGAGTTCTCATATAATGTGAAAAATTGGTGGGATCTTTGCACTAATCTACTAGTTCCTTGGGGAGACCTGTCTATGTCATCTATCATTTGTAGCTCATTCAACACTTCACTGATTGGGTCTTATTAAATCTCTAAAACATTGTCCCTTAATCTCAGACTCACTTGATTCCGATTCTCCATTCAATTCACTTGTCTCTGCAATAAAGCCACAGTCAACCACTTATCCAAGATTAGGTCGAACCATTATCTTATTCTTGTTGGAAAAATCAATTTAAACAGTGGAATTTTAAAAAATCTTTCGAAACCAATCAATTGTGATGTTTATAGCAATAAACTCATTTACCTAGATCATACCCATGTTTTATACAAGGTAGACTAAATCGTTCTCGACTTTTGACCACCCAATCTTCTCCACTATTCTTAATCTCGGTTTGCTAGAGTGTGGGCTATATACACAAATCAATGGAAACGTTATGTGAAACTTTAAGCTAGAAACTGAAAGATGAGTTCGGTCAAAAGATTGAATTTATTTGAAAATAATTTTTCTATATTTTGACAGAATACCAACATAGAGAATCAACTCCCATATGGAATAATAATATTTTAATAGGAAATCAACTCCCATATGGAGTGTATATGTAGAGGCGGAAGCAACCCCTTTAGGACTAGAGTTTGTCGCCCCTTGCATTTAAACTGAGCCTCATCCTGGATCGAGTCAATTATATGTGCTAATTGGTCTTTAATCCAACTCATATAATTTTCCAAGCCCAATAAATTTATGCATATGCCCATAATGTTATTTATTCATTTAATTAATTAAAATAATTAATTATACTAATTAAATTATTTTATCAACTCAATTTTAATTCTGTTAAAGTTTTCATTAAAGTAATGATGACTTTACCATATTAGAATATATGAGTAAACTAATTTAATTAATCTTGTTCTTATGAAATTATAATGACTTAATTAATTTAATTTTCACTACGAAGTTCAATTATTTAATTTCAGATTAATTAAATAATAATTCAAAGATATAAATTAATTTGCAAGTCATCTCTTGTTCATAGTAAGAAAACACATTCACTGCGAATAGTGATACATGTGATCTATTTCTCTAGTTCATCGTTTCACATTTTTCTTTTCATCAAGTAATGCAAACCATTAAGATTATACCTAGCTAACGAAGGGACCAATTGAACATACATAATTAGGGTCCAAATAATTGGTAATTAAGTTCTGACTCTTCGTTTATTAATTACAATATTATTTAGTCATAGAGTCATTCCACTAAAGTATCATAAGCTCTCCTCATTATATACCATCACGAAAGTTACTTTACTAAGTGTTCATCCAATGACATTTGTCATATATGTGTTACTCTCATAGGATATCCTTAATCTATTTAGTGTAAATATGTTCTCCTAATATAATCCTATTTTATCTCATAGTAACAATTACATATTCCTTCATGAAAAGCTCATTACTAACAAATAGTAATTAAATCATTTATCTTAAGACAAATAACTTGTAGTCAAATTACTTTTTATCTATCATGTAATGTCAATAAGAAGATATCAATTACCATTTTATTGGGCTATGAATTCTACTATTGTAAGTAAATTCATGTCATGAAGAACTTGTATACCCAACGTACCAACTTTCAGCTTTATTCCCAATTGAACACAAGCTTTCAATACATCAAAGTATACGAGTCACGCATACATAGTCATCATTTACTCAGGATTGAGTTAATTCATACTATGAATGTCACAAGTGAATAATACATAAATGGATCTAGGATCTATTCTACTTGGGTCATGTCTGATGTACTGCTAGTCTAGTTAGTTACATTTATATCTCTATCTTTTGGGAATTATCCGCTCTAACACCCATGACAAGGTATCTCTCCATTTGGACTTGATAGATATCATATTAGTCTTTCAATCAACTTGTTAAATTTCAATTAGACTAACGACGTGTTTAGATCAGCTACTACTACAAGTTGTCTTCTCGCATTACAATTCGACCATATAATTCCGCTCAATATTAGTTAAATATTTGATAATCAACAAAATAATATTTGATTTCATTTTGCTTTGTGTGTAAAAACTGTTTGAGGACAATATATAAAATATATGAATGATAATGATGGAGTTTTATTAAACCAACTTGTTCAGAAAGTTAAAAGTATATAAACGTAATCACTATATTAAGGGCACTAAATCCCAACAATTCTTGCCATCCTTGAGAAAGTGGGTCATGCGAATTGTGATCAGCCCTTTAATTTTGAAAAGTTGTGAATGGATCACCTTGAATTCCAGTAGATCCTTCAAGAGTTTTGGGCCTAGCTTGATTAAGGCCTATTTCCCACTATCGAAGCTTTCACATATTACCTCAAAAAGTGGAACAGAAATACTTTTAGAAATTTTTTTAAGAAGAAAAAGTGTATTTTGGCCAAACTCAAGGGTATTAAGATTGCCCTTGAATTGAGGCATTGTGAATTCCTTTTGAAACTTCAAAATACTCTCATTTAATACTACTACAGCATTCTTAATGAAAAGGAAGATTTATGGATACTTAAGTCTAGGGTTAAATGGGTCATTGAAGGTGATTGTAATACCTTTTTTTTTTCATTTAGCTACGATTAAGAGGCGTAGTTATAATAGGATTTTAAGCCTCTCAAGTGCTCGTGGGAACTAGGTCATTCATTCTAAGAATTTGAACACTATGGTTAGCAATCACTTCAAGGATATGTTCCAATCTTCATTGCTGATGGTGGATAGGAAGATTAAACCAACTCTTTTCCTTGGCCTAGTTTATCTAATGAAGAGTCTGAGTCTTTGGTTAAAAAGGTGATAGATGCGGATATTACCAAAGTCGTCTAGTCTTTTAAATCCTTTAATGTCCTAGGGTTGGATGGTATCCACCATTTTTTCTTCCAAATATGTTAGCCTCAAGGGAAAGAGAATATTTGTGAAATGGTAAGAGAGTCTTTCTATTCTATTAAGATAGTTGATAACATTAATCAAGCCCTGGTTGCCCTTATCCCCAAATCTTAATCAGCTACTCTGATCCAAAATTTTAGACCTATTATCCTGTGCAGCACTAGCTATAAAATTATTACCGGAATCATGGTTCAAGATATCCACCTGTTACTTGAAAAGTTTAACACCCATCGCCGATCCAGTCGTTGGACCTGAGCTATAAGATACTACAATAGTACAACTTGCAGTTAGATACTTCACAAAGAGCTCGCACATACATACCATACAAAGTCGGTTCACACATAACAACTTTAATAAATCAGTTCACACATAAACACAACTTGTGCATTTAAACGGTCCACACATTGATAAACATAGCTCGCATATAAACACAGTTTGCATATAACACAACTTGTATATAAAGACAACTCGCATATAAACACAGCTCGCATATACATACAACTCACATATAACACAACTTACATATAAAGACAACTCACATATAAACACAACTTGCATATAAAGTATAGTTGTTCAAAGTCCAAGCCACATTTATGATCCTGAATACCATAATTTGTCATCGCATTAAGATATCACCCAACCATCACATATTGAACAATATTACACCATTCTCATAACATTACCTTAACCATTCCAAATTTAAAGTTTGGCCATCATACATATTTATATACATAACATGTAAATATCCAAAATCAAGTATGACGCATATGCAATGCAACTTCTATATACAAGCTTGATAGTGTGAGCTCTAGGGTGATCCAATAGACGCATTCCGCAAAATGCCAACTACAGAAATAGAAAATGAAACAAAGTAAGCATTTCGTATGCCTAGTAAGTTCATAGGTTTTGAAACTACAACTCACCTCAAAGCACAATTAACAAAATGAAATAGCTAAATACATAACTTTTCTGTCATTACATTTTGCAACAGTAAGGTGAGTTCAAGATAACCAAATCATATAATGATTCAATCTATACATATCAATCCAATTCAGTACCATTAAATCAAAATTGTAAATTATGCTTATTTACAATAACCTAACATCATATAAACATTTCCAATTTCAATTCATATCATCATTCCTTCATTTATTTTTTCATTAACAGTTTAGCCCAATGAAATATAATAAACAAATACAGATACGCGAGCGAATACACCACACTAGTTAGCTCATCAGAGCAGTAACTACACCACACTAATAGACGCATTCCACAAAATGCCAACTACAGAAATAGAAAATGAAACAAAGTAAGCATTTCGTATGCTTAGTAAGTTCATAGGTTTTAAAAATACAACTCACCTCAAAACACAATTAACAAAATGAAATAGCTAAATACATAACTTTTCTGTCATTACATTTTGCAACAGTAAGGTGAGTTCAATATAACCAAATCATATAACGATTCAATCTATATATATCAATCCAATTTAGTACCATTAAATCAAAATCGTCAATTATATTTCATTTACAATAACCTAACATCATATAAACATTTCCAATTTCAATTCATATCACCATTCCTTCAATTCCTTTTTCATTAACAATTTAGCCCGATGAAATATAATAAACAAATACAGATATGCGAAGTTGACTACACAATACTAGTTAGCTCATCAGAGCAGTAACTACACCACAATAAAGCACCGAAACGCTAGGTCCATAGGCTCGTATGTCATATATTAGTACATCCCTCCACCACAGCAAAGCTTTCGTAGAGACAATCGATAATAGTGATCTCCGTAGAGACAAACTCAGTAATCCGCAACAAATTTTGGTACAATCAGTGAATTTTCGTACATCAATATCATCTCTTATGCATATCTCGTACAACGTATGAATAAACATATTGGCATTCCAATTGTATCCTATCATATCACACGTTCAACCACGCACAAGTAACATATCATAACAACTATTTACAATTCAGTCATTTCCTCACTTTTTTGTATCATTTTGTAAACAGTTTAAAGTACATTCAAATACTATAAATTAACAATTCAACCACAAACATTACATATATGAATATAACTATACCATATGAACTTACCAGGTACAATCAACGATAATTGAAGTGTCAGGGACTAATCCGCAATTTTCTTTTTTCCTCGATTATCTATCGGTTGATTCAAATCTTGATCTATACAGTAATTCATTTCAAATTATCAATTTCAATTACCTTATAACCTCTTATTATATGAATATGACACTTTAATTTCACGTTTTATAAATTCCCTAAAGTTTTAGATTTTATTCAATTTAGTCCCTAAAATCAAAACAATCATTTCTTTCACATTTAAGCCTCGTATTTCAATCCTATTTCAATATCATCCTTCTGCAGCCTTCTAATATCTATAATTATAAAAATTTAACATAAAATTCAAGTTCTTTACACTTTAGTCCTTATGTTCAAAACTAACAACTTTCACTTTATAAATTAGTCCTTTTTCATTTGTAAGCTTATAATTTAATCCTTGGGCTAACTAAATCAAGCTACAACTATCTTAAAAACATAAAATTTATAAAAAAAGGGGTTCGATTTGGACTTACATGCAAAGGAAGAAGCTTGGTTGAATTTCTTAGCTTCTTAAAAATGGAGAAACAATGAAGAGAATGAAAGAAAGATGACGATGACCACTTTTCTTTTATACTATTATGTTTTAATATATTTTAATCTAAATTAACATTAATTTAAATAAAAATTAAACATAAAAATTCCCACTAGCCATCCATGGCTTTTAAAAAGTGGTTATTTGCCACTTAAATCCTTAACTAATTACCATTCAAGTCTTTTTTAACTAATAAAAATCAATAGCGCCTAACTTTTATGGTTTTTACGATTTAATCCTTATAATTATCGGACCAAAAATCAATATAACACCAATATAGACTTGTAAATATTAAATAATAATATTTACTGATTCAATCATTGAAAAATGGGGTTCTGAAACTACTATTTATAACACCACTAAAAAATGGGCTGTTACAAAAAGGTCATCCCCTTTTTAGAAACAGTTTTGTACATGGGAGATAGATAATAAAAAATGCATTTATTGTCCAAGAAGTTGTCCATTCTTTTAAGAAAATGAGAGGTTGTGCAGGGTTGATGGTTATTAAATTGGATATGGAAAAGGCTTATGACAAGCTTGAGTGGAGTTTTATCCGCGAAGTGCTTACATACTTTGAACTCTCAAACAAATGGATTGCCCTTATTATGGATTGTGTTTTATCCTCAACTTTGTTAATGATGGTTAATGGCTGACATATTGAAAGATTCAACACCTTTAGGGACTTTCATTAAGGGAACCATTTTTCGCCCTACATTTTTATTATTTGTATGTACTATCTCACTTTGAGTAATGAAAAATGTGGTAAGGATAAAGACTAGGCTCCTATCGGCATCTTTAGGAGAAGTCCTAAACTATCTCACCTTTTTAAATGATGAAATTATTCTTTTTGCTAAAATGAACAAGAAAATTGTTAATGCCATTAAGAGGGTTTTAATTGAGTTCTGCCAAGAATCAGGTTAAAAGCATCAATGTAACTAAATCAAAAGTATTTTTCTCTCCTAACACTAATATTTTTCATAGAAGTATGGTCATTCATGAGCTTAATATTAAAAAGACGAAAAATCTTGGTAGCTAGTAGATACATTGTTTTCTCTTATCCATTTCAAGAGTCTATAAACAAGACTGTGGTTTCATTGTTGATGAAGTTCACTCCAAGCTTAGTAACAGGAAAAGTAACTTATTTTCTCTTATGGGGCACCCTACTTTGATCTGTCCACCACTTCGACTACTCCCACCTACTTCATACAATGTGTTTTGGTTTCTTCAAGTGTTTACAAAGACCTTGATTGTATTAACTATGATTTAGTGTGGGGTGGGGATGAAAATCACAAAAATATTCATTATGTGAAGTGGAAGGCCATTACTAAGCCTAAGAATGTAGAGGTCTTGGTGTGAAAATTACAAAAGCTAGAAACCAAGCCCTTCTCATTAAGCTTGGTTAGAGATTTATGAATGAAAAAAAGGAATTATGAGCCCAATATGGACAATAAAAAACCTCAAGGTTGTGAAAGACCTGCCTCCATTGTTTGGAGCTCTCTTAGAAAAGTTAGTAACTTCATTGAAAAGGTATCAAGTGGAGAAAGAACAATGGGAGAAACATTAATTTTTTGTTTAATAATTGGTCGAGGTTATGTCCTTTAAGAAGCCTTATGGAGGAACCTCTTAATTGCGAGGAAGATGCCTTTAGTGTTGAGAAGTTTAAGATTAAATATGAGCAAATAAGTGGTAACCAATGCTCTCCCCCTAACCCATGATGTTGTCAATGCCTTTTTAAACACTCCTATGAGTTTTGGAATTGAATGATGAGACTCCACTTTTAAAATTTCTCCAAGCATAGGGCATTTAGCTTAGGTAATGCTTATTACTTGGTGGCTAATAATATTTGTGAGCCTAATTCTAGTCCTAGTGTCTGGAAGATTTTGTGGAAAATCGATATCTCTCCTTGTAATGACCCAAAATTCACGGGCATCAAAAAAGTATATTATCGGGCCTCCGTCTTAGTAAATCAAACTCATAAATAATTATTAAAAATATTTATGAGTCTAGTGGTGTGTCTAATTAGGTTTCAATTAAGTGAATTTAGCTTAATTAAGAGTAATTAGGAAAAAGGACTAAATTGAATAAATGGTGAAAGTTGAATTGTAGATTAAAAGAAAGTAAAAAGGACCAAAATGGCAAATATGTCATTTATCATAAATGAGGCGGCAAACTTAAGAAAAATCTAAGATTTTCTTAGATTTTATATGTTATATAATTATTATTATTATTATTATTATTATTATTATTATTATTATTATTATTATATTTGGAATAAATTAAATTAAAGATAAGTGTAGGGTAATTAAATTAAACATGTGTAAAATATACAAAATACACTTGTAATAAAATAAAATATTTTCTTATAATTTAAGTAAAAATATTTATGAATTAAATATTATTATATTACTATTATTATGTATTATGTATTATTATTAATATTATTAACTAATAAATAAAAGAAATAAAGTAAAACAATAAAAGAAACAAAGGAGAAAAGAAACAGAAGCATTCGAAAGTAGTAGGAAAGAAAGAAGGAAAGAAAAGAAAAAGGAAAAAATTAGGGTTTTGAAGCTTTAAACTTTAATTGGTAAGTCAATTAAGTCCCTTCTTTATAATTTTGATGTTTTAGAAGCTTTCGAACAAAGTTTTGTTGAATTTAAGTTGAAACTTTGAAAGTTCTTAGGTTTTTGGACATGAGTTATGTTGAACAAGTTGATGAGTTTAATTGATAGAATTTCTAGTTAGAATTGATTAAAGGATTGAATTGTAAAGTAAGCTATAAGTTTTGTGTTAGAGGGACTAAACTGAAAGAAATTTGAAATTAGGGTTTTATCATGAACATTAGATAGTTAAGTTGAATTTGGTAGGTAAGTAGAAATAAAGTATGAATTGAGTTAAAAAAGTAAATGAGTTTAATTAGGACCAAATTGAAATTAAGATAGAAATTGAATAGAAATTCAATTATTTAATATAAATTAGTACTGTATTAATAGTTTAAATTACTTTAATTTTCATAGCTAGCAAAGAACTAGAGGCATCGGCTCAAAAAGGAAAGGAAAAAGTTATCGAGGAGTAGACACGAGAAAATCACGGTTTGTATTACTATAATTCAAATTATTAACTATTTAATGTTATATTTAAATTATGTAGTTGATAAGTAAATTATGAGGTAAGTGTATTATTCAATTGTATGAAATTGAGTTACATGATTAATATGTATTGAAATTGAATTGCATGTGGATTGAAATGGAAAATGTATTGAGTTGAATTGTATATTGAATTGAAAGTGAATTTGATAAGAAAGTAAAATTTAATTGAAAATTGAATACCCTATTAACTAGTAGGTCTGAGTCGGATATAGTTGGCATGCCATAGGATTTAAAGGATTTGGGGATTTTTCTGCTTGGCCTAAGAGACACTAATGTTACTATATTTCTTCGAACTATCCGAAGAGGCACTTAATGTCGTTCTGGTGTGTTTGGGTGGATCATACTGGTGTGTTTGGGTGGATTATTTTGGTGTGTTTGGTTGGATTATTTTGGTGTGTTTGGTTGGATCCGTGTATCAACCAAAGTCCGAGTCTTGTTAATAGGGGTAAATAAATGAAATGAGAAAATTGAATGAGTTTGATCGATTGATCTACTGAAAGTATGAGAAAGTGGAATTATGAATTGAAATGTGAACTGAAATTGAGATATGATATTTGCAAGCATGAACCTAAGGTTCATGAATTGATCGAAGATTCGAATTTTTGATATATGATATCAGTTGATGAATTATTATAAATGAAGTATGAATTTGAATGTAAATTAATTCTTATGATTTACATTGTTACATATTTGATGCTTATAGAACATTAATGTTATTTAGTTTGAATTATGGTAATACCACTGAGTATAGGCATACTTAGTGTACGGTTGTTTCGTGCGCAGATTAGTAGAAGTCAAAGGTCTCGGTTCAGCATCCAGATCGATCCTGACCTCAGCACAACCTTGGTGATGTAAATTTTCCTCTTTGGGTAAAAGTGGCATGTACTAGGTGATGTATAGGTCACGTGTATATGTCTTGTAAATTTTGGTTGTAAAGAATGGTTTATAATGTTTGAGTTGGGATTTAATGAGAATGAATGAAAGCTTTTATGATACACTTAACATATTTGTTATAAGTACAAAGTGGAAATGAATGATGAATATAAATTAATTTTAAATGATATTATGAATGTTATTGGTCATATTATTAAGTCAATGTTTTAGGAATGATTTAGGTATATTGAGTGTGCAAATGTATTGGTTGAAATATTGGTATTGGATTGGTTTTGGTTTGAATTTGCAGGGTTGGCTAGGCTAGTATTAAAGGCTCATATAGAGTTCACATAGCCTGACACACGGGCTTGTGACCAGACCGTGTGAGACACACGGCCAGCAAATGGGCGTGTGATCTGGCTATGTGTCCCCTGCAACTTAAATTTTAGAAATAGAATACCCAGGTTTTAGCACATGGGCAGAGACACCGGCGTGTGTCTCAGTCGTGTGAAGGACACGGCCTTGAACATGGGAGTGTGTCATGGTCGTGTGAAAACTGCACTAGATTCGAATTGAAAATAAATCCACACGGGCTAAGCACACGGGCGTGTGGCTTGGCTGTGTGAAATCAATTTGTTCATGAACAATAAGTGAGAGAGTTACACGGGTAAAGGACACGGGGGTGTCCTGGCCATGTAAGCCACACGGTATGTCAACACGGGTATGTCATGGAGACAAACGGGCGTGTCCCTGACCCACATAGGCGTGTAAGCCCTGCACCTAGGAAAAATTTTAAAAAATCACGAAAAATTTTTGGAGTACTAGAACAAGTCCCGTTCCACTTCTAATACGTTTTGGGGGCATTGATGGTCCATTGTAGGGATTTAATGATTAAACTATACTGTGTATGTTAATTTATTTATGAATTATTCTTGAAGTGTTCGATATGTCCGGTAATACTCCGTAACCCTATTTCGACGATGGTTTAGGGTTAGCGATGTTACACTCCTAATTTTTTTTAAAAATGTTGCCACAAAGCTATTCCTACCAGATATTTCTTAGCCAAAAGGGGGAATTCATTCTCAAGATTTATGTCCTTTATGTAAGAACTACCCTGAAACTATAGAACACATTTTTAAAGATTGTGCGAGTGGAAAATTGGTTGGGAGAGCTTAAACCGCCACCAAATTTTTCTTTGAGAATAAATCTGGATTGGTTTTCTTGGATTATGACTAATGTTACTTCTAATGATTGGATTACCTCTCCTAAGTTGCCATGAAACACTATTTTCTACTCTCTTTTTTTTTTTTTTAATGGTAGATTTGGTCAATGCGCAATTCCCTATTTTTTAATAATAATCCCTCTGTTGATAATGTTGTTACTAAAGTTGTGGCCAAGGCAGGAGAATAGTTTGTACTTTCTCCCTCACTAAAACATATTGGTATTTCTTTTGTAAGGACACCTTCATCCCAAACTATTTAATTTTTATGAATGCACTTTACTTGATAAATTAATGAATTAAGAGAAATTGTTTATAAATTTAATAGCAAAATAAAAGTGTTTAATTAATCAAATTTGAGGAGTAAACTTGATTACTTTTATTTAATTAATCAAATTATTTTAATATTTTAATTAAATAGAATTTAATTCAAATAATTAAATTTAATGTTTTAATTATTATTTTCAATAAAATGATTTGATTTTTTAAAAAATTTAGATCAAATTTAACTAAAAAATTCAAACGGACAAAAATACAAACCTTAATAACTAAATTATTTTATTTTGCTTAAAAACTTAAGTTTAAAAATATATATTAATGATGGGCATTAAAACCATCAAATATAAATTCTTACAATAAAATAACAATAAATGGCAGTATAGAGTAGTAGGGTCGAATCCACGGGGACTGGCTATCTAATTTTGTCTTTTTCTATGACCAGAATCGTTGTCACGGTCACAGTCGTGCCCACGACTTGTGCGTAGCAATGCTAGAAAAAAAATAAAATAGGGGTTTAAATTGATTAAGATAATAAAATAAAGAAATATGAAGTGTAATAAAATAAAAATAGATTCGAAAATGTAAAATAAAATTAAGAAAATAAAATAAATAGATAAATAAAATATTTTTTAAGCTTAGCCTTAACTTCAATGTACTCCAATCTTAAATCAATCATTGAAATAGATTTTCCCTTCCAAGCAACGTGTCGATCGCCAATTTTTTCTTATGTAGTCAATTCCGGTGCGACCTACAAACTGACTCTTGTCAAATTTCTAACTATGATGCACGTGTTCACAATTTAAGATTTCAATAGCCTTACTATCTAAAAAGTCCAACTCGAATCAACGGCCTCCACCGCATGGGTCGTGTAAATCTGATCTTTATCTCCCTTAACGGAATTCAACTGGCTTTTTCCACCTAGACACGCCAATTTGTTCGCGGGAATTCGAACACAACACAACCAATTTGTCTTCCCAACTGTAGGCCAAACAACTCCAACCCAATGTGTACTTTTTGAATTGAAGTTGAATCAATTTTAATGAACGAATTTGTATTATCTCATATACCGGAAAGATAGAAAATATTGTGTTGTGAGGTTTTTAAGCGAGTTTGAATCTCACAATTGTTTTGTTAGAGTAATTTTCAGACTAAAACTAAAAAAGGTTTAATTAATTATGAAAATAATCATAATAAATAGTTTAAATAGAACTATAGAAAGTGGAAAGGGAAAAGGCTTTGAAAGATAATTAAAAGTAAAAAGAAGAATGAATTGAGCTGGAAAGGAAAGAAAATGAAAAATAAAGGAATTTTTTATTAATTCCAAAAGATGTTAATTGATTGTAGTTATTAGGTATTTATATATATTATGTTAAAATAATAATATTAAAAATCCTTCAATATTTATCTAGTCATTTTTGAAAAAAATCTTCAATCCTTCAATATTTATATAATCATCTTTGAATTTTTAATCTTTCAATCAAGTCTTCCTCTTTATTTTTTATTCCAATTTAGCCTATTTTTATAAGAGTTTGAATTTAACACACCAACTTTATTTTGATAATAAAATCTAAATTTAATAATATTTTATTTGATAATTAGTCAAAAACAAATATATTAAAAATACGAATTTATCTTACAATCAAATAAAAATAGTAAAAATATTTTATCCAAAATAAATATAATTTTTTTAAATGACATGAAATTCGCTTTCTTGATTTAATTTAAATTGAAAATCATAATTTCATCTCAAAAAAAATTGTTTATCAATTTAATATTTTTGCCGCGTAATTTTCACGTCAATAAATGAGACGTTAAGCTGAAGGTAATAAACCAGTCAAACAAATACCCACCAAATGGATAAACCAACAAAAATTTTCAACCGTTAGATACAATCTAATACTCACATTTCTACCTTCCGATCTACCAATCGGGTCCCACAACAACCCAGAAAAAGAAAACCCGCCACCAACATTCTTGGCGCGTCCAGAAAGGCAAAAATCCACTGACCAAAACATTATAATAAAAAAACCGAAATTTCTGGTAAATTGTCTAGAATCTTCTAGAAGCCAATGGCTGAGACCACCAGCACCGAGAAATCCATTGGCACAGTTAAATGGTTCAGTGCCCGAAGGGGTTTCGGTTTCATAACTCCCGATGACGGCGGCGACGATCTTTTCGTCCATCAAACTTCTATTCTTTCCCAAGGCTTTCGCACCCTCTCTGATGACCAACCTGTTGAATTCTCCCTCGATTTAGGCGAAGATGGTCGTGCTAAGGCCGTCGATGTGACTCCTCTTCCCCGATCTCGCCGGGGTGGTGGAAGAGGTAGAGGTGGTAGGGGCGGTTACAGGAGAGGCGGTTATGGTGGTGGTGGTGCGTGTTATAATTGTGGGAAGATGGGGCATTTAGCGAGGGATTGTTATCATCAAGATGGTGGTGGGAGCACGAGATACAGTGGTGGCCGTGGAGATGATGCTGGAAGTAAAAGATATGGCAGCGGCGGTGGTGGAAGTGGTCGGGGAGAAGGACGAGCTGGAGGACAATGTTTTAATTGTGGAGAAGAAGGTCATCTTGCAAGGGATTGCTCTAAATAAATTATTCAAAAAAAATGGAAGATCCCTATGGCTAGGAATATTGTGGTGTTGATGCAAATGGGGTTTATCAGAAAAAGAAGAAGAAATCGGAAATTTCACTATTTTCCGATTAGATTCCTCCGTTAAAGAAAGTTATATTATTCTGTGTGATGTATTGTTATCATTATTATTCTCTTATTCTTAGCAATTCTTGTTTTTGTTAAGCATTGATTTATAGTATTTACATTTGCAGTTTAAAATATAAAGTCAAAAAAGAAAAAGAAAAAAGAAGTGTGTTCTTTGAAGCATGTTTCTTTGGTTATGTTGTTTTCTTCTTTGATTTCTCTGTTTTTTTAGTACCCTTTTTAGTTTGATGCTTGAAAAATAATTCATCATGTCTTTGAGATATCAGCAGGTGTTAGTAGTATGGTCTTGTCTTTGGAAAGAGATGGTGAATTGTTTTTATCTTTTAATTGGTTTTATAGTTGTTTTAGAAAACCGTATCACTGAAAGGTACATTGAGAGCGAAATACAATTTCAAGACTTCGATGAGGTTCACTGGACTTTGTTTGCATTAAGGGCCTTGATTAAGCAATCCAGACGGCCGACTTATCTGTTTTCTTGCAGAGAGGATGAGGACCTAATCATCTCTTTCTGTTGGTCCTTATAATCCTTATCTTGCTTTATAACATTTGAGAGGTTGGTGTTGGATTGGTTTGGATTACATATAGTCACTTATTGATATATGGTCTTAATCTCAAGGTTCTGTTTTTAGTGTTTAATTTTATTTCACTTTCAAGCCATGCTGACATCTTTTTCCTCTGTTGATTAATCCTTTTATTCATAGGGACAAAAGAAAAACAAAATGAAAAAAATGTTGTTATATCTAATTCAGTAACTACTCTGTACCATGAGATGGCATGATGATACTGAATCTTTTCGCCCTAACAGTGTCAGCGGATCAAAACTTAGAAGGGGATTGTTTAAGGCATCCATTATAATCTCACTGATTTTCATATTACTATGGCATTCGCAATAGTTAACATATCATTTGTTGATATATCATAATGGAAATGAATAACTTTGAGAATTTGAATAGACGACGTCAACTCATACTTGTGTAAGTACTGCTTCTTAGTATCACCGTAGAGGTATGAATATAACCTTGATGCACAATTGAACTGCAGAATTAGCTACATCTTTCTTTTTTTGTTGTATGTTATTCTTATGGTTCAGAAGAAATTTGGTTGTGGAAGAATAATCGTGATTGACCGCATTTGCATGATAAACAATACGTGTGCAAAGTATTCAGTTGTGAAATTAGTACTTCGTTCTTCATTGGAATTTACGTATCTCTTATTGAGTTTACAAGCTATTTGCAGTTGTGGCACATCTTTTCATGGTTCAAAGGCAAGAAGTACGCATGTTCTTTGAGATCAAGACCCAATCTTTTGTAGTGTACTATAGAACTCATTCTAGCATGATATTTCTGGCATCATAATTGCATGGAAAGCACACAAAGTAAGTTTTATGCTTATATCAGATGCATGTAGCTGCAACAATCAAATTCTACCTTGTATCTTATCCTAGCAACTTATGATCAATTCCAGTTTTGGAAAACATTTTATGTTGTTAACTATTCTAGGTTCATGGCTTCATGCTAATGTAACATATGGACCTTTCGGTGAAAACTTTGGGAACTTAGTTTGTGGTAGAACTGAGTTAATTAAGACTTAAAATTGAATAATGATTGTCTCCATTGGACAACGGTTCATTCAGATATTGTTCTGAAGAAAATATTTTGTAGTGATGTTGGTGGTTAAATACAATTGGTATTTACATCCTTTGAGGGTTGATATGTTGTTCTCCAGGGAGCCTTTTGTGGAATGCTTTTGTAATTTGCGACTAACTTTTAAAAGATATAAAGAGTACTGGGATGATCCGGTAACCAAGACTTTGCACTCTAGTGACATGAGGTTTTTACTTTTTACCATTTTGAATTGTTGCCGAAGTAATTTTGAAATCAGATGAAAATAATGTTGAGAAACAGTTTTCTGTGTAGATCGTTGTGCAGACTTCTAGTTCCCTTGGTCATCGTTGAGGAATTGGCGTGTTCTTGCTAATATCTTTAGTTCAATTATTCCACCCATTTGCTCCATTTGTCCTAAATTACTGTTGCTTATGCCAATGTATACCTGTCATTGATGGTATTTCTGGCTACAGATGAATTCAGTTTTGCTGACCATGTAACTGAACCATTTAAAGTAGGAAAGAAATACTGAGAAGTACTTTCTGATAATCCAATATGCTTCTATTGGTTTTCTTCAGTGTTAGATATAAACTAAGGATATAAGAGATTATTTACACTTCTTTAATAATTTATTTGTTACAGGACGTATTCTGATGAGTTGCTGACTTCACAGAGTATGTATTCAATTGATGTGTGTGTATAAATTACATGCACACGCTGGCACATCAACATATTGAAGATAGGACTACCAGTAATAGTATTTGCCATGACATGGTACATGACGAATTATTGTCATAGCCTTATGTTGCAACTTGAGGATTTGGTAGCCTTTTCTTTATTATCACTTTTTCCTCTTCACATTTTGAATACTAACCATCGGTTGAATTTTCTCTGAATCGAAGTGGTTGCTTTGAATAACAACAGTCTAGAGAATGTTACAGTAGGGCAGAATGCATATTCCATGCGCTCTCCGATGCCATGATTTGTGGCCTGAGGTCTTTGTTTCAATCATGTTATGCTGAGATTAAGATTGAGATTGTTTATCAGAATTGCAGGACCTAATGTGTGTATGTGAGACATGAAATGAAACATCCTGCTGGGAATTACACGTCAAAAGCTTAAAGTTTCTTGAGAGTTCCAACACAGGCAGTCCAATGGTGTTTGTACATAAGTTATTCAAGGGCCATGGCACAGGCACGAGACATATTGCGTATATGACTTGAAACCCAAATTGGCACTCGTTTGCTGTTGATTATGTCAATGGAATAGCAACAAGTTGTTAGTTGAGGTGATAGCAGCCTTGCCCCAACAACGGTGAGAACACAAATCTGAACCCGGAAAACACAAGTTATCTGGGTTTACTCCAAAAAGACTATGTGAAAGCAGTTTTGGGATCTAGAAATAACTGTTTTGTTATTTCTATTCTCATTGGGAAGATGGGTTATCTCGAATATTGCTGAAACCAGACTGCAGCTATATAAATGGGCCATAGGCAATCAATTGGCAAATATTAGTTCATATGGAGAAAACGACTATGCGGCCTTCCCGTTCAGTCTACCTTCTACCTGTTTTCCACCAGAGGAATTTAGATTAGCCCCTACAAAGCAGTAGGACAAAGACCCATCAAGAAGAAGCACAACATAGTTTTATTTCAGTGTAGAAAGAAACTTCTCCATGACTGGACCCAATACTATGACTCGCTGAGCCATTGACATTGCCATTCTACGAGTAGTCACCTTTTCTTTTTTGGGGGGACTGATCTGATGACCCCTTTCGGCTTTGGATTCAGTGTACATAAAAACTTGAGTCAAAACAACAGCATGGGTCAATTTAGGATTCTTAAATGAAGGGTAAAGTTCTCCAATTTTGCATTCTTCACTCAATAAACCCTGAACTCTTTTACCACTCGATCAAACTAGCGTTTGTAAAATGTTATAGTCTTGCAAGAAAACGTGGCAAGAGTAATGCTACTTTTTGTTTTTCCTGTATGATTCTATAGATGGTGTATATGGTACCATTCAAATAATAAGATTATAGATCTTATAAGATCTCAATAATTCATTTATTTTTATCGTATATATGTAACATGATAAAAACATTTTAAGGAGAAAAAAAGAATGTAAGGATATATGTGTTTCCAAGAGTTTGTATGTATGACAGTTCAAGTACTGATAAAATGGCATTAAACAGAGCATGCAATAATTATACTAAATGTCCTGTCATGATGCTTCTGGTCTAACATTTCAGCTCAATGTAAACATTTGTGTGTGTGGCTGCAAGAAAAAACCAAAAGAGGGCGAAGGGGGTACTTTGTCCATGATATTCTGAGTTGAATTGTGATGCCAATGTACGTTTCATAAACAGTGCTGCCTCTCAACTTCTTATCCCATTTAAATAAATCCACCAAATTATCCTTTAAAAGCAAGCAAAATCTATGCAATTAGAGGAATAATACTGGTGACACAAAGTGAGTTGAAGAAGATGATGTCATAACGAAAATCCAACCATGTAATGACACCCGTCACTTCAATCATAAATTGGTATGTCTCTGATAGAACCCTACCACACACGTCTACTTTATCCTGACTGTTGGATCATCCTTGCATGAAAATTTATGATGAAGAAAGATTTGATTCTTTGTTACCATAAGGTTACAAGCTGCATGCATACAAGTACTAGGGGTTTTAGTATTAAATGCCTTTGGACATGTCCCTCTGTTGCCAATTGCTTGTCTCTACACTAAATTAAAATCTACGCCATTCCATGGGCGGGCCGGGTTGGGCTATCCATTTAATTCGTTCAACGTTAAATAAAAAAATCTAATTCAAGCAGAGCTAATTGTTTTAAATAAAATTTTTGACATTGTTGTGTCAATATATATATAAACATTAATTAAAAAATGTATTAAATATTTTATTTTAGATTATTCTTATAAACAATTAAACTCTTTTTACCAAAAATGGATGAGAACACCCATGATTATACAAAATAATAAAAATTAATATCTTGATTTATCCCTTACTAATTAATTTAATTATTAATAAATACTAACACAAAATTTGATTTATCCAAAATTTTTAAAAGGTAATAAAAGATTAAAAATTTTAATATATATAAAATTACTGCATAATTTCTTTTCAGATTTATCAATAAATATCCAAAGGGAATAAGTGAATTTAGTGTTTCTTTTTTCCCCAATCATTTGCTTTATAAATCAAATGAAGATTTTAAGAACCCAACATTTCATGAATTAGGAGTGAATGGTCAAAAGTGATTGTTCAAATGGATAGTTAGATTCATTGATTATTGGAGGACCAACAAAAATTATTGAGAAATTAATATATTCCTTGACAGCAACCACACAATAATACACTCTCATCTTGGATGGTGTTAGGGTTTTGATGGGAACTCATCATATTTGAATACCCCCTTCTACCGACCAATTCAACCTTCATCATAACCTCACTATTTAGTTTGCCAAACTTTTTAAAACCCCTCTCCCTCCTCTCTAATTAATTCAAATTACCATTTTAATCCTTAAAATTTCATCATTTTTAAAAACCTATCAACGACATATACCAGTTTCTTTATTATAAAATTGAGCAATTTAATCTATATACGTACAATAATACTTTAAATGAATGTTAAAAAATGCTGACATGTTATTTATAATTTTAAAGTATAATTTTGTTATCGTATGTATAGGGGACTATGTTAGTAGGTCCTACTACATAGTTTTAACACATATAACTCATGTGAATTAATACCAAATGACATGTTACTTTCCCTTGCCATCTTTTCTTTGGAAGGTTGTTTATTTTACCTTTTCCTTTCTTTTTTTGCTTTATTGAGTTGGCTTGAGATTAGGTTTAGAAAGGGAATATTGCTTTTTAGTTTGCATAGGCTTAAGAGATTAGGTTTGCCTTTTTCTTCTTCTTTTCTAATATAAACTTTATTTTTCCCTTTTCAAAGAAGTGAATGTGTCACTTTAGCAATGAAGATAGGTAGTCATAATGAGCCCAACAAGCCCATGGGTCCACAGGACCATGAACCCTAACCCTTAACACCTTGGCTAAGTGGTTCACTTCTTTAAGGTCCCCTAGCCCAGAAACCCAAGCTAGCTGGTTACATGGTTCAGTGGCACATATGTACCAAACATGCAATGCAATAATTATGAAGGGGGTATGGTCCTACAAATTAAAAAGGGTTTTAAAACCCCAAATCCCCTCATATGGAGGACACCAATAATTTATACAGCTAATTTCCAAGCACCAAATGGTTGAACCCTTGAAACTTGTGTGCTCGTTTCATTTGTGGTCAAACACAATGTACAAAGGGAATATTTCAAATTAGGCAAACCTCCAATTTTTGAGTTATGAAGATAAGACCCTGTTTTTAAACAATATAATAATAATAACCCTTTAAATGCCTAAAGGACAAATCATATTCTGTCAAATTAGGCCCTCTATAATTGAAGTTCTAACACACCCCATCACCCTTTAGGCAAGGCTTTTGCTTCCCAATAGTTACAAATGACCATTGTCCACTGGTTGTATTTGTAATTGCAAGCACACTTCCACAAGCTATCATACACTATATATTATAATCTCTTTTTGCATTGCTCTCACATGGGATGTGAGCTTTTTTGAAGTGATTTAGTTTTGCTGCAAAAAACTGATATAAACCTACCAGTGAACAGTGGGTGATAAAGATATATGATACCATTTATTAGATAAGTTTCTGACCCTTTTATTAGGATTTCATAGTTGGTCCATGGGGACCATTAAGTCCAAATTCTAAATTTATCAAATATAGACTAATCATGGTTTAAGATTGTGGGGTGACAAGTGAAAAAAAACTATTGTATTTGTTGTTTATTTCCCATTGGAAGGCAATGAAAAGGCTTTATATATATATATATATACCAAACTTTGTGATATATGTGGGGAAAGAAGGAGATTTATGAGATGAATAGAATAGATTTGATATATATAAATTATGAATAAAAAATATCATTGCATGAGAGGGATGACATAAATGGAGGGGGTTAATCCCATAAAAATATCATAGGCTTAAGAGATTAGGTTTGTTTAGGGGTGGCCATCATTGCCATCACACCTTCATATAGAAACCATTAATAATATATAATATATAGCTCTCTTACAAGAACAAACCCAAAAATAAAAGAAAGAAAGGGGGGAATGAGAGTTACAACTTACAAATGCCAATCTCTTTACACACTTAAAAAGAAAAGTATCTTAAAACTTTGTTAATCATTTGGGAAAAAGATGATAATAAATCCATATATTTCAAGCCTTATGAGGGCATTGATAGCATTTGGTGAATAAACCAAATGTATTAATCTGTTGTATGAAATTAAGCATACTTGCCCATCCTCCAAACCCAAATCCCACTATCAACACCCATACTACAACAAAGATGTTGATGGAGTACATGCCCGCCCACCCTCCAAGGAATGATGGTGGTCTCTCCACTGCATTCTGCAAAACAGAAAACAAAAAGAAAACACCAGTAATAGTTAACGAGAGGGTAATGATGATGATAATTGAACAAAAAGTATGGCTAACCTCTCGTGCGGCTGAAGGTGCAAAAGTAATCATGTGTGCTAATGAAGGGATAATGTAAACAGTGAAGCTGACAAGGAGAGATCCAACAGTTGAATTGATAGGGCCAAAGAAAGGGAAGATAATAGCCAAGAACCAGATTGGGATCACTACAGGGAGTCTAGCCAGTGCTCTCTTGAACACACTCTTGGTTTCATGCACCCCAATGAATTTCTCCCACACAAAGTATAAAGGAGTGCAGGCAAATCCAAATGTAATAAACTGAATGAAAAAAAAAGAGTTAGTTTACATACTTTTTCACAACCATGAATGGATCTGAAGTTCATAAACACAGACCTGATGAATGAGCATGAGAATAACAGCAGTGTCTCTGAAACCAGACCTTGGTAGCAATGATAAAGCATTGGAATGGGTAAGGAGCAAATCCCCAAAAGCCCAGTAAACAGCAGAAGCTGATGGTAAAGTTAGGGTTAACACATAAAGTGTTGCTATCAAGTATATCATTTTGAACTTTTGTGGCTTCCACATAGCATGCATGATCTCCCTACAATTAAAACATATATTTAACAATGATTATAATCCAAGTCCAATTATATCACTAAAAGATGTATAGATTTTTTAGGTTGAAATGCTCACACAGTGACAGCATGACCACCAAAGGTGTAAAGAATGTTGGTGGCTCCAGTGAAGTAGAGAACCATCTTGTTTGGACCTGAGTGCTTCACTCCATCAATCTTTCCCATGTAAAAACAAAGAAAATTTTTGAGGGATAGAGAATAAAACATGACAGATCATATATATGTATAAAGCTGCTATGTCATGTACCTGTCCATGGAGAAGGAGGCAATTGTCAGGTACCATGCAGTGTAAGAAGTCATCATAAGGCCAAGAAATGACCAAACTCTGTAGTTATGGAATGAAGGAATAAACACAGTTGTTGCACAGCAGGCTCCAAAAATGTACGTCCATGTTCTCTTATCAAGATTGTCATTTATATAGTAGATGTTGCTGTATATTCCATTAATGCAAAAATCAGAACAAATGGATAAAAACATCCAAATTGTAAGCATTAATTATGATTCTTTATGTTTATTTACCTAGCACAGGCAATTAACTGAATCACTGATCCAAACAGCAGAAAAGTGCAGTTGAAAAATAGACCTATGTTTCTCCAATGTTTCCCCAACAATCCATCCAGAACTTCAAACCACTGCCATGAAAAAAATTTGCAAAAAGAACCCAAAAAAGTGTAACTTTTTTTTTTCTTTTGCTTTCTGAAAGAACATTCAGTATGAGAAAAAAAAAAAGGTAAAAACTTGGTACCTGAATTACATGATTCCTGAAATCAACCTTTTCTCTTTCTTTCCTTGTTCTATACTCCACATAAAGTAAACTTATAAGGTATGCTGTCCAGCTTCCCATTAAGCCATAAAAAAGTTGGAACAAAATCCCAGATAACATTCCCAGTTGTGAGAATGAATATGGCAGTGTAAGTAGCACTTGAGCAACCTATATGCAATTTTATAAGCAACATAGAAAAAGATTAGCTCAAAGTGGTTGACAAAATGTGTAAGAAGAAACAAGTTGGCAACAAAGTGAAGAAATTGTGCCTGGTTAGAAGCACAGCTGAACCATGCATCATAGACTGAACCACCATGCCAAAAGAGATTTGATAGTTTGTTCTTTGCAGACTTGGAATCCCCTTCTTCTCTTTCCATTTCTACATAGTTTCCAGCTACTACTGTTTCAACCTTCTCAGAAGCCATGTTTTTTGGTATGATAATGCAAGCTTCAATAGCAACGTTGGGGGGGCAGT
This sequence comes from Gossypium rotundifolium, assembly GCA_025506655.1. Lineage (NCBI taxonomy): Eukaryota > Viridiplantae > Streptophyta > Magnoliopsida > Malvales > Malvaceae > Gossypium > Gossypium rotundifolium. The sequence goes on from CP106727.1 coordinate 193,491,360, forward strand.
GACGGAGTGATTTAAGTCTATTTTTATAGATAAACCTAAGTGCTGCTTTTCCCTAGCTACTACTAGATAGTTAAGCAGCTGCCATACTCTTTCTTTTCTTTTTTTCCTTTTCTTTTTTAAATATAGTAAAAGAATTTGTTGAGCAATAATTGAGTCACCCCTGTGGGGACCTAGCTAGTTACTGAATACTAGTACATGTATATACATGTTTAAAAGGTTAGTACACCGTTTTTTGTGGAAGAAAAAAATATAAGTTGAAAATAATCGGGATTTACATTTCTTAATACTAAAAAAAGATAACATGATATTCCCTAAGTTGGTTATAGCTTTAGCATTCATTGGTGGGTTGATGCATCAATGTCCCCCATGGGTGACAAGCTCATTTCAGTGTTATTTCTTCCTTTGGGGCTGACAGGAAGGTGATGGGTCCATGCTCTCATGCATTGCACGAGCGGGTGGTCCACTATGTGTCCTATTTTCATCATAAAAGAATGCCATTCAACATTGATTGGTATTGAATCAAATACAAAAAAAGAATTTATTTAATCCTCAAGGATATTAAATTAAAAAAGGATAAGAAAGTGGGGGGAGAGAAAGGATTAGTGCAATTGATTTGAGTATGAATGTTGGGGGAGGGGAGATGTTGGGGTAGGCTAAAAAGGATGGTAGTGAATGATTACAGGGAGTGAGCTTTGGTGCTAAACATGATTAGTATCACACGTGTGCCAACTGGCTTTACAATATATATAATTTTCAAAGGTGTTTTCTTTTTTGGAGGGGGGGTCAAATTAAATCTAAACCAAGATTGAAGGGGTTGATTAGATGAGAATATTACTGATTAGGTCTTTTATTATTATTATTTTGAGGGGGTAGCCTTTGTATTAGGCATATCCCATCCGACCATGATCTATCTCTTTTACAAGTCACAATTAGGTGGCCTTATTTAGATTATGGCGACATGTTCAAATTAAGGGAATAATTGAGTTAGTATGTCATTTCATCCTTTGGATCTGTCCAAAAATTCTATTTTATTATTTAAAAATAATAAAATATATTTTTAATTAATATTTAAATTAAATTTATATTCGACGAACTATTTTACTCATCAACAGATCTAAGTATGAATTTGATAAAAAAATTTCCTTTAGATGTATAAAAGCATATATCAAAATTGTTATAATAATACCTTTACGATAATTATATGTACATAATAACATGAGAACTAAGTTTGTCTAAGTACATAATTGTTGTACGTACTTTGTCATATACAAATGTATATTTGGTCGAGGAAGTCCAATATTACACCACTGAAGAGACCCAAATGTCAATATTAATTTATGCGATTATTTTCAATTTTAAGGGTATTTTAATTTAATTTGTAAGTGTTGAGTGTATCTATATAAATATTTTTAATTTTAAGGATATTTTTATTTTAATTTGTAAGTATTAAGTGCGGTGATAAAATATATTATATTTTTAAAGAAAAATTCAAATCTAAACCCTAAAAATAATATTATAAAAAAACAATTACGTACTCCAAAAATTTTAATCTCATAAACTGTTATTCCTAGAAAATATATGCAAGACCACAAGCAACCTAGCATTTTTCATTTTGCTTAGTTATGTGGAAAACATGAGAGAAATAAAAGATAACTTAGAGCCTTTAAAGCCTTATATTTTGGACCCATATATCAATGTTTGTTTTCTATTAAACACTATTTCTCAAGCGGTATAAAGTTGGTATTTAAATAATTTCAAACTGGTTAAATTCGGATTTTACTTGTACGATCTAATTTTTTATCCCAATTTTTAGCCCGGAGTCTAAATACAAACCCAAACAATAACATCAAATCAAAATAAACTCAATTAACCAAGCCCAAGTAACCCTAACCCAACTAGACCACTAAATCGACCACTAACTCCACCACTCCACTAAACCGACCACTAATTCCATCACCCCACTTGCTTGCAAATAAGTTGTAGAATTTGGCTATAAAAGCCTTTCAAAACCATTGTAAAAGGGAGTTGTTTTTCTTCTTTTTTTCGGATAGTTACGAATACACGAGAAATCAAGTACACAAAAAGCAAAGAACTTTGAGACAGATTCAAAATATTCAAGGTGTTCTTTTCATTTTTGTTCTTTTTATTCATTTTTTACATTTGTTCTTAAGAATAAACACGAAAATACAGAAAAAGGGATAGAAACGTACCCATTTTGAAATCATCGGAAAAATGAGTTTTTTAGTTTTTTGCCATTGTAGTATGTATGGCCGCCATACGCAAGACGCGTTTTGGAAGGAGGATAAATTCCCTTTTTGGTCCCTCTTTGTTATTCGCACATGCAGTTTGGTCCTTCTCTCTTTTGTTTATTTCTTAGTTTGCCCCAAACTCCTGTTTTAAATTCAGTTTAGTCCTCTATTTTTTAACCTATTTTACTTTATTTTCAAATTAATTATTTTAAATATCTATTATTATACTTATTATTTTTATTATTACCATTATTTTTTATCATTACTATAATTATATTTACTATTAGTATAATATTTATTATTATTAGTACCTCTATTTTATATATTATATATATATATTATCTATAATTATATTTACTATTATTACTCTTATTATGGCTATTATTATCTTGCTATTGTTATATTTTTTGCTATTATTTGTTTATTATCACTATCTACTATTATTATATTATTATAACTATTATTTTAATGTTACTACTATTATTTTTCATTTTATGCATAACTAACTTTATTATTATTACTATATTCGCTAGTATTAATTTTTAATTTTGTTATTGCCACTATTTTATATATATTATTATTAAAATCATTTTTATGTTTTATTATATATATTATATCTATTATTATTATTTCCATTATTATCACTATTAATTTCGATGTGGTTACTGTCGTAACCATTTTTTGGAAAAATGGGGATCGACTTTGGTTTTGAAAATGAAAATAAAAACGGGAGTCGCCACAATCTTTTTTGATGAGGTGTGATCGGGTCACCTTTGTTTTAATAAAACATTTTGATTTACTAAAACGGTGTTTTTGGTCTATGAAAATTGAGAAAAACAGGTTCGGAAGTCGGTTACTTGCGAGGAAGGATTAGCACCCTCATCACGCCCAAAATTGGTACCTAATTGATTAATTGATGTCTTAATATCAAAAGTTTGAAACGATTTTTTAAAATACAATTTCGCTTTTTTTTTAAAAAAAATTTAAATAACTCGAATTGGATATTGAGATTCTTTTGTTTTGAAGGAATAAAATATCACATCCAGCACGATAGGATACGACAATTTAAATCCTCGATACCAAAATCATCTCGTAGTTTCCAAAACTCATACGTTAAAGATTTTTGAAAGGATATTTGGCTATTTGGTCAAGCGAAAAACCGAAACCCAGCACGATTGGGCACGATTCCTCGAATTCCCAAACATGAAATATTGCCTTATTTTTAGAAAACATGGATAAAATATTAAAAGGATATTTGGTTATTTGGTCAAAAGGAAAATCGAAACCCAGCACGATTGGGCACGATTCCTCGAATTTAAAAAAAAAAAATGAAATATTGCCTTTGTTTTGAGAAATTCTTAAATAAGCAAATAGGAAATTAAATCTCAAAATGTATTAGGTAATAATAATAATAATGATAATGATGCGTCGTTGAATGCACCAAATATATCCTATCCCTTGTAAAATAGTAAAAATAACAGTAAAGGGGAAATAGGATCGAATCCTCAGGGACCGAATTATACGAATGCTTGTTTCTCTAAATCTTGGGCAGAATCGTGCCCAAGAAAACCTGCGTTCCTGAAAAAAATAAAAATAACAGAATTAAAAGTTTGATCTGGGAAAATTAAAAAAATAGAATTTAAAATGAATTGAAATTACGAGAATAAATTACGAAAATTAAAATAAGGAAAATAAAAGAAAGAGTTTTAGAAAGTTTCTTATGTGAGAGATTCCGACCTCAGGTTGCCTCGATCCGCCTTGGGTTCAATCTTTGGCTTTTAGATGATCCTTCTCAACTCGAAAAAGCCGGTTATAGTGGAAGAGGACGCCTCGACCACCGGCTCAAGGATTTAGACTTCAATTTGGTGGAACCTGACTCTAGCCAACAATCGATCTTGTGGGATCATCTATGCTAGGTCAACGTTTCTCAATGGCGAATCCCACGCCATTTTGTCTCTTGAGCTCGCCAACCTCTGACACAGTAAGCTAATGAACAGACTGTGCAACCTTCTCAAAATATACAAAGCGGCCGTTCCTTGCAAGCGTTGAAAAGATTACTTAAGGGACATGGACCAGGCGTCCACCACGTAGTCTGAGAAAACGATGAATACCCTATTGAGAAGGCTAAACGGATTCTAAACCTCAAGAACCCTTTTGGGGATTTTCGGCAATCTTTGGCTAGATGGGTTTTAGTGGCTCATGGTTGTGGTGGAAAAGAAAATAAATATATAAATTGAGGTTTTATTAAAAGAAATATGAAAGAATAAAGACTTATGGGGAGAGTGTTTACGAGAAAAGATGAACAATCATTTGAGTCACTTCATCCCTATTTATAGTGCTAAGATAGGTGAATTAGTCCTACTCAAACTCCCAAAGATAATTGTCGTAACCATTTTTGATGAAATAAAGAAGCAGCGCAGTCGACTCGATTTTTGGAAAAAGAAAAGGAAGGGAGTCGCCACCGATCTTTATTTGGTGTGATCGGATCACCTTTGTTTTAATAAAACATTTAATTTACTAAAACAGTGCTTTTTGGTCCACGAACTTTGAGAAAACGGGTTCGGAGGTCGATTACGTGCGAGGAAGGATTAGCACCCTCGACACGCCCAAAATTGGTACCAAACTGATTGATTGATGTCCTATTTGTTGAAAACTTTAGAGGGGTTCGAAAATACAATGCTTTTTATTTTCAAAATTGGAAGGGACGTTAAGGCTCTCTTATTTTCGAAGAGATAAAGCATCACGTCCAGTAAGTTAGGGCACAATACTTTAAACTCCCGAAACTAAGCTCGCCTTTTGAAGCTTGGTTTTTATTTGAAGAGGATCTCCCGTCATTTGTTAAATGAGAAATCAGAACCCAGTAAGTTAGGGCTTGTTTTCCCGAAAATCCAAATTAGGAATATTGCCTCTATTTTGGAAGAAAAAGAAGCTTATCTTGAAGTGTCTAGGTGTCGAGTCCGATAAGTTTAGGGCGACATTTCAATCTTCGAGATTAAGTATCTTAGTTTTAAAATTTAAAGCGCAATTTTAAAAGAGACATCCGTTGTTTAGCTTTAAACGAGGAGAAATCGAAACCCAAGATGAAGTTAGGGCTCGATTCACTCGAGTTGCTAATAGAACGTCAATTTGAAATCGGGACTTGTGATTTTGGAAGGATATTTTGTTGTTTATATTGAACGAGGAAAATCGAAACCCAGTAAGTTAGGGCTCGATTTCCTCGAATCTTTAACACGAGATATCGATTATTTAAAAATTGCTGTATCGGGCAAAGGTTAATGTAACTATAAAATGCCAAAACAAATCACAATACTAATACGTGTAGCACAATGCATTAAATATAAATGATTAGGCTAAAAAAATAGAAAACAAAAGAATTATAAGCAAATGAAAGTTTAAGAGAAAAGGAAAGAAGAAAGTAATGATGATAGTAATAATGAAAATAATATTAATATATGAGCATGAGTAGAAATATGTAAAAGTATAATAATAATATTAGCGGGAATAGAAGTATATATATTTATATATACATAATAAATAAAAATTAAATAAATAATAATAATATTAAACTAAGAAAATAATATAATAGTAAAGGGAATACTAATAGTATCTTGATTGAAAATACCTATAGTGGTATAGATGATAAAATAATAATAATAATTAATAATATAAAATAATAATAAACATTAGTAACGATAGTGAAAATGATAATAATGAGGATAATAATAATAGAAATAATAGCAAATGATAAAAATAACAATAGTAAATATAATAATAATGGTAAAATAAAATATTAAATGATAATAATAATAATAAAAATTACAAAATAGTTGAAAAAGGGGCTAAATTGCATAAAAATAGAAGTTTTGGGGCCTAATTGTACATAAAACAGTGATTTGGGGGGCTAAATGATAAATAAAACAAAGTTTGGGGTCAATTTGCAAATAAAACGGACTTCGGGGGTCTCTAGAGAACACGCGGGAAAGATGGGGGACCAAATATGTAATAAACCCCTCAGGCCCAAAGCGCAGCAACAAAAGGGGACCAAATTGAAAACCAAAATAAAATATTGGGTGAGATTTTAAAATAATAAAAGTCTGATTATAAAGCACCGAAAAAGCGGAAGGACCAAGTGGGCAATTATCCCATCGATTAAAAAAAGCGGATCCTAGGGCGAGTCGGATCGGATCGGGTCGGTAAGGGCAAAACGACGTCGTTTTGGGGTTAAAGGCCAGCCCCCAAAACGACGTCGTTTTGTGGGGCTATATAAGGCCCTAAACCCCCAAAAAAATTCATTCTGCTGCTGTTTAAAAAAAATTCTCTCTTCATTTTTTTCTCTCTGGGGATGAGCTCGGCGAGAATCCGTAGATTGGCGTCATTGGGCCGTGGCCACATGCAGACACTGATGGCCAAAAATCGCATTGTAATTTTTTTTTTTAGTTTTTTATATATTTTAGGTATATTTCATAAGTTAAAAAAAAGATTTTCAGTAGCAAAACGAAGAGGAAAAAAAATAAAAATAACAAAAATCACCTTTTAGATCATTTTCTTTGTTTTTCGGATCTACCGCTTTTTTACTTTTTTTAAAGCTCAGATTTTATATTTTTTGGTGTTTCGAAATCTGCTTTTGATTGAAGAAGAAAGAAGAAGCCTCTCTTTTTTATCTATTGATCCGAAAAAAAACCTCCTCTTTACAGTTTTTTATTCGATTTTTATAACCGAATTTGGAAGAGAAAAAATATTATTTTCCTATTTTTTTCTGCCCTTGCTATCTGTTGCATGTTGGTTCTTTCTTTTGCAGGGTATGGGCGAGGCGGTGACGATGGGACATGGCCGGTGGTGCGAGGCAGTGGTGGTTGTCGAGGCGGTGAGGGTTGGTGGTCTTGGCGCTAGGTTAGGTTTTTTTGTTTTTCATTTTCGATTTGTTTGATGGGTGGGGTAGTTGGGCTAGGGTAGTTGGGCTTGGGTTATTTGGGTTTTGGGTTTTAAACGGGTTTAGGGTATGTAAATGGGTTTAGGGTATGTAAATGGGCCGGATAATTTTGGGCTTTGTACAGCTGCCCCTCTTTGCTCATTTTCGTGTAACGAGAATAGAGCAAAGACTTAAAGAAGCCCAATGTTGCTTACCGCCGAGTCTTGGCCTCTCGTGTGCTTTTCTTGGTAGCCTCATCCGATCCTCCACATCTTGTTGCTTTGATCCACTTCACCGATATGTGGCTTCAATCGCTCTTCTTTGCGACTTCAATGGGATGTGACTTGTTTATTTTCGATCTGCTCTTGCAAATTTAGGAATGTCTAAACTGCTATCTTCAATCTGATCCTTGCAAACTCAAGGGCCACCAGACTGAATCTTTGATCTGCTTCCTGCAACTTCAGGAACGTCAAATCTGCTTTCTTCAATCTGATCCTTGCAAACTCAAGGATCACCAGACTGATGTCTTCGATCCGCTTCCTGCAACTTCAGGAATGTCAAATCTGTTATCTTCGATCTGCTTCTTGCAACTTCAAGAAGGTCAAATCTGCTATCTTCGATCTGATCCCTGCAAACTCAAGGGTCACCAGACTGAGTCTTTGATCTGCTTCCGCAACCGTGAACGTTAAATCGCTTTCTTCAATCGATCCTTGCAAACTCAAGGATCACCGATCGATGTCTTCGATCCGCTTCGCAACTTCGGAATGTCAAATCTGTTATCTTCGATCTGCTTCTTGCAACTTCAAGAAGGTCAAATCTGCTATCTTCGATCTGATCCCTGCAAACTCAAGGGTCACCAGACTGAGTCTTTGATCTGCTTCCTGCAACTTCAGGAACGTCAAATCTGCTATTTTCAATCTGATCCTTACAAACTCAAGGATCACCAGACTGAATCTTTGATCTTCTTCCGCAACTTCAGAAACGTCCAATCTGATCTCTTTGATCTGCTCCACTGCATACTCAGGGAGACGAGATCTGCTCAACCGTACTGTCCTTCTTGAGGACGTAACCTGTAGAATGAATATATACCTATGCCTAATGATTAGGATGCCATGAGTATGATGAGTCAGAATGTTATGAGTATAATTCCTATTTAAGGTGTTATCACTCATTTGTCTGTCAAGGTTTTATCTTCGCTTCCCTCTCAGTGACCGTTTTCGCATGAATGGCTTGCCCCTGTGAAAATTTCGAAGCCTATTTTAGGCCTCAGAACACAGGTCTGCCTTGACTTCTAGCTGTCTTCCCTGGGAGCCACAACTCCTACTTGAAGAATGTTTGACTTGGTTTGTTCGACTTTCAACCATTTAGGGTTTTTTGAATCTTTCCTTATCGAAAATTGGCCTGTCTTACTTTTTTTTTTAAAAAAAGTGACCAAGTAACATTTTTACCCTTGCCGCAATTCTTGAATCGGTAGAAACTTCATAGAAATGGTCTCCATTGAGACCCCTTTTCTCCAATGTCTTCATCTTGTGTTCATGGAAGTTCTAAACAAATGTTCTTTTGACTTCTGTTTTATCTAGAGATTTCCAAAGTGATACGTGGAACTTTCCTTTGTGAAATCGTTAGTTCATCAATTTATTTTAATGCAACATGTTAGTGATGGATAATGATGAGGTCGATTTCAAAGAGAATCAAAATGAATTTATCTATGAAACAAAGAAAATTGATTGGGGACATATCCTCTTTTTTTACGGAGAAAAGGACCCAAAATGGTAAAATAACAACATGGATCGACGCCTTAGACATCGCCAATTGGGCTTCTATATACAAACTTCAAGAAGACCGCTCGAGCACATCATGTGTTTAGAAGACTCAAGTATTTTGTCGATGCCACGATATGCAACGCACTTCCTCTTCGTTGATTATGGCGTCATGAGATCGCGACGTGTCCATTCAAAATTTGAGCCGCCTTTTCGGGTTTTTAAATCAAAAGCCCTTTGGTCTCAAGGTGCCCTTTGCGGGTTTTCACCTTGGCCTCTCCGTTTTTTTGAAGTTTCAAAGTGCCCTTGCGGTCTTCACTTTGGCTTCTTTTTATTTTAAGAAAAGTATTTTTAAGCGAATCGAGTTCACGGATTGGGCAAGCTTTTCCCGTCCATCTCTCGCTCGAATCGATTGCACCTCCCGAGAAAGCTTTCTTTACCACATACGGTCCTTCCCGATTCCGCATCCATTTCCTTCGTGGTCTTTTGTATGGGAAGGATCTTTTTCAAAGACGAGGTCCCCTTCGTGGAATTCCTTGGGCAAACTTTTTTGTTGTAAGCTCGCATCATTCGCTTTTGGTACATCTGACCGTGACGGATAGCCCTCAATCTCTTTTCTTCAATTAAGTTCAACTGATCATATCGAGCCTGGATCCATTCGGCTTCATCCAGCTTCACTTCTGACAATACTCGAAGAGAAGGTATTTCCACTTCAATAGGTAGAACTGCCTCCATCCCATAGACCAATGAGAAAGGCGTTGCCCAAAGAGAGTTGGACGGACGTTCGATAAGCATAAGTCTGACGGTAACTTCTCATGCCATCTCGTAAGTCTCGATCATCTTTCCCACTATCTTTTGATGTTTTTGTTGGTCGCTTCCTTGCCCATTCATTTTTGAGCGATACGGTGACGGATTGTGGTGTTTGATGTTGAATTGGCTACAAACCCCTGCTATCATGCTATTGTTTAAGTTCAGCGCATTGTCTGATATGATCCTTTCGGGCATTCCATATCGACAAATGATTTTCTTCTTTAAAAATCGGCTAACCGCTGATTTAGTGATGTTAGCATATGAGGCAGCCTCTACCCATTTCGTGAAGTAGTCGATGACCACAAAGATGAATCGATGCCCATTCGATGCCTTCGGAGATATTGGCCCAATGACGTCCATGCCCCACATGGAAAATGGCCATGGAGAAGTCATAATATGTAAAGGTGACGGGGGTACGTGAATCTTGTCTCCATAAATCTGACATTTATGACATTTTTTGGCATAGTTGATACAGTCTCCCTCCATGGTGGATCAATAATATCCGAACCTCATTATTTGTCTCGCCATTGTGAAACCATTAGCGTGAGTTCCACATACACCTTCATGGACTTCTTCTAGGATTAACTTAGCTTTGTGGCGTCCACACACCTCAGTGAGACTTGATCCTTCCTTTTCTTGTATAAGACTTCTCCATCCAAGAGCGTAATCACGTGCTAATCTCCTCGGCGTCTTTTTTCATTCTCGGTGGCTTGATCGAGGTACTCACGATTCTTCACATACCGTAATATATCGTGGTACCATGGTGGGCCGATTTTCCTTCTTCCTCGACATTGTAGCAATGGGTCGGGTCTTGATGAATGCTCATTTGTATTGGCTTCATATCTTCGCTTTCATTTATTCGGACCATGGAAGCGGGTGGTGGCCAAAGCGTCGACCATCGATTCTCGTCCTGGCGGTGTAATTGAAAGTGATGTCATCGAACTCTTTGACAAGTTCTTGGGCCAATCTTTTATAGATAACCAATTTTGGATCCTGGTTTCCCATTCTCTTTTGAGTTGATAGATTACGTATGTAATCTCCATAGACTTCTAATACCCCGATTTTGTATTCGATAGCGGTACGGAGCCCCATGATGCGTGCTTCATATTCACCATATTATTAGTGCAATCAAAATCCAGTTTACAAATGAATGGATAATGGTCTCCTTTTGGGGATATCAGGACTGCCCCAATTCTATTGCCCACTGCATTTGATGCCCCGTCAAAATTTAATTTCCAAGGATGGTCTTTGGAGGTACCTTCTTCAATGTCTGCCACGTACATCAAGTCCTCATTAGGGAAATCAAAATCTAAGGGCTCATAGTCTTCAAGGGCTCTACTGGCTAGAAAGTCTGCTATCGCGCTCCCTTTTACCGCCTTTTGGTTTACATAAACGATGTCAAATTCAGAAAGCAGGATCTGCCACCTGGCCATCCTTCCATTCAAGGCGGTAGATTCCATCATATACTTAAGGGGATCTAGCTTTGAGATGAGCCATGTCGTGTGATACAAAGATGTATTGCCTCAACCTTCGAGTTGTCCAAATCAAGGCACAACATAATTTCTCGATTGGCGGGTACCTCATTTCACATGCGTGAATTTCTTACTAAGGTAGTATATTGCTTTTTCTTTCTTCCCGATTCATCATGTTGACTCAAAGACGCATCCCATCAAATTATCAAGTCTTGTTAGATAAAGGATGAGGGCTTGTCCGGTTGAGGGCGATTATCTGGGCCCGAGGCATGTATTGTTTCACCTTTTCGAAGGTCTTTTGGCACTTTTCATCCCACGTGCCTAGGTTGTGTTTCTTGAGGAGACGAATATGGGGTCACATCTCTCGGTCGGGCCAGAAATGAACCGAAGCGATGTAATTCAACCTTCCTAAGAAACCTCTAACTTCTTTTTGGATACGTGGTGGAGGTAATTCTTGTATGGCTCGACTTTATCGGGTCAACCTCAATCCCCTTTTCACTGACTATGAACCCCAGCAACTTCCCGGACCGAGCTCCGAAGGTACACTTTGACGGGTTAAGCTTCAACTGGAATTTTTTCAGCCTCAAGAGCAATTTTCTCAAGACCTACACATGCTCTTCTTCAGTTCGAGATTTGGCGATCATATCGTCGACGTAAATCTCAATTTCTCTGTGCATCATGTCATGGAATAAGGTTACCATGGCTCTCTGATATGTCGCGTCTGTATTTTTTAGCCCAAATGGCATTACCTTGTAGCAAAATGTTCCCCACATGGTTATAAACGTTGTCTTGTCCATGTCCTTAGGATGCATTTTTATTTGGTTGTACCTCAAAACCATCCATGAAGGAGAACAACGAATACCTCGTCAGATTATCTACTAAAGTGTCGATGTGAGGCAATGGAAAATTATCCTTTGGTGGCCTTGTTCAGTCTCTGTAGTCCACGACATTCGTACCTTCCCGTCTTTCTTGGGGACAGGGGACAATGTTAGCCACCCAATCCGAAAGTACTTGACCACTTGTAAGAACCCGGCATTAAATTGTTTCTCGACTTCTTCTTTTATCTTTAACAAGACGCTTGGTCGTATTCTTCCGAGCTTCGTTGGGACCGGCTTGCATTCTTCTCTTATGGGAAGTCGATAATCGCAATATCGATTTAGTCCGCATATCTTGGTACGACCATGCGAACATATCCTTGAATTCATGGAGTAGTTCAATGAGGTTCCACTTTGGTTTCGCAGATAATACAAGCTCCAATATTCACCTCTTGCCCTCTCCCAGGTTCACCGTTTCTACCGACTCTTTATGGGGTAGGATCTGTTTTTCTTTTGTTCTACCATTCTCAACAAACCAGGAGGCAAGTCGCATTCGTGTCATTTCCAAAGTCCCGAGATTCCTCACAACACATGTCTTGCTCAAAGGCACCTCGAATCAGTAGTATCATTACTCATATCATTGATGTCTAGGGACCTGTAATGGGTATCAAGGGTGTATAAAGAACAAATGAATTTGAGGACAATTATTCACATGATATGAATAAGAACAAAGAATAAATGGTAAAATGTAAAATAAGAGGATATTTAGTAGAATTGAAGATGCATTTCATTAAAATAAAATGTCCAGAACATGAGCCTATTTCACAAAAGAAATCTCATTGTTTCTAGGCTTAAAACAACAAGAGTGTTCGAATATTACTCGATAATCTCTAAACACTACAGAAATTCCTCTGTAGACCAATTGTCTAATGTGCTTCTGTGTTCATATGGACGGATGCCGACAAGTTTCTTTGATCAATCTCCTCATCGTGTATGGCATTGATGTGAGGACATTCCCCTCTAGGAGATTCTTTTCCCGGGTAAATCATTTCTTCTGATACGAAGGTGCGAGATATGTGGGGGGATGTTATCGGTTCCCACTTAACGTCTTCTCCATTCAGCCTGGCCTTTCTCCTTTCTTGTTTCTTTTCCATCTCCTTCTTCATTTGTTTAGCATCCGATTTGAAACCTAAACCAAAGCGATCCCTTTTTTCCTTCAGTATCGGGGCTTGGACTTTCCCTTAGAGATATTTACCCAATCCTTTTTCGGGTAGGGCTCCTTTTCCCACTGTCATTCGCAATCCCATCCTGGAAGTCTTGGATAGTTTAGGTGACGGGACATTATTTCCTTCTGAAATGAAAGTCGTATTCACAAAATCTAAGGATCGAAAGGAACATTCAATGGCTCCCTCATTCGTTTCTAGGTATGGCGCTTCGTTGGTAACGATGCTTGCTATGATATCATCTTGATGATTATAGTTACCAACCGATTTTCGTTACCAATTTCAATTTAAGTGCGATGATGAAGGTACGACTTCATTGAATGAATCCGTGGCCTCCCTAGTAGCGATTGTAAGAAGGCTTGATATCCATGACCGTAAAGTCTACTTCATATGTATTAGGTCCGATCAATAATGGTATGTCTATTCTTCCCATCACTCTTCTTTTGGTGCCATCGAATGCTCTCACTATGTTTTGGGTGATTTCATATGAGAACTATCTATCGGCAACCTCTTGAGTGTGGCTAGTGGTAAGACATTTAATCTGACCCATTATCTATTAGCACACTTGGCAAGGTGTATCCCTTGCAACAGTAGTTATGTGTAATGCCTTCGTTGACCCCATACCTCCGGTGGGATTTCGTCATCATCAAGTAGATGAAATTATCAGCGCTTATGTTACTAACCGATGATCCAACTTGTTGACGGATATATCTTTAGTAACATAAGTCTCATTCAAGATTTCATTAATGCTTCGGTGCACTTTGAGCTTAAGTAGTGCTAACACGTAGATACGGCTGGTTGTCTATGCAGTTGTTCCACCACACCGTATTCATCGTGTTTTAAGAATTTTAAGAATTCTTTAGCCTCTTCCTCTTTTACGGGCTCATTGATAACGGTTTGGGTTCTTTTTCCCGCCTAATCGACACGTCTTGATTTCACTTTTTTTGTTCTCCTGTTTTCAGGGTCATAACGCTTTCACTACGCGTATAGAACCTTCGTTCTTAACTTCCTCCAAATATTAGTGGAACCTTGCACTCTGGTATTGTCACATTGCAATTATAATTCCAAGGTACCCTTTACTATCTTTGTAGGAAAAGAAGCGGGTTTCGAATTGTGATTTTGGTCTTCCTCACTCGCCCTCGTGTTCGCTGAAATGATGATTCTCTGTAATTAACTCTGTGCTTTGTCAATTCTTCCCTGTCACAAGATATTTCCTCTTCCTCTACTTCTTCTTCATAAAACTCCGGTTCTTTGTTGTCCATGAGGCCTTGCACCAAAATTTTAAACTCGGCACATTCTTGGATCTCGTGCCCCTCATCTTATGGAATTTGCAGCAATTCTTTATATGTCTTTCGCTTCAGAGAATCGACTCTATCAATCTTCTTTTACCATTTCCTTCCGGACTATTCGCAATGGGGTCTTCACTTGGTGACATCCTCTTGATTTTTCTCACAATCTCCTCACCGATCGCGTTCACCCCTTTTTCCTCGTGATTAAGCAATGGGTTCCCCTTTCTTACCAAGTCATCAAGCGCTATAACACCCATTTTGATTAGCCTCTCGACTACCTTTTTGAAGGCAAGGCAATTCTCTATCGAATGCCCCTCTACCCCTGCGTGGTAATCGTATTGAGCGTTTGAGTCGTACCATGGTTATAAATAAAATGGGGACACGATGTGCTCATTGAATAAAATCTGGTATAGCTCTTTGTACGTTATCAGAATTGGCGTAAATTAAATTTTTTCAAGATTTGGTCTAGTTCCGATTCTGCCTTCTTGGCCCTTGTTGTCTAGAGGTGACTGTCTTTGGTCGATTAACCGTGATTGCCTTGTGTGCGCTCACATTATTTACTTCACCGTCCTTCTTTTTAGGAGCGGCCCTTCTCGCGCTTCTTTTCGCCTCGATCTTGCCGCCTTATGGCATGTTCGATCATCTCTCCGCCATTACTATGTCGGCAAAGCTTTTAGTCGTACTCTATCATATGAGTTATGAAAGGGCCTTGTGGTGTTAATGAAAAGCATGGCGGTCTTTTTCCAAAAGCGGTGGTGAACTTGTACCGCTACTTCTCTCCATCATTGGGCATATTGTCTAAAACTTTCACCCGCTTTTCTCCATATTTTGGAGCGTGATTCTATCAGAGCAATATCACCACATGACCGTAATGTTTCATGAAGGCTTGTGCCGATCCTTCCATGTCTTGATCCGGGCACGACTAAGTCGATTATACCATTTGGCAAGACCCACCAGATTGTCTTGAAAGCAGTGAATCAACAATTGGTCATTATTAAGGTGTTCCGCCATCCCCGCAGTAACATTGTGATGTGGGCCTCGGGACAACTAGTCCCGTTATATTTCTCGAATTCGCATTTTGAACTTATGGGGAAGCACCAATCGGAACCGGACTCGGTCTTTTAAGGCCAATACCATAGTGGTGATCAAGATTTTCCAAAGCCTTGAACTTTTCCTCCAACCACCTACAACAATCCTCTAACCGCTTTGAAGATTCTTCTCGCCCTATTTTCTCTGTCAAATCTAAATCAGTACAACAGATTAGCGGGTTATCTCTCGGATTGGATCCCGAGCCAACGTGGGAGTTCGTGGGTGGTCTAGCGTCCTCCCCGCCTTTGTTGGGGCCTAACCGTGAATCGGTGGCCTTAGGACATACTCTCGTGTCTCGCTCGCATGTGGCGGGGTGAAACCCGGGAGCACCTTCGCTATCCTCATCGACCGGAGGCATTGGACCTTTCCCTTGTCTCATTATCGCATTCATCATCGGGCCATTTGTGCTATCATGTTCCTCTCGAGCCTCCAACATTTGGTCCTTCATTTCTTCTTCGGAGTTTCATCATTTGCTCCTCAGATCGTTTTGCATTTCCTTACGAAATTGTTCAAATCTTTGATCCATTTTCTTCGTCTTAACACGAGTCCCGTAGTAATGTTCAGTTCATAGATTTCCTCTTTCCTCTCTCTTGTTTCTGATAATCTTAACCAATTAGGCTCCTTTTTTTATAAATTTGAATGCATGTAATATGATGCAATGCAAATGCATGAATGCAGGAAGAAGACATCGATTCTGATCAACTTCATTTTAGAAAACTTTATTAGAAGGCAAAACCCTTTACATAAAGCAGATTACAAATATGCTTTCGCCCTAAGGCCTAAGGTTTTGATTTTCCCAAGCAAGGAGATTAGCTCTTGATCATGACCGGTGGTAGCTCATATCTCACGCCAACATGTCGACTTCGCAGACTAAAGTCCAGAGGTGATCACTACCTCTTGAATCTGGATTGTCGCTTCACCTATGAGGTAGTTCGACTTCTATCTTGCTCGCAAGAATGGCGAAGCTCCTTCTCCCAAGGCCTTTTCATCATTTCCAAGCTCAATTGAGCTCACTCTGTAATGTCGATTCTAGCTCTTCAACCTTACCTTTCATTTCCTCGATTCTGTTCAGGCTTGACTTCAGTTGGCTTTCCGAGTCTTGACTTCGATAGTGGTGTAGAGACCAATCAAGCTCAGCTATTCTAGCTTTTAGTCCCTTGTTTTCTAATTGGCTTAGCTCTAACCATGTGAATGGCGCGATTGTCTTCTACTTTATCAAGGAATTCGCTTATAACCAACTTTCTAATTTAAACCGACCGTGAATCGATGCTTCTTAAAATATGAAATGATATGCACAAAAGAAATAAACACAATAAGTTAGTACCATGGAATATAAAGCAAGTAAAATAAGCAAGCGCCTATCTAGGTGACCACTAAGGTTTGCCATAGCTCTACCTAAGGTGGGCTCCTAAGGTTTGCTATATGCTTGTTTAGTACTAAAGTTCGAGGTACCGAACCAGAGATTCCTCGATCCTCACCCATTATAGGCTCATACGGATCGAAGTTGGTTCAGGAATACATTTCCTATGGCCATACTAAGTGAAAACTTCACGAAGACATAGGTACGGATGTATTCCGAAAGCAGTCCACTAGCCCATGCGGAGGTGAAAACCTCACGAAGGCATAGCTTCTCGCTCCCACTTAAAGGTGTGACCACAACGGTCATGCAATGCAATGCCAAAGTATTTACGAGGCTAATATTGAAGGTGCATTAAGAGAAGCATGATTTTTTCAAAACCATTTTAATTAAAAGGACAAAAATCAATCAATCTATGGCTTGACCCTCGATTCCCCAGTGGAGTCGCCAAGTCGTCAGAACCATTTTTTGATGAAATAAAGAACGACGCGGTCGACTCGATTTTTGAAAAAAAGAAAAGGAAGGAGTCGCCACCGATCTTTATTTGGTGTGATCGGATCACCTTTGTTTTAATAAAATATTTAATTTACTAAAACAAGGCTTTTTGGTCCACGAACTTTGAGAAAACGGGTTCGAGGTCGATTACGTGCGAGGAAGGATTAGCACCTTGACACGCCCAAAATTGGTACCAAACCGATTGATTGATGTCCTATTTGTTGAAAACTTTAGAGGGTTCAAAATACAATGCTTTTTATTTTCAAAATTGAAGGGCGTTAAGGCTCTCTTATTTTCAAGAGATAAAGCATCACGCCCAGAAGTTAGGGCACAATACTTTAAACTCCAAACTAAGCTCACCTTTTGAAGCTTGGTTTTATTTGAAGAGGATCTCCATCATTTGTTAAACGAGAAATCGTAACCCGATAAGTTAGGGCTTGTTTTCCGAAAATCCAAATTAGGAATATTGCTCTATTTTGGAAGAAAAGAAGCTTATCTTGAAGTGTCTAGTGTCGAGTCCAAGAAGTTAGGTGCGACATTTCAATCTTCGAGATTAAGTATCTTAGTTTTAAAATTTAAGCGTAATTTTAAAAAGACATCCCGTTGTTTAGCTTTAAACGAGGAGAAATCGAACCCAAGAAGTTAGGGCTCGATTCACTCGAGTTGCTAATACTGAACGTCAATTTGAAATCGGACTTGTGATTTTGGAAGGATATTTTGTTGTTTATATTGAACGAGGAAAATCGAAACCCAAGAAGTTAGGGCTCGATTTCTAATCTTTAACATGAGATATCTCGTTATTTGAAAACCGTCAGTCGGGCAAAGGTTAATGTAACTATAAAATGCCAAAACAAATCACAATACTAATACGTGTAGCACAATGCATTAAATATAAATGATTAGGCTAAAAAATAGAAAACAAAAGAATTATAAGCAAATGAAAGTTTAAGAGAAAAGGGAAAGAAGAAAGTAATGATGATAGTAATAATGAAAATAATATTAATATATGAGCGAGAGTAGAAATATGTAAAAGTATAATAATAATATTAGCGGGAATAGAAGTATATATATTTATATATACATAATAAATAAAATTAAATAAATAATAATAATATTAAACTAAGAAAATAATATAATAGTAAAGGGAATACTAATAGTAATACTCGATTTAAAATACCTATAGTGGTATAGATGATAAAATAATAATAATTAATAATATAAAATAATAATAAACATTAGTAACGATAGTGAAAATGATAATAATGAGGATAATAATAATAGAAATAATAGCAAATGATAAAAATAACAATAGTAAATATAATAATAATGGTAAAATAAAATATTAAATGATAATAATAATAATAAAAATTACAAAATAGTTGAAAAGGGCTAAATTGCATAAAAATAGAAGTTTTGGGGCCTAATTGTACATAAAATGTTGATTTGGGGGCTAAATGATAAATAAAATAAAGTTCGGTCAATTTGCAAATAAAACGGACTTGGGGTCTCTAGAGAACACGCGGGAAAGATGGGGACCAAATATGTAATAAACCCTCAGCCCAAAGCTTAAAGAACAAAAGGGACCAAATTGAAAACCAAAATAAAATATTGGGTGAGATTTTAAAATAATAAAAGTCTGATTATAAAGCACCAAAAAGCGGAAGGACCAAGTGGGCAATTATCCCATCGATTAAAAAAGCGGATCCTAGGGGGTCGGATCGAATCGGTCAGAAGGGCAAAACGACGTCGTTTGGGGTTAAAGGCCATTTCAAAGCGACGCTGTTTTATGGGCTATATAAGGCCCTAAACCCCAAAAAATTCATTCTCGTCATTGCTTTAAAAAAAAAGTTTCTCTTCTTTTTTTTTTCTCAGGCGGGGTGAGCTCCTATTTAATTTGGCGATTGCGTCGCCGGCCACGGCATTGTCATACCTGATTGTCGGAAATCGCATGTAATTTTTTTTAGTTTTTTTATATATTTTAGGTATATTTCATAAGTTAAAAAAAGGATTTTCAGTAGCAAAACGAAGAGGAAAAAAAATAAAAATAACAAAAATCACCTTTTCCGTATCTGTTTGCTGTTTTTCAGATCTACCGCTTTTTTTGCTTTTTTTGAAGCTCTGTATTTTATATTTTTTGGTGTTTCGAAATCTCTGTTTTTGATTGAAGAAGAAAGAAGAAGCCTCTCTTTTTTATCTATTGATCCGAAAAAAAACCTCCTCTTTACAGTTTTTTATTAAGTTTTTATAACCGAATTTGGAAGAGGAAAATATTATTTTCCTATTTTTTTTCTGCCCTTGCTATCTGTTGCGTGTTGGTTCTTTCTTTTGCAGGGTATGGGCGAGGCGGTGACGATGGGACGGCGACCGGTGGTGCAGGGAGCAGAGGTGTCAGGGGGCAGGTGAGGGATTGGTGGTGCGGTGCTAGGGTTAGGTTTTTTTGTTTTTCTGTTTTCTGATTTGTTTGATGGGCTGGGGTAGTTGGGCTAGGGTAGTTGGGCTTCGGGTTATTTGGGTTTTGGGTTTTAAACGGGTTTAGGGTATGTAAATGGGTTTAGGGTATGTAAATGGGCCAGGTAATTTTGGGCTTTGTACAATAATTACAATTAATCAAAGATAAATAGAGATAAATAAAGAAAATAAATAATCCTCAATAATTATCTTAATATTAATTATCCTAATATAATTAAAATAGAGTTTGATAAAATAAAAATCTCTTCTTTTTGCAATTCAACCCTTATGTCCTCCATGCTAGCACTTTTGGCACCAATCTTTTCCTTATATCGCACATTGGCCCATTTTGTCTTTAATTTCACACTTTTGGCCTTTAATTTCTCTTCTACTTCCAATTTAGTCCCTATAAAATAAAATACCATAAAAAGCCCAAATTAGTAGAATCATACTCAAAATAAATATGCAAATAGCACATAAAAACATGATGTTCTAGAGTATTATCAAATTCCCCCTACTTAGCCCATGCTTGCCATTAAGTATGGTTCCTATCTACTGTGAAAATTAGATCCTGAAAGAAATTCTACTCCAAAGTTTTATAAAGATTAGTAAAAAAATACATATGAAAAATAAAAAGAACTTCTAAGCTTGCTTTAAGTAAAACAGAAAAAGTTTTCTAATTAACACACACAAAAATTAAAATCTTCTTGAATTATTTCATGCTATTTAGGTAAATTACCAAACCTACCAAGACACTCTATTTATGTCCTCCTTTACTCCTCAATTGCAATTTTATTAGTACTATTTTTTTGTTTATTTTTTTTACTTTTTACTTTTTATTTTTTTATAATTATTTATTCACTTAGGAATATATTGAACCTTTTGACGCGAAGAGAGATGACAACCCAAGCACCCCACCCTAAGCATTTCAAATTTTAACATACTCCTAAAATTATTTATTTTCGGTTAGCGGAGTTTTACCCATCACGTCACACAACCTTTTGACGCGAAGTAGAATGACAACCCAAGCACCCTACCCCGGTTACATTCGATCGGTCACGTTCTAAGCTGCACTCATAACCTTGGAAACTTTTATTAAACAAAATTTACACGAAATTTTAATTTTGGAGGTCCTAAGAGAAATAATCAAGTGTCGAAAATAAGTTTTAGTAACCACCTAATAGACATGAACATAATTTAGGCATGCAATTGTATTAAGTGTCCACTTGATATTAAACTTGATCAATTTTACAAAAAGCAAGATAGAGTTAACTTATTAATCATAATTATTTTTAGCCTAATAAAATAAAACAGTGGAGATAAAATCAAACAAACAGAATCATAACTAACTCAGTAGCCAAGAATCATGCATGTTGGTTAAACAGTGGCAAGTTGTGGTCAAATTCTTGGGCATGCAAAGCGACAGAATATTCTTAGAAAAAAATAGACAGAATAGAGCCTTAAGCAGGAAACACAAATGACATCAGAAGACAACAGTAATACGAAAAGTATCTCCCCCTACTTAAAACACATTGTCCTCAATGTAGACGCAAAAGAAATAAATAGGTAGAAAAGTTTAGAAAAACTCCCCGTGTAGCTACTGTCGATTGTGGAGGGCTTGGTGGCTTGTGTCATGGGAGAAGAGGAGGAAGGGGAGGTCGAATGGCGCGATGATGATGGGGAGCGAGAGGCGACAACGGCGCGAGTTGACAGTGAAGGGAGGCTCAGCGGCGGCACGGCTTTGGGTTTGCACCATTACGAACGGTGAACGGCGGTGGTTGGTGGATAGGGGTGAGTTTTCGGTGGCAATAGAGTTGGGGAAAGAAATTTGGGAAAAAAAAATTTAGGTTTTGGGGTTTTATTTGCTGAAAGGGGATGCTTGGGTGCAGAGATAATGATGGTTGGCTGCAAGAATAAGGTAGTTTGCCTGTAGGGATATTGTATTCTAGGCTAGAATAGTATCAGGAATAGAGGCTGTTTGGTACTGTGGATAAGGCTATTTGGTTCTGAATTGTCTCCATTTTCTTAGTATTTTAGTTCCGTTTTACCTAGATAGAAGAAGAGAAATTTATTAATATTTAAATAAAATAAAAATAAATTAAATTAAATTAAAAAGAAAAGAAAAGAAAATAAGAAATAAGAAATAATAATAAAATGAAAAAAAATAATAATAAGGATTGGATTGCCTCCCAACAAGCGCTTGTTTAACGTCATTAGCTCGACGACTTAAATGGTTCTACGGTGGCTCAAAATAAATCTTTTTAATCGTGTGAGCTTGGAAATTCTCATTTTTTATCACATCCACCATATTTGGGTTTAATCGTCCTTGCGCCTCTTTCATTGGTTTCATATTTTCCTCCAAGGGGTTAATTCCTTTTAAGTCGGCAATGGTCTCATCATTCTCCAAAAATGTGAATTTGAGATGCTCGAGAAGTGGTTTTAATTTCGGATCTGATGCCTGCACAACAGAAGGTAGAAGTTTAGTATCCATAGGAGCTAATAATTTATTAATAGATTCAAAATCATCAAACATCATTTTAGATTTATCTCCATAAGATGACTCAAAAGTTTTCTCATCGATAAGTTAATTATGTCGACACGATTTACGCCCAAGACTTCACTTGGGTGGCTAATTGTGCCATAAACGTTAAACTTCACGATCTCCTATCAAACTCCATCGTGAGGGTTACGCTTCAGACGTCAATCTTAGTATTTACTTGACTAAGGAAAGGTCACCCCAACAAGATGTCTGAAGACCCGGGAGCGTTATCCTCCTCCATTTTTATCACATAAAAATCTGCAGGAAAAATAAGTCCATTGACTTTGACTAATACGTCCTCGAGGACTCCTTCGGGATGCACAACGGACCTGTCTGCCAATTGAATGCTAACACTTGTTTTTGTCAAAAAACCTGCATTAAGTGATTCATAAATAGAGTATGGAATTACATTTATGGAGGCTTCTAGATCACACATAGCCTTTTTAATTCCCAAATGACCTATTTTGCATGGTATTGCAAACATGCCCCTATCCTTACATTTTGCCAAGCATTTTCGCAAGAATATTGCGGACACATTTTCACCAACATTCACCCTTTCATTACCGTTAATTTCGCTTGTTGGTGCAAAGCTCTTTAAGAAATTTAGCATACTTCGGTATTTTCTTGATGGCATCCAGCAGCGGAATGTTGATCTCGACATTCCTAAATGTTTCAAGGATTTTCTTGTCCTCCTTACCTCTTCGACACTGGTTGAACCGTTCTAGAAATGGACGTTGAATTTTAGGCAATGGAGGTTTCGGTCGGACTTGTTCGTCTTTCTCGGGTTTTTCCTGGGCAATTTCTTGGCCAAGATTCCTGTCAGGAATAGGTTCCAGTACCTTACCGCTTCGTAACGTCACTGCAATTGCGTGTTGTCTTGGATTCGATTCTGTTTGTGATAGCAACTTTCCTTGAGAGTTCAATTTCTCAACTGAAATGGTCAATTCTCTTATAGACGCCTCGCTTTTCTATTGAAAATCCTTCATTTCTCTTTGAAATTAATAGTTTGTGTTGAAAATCAAGGACATTAGTCGCTAATTTATTGACCATGGTTTTAAGAAATTACCCAATCTCGGGTCATGGAATTTGATTTTGGTATGGTTGGTTATACCGTGGGTTGGTCCCATAACTCAAGTTAGGATGATCCCTCCACCCTGGGTTGTAGGTATTAGCATAGGGATCATAACGCCTTCGTGGTGGGCCAGAAAAATTTCCCACTGGATCCAAATGAGCCATAGTGTCGTCATTCAAACTAGGGCATGCATCAGTTGTGTGCTCAGGTGTAGCACATATTCCACATAACCGAGCTGGTTTAGCTTTTTCTGTAACGAAAGAACTCACAATATTAGTAAGTCTATCAAGTCTATCTTCTATGGAAGAATTACTTAGCTGGTGAACCCTTCTAGGGGGTTCAGGATTAGCTCGGAACTGTTGAGAATTTGTAGCCATTGTGGAGATTAAGTCCCTTGCTAATTGGGGGTCATGTTGACCAACGCTCCTCCTCCACTAGCGATGCCTACCATATTCATCTCCATTGGTTTCAAACCTTCATAAAAGTCCTGGTGGAGAGATTGCTCTGTTATACCGTGTTGCGGGCAGCTCGCACACAACTTCTTAAACCACTCCCAATAATCGTAAAGAGCTTCTACTTCTTTTTGCCTTATTCCCACGATCTCTCTTCTTAGCTCTGCTGCTCTAGATGCTGGAAAAAACCTGTTGAGAAATAAACGAGATAAATTAGCCCAAGTAGTAATAGATCCAGGAGGTAAATAAAATAACCATTCCTTAGCTAAATCTGTTAAGGAAAAAGGGAAAGCGAGCAATTTAATTTGATTCTCAGTTACGCCTTGAGGTTTCATACTCAGACAAACCATATGAAACTCATTCAAATGTTTATGGGGGTTTTCATTTTATAACCCTCAAAAAGTTGGCAGAAATTGAATTAACCTTGATTTCAGTTCAAAATCGGTATCCATAGTAGGATATGCGATGCACAGTGGCGATTGTTCTGTCGGAGCTTCGGCTAGTTGCCGAATTGTTTGAGCCATTGGTTGGGGTGCTAAATTAGGGTTTTCGTTAACCCTAGTTTCGAGCACCTCTTCAGGTGAATCGACATCTTCTGCTTTACTTTCAAATGTTTGAGTAAGGTTTTCGTTAACCTTAGACTCTGCTTTGTCGTCGATTCTGATTTCTGGTGGTGGATACTTTGAGTCTCAACCACCGCTGACTGTTTTTTCCTTAGCTTTGTTTCCTTGCGATTAGCTTTTGCAGTCTTTTCAATCTCTGAATCAAATGCAATAGTGCCTCGAGCAGATCTGGTCATAGAAAACAAAAATAAGATTAGTACGTTACCGATCCCCGGCAACGGCGCCAAAATTTGATACGTCGTTGAAAGCACCAAATATATCCTATTCTTTGTAAAATAGTAAAAATAACAGTAAAGGGGAAGTAGGGTCGAATCCTCAGGGACCGGATTATACGAATGCTTGCTTCTCGATATCCTGGGCAGAATCGTGCCCAAGAAAACCTGCGTTCCTGAAAAAAATAAAAATAATAGAATTAAAAGTTTGATCTGGGAAAATAAAAAAATAGAGTGTAAAACTAATTAAAATTACGAGAATAAATTACTTAAAATTAAAATGAGGAAAATAAAAGAAAGAGGTTTAGAGAAAGTTTCTTATGTGGGAGATTCCACCTCAGGTTGCCTCGATCCGCCTTTGGGTTCAATCCTTGGCTTTTAGATGATCCTTCTCAACTCGAATAAGCCAGTTATAGTGGAAGAGGACGCCACGACCACCAGCTCCAAGGATTTAGACTTCAATTTGGTGGAACCTAACTCTAGCCAACAATCGCTCTTGTGGGATCATCTATGCTAGATCAACGTTTCTCAATGGCGAATCCCACGCCATTTTGTCTCTTGGGCTCGCTAACCTTCAGAATAAATTTCAAACCCTACCAAACGTTAGGACCTAATATGGGTTGTTATGGAGAAAAACTTTTGAAACCCATTTTAAAATCCAGTTTAAGTTTTGTTGAAAACTCCTCGCTTTTTGGTTATCTTGTCAAATCATACTTAGATTAAATTTGGAAATTTAATTGAAGTCAAGTTATTATACCAATTTTGATGTGTCCACGACACGATAAAACATTTTCGTGTTGATTTAGGAAAACATGTGATCTTAATTTAATTTTTTTTAATAGTGTAGTTAAAAGCAAGTATCCATATATGAATAGTAACAAAATAAAGTTTACGAAGGCCTTATTACAATCCAAATAAAACAAACCAATAATAAAATAATATAACTAAATTAAAGTTCATTTATTTCAAGTCCTTTGCATGGCCACCTCGAGTCCCTCGGCTCCATATCCGCGATCTATGCATCACCGAAAAAATAATGGAGAAGGTGAGTCACCAAGACTCAAGATGTAACCCTTCCCGCTTTAAAACATTTTCATACACAACACGTAACAATTAATATGCGAATATTAAATACCCATCCTAGCCATCCAATGCCACTGCTCACCCTGTTGTGGTACCAAACCACCGGTGGTGCTAAACCACCGGTGACATATAGTCACAATGTGTTACCAAAACACGGTGTCCGAGACACGGATCAATTGATGGGGCCAACCCATCGTGTGATACCAAATCACCGCGACGATCCCATATCTCAAGTGGGGCCAACCCACTGTGGTGTTAACCACGAGGATAAGTCGCCATGAGGTGCCAAACCTCTGGAGGTACCAAACCTCGTGACCGTAGTCACGTGTGTTACCAAAACATCGGTGCCCGTCTTACAATAATAACACCGCCTCCACTCATCAATCCCACATCAATCACATATGTATATGTTTCATGTCATCACATACTTAAATCTCATGTATCAATGCATCATGCTTCCCAAAAGCATCAAATAACAAATTCATATTAATGTGTACTTACGAATCACCATCTATACCGATATGGTATATTATCCAATGCTACATAAAATCAAGACAACATTCACAACAATCAAGATATTTAACAAGTTATATGTGTGTATGTACACACCGTCACCAACGAGGAGTCTAAATCCCAAAAGAAGAGTCGACCACCCTAGATCCCTCTGTACCTACATTCGCCAATCCATGGATTAGCACTATGGCCCATTCGCCAACCCCACTTAATACCATAGAGTTATCATTTGAGATCCGAGATCTTACCTTGCTCGACTTGATTAACAACCCGAATCCTTATATGGGTTCCCTAGCAATCGCCAACCTTAAGTATCAATCAAGATTAGTTTTCGCTTTTTCCGATTATCCTTTGAAAGGTTTAGAAAGATTTGACTTACCGATAACTTACCAAATTTAGTTGATGGGGACTTGAACCGATTTCTTCAAGATCTCAAACACCTAACCATAATCGGTTTCAACATAGAAAGTTAATACTTTTCAGCAAGTGTCAAATCAATCCTTACCCCTGAAGTCGACAAGTACAAGAGAACCAAATAAAGAAGCACTCGGCCTACTCACCTTAGAACCGATTGAAGAGACAAAGAGGTACACTTTGTTTAAGATCCGGTCAAGACTACACCAAAATAGGGAAAGAAAACTCACACACTAAGGAGAAGTAGATTCGCCAATGGTGATTTTAATAGGAGGAATAGAAGTTTCGCTAAAAGCTTTGAGGAGAGAAAAGAAATAGATTAATGGTGAAGGTGTAGGGATTCGCCAAGATCTAAGAAAAAGATAATGTTGTTGTCTTTTTTTTTTGGTTTTAAGAGAAAAAAATCAAAGAATGGGAATTGCTACTTGTAATTTGGAAGAAAAGAAAGCAAAAGATGGAGAATATGCCTAAAAGAAATTCTAAGACCCTCCTCTAACAAGTCCTTGTCATTCACTCCTACCAAAGGAGTTCAAAATTCACTCGACCACCTCAATTTACTCTAGGCCACTTATTTGATTAAATTCAAAATAATTTGAATTAATCCCCATAATCAATGAATAATCCTAATAATATCTTCTTTCTATTCTATTATCCTTGGAATTACTAATAAACAAAATGCTCCTATTATCCTTAATAATAATAAAAAAAAAAAGAGTTTAAAGAGAGAAAGGACTCTACCTTCCCATGCCGTCCAAAAGAAAGATTAAAAGGGGAGAATTGTGACTCGAACCAAGGCTCTCCCTTGTTCTTGATGGCGTCAATTGTAGCTCCCAAGTGGCCCTCCCTTTGCCACTTATTCTAGGCTCATTTTATGTCAAACGTTCCTTTATTTATTCTTATAACCCCTAACCACTAAGGCTATCCACCCTTTAAGCAAATAATATATTTTTTTTCTACTATTCCGAGCCAACTCAAGGCCTTTAATTAAGCTCTATTATTCCATAAATAATATCACGTTAGCTCATACATAAGAAAAATAATTAAATTCAGATAGCCCCATTTTGGGATGTTATAGTTCTACCCCTTAAAATAAATTTCATTCCAAATTACTTAACTAAAACAGATGAGGGTATTGCCGCCAGATCACATCCTCGTGTTCCCACGTAGCTTCTTCCACACCATGGTTCTCGCCACAAAGACTTTCACTAAGGCACCGACTTCCCACGTAGAACCTTTATATCTCTATCCAAGATCCGAACCGGTTCTTCCTCAAAAGATAGATCCGAATTCACCTCAATCTTCGCATCGCACAACGTGCGAAGGATCTGACCGATACTGCCTCAAAGATCGATACATGAAATACGTCATGGATCCGATTCGATTCGCCGGTAACTCTAGGCGATAAGCTACCGGCCCTACTTCGCTTACCACCGATATGGCCCGATGAACCTTGGGCTCAGCTTCCTTTCGTCAAATCTTAACACTTTTTCCAAGGTGACACCTTCAGAAAGACCTTGTCTCCACAAAGATACTCCATTTCCTTGCGTTTGAGATCGGATAAGACTTCGCTTATTCGATGCTTCCTTGAGACGAGACCAATCACCTTGACTTTGTCTTCGCCTCGCTACCAATTCGACCCGTAACACGTTGTTCACCCAACTCTCGCCCAACACGTGAGTTTGACATTTTAAATCCATACAAGGCTTCAGATGGTGCCATCTCAATACTTGCTTGGTAACTATTGTTGTAGGCGAACTCGGCTAAAGGTAAAAATTCCTCCCAACTACCTCAAATTCCAAAACACAACCCTCAAAGATATCCTCTAATATCTCAGATAACCCTTTCGATCGCCTCGTCTCGATCGTGGATGGAAAGTCAGATGAAATCCAATCGTGTTCCCAAAGCTTGTCGCAACGCTTTCGTAACCTTGACGTGAATCTGGGATCCCTATCCGAGATAATCGACATCGAACACCATGCAATCTTACTATCTCCGCCACATATAGTTTGGCTAGCTTCAAGAGAAAAATCCACCCTTCGGGGTATGAAGTGCACCGACTTAGTCGACGGTCCACGATCACCCAAGCAGCGTCCTTCTTGCTAGGCGTCGGGGTAGCCCATCGACGAAATCCATAGTGATCCGCTCCCACTTCCATTGAGGATCTTTACCGGTTGAAGTAGCCCCGATGGTAATCGGTGTTCACTTAACTCGCCGACACGCCAAACACTTCCCTACAAATTTCGTTCTCACGCTTCAACCCGCCACCGTAATCGTTGTGAGATCTCCATACATCTTGCTTCCTCCCGGATGCATAGCGATGGGTGCTATGAGCATCATGGAGAATTTTCGCCTCAACTCCATATCCTTCGGCATATGTGGTCGTCCTTGAAAACATAACACACCATCACCGGTCAAACTATACCCTTCTAAACCACCATCCCGAACTTGCATTCTCTTAACATTTAACCCTTCATCCACTAACTGCTTGTCCTTAATTTCCTCGATCCACGTTGGCTTAACTTGAAGCTCGCCAAAAGGCTTCCATCGTCATATAGGCTCAACGAGCAAACATTGCTCTTAAGTCCGCCACAACCTTAGGCCAACGTCTACCACCACGTTAGCCTTACCGGATGATATTCGATGGAGCATCGTAGTCCTTTAAGATTCAATCCATCCACCGTCTCGATTTCGATCCTACGTGTCGAAGATACCTCAAACTTTTGTGATCCGTGTAAATTACCGACTTCTCCCCATAAAGATAATGTCTCTATATCTTCAGAGCGAAGATGACTACTGCTAACTCCAGGTCGTGAGTTGGGTAGTTAACCTCATGCGGTCTTAGCTGACGGGACGCATAAGCTACTACCTTCCCATCCTGCATCAACACACATCCCAAACCGGTGTGAGATGCATCACAATAGACTGTGAATAATTTTCCTGCCTCAGGTTGTACTAGAACCGGAGCTTCCATCAGAATCTTCCTCAACTTATCAAAACTTTCTTGCTGCTTCTTTAACCATACAAATAGAACACCTTTCCTTAGCAACTTAGTCAACGGCGCTGCGATTAAAGAGAACCCTTCCACAAACCTTCGATAATACCCCGCTAAACCCAAAAACTTCAGATCTCGCTAATCGACTTAGGCGGTTTCCACCCCAACACCGCTTCAATCTTGCGGGATCCACTTTAATCCTTCCGCCGACACTACGTGACCCAAGAAAGCCACCTCCTTAGCCAAAATTCGCACTTCATGAATTTGGCATATAACTATTTTTCCTCAACACTTGCGTAACTATCCGTAAATGCTTGTCGTGCTCCTCCTCTCGTCTTAGAGTAAACCAATATGTCGCCTATGAACACTACGACAAATTGGTCCAAGTAATCGTTGAAATACTCTATTCATTAAATCCATGAACACCACCGTGCATTGGTCAACCCGAATGGCATCACTAGAAACTCAGAATGCCCATACCGAAGTTCTAATGCCGCCTTGTGAACATCGGCCTCCTTCACTTTAAGTTGATGGTAACCCGACCTAAGGTCTATCTTGAAAACACCGACGCTTCTTCAATCTGGTCAAACAAGTCATCGATCCGAGGCAATGGGTACTTGTTTTTGATCGTTAACTTGTTTAATCGACAGTGAGTTGATGCACATCGCATAGAACCGTCCTTCTTCTTGACAAACAATATAGGCACTCCCCACGGAGATATACTAGGTCGAATAAACCCTTTATCCAAGAGCTCCTGAATTTGAGCCTTCAGCTCCACCAATTCCTTTGGTGCCATTCGGTAAGGTGCTATAGACACAGGTGCCGTTCCGGGTAGTAAGTCTATACCGAATTCGACTTCCCGATCTGGAGGCAGACCCAGAAGTTCTTCTGGGAACACATCAGCAAATTCCCCAATCATTCGGACCTTTCCAACTACTGACTCCTTAGCTTCCAAAGCACAGATTTGAACCAAAAACGCCTTACAACCCTTCTTGACCATCTTCTCAACCTTCAAGGCAGACACCACGTTGGATAGGTAATTCCTTTTATCACCTATCATAACCACTTCATCATTTTCACCGTCTTAAGAACCATGCACTTAGTCGCAAGAATCCAAATTCACCGATACTTAACCACCAATCCATTCCAAGGATCAAATCGAACTCCCCAAACGGTAGTTCCATCGATCGACCACAAATACTACCCTTAGAGTTCTAGGGTACGCCTCTATAAAGTTTGTCTACCACTACAGAGTGACCTAACGGACTAACTACACCATCTCCTAGAAGCGCTTTTAGAGTTTAGGTCCAAAGTCTCTACCACACTACTCGCTACGTATGAATGTGTAGACCCTACATCGATTAATGCATAATAAGGAAGACCAAAATTAGAAACGTCTGGGTTATGAAATCCGGTCGTCACCCTCCTCATGACGCCAACAGATAGACTAAGCCAGTGCTTAGCCTCGTGTTGCTTGAACCTCGCCTCAATTCCACGACCTTGTTAGGACCGTTGCTTCCTCTGCCATTACCACGACCCTCCGTGGTCCCATATTTCTATCCCGAGCATGGTTCTGCCCTCCTGGTGGTTCTTAGCTAGTTTAGAGACAATCTCGACCCGATGCTCCAAAGATCCACACTCAAAACATCCTCTATCACGGCCGAGCAACTTCCCCAATGGGTCTTTCCACAATGTTACATCGAGTCGGCCTCCGATTAGCGATCATGGGCCTTGCCGCCCGACGGCCCACTTGGCCTAGCCTTTTTCTCGACACTACCACTGGATCCAATGACCCAAATCCTCTCTTTTGATTATTCCTACTATAATTTTGTCTCACGACCTCCTTGATCCCTTGGCTACCTTAGCCTTTTCCACTAGAGATGAAAACTCACTAACTTGTCATGGGCAATCAATAACCTCAAATCATCTCGAGTCCATCTTCAAATGGACACGTTGCTCGTGTTCAAGAGCCACGATGCCTCTAGCATACCTACTCACCTTAAAAACTCCGCCTCATATTCTCATATCGACTTAGTTCCTTGCACTAACCCTAGAAAGGCTTTCCTCCGAGCATCTCAGATAACTGGTGCCCACATACTTCTTCCGATAGGTGGTTTTAAAATAATCCCAAGTCGATCATCCGCCGTAACGCCATCTCGAATCGTCACCACCATCGATACGCTTCATCCTTTAGAAGTGATACTCTCTTTCGCTTTTTTCTTCCTCGGTCAAAGTCAAGATCATCCATGATCCTTTCCGTGGACTCCAACCAAGATTCTCACGCACTCGGTGCCACTCCTCGACACACCTCAAACACTTCCGCCCGTTGGACCGAATTCGCCGGAACAGATTTTGAGCTCTCGATTTCCACCGCCTCACCACTAACTCGAGAACTCGTAACACCGCCATGAGCATCGCCTCCCTCCCGCCCGATCTTGCTCCTCCGCTCCAAAACCTGAGGTGGTGGTGGTGGTACCTCATTCTCGTAACCATGTCCCGACCTAATGTGTTCGTAGATAGTCATTCTTCCCTACCACGCCCACGCCGACCACGCCCTCTAGAACTCATTCTATCTAACGCGCTTTTAACTGATTAAGAAAAATTTTATGGATTAGTAATTTGTTCCGCATTGATTACCCATGAAAAATTTTATGAAAAGTTAAATAAGTGGTTCTTTCGATCAAACAATGTTTTAAGTATTCTATCCTAGTTCACACAAAAGGCCACATTCATTCCCTAACACTTTCCATACCTATTCACCTCTGACAGATTCGTTCTGCTTCTAACCCGTGGTATTTTCGTCATTTTCCTACAGGGGTATTTTTTGTAATAAAATTCGAGAGATTTCAAACTTTGATAAAGCAGGTCACTTTGAAATTCCCAAAACTGGAGGGTATTACTGAAAATTGATAAGGTTTGAAGTTATGGTATCATTTGTAATCGTGGTATTTTGGTAATTTTGTCAATCGGGGGTAATTTTGTAATTTTTATAAATCAAGGGTGTTTTAATAATTGTAAAACTCTGAGGGTCCTTTTGAGAATTTTCCTTTCTTAAAACGGTGATGTTGCAAAAATTTTGTACTGTGGTCGTTTTGGTAATTTTACAAGTTGAGGTATTTCGTAATTTTCCAAAACCAAATTATTTTATTGATGATTTTCATAGCAGGTTAAATATTTGAGAAGTAGTTGAAATTTTTGGACAAAATCATTGAGTTGATGTTTTATGAACCAAGTGGTATTTTAGTAATTTTACCCTAAGGGCATTTTTGTAATTTTCCACAAATCAAATTTTTCGAGGAAAACGTTGTAAAATAGTGTTCTCGATTTGAAAAAAATTATTGCACAAGTTTGGAAAACATTAGGGTTTGTTGTTTCATTTTTTTCAAAACATGGCCAATTCCCTTTCGGTTTTAATCATTGGGTTTAGCCTATGACCGAGCCCTCCGGTCAAGGTGAACCAAAGCTACGCACTGTGCAGATTCAAGTGAAGAGGAGGTGGGTCACGCAGCCGCTTAAATACCAAGCTCCCACCGAACCTTTCTAGACATGCACAGAGGTTGCCACACCACCGAGCCTACGAGTTAGGGTTTCTTGGCTACGCACTGTAGGATACTGCGAAGAGGAGGTGAGTCACGAGGACCTTAAATACTGTGCTCTTCTGGATCCAATCCTAGACATGCGCATAGGGGTTACCACACCCTAGCTCATTGACTAAGTCATAGGTTGGTTTAGTTCTTTAAGTCTTATGTTCTGCTTGTGTGTCCGAGTAATCTAATCCTAGGTTCAAGTTCCTATAAGTCTATCTACGCTCCATGCTTCCTACCCTTCTACTGTAATATAATTCACAAAGAGGTTTAGATGTACTTACGGGCGGATCGGTGTTTGAGACTGGGGCCATGCCGCTTTAAACCCAAAAGCAATTAATAAGGCCTACTAAAACATTTTTGGGCCTTGGGCCCCTACAGTAGAAGCTTTGAACTGGCTCGATACTAATTTGTAATATTTCAAACCCGCCCAAACGTTAGGACCTAATATGGGTCGTTACGGAGAAAAACTTTGAAACCCATTTTAAAATCCAGTTTAAGTTTTGTTGAAAACTTCTCGCTTTTGGTTATCTTGTGAAATCATACTTAGATTAAATTTGGAAATTTAATTGAAGTCAAGTTATTATACCAATTTTGATGTGTCCGTGACACGATAAAACATTTTCGTGTTGATTTAGGAAAACATGTGATCTTAATTTAATTTTTTTAATAGTGTAGTTAAAAGCAAGTATCCAGACATATGAATAGTAACAAAATAAAGTTTATGGAGGCCTTATTTCAATCCAAATAAAACAAACCAATAATAAAATAATATAACTAAATTAAAGTTCATTTATTTCAAGTCCTTTGCATGGCCACCTCGAGTCCCTCCGGCTCCATATCCGCGATCTATGCATCACCGAAAAAATAATGGAGAAGGTGAGTCACCAAGACTCAAGATGTAACCCTTCCCGCTTTAAAACATTTTCATACACAACACATAACAATTAATATGCGTAATATTAAATACCCATCCTAGCCATCCAACGCCACTGCTCACCCCGTTGTGGTACCAAACCACCGGTGGTGCTAAACCACCGGTGACATATAGTCACAATGTGTTACCAAAACACGGTGTCCGAGACACGGATCAATTGATGGGGCCAACCCATCGTGTGATACCAAATCACCGCGGCGATCCCATATCTCAAGTGGGGCCAACCCACGGTGGTGTTAACCACGAGATAAGTCACTATGAGGTGCCAAACCTCCGAGGTACCAAACCTCCGTGATCGAGTCACGGTGTGTTACAAAACATCGGTGTTCGCCAACACTAATAACACCGCCTCCACTCATCAATCCCACATCAATCACATATGTATATGTTTCATGTCATCACATACTTAAATCTCATGTATCAATGCATCATGCTTCCCAAAAGCATCAAATAACAAATTCATATTAACAGTACTTACTCAATCACCATCTATACCGATATGGTATATTATCCAATGCTACATAAAATCAAGACAACATTCACAACAATCAAAGATATTTAACAAGTTATATGTGTATGTACACACCGCCACCAACGAGGAGTCTAAATCCAAAAGAAGAGTCGACCACCCTAGATCCCTCTGTACCTACATTCGGCCAATCCATGGATTAGCACTATGGCCCATTTACCAACCCACTTAATACCATAGAGTTATCATTTGAGATCCGAGATCTTACCTTGCTCGAGACTTGATTAACAACCCTAATCCTTATATGGGTTCCCTAGCAATCGGCCAACCTTAAGTATCAATCAAGATTAGTTTTCGCTTTTTTTCGATTATCCACCGAAAGGTTTAGAAAGATTTGACTTACCGATAACTTACCAAATTTAGTTGATGGGGACTTGAACCGATTTCTTCAAGATCTCAAACACCTAACCATAATCGGTTTCAACATAGAAAGTTAATACTTTTCAGCAAGTGTCAAATCAACTTACCCCCTAGAAGTCGACAAGTACAAGAGAACCAAATAAAGAAGCACTGGCCTACTCACCTTAGAACCGATTGAAGAGACAAAGAGGTACACTTTGTTTAAGATCCGTTAAGACTACACCAAAATAGGGAAAGAAAACTCGACACACTAAGGAGAAGTAGATTCGCCAATGGTGATTTTAATAGAGGAATAGAAGTTTGGCTAAAAGCTTTGAGGAGAGAAAAGAAATAGATTAATGGTGAAGGTGTAGGGATTCGCCAAGATCTAAGAAAAGAGAATGTTGTTGTCTTTTTTTCGGTTTTAAGAGAAAAGAAAATCAAAGAATGGGAATTTGCTACTTGTAATTTGGAAGAAAAGAAAGCAAAGATGGAGAATATGCCTAAAAGAAATTCGCACTCCCCTCCTCTAACAAGTCCTCGTCAGTCCACTCCTACCAAAGGAGTTCAAAATTCACTCGACCACCTCAATTTACTCTAGGCCACTTATTTGATTAAATTCAAAATAATTTGAATTAATCCCCATAATCAATGAATAATCCTAATAATATCTTCTTTATGTTCTATTATCCTTGGAATTACTAATAAACAAAATGCTCCTATTATCCTTAATAATAATAAAAAAAGAGTTTAAAGAGAGAAAGGACTCTCCTTCCCATGCCGCCCAAAAGAAAGATTAAAAGGAGAATTGTGACTCAACCAAGGCTCT
This sequence comes from Gossypium rotundifolium, assembly GCA_025506655.1. Lineage (NCBI taxonomy): Eukaryota > Viridiplantae > Streptophyta > Magnoliopsida > Malvales > Malvaceae > Gossypium > Gossypium rotundifolium. The sequence continues at coordinate 193,527,394 of CP106727.1, forward strand.
CCTTGTTCTTGATGGCGCTAATTGTAGCTCCCAAGTGGCCCTCCCTTTGCCACTTATTCTAGGCTCATTTTATGTCAAACGCCTTTATTTATTCTTATAACCCTAACCACTAAGGCTATCCACCCTTTAAGCAAATAATATATTTTTTTCTACTATTCCGAGCCAACTCAAGGCCTTTAATTAAGCTCTATTATTCCATAAATAACATCACAAAGTTAGCTCATACATAAGAAAAATAATTAAATTCCAGATAGCCCCATTTTTGGGATGTTACAACCTCCGTCAGTAGTAAGCTAATGAATGATGTGCAACCTTCTCAAAATATACAAAGCGTCCTGCCTTGCAAACGTTGAAAAGATTACTTAAGGGACATGGACGAGCGCCACCCAGTAGTGTAGAAACGATGAATACCTGCTGAGAAGGCTAAGTACGGATTCTAAACCTCAAGAACCCTTTTTGGGGATTTTTGGCAACCTTTGGCTAGATGAGTTTTAGTGGCTCATGGTTGTGGTGGAAAAGAAAATAAATATATAAATTGAGGTTTTATTAAAAAGAAATATGAAAGAATAAAGACTTATGGGGAGAGTGTTTACAGAAAAAGATGAACAACCATTTGAGTCACTTCATCCCCTATTGATAGTGCTAAGATAGGTGGACTAGTCCTACTCAAACTCCCAAAGATAATTACAATTAATCAAAGATAAATAGAGATAAATAAAGAAAATAAATAATCCTTAATAATTATCCTAATATAATTAAAATAGAGTTTGATAAAATAAAAATCTCTTATTTTTGCAATTCAACCCTTCTATCCTCCATGCTAACACTTTTGGCACCAATCTTTTCCTTATATCGCACATTGGCCCATTTTGTCTTTAATTTCACACTTTTGGCCTTTAATTTCTCTTCTGCTTCCAATTTAGTCCCTATAAAATAAAATACCATAAAAAACCCAAATTAGTAGAATCATACTCAAAATAAATATGCAAATAGCACATAAAAACATGACGTTCTAGAGTATTATCGATAATAATAAAGTACTAATAATAATAGAAACATCGGTACTAATAATAAAATACAATAATAATAAATAATAACAAACAAATAAATAATAGTGAAAATAAAAATAAAGTGAACTAAAACAAAATAAAGGTAAAAAATAAAATAGATAAATAATAATAATCATAATAATAAAAGCGTAATTAAACTAAGTATGGAAAATAAAACATAATATATGAGAATAAAGAAAAACAAATGAATAAGTAAACAATTTAGATTGCAAAATAAGTAAATGAACAAAACGAAAAAAGTAAAAATAACAAGGAATCAAACAATTTAATAAATAAGCAGATGAATAAATAAATAAAGATAAAAAATAAAGGTAAAAAAACAAAAGGACTTAATCATTATTAAAATAAAATTAAAAGGCACAAATAAAAATAATAAAAGGAACAAGAGCCGAATTGCCACTATTCAAATCATGGAGGACTTATAGGAAAATAGCTCTGCCCTAATATCGTGATTTCAATTAGCTAGGTAAAGGATTAAATAAAAAAATAAAACAAAATTAAAGGGGAAATTTTTTAAGAAGTAAAAAAATGAAATAGGGACTTAATTTAAATACATCGCAAAAACGGAAGGGTTGCTTGCGCAAATAGCCGTTTAATCCAAAACGCGCGAATCCCCCAAGAGCGGGTCAGGTCGCGGGCGGGTCAAAGCCATACGACGTCATTTTGGCATGCGGACATAAGGTCCAAAACGGCACCGTTTTGACTGTTTATAAAAACAAATTTTTTTCTAAAAATGTTTCATTTTTCGTTTGTCTAAAAAAGGGGGGAGGGTCTTAGGCTTCTCTTTGAAAATGGGATCTAGGGCCGGCCAGGGTTCGGTAGTTTTCCACCGTGACTCCGTGGCATCCACCGTGTACGGCATTCATAAGCGCCAAAAAACGGGTTTTTAGACCTTTTAAACCCGATTTGGGTTTTTTTTTTTTTGAAACCTCGGAACAAACAAAAAAAGGAAAATAGAGAAAATAAATAAAATGATTCCGACCTTGCTCTTCCCTTGACGGACCCTCATCAGAATCCCTAGTGGGTTTCGAGGTATCCAGGAGCCAACGAAGGTCTTTGGCAGTGACCGGAAAGCCAAACAAGGTAAGTCCTTTTTATTATTGTTTATTTTTTTATTCAGAAATAACAAAAATAAATAAAAAAAGCACATTTAAAGTTTGAAACTGATCCTAGTTCTTGTTTGTATTTTGTGATTTCTTGTATATTTTCTCTGTAAAAAAACTACGTTGATTCAAGGCTTTTATAGCCGACTTACAAGTGATTTGCCATCTTGCTTGGTTTGTGGGTTTTCTTCTTGTTTTCTTATGTTTCTTACCATTTTTGTCTTGTTTTGTTGCTTTGTGTCTTGAGGCGTAAGTCAATCAAGGTAGGCTACCATTTCAAAGACAATGGCGGTCCCTACGGTGACGTGCATACCGAAGGCAGCACATGGGAGGGGGTATGGCACCTAGGGACTCAAAAACCTTAGGGTTTCTGAGTCGGTTTAGCTCTTGGGCTTGTTGGGCCTATCGATTTAGGCTTAGGGTTTCTGATATTGTAATTAGGCTGATTAGTATTTATTGAACTTTTATTTGTTTTGTTTGGTTTTTGTTTGGGATTTGGGTGTAGCAGGCCCGGGCTAAATTGGGCCCGTACAGCTTCCCTTCTTTGCTCATTGTCGTGTAAAGAGAATGGACAAATACTTTAAAAGGGCCAATTTTGCCTGGACCTGCCGAGTCTTGACTCTTTTGGCGTTTTTCTTCAAGTAGCTTCATTCTACTCCACTACGTCTTCAGGGGTATAAGATCTTGTCTTTAGTCTGCCCCACTGCAACTTAAAGGAGATAAGAATTGGTAATTTCAACCTGCTCTGTTGCAACTTTAGGGAGATAAGATTGGTGGCTTCAATCTACTTTACTGTAACTTCAGGAAGATAAAATCTGCTGTAATTTGTAGCTTCAATCTGTTCCACTGCATCTTCTGGAAAATAAGATTTGCTATCTTCAGTCTTCTCCACTGTAACTCCAGGGAGATAAGACTTGTAATTTCAACCTGCCCCACTGCAACTTCAGGAAGATAAGGTTTGTCATGATCTGCTCTGTTGCAATTTTAGAGAGATAAGATCTATGATTTAGCTTCAATCTATTCTGACGCAACTTTAGGGAAATAAGATTCACTATCTTCAGTCTGCTCCACTGCATCTTCAGGGAGATAAGACTTGTAACTTCAACCTGCTCCACTGCAAATTCAGGGAGATAAGGTTTGTGGTGATCTACTCTACTGCAACTTCAAATAGATAAGATCTGTAATTTAGCTTCAATCTATTTTGCTACAACTTTGGGAAATAAGATCTGCTATCTTTAGTCTGCTCCACTGTAACTTCAGGGAGATAAGACTTGTAACTTCAACCTGCTCCACTGCAACTTCAGGGAGATAAGGTTTGTGGTGATCTGCTCTACTGCAACTTTAGAGAGATAAGATCTATAATCTAGCTTCAATCTGTTTCGCTGTAACTTTAGGGAAATAAGATCTGCTATCTTCAGTCTGCTCCACTGCAACTTCAGGGAGATAAGACCTGTAACTTCAACCTGCTCCACTGCAACTTCAGGGAGATAAGACTTGTGGTGATCTGCTCTACTGCAACTTCAGAGAGATAAGATCTATAATTTAGCTTTAATCTGTTCCGCTGCAACTTCAAGGAAATAAGATCTGCTATCTTCAGTCTGCTCCACTGCAACTCAAGGAGATAAGACCTGTAACTTCAACCTGCTCCACTGCAACTTCAGGGAGATAAAGTTTATGGTTTTAATCAATCTTGCTACACTGTCCTCTGGGGGATATGATGCGTAGAATCAATTTCATGTGCTTACATTTATGCCCCATGATTAGGATGTCATGATTAGAATGAATCAAATGCTCCTAATTGGATGTGTATGGATGATATTTACATGAATACAATATTTATATGAATACATGAGAATGATTCCTTCTTAATGTTTAGGTTATCATTGCCCGATGTCTATCCAAGTTCCATTACTGATGTGTTACCATGCCTTCTTGTTCAGCTGGTATCTTGGTCATTATTCCAATTATCTTCTCTCAAATGTTTCCAACCCCAAAGTTGGTTAGTTCTTGAATAGCGGTCCTGTTCTTACACCCTTGTATCTTTTTAGACCCTTTCAGAGTAATATGCAAAACGTCCTTTACTTGAATGTTGGTCCATTAATCGTTATTTCAATATAAAATGCTTAGAAAAGAGATTGTAGAAGTGGATAAGATCGAATTTTATTATGAGCAAAGCTCGAAATGAATAGATTTATCAACATAGCAAACTTGCTTAAATACAAAGTGAATAATGTGAAAGTAGGTGCCTGGGATATCATAGCATGAGCTTCTCTGTACTAACTTCTCGAAGACCCTTTTGGACTCGATGTGTGCTTTGGAGATCTAAAGCCCTTTGTTGATACTTCAAGACGTAGCATCTCTTTTCCTTGTTTGTTCAGGAATAGAAAAACTATCGTATGCCCCATTCTTGATCAAGATTTGAATTTCCCTTTTTGTGGGTTTTCAATTCAAAACCCCTTTGGTCTCAAGGCGCTCTTTACGAGTTTTCACCTTGGCCTCTCTTTTTTTTTTGGTGAAATATTTCTTGACTGAGTCTGAATTCACCGGATTGGGTAAGCTTTTAGCATCCATCTCTGTCAAGATCAACGCCTCCAGAAAAGGCCTTTTTCACCACATATAGTCCTTCCCAATTTGGCATCCATTTCCCCCTAAAATTCTTTTGTATGGGCAAAACCTTTTTCAACACTAGGTCCCCTTCATGGAATTCTCTAGGACGAACCTTTTTGTTGTAAGCTCCCATCATTCGCTTTTGGTACATCTGTCCATGACGGATAGCTTTCAACCTTTTTTTTTCAACCAGATTTAGCTGATCATAATGGGATTGAATCAATTCCGCTTCATCCAACTTTACTTCCACCAAAACTCAAAGAGAAGGAATTTTCACTTCAATGGGTAAAACTGCCTCCATTCCATAAACCAAAGAGAAAGGCGTTACCCCAGTTGAGGTTCTAACAGATGTTCGATAGGCATAGAGGGTGAATGGTAGCTTCTCATGCCAGTCTTTATAAGTCTCAGTCATTTTCCCCACGATCCTCTTGATATTCTTATTGGCCGCCTCCACTGCACCGTTCATTTTTAGACGATATGGTGATGAGTTATGATGCTTGATCTTAAATTGACTGCAGACCTTTGCTATGGTACTGTTGTTCAAGTTCAATGCATTGTCAGATATGATCCTTTCTGGCATTCCATAACGACATATGATCTCATTCTTTAAGAATTTACTGACTACCGATTTCGTAACATTGGCATATGAAGCAGCTTCTACCCACTTGGTGATGTAATCAATGACCACAAAGATGAATCGATGCCCGTTAAAAGCCTTAGGCGAGATTGGCATGATGACATCGATGCCCCACATAGAGAAAGGCTAAGGAGAAGTCATAATGTGAAAAGGTGAAGGAGGTACATGGATTTTATCTCCGTAAATTTGACACTTGTGGCACTTTTTGGCATAGTTGATGCAATTTCCTTCCATGGTAGACCAATAATATCCGAATCTCATGATCTACCTAGCCATTGTAAAACTATTTGCATGTGTTCCGCAGACACCCTCATGAACTTCTTCAAGGATTTGCTTAGCCTCAACAACGTCTACACACCTTAGTAGCACCTAATCCTTTCTTTTTTTATACAGGATCTCCCATCTAAGACATAGTCATTGGCCAACCTTCTCAACGTCCTTTTATCATTCTCAGTTGCTTGGTCAGGGTATTCACGATCTTTCACGTATCGCAATATATTATTGTACCAAGGATTATCGTCTTTTTCCTCTTCTTCTGCTTCAATGTTGCAACAATGAGCTAGCGTTTCATAAATACTCATCTAGATAGGCTGCATATCCTCTTGCTTGTTCACTCTGACCATCGAAGCCAAAGTAGCTAAGGCATCAGCCATCTGATTTTCATCTTGTGGGAGATAGTAAAAGGTGATGTCGTCGAAATCCTCAATTAACTCAAGAACCAATTTTCGATACTTGATTAACTTTGGATCTCTTGTCTCCCATTCTCCTTTAAGTTGATAAATCACCAAAGTAGAATCCCCATAAACCTCTAGTACTTTGATCTTACGTTCTATGGCTGTAAGGATACCCATGATGCAAGCTTCGTATTCTGTCATATTATTTGTGCAATCGAAATCTAATTTGCTAGTGAAGGGATAATGATCTCCATTCAGGGATAACAAGACTGCTCTGATTCTATTACCCACAATGTTTGAGGCACCATCAAAGTTTAGCCTCCAAGAATGACTTTCTTGCAAATTTTCTTCAGTGGTTGCAACAAGTATCAGATCTTCATTTGGGAAATCAAAGTCCAAAGGCTCATAATCATCTAGAGCTCTGCTAGCCAGAAAGTCGGCTATTGCGCTTCCTTTAACTGTCTTCTGGTTCACATAGAGGATGTTAAATTCAAAAAGTAAAATTTTCCATCGGGCCATTCTTCCATTTAAAGCAGTCGACTCTATCATGTATTTCAGAGGGTCCAACTTAGAGATGAGCCAAGTTGTGTGGTATAGCATGTATTGTCTCAGTCTTCAGGTTGTCCAAATCAAAGCGCAACATAATTTCTCAATTGGCGAATACCTCGTCTCGCATTCAGTGAACTTCTTACTGAGATAGTATATTGCCCTTTATTTTCTTCCTGATTCGTCATGTTGACCCAGCACGCATCCTATGAAATTTCTGAATACCGCCAAGTATAGTATCAGCGGTCTATCCGGGTTAGTTGGCATCAGTATTGGAGCATTGGATAGGTAATGTTTCACCTTATCGAAAGTCTTTTGGCATTCCTCGTCCCAAATGCTTGGATTGTGTTTCTTAAGGAGATGGAATGTGGGGTCGCATTTTTCAGTTAGTTGTGAAATGAACCGGACGATGAAATTTAGTCTTCCCAAAAACCTCGAACTTCCTTTTGAGTGTCGGCGGAGATAATTTTTGTATAACCTTGACTTTGTCTGGGTCTATCTCAATTCCCTTCTCACTGACTACAAAGCCTAGCAGTTTTCCTAATCTAGCCCCAAAAGTGCACTTTGTTGGATTGAGCTTCAGCTAAAATTTTCTCAACCTCAAGAACAATTTCCTCAAAACTTGTATATGTTCTATTTCTGATCGAGATTTCGCAATCATATCGTCTACATAAACCTCGATTTTTTGGTGCATCATGTCATGAAACAGGGTTACCATGACTCTTTGGTACATCGCTCCTGCATTTTTCAACCCAAATGGCATTACCTTATAGCAAAAGGTTCCCCACAAGGTCACGAATATGGTCTTTTCCATGTCTTCAGGATGCATCTTTACCTGATTGTATCCAGAGAAACCATCCATGAAGGAGAACAATGAGAAACCAGCCATATTATCCACCAATGTGTCAATGTGAGGCAATGGGAAGTTGTCCTTTGGGCTGGCCTTGTTTAGATCTCTGTAGTCCACTTACATTCGTACTTTTTCCATCTTTCTTAGGAACGGGGACAATATTAGCTACCTATTCCAAGTATTTAACCACTTGTAAGAAACCGGCATCAAATTGCTTCTTGACTTCTTCTTTTATTTTTAACAAAACATCAGGCCTCATCCTTTGGAGCTTCTGCTGAACTGGTTTGCATTCTTCTTTTATGGGGAGTCGATGTACCACGATATCAGTATTTAACCCGAGCATGTCTTGGTACGACCAAGCAAAGACATTTTAAATTCTTGGAGTAATTCAATGAGGTCTTGCTTCGTCTCTGCAGCAATGTCGGCCCCTATCTTCACCTCCCTTTCATCTCCGAGGCTCACAATTTCCACTAACTCTTTATAGGGTAAGATTTGTTTCTCATCTTGTTCTACCATCCTTAATAAATCAGGAGACAGATTACAGTCTTGATTATCTTCAAGATCTTGGGAATTTTCCATGCATAAATCTTATTCAAAAGGAAATTCTGTGTCAGTAAGGACGTCGCTCATATCATTGATATCCGGAGACCTGTTATAAGGATGAAAAAAATCCATAGAATAAAGAATCTAAGAATGGTTGTTGATACGGTATGATTATGAATGAAAACAATAAAAGAATATAGGCTCGAAATGACATGCAAAAAATGCATTTTTTATTGAAGTAAAGATTTAGGACATAAGCCTATTTCATAAAAAGACTCTTATTGCCCTTAGGCTTAGAGCAATAAGCGTATTTTGAACATTACTTTGTATAGGCTCTAAAAACCACAAGAATCTCCTCTACAGTCCAGTTGTTCAAAATACTTCCAAGTGCATAGGGGCGGATGCCTGATAGGTTTTCTCCCCCAGTTTTTCCTTTTGATATGGCGTTAATGCTCAAGTTTTCTAATATTTCTTCTGCAGTCTCCTTTTCTGATGCTTTCCTTTGGGGTGAATGGTTCCTCCTGACACGAAGGTTTTGGATATGTGGGGAAAGGCCATCGGTTCCCATTTGACCTCTTCTCCACTCAATCTCGCCCTTCTCCTTTCTTGTTTCTTTTCTATCTCTTTTTTTCTTTGTCTGGCGTCCGGTTTAAACCCTAGACCATAGTGATCTCATTTGTCTTTCAACATTGGTGCCTCGACCTTTCCTTGTAGACATCTTCCAAGTCCTCTTCCTGGCAAGGCTCCTTTACCCACTGTGAGTTACAGACTCATCTTTGTGGTTTTAGATATTCTGGGCACCGGATCTTTTTCCCTTTGACGATGAAGGTTGCATTCACAAATTCTAACGATCTGAATGAACATTCTAGCGCTTCATCGTCCGTCTCTACATACGGTGCGTCATGGTTACGGATACAATAATATCCTCCTCTCGCTTATTATTACCATGACCTCACCACACACTTCACCTTGGTGTAGCGATGAAGGCACCGCCAAAGATCGTGAATCCAGGCCTCCACAAAGAAGCAATTATAGGAGGGCTTAATATCCATCACCAAGAAGTCCACTTCATATATATTCGGGCCAATCAAAAGGGGTATCTCAATTCTCCCCATCACCCTTCTTTCAGTCCCGTTGAATGCTCTCACTATGTTTTGACAGGCTTTCATGTGAGAGCTATCTACAGGCAACCTATTTAGTGTAGATAGAGGCAAGACATTTAATGTAGATCTATTATCAATTAGTACTCCTGGCAGGGTATACCCTTTGCAGCGGGTAGTGATATGTAAGGCCTTTGTAGATCCTATGCCGCCAAGAGGTATCTCATCATCACTAAAGAAAATAAAGTTGTCAGCGCTTATGTTGTTGACCAGACGGTCCAGCTTATTTTCGGAGATATCATTGGCGACATAGGTTTCATTCAACACTTTCATTAATGCCTCACGATGTGCCTTTGAACTTAAAAGTAAAGTTAATACCGAAATACGAGCCGAAAGCTTATGTAACTATTCTACAACATTGTACACACTGTGGTTTAAGAATTTTAGAAATTCTCTAGCTTCATTCTCTTTTTTGTTCAGCCATGGGAGCCTTCTCTTTAATAGGCTCATCTCCTGCATAGTGTTTCCCACTGCGTGTATAAAAACCAACCTCTTGACTTTCTTCTGAAGTGTTGATTGGGCTTTCATCTAGAATTTTCACATTGCAATCATAATTCCATGGAACTTTCTTACTATCCTTGTAAGGAAAAGCCACAGGTTTTCGAATTATGACCCTTGGTGCCACTTGCACTCCAGCTTCACTGCTTCTTGGTTGTGAGATGATTACCACAGGGTCTTCCTTTAATGTGCTCACCACGATAGCATTTCCCACCGACAACCTCTCGACCTTCTTCCAAGTGCTGGTCGGGTTTTCTTTTCTTGGAATTGTCACATTGCAATTACTATCCTTGTGAGGAAAAGCCACAGGTTTTCAAATTATGACCCTCGGTGCCACTCGCACTCCAGCTTCATTGCCTCTTGGTCATGAGATGATTACCGCCGGACGATTGGCCTCACAGACCCTCTTTCTCGATCCTCCTTCAAAAGCGCACACCTCTACTTCTTCAACATACTCAAAGAATTCAAGCTCTTTATTCTCCATTAGACCCTGTACTAAAGCCCCGAAATCATTACATTCCTGAATCTCATGACCCTCATCATCATGAAATTCACAATAATTCTTTACATTTCGGGACCTATTCCTCGAGTCTTTCCTGATCAACCCTTTTTCTACCATATTTTTCCAGAATTCTCTCATGGGGGTTTTTATTTATGCAGTATTCATCTTAACTTTCCTCCCCGTATTTTCGATGATTGCGTTTACCCCCTTAACGGAATGGTTAGGTAACAGATTTTCTACACTAGATTGACCATCCACTTCTACAACGCCCATTTCGATTAACCTTTCGACTATTTTTTAAAAGCGTGCAATTTTCAATCGAATGCTTTTTAATCCCCGCATGGTATTCGCATTGGGCATTTGCATCATACCATTTAGGGTATGGGGGTTGCATTAGCTTTAAGTGGAAGGGGGATATAACATGTGCCTCGAATAAAGTTTGGTACAACTCCTTGTACGTCATCGGGATGGGTGTAAACTGAAGTTTCTCTTTATTCAGCCTCTGATTGAATTCTTATCTCTGAGGGACTTGGAAACTAGTGGTTACTGTCTTTAGTGGACCAACAGTAATTGGCTTTGAATAGCCTTTATTGTACGCCCCCACATTGTTTACTTCACTTTCATTTTTTCTCAAGGCTAATCTCTTGGAGCCTTCCCCCGCATCAATTTTGCCGCTTTTTACCTTATTTTCAATAATTTCTCTAGATATTACTATGTCCGAGAAGCTCTTTGTGGCGTTCCCCAACATGTGGTTGATAAATGAGGCTTTCAAGGTGTTAATGAAAAGCATCGTGGTTTCTTTCTCCAGAAGAGGTGGCTAAACCTGTGTTGCCACCTCTCTCCACCTTTGAGCATATTGCCTAAAGCTTTCATTCTGCTTCTTCTCCATATTTTGTAGCATAAACCTATCGGGTTTCATATCTGTCACATGACTGTACTGCTTCATAAAAGCCTGTGCTAAGTCTTTCCAAGAGTTGACTTGAGCACGACTCAACTAATTGTACCATTTGGCTGCTGACCCGATTAGACTATCTTGGAAGCAATGGAACAATAGTTGATCATTATTAACATATCCTATCATTCTTCGACAAAACATGGTAATGTGAGCTTCAGAACAACTTGTCCCATTATATTTCTTAAACTCCGAAGTTTTAAAATTTGGAGGGAGTATTAAGTCTGGAACTAAGCTCAGATCTTTAGCATCAAGTCTGCCGTGGAAATCATCATTTTCCATGGCCTTGAACTTTTCTTCTAACCACTTGCACCTATCCTCGAGTTGTTTTGGTAGTTCTGCCCTTGCCTTCTCCTTTTCCGTCACGTCATCTAGGTCAGGGACTACTGGGTTGGTTGGGTTATCCCCTGGGTTAGAGAAAGGTGTCAAGGTATCCACTTGGTACTGTTGAGGTCTGATTATCATGGGTACCCTTTGCGGGTATACTTTCGATTATACTTGAACATTCACCGGGGTAGATCCTGAGGGGTAAGTGGGGTTTTCGTTATCATCTCCTGAGTTGACTGCGGGGCCTTTACCCTTTTCTCGTTCTCTGGCTAGCAATTGTGCCAATTGATTGACCATGCTCTTCTGGGATTCCAAGATTTGATCTCTCATCTCCTGTTGCACCTTCGCTAGCTGCTCTTGTAGTTGTGCTTGCAATTGGTCCTGCATTTCCTTTTGCATTTGTTCTAGTCTTTCTAACCTCTGATCCATCACTTTAGATTTGGCACGAGTAGTATAATAGTGTTCAAGAGGTCATTTCTTGTTGTCGTCCAGATTAACTCTAAAATAATTTAGTTTAATTAGGATCTTTTAATGACTTTTAATACACATGAATGAAATGAAGACAAATGACAATGCATGAATGCAAAGAAGGTATCGATTTTGATTCAATTTCATTTAGAAAACTTTACTAGAGTACAAAATCCTTTACATAAAATCAAGTTACAAATAAGGCCTTGCTCTAGCACCTAAAACTTTAATCTTCCCAAGTAGTGAATGTAACACCCCTTAACCCGTCTTCGTCGCCAGATAAGGTTATGAGGCATTACCGAACAAAACACAACTCAAAATTAACATTTCATAAACTGGATATCAAACATATTACTTTTATACATGCGCATTTTAAAACCAATACATACATAGGACATATTAAAATATTACCAATTGATCAAGTATATTTATATACATTACTAACACGAGCACTACAAAAAAAATATACCTTTAATCAATTCTAAACTTCAAAGACATATCTTAGCATTTAATCCACTAGCTCATTAACCCAACCAAACTACATAAACATGTGCATATCACTATGATCTCATATTGCATTTATGAACATAAAGAACAGTTCATAGTGTACCAAATTCATTTGCTTTATAATCAATCCAACTTACATATACCAAACTTACCATATACTATGCCATTTTAATACATTACAAGATTAAACACATAAGCTATAATCATTTTAAGCATCTTGAATTTAAGTAACAATTACTAATACACTTATTTCAATGACCAAATAGCATAGTTAAAAATACGCACATTTAGCCAATTAATTAACTACTTATTCGATTATATAAGAAACCTTGATTACATTATATTTATGTAATTATGCCATCCACCATATCACATCCCATTTTAAATCACACATAAACCATACTTAAAATGAAATTCCCAAATAAATCATTTACAAAGTCAATAACGTTAACATTTTCTACTTTATATCGACTTAAATCAACTGTTTCAAGAATACAACCATGAAGCATATTATACAACATTTCAACCATGACCTAATACATATAAAGATTAATCTAAATTCCAAAACACATGACTAATTTAATTCAAACATTAACATTATAAACAAGCAATTATATAGAATCCATAATACATAAACTTGACTAAAAGAAACAGACCATAGCCGAATTTGACTAAAAGAAATGCACTATAGCCAATTATTGAAACCAAGTACACCAATCACATAGTCAAGAACAAATAAAACCAAACTTAAACAAAATGATTAAGCCATTTTCGCATGGCCATTATATATATATAAACAAAACATCATTCAAACATTTAGCTAGCCTATACATGCCTTTGATTCAAAAACTAGCTTGAAAGTACCAAAAAGGGACGATAATGTGGTTGACTTCACCAATGATCCTCTGAGCCCGTAGCTTGACCAAAATCTATAAAATAGAATATTAAACATAAACAGAGTAAGCTTATTAGCTTAGTAAATCTTAAGCAAATTCACTACAACATTCAAACATTAAAACCTCTTAATCATTGGATTCATGACATTAAATATAAAATTTTTATTATATAAATAAATCATGACCGAATGCTTTTAATACCATTAACCTAAGCATTAACATTTTATTTCCATAAACATATACATCATCAAGTCACATAAATATCATATGCATTCAGATATCCCAAGTCAAATAAACATATTATAGATATCAATCATAGATTTCTACTTGTACACATATGCAAATACATTCAAACTCTTTTACCATTAACATTTCCATCGGTAACCGATTCTTCAAAGAAATATATATATATATATATATATATATAAAACTCAATTTCATATATATATAATGTTAACACTCATCATGGATAAGCTTAATAGCACATAATAAAATTCTTATTGAATCATCAACTTTATCACATCATACTCAACTCAAATGATAGTATACCCACTTACTACATTCCTTACTAATATAGTAGGCTTACACTTACTTGAGCTTTTAGCACATTGCATTAAATGTGTCTCACCTTGTTTAATTCGCAAATTCATTGTTTATATTATATTGCATTAAGCCCGCTAGCATCAAAGCTAGAAATATCTAGACCAAAGGTCCGAGATTTAAACAAGGCATTTACCCTACTAGGCAATAAGCGATAAGATTCAACCCAAGACAAGGCCTACTAGGCTCCAAGCGAATATCACATAAGTAACCATTCCTTGTACATTTGTTATTTCCAAAATCACATATAACACATTGACGATTCCACCAATATAAACCTACACCTAGTTGCAAAATTAAGCAAGATAGGGAGTAGGGTCGAGCAATAAGCCCGATAAGATTCACCCAAGACAAGGCCTACTAGGCTCCAAGCCCGAATATCACATAAGTAACCATTCCTTGTACATTTGTTATTTCCAAAATCACATATAACACATGTATTCCATAATATCACTAATCAAGTTCTTAACCACATTACATCAAATAAAATTAATCGAATATTATACCAATCACATTCGACAATTCCATATATATATTCTCAAAATTTCCAATTTTAATATTTATTATATTACATGAATAATGTCCCGTTGAATTGTATTGGCACGACTCGCCTCATTGCATTTGGCCGCCCTGGTGGTCGAATGTGCTCGTTAGGCTAGTCGGTGGATTTTCTTCTTCAGCAGCCACAAGATCGCCGTCTGGGGTGTGTCGGTTGTATCGATGGTTCTCGTGTCGGTTGTCGACGACTCGGTTTGGCGTTGAGTAACTTGTTCGCCAACCGTAGGGTGGCTTCGACGTTGTCATTAGAGGTCCGGACTTCTTCGGACTACCAAGTGTCGACTCGATGGGTGTTGGCGATCGCTGACGCGGGGTCTCGATGGGCCACCGCTGTTGTGGTGGAGGTTATGAGGAGCATTGTCGCCGCTAAATCGACAAATGGAGGTGCGGTGAAACGGTGTCGATTTGGTTGAGCTAAATTGAACCGGATGTTATCGCTCGCTTGGTTTCTAGTTCGGACCATTGTGTCCGTGCAATGACACAAGATTTTGCCTGCTCGAGGAAGGGGACGACGGCGCAATGCGCTTCGGCTGACGGTTGCGTCAAGGCTCGGCCGGCATGATGGCTATGGCATGCGATGATGGCGATGGGTGTTCACGGCACGTTTTTGGTTGATTTTCGAAGGGTTAACGGTGGTGGTGGCGTTTGTGGTCGTGGTTTGAGTGGTGAAAAGGTGTTATTGGTGGTAGAGAGAAAGAAAGGAAGTATGGCAAATGTGATGGTGTTGGGGTTTTGGGTGCCGATCGGTTATAGTGGCGATAGGGGGTGAGATGGCAACGATGAGTGGGGCACGGTGGTGGAGTGGGGTTTGTCGTGGTGGAGGAGAGGAGAATAGAGGAGGGTGAAGGGAGGTTTGGTGTCGGCAATGGGAGAGGAAAACAGCGATGGTGGCGGCTTTTGCAAAGCGATGGTGGTGGTCATGCGGTGCTGCAGTGGTGGCTTCAGCAGTGTCGTGGTGGCTTCAATGGCCGAAAGTGACGAGCCATGTGATGGGTGTCTTGAGGTGTTAGGGTTTGTTTTTGTGTTTGAGGAAGATGAAAGGGTTGGGTGTTTAATTTTTTTTTTCTATTTTCTTTTTTCTTGGGTCATTGGGTATTCATTTTTTCTTTTGTTTGGGTTATGAGTTGGGTCATTTGGGTGTGTGTGGGGTTAGAGGGATGGTATTGGGTGTTGGGTTTTGGTGTATGTTGGGTTTGGTTTTTTTGGGTTTTTGTTTTTGGGTAGATGGGTTAAGTTTATTGGGTATTAGGTTGATGGTGGGTTAGGTTATTGGGTTGTTTTTTGTTGGGTTGGTATTTGGGTAGTTGTTGGTGGGTTAAATGGATATTGGGTAATGGGTATTTGGGGGGGTGTGTGTGTGTGTGTGTGTTTGTGTTTTTTTTATTTATTTTGTAAATGTATGTCGCTTTCTAGCCCTGTCGTGTCTCGCGCAATCACTATTGTCCCATTCTCGAAAATTCATGCTCTCCATTATTTTCTGAAAACATCAAATCAATGAACTAAGTAAAATTTATTTATTTACAACCTAAATTACTAAACTTTAAAATTAAATAAATTAAAAGAAATTTGGGGTGCCTCCCAAAAGCGCTTTTGTTTAACGTCGTTAGCTCGATTTAATTGCTTATTCAAATTTCGGGTTTGTCGAGAATAATCTCCTCAACTCGTGTGCATTTGAAAGTTCTCAAAAGGGTTTTAGTCGTTGCCCATTCACCTTAAAGCACTTTCGTTTCTTCGCTTTGAATTTCCACCGCACCATTAGAAAATAAATTAGTAATAATAAATGGTCCTATCCATTTGGATCAAGCTTACCAAATGTAAAATTTTTAAGGTGGAGTCGATAGAGAACTTTTGTCCTATTGAAAACTCGCTCGAGTGATGAATTTGTCATGAAACGCCTTTGTCTTTTCTTTATAAACTCGAGCATTTTCATATCGCATTTCTAATTTCCTCGAGCTCTTGGATGTCCAGTTTCGATATTTTCTCGCAGACTCCATCTCCATATTACAATCGCTTAACCGCCCAAAATGCCTTGTGTTCTAACTCATTTGGAAGATGGCACGGCCATCAAAACGAGTCGGTAAGGTGACATGCCTATTGGTCCCTTGTAAGTCATCCAGAGGCCCAAAGTGCATCATTAAGCCTCGAGCTCCAATCCTTTCTCGTTAGGTTTAACCGCCTTTTCCGTAATGGATTTGATCTCTCGATTCGACACTTCGCTTGTCCGCTCGCTTGTGGATGGTAAGCGGGAAACTGCTGAGTTACTCCATATTTCTCCATCGATGCACTTACGAGCTCAAAATTTCTTTTTCCTCCTTCTCTTTCTTATCTTTGGCAAGTCTCCCCGAAAGGAGGTGGCATCACAATTGGTTTCAATTTCGACTCGACTTGGTCGTTGGATCCATCACTTGCCTTTCTCGCTCCTTGTTTTGCCCATGACTTTTGGTTGGCACCGCTTTCTAAGACCTTTCCGCCACGAAGAGTAATTGCGCTTGCATTCGCCGAGGATTCGGCTCTGTGCGGAAGGTAATTTACCTTGGGATTCCAATCGATTAACCGCCATCGAGTTTACTAACCCGATTGGTCAACTCTTGTATTGACGCTGTCGTCTCTTCTCGTTGGTACTTTGCAAAGACGGCAGCAAGTCTTTCCACAATAGCTTCTAGAGATGTGCTCGGCTTGGGCCTGAGGTCTCGCTGGTATGATTGATTATATCGGGATTACCTCCGAACTCAAGTTGGGGTGATCCTTCCACCCGTGATTGTAGGTATTGGAGAAAGGATCATAACGTCTTTGAGGAGGTCCCTAAAACCTCCGATAGCATCAACATGTGCCATTGAATTATCGTTATGATTGGGCACGAATCCGCTCGGATGTTCGGGATGTAGCGCAAATTCGCATAGTTGGGTCGGACTTTTTTCTCTGTAAGCAAAGATTGAACAACATTGGTAAGCTTATCCAATTTTTCCTCTAAAGTTGAAACGCTTACCCCATGAACCCTTCTTGTAGGTTCCGAGTTCTATCGACATCACGAGAATTTGCCGCCATGGTGGATATCGGTTCTCTCGCCCTTTGAGGAGTCATATTGAAGCGCCTCCACTAGCAAAGATCGATCATTTTCATTTCCATAGGAGCAATCCTCATAGAAATATGAAGGAGGACTCGTCGGTCAATCCGTGTTGAGGACAACTTGCACATAGTTTTTGTATCGCCCCAATAGTCGTAGAGTGATTCATTCTCCGCTTGGCGAATTCCCACTATGTCCCTCCGGTTCTACCGCCGTGAAGCTGGGAAGAACTCATCAAGAAAACACGAGATAAGTCATCCCACGCCAGATAGAACCGGAGGTAAGTAAAATAACCATTCTTTTGTCAGATCAACTAAAGAAAAGGAAAGGCCCAAGTTTGATTTCATCTTGGTACTCTCGCGGTTTCATGCTTGAGCGCACTATGTGGAATTCTCTCAAGTGGGTGTGCGGATTTTCATTCTTCAGCCTCGAAGGTGGGTAAAAGGTGAATCAAGCCCGATTTTAGCTCAAACGGGTTCCTCCGGCTGGATAATTGATGCATAATGGTGTTTGCTCATCGGGAGCGTGGCTAGTTGATTTAATGGTTCTTGGTTCGCCATCCCATCGGGTTCACCGAGGTTGTCTTTTGTTTGAAGTGGTTCGGTCTCGCCCAACCACTTCGACTTGTTTCCCACGTCGAATTGCCTCTCGCATCGAATTGCTTCGCCAACTTTTCAACGCCGGATTCTAGGATCCCTTGCCCTAGTTCACCGCTTTACTGCGCTTAAGAGCTTCGCTCTCTTTTCGTTGCCATACTGATTTCTCGATCTCTCGGTCGATTCGAGATCTCCCGATGAAGACCTAGTCATGAAGACGATTAAACAATCGTAAGTGTTGCTGCCCCCGAATAAATACCAAAACCGATGGTCGTCGATTCCACCAATATAAACCTACACCTAGTTGCAAAATTAAGCAAGATAGGAGTAGGGTCGATCCCACGTAGACCGGTTTTATCAAAAATCGTCTAATAGAATTTTCTATATTTGGCTTTTTACAAAGTCAAATTGCTAGATGAGTCCTTGCTTCCTCCATCTTTTTAATTTGGCCCAATTTCCATGATTTTCTTTCAATTTAGCCTTTTCAAAGATGTTTCCGATCAATTCGCCCCTAACAAAAATTAAATCATAAAATGCAAATTAGCAGGATTAATTTCAGAATACATCAATTAAATACAAGAAATCATGCAAAATAATCATGTTATCACACATGTATTCCATAATATCACAAATCAAGTTTAGATAAACTTAACCACATTACATCAAATAAAATCAATCGAATATTATACCAATGACATTCGGAAATTCCATATATATATTATCAAAATTTCCAATTTTAATATTTATTATATTACATGAATAATGTCCGGCATACAATTGCTTAAAGACTTACCTCGACTATCGACGGACAACGAAGACCAAATTTATTCAATCGCTTTTGCTTTCCTGCATCCAACTGCAGTTTTCTTTGTTCTTGATCTAAACACATTAAAATTTAGTTCATTCAAGTACATTTCATTTCAATTTAGTCCCAAAACACATAAATAGGCAAATTACTATTTTCCCCTAATATTTCACATTTTTACAAATTAGTCCTATTTGCACAGAACACAAAATACACAAAATTTCATTATATCACCTAAGGGCCGAATATTCATAGGGACTATACAAGTCCATTTATTTCATTTATTTTGCATCTTAGCCCCTCAAAAATTTATTTTTGCAATTTAGCCCAAAATACTCAAATTTAACAAAATTTCCAATACAAAACATTTTAATCTATAACAAAACTTTAACATATATTCATTAAACATCACAAAGCATAAGTTTCTATCATGGCCGAACATCTCATATACACTAATCTCAAAAATTCTAGCATGGGTCGGTTACTATTCGAAGCAACGATCACAAAAACGTAAAAATTATCAAAAACTGACTAAAATACATACCCGATTTAAGCTTGAGTTATGGCCGAATGAACAAGCTCACACTCCTTTTTCTTTATTTCTTATTTCGGTGATGAAAAGATGAAGAACAAAGTTTTATTTCATGTTTTATTTTAACTATAATTAACATATTAACCAATGTACAAAAATACCCTTATATAATAATATAATTAACATATACCTATAAGGTTATTTTAGAGATATGCCACCCACTAACTCTTAGAATGGGCTAATTTCCCTTTTAATACCCCATATGAAAAAGCCATTATCAATTTAGCACATTCCACTATAGTTTACAACTTTTACATTTTACGCGATTAAGTCCTTTTTCTAAATTAAACACATAAACAATTAAATTTTTCTACAAAACTTTCACACACATTAATTCACATATAATAAGCACAAAATATATTATTTAAATATTTCTCAGACTCGGATTCGTGGTCCCGAAACCACTGTTCGATTAGGCTAAATTTAGACTGTTACAGTGAAGCTAGCTCCTGCCCACGATCTGACCGCGTCTCAAACTGTATGCTCAATACATCAGCTTGTACGACCAAAGTCTGCAGGTAATCAACTATCTCTCGTATCTGGGTTATGGCTTCTCCCATGATGCAATCTCTATCTCTGACTTGATTTTGAGAGTAGTGAAGCTCCTCTTTCCATCGTTCCTTATTCACTTCTAGGGACTCGATACAGTTTTGACAATTCTACAAAGTCATTTCTAATTCTTCAATATTTTTCTTCATTTCTTCAATTTGGCTCAAAATTTCTCTTAATTCTTTCATAGAGTTACGGCTTCGGTGACGATGAAGAGATCTCTCGAGTTTCGCGACTCTCGCCTTTAACTCACTCTGTTCACTTCGGCTTTCTGAGAGGTTCTTTTCCACAGATTCGTTTTGTGTTTGTGCCTCTCGAAACTTCTCCTCCCATTGACCAGCTTTAATCTTTTCGTCTTGAATCTCCCGACGCCACTGCTCTGAAGTTTTTCCTAAACCAGCAGTTCTTATTGATAGGCGCATTTATTTATAGTCGGTCTTTAGACTATCCAGGTTTTCTTCAACTTTGTTCTTTCCCTTTTTTAATTTCTCGACCTCTGACTTCTGCATTTCCACGTCTAATTTTAAGTACATTTTCTCTTCCTCTAGCTGCTCAATTCTTTTTTCGAACTCGAGACTCTTATTTTCAAAGTCTTGTCTTATAATCTCTAATTCAGACGGGACGACTTGCAAGTATTCCTCTATTGATCGAGCACCTTCTGAATTTGGCCCAGAATGTTATCATTAATTCTTCGGCTAAGCCAATCATTATATTAAGGTGTTGCCGTGGAACCGACAGCTAACCTCTTCATCCGTCGAGTCTGTTTCCAAGCAACCGAAATCTCCTGAACCCTTTTTCTTATAATTGTCCCCTTTATATGAGAACTCAGATTGAGCAAGTCCATAAGTTGCTTAGATAAATTACCTCAATTGTATTACCTTAATGCAAATAATGAGTGTATCCCATGGCACCCCAAATTTCGGGCAGAGGCACGTAATCAAGGCTACCGCATCGATAAAGGATCTCATCAGGGACCATCCAGAAGGCTCTCCATTCAATATCCTCTTCTTTGAGATTTTGAAGAATTGCCATCCACCTATCCTCTGAGATATCGCTCCTCCTTTGCGTAGCCACTTCTTCCTTTAATGGGGAATAACCCCCGAGAAGACCCGATAAGAGACCTTGTCTACCTTCCAGAAATGCCCATGAAACCATACCAATAACATCTGTGCACATCCAATAAATCTTTCTTCGCTTGCTCTCCTACACAAGCTCAGGGATCTAAACATTTCGACTAGAATTGTAGATATGTGTAGTTCTTTTGTCCAAACGATCGAATAAGTCAATGACTGCTTCGTCTATGTGCCTTAGAGCTTTAAGAAAAATCACTAATCCACAAATTCTTAAGGCGAAGATATCCAATTTCTTTTTAGAATCTGAGTGTGCTAAGATCAAGTCTCTCAGAATCACCAAAGGAATACATTTACCATCCCCTTTCTGCTGAATTTGAGCTGTAACCCAAGACCCGCTCATCCCGATAATTCTTATTAACTTATTCACGAAAGTTGGGGCATTAGCGGCCTTGGAATAAGCTTTGTCAACTAGGATCCTTGGACAACGAAACAAAGTTGTGTATTCCTCCACAGTGGACACCAAGTCTACCTTCCTAAAAGTGCAACAATTATACACGGGATTCCAAAACTGAGTTATGGCCCGAAACAAATGTTTGTCTACCTTAACATCTAGCAAATAGGGTATATCACCATAATTCTAGTAGAACAATTACTTTGTTCCCTCATCCCAGCGAGCCCATATATCTCTTAACTCCTGTAGCTCATTTTGTACCATACTGACGCGAGTAAAGTCCCACAGCTCCGACGTGTATCCTTCAGCCAAACTTTCCCCTTTCTCTAATTGTAACTTCTCCGACCATGTGCGAACGGCCGCATTATCCTCGACTCTATCAAGAAATTTATTCTTCATGTTAAACTTTCTAACTTAGCAACCGAACACTAATCGACTCCTCCTTAAATATGCAATGTCATGCAAATCACAAACAAAATACACAAGTCAGTGTCAGATAACAAGATTTAAGACAAACGAAAAATAGTCAAACACCTAGATGGATAAACACTAGCATTTAGCACTACTACATCTGGTAGATTCCTACGATCCACTATATGAGGTAAAGTTCTAGGGAAAAGGGGACCCAAACCAGCAGATTCCTCAATCTTCACCCATTATAGGCTCATATGGATCAAGTTCGGTTCAGGGGGATACATTTCCTTATGCCCGTGCGGAGGTGAAAACCTCACGAAGACATAGGTACGGATGTATCCCGGAAGCAGTCCACTAGCCCATGCGGAGGTGAAAATCTCACGAAAGCATAGTTTCTCACTCTCACCTAAAGGTGCGACCACAACGGTCATGCAATGGAATGTGTGTATGGAAATGACAATCATACGCAATGGTATTCAAATCGAGTTTTTAAATTTTCGACAAAGGACAGAAAATAATCAATTTTCGGCCTGACTCTCTTCAAATCCCTAGTGGAGTCGCCAAGCTGTCGTAACCATTTTTTGGAAAAAACGGGGATCGACTTTGGTTTTGAAAACGAAAATAAAAACGAGAGTCGCCACCAATCTTTTTTGATGAGGTGTGATCGGGTCACCTTTATTTTAATAAAACATTTTGATTTACTAAAACGACGTTTTTAGTTAACGAAATTTGAGAAAAATGGGTTCGGGAGTCAATTACGTTCGAGGAAGGATTAACACCTTCATCATGCCCAAAATTGGTACCTAATTGATTAATTGATGTCCTAATGTCAAAAGTTTGAAATGATTTTTTAAAATACAATTTCATTTTTTAAAAAAAAAATTAAATAACTCGAATTGGATATTGAGATTCTTTTGTTCCAAAGGAATAAAATATCACATCCAGCACAATAGGATACGACATTTAATCCTCGATACCAAAATCATCTCGTAGTTTCCAAAACTCATACATTAAAGATTTTTGAAAGGATATTTGGCTATTTGGTCAAGTTAAAACCGAAACCCAAAGACGATTGGGCACGATTCTAATTCTCAAACACGAAATATTACCTTATTTTTAGAAAACATGGATAAAATATTAAAAGATATTTGGTTATTTGGTCAAACGGAAAATCGAAACCCAGCACGATTGGGCATGATTCCTCGAATTTCCAAAAAAACGAAATATTGCGTTGTTTTGAGAAATTCTTAAATAAGCAATTAGGAAATTAAATCTCAAAATGTATTGGGAAATAATAGTAATAATGATAATAATAATAATAATAAAGTACAAATAATAATAGAAACATCAGTACTAATAATAATACAATAATAATAAATAATAACAAACAATAAATAATAGTGAAAATAAAATAAAGTGAACTAAAACAAAATAAAGGTAAAAAATAAAATAGATAAATAATAATAATCATAATAATAAAACGTAATTAAACTAAGTATGGAAAATAAAACATAATATATGAGAATAAAGAAAACAAACAAATAAGTAAACAATTTAGATAGCAAAATAAGTAAATGAACAAAATGAAAAAAGTAAAAAATAACAAGGAATCAAACAATTTAATAAATAAACAGATGAATAAATAAATAAAGATAATAAAAAATAAAGGTAAAAAAACAAAAGGGACTTAATCATTATTAAAATAAAATTAAAAGGCACAAATAAAAAATAATAAAAAGGAACAAGAGTTGAATTGCCATGGTCTGAAATTACGGAGGACTTATAGGGAAAATAGCCCTGACCCTAATACGCTGCATTTCAGTTAGCTAGGTAAAGGATTAAATAAAAAAATAAAACAAAATTAAAAGACAAAATTTTTAAGAAGTAAAAAAAAAACGAAATAGGGACTTGATTTAAATACATCGCAAAAACGAAAGGGTTGCTTGCACAAATAACCTTTTAATCCAAAACGCGCGGATCCCCCAGGAGCGGGTCGGGTTGCGCGCGGGTCAAAGCCATACGACGTCGTTTTGGCATGCGGACATAAGGTCCAAAACGGCGTCATTTTGACTGTTTATAAAAACAATTTTTTTTTCTAAAAATGTTTCATTTCTGCGTTTGTCTAAAAAAGGGGAGGGTTTTAGGCTTCTCTCTGAAAAGCGGATCTAGGGCCGGCCAGGGTTTGGTGGTCTTCCACCGTGACTCTGCCGTGGCATTCGTCGTGTACGGCATTCATAAGCGCCGGAAAACGGGTTTTTTAGCCCTTTTAAACCCGTTTGGGTTTTTTTTATTTTTGAAACCCCGAAACAAACAAAAAAAGAAAATAGAGAAAATAAATAAAATAAATAAAATGATTCCGGCCTTGCTCTTCCCTTGACGGACCCTCATCAGAAACCCCAGTGGGTTTCGAGGTATCCAGGAGCCAACGAAGGCCTTTGGCGGTGACCGAAAAGCCAAACAAGGTAAGTCTTTTTTATTATTGTTTATTTTTTTATTCTGAAATAACAAAAATAAATAATAAAAAAAGCACCTTTAAAGTTTGAAACTGATCCCAGTTCTTTTTTGTATTTTGAGATTTCTTGTATATTTTCTCTGTAAAAAAAACAACGTTGATTCAAGGCTTTTATAGCTGATTTACAAGTGATTTGCCATCTTGCTTGCTTTGTGGGTTTTCTTCTCGTTTTCTTTTGTTGCTTGCCATTTTTGTCTTGTTTGGTTGCTTTGCAAGTCTTGAGGCGTAAGTCAACGGATGTAGCAACCATTTCAAAGGCAATGGCGGTCCTCGAGCGACGTGCACAGGCAAGGCAAAGACATGGAAGAAGGGCATTTGAGTTTGGGACTCGTAAACCTTAGGGTTTTTGAGTCGGTTTAGCTCTTGGGCTTGTTGGGCCTATCGATTTAGGCTTAGGGTTTCTGATATTGTAATTGGGCTGATTAGTATTTATTGGACTTTTATTTGTTTTGTTTGGTTTTTGTTTGGGATTTGGGTGTAGCAAGCCCGGGCTAAATTGGGCCCGTACAGTTACTATTATTTTATTATTAATATTTTTTTCTACTAGTACTATTATTACTATTTTTATTATCAATATTATTTTTTATTTTAAACTTTTTTTCATTATTATTATTACTATTTATCATTACTATTATTTATCTTTTTTATTATTATTAATACTATTGTTTATTTTATTTTTTTCTTCCTATTATATTTATTTTTATCATTCTTTATTATTATCATGTTTACATTACTATTAGTCACTAAGAAGAACCGTTTTTTACATTTTGACTAATTTTCAATTTTAAAGGTTAGATCGACTTTTTTTTTACCATTTTTTTTACCCAAACTCATAAAAAGTTTTTTAAACAATGCAATGTTTCGTGTTTGGAAGTTCGAGGAATCGTGCCCAATCGTGCTGGTTTTTGATTTTTCGTTCGTCCAAATGACTAAATATCCTTTAAAGATTTTTGCCGTGTTTTCTTGAATAAGGCAATATTTCGTGTTTGGATGTTCAAGGAAACGTGCCCAATTGTGCTGGGTTTCGATTTTTCGTTCGTCCAAATGACTAAATATCCTTTAAAGATTTTGACCATGTTTTCTTAAATAAGGCAATATTTTATGTTTGGAAATTCGAGGAATCATGCCCAATCGTGCTGAATTTCGGTTTTTTTAGGTTTGGCCAAATAGTGAAATACCCTTTTAAAATTGCAATGCATGAATTTTGAAAATCATGAAATGATCTTGGTATTGAGGGTTTGAAACATCATGTCGTAACGTGCTGGATGTGATATTTCATTCTTTTGGATCAAGAGAATTTCGATATTCAATTCGAATTATCCAAACACTTTTTCAAGGATTCGTATTTTGAAATCTCTTCCAATTTTCGATATTAGGACATTAATCAATCAATAAGGTACCAATTTTGGGCATTGTGAGGGTGCTAATCCTTCCTCGTATGTAACCGACTCCCGGACTTGTTTTCTTAAAATTCGTAGACCAAAATGTTTTATAAGGTAACGCAAACACACTTCAAAAAACATTGGTGGCCACTCCATTTTCATTTTTAAAGTCGGCCCGTTTCTCAAACAAAAAAATGGTTTCGATATTACTGTATGTAATTTATATATGAGTTTGTTTTAGATTTATTTTAATTAGTGGAATGGAAAAAAAATACAATAATCAATAAGTATTTGGTGTAATGGGACATTGCAATTTTTAGGAAAGATGCATATTCGAATTTGAAAGACGATATTGTGGATAGGTACAAACTTTAAACAAGAACAGTAAAATAAAGGTAAATTTATGAGTGATTGGTTAAAGTGAAGATGTAAAAAGGAAGGGAATATTTAGGGGGGGGGGATCTTTTTACCAAAAATGATAATTCAATACAATATCATTTGTCAAGTTGCTTTAATGCAAGGCAAATTAAAACATGATTGTGGTTAGGCTGTAAGATCGGGCTTTTCACATTGTAATAGAAAGGAAATGTTAGGCAAAAGGTAATTAGACAGCTCGAAAATGACACTTGTCATTATTTTGACTGCCTTTAATCAAGCACCTTTCGTAATTACAACACAATCACCACCATGCTTTTTCTTTTCTTTTTTTTTTTCATTTGTTTATATTCCATTTAGTTCTAATCATGAAGGATTCTTTCCACAGAAATAAATAAAAAAATAAAAATAAAAATGTAAAATTTGATTGTTCACGTGGAATAGTTTTAAAATTCATGATTAGTGTTTATTAAGAGGTGTTTATGGATCGAGCTAGGTCCAACTAAAATTTTAGGCCCATTTATTAGGTTCGGGCCTGGCCTAGAAAATAAGCCTAAGATTTTGCCCAAACACGGACTGAATAAAAATGCTAAAACTTAGGCCCGGCCCAATCTACCCCTATTAATTTCTTATATTATTTATTATATAATTTTTTAAATAAAATATAATACGTCAAAAATACTAAAATATTAAAATAAATATTTCTCAACAAATTGGAAATAAATATATATGTATACTTAAATAACACTAAGATAGGTACAATTTAACAAGCAAATGCCTCTAAACTAGTAACAAAATTAATAATAAAACAAAAGTTATACAATATTCAAACAATACCAACAAAATAGTACCAACATGATAGTGAAATGGTAGCAAAATAGTGAAAAAAATAACAAGAAAATAGTAATAATAAAAAAAGCAAGAAAAAGGAACAATTTTTTTTTTGCATATATGGGCCGAGCCTGTTTAGATGCCTTATTTTTTTTGTTTAAACTTATTTTTTAGGCCTATATTTTTACCTAAATACTCTCACTTTTCAGGTCAGACTAGGTAATTCGACCCATGGAAAGGTCTATGTCTATCGCCTTAATGAATTTACAGAACACAAAAAATTAGTCATTGAATTGGCTCTAATAAATACCTTTGAGAAACAAAAAGATATATTATGTGGTGAGATTTTAATCATAAAAATTAGTTTAATATTATTTAATATTTTAGTTAGTTTTTAATATAATCGATTGATAGAATTGAATTGATAAATAAAAAATAAAAAAAAATCTTAAAAATTTAGCTTTTGATCCTATATTCTCTAACATTGATATAATTGTTAGTACAAAACTCCGGTGAGGAAAATCTCGAACACACGAACGAAAACTCGAGCAGAAGAAGAAATAGGACAAGGCTCCAAGGCGTGTATCAAATCACTATCTTTAAGGTTATATTCGCCCCCACCTATCTTCGTGTGCAAACGAGTTCCAGGCAAATTAACCTCGAGGATACAATGAAGCCAATGGCTATTTGCGTTTTGCACTAACGAGAATAGCCCACTACACACTGAGTAATGTATGACAAGAAAACCAATTTCTATAAAGGATTTTTGCAGTAATACTTTATAGAACAATCTAACAATATTAGATAATGAAGGAAGAGAGAAAGAATATTAGAATTTTTGTTGGTATATCTCCAAATGAAATCGATTCCTATTTATAGAATTTTCATGTCTCTTCATAGAGACATCTTTAATCAATAGGTATTTTACCGAATAATAATGTTTTTAAAATAAAACATTATTATTCATTTAATTATAACTATTCAAATAATATTATTTAAATAGTTATAATTTTTTCAAAAATTAAAAGATATAATCTTTTAATTAATTATACCCATTCATTTATAGTTATTAAAAAACTATAAATATTTGAAAATGTTCCAACAATCTCCCCCCATTTTCAAAATATTTAGATTTTGATATTCTTGGAAATCAATTTGCATAAATGAAAGTATCTTACGATTGAACCTTCACTTAGTGAAAACATGTTAAAGTTAATCGAAATTGCATGGTAGACTAAGCTTTGAACCAACTATTTCATTTGATTAACCGAACACATCTCACACAATGATTTCAACATCGGTCAATGCATAGTATCTAGGGACACTATTATGGCCATGTGTCTGTGTCCTCTTTTCATGAGTGCTGTCAGAGCCAAGCCCTTGAGCTCCTAGAAACGGCCACACTTCCACTCACATAGGTAGATCCCATCAAAAGTGTTCCCGTAATTATAACACTCTAACATATTTATGTTATGGGTCCATTAAGAGTACATTACTCATCCTTCCCTTATCATTACGGTACCTAGCACTTTAATCTTAGGATGAATTTATTTATAGTGCTAATAATACATACTAATGATGTACTTTGTCTCATTGAACTCAAGACTTGACGTTATACCAAGCGTTGAGTCGAGTTTCCATCATGGATGACTCTAATTAATGGGCTTGAGTCCCATCCCTTTGAGGTCCTTTTATGCATCTCTAGCAAGACTTTTTGTCAAAGGATCGCCAAATTTTCACTTGACCTCACATAATTAATAGTGATCACTCCATCGAGATTAATTGTCGACATAACTATGTCTTAATCCAATGTGTCTAGACTTTCCATTATATACTTGGCTATATGCCTTTGCTAGAGTAGCCTCACTATCACAACGGATAGAAATAGGTGAAATTGGCTTAGGCTATAAAGGTACATCATAAAGTAAATTTCTTAACCATTCGCTTCTTTAGATGCAATGACTAATGCAATAAATTTTCACGCCATGGTGGAATCGAATACAAGTTTGTTTCTTGAAACCCCAAGAAATGGATCCTCCACCAAGAATAAAGATCCATCCACTAGTAGATGCATGATCTTCCAAACTTGTAATCCAACTAGCATCCGAATACCCTTCTAAAACCTGGAGGATATCCATTATAACACAATCCATAGTTAATAGTTTTCTTTAAATACCTAAGTACTCTATTCAATGCTTGCCAATGCAAACTACTTGGATTACTTGTGTGCCTACTCAATTTCCCAACAAGATATGCAATATCCGGTCTTGTACAAGTCATTATGTATATAAGACAACCAATTAGACTTGCATATTTCAATTGATCAATTTTCCTACCAGATTAGATACTAATTTTACTTGAGGATCCATGGGTGTAGATGCTGGTATACTGATTGAAAAGATCAAACTTTTTAAGCACATTTTCAATGTAATGTGATTGTGATAAAGCTAGAGTGCTTTCATCTCAAGTTATTTTAATCCCAAGAATAACATCTGCTACACCCATATCTTTCATAGCAAAGTTGTTTGACAAGAATTTCTTTGTGTTTTCAATTTGTTCCAAATCCGTGCCAAAAATGAGCATGTCATCTACATATAAGCAAATTATGACACCTTTTCCATTTTTAAATTTGCTATATATGCACTTATCGGATTCATTTATTTTATAACCATTAGCTAAAACAACATTGTCAAACTTTTGGTGCCATTGTTTTGGTGCCATTGTTTTGGTGCTTGTTTAAGTCCATACAAAGATTTAACAAGCTTACATACCTTATGCTCTTGTCCTAGAATAACAAATCCTTAGGTTGTTCCATGTACACTTCCTCTTCCAATTCACCATTTAAAATGCAGTTTAACATCCATTTGGTGAACAACCAAATTATATATGGATGTAAGTGATATTAAGAGTCTAATTGTAGCAATTCTTGCTCTTTGGAGCATAGGTATCAAAGTAATCAATACCTTGTTTTTGTGTAAAACCTTTGGCTACCAACCTTGCTTTAAATTTATCAATGGTTCCATCGACCTTCATTTTCTTTTGAAGATCCATTTACAACCTATATGTTTGGAACCCGGTGGAAGATCAACTAAGATCCAAGTTTGATTTCCCATTATTGAATCCATCTCATCATTTATTGCTTCTTTCCAAAAGCGAGTCTTGAGATTTCATTGCCTCTTCAAATGTAATAGGATCGATTCGTATTATAACAATAAGGTATCTTATTATATATACTTTCACCTTTTCCTTCTACAAGAAACATCATGAAATCTGGTCCAAAATCTTTGACCTTTTAATCCTCTTACTTCTTCTTAATTCTTGACAAGATTCATCATTATTATCAATTTGTTCCAATGGAATCTAATTCTCATTTGAAGAATGAATCAATTGTTGTGGCTATAATTGTCTTGATATAGAATTAAATCTATTTTCATCAAAATAGCATCTCTTGATTCAATAACATGATTAATTGAAATTGAATCATTTGGTTCAATTACCATGAACCTATATGCCTTGCTATTATGCATATCCTATAAATATGCATTCAATTCCTCTTTCACCTAACTTTTACGTTAGGTGTTGGAACTTTGACAATAGTTCTACAACCCCAAACCTTCAAATAATTAAGGTTTGGTTTCCTTTCTTCCATTGTTCATAAGGGTTATTTTAGTTTCCTTATTAGGAACTCTATTCAATATATGACAAGTCGTTAGAACGACTTCTCCCCAAAAACCTTGTCCAAGACACGAATATGATAACATTGAATTTACCATTTCGTTAATACTCTATTTTTCCTTTTAGCTACACCATTTTGTTGTGGTGTATAAGGGCTGCAACTTGATGGACAATCCAATGGATTCAAAATAACTTGGATTATAGTATTCTCCACCTCTATCCGATCTTAAGCACTTGATAAATGATTCACATTGAAGTTCAACTTGATTTATAAACTTTAAATTTATCAAGCGCTTCATCTTTCGAATGCAATAAATATATATAATAATATTTAGAACAATCATCAATAAAAGTAACAAAATATTTCTTTCCACCTAATGTAGGAGTATTATGCATGTCACATAAATCACTATGTATCAAATCAAGCAATTTTGTTTTTCTTTTAACCTTAGGGAAAGGGTTTCTTGTAATTTTGTCAACATACATGTATTGCATTTTCAATATTATTATTAAAAACAGAATTAAATCTAACTTATACATGTCATTCAATTTTCTATAATTCAAATGACCTAATCTATAATGCCATAAACAAAAGATTCAACCATATAAGCGAAATAGTATTTTCATTTTTATTGATGATATTTAATTTGAACATAATCTCATACATATTTCCTTTCCTACAAAAATTCCTCCTTAGACAAAATAAATTTATTCGCTTCAAAAACAAGTTTGAAACCAAACTTATTTAATGACTTCAGACACTAAATTCTTTCTAACTTCGGTACATAATATACATCATTTAAGGTTAAAACCTTTCCGAAGTGAATTGCGTTCAACAGACCTTTTGCCTTTGATTGTGCGGTGGAACAATTTCCTATGTACAAGACATTGTCATTTTCACATTGTGTAAACTTTGTGAACATGCTTTTGTCTTTGCACACGTGTTTGGTTGCTCCAAGATCAATCCACCATGTATTATCATCTTGTGCCATATTAATTTCAGATATCATTGCAACGAACTTTTCGTTATTATCACCTTAGAAGATGATTTCTTCTTTAAGAATCGA
Source organism: Gossypium rotundifolium (assembly GCA_025506655.1). NCBI lineage: Eukaryota > Viridiplantae > Streptophyta > Magnoliopsida > Malvales > Malvaceae > Gossypium > Gossypium rotundifolium. The sequence goes on from CP106727.1 coordinate 193,559,278, forward strand.
CATTCATTCTTGAAATGTCCCGTTACCACAATGATAGCATGAGCCCTTTTGTTTCTTTTTAAACTTAGGTGCTCTATCAACTGCTTGAACTTTCTCTTGAATGGTTTAGTAGTCTGCACTTCCTCCGTAACATGCACTTTGGCATTTTCGAATTTAGATTCGATCTTGCTTTCGATATTCTTCTTCAATACGAAGATGATTTGCCAAAGCCTCAAGAGATATTTCCTCTTTCTTATGTTTTAGACTTCTTTTAAAGTCTTTCCAAGATGGAGGAAGTTTGTCTATTATGGAGGATACAACAATCATTTCATCCATTTTCATATCATATTGTTTGAATTGATTCAAAGATCTTTTCAATATCAAGAAATTGTTCCATAACAAAGCGACCATCAATCATTTGATAATTATTGAAACGACTGACAAGAAATTTCTTACTTGTAACATCTTCGGTCATGTATCTTGTCTCCAATTTGTCCCATAATTCTTTAGCGGTGACCTCATTTTGGTAGGTGTCGAACAAACCATCGATAAACTATTCAATATGTGGCCCATGCACATGTAATCAAGATTGTCCCATTTTTGTCTTTCTCGAAATTTCGCGACAGAATGATTCGTTTCGGTCTCCTCGTGTCTTGGGGTATCCAAAACATATGCAATCTTCAAAGTTGATAATAAGAAGTGCATCTTTTTCTGCCATCGTTGAAAATTGCCACTATCAAACCGATCAAGTTTGACAAAATTGGAAGCCAACTCCCTTAGTGTTCCACTTTCGTGAGTTGCAGTAGTCATTGTGGTTATAACCTTAAAATTGTTAATACAAAACTCTGGTGAGGAAAATCTCGAACACACGAACGAAAACTCGAACTGAAGAAGAAATAGGACAAGGCTCCAAGGCGTGTATCAAATCACTATCTTTAAGGTTATATTCGCCCCCACCTATCTTGATTGTGCAAACGAGTTCGTGCAAATTAACCTCGAGGATACAATGAAGCCAATGGCTATTTGCGTTTTAATCGATTGACGAGAATAGCCCACTACACATCGAGCAATGTATGACAAGAAAACCAATTTCTATAAAGGATTTCTGCAGTAATACTTTATAGAACAATCTAACAATATTAGACAATGAAGGAAGAGAGAAAGAATATTAGAATTTTTGTTGATATATCTCCAAATGAAATCGATTCCTATTTATAGAATTTTCATGTCTCTTCATAGAGACATCTTTAATCAATAGGTACCTTATCAATTATAATGTTTTTAAAATAAAACATTATTATTCATTTAATTATAACTATTCAAATAATATTATTTAAATAGTTATAATTTTTTCAAAAATTAAAAGATATAATCTTTTAATTAATTATACCCATTCATTTATAGTTATTAAAAAAACTATAAATATTTAAAATGTTCCAACTATAATTAGGGATGTGTTTGATTTGGTGAATCAGATTTTTATGAATTGTTTTTAAATGATGTTTTACTTCAACTCGAGTTTTCTTTATTAATTTTAAATTTTGAAAATTTGAACTTATTTTAACTAATATGTTTTTCTTTTTTGGTACAAAAGAAGTAATAAGACAAAATAAATCAGACAAGGCGAATCTCCTTCCACTTAATCATCATGCAATAACTGAAGTACTCCCCAAAATTATTGAGAATGTCATTTTTATCAATCCATCTGTAACATCATTTTTATCAATCCATCTGTAACATTATTCCTTTTTTTGAACACATGTCTAACACAGACCATCCATTAACGTTTAAGGTCTTTGATAGTACGCCCCACAGCACCAATGTGTTTTGTTTTATGTTTGGATATTATTTAATAAAATTTTGGAAATTTTCCAAAATATTTTGAACACAAATTAAATTATATTCTTTTATTGAAAAAACATAATTTTTTATTTTGAAATTGTAACTCCTTTTAAAATATTTATTTTATGTAGTAAAAATAAAATTAATTATTTTTTCAAATCATCATAGTTTTTTATCCTCTAAATAAAACTAATTGAATTGCATTTTCTTTTATTAGCCTTAATCATAATCATCTATCAAAAAGCAACTGTAGCTCTGTCTAGGATTTTAGATATTTGCTTAAATACAAGATGCAATATATATCACAGCACAGTTACAAATTTTATCATTTTGATTTTTTTGAAAGAATTATTTTAGCTGTTAAGTTTTAAAATTTAATCAATTTGTTTTTTAGATAAAAAATTGTCTGAATTGTTAAAATTTTAAGTTCTGACATAATTAATAATTCATATGATATTTTTGGTATACTTCACTTCTTACATAGATAAATTTTCTAAAAGTTGTTATGAACTTTTTTTAAAATTTATTGAATTTTAAATATTTTTGAATTTTTATAAATTATACGTGGACTATCACATGAGTGGCCACATCAATATCGTTAAAATTTTAATACTTCAGCCAGTTATTTAACTAAAAAACAAACAATTTAATTAAATTTTAAAGATTGAGAGCTAAAATAACCTGAAAAAGAATAATGATCAAAATAACAAAATAAATAAACCTTTTAGTATTTTATTGTTAGAATAAGCTGTTATTAAATTTGGAGTTAAATCAAATCCAACCTTAAATGAATGGAAAGTAAAATTCTTCCAAAACTCCTTTCCCTACCTATAAAATTCCAACTTAAAATCTTAGTTAGATATTCAAGTCGTTGCCATTTAGTGCATATGAAGCAACTTTCCCATGTGAGAGCAAGAGGGTAGTCTTTCTGGGGAAAAAAATAACCGGGGGGGAGGGGGGACCAAAACAGCTGCCAAAAGCTCGAAAGCTTATTTTGGAATGCCCCACTTTGACTTAGGGATCGAGTGGATTAGTGATACATCAACTTTCAGTTATTTTTCTTTTTTTCAGAGTTTCCAATTTGATCATAATTTCATGATTTCACTTTGTTTGGATGCTGGGAAAATGAATGTGAATGGAAAAAAGAAAACGATACAAGACCTTTAGATCAGATAGGATGTGGATTGCTTGTCGGCGAACAAAACAAGTTAACAAATCTCAATTCTTTTGAGTGATAATCTAATTTGAGGTTGAAATATGCCATAGGTCCTTTTTATAAATTTGGATTTTAGTCCCTATATTTTTATATTCAAGAATTTAGTTCTTTATTTTTAAAATATAATATTCAGTTCTAATTGTTAATACTATTATTTTTTGTTAAATTTATTGATGTAACATTTTAAAATAAAAAAATCTCACCTTGTAGTAATGCAACTAAAAAATGATATTGTAATGAACTTGAATTTAACAAAATAATTTTAGTAGTATTAACAGATGAAACTGGATTTTAAAATATGAAAAGTAGATAGATTAAATTCTTATAAATAAAAGTGTAGGGACTAAATTTTAAATTTGTGAAGAGTACATTTATGACATATTTTAACATTTTTTGATTAAAAAATATAAATGTACAATCAACCCTCTCTAAAATAGCCCTATTTGGCTATTATGATTTTGTTTGTTGTAAAGAGACGTCTATCATACACCTATAACAACATGTTGTTATAGAAATAATTGTTGTAATCGACCATAGAATATATCGTGAATTTTTATTAAATGAAGAAAGTGAAAATTATGTTCAAAAACGAAAGAAAGTGAGAATCAAATCAACAAAATTAAAAAACGTACAACATGTGATGCATTACTACTTTTATGTATATCTCATGTTACATTTTAGTTACTTATGTTTAAAATGTTACGTTTTAGTCATTTACGTTATCGCATTGTAATATTTTAGTCATTGAGCCGTTAATTATCGTTAATGGTATAATGGTAAGCTGATGTGACACATTAAATCATCATTTCAAACAAAAATATTAAGTTAATTTATACAACCGGTCCCTATATTTTTTTTTCATTTTGAGCAATTTAAATTTTTTCTTTTATGTTTTTTTAACTTTCCTTTTTTTCTTTATTTTTTATTCTCTTCTGCTTCTCCCTCTATTTTTCTCCTTTTCCATTTCTTTTAATATAGTTGTTCTATGTTTTTCATATGTTAAAACTATATCTTTAATAGTTTATTGAATATTTAATTCCACCCACCTAAGATTATTTCATTTAATAAAATATGATTAATAGATTTTTTCATGTGAAATTTAAATATTTTATTGAAATAATATTTTAATTATAATCATTTTATTTAATAAATTATAATTAACATGCTTGCTTATAAGAAATGTCTATAATTTTACTTAAAATTTTAGATAATATGTTGTTCTAGAAAACTAATTTAATAAAGAATATACTTCATAACTATATGATTGTTGCTTTTATAAGTGAAAAATTGTTATAGAAGATTAAAAATAAAAATAAAAAATCGGTTTTACTAAAAACTTGATTGTTATGGCAAAATATTGTTATACAGGGCGGTTGTTCTAGAAAAGTTAAAATGTGCTATAAGTCCCTACACTCTTTGTACTTTTGTTTTTAAGAATTTAGTGACTCTACCTTTTAGATTTTAGTATTTTGTCCAATTGCTAACACTGTTATTATTTTTTGTTAATTTGAAATAAAAAAAAATGTACTCACGTTGTAACCATGTAACTAAAGAAAATGATGTTGTAATGAACTCGAATTTAACAATATTAATAATTAGCCTTACATCTTTAGATTCAAAAAGTAAAATAATTAAATTCCAAATGTATGAAAAGTACAGGCACTTGGAACAAATTTTAACCCTTATGAAATGGTGCAACTGGACTAATCATGGGAAAACCTGGGAAAATTAGTTGAGTTGTTACATTTTCTTACATGAACTTTTGTCGTTAGTTGGATAATTCCATCAAGTTCTAATTGTATGATAATGGATAATCATCTCCATCTTTTGTTATAAATTTTGATTTTTTTTTTCCCTCTCAAATGATTGATTAAAAAAAAAGAAAGGAAAAGGTTGTGATCCTTTCATAAACTACATATCTCAAGTAAAGGAACATAATGAGATTTTTTTTTAGATTATTTAAATTTAATTACAAAAATATGTGATTTAAATATAAATACATAGTTTTAATATGTTAAAAATAATAAAAGTGAGTCTATTGAACTAAACTAGATGCAATCTGTATTTAGTATGATGTAAATTTATTAGTTTGAAGGATGTTGGTAAAATTATTATGGAGGTCCTTATACTAAAAATTGAATTATATTTTGTTTTTTGTTTAAAAAATAGGTAAATTAATTTTGTACATTAGATCATAAAATAAATTGGTCCTTTTGTTAAAAATTTCATCTATTTCTACTATTAAGAACAAATATGTGAGCATAAGATACACGTGACATGTCAGGTGTCACTATCTAATTATTTCGTCAATCACGTCAATTTTTAATAGTATTGATGTAATTTTTAACAAAAAGAATCAATTTACTCTTAAATCTAACGTATAAAAACTAATTTACTCATTTTCAATAGAGAAAACTAAATATAATCTGACTTTTAATATGAAAATGTTCGTAATACTTTTATCCAATGATGTCATGCGAAGTTCTATATAGCATTTTAAAGCACTTTTGTGGTGCTTTAAATTATTGGGAAGATAATAGCTTTGGGTAGAGCAAAAGCTTCTAAATCTTTCAATGGATGCATTGTCCCACGTGCTTAAAGGATGTTTCATTGAAGAATCCCTTTCTTTCTTTTTTTTTTTTTTTCATCCTCGTCATCATAAAATCGAGAATATCCTCAATCAATTGAGTTAAGCTTCAAATTTTTTATTTTTATTAAAACACTATTTTACACCTAATATTAAATAAAGCTCAAATAATCTTAATTGAATCATAAATGATAATGATTAAGTACAAATAAAATGCACTTCAAAAATCTAAAATAATTTCAACAATCAACTAAGTTAAGTTTTAAGTTCTATATTTTATTCAAATCTAGTTAGATAATCTTAATTTCATTATGAATATCAATGGTTTTCAATGAGTTATTAACTTAATAGTAAGGTTACTATATGTAAATACCATGTGTAAGTTCTCAATTAAAATTTAATTTAAGTTTTACGATGTATGAGTCTTGTTTAATTATTATTCTAATTATCAACTTGATGATGACATTGCATGTATTTGTATCTTAAAAAATGGATGAAAGTGAAATGGTAAGTGCAAGGAAGCTAGACGCATAGAAAGAAAACTCCATGAACCAAAAATAGCTTTATTTGAAGGAAGGAGATGAATGATAGAGTAAGTGGGATGGTGAAGGACCATGTAACATGGGAAGGGTCAGACCAGAATCTAAGGCTTGGCCCAGCCATTGTGCCATTGGCTCCATCTTCCATGTTCTCTTCTCTGCCTTCCTTTTTCCCTTTTTTATTTTCTCCAAAAAGTTCGAGCTGACTACATACATTTTTATGACTAACATATATAATTTTATGGTAATCTCCAAAAGCGCATAATTGGGTATCATATCTTCTTCATTGGGCCCTCAAAGTACTAAAGCTAAGGGCATTGCCGGCCCATCTCAACCTAACACTCCAACTCAAGTGTTTCCCAATCATTATTAAATAGAAAATATCTGTAGATTAAATTTTAATTTGACTAACATCGATATTATTGTCAATATAAGAGATCATGGGTTAAAGTATGCTGAATCGTATATATTCTTTTATTTAAGTGTTGAAAAAGAAAATATCTTAAAAATTCAAATTGATTTTAATTATTTTTTTTTGTTATAAATGAGTTGAAATTTTAGAATTTGTAATTTTTTCTCCAAATTTGAGTATTGACTTTGGGCAAGCAACATAAAATTAAATTTTTTTTAAAATTATTTGGATAATGCGTTTTTAATAATTCATGAAATTGTAGTTACTCCCTAACCCATAAATAAGAAAATAATGTGTTTTAGTGTACTTGAAAATACATCCTCCTGAATTGACAACAATACTGGTACTAATCGAACTAAAACACAATCCATATCCATTTACTTATTTTTTATGTTTAGGTTATATGTTCATGAAATTTTTAAAATCATATAATTTATTTGTCATGTTTATTTAATTTAAAAAAAACATGTTCGCAAACCATTAAAAATATGTTCATAATATTAATAATTATATTATAATATGTAAAATAAAAAACAAAAAGATAAAAAATTATTAATCTAATCATAATATTCGTTATTTTATACAACTTGATAAATGAATAAAGACTATAAAAATAAACTGTTTATGAATGAATATCATATATTCACTCCAGGAAAACAGACTTTTTGCGGTGTTTTTTTTTTCCAGCGGCGCTTTTACAAGCGCCGCAAAAATGTCGCTATAGCAAACGCTAAAATTTATGGCGTTTATTTCAAAAAACGCCGCTAAAGATCATGACTTTTAGTGGAGCTTCTATAAAAAATACCGCTAAAGTCTCGATCTTTATGCGCTTTTATAAAAAACGCCGCTAGAAGTCTTGCTCTTTAGCGGCGCTTTTTAAAAACGCCGCTAAAGATCACAACTTTTAGCGTTTTTTAAAAAGCGCCGCTAAAGATTACGATTTTTAGCGGCGCTTTTCTTAAAATGCCGCTAAAGTCATGGTCTTTTAGCGCTTTTTTAAAAACGCCATTAAAAATATGACTTTTAGCGACGCTTCCTAAAAAACGCCTCTAAAGGTCCTAAAAAATAAAATAAAATTTAAAATATTATAAAACGCCACAAATCCATTCCCAAAATTAAAATGGCTATTAGATGTCAATTTCAATATACTTGTCAATACATAATACATACATAAACAAATATGCACTATTTGACCCTTCTCGATAGAATAAAAGCGGAGATCTTCTTGGCAAGAATAACAAGATGCATATCGAATGACTTCCATCCCAAGGATGCGAACCTTTTCTTCGACTTAGGAGGCTCCTCGACGATTCGGATGTCTGCTCGATATTGTCGCTTATCGACACAATATGAACCCTAGTTATTAAAGGCATGAAGCCAAATCATGAACTAAAACAGACAACTATACTTATATGTTACTAGCAGATATAATTTCATTGTAAATATGGACTAACATTTATAATAACTAAAGAGAAAACGCCTACCAAGCGCTCTAGGTGGTTCCACCTAATGGATCTGTTATTACAGATGAGAAGTTCCCTTAAAATTTTTCTCATATCAGGATTTGGATCAGCCAAGAGCTTCCCGATCACAAAAGGGTATGCACTTTCAACAACTTTGAAATCAGGATCAAGAACTTTAGCTGTCCCTTCTAGTGAACCAAGAGCTCTTACCACTAAAGCATAGTCCGGGGGAAGAGAGAAGTTAAAATCATACATGACATCACATAACCGGTTTATTATACTCTGTGATCCAAAGCAACAGAAAGAAATTACAGCGCCATGCTTTTACTTACGAAAATAGTAAAACAAAAACTATAATATGGATGGGACAAGTGACCAAAGACAGGAAAAAAAATGTCTTGTAGGAGTTGTCATGCAAACTTTGGAGATATAAACAGATATGTAGATCTTAACGAGATTGGTAAATAAATCTCACATTGTAACCCAATTGTTTGAATGCGAAATGCTATTTTGGCCTCATCTTAAGGCAAAGGCAAATGGATACTTGCTATAATTATGCAACACAACAAATTAATATGTTCCAAAGAAATGCCACAATCTTTGATGCAAATATTTCCCCAACTGTCAAGTTTCATCATTTTACTTAAGAAAGAAATCGAGAACCATTTTATTTATTAAAATAATAACAACAACAGAGGAACCTGTAGAACTACAAAATCTACAACAGAGTGGCATTTTTAAGTGCTTATTATACCTACTTGCCAGGAAACAGATCTGAATAACAAGGTAAGGAGACTACAAGCAAAAACTTGGAAGTCTTGAGATTGTTGTGTACCCTTCCCAAAAGATGTCTTCAATGCATCAGCCACAGATTGTATATCAACTCCTTTAGGAATAAATCCCAAAGAAAGAAAGTCATTTGCCAATCCCAGAGAGTCACGATTAACAAAGTGCACAAATTTGAAAGAAGCAAGAACTTATCAACACAAATACAAGCTCATGGAAATAACCATCAAATCTCAAAGATCAACATTCACAAAACACAAGATCAAGATGCAGAAAATAACAAACATGTTAAAAGTAGCAAAGATGTAAAGGGAGGATTACAAAATAATAAAACATGCTAAAGAATAAAAGATGAAAAGAGTTAAAACTTCTAACATCTACCTTAAAAATTTTTTTTCCTTTGAAGTGAATTTGTAAAGTTGAACTCCACGAATACTATAAAAGTTTAAAACAAACATACAAGCAAATGACACACAAAAGATGATGTCAGTCATGTACAAAGTTACAAGTTAACCCCTTTATTTTTCTACTTTCGAGAAGCCTAAAAATAGAATAAATCCCATATCAATTGATCACCTTAAAATTACTTAACATGAACTTTAGGGTCACACACAATTATATATACTTACTAGAGCGATCACTATAAAGAGAGCAAAGCGTTCGGCATTTCTTGCCTCCAAGATGTAATCGATTTCATCGAACATGTGTCTTACTCAGATATTTAAAAGAGACTGAAGATGTCCATAAGAATTTACAATCTCATTAATGAAAAGATGATAGTACAAATGCATGTACTTTGCAAAAACAATATGAAAATTAACAATGCAAGTTTTATTGTTTACAAAAATAGCAAGAGTCATAAAATCCAGCTGCCAAGCACATCTATTGCAAAGATCAAAACTTGATATATTATTTACAAATGCATAAATAATAACTAATGATATAAATGTACACATTATTGGAATATCTGCACACTCAAAACAAGGAGGACTCACCATTTCATTTACAAGAACTAACAAATCTTTATGGATTTTGCAAATCACTTTAATTGGCCCCAATCATATGGAATAACAATGCGTCAAGGGTCAACAAGAGTGAAATACTGTGCCTCAGACTTTACTTGACTACAAGTTCTCAAATGAAGGTGAGCTGCAAGGCGTAAGCGATGGAGCAAGTATTGGTTTACAATTCTCAAAAAGTAGTCAAAAGGGTGTTATTAGAAAGATGGAATGTTTTCAACGTAAGAAAATGATAGATAGAATAGGAAACAAAGAGCAGATATATTGTTTTCATTTCACGTAAATGGTTGTCGACCTTTATACACCGCCTATAGATGCAAATTGCAATAGGTAATTGGATTCAATGACACAAAAAAAGTAGGATTGAACAGTTAAGTTTGCTAAATTTTGTAAACTATGGTACAGAGAAACTAGAATAAACAAAACCCAATAAGCAACTTAATAAAAGAAGTTACGGAAAATGATAAAGCAAAGATAAAGTAGCTTGCCTTAACGTTGAAAGGACCCAAGTGAATTAGAGTCTCCCGAAACTGAAATAGTGTAAAAATTACAATAAGTTAGCAGTGACCGAAAAAAGAAGGCTTATTCATAGAAAGATGTGATAGTTTTAACAAATTCCAAGCTCAAATAACACAAAATTGCAACATTTAATGTTGGAACATTTTCAAATATTTATAGTTTTCCAATAACTATAAATGAATGGGTATAATTAATTAAAAGATTATATCTTTTGATTTTGAAAAGAATTATAACTATTTAAATAATATTATTTGAATAGTTATAATTAAATGAATAATAATGTTTTATTTTAAAACATTATTATTGGAAAAATACTATTGATTAAAGATGTCTCTATGAAGAGACATGAAAATTCTTATAAATAGGAATCATATTTCATTTGGAGAAACTAACAATTCTAATATTCTTTTTTTTTTCCTTTCTTCATTTTCTAATATTGTTAGATTGTTCTATAAAGTATTACTGCAGAAATCCTTTATAGAAATTAAGTTTCTTGTCATACTTTGCTCAATGTGTAGTGGGCTATTCTCGTCAGTGCAAAACGCAAATAGTCATTGGCTTCATTGTATCCTAAAGGTTAATTTGCTTGGAACTCGTTTGCACACCGAAGATAGGTGGGGGCGAATATAACCTTAAAGATAGTGATTTGATACATGCCTTGGAGCCTTGTCCTATTTCTTCTTCTATTCGAGTTTCGTTCGTGTGTTCGAGATTTTCCTCACCGGAGTTTTGTACTAACAATTTTAAGGTTATATTTCATGGTGACTTCAACAAGTCGTGAAAGTGGAACACTAAGGGAGTTGGCTTCCAATTTTGTCAAACTTGATCGGTTTGATGGTGGCAATTTTCGACGATGACAGAAAAAGATGCACTTCTTATTATCAACTTTGAAGATTGCTTATGTTTTGGATACTCCAAGACCTGACGAGACTGAAAACGAATCTGTTGCTGCAACCCGAGAAAGACAAAAATGGGATAATGCTGATTACATGTGCATGGGCCACATATTGAATGGTTTATCTGATGGTTTGTTTGACACCTACCAAAACGAGGTCACCGCTAAAGAATTATGGGACAAATTGGAGACAAGTACATGACCGAAGATGTTACAAGTAAGAAATTTCTTGTTAGTCGTTTCAATAATTATCAAATGATTGATGGTCGTTCTGTTATGGAACAATTTCGTGATATTGAAAAGATGTTGAATCAATTCAAACAATATGATATGAAAATGGATGAAATGATTGTTGTATCCTCCATAAAAGACAAACTTCCTCCATCTTGGAAAGACTTTAAAAGAAGTCTAAAACATAAGAAAGAGGAAATATCTCTTGAGGCTTTGGCAAATCATCTTCGTATTGAAGAAGAATATCGAAAGAAAGATCAGAATCTAAATTCTAAAAATGCCAAAGTGCATGTTATGGAGGAAGTACAAACTACTAAACCATTCAAGAGAAAGTTCAAACAGACTGATAGAACACCTAAGTTTAAAAAGAAACAAAAGGGCTCATGCTATCATTGTGGTAAGCCGGGACATTTCAAGAATGAATGTCGATTTTTAAAAAAAAAATAATCTTCTAAGGCTGATAATAACGACAAGTTTGTTACAATAATATCAAATTAATATGGCACAAGATGATAATACATGGTGGATGGATACCGGAGCAACCAAACACGTGTGCAAAGACAAAAGCATGTTCACAAAGTTCACACAATGTGAGAATGATAATGTCTTGTACATGGGAAATTCTTCCACCGCAGTAATCAAAGGCAAAGTGTTTGTTGAACTACAATTCACTTACGGAAAGGTTTTAACCTTAAATGATGTATATTATGTACCGAAGTTAGAAAGAAAGAATTTAAAGAATTTAGTGTCCGGAAGTACATTAAATAAGTTTGGTTTCAAACTTGTTTTGAGGCGTATAAGTTTATTACATCTAAGGGAGGAATTTTTGTAGGAAAGGGTATATGTATGAGAGTATGTTCAAACTAAATATTATAAATAAGAATAAAAATACTATTTCGCTTATATGGTTGAATCTTTTGTTTATGGCATTATAGATTAGGTCATTTGAATTATAGGAAATTAAATGACATGTATAAGTTAGATTTACTTCTATTTTTAATAATAATATTGAAAATGTAATACATGTTTGTTGACTAAAATTACAAGAAACCCTTTCCCTAAGGTTAAAAGAAAAACAAAATTGCTTGATTTGATACATAGTGATTTATGTGACATGCATAATTCTCCTACATTAGGTGGAAAGAAATATTTTGTTACTTTTATTGATGATTGTTCTAGATATTGTTATGTATATTTATTGCATTCAAAAGATGAAGCACTTGATAAATTTAAAGTTTATAAATCTGAAGTTGAACTTCAGTGTGAATCATTTATCAAGTGCTTAAGATCGGATAGAGGTGGAGAATACTATAATCTAAGTTATTTTGAATCCACTGGGATTGTCCATCAAGTTTCAGCCCCTTACACACCACAACAAAATGGTGTAGCTGAAAGGAAAAATAGAGTATTGACTGAAATGGTAAATTCAATGTTATCATATTCGGTATTGGACAAGGTTTTTGAGGAGAAGTCGTTCTAATGACTAGTCATTTATTGAATAGAGTTCCTAATAAGGAAACTAAAATAACCCTTATGAACAATGGAAGAAAAGAAACCAAACCTTAATTATTTGAAGGTTTGGGGTTGTAGAGTTATTGTCAAAGTTCCAACACCTAAACGTAAAAAATTAGGTGAAAGAGGAATTGAATGCATATTTATAGGATATGCACATAATAGCAAGGCATATAGGTTCATGGTAATTGAACCCAATGATTCAATTTCAATTAATACTATTAGCTATTTTTGATGAAAATAGATTTAATTCTATATCAAGACAATTACATCCACAACAATTGATTCATTCTTCAAATGAGAATGAGATTCCATTGGAACAAATTGATAATAATGATGAATCTTGTCAAGAATTAAGAAGAAGTAAGAGAATTAAAAAGGTCAAAGATTTTAGACCAGATTTCATGATGTTTCTTGTAGAAGGAAAAGGTGAAAGTATATGTAATAAGATACCTTATTGTTATAATACAGAATCTGATCCTATTACATTTGAAGAGGCAATGAAATCTTAAGACTCTGCTTTCTGGAAAGAAGCAATAACTGATGAGATGGATTCAATAATGGGAAATCAAACTTGGATCTTAGTTGATCTTCCATCGGGTTCCAAACCAATTGATTGTAAATGGATCTTCAAAAAGAAAATGAAGGTCGATGGGACCATTAATAACTTTAAAGCAAGGTTGGTAGCCAAAGGTTTTACACAAAAACAAGGTATTGATTACTTTGATACCTATGCTCCAGTACCAAGAATTGCTACAATTAGACTCTTAATATCACTTACCTCTATATATAATTTGGTTGTTCACCAAATGGATGTTAAAACCGCATTTTAAATGGTGAATTGGAAGAGAAGTGTATATGGAACAACCGGAAGGATTTGTTGTTCCAGGACAAGAGCATAAGGTATGTAAGCTTGTTAAATCTTTATATGGACTTAAACAAGCACCAAAACAATGGCACCAAAAGTTTGACAATATTGTTTTAGCTAATGGCTACAAAATAAATGAATCCGATAAGTGCATATATAGTAAATTTGAAAATGGAAATGGTGTCATAATTTGCTTATATGTAGATGACATGCTCATTTTTGGCACGGATTTGGAACAAATAGAAAACACAAAGAAATTCTTGTCAAACAACTTTGCTATTAAGGATATGGGTGTAGCAGATGTTATTCTTGGGATTAAAATAACCCGAGATGAAAGTACTATAGCTTTATCACAATCACATTACATTGAAAATATGCTTAAAAAGTTTGATCTTTTCAACTGTATACCAACATCTACACCTATGGATCCTCACATAAAATTAGTATCTAATGTTAGTAGGAAAATTGATCAATTGAAATATGCAAGTCTAATTGGCTGTCTTATGTACATAATGACTTGTACAAGACCAGATATTGCATATGCTGTTTGGAAATTGAGTAGGAACACAAGTAATCCAAGTAGTTTGCATTGGCAAGCATTGAATAGAGTGCTTAGGTACTTAAAGAAAACTATTAACTATGGATTGTGTTATAATGGATATCCTCTAGTTTTAGAAGGGTATTCGGATGCTAGTTGGATTACAAGTTTGGAAGATCATGCATCTACTAGTGGATGGATCTTCATTCTTAGTGGAGGAGCCATTTCTTGGGGTTCCAAGAAACAAACATGTATTACTGATTCCACCATGGCAGCAGAATTTATAGCATTAGCTGCTGCATCTAAAGATACAAAATGGTTAAGAAATTTACTTTATGATGTACCTTTATAGCCTAAGCCAATTTCACCTATTTCTATCCGTTGTGATAGTGAGGCTACTCTAGCAAAGGCATATAGCCAAGTATATAATGGAAAGTCTAGACACATTGGATTAAGACATAGTTATGTCAAACAATTAATCTCTGATGGAGTGATCACTATTAATTATGTGAGGTCAAGTGAAAATTTGGCAAGATCCTTTGACAAAAAGCCTTGCTAGAGATACAGTAAAAAGGACCTCAAAAGGGATGGGACTCAAGCCCATTAATTAGAGTCATCCATGATGGAAACTCGACTCAACGCTTGGTATAACGTCAAGTCTTGAGTTCAATGAGACAAAGTACATCATTAGTATGTGACTGTTAGCACTATAAATAAATCCATCCTAAAATTAAAGTGCTAGGTACCCGTAATGATAAGGGAAGGATGAGTAATGTACACTTAATGGACCCATAACATAAATATGTTAGAGTGTTATAATTACGGGAACACTTTTGATGAGATCTACCTATGTGAGTGGAAGTGTGGCCACTTACAGGAGCTCAAGGGCTTGGCTGACAAAGACTTATGAAAAGAGGACACGACACATGGCCATAATAGTGTCCCTAGATACTATGCATTGACCGATGTTGAAATCATTGTGTGAGATGTGTTGGTTAATCAAATGAAATAGTTGGTTCAAAGCTTAGTCTACCATGCAATTTCGATTAACTTTAACATTTTTTCACTAAGTGATGGTTCAATCGTAAGATACCTTCATTTATGCAAATTGATTTCCAAGAATATCAAAATCTAAAATATTTTGAAAATGGGGGGAGATTGTTGGAACATTTTCAAATATTTATAGTTTTCCAATAACTATAAATGAATGGGTATAATTAATTAAAAGATTATATCTTTTGATTTTTGAAAAGAGTTATAACTATTTAAATAATATTATTTGAATAGTTATAATTAAATGAATAATAATGTTTTATTTTAAAACATTATTATTCGGAAAGGTACCTATTGATTAAAGATGTCTCTATGAAAAGACATGAAAATTCCTATAAATAGGAATCAGATTTCATTTGGAGAAACTAACAATTCTAAAATTCTTTCTTTCTTTCTTCATTTTCTAATATTGTTAGATTGTTCTATAAAGTATTACTGCAGAAATCCTTTATAGAAATTGAGTTTCTTGTCATACTTTGCTCAATGTGTAATGGGCTATTCTCGTCAGTGCAAAATGCAAATAGCCATTGGCTTCATTGTATCCTTGAGGTTAATTTACTTGGAACTCGTTTGCACACCGAAGATAGGTGGGGGCGAATATAACCTTAAAGATAGTGATTTGATACACGCCTTGGAGCCTTGTCCTATTTCTTCTTCTGTTCGAGTTTCGTTCGTGTGTTCAAGATTTTCCTCACCGGAGTTTTGTACTAACAATTTTAAGGTTATATTTCATGATGACTTCAACAAGTCGTGAAAGTGAAACACTAAGGGAGTTGGCTTCAATTTTGTCAAACTTGATCTATTTGATGGTGGCAATTTTCGAGGATGGCAGAAAAAGATGCACTTCTTATTATCAACTTTGAAGATTGCTTATGTTTTGGATACTCCAAGACCGACAAGACCGAAACGAATCATTGGTCGCAACTCGAGAAAGACAAAATGGGACAATGTGATTACATGTGCATGGGCCACATATTGAATGGTTTATCTAATGGTTTGTTTGACACCTACCAAAACGAGGTCACCGCTAAAGAATTATGGGACAAATTGGAGATAAGATACATGACCGAAGATGTTACAAGTAAGAAATTTCTTGTCAGTCTTTTCAATAATTATCAAATGATTGATGGTCGTTCTGTTATGGAACAGTTTCGTGATATTGAAAAGATGCTGAATCAATTCAAACAATATGATATGAAAATGGATGAAATGATTGTTGTATCCTCCATAAAAGACAAACTTCCTCCATCTTGGAAAGACTTTAAAAGAAGTCTAAAACATAAGAAAGAGAAAATATCTCTTGAGGTTTTGGCAAATCATCTTCATATTGAAGAAGAATATCGAAAGCAAGATCAGAATCTAAATTCGAAAATGCCAAAGTGCATGTTATGGAGGAAATGGACTACTAAACCATTCAAGAGAAAGTTCAAACAAACTGATAGAGCACCTAAGTTTAAAAAGAAACAAAAGGGCTCATGCTATCATTGTGGTAAGCCGAGACATTTCAAGAATAAATGTCGATTTTTAAAGAAAAAATCATCTTCTAAGGGTGATAATAACAAAAGTTATTTGCAATGATATCTAAAATTAATATGGCACAAGATGATAATACATGGTGGATTGATACCGAGCAACCAAACACGTGTGCAAAGACAAAAGCATGTTCACAAAGTTCACACAATGTGAAAATGACAATGTCTTGTACATGGGAAATTCTTCCACCGATAATCAAAGGCAAAGGGTGCATTGAGCGCAATTCACTTCGGAAAGGTTTTAACCTTAAATGATGTATATTATGTACCGAAGTTAGAAAGAATTTAGTGTCTAGAAGTCATTAAATAAGTTTGGTTTCAAACTTGTTTTGAGGCAAATAAGTTTATTACATCTAAGGAGGAATTTTTGTAGGAAAGGGTATATGTATGAGAGTATGTTCAAACTAAATATTATCAATAAGAATACAAATACTATTTCGCTTATATGGTTGAATCTTTTGTTTATAGCATTATAGATTAGGTCATTTGAATTATAGGAAATTAAATGACATGTATAAGTTATATTTACTTCGCTTTTAATAATAATATTGAAAAATGCAATACATGTTTTTTGACTAAAATTACAAGAAACCCTTTCCCTAAGGTTAAAAGAAAAACAAAATTGCTTGATTTGATACATAGTGATTTATGTGACATGCATAATTCTTCTACATTAGGTGGAAAGAAATATTTTGTTACTTTTATTGATGATTGTTCTAGATATTGTTATGTATATTTATTGCATTCAAAAGATGAAGCACTTGATAAATTTAAAGTTTATAAATCAAGTTGAACTTGATGTGAATCATTTTCAAGTGCTTAAGATTGGATAGAGGTGGAGAATACTATAATCTAAGTTATTTTGAATCCTTTGGGATTGTCCATCAAGTTTCAGCCCTTACACACCACAACAAAATGGTGTGGTGAAAGGAAAAATAGAGTATTGATTGAAATGGTAAATTCAATGTTATCATATTGGTCTTGGACAAGGTTTTAGGAGAAGCTATTTTAACGACTTGTCATATATTGAATAGAGTTCCTAATAAGGAAACTAAAATAACCCTTATGAAAAATGGAAGAAAAGGAAACCAAACCTTAATTATTTGAAGGTTTGGGGTTGTAAACTATTGTCAAAGTTCCAACACCTAAACGTAAAAATTAGGTGAAAGAGGAATTGAATGCATATTTATAGGATATGCACATAATAGCAACGCATATAGGTTCATGGTAATTGAACCAAATGATTCAACTTCAATTAATACATTATTGAATCAAGAGATGCTATTTTGATGAAAATAGATTTAATTCTATATCAAGACAATTACTGACCACAACAATTGATTCATTCTTCAAATGAGAATGAGATTCCATTGGAACAAATTGATAATAATGATGAATCTTGTCAAGAATTAAGAAGAAGTAAGAGGATTAAAAAGATCAAAGATTTTGGACCAGATTTCATGATGTTTCTTGTAGAAGGAAAAGGTAAAAGTATATGCAATAAGATACCTTATTGTTATAATACAGAATCTGATCCTATTACATTTGAAGAGGCAATGAAATATCAAGACTTTGCTTTCTGGAAAAAAGCAATAACTGATGAGATAGATTCAATAATGGGAAATCAAACTTGGATCTTAGTTGATCTTCCACTGGGTTCCAAACCAATAGGTTGTAAATGGATCTTCGAAAAGAAAATGAAGGTCGATGGAACCATTGATAACTTTAAAGCAAGGTTGGTAGCCAAAGGTTTTACACAAAAACAAGGTATTTATTACTTTGATACCTATGCTCCAGTACCAAGAATTGCTACAATTAGACTTAATATCACTTACCTCTATATATAATTTGGTTGTTCACCAAATGGATGTTAGAACTGCATTTTTAAATGGTGAATTGGAAGAGGAAGTGTATATGGAACAACCGGAAGGATTTGTTGTTCCAACACAAGAGCATAAGGTATGTAAGCTTGTTAAATCTTTATATGGACTTAAACAAGCACCAAAACAATGGCACCAAAAGTTTGACAATATTGTTTTAGCTAATGGCTACAAAATAAATGAATCCGATAAGTGCATATATAGCAAATTTGAAAATGGAAATGGTGTCATAATTTGCTTATATGTAGATGACATGCTCATTTTTGGCATGGATTTGGAACAAATAGAAAACACAAAGAAATTCTTGTCAATCAACTTTGCTATGAAGGATATGGGTGTAGCGAGATGTTATTCTTGGGATTAAAATAACTTGAGATGAAAGCACTATAGCTTTATCACAATCACATTACATTGAAAATATGCTTAAAAAGTTTGATCTTTTCAATCAGTATACCAAACATCTACACCCATGGATCCTCAAATAAAATTAGTATCTAATGCTAGTAGGAAAATTGATCAATTGAAATATGCAAGTCTACTTGGCTGTCTTATGTACATAGTGACTTGTACAAGACCAGATATTGCATTTGCTCTTGGGAAATTGAGTAGGTACACAAGTAATCCAAGTAGTTTGCATTGGCAAGCATTGAATAGAGTACTTAGGTACTTAAAGAAAACTATTAACTATGGATTATGTTATAATAGATATCCTCCAGTTTTAGAAGGGTATTCGGATGCTAGTTGGATTACAAGTTTGGAAGATCATGCATCTACTAGTGGATGGATCTTCATTCTTGGTGGAGGAGCCATTTCTTGGGGTTCCAAGAAACAAACATGTATTACTGATTCCACCATGGCAGCAGAATTTATAGCATTAGCCGCTGCATCTAAAGAAGCAGAATGGTTAAGAAATTTGCTTTATGATGTACCTTTATGGCCTAAGCCAATTTCACCTATTTCTATCCGTTGTGATAGTAAGGCTACTCTAGCAAAGGCATATAGCCAAGTATATAATGGAAAGTCTAGACACATTGGATTAAGACATAGTTATGTCAAACAATTAATCTCTGATGGAGTGATCACTATTAATTATGTGAGGTCAAGTGAAAATTTGGTAGATCCTTTGACAAAAAGTCTTGCTAGAGATGCAGTAAAAAGGACCTCAAAAGGGATGGGACTCAAGCCCATTAATTAGAGTCATCCATGATGGAAACTCGACTCAACGCTTGGTATAACATCAAGTCTTGAGTTCAATGAGACAAAGTACATCATTAGTATGTGACTATTAGCACTATAAATAAATCCATCCTAAGATTAAAGTGCTAGGTACACGTAATGATAAGGGAAGGATGAGTAATGTACTCTTAATGGACCCATAACATAAATATGTTAGAGTGTTATAATTACGGGAACACTTTTGATGAGATCTACCTATGTGAGTGGAAGTGTGGTCGCTTCTAAGAGCTCAAAGGCTTGGCTCTGGTAGCACTCATGAAAAGAGGACACAGACACATGGCCATAATAGTGTCCCTAGATACTATGCATTGACCGATGTTGAAATCATTGTGTGATATGTGTTCGATTAATCAAATGAAATAGTTGGTTCAAAGCTTAGTCTACCATGCAATTTCGATTAACTTTAACATTTTTTTCACTAAGTGATGGTTCAATCGTAAAATACCTTCATTTATGCAAATTGATTTCAAGAATATCAAAATCTAAAATATTTTGAAAATGGGGAGATTGTTGGAACATTTTCAAATATTTATAGTTTTCAATAACTATAAATGAATGGGTATAATTAATTAAAAGATTATATCTTTTGATTTTTGAAAAGAATTATAACTATTTAAATAATATTATTTGAATAGTTATGATTAAATGAATAATAATGTTTTATTTTAAAAACATTATTATTAGGAAAAATACCTATTGACTAAAGATGTCTCTATGAAGAGACATGAAAATTCTATAAATAGGAATCGATTTCATTTGGAGAAACTAACAATTCTAATATTCTTTCTTTCTTTCTTCATTTTCTAATATTGTTAGATTGTTTTATAAAGTATTACTGCAGAAATCCTTTATAGAAATTGAGTTTATTGTCATACTTTGCTCAATGTGTAGTGGGCTATTCTCGTCAGTGCAAAACGCAAATAGCCATTGGCTTCATTGTATCCTCGAGGTTAATTTGCTTGGAACTCGTTTGCACACCGAAGATAGGTGGGGGCGAATATAACCTTAAAGATAGTGATTTGATACATGCCTTGGAGCCTTGTCTTATTTCTTCTTCTGTTTGAGTTTCGTTCGTGTGTTCGAGATTTTCCTCACCGGAGTTTTGTACTAACATTTAAAACATGTAAACTTTTAGTATAAAGCTAGCCAGACTATGCCAAGTGTCCAGTACTTTACCATGCTCCATATAGGGTGCATTTGTTTGCATCCAAGAATAATAGAAACAATTCAAATTATTCATCAAAACATGGTTAAACTTAATAATATAATAATTATTATAATACCTTGGAAGCACGCTCCTTAATGTCTCGAAAAAAATTGCCAAATGGTCAACTTCAATACATGAAATGAAATGATTGTTGCTCTATACAATGCCAAAAATGGACCAAATTGGTAGACAACAGACACACTTTTGGAGCTGTGTGTTCCAACAATATGCCCTAATTCACTTTCCGGTGATTCTTTCCTCAACTTTGCATACTCTGTGAAGGCCTCTCCCATGCACATCGACAAAACCCTTAGAAAAACTGTACAAAAAAGCTTTACTGGCATAAGCAGTTAGAAGCACCACATTCACAAGATCTGATTTATTTATTCATTAGCACTTCGAGTGCAATTTCGAGCATCAAAAGTATGTGGTAAATATCCATAAACTTACACATTTCATTACAACAAGTATGATGGGCACCAAGTATCCGGTGTCCTTCCGATTCCAATTTCCATCTGAACTTCCAGAGAAATAGAACGACGTAACATGGTTCCAACAGGTCTATCATGGTGTACTGCTGCAAGAGGTGAAGTTTAGCCAACATAAATGTAAGAATTACATTTGCATCCCACAAACGTCGCAAAGACAAACTGCAAGAACATTGCTAAATAAACGCAGTCAAAAGTCATCCTCAGAAACAAAAATGATCCAATCAAATATTAGATTGGTGGGAAGTTCCAGAAATGCCCAACTTTCACAATCCTAAAACTCACCGGTTAAAATTACTTTTCCCCATAAATGAAATACTATAACAAAGACTAACATCAAATGAATTTAAGTTCGAAGCAGATTGCAATATTGACCAAATAATGAGTGGATAAAATAAATGGTACCACTTACGAGTGGAAGTTAAAAAAGAAATGTCAGGAAACAAATGGAATGGAACACAGATTGAAAGGGAGGACGAGAAAATAGAAAAATAATAATAATAATAATAATAAGGAAAAATCAGAATAAAAGGAAACAGAGTAGAGAAATTCATTACTTTCATAAATAAGCCTTACTTCCAATTGGGTGCCACAAAGAAAAGGCAACTAACCTGGTTCAGAACATAGTAGACTTTGAAGCGACCGGGGTACTTAGCGACAAGGCTATCCAACTCTTCCGCAAAAAAGGAAAAAAATTGAATTTAACCATTTTGCTAGTCAAGAGTCACTAACCATGTCTTGTCGTACCTTCAAGGCCTTATCTTTAGCGACATTACTCACGTGTCTCTAGATTTTATTCTCGATAATAAAGGGAGAACAGATTAGAATATCAACTAAGCATGGTCAACGATAAAATGTGCTTTCTAGATTAAAAAATTCTTATCGGTATCCTTCACGCTTCTTAGATTTATTTGAAGTATTTTTGACATTTTAATGATATCATCTAAGTCCATAGAAAATGCAAACGATCGAAACATGTTCACCGCCAAAGAAAATAACTTGAAAAGCGTAAGCATTTAAAAGCTCACCCAATGTCATGTCCATTTTCTTTTACGTGAGGGTGATTGCTTCACTCGTAAGAGGTTTAGCGACCATCGACAAAGTAAATGTAATTAACCCACAACAATCTATGGCGGTATTTAGAAATAAAAGCAAAACAAAGTACATATTTATTTTTTTTAAAAACAGCTCAACCTCAAGAGACGAAACACACAAACATGATAAATAATCTCCACGAGAAAATTTTATAAACGTACGTGGTATTGAGTAAGTTAGATTTAAGAAAACCCTAAGATTTTTGGGATTTCTTCAAACGCAACAAAAGAATCTTCCATCTAAATCAAGAAAAATAACTGGGAAAAGAAAATTTCAACAAACAAACAGTAGAGAAACCGAATTGCAGATGATATGCGATGGATTCAATAAAGAAATAAAAGGATTTGAAGAGAGAAACTTACAGATTAAGAAAAGAGAGAATTAGCAACGATCTACGATAAGAAAAGCTAAACGAACTCAAGACTTGGTTGAAACTGGAGATAGGGTTAGGGTTTTTCGAAATCACTTGTTGGAATCGAGAAATTGAAGGAGGGAAATATCCTAAATGGTTTTTATTTTATTTGACCTTTACTGGGGATTTAGGGGAGGGGTGAAATGGTGTCGTTTCAATGGAAAGTTTTTGTGGCGTTTTTAGCAAAAACATCACTATAGCTTAAATTTTTATGGCGTTTTTAGGAAAAACGCCACTATTGCTCAATTTTAATTTTTTTCATTTTTATTTTTTATTTTTTTCTTTCAAAACTTTTGTACTGAGATTATATTTTTTGGAATTTTATTTTTAAAAATTTTGAATATTAAACTTTTAATTGAAATATGGACTAGAATATTAAAATTTAAAATTTTAAGTTTTAATTTTAAATTTTAAATTTTAAATTTTTTAAAAATTTATATAATTTTAAATTAACATATAAAAAATAGTATCATGTCATGTGAATTACCTTAAATTAAATTATTATTTTAAAAAAATAGTTCACCTAAATTTTAAATAACTTAAATTAAATTATTACTTTAAAAAATAAAGTTGAACTGATAGTTTTTAAGCGAAAATAGTGACTAAAACTTTTAAGTTTTTAAACATAACAAATTATATGACAATTTACATGTATTTCATTTTTTAATTTTATAAATTTTTAATTTTACTTTTTCTTTATTTTTGAATTTTTAAAAATTTCATTATTTAACAAATCTCAAGTAAACCTTAAATCCTAAACCATTTAATATATGCAAAGTTTATCTATTTATCTCTTAAATATATTAAAATTAATATTATCTCTTTTGCAATTATATAAGAAATTATTTAATATATAAATTAAAAGAGACTAATTAATCTAAACTCTAAATCATAAAACATAAACCCCTAACCCTTAACCATTAACCCTTAAACCCATTAACCTTAACTCTTAACCCATGAAACCCTAAACTTTAAACCCCAAACTATAAACCATAATCCCTAAACATTAAAATAGTAACTCATAAACCTTACAGTCTAAATTATGAATGCTAAATCATAAACCTTAAACTATAATGATAATTAATTTAATATTTTAAAATTAATATATCTCTTTTACTGTAACATCCTAAATTTTTGGTCTATGCGTTTAATGGGTGAATATGTGGAATGAGTTAATTTAAGTGTTAGGGGTCCAAATTTTAAGTTTTAAGGAGCCCAAATCTTCTAATTTAAGTTAGTTAAATTTGGCATTAGGGATTAGGGAAGTGGACAAGACAAGGCTATTTTTTGGGAATTTTATTATATTTATTCTATGTGGATAATAAGCAGATAAATGCTATTATTTAGGATTTAGTCTTTAAGGATAATAAGCGGATAAAGACTATTTTTGAGGAGATAATAGATTAAGATAAGGAAAAGGGATAGGAGCTATCATGTGTGGCGGTGTTGGTGAAAATCAATCTCGCTAAAGGGAGGAATCGGTTTTCTATATAAAGAGGGTGTGCTTAAATTTTGGAAGTCTTTTTTTATTTTCTTTTCTCATTTTCTTCCTCTAAAAAGCGAAAACCACCATTTTCTTCACCCTTTCTTCCTCTCTAAAATTTCTGGTTGGTAGAATCTTTTAACCTCTATTGTTATTTTTCTTCTAATCCTAAAAGCGAAATCACATCTCTATTATTCTATTCTCCTCCTTAATATTCATTGGTCAAATCTCTGTTAGCCATCTCTTCAATTCTTAAATCTTCTAAAAATCGAAATTCTTAGATCTCACCTCCTGAAGTTGCCGAATTTTCTTCAATAAAGTCTGCTTGTGTCGAATCTGAAGAAAACAATAGGTATGTGTCAATTTTAGTTTCCAATATTTCTCCGACTTTTCAAAGTCCCTAGCCGAATGGCTATTTAGTGACTAATCAAGGGTTTTCTTATTTTTGGCATTTCGAGATCGAAGAGGAGTCCAACGCTTAGATCTCTAAGTCAAAGATCAGTAACATTCAAGTCGTGTTATTTTCGAGATTTCAAGGTAAGGAGATTGGTTTGTTTATAAATATATGAAATTGGGTAGAACACTAACCATGGCCGAATATAGGAGAGGCCCTATTTTCACATCTTTTCGGCTTTTTGAGCAAAGTTGTAGATCGGGATAACAAGGATATCGACTAAGAATATTGGATTTCGTGATATCAGGTGTGCAATACTTTCCCACCATCTAGATCTGTTTGATTAATATATGATTATAAGTCTTATATGTTTTGATAAATGTCGAAATCTGGGCATAATAGAGGAAACCCAAAGAGGGTAAAAGCAAATCATCAGGTTAGTGAATGTTCTGATTAAACGATATAAGTATATTGATTTTATGTGATTGCATGGGTTGGGTTTGATGAAAGGAGGAAGTTATATGTTGTAGTGGTTTTCACCGTGATCATTGTAGCGGTTTTACCGTGATCTATTGTAGCGGTTTTATCGTGATCTGTTGTAGTGGCTTTTTTGTGATCATTGTAGTGGCTACTGACCATGATCGATGATGAGCAAAGACGACCGCCATCAAGGCGATATATGGTGTGGGTTGGTTGTAGAAATCCCCAATGGTGTGAATGGTGGTATGGGGGCATGTAGCGGATGGAAACCTAGGATTTGGGTTGGGCTTGCATATTATTTTATTATGCATATTAATTACGATTATTTTAGTTTTATGGGGCTAAGGCCCAAATCTAATGGTGCATGAGGGTTGCACACCGAGTCATGCGACTCAACCAATTAATTAACATTTCGGTAGCATTTAGTGCATCGGACCGAAATTTGGAGAGGAGTGCAAGGTGGCCATGCAAAAAAACATTTGGATCTACCAAAAAGACTCTAGTTATTATTTTATATTCTTATTTAATGGATTTTAAATCTCGTTGTAATAAGGCCATGGGCCACCAGTTTATATTTTGTTTTATTACGGGCTTTTATTACTTTTAGTTATTTAAATTTTTTTATTTTTAATTAAACTAAGGCATGTATTTAAATTTGGGTTTTTAATTCATAAAGGCATATTTTATTTAAAACTATAAATTATAAATTTTTTCCGAATAAAAGGTTGGACTCAAGGAAAATATTTTCCAAAAATGCGACATGTTTTATTAAATCTTCTTAGTGACATGCTAGATCCGGTCGTGGTGTTTGGGCCGGGTTTAGGGTGTTACATTTACAATTATATAAGAAATTATTTAATATATGAATTAAAAGAGACTAGTTAATCTAAACCCTAAACCCCTGTCATCTATCCCATAAACCCTAAATCATAAAACATAAACTTATAACCCTTAATCATTAACCCTTAAACCCATTAACCCTGACTATTAACTCATGAAACCCTAAACCTTAAACCGCAAACTATAAACCATAATCCCTAAACATTAAAATAGTAACTCCTAAACCTTACACCCTAAACTATATATGCTAAACCATAAACCCTAAACTATAATGATAATTAATTTAATATTTTAAAATTAATATATCTCTTTTACAATTATGTAAGAAATTATTTAATATATAAATTAAAAAACAGTCAATCATATATACCCAAAAAAACTTTAAAATTATTTGCGGCATTTTTTAAAAAGTACCGCTAATGCTCAGATCTTTAGCGGTGTTTTTACAAAAGCGCCGCTAATGCTCAGATCTTTAGTGGCATTTTTTTAGAAGCGCGACTAATGCTCAGATCTTTAGCGGCATTTTTGGGAAAAGCGCCGCTATTTCGATCTTTAGTGGCGCTTTGAAAATAAATGCCGCTATTGCTCAACTTTTAGTGGCGCTTTGAAAATAAATGTATTGCTAATGTATAATATTTGCGGCGTTTTTCATTAAAACTCACTAAAAACGCCGCTAAAAGTCTGTTTTGGTGTAATGATTCATTTTAAATTGCTTCATCATCCCTTAAAATTTTTAAATAGACTTATATAAAATTTAAAAAAAATACAAAAAAATTAAAAATAAATATATAATTTTTAGAAATTTAAAAAGTTTCTAATGGCTTAATCTCAAAGTATTACATTATCACACTTTAATAGAATCCAAATTTAGGGATCAAATTGGATAAAAATTATCAAGTTTTGAAACTAATGTGAACAAAAAATTTCAGAGGCCATAGTTGGAAAAGTTACACGTTGAGAGACTGGGCACTAAATGTTCCTTTATTCCTATTCATTTTTCCTCTCCAAATCTAGTATTTAATTAACAAACTTTAAGGACTAAACTGGGAACTCCGATAACGTTAGAGACTAAAGTAGGAAAAAAACTTTAAGGACTAAAGTGATAAAAACGGTATACTTCAAGGACTAAAGTTTGCATTAAGACTTTAATTAATTATATAATCAGAATATTTCTAATAAACGTCCAGGCCCAATGAGCCCAGCTCTTTTTTAGGCCAAAACCCAGCCCATTCGAAGTCGATTTTTTTTTCACTATTTTTCATTTATAGCGATATCTATATATTAATTTCGAGAAATTTAATTAAAAAGATTATATATAATCAGATCTCTTTTTGTTGGGAAAATTTAAGAAATCTGAAAAAGCAAAGGAGAGAAATGGCGAGCGGAGGAAAGTGTCTTTTAAAGTCACTCTTACCTCTGATCCTAAGCTCCCTTTCAAAGTGTGAGTTCTATTTTTTTGTTTTTTTGGGGGGAGGGGGGTTCGATCGCTTGATTTAATTTTCCCTAATTTTGGTTATTAATCTTGATTTTTATTTTTGATATGATTTTCGTAATTGCAGGTTTAGCGTGCCTGAAGCAGCCCCTTTTACAGCCGTCTTGAAATTCGCAGCCGAGGAATTCAAAGTCCCTCCTCAAACCAGTGCTATCATCACCAATGGTAATTCAATTCGTTCCCTCTACTCTTTTTCTTTTTTGGATTTAAGTATTGATTTTGGTGATTTTATATTTCTTTTGCATGTTTCAATTAAATCACATGCTTTTTTTTTTTGTTAAATTAGGATTTGGGAATTGGAAGATGTAAATTGGCTTAGATTAGCAAATTTGCCCTTTTTAAAAGGAAATCGGAATAATTGGTGAATTTGGCAGAATTCAATTTAGTACAATCTGATTTTTTTAGGCAACTATGATGAAAAAATATACGTGATCAAAATAATTGTTTTTTTAATATTTTGATAGAATTGGCAGATATTATATGCTTTTGTTAAGTGCAATCTCTTTATTTATTTTCTGTTATGTTATTTCAAGTTTTTTTTTAACATTTGGGCCATTTTTTTCTTTGCTATATTATCTTGTTCCCCTACTTTATATTCATCTGTATTCACTTATTTGTGGCTGCAAACATTGTGTTAATTTCATGAGAAATTGTCAACTATGGTTAAAGGCTATTCATTGTTTTTCAATCTGCAACGTTTTTTCTCCCTACCTGCGGCTAAATGGGTCATAAGTCAATTAGAGTTGCTCGGTCTTATTGATTAGTAATGACATGAGAGACTTGTACAGAGGAGCACATTACGGTGCTGTGCTCTATCTGTTCTATACATATATGGTTGTCGTTTAGTTAGATTAGCTAAAATATCAAGCAGGCCAAGACAATGAAAAGACACTGTATACTCTTTAGCAAACAATTAAAAATGGCCTAATCAAGTTCATCATATTTGAAAGGATTCATTATCTTCTGCTTGAAATTTGGTTCTGTTTGCTAATAAAGGATAGTTGGAACCAATTGTTGATAAATGAAAACTTTGCCATGGTTAATTCTTCATACGCAGCTTTGGCTCCATTTTTATCATTTACTTTTCAATAATCCTATTTGCAACTATGTTGTTTTAAATATAAATGTGTGTATAGTTGTGATCAGATGGGCATGTCAACTCTACGATGTTAGGTATCTTAATAAGTTCATCCTAAATTATATGTTAGTTTCCACTTCATTTTATATTGAATTATATTATGTTTTTTTCTGAAAACAGATGGCGTGGGAATCAATCCTCAGCAAAGTGCAGGTATGCTGACACTTAATTGTTGTTGACTAATTTTAGGGTTGTAGAGCTTCATTTTATTTGCTCTTCTTTATCAAGTCTCCTGAAATTTTACCATTTTCTTTAAACTTTGCACTTGAAATAAGCATCGATATTTTCATTTTTGAGAATCCGGCATGTAAGATTAGTTTAGGATGTCATTTAAGCAGACAGGCATTCCTGTGTAAGTTTCACTTTCGTTGAATACTTTCAGAAGAACTTAATGATGTGAATTGCAGCTATGTTAAGTCTACTCTACCTCTCTTCCGATGCTTGGTGTCTGTGTTGAATGTTCATCCTATTATGACTTATGTAAATAGAATCTCCGTCTAAGCCGGAAAATAAAATAGCTATTATGCGGTTACAACAATGAAAAGATTTTGCAGTTTTAGTTTATGATGTATGTTTACCTATAATACTCGATTGGATTTGGCAGGAAATGTGTTCCTCAAACATGGATCGGAACTTCGCCTGATTCCACGTGACAGGGTGGGAGCCTTTTGAAATTACAAAAACTTCATTTGTTATCTCTGACTGGTTATGACTTTGTTTGGTTATGGAGCCTTTGTTTTGGTATGTATGTTTAAACTTTTACTCGAGTGTAGAACATTACGGATAGCAACTTCTTTTTTCCCTAAAGAAAATATATAAGAGCAATATAAAATAAAGACCCGGAATTTTGTTGGATGCATCTTAATGTTTGGTTTCATTTCATCTTGATGTTTTTTATTGGTAACATTTTATTTTATTACTTGATGTTTGAGCAATATAATTTTCCTTTAATCATGTGTTTAGTGTTCTATTTTTATTTTACGATACATTAAATGAATAGATGGAAATTTTCAGAAGTCCTAAGAATTCTAAGAAAATTTCTACATTGAAAAACTGTAAAATTGTAATAAAAGAAAATTTTTGACATTTTAAAGGGATAATTTCATATTTGCCCTTTTACTTTATCAAAACTTTTAATGTGGCACTTAAAAGTTTTTAAATGTTTAATATGCCTTTTATTACTTGTTCCGTCTTCCAAAAATGTACTTGGGTTTAACGGTGTTAAAGTATAACTTGTCAATGCATTTGGACCACTATAATACTACCACGTGATACTCTCCTACAAAAAAAAAAAAAATTCCAAAAAACTTAAAATATCCAAGTTTTATTTGAAATTACTTAAATTATAAAAATGCAAAAGTTCTAAAATTTCAGGAAATTATAATTTTTTTAAATATAGGTTTCTTTATAATTTCATTTTTTTATTTATATAAAAAATTATAATTTTTAGGATTTTATAATTCTAAAATTTCAAAATATATAAAATTAATTGTTCTTTTCTAAAATTATAAAATGTTTTATATAGATTAAAAATTCAAATTATTTAAAACCAAAAGTATTAAAATATTATTTTATATAACTTCAAAATATGAAAATATTATTTTGTATATAAAATTACAATTTCTTCTAAAAGTAAAAAAAATTATAAACTAATAATTAAATTTTTGTTCTAAAATTTTAGTTTTCTTGAAAAAATATGAAAGCCATGTTTTTTTCCAAAAATTACAGAGATTATTGGAATATTGAAAAAATAAAATTATATTTACTACAATAAAATATTTTTTATATTTTTTGTATTTTTAAATAATAAAATATTTATTATGTTTATGTTAGTGGCTTTTAATATAAATACTTTTTAATATATTTATAATATGTTAGAAAATTTTTATTTTAATGTTTTTAGTGCATTTAGTGCATCATATATTTTAAAAAATATTTTAAATAAAAACTAATTTAAAAAATCAAATATGGGTGGTCCAGATCAGACTCGGGTTTACCTCTTTTAAATTGAGTTTGACTTGAACAAAAAATAAAGTTATTTTTTGAAATGGATCGAGCTCAAACTTAAAAAAATTATCTGGATACTTTACATACTTTGCTCGAATTTAGAGGTGTGCATGGGTCGAGTGGCCCCACCAAAACTGCCGAAATTTGAAAGGGTTTGGGTAAAAATATAGGCGAAAAATAGGCTCGGGTAAAAAATGAGTCCGTTTAGAAAGCAGGCCCGGCCTCGGGTATGATTTTTTGGCCCGGGCCCGAAATATTTTTATTTGTTATATTTTAATTGTATTTGATTTATTTTTAAATGTATTTTTATTTGTCTTTGATTTATTATATTTTTAAATGTATTTGATTTATTATATTTTTTATTTATTTTTTGTTTTAAAATTTATTTTTATTTTTTAAAATGTATTGAATTTATTATATTTTATTTTTTAATAAAATAAAAAAATTTTATACTAGTTAGGCCGGGCTCGGGCCTACCAATTTTAAAGTGGGCCGGGCCTAGACAAATTTTCAAGCCCATATTTAGGGCCGGGCTCGAGCCTATCAATTGGGCCAAAAAAATTTGAGCCCGGCCTAACCCATGCACACCTCTATTCGAATCTAACCCGACTCATAAATACCTCTAATCCAATTTAACCGATTGCTCAATTATTATTTTTTTCTTAATTCAAGCCTTTGATAGTTTTGGAGATAACTATTTAAATATGTATATGTATATAATATATATCTGCATTCAAAATATTTAATGTAATGCTATTAAATAAAAACAAGCTTTATTTTATTTCTCACTTTTGGGAAATTGAAACGAGAAAGAAAAGTATCCCAAATATCAATGATGCACAGACAATATTTTATATGGGCAGTGTAAGAAGTTTTCAATTTTTTAATTTGTGATGACATTGGAAGATTTTATATATATAATATAATATTGTAAGAGCTTATTGAACCCATACTAACCTATTTTCCTTTTTTTTTTTTTTGGTTTCACTAAACTATATTTTATTAACTGACATCAAAATCATGAGATAATGAGTATCAAACCAGAGTCAAAGAACACAAAAAATAAAATAAAATTCTAGAAATATACATGTGGACAAACAACAGCTAATGTACATTAAACCCATAAAATAGCCCATTTTGGTTTGAGAGTTGTTAGTGTTTAGAGAATTTTATTTTTGGTTGAGCCCTAAATTTAATTAGAATTTAACGTGATTATCGGATATTGAAAGGTTTTAGACGAAAAGGAAAAGGGATACGATGTCATTTAGTTCTCAAACTTGACAATATTTCTCAACTTGGTTATGTTTCACATTAGTCTCTGAATTTTACAGTTCTTCTTAATTTTGGTCTTCGTGGTGATTTGGCACTTTGAGATCGGACCACGTCATCACCTAAATTATTTAAAAAGAATTATAATTTTTTAGGTTATGACATAAACCAAAATCAGAAAAAGTTATAAGGTAAACTATAATAGAGGTCACCCAACTTTTTTTTTTTTTTTTTTATCATCCAATTATGAAAAGTTATAAAATAGGTCGTCCAACTATTCATTTTTTTATTTGGTCACTAACTAGCTAACGTAAAAGTGAAAACATTCAAAAATCTAAAATAGTTGAGTGACAAAAAAAATTTATTAATAATTAAGTGACTATTAATATAATTTATTCAAAAATTGAAGGACTAAGTTTAAAAAATGGTTAAGTTACTGCTTTATCTGAAAAGGAGGAGGGAGAGGTGTTTGTTAAACTAGGTTGTTCCACTATGGCTGCCCTTGAATCATCCATTTAAACAAAACTGTAAGAAAAAGAGATTCATGTTTCAGTTTCAGACTTTGTTTTCAGAACCAAATTCTGTCAGGATTCTCTTCAAATTTGAAATAAAACTGAAAGAGGACAAGACACCAAGGCATGATGTCCCACTGCTGGTTCCACTACCATGAAAACGAACCTACTATTCCAATTTGCATGCAAATATGTTTGGGTTTTGGCTTTTAGTAAGTGCAATGGAATCAAGACATTGATATTGTAAGAAAAAAAAAAAAAAAGAGTAAATTCCCCATTAGGGAGAATGGAAGTTATGGGCGCCTAAATTGTCCTACCTGTTGAGTTATTCTATGATGGTACTACTTCACATTTTATATTTTACTATAACTCTGTTAGTTTCTTCGATTGTTGCAATTTTTTTGTCTTCTCTTATTTGGGTTCCAACAAGAATTTAGAAACTTTATGTTTCATTGATTTGGGTTTCTAAATCATCTACAAGCTGATGGATTAGTTGGCTAATTTGTTACATTAGCTTCTTTTATTTTCCAAAAAAATTTATGTCGATTGAGTCTTGGCATGAACATTGTTAATGTAGGAGGACGTGTACTTGAGTGTGTTGAACTGCATTCTCCTTCTATTTATGGGTTGGGGAGGAGTTATGGGTAGTTCTAAGTATTGTGTCGAAAAGAACATATATGAACAGAACCTATAATTAGGAGTGTTCAAACTTTGGTTAAAATTGAATTAACCGGCCGAATCGATCTAATTTAGTTAATCAGTATTGTTAACCGATTTTTAGCTCGGTTGGAGGTTGGTTAAAAGTTTTTTGGAATTCCGATTAACGGCTAATTTGGTTCAAAATCAGGTAATTAACCAAACTTAATAAATAAAATTATATTTTATATGTATTAGGCTATTACTAATTTAGTTAATTCGGTCAAATTAACATTATCAATTTTTTTTGATATGGTTTATACTTGTTTTAACAAAAACCAAACATAGAAATTTTAGTTAATTCGGTT
The DNA here is from genome assembly GCA_025506655.1 of Gossypium rotundifolium. Lineage (NCBI taxonomy): Eukaryota > Viridiplantae > Streptophyta > Magnoliopsida > Malvales > Malvaceae > Gossypium > Gossypium rotundifolium. The sequence continues at coordinate 193,593,206 of CP106727.1, forward strand.
AACCGACTGAATTAACCAAAATATTTTGATTTGGTTATTTGTTTTTGAAAAAAATTCAATTCGGTTAACGGTTCAATGATTAAAAGTTTAATTAATACTAGTTTGATTCAGTTAACTGTTTGAACACCTCTACTTATATTGAGATTATTCAAAAATAAATAAATCTTTTCCTCATCTAACATTATTTAAAGATAACTTTTTTACAATTCATGATTCTAGTTTCATAGTTAAGCATTCATATTGTTTTATTGATATTTCTAGCCAGTGTTTGTTGTTCCTTTGTACCGGAAACTCTTGACCTCTTATTTTCATTCTATTATGATTTTTTATGTAAATCAAATTTTTATTTCGACCCAAAAAGTTAAAATTTGCTATTAATCTACGTAGGTTATAATGTGAATTTTGTCTGTAATTTTCGAGATGAAGGAACCTTACCTGGATGAAGGAGGAACTGGAAAAGGTCATTGACCAAACTGATTGCAAACCAGGGGGAAGGGGAAGGGGAAGGGAAAGAGGAGTCATTTTCTAGAAAATGTCTTAACGAATTCAAAAGGGTAAGACATTTTCCTAAAAAAAGACTCTCATTTTCCCGTGTTTTGTAAAATATTTTCCCATGAAAAATCAATTACAGCGAACCAAACAGCAGAAAAGCATGAAAAGCTTTTACGGAAAACCCTAGCGATCATGCAGATGCCCCGTCAGCCCGCTCCCAAGCCGCACGTCTCTGAACAGTGCCGTGTTTGGCGCCTCCACGTCGCTGCCACCTACAACAGAAAAGGAAAAACAGCAGTAACCGAACGAGAGTTTTAGTCTTTAGGGGGGTTTAGGGAAAAGGCTATATAAGGCCGAGATAAAAATCTGTTGGGGGGATTTTAGGGTTTCGGTTTAGAGAAACAAAGAGAAAAAAGCTCTTGTAACACAAAAGTTCCGAGAGAAATACAAGGAAAAAACAAAGGTTTTTTCCCTTTCGATTCTCGATTTGATTTTTGTTTTTATTTTATTTTATTTTTTCCTTTCTAATCGGTTTTAAGTTTTCCTTTTTAAAAATAACATATAAGAGTTTAAAAAAAAAAAAAAGCTTACCATTTTTCAGATTCCTACCATCGTGTGGTGTGGTGGCATGACAACGGCGTTAAGGCTGGTCCGTGACCATCTCCGTACGGGTCGGTAAGAGAGAGAGAGAGAGCTTTTGAAGAGAAAATTTTAGTTTTTTTTGGTGAAATGAGGGAAATGGTTTTTTTAGAAAATATGGTTTTATAGAGGATAAAAGCTGGCATTTTAGGCTTTGGGTCGAGGCCAAAACGACGTCGTTTTGGTCCTCGACCATGACCGACCCGCGCCTGTGGGAGGATCCGAGTTTTCTATTGGAGGGGCTAATTGCGCGCTTAGCCCTCCGCTTTTACCGGTTTTAAAATTAGGTTTTATTATTTGCGATTTGACCCCAAAATTCCTTTTGAAGTTCAATTGGGTCCCTATTTGAGTCTTTGCGTTTTGCTCGATGGGGTTTATTGCTCTTTCAGCCCCCTAAGTTGCGCGCGCTTTATAAATTACTCCCTTATCATCATTTGTTTTTAAAATTAGCCCCAAATATTCGGTTTTTACCCAATTTAGTCCTTTTTTTGTTATTTGGTTATTTTATTATTAAATTAATTTTTTTATCAAGATATATATATATACATATATCATTGTTTTACTTTAATTGTTTTTTACTTTTATATTACGATTCTATCCATTAAAACATTGTTATCAAATTTTTTTACTATTTTATTAATAACTATTATTTTCTTATTTTCTTTCTATTGTTATTATTATTATAACTATTATTATTGTATATATATATTCTTGTTTGTTTTAATTCTTTTAATTTTATATTATTATTAATGTTATCAAGATGTATTATATCATTATTATTATTATTATGTTTATCGTTATTTTCAATATGTTTACTATTATTTTATTATCATATTAATTATGTGCATATATAGGTCTCTATCATTTTTATTTTTGTTATTATGGTTATCATTTTATGTTTCTTTATCAATATTAATATTACTATTTTCATTATTTCATTAGCTCTATTATTTTTATTTATTACCTTTTTTTGTAATTTACTATTTATATTCATATGTTTTTGTTCTTATCATCCCATGTCAACCAATGATTTTGAATTACATCCTAACGTTTTTTTATTTTTTTTTTCCCTTTTCCAAAATGCATAAAAAATGGGCTTTTACGAAGGTAATATTTTGTATTTAGAAGTCCGAGAAATCGTGCCCAATCGTGCTGGGTTTCGATTTTTCGTTCATCTAGATCACTAAATATCCTTTAAAAGGTTTTGATCATGTTTCATGAAGGTAATTTTGTGTGTTTGGAAGTTCAGGAAATCGTGCCCAATCGTGCTGGGCTTCGATTTTTTGTTCATCTAGATCACTAAATGTCCTTTAAAGATTTCGATTGTTTTGAAAAGAGGCAATGATTCGTGTTTGGGGGTTCAAGAAGTTCGTACCCAATCGTGCTGGGTTTCGATTTTCTGTTCATCTAAACAACGAGATATCCTTCACCAATTTTGTTTTCCAGTATTTCTTAAATAAGGGCAATATTTCATTATTGAAATCCAAGGAATCGTACCCAATCGTCTTTGGGTTTCGGTTTTAGTTTAGCCAAATAGTGAAATACCCTTTTCAAATTGCACTACATGAATTTTGGAAATCGTAAATGATCTTGGTATCGAGAGTTTGAAGCATCGTGTCTATCGTCTTGGACATGATACTTGACTTTTTCGGGACAAGAGTTTCGATTTCAATACGAAGTCATCCAAACATTTTTTCATACTTTAAAATATTTTTTTATTTTCGATATTAAGGACATTAATCAATCAACACGGTACCAATTTTGGGCGTTATGAGGTGCTAATCCTTCCTCATGTGAATCGAACTCGAGCCCATTTTCTTAAAATTAGAGATCAAAATATTTTATAAGTGGCCCAATCACACTTCAAAAAGATTGGTGGCGACTCGCTTTTTTCTTTTCAAAGTCGGCCCGCTTTTCCAACAAAAAATGGTTTGACGACTTGGCGACTCCATCGGGGACCGTTAAGAGAGTCAAGCCGTAAAATTGGTTGATTAGTGTCCTTTTATCGAGAAAAATTTTTCGTTGTTCGCATTGCATGAGTCGTGTCACGTCATATGTCCGCTTTGGTTTGTGAGACATGGAATATTTTGGCATTCATATTGCATGACCGTGTGGTCACACCTTAAGTGGGCGCGAAACTATGCCTTCGTGAGGTTTTCACCTCGCATGGGCTGGGGACCGCTTAGGGATACATCCGTACTTATGGTTCCGTGAGGTTTTCACCTCCGCATGGCCATAGGGAAATGTATTCCCCGAACAGAACTCGATCTATATGAGCCTATAATGGGTGAGGATTGAGGAATCTTTGGTTCGGTACCCTTTCTTTCTCTAGAATCGAACCACATATAGTGAACCTTAGGAGCCCACCCTAGGTAGAGCCATGCTAAACCTTAGTAGCTACCGATGTAATGGTTAGACATTTTTGTTTACTTGCTTTGGTTACTTTTATGTGGTACTAACTTGTTTCATTTTTGATCATATTTGCATGTCATTTCATACTTAAAAGGCGTCGATTCCTGTTTTAATTACTAAGTTAGAATACTTGTTATGGGGGACGGATTCCTTGATAAAGTAGAGGATAATGCGGCCGTGCGTATATGGTCGAGAAGACATGACTTGAGAAGGGGATAGCCTAATGAAGGCTACACATCAGAATTATTGGACTTCACTCGTATTAGCGTGACACAAAATGAGCTACAAGAACTAAGAGATATATGGGCTGGTTGGGATGAAATAACTAGGCAACTATTCTACAGTAATTATGGTGATCTACCTTACTTACTCGACATCAGAGTGGACAAACACTTGTTTCGGGCTATGACTCAATATTGGAATCCCGCTTATAGCTGTTTTACGTTTGGGGAAGTAGACTTGGTACCTACCGTGGAGGAATATCTGACTTTGCTTGCGCAATCAAAGGGCTCAGTCGACAAAATTTACTTGAGTACGCTTAATGCACCTTCTTTTGTAAAGAAGTCGATGAGCATCACGGGATGAGCGAACAATGGGTCATGGCACGAATTCAGCAGAAGGGTGAGGGGAAATGCATCCCTTGGGTAAGCTTGAGGACTGATGACGGACACCCGATATGAAGAGGAAAGTCGACATTTTTGCCTTAGGTATCTATGGTTTGGTGATTTTTCCCAAGGCTTTGAGGCATGTAGACGAGGCAGTTATTGATTTGTTCGACCGTCTTGACAAAGGGGTTACGCCGGTACCCGCAATTCTCGCCGAAACATTTAGATCTTTGAGCTCGTGTCGAAGAGCCGGTGAGGGAAGATTCATGGGATGCGCACAGCTGTTGCTGGGGTGGTTCCATAGTCATTTCTGGAAGGTAGATAGAAATCCTTGTCGGGTCTTTTTTGCGAATTTTTCCCCATTAAAGGAGTTGGCCGCCGCGCCTAGGAGGGATGACATATCAGAAGAGAACTGGATCGCGCTTCTTCAGAATCTTCAGGGGAAAGATGTAGAATGGAAAGCTCCTTGGTTTGCTCCCGATGAAATCCTCTACCGGTGTGGGAGTTATGATTGGGTTCCTCTGTTAGGGATCTGGGGAGCTGTTGGGTATGCTCCTTTGCTCGTGCTAAGGCAATACCAATCGAGACAGTTCATACCGGTAACGCATGGGTTAGCTCAGTTCGAATTCTCGTATAGTGGGAATAATTATAAGAAAAGAGTTCGAGAAGTTTCTGATGCGTGGAAGCAGGTTCACCGAATGAAAAGAGTTGCTATAAATCCAATGGTGACCCTTGAATATGGCACATGGCGGGGCAGGAGAGTGAACAACAATATCCCCATGCCGACACAGGATGCTGCTCGATCGATAGAAGAATACGCAAGTAGTCCTTCCGAGTTGGAGATCATAAAGCAGGACTTTGAAAGTAAAAATTGAGTTAGGGAAAAGGATAGAACAACCGGAGGGGAGAAAATGGACGATGTTAGATATTGATATCCGTAAATCGAGGTCGAGAAGTCGAGGAAAGGAAAACCAAGGTCAAGAAGATTTGGATAGCTTGAAAACCGACTACAAGAAGTTGCATCTATCGATGAGGATCACTGGAAATTTGGTAAGACCTCGGAACAATGGCGTCAAGAACTTGTGGAGGAGAAGACCAAGGTTGACCCGTGGAAGAAGAGATTTCGGGGTTCAAGCACAAAAGGATGCCCCGAAAAGACGGTGAGGGGAGAGCCAAAGCGAAAATAAGATGCTAAGGGCTCGAGTAGCGAATTGGAGAAGGCATTGAGTCAAAGTCACAACTCTACTGGCGAAGTTGGAATCAAGCCTGAGCAGATTGAAGAATTGAAGGAAAGGTGGTGCAACTCGAAACAATCTTTGTAAACAGTGAGCTCGGATCCAAGCTGTTAGAGGTAGATAACCAGCGAGGGAAAGAACAACTTCAACAATCTCAGAATCAGGTCAGAGAAAGAGACTACCTTATGGGCGAAGCTGTGGTTCAGATACGAGAAGTGGCCGATCATCTACGAACCCTAGGAGTTCGGTGATCGTTAAGTATATTTTATGAGTCAAAGTCGGATCGTGGTCGAGAGCTAGCCTCTTCTTGAGAAAGTCAAAACTTTGGGCATAAGGGCTAGGTCGTATATGTGACTGCTTTTATGTAAAGGATTTTGTCTTTTCAATGAGTATTTTAAAAGAAATTGAATCAGAATCGACTCTTTTATTTTTGCATTCATTCATTTGCATTACATTTCATGCATTGGCACTGCATCACTACATTTGCATTAAATATTATAAGACAACCCTATTAACTAAAGGTCATACTATAGTTATCCCGGAACAGATTATCACACTCGGAAAAAGACGAGGGCAATGGATCAAAGGATAGAAAAGTTAGAACAGATGCAAAAGGAGATGCAAGACCAGCTGCAGCTCGGATGCAAGAACGATTAGCCAAGATCCAGCAGGATATGAGGAGCAAATGCTGGAATCCCAAAGAAGCATGATGAGCCAACTAACACAGTTGTTGACTGGGGGGCCTGGAAATGGAAAAAGGCCTATGGTCGATACTGGAGAGGATAATGAAGATTTCATTTGCCCTCCGGGCCTGGCCCCGACAAGTTCTCAGGTGCAACCGCCAAGAGTGTCGGTCAATATCAAGCCTCAGCACCAATCCGGTGCTCCGGCACTGGTAAACTTCCCCGCGGGCTCGAGCTCCAACCCCGAGGTCAATCTGGTAAAACCAATGGTCCCAGACTTCGATGAAGCGGCAGAAGGGGAGAAAGTAAAAGCAGAACTCCCAAAGGAGTTCGAGGATCGATGCAAGTGGTGGAAGAAGTTTCGAGCATTGGAAAGTCTGATCACCAATGCGAAGTGGATGCTAAGAAAGTGAGTCCGGTCCCGATTTAGTACTTCCTCCAAAGTTCAAGATGCGAGTTGAAAAGTACAATGGGACTAGCATCACGAGGCCCATATTACGATGTTCAGCCGGAGGATGACGGGATATGTCAACAATGATCGCTTGTTGATTCATTGCTTTCAGGATAATCTGGTTGGGGCTGCGGCAAAGTGGTACAACCAGTTGAGTTGTACCCAAATCAAATCGTGGAGAGATTTGGCGCAGGCTTTCATTAAGCATTACGGCCATGTGACCGACATAGCACCAGACAGGATCACATTGCAAAACATGGAGAAAAAGCCAAGTGAAAGCTTCAGAAAGTACGCCCAAAGATGGAGGGAGGTCGCCACGTTGCAGTCCAAACCACCACTGCTAGAGAAGGAAATGACCATGCTCTTCATCAATACCCTGAAGGCACCGTTCATTAACCACATGTTGGGAAGCACGACTAAGAGTTTAGCGGACATGGTGATGTCGAGTGAGATGATAGAGAACATAATCGGTGTGGGAAGATAGAGGTAGGAGAAAGCACAAGAAGAGCAGCCAAGAAAAGGGAAGTGAAGTGGGAATATAAGCTCGGGTTATCCTAAACCCGTTACATTATCACCCAACCGAAAGTCATGGTGTGGGCCAACAGTTCGACCAAGACAAGAGCCCAACACGAGACAAAGGGTGAGAGATTTCAATTCACTCCTATCTGGGTGATGTATAAGGAGTTATACAAGACTTTATTCGATGCGCATGTCGTGTCCCCATTTTACTTGAAGCCATTGCAACCTCCATATCCTAAGTGGTGCGACACAAACGCCGGTGTGAGTACCATGCGGATGTAATAGGTCTTCGATGAGAAGCGCACTTCATTCAAGAGACTAGTCGAGCGACTTATCAAGGCGGGGTCGAGACTTCAAAGACCCACTGGTGGAGGAAATCCGTTACCAGTCATGCCGATAATGGGTAAACGTGATAGTTGAAAACAGGGGAGGAGGTTCAAACAGAGATTCCGAGGTCGAACCCGCTGAGAATGGTTTGGAAAGAAATGCGAGAAGGTTGGACTAGTTCGCAAGAGAATGTAGAGAGTCTTGAGATACAAGGAACTACCGTGAGTTCTATGACAAGGAAGGTCATGAAATCCAAAGAATGTATCAATTTGAGCCCTAGTACAAGGGCTAATGGATAATAAAGAGCTAGAGTTCTTTGACTTGGTGGAAAGAGAGGATGTTTGTTCCACAGAGGAAGGGTCAGCAGAAAGGATCCTTAAAGTCAATCACCCACGTGTGATTATCACGCGCCGTGGGTCGACGGGGTGAAGGTGGCACCGAGGGTCATAATCGGAAAACCTATAATTTACGTACCTAAGAATGCAATCAAGATCGTAATTGTAAACCCGAGACTTTTCCTTATAAAGATGACAAGAGGTACCTTGGAATTACGATTGTACTATGACGATTTTAGGAAAGGGAATTGCCAAAGATACCCGACCCAGAAGCTGAGTCCTCTATGACGAGAAAGGGGACGAGAAGACAGGACCACTGGTTAATAAACCAGTAACTGAAGATGAGGCGGCGAGTTCTTGAAGTTCCTGAAGCACAGTGAGTACAGTGTGGTGGAACAGTTACACAAACAACCAGACGCACATCGGTATTGACCTTATTGCTAAACTCAGAAGGACACCGTAGTGCGTTAATGAAAGCATTGAACCAGATTTATGTTGCTGATGATATTTCAGTAAATAAGTTGGACCGTCTTGTAAATAACATGAGCGCAGATAATTTTATCTCGCTCGGTGATGATGAAATACCGCGTAAGGCGGGATCTACCAAGGCATTGCACATCACTACCCGATGCAAAGGGTATACACCGCTGGGGTATTAATCGACAATGGCTCTAAGATCGAATGTTTTACCCTTGTCTACACCGGACAAAGTTATCAGAGACTCTCACATGAAAACGTGCCAAAATATAGTGAGAGCATTCGATGGCACCGAGAGAGAGGTAATGGGGAGGATTGAGATACCCCTCCTAATTGGGCCAAATACGTACGAGGTAGATTTCCTTGTGATGAGCATCAAGCCCTCTTATAATTGCTTGTTGGGGAGGCCGTGGATCCACTCAGCGGGAGCTGTACCATCGTCATTACACCAGAAGCTGAAATTAGTAACAGAGGGCCGGTTGATAACTATAAATGCAGAGGAAGATATCATCGCGTCTGTTACTAGTGATGCACCATACATAGAGAACGATGCGGAGGCCATAGAGTGCTCCTTCAGGTCGTTAGAATTTGTAAACGCGACTTTTATAAATGAGGGAAGCAAGATCCCGGTGCCCAAACTCTCTGAAGCAACGAAGATGGGCCTACAGTTGACAATGGGGAAAGGAGCAATGCAGGAGGGACTTGGAAAATATCTCCAAGGTCGGTCAGTGCCAAGGTTGGTTGAAAGCGAGGATCGCTTTGGTCTAGGTATAGACCGGATACGAACGAGAAGAAAGAAGGAGCTAGAGAGAAGCGTGAAAGACGAAGGGCACGATTGAGCGGTCTTTGAGATTGAGTGGGGTTCAATGACCTTTCCCCATATATAATTCATTCGTGTCGAGGGATTATTCATTCAGACGGAGGTCATGAATGAGGAACAACCAAGACATGATGCGAAGATTGAACATCAACGCCGTGTCTGAAGAAAGTTCGAGAAGAAGAAACTTGGCGGGTATTCGCCCTTACAAGCCTGGAAGTGTTCTGGACAACTGGACTGCGGAAGAAATTCCTGTAGTTTTTAGGAATAACACAGAGTAATGTTCAAAACACACTTATTGTTTCAAGCCTAGGAACAATAAGAATTTTTTGTGAAATAGGCATGTTCACGCATCATTATTTTTAATAAGAAGTGCATTTTTCTTTCCATTTCGTGCAATAATTCTTCTACTTTTGTTTTACTCCACTCATAATCATAACGCATAAATAAGTCGTCCTTAAATCCATTTTCATTGAATATTCTTTTATACCTACCATAGGTCCCCAGATATCGACGTCATGAGTGACATCGCTATGAACTCGTAATTCCTTATGAGCAAGACACGTGCCCGGAGGATCTCGGGACTTTGCGGATGACGAAGATTATGATTTATCTCCGGATTTGTTAAGGATGGTAGAGCGGGAGGAGAAGCCGATTCTACCTCACGAAGAGACAATTGAAAGTGTACTTCAGAGGATGGGAAAGAAGTGAAAATCAGACCTGATAACCCATGAAACAAGGCGGGACCTCATTAGACTTCGCTAGAGTTCAAAGATGTCTTTGCGTGGTCATATCAAGACATGCCGGGGTTGAGTCTTGATATTGCGGTACATCGTATCCCCATAAAAAGAGAATGCAAGCCACCCAACGAAGCTTCAAGAATGAGACCCGATGTCACAAAGAAAGATAAGGGAAGAAATCAAGAAGCAATTTGATGTTGGGTTCTTACGAGTAGTAAATTACTCGGAATGGGTAGCCAACGTGGTTCCGTCCCCAAAAGGATGGAAAGGTCCGGATGTGTGTCGATTCTGAGGACCTAAATAAGGCCACCGAAAGACAACTTCCGCTACCTCACATTGACACTTTGGTGGATAACACGGCGGGATTTTCATTTTCTCCTTCATGGGCGGTTTCTCGGGATACAATCGGATAAAGATGCATCCTGAAGACATGGTGAAGACTACCTTCATAACCTTATGGGGAACCTTTTGTTACCAAGTGATGCCATTTGGGTTAAAGAATGCGGGAGCAACATACCAAAGGGCTATGGTAACCTTGTTCCACGACATGATGCATAAGGAGATCGAGGTCTACGTCGACGACATGATCGCAAAGTCTCGAACGGAAGGGAGCATGTGCAAGTATTGAGGAAGCTGTTCCTGAGATTGAGAAAATTTCAGCTGAAGCTCAATCCAGCCAAATGTACCTTCGGGGCTCGATCAGGGAAGCTATTGGGTTTCGTGGTCAGTGCAAAAGGAATCGAAGTAGATCCGGATAAAGTCAAGGCCGTACAAAAATTGCCTCCGCCGCGCACTCAGAAGGAAGTCCGAGGTTTTCTAGGGAGATTGAATTACATCGCTCGGTTTATTTCACAATTGACTGAGAAATGTGATCCAATATTCCGTCTCCTTAAGAAGCACAATCCAGGCATTTGGGATGATGAATGCCAGAGGGCGTTTGACAAGATTAAACAATATTTGTCCAACACCCCAGTGTTAATGCCTCCCAGTCCTGATAGACCCTTGATTTTGTATCTGACAGTGTTCGATAACTCAATGGGATGTGTGCTAGGCCAACACGATGAGACAGGGAGGAAAGAAAGGGCGATTTATTACCTCGAGAAGAAATTTACCGAGTGTGAAATGAGATACTCGCCAATTGAGAAATTGTCTTTGTGCATTGGTCCGGACAACTCGGAGGTTGAGGAAAGACATGTTGTACCACACGACTTGGTTAATCTCAAAATTAGACCCATTGAAGTACATGATGGAGTCGGTGGCCCGAATGGAAGAATGGCCGATGGCAAATTTTGCTCTCTGAGTTCGACATTGTCTCGTGAACCGTATAGGCGGTGAAGGGAGTGCAATAGCAGATTTCTTAAATAGGCGCTAGATGATTATGAGCCCTTGATTTCGATTTTCCTAATGAAGATCGATGTTCGTAGCTACCATTGAAGAAGATATCTTAGAAGATCGTCCCCGAAGATGAACTTTTGGAGCATCAAATGCCGTTGGTAATGGAATTAGGGCGCCTTGGTATCCCCAAATGGAGAACACTATCCATTCACTTGCAAGTTGGACTTGATTGCACAAACAACATGGCGAATCTGAAAGCGTGTATCATGGGGATCCGAGCGCCATAGACCACAAAGTTAAGGTGCTAGAGGTATACGGAGACTCTCTTGTCATATATCACCAAAGGAGAATGGGAAACAAGAGATCCCAAACCGATCACCTATCGAAAGTTAGTCCTGGAACTAATTGAGGAGTTTGATGATATTGCATTCTTCTACCTCCCACGGGATGAAAATCAGATGGCTGATGCTTTGGCCACTCTAGCTTCTATGATCAAAGTGAATGAGCAGGAGGGTATGAAGCCTATCCAAATGAGCATTTGCGGGACTCCGACTCATTGTTTCAATATTGACGAAGAGGAAGAGAGAGATGATCATCCTTGGTACTATGATATTCTGCAATATGTGAAAAGCCGCGAATATCCCGATCAAGCGATCGAAAATGATAAGAGGACATTGAGAAGACTTGCTAATGACTATGTCCTAGATGGAGAGATCTGTATAAAAGAGGAGGGATCAAGTGTTGCTCGGATGTGTGGATCTTTGTTGAAGCTAGGAAAATCTGGAAGAAGTCCATGAGGGGGTCTCATGGAACACATGCCAATGGGTTTACGATGGCCAGGCAAATCATGAGATTCGGGTATTACTGGTCCACGATGGAAGGAGACTGCATTCGTTATGCCAAGAAGTGTCATAAGTGTCAGGTTTATGGAAACAAGATCCACGTGCCTCCTTCACCTCTTCATGTTATGACTTCTCCATGGCCTTTTTCAATGTGGGGCATGGATGTCATTGGGCCGATCTCACCAAAAGCTTCTAATGGACATCGTTTCATCTTCGTGGTCATTGATTACTTCACCAAATGGGTAGAGGCAGCTTCGTATGCCAATATCACGAAGACGGCAGTTAGCAAGTTTTTGAAGAAGGAGATCATTTGTCGCTACGGTATGCCAGAAAGGATCGTGTCCGACAATACACTAAACTTGAACAATAAAGCGATAGCGGAGGTGCGATCGATTCAACATTAAGCACCATAACTCGTCGCCATATCGCCCAAGATGAATGGAGCGGTTGAGGCGCTAATAAAAATATCAAGAAAATTGTGGGAAAATGGTTGAGACCTACAAGGATCGGCATGAAAAGTTACCGCTTGCCTCTATGCCTATCGAACATCGGTTAGAACTTCTACCGGGCAACTCCTTTCTCGTTGGTTTATGGGATGGAAGCGGTTTTGCCTATTGAAGTTGAGATCCCTTCACTCCGGTTTTGTCGAGCTAAAGTTGGATGAAGCAGAATGGGTTCAATCTCGATATGATCAGCTGAATCTAATTGAGGAAAAGAGGCTAAGAGCTATTCGCCATGGTCAGTTGTACCAGAAACGGATGATGCGAGCTTATAATAAGAAAGTCCGCCCCAGAGTATTCCATGAGGGAGACTTGGTGTTGAAACAGATCCTCCCTATGCAAAAAGACTTCAGGGGAAAGTGGATGCCCAATTGGGAAGGACCCTACGTTGTAAAGAAGGCCTTCTCTGGAGGAGCTTTGATCCTAGCCGAGATGGACGGCAAAAGTCTGCCAAATCCAATTAACGCAGACTCAGTCAAGAAGTACTTCGCTTGAAAATGGACCAAGATGGAAACGCACAAAGGGGCATCTTGAGAAAAAAAAAAAAAAAAAAAAAAATGGAGAGGCCAAAGCGAAAACCCGCAAAGGGCGCTTTGAGACCAAATGGGCTTTGAGTTGAAAACCCAAAAAAAGGGCAGCTCAAAGTATGATCGACTCGTGAGGGGGCATACAGTAGTTTCGCTATACTTGAATCAACAATGAGGAGATATGTTACGTCTTGGGGCATCTACAAAGTACTATGGATCTTCTAGACACGTGTTGAACTCAGAATGGTCTTCAAGAAGTACATACAGAAAAGCTCAGACTGTGACATCTGGGGCATCAATACCATTCTTACTCGTGTTGTACCTTAATAGAATTGGTTTTCCTTGTTCAACCTATTCTTCACGGGTTTTTGTCCCGAATAAATTTCAATTTTATTCATTTCTACAATCTTGTTTCAAGCATTTTTCTTTGAAATAATGATTACTGAACCAATAATACTTTCACAAAAGAAGTTTTATGCACTACTCTGAAAGTTTCTAAAAAATACAAGAATCCGAAACAGGACAATTGTTTAGAACTAACCAGGCTTAAAAGGGCTCAGAGACTTGAGATAAGGGTTTAAGCGGTGACGACATCTTCAGATTAGTTGTTGAAAGTGTCAGCTGAACAGAGAAGACGTACGGCAGGGGTCACCTTAATAATCAGCAAACGATAACAGCCCAAATGTTAAAAATGGATCATTCTCATGACATTTTGCATCCATTCATAACATTCATGATACATATGGTTAGGAGCATCTTTCATGACATCCTAATCATTTGACATATGCGATAGATCCCATGAAATCACTTCTACGGTAGGTTCCCGAGAGAACAATGTAGCAAAGTTGATGGGAGTTACAGAAGAATATGAGATCTTATCTCTCATCGAAAGGAGTAGAGCAGATCGAAAATTCCACCTTATCTTCATCGAATCGAGTGGAAGAAGCTAAAGATAGTAGATCCTATCTCCACCCGAAAGAGTGAGTGGGAGCGGATTGAAGACCACAGATCTTATCTCTACCGGCGGGAGTAGAGCAGATCGAAAATTCCAGCCTTATCTTCACCGAAAGCGAGGAAGAAGCTAAAGATAGTAGATCCTATCTCCACCGAGAGTGGAGCGGATTGAAGACCACAGATCTTATCTCTACGAGGCGAGTGGAGCGGATTGAAGATTCCACCTTATCTTCACCGGCGAGGAGTGAAGCGAGCTAAAATAGTAGATCCTATCTCCCTTTGGCAGGAGTGGAGCGGATTGAAGACCACAGATCTCTCCGAAAGCGAGTAGTAAGCGGATCGAAGATTCCAACCTTATCTTCACCGAGGCGAGGAAGCGAGCTAAAGATAGTAGATCCTATCTCCACTGAGCAGGAGTGGAGCGGATTGAAGCGGCAGATCTTATCTCTACTGAGCAGGAGTAGAGCAGATCGAAGATTCCAGCCTTATCTTCACCGGCGAGGAGGAAGCGAGCTAAAGATAGTAGATCCTATCTCCACCGAAAGCGAGAGTGGAGCGGATTGAAGACCATAGATCTTATCTCTACTGGCGAGAGTAGAGCGGATCGAAGATTCCACCTTATCTTCACCGAAAGAGGTGAAGCGAAGCTAAGATAGTAGATCCTATCTCCACTTGGCAGGTGGAGCGGATTGAAGACCATAGATCTTATCTCTCCGAAAGGAGAGTAGAGCGGATCGAAGATTCCACCTTATCTTCACCGGCGGGAGGAAGCAAAGCTAAAGATAGTAGATCCTATCTCCACCGAAAGGAGAGTGGAGCGGATTGAAGCAGCAGATCTTATCTCTACCGAAAGGAGTAGAGTCGAAGGTAAGCAGATCAAAAGACAAATCCTATCTCCACCGGCGAGAGTGGAGCGGATTGAAGATAATGATCTCATCTCTGAAAAGGAGTAGAGCAGATCGAAGATTGAAGCCTTATCTCCACCGAAAGAGAGGGAGCAAAGCTAAAGATAGCAGATCGAAACAAAACTTCCACACCTCTGGAATGCAGTGGGTGGAATAAAGCTACCTGGAAAAAGGAAGCATCGAACAAGCTGGGGCAAAATTGGTCCTTTTAAAGTCTTTGCTCTATTCTCGTTGCACGACAATGAGCAAAGAGGGGCAGCTGTAAGGCCCAATTTTTTACAAACCCAGGGCCCAATCAAACAAGAAAAGGGCCCAATGAGTAAAGAAAAATAAAACAGGGTTTGAAAACCCTAGCAGTCGCGCCGCATGCCCCGTCAGCCCGCTCCCAAGCCGCACGCCTCACGAGCAAAGGTCCGTGTTTGGCGCCTCCACGTCAGCGCCACCTACAATGTAAAAGGAAAAACAAAGAAGAATCGAACGAGAGTTTTAGTCTTTAGGGGGGTTTAGGGAAAAGGCTATATAAGGCCGAGATAAAAATCTGTTGGGGGGATTTTAGGGTTTCGGTTTAGAGAAACAAAAGAGAAAAAAAAGCTCTTGTAACACAAAAGTTCCGAGAGAAATACAAGGAAAAAACAAAGGTTTTTTCCCCTTTTCAGTTCTCAGTTTCGATTTTTGTTTTTTATTTTATTTTATTTTTTTCCTTTCTAATCGGTTTTTAAGTTTTCCTTTTTTAAAAATAACATATAAGAGTTTCTGTAAAAAAAAAAAAAAAAAAGCTTACCATTTTTCCAGATTCCGCCATCAGTGAGTTGGTGGTTGGCATGCATGGCGTAAGTGGTCCATGACCATGCTCGTAGGGGTCCAGGTAAGAGAGGGAGAGAGAGCTTTGAAGAGAAAATTTTAGTTTTTTTGGTGAAATGAGGAAATGGTTTTTTTAGAAAAATATGGTTTTATAGAGGATAAAAGCAGTAGCGTTTAGGCTTTGGGGTCGAGGCCAAACGACGTCGTTTGGTCCTCGACCATGACCGACCCGCGCGCCGGGAGGATCCGTGTTTTCTATTGGAGGGCTAATTTGCGTTTAGCCCTCCGCTTTTCTTGGTTTTAAAATTAGGTTTTATTATTTGCGATTTGACCCCAAAATTCCTTTTGAAGTTCAATTGGGTCCCTATTTGAGTCTTTGCGTTTTGCTCATGGGGTTTATTGCTCTTTCAGCCCCTAAGTTCTTGGGCTTTATAAATTACTCCTTATCATCATTTGTTTTTAAAATTAGCCCCAAATATTGGTTTTACCCAATTTAGTCCTTTTTTGTTATTTGGTTATTTTATTATTAAATTAATTTTTTTATCAAGTATATATATATATACATATATCATTGTTTTACTTTAATTGTTTTTTACTTTTATATTCGATTCTATCCATTAAAACATTGTTATCAAATTTTTTACTATTTTATTAATAACTATTATTTTCTTATTTTCTTTCTATTGTTATTATTATTATAACTATTATTATTGTATATATATATTCTTGTTTGTTTTAATTCTTTTAATTTTATATTATTATTAATGTTATCAAGATGTATTATATACATTATTATTATTATTATGTTTATCGTTATTTTCAATATGTTTACTATTATTTTATTATCATATTAATTATGTGCATATATAGGTCTCTATCATTTTTATTTTTGTTATTATGGTTATCATTTTATGTTTCTTTATCAATATTAATATTACTATTTTCATTATTTCATTAGCTCTATTATTTTTATTTATTACCTTTTTTGTAATTTACTATTTATATTCATATGTTTTGTTCTTATCATCCCATGTCAACCAATGATTTTGAATTACATCCTAACGTTTTTTTTTTTTTTTCCCTTTCCAAAATGCATAAAAATGGGCTTTTACGAAGGTAATATTTTGTATTTAGAAGTCCAGAAATCGTGCCCAATCGTCTTTGGTTTCGATTTTTCGCTCATCTAGATCACTAAATATCCTTTAAAAGGTTTTGATCATGTTTCATGAAGGTAATTTTGTGTGTTTGAAGTTCAGAAATCGTGCCCAATCGTCTTTGGGCTTCGATTTTTGTTCATCTAGATCACTAAATGTCCTTTAAAGATTTCGATTGTTTTGAAAAGAGGCAATGATTCGTGTTTGGGGGTTCAAGAAGTTCGTACCCAATCGTGCTGGGTTTCGATTTTCTGTTCATCTAAACAACGAGATATCCTTCACCAATTTTGTTTTCCGTATTTCTTAAATAAGGGCAATATTTCATTATTGGAAATCCAAGGAATCGTACCCAATCGTGCTGGGTTTCGGTTTTAGTTTAGCCAAATAGTGAAATACCCTTTTCAAATTGCACTACATGAATTTTGGAAATCGTAAATGATCTTGGTATCGAGAGTTTGAAGCATCGTGTTCTATCGTCTTGGACATGATACTTGACTTTTCGGGACAAGAGAGTTTCGATTTCAATACGAATCATCCAAACATTTTTTCATACTTTAAAATATTTTTTTATTTTCGATATTAAGGACATTAATCAATCAACACGGTACCAATTTTGGGCGTTATGAGGTGCTAATCCTTCCTCGTGCGAATCAATTTTGAGCCCATTTTCTTAAAATTAGTAGATCAAAATATTTTATAAGTGGCCCAATCACACTTCAAAAAGATTGGTGGCGACTCGCTTTTTCTTTTCAAAGTCGGCCCGCTTTTCCAACAAAAAAATGGTTTTACGCTTTTTTTTTTTTTTTTTTACGAAACTCTTATATGTTATTTTTAAAAAGGAAAACTTAAAACCGATTAGAAAGGAAAAATAAAATAAAATAAAAACAAAAATCAAATCGAGAATCGAAAAGGGAAAAACCTTTGTTTTTCCTTGTATTTCTCGGAACTTTTGTGTTACAAGAGCTTTTTTCTCTTTGTTTCTCTAAACCAAACCCTAAAATCCCCCAATGATTTTTATCTCGGCCTTATATAGCCTTTTCCTAAACCCCTAAAGACTAAAACTCTCGTTCGATTCATCTTTGTTTTTCCTTTTACATTGTAGGTGGCAATGACGTGAGGCGCCAAACACCAGACCGCTCGAGACGCGGCGGCTTGGGAGCGTGGCCGACGGCATCATGTTGTGATCGCTAGGGTTTTCAAACCCTGTTTTATTTTTCTTTACTCATTGGGCCCTTTTCTTGTTTGATTGGGCCCTGGGTTTGTAAAAAATTGGGCCTTACAGCTGCCCCTCTTTGCTCATTGTCGTGCAACGAGAATAGAGCAAAGACTTTAAAAGGACCAATTTTGCCCCAGCTTGTTCGATGCTTCCTTTTTCCATGGTGCTGCTCTTCTTGCGCTCTCTCCGGCCTCTATCTTCCCACACCTGATTGCGTTCTCTATCATCTCGCCTGACATCACCATGTCTGCGAAACTCTTAGTCGTGCCTCCCAACATGTGGTTAATGAAAGGTGCCTTCAGGGTATTGATGAAGAGCATGGTCATTTCCTTTTCTAGTAACGGTATTGGACTCGTGAGCGACCTCCCTCCATCTTTGGGCGTACTTTCTGAAGTTTTCACTTGACTTTTTCTCCATGTTTTGCAACGTGATCCTGTCAGGTGCTATATCGGTCACATGGCCGTAATGCTTAATGAAAGCCTGCGCCAAATCTCTCCACGATTTGATTTGGGTACAACTCAACCTGGTTGTACCATTTTGCTGCACCCAATCGACTATCCTCGAAGCAATGAATCAACAATCGTCGTTGTTGACATATCCTGTCATTCTCCGCTGAACATCGTGATATGGGCCTCGAGGCGACTAGTCCGTTGTACTTTTCAACTCTGGCATCTTGAACTTTGGAGGAAGTACTAAACTGGGACTAGACTCACTTTAGCATCCACTTCGCATTGGTAATCAAGACTTTCCAATGCTCAAACTTCTCCTCTAGCCATTTGCATCGATCTTGAACTCTTTTGAAGCTCTTGCTTTTCTTCCCTTCGCCACCTCATCAAGTCAGGACTATTGGTTTTACCAAATTGACTTGAGGTTAGAGCTCGAGCTCTGGGAAGTTTTTCATCTTGAGCACCGGATTAGTCTTGAGGTTTGATATTGACCGATACTCTTGGTGGTTGCACTTGGGAACTTGTTTGAGCCAAGCCCAGAGGCAAGCAAAATCTTCATTATCTCCTCCAAAGATTATCGACCATAGGCCTTTTTCCGTTTCGGCCCTCCACCAACAATCGTGTTAGTGGCTTATCATGCTTCTCTGGGATTCCAGATTTGATCCTCATATCCTGTTGGATCTTGGCTAATCGCTCTTGCATCCGAGCACGTAGTTGGTCTTGCATCTCTTTCGCATTTGCTCCAACTTTTCTATCCTTTGATCCATTGCTCTCGTCTTTTTCCGAGTGTAATAGCGGTGTTCAGGATAACTATAATATGACCTCTAGTTAATAGGGTTCTTTTATGATATTAAATGCACATGATGCGATGTGATGCTATGCAAATCGTGAAATGCAATGTAAATAAATGAATGCAAAAACAAGAGGCATTGACTCAATTCGATTACATTAGAAAAACTTTACTAGAAAATAAATTTCTTTACACAAAACGGATCGCATACGGCCTTGTCCTTATAGTCCAAGTGAAAACATGAATCCCTTCTTCGCAAAAGTCAAGTCTTGTAAAATTCCAATAGATATTTCCTCTAACTCCTTTTGCTTGATCCGGACCGCTACTCCTGTTCATTTGTTAGCTTCTTCAAAAATGCCGAGACGTAATAATATTCGAATATTCTTATCAACTTGAACCCCTGGGTGATAAGGTCTTGTATTCCTTCACGGATTATAAGTCTTCTCTCGTTGCATTCACTTGGACTATATTCGGATGACCGTATTATAATCCACTTTATCAAAAAATCCATTTTCTTATGACCAACTTTTCTATTTAGTAATCGAATTTGAAATCAACACCTCTTTTCTATGATGTGAATGCAATGCAATCAAAACCAGAATAAAACCCACAAGACAAGAAAAATAAATAACATATCAGGGTGACCACTAGGGTTTGACATGGTTCTACCTAGGGTAGGCCCTTAAGTTTTCTACATGTGGTTTAGTTCTAAAGAAAGGGTACCTGAACCAGCAGATTCCTCAATCTTCACCCATTATAGGCTCATCTGATTGAGTTCGATTAGGGAATACATTTCCTATGGCCATGAGGTGAAAACCTCACGGAACCATAGGTACGGATGTATTCCTAAGCGATCCCCTAGCCCATGCGGAGGTGAAAACCTCACGAAGGCATAGATTTTTGCTCCCACTTAAGGGTGTGACCACAACGGTCATGCAATATGAATGCGAGATATCCCATGTGTCTCAAACCAAAACAAATATATGACGAACACAAACTCATGCAAATGGAAAACGGAAAGAAAAAATATCTTGATAAAAGAACATTAATCAACCAATTTCTGGCTTGACTCTCTTATTGGTCCCCGTGGAGTCGCCAAGCTGTCGAAACCATTTTTTTGTTGGAAAACGGGCCGACTTTGAAAAGAAAAACGGAGTCGCCACCAATCTTTTTTGAAGTGTGATTGGGCCACTTATAAAATATTTTGATCTACTAATTTTAAGAAAATGGGCTCGGAATTGAGTTTACATACGAGGAAGGATTAGCACCTCAACGCCCAAAATTGGTACCGTGTTGATTGATTAATGTCCTTAATATCGAAAATAAAAAAATATTTTAAAGTATGAAAAAAATGTTTGGATGATTTCGTATTGAAATCGAAACTCTCTTGTCCCGAAAAGTCAAGTATCATGTCCCAAGACGATAGGCACGATGCTTCAAACTCTCGATACCAAGATCATTTACGATTTCCAAAATTCATGTAGTGCAATTTGAAAAGGGTATTTCACTATTTGGCTAAACTAAAACCGAAACCCAAAGACGATTGGGTACGATTCTTGGATTTCAATAATGAAATATTGCCCTTATTTAAGAAATACGGAAAACAAAATTGGTGAAGGATATCTCGTTGTTTAGATGAATGTAAAATCGAAACCAAAGACGATTGGGTACGAACTTTTGAACCCCAAACACGAATCATTGCCTCTTTTCAAAACAATCAAATCTTTAAAGGACATTTAGTGATCTAGATGAACAAAAAATCGAAGCCCAGCACGATTGGGCACGATTTCCTGAACTTCCAAACACACAAAATTACCTTCATGAAACATGATCAAAACCTTTTAAAGGATATTTAGTGATCTAGATGAACGAAAAATCGAAACCCAGCACGATTGGGCACGATTTCTCGGACTTCTAAATACAAAATATTACCTTCGTAAAAGCCCATTTTTTATGCATTTTGGAAAAGGAAAAAAAATAAAAAACGTTAGGATGTAATTCAAAATCATTGGTTGACATGGGATGATAAGAACAAAACATATGAATATAAATAGTAAATTACAAAAAAAAGGTAATAAATAAAAATAATAGAGCTAACTGAAATAATGAAAATAGTAATATTAATATTGATAAAGAAACATAAAATGATAACCATAATAACAAAAATAAAAATGATAGAGACCTATATATGCACATAATTAATATGATAATAAAATAATAGTAAACATATTGAAAATAATAAAGAAACATAATAATAATAATAATGGATATAATACATCTTGATAACATTAATAATAATATAAAATTAAAAGAATTAAAACAAACAAGAATATATATATACAATAATAATAGTTATAATAATAATAACAATAGAAAGAAAATAAGAAAATAATAGTTATTAATAAAATAGTAAAAAAATTTGATAACAATGTTTTAATGGATAGAATCGTAATATAAAAGTAAAAAACAATTAAAGTAAAACAATGATATATGTATATATATATATACTGATAAAAAAAAATTAATTTAATAATAAAATAACCAAATAACAAAAAAAGGACTAAATTGGGTAAAAACCGAATATTTGGGGCTAATTTTAAAAACAAATGATGATAAGGGAGTAATTTATAAAGCGCGCGCAACTTAGGGGGCTGAAAGAGCAATAAACCCCACTGAGCAAAACGCAGCACTCAAATAGGGACCCAATTGAACTTCAAAAGGAATTTTGGGGTCAAATCGCAAATAATAAAACCTAATTTTAAAACCAGTAAAAAGCGGAGGGGCTAAACGCGCAATTAGCCCCTCCAATAGAAAACACGCGGATCCTCCCCCTGGCGCGGGTCGGGTCGCGGGTCAGAGGACCAAAACGACGTCGTTTTGGCCTCTGACCCCAAAGCCTAAACGGCGCCGTTTTATCCCTCTATAAAAACCATATTTTTCTAAAAAAACCATTTCCCTCATTTCACCAAAAAAAAACTAAAATTTTCTCTTCAAAAGCTCTCTCTCTCTCTCTTCCTACTGGACCATTACGAGCATGGTCACGGGACAACGAACGCTTGTTGCCACCATACACCGCTTACACAGTGGTTTAATCTGAAAATGGATCATTTTAAAATATGTTTAGTTAAATTTAATTATTAGTCTTATACTATGTGTAAAATTATAAATTTAATATATATTCTTCAATTGGATCATTTTAAATTTTTATACTTTTCAAATTTTGAAATATTAATATTAACACAAAATTATCGTTCATCCATTAATTAAATTTTAGTGAATAATACATAAAAATAACAAGCTTATGTGATACGATAACATGCATATTCCATTAGATTTTAGAAATAGCACCATTAAATAAATTAAAAACCCTTAATGTATTGAGAAATTACCGTTCTTGGTTAGGGAACTTTTTTTTTTTTTGGGGGGTCTCAATGTGCATTAAATGCCATGGTATTGGGTTAAGAAAATGATGTGTGAATTCAAAATCGAGAAACAAAGTTTCTCCCCACATTACAATGTCCACTATTCTCCCCAACCCACCACATGCCTCAACATGTTTCTTGTTTTTATTTTGCAAACAACAAAATATGGAAATCAAACATTGGATAATTTACTTTCAAGTAAGTTCCAAAATTTTAGTGTCATCAACTTGCTTTGCATTATTATGTTTCTATTATTAACAAACTAGGTAATTCATGGTTAAATAAACTTTAATAAAGAAAATCTGATTTAGGGGTAGACTCCTTAAAATGAAAATTTTTTATTTAGGTTCATTTATAATTTATAGAATTTTAAATTAATAATGATAAAATTATATTTTACCCTCTAAAATTATAAATATTATAAAGATATAAGATATTAAAATGATAAAATTATATTTTACTATCATAAAAATATATAATTTAATTTCGTCCCTAAAATAAATTCTGAGTTTGCTCATGCTCATCATGTACATGCAACTTAGTTTTCTATTCTATTCTTTAGAATGTAAACTTTTAAGATTTTATCATTGTAGCTACTTATGGTCACCGGCAAAAATAAAAATAAAAGACTTAATTTATTAATAATAGAAATTGAATGATGTACAATTTACTGTAAATAAAAGATTTGTGACTTAAATAATAATTAATACTAAATATAGTGACCCAAAATGTAATTAACTAAAAATTTAATGTTGAGATTTTAATTACAAATATATTAGGTACAAAATTTTAATTTTATAGGTGAAATTGAAATTATGCCACGTGTCTTTAAATTATATTTAAATTTTTATAAATAAAAAGTACATATTATAAAATTTCAATATTGTTTATTGAGTTAAAAATTTAAAATTAAATAAATAGTACTTATGGCAAAATCTCAATTTAATTTAAAATAAATAAATATGACACGTGATAAAATCACAATCTCACCTATTGAGTTAAAATTTAAACTTTAAAAATAATATTATATATTTTGTAAATGAAGAATATTTTCATTATTACCCAATTAAATTAACTTTGGATTCTTCAGTTTTATAGTTAAAACCCCATTAAAATCCTCCACAATAACAACAAAACAAGGCAAGATAGCCTTAGGATTAAACACATACTACACATCCAAATTGGGATAAGACCCCGCAACATCATCATCATCAGCCACAGTGACTGAGTCGTAATCCTCCAAGCTATCCTCCATGCTTAGCAAATCAACCATTGATTTACATCATGTTTATGACCTAACTGAACTAAACTTTGGATTTATCGGGTTTTATAGCCAAAACCCCATTAAAACCCCCTATAGATGACAACAAAACAAGGCAAGATAGCCTTGGGATTAAAAACATATAACTCATCCAAATTGGAGTAGGCCCCAACATCACCACCCACCACCGTGACCGAGTCGCAATCCTCCAAGCTGCCTTCTATGTTCTTCTTCACTCTCCCTGCAATCACCCTACAAACAAGCATGGCCCTGTTCTCTTGCTTTCCATTATCTTCTTCTACCCCAGCTGCCATATCATGAGCTTTGCCACTGGTTGCTGTCGTCAATATTCCTTTCCCATTGGGACCACCAGCATTACCGAGTTCTTGGGCTACCTTGAAACCATTTTTAATGATGCTGCAGACATTGCAGTTGGGGCTTGAGTTACACAAGTTGGAGGACCCGTTGAGGCCTAGTGAACATGCAAAAGTGGTGCAATGAAACCGAAGGAGCTCATTGCCATCCGCTATGCAACGAGGGTGCTTTTTGGGATGCTTGGTGGCTTTGGATTTGATTGAATCACGGTATTCCTCGAACTTGGAGATGGTTTTTGGGGTGTTATGGACTTTAAGGATGCGATCGATTTGGCATATAGGTGCTTGTTTCTTTAACCAACTTGACTGGAATATGATTTCCACTATGTTCTTGCTTGTGTCTTCAGGACCAAGTTCAGATACTGTTGATTTATATCAGATTGTATGAATACTTTCAATGGTAAATTGAGATTTAAGTTACTTAAAGAAAGAAAAAGCAATAAAGGAAACGAATGGGAAAAAAAGGAGCAGTAGACAAGTGAACTTTCTCAAAAGGAAGAAAAGTATACCTGCATGCCTGACAGCTTGATGAAGCTCCAAATTTTCAGCTTTCATGAAAATCTCACCGCATTCAGGGCAAGAACGGATAGTAGTCCTGAGGGAAGGGTCTTTGGCCATACCAAGAACTGGATCGACCACCATTCGGCACTCATAACAGCCGGAGAATCTAGTAAATGGTAGTCCTCGAAATGAGCCAACATTAGAAGAAGAAACTACTACTCCATTAGGTTCATGCTGCACAGGAGCTTTCACGGATCCAAGCGATGCCCTTTTCTTGTTGAGCTCAGGGGAAGCTGTTACAGGCCTTTCCATGATCTTTGTGTTGCTGCATAATGATCCTGAACACCTCATTTTCTTGCATTTCTTGCCAGTTTCGTCCACCACAACATGTTCCCGTTGCTTTTGCTGTTGCTGTTGTTGTTGCTGATGCTGTTGTTGTTGTTGTGGTTTGCCGAAGAAAAGGCCTTTGACAAGTGACCAATTAGAGGGTGGTTTGTCATTCTTCTGAGGCTGAGGTTGAGGCTGAGGGCGGCGCTTTTTCTTTTGGTTATGGTAAGTGTCTTTGGATGGTTTTCTTTGGTGAGTAGGTCCAGCCATTTTGGAGAAGATGTAGTGTGGGCTTAAAGGAGCTAAGACAAAATGATGGCTTCTTTTTTATGTATTCAGAATCTGAGATAGACTGCCATTAGTAACATGAAAGGGAGGGAGCTTCAGAGATGCTTCATAGCTGCCTACTGACATTAGTTGTGTTTTGTAAGTTTTTTATTTGGAGGGCTAACCTTTGCAACTTGGATTTATAAATTAATCTCCTCTCTTTCCCTCTCCCTCTCTATCTCCATTTATAAATATAACTGTAGATTGTTGATGGCAATTATAGGCCGTTGATTTCCATTATAGATACTTGGATAATCTGAACAAGAAACAAAAAGTGGGTCTATTTTTTTAGGTTACAATATGGTACTAGTCCCTGTATTTCTATAGGATTTGAGATTTAGCCCTTATACTTTAAAAGTTAAAAATTCAATCTTCTTACTTCTTTCAATTTAAAAATCATAAACCAATCATTATCGTCGTTGGTAGTTTCTATTAAAATTTGTCGACTTAACATGTTTATTTTTTTTCAATCATATGACATGTCACATGAGGATAGCTTAATTAAAATATCAAATTGACAAATTTCACCAAAAAATACGTACGATTTTAATTATTGAACTGTGTTTTTTCAATCAACACAGTTGAAGGAGTTTATTTCTAACTTTTTAGTACATGAATTGAATCTTAAATTATATAAAAGTACATGAATTAATAGTATATTTGAACTTTTTTTTAATTATGATGTGTTTAGAATGGTAGCTAATGTAATTATGCAGATAATTACAAACAATTACACATTTAAGTCCAATCAACCTATGGCTTTTAAACACACTTGTACATAGTTTAGATTTAAAATGTATAATAATAATATTTTAATTTTAGAATATATATTTGTTTAAAATATAAATATATATCATTTTACTAATCTCGTTTAAATAATATGAAAATTTTATTAATCAAATAATTTCAAATGCATTTTGACCGACGAAGCGTTTAGCTAATTTAAATAGTATATATTATAAATTATTTATACTAATTTTAATTAAATTACATAATAATTTATTATTAATTATTTATACTTGACAAAAGACCGACCAATAATGACAATTGACAATAAGTAAATGTATAAATTTAAAGAGGGACTAACTCAACAAATATAGAATGCTATTGTTTAATTTTCTTATTAATTTTAAGTTTAATGATATTATAAGCCCTCAAAATTTTTCTCAAAAATCATTTAAGCCCTTACATTTTTACACCCAATTAAAATCCTAAACTAACAAAACTCCCTAAATAGGTCTTTTTACTAACGCTGACTTTTAGTATTTAACAACAACACTAACATGGCCATTAATAGGCGCCTTGTCATCAAAAATAAAAAATATTTTTAAAACAAATACTCATATTTGCAGATGCATTTTAGAATTATAAAATTATAAAATAATCATCAAAATTATATATTTTAAAAAGTATAAAAAATTACTAGAATTTAATTAAAATCATAAAATTTATAAAAATATTATTTTTATATTTTAAATATCAACAAATTATATACTAAAATTAAAATTAACAATTTTTTTTTGTTATACTTTTGCCTCTCATTTTCAATCTATGCAAGTTATATTGGTTAGATAATTTAATCAAAATGAAGAAATTATTTTTTATAAAATTTTATAATTTAATTTTTATATTTTTGTTTTTAATTAATTTATAAAATTTTTCTAAATTTTTATGGTTTTTAATAAATTATTTTTCACAATTTTTATGGTTTTAATTAATGTCTTATAATCTTTATAAATTTTAATTTATAAAATATTTTTTATATTTTTGTAATTCTAGAATGAATCTAAACATATGCGTGTCTAGGCGCTTATTTTAAAAATAAATTTTTTGAAATTTTTTATTTTTCTTGCTGACATTGACATGATGTTTGTTAACTGCCACATCAGCTTCGTCGTTAAATACTAATGCTTAATGCCAGCCAAAGGGCCCATTTGGCCACTTTTGTTAGTTTGGGAGCTAAATTGGGAGAAAAAAGTTTGATAAAACTTAATTGATTTTTTTTTTAGTTTTTGAAGGTTTGTTTTACTAATAAAATTTAATTTTATTAGTAATCGTATTGTTGAATAATTTCTTGGACTAACATTTTATATACAATGATTTGGTTCTAAGTTTTGCTACTTGTCTACAGTTTTTTTTCAAGTATTATTGACACTTATTTAATAATTAATATTTTTAAAATTTAAAATTAAGTACTCATGTAATTACAATTTATACCATTAACACATGGCATAAAAATTACAATGTAAATATATTATGTTAGCCAAACACGTTCGAAGATTAGAATTCCTTATAATTACAAAAGTGAGTAATTATAGTTTGGATACCTAAAATAAAGAAATAAAATTGTATAGATTTAAATCCGAGATATGATATTAATATTTGAATACCTAAGAATAAAGATATGAGATAGTCTCGGTCCATTTATTATTATTATTATTATTATTATTATTATTA
The DNA here is from genome assembly GCA_025506655.1 of Gossypium rotundifolium. Lineage (NCBI taxonomy): Eukaryota > Viridiplantae > Streptophyta > Magnoliopsida > Malvales > Malvaceae > Gossypium > Gossypium rotundifolium. The sequence goes on from CP106727.1 coordinate 193,621,077, forward strand.
TTATTATTTATTATTTAGTACAACTTACATACATACATCACTAACACAAATCACTATCGCACATCAACAGAGATAATTTTTAAGACATAAATTCATGATATTAATATAAAATATTTAAATTTAACTAAAAGCGTTAAAAATCGAAAGAAAAAATTTAATATGTTATTTTTTATTGAAAAGAGATAAAATAACACGAAGTTATAACTTTATACAATCATTCTCGTATGTTTGAGGCTTCATTGTAGGATATTTCATCTCTTTTCTCATATCAAAATTGTATCAGAAAAAAAAAAATTTTCTTTCGTTGTTTTATGTATCATAAATCAATTAGGTCACCACCTTATTGTCTTCAAGTTTCAATACTTTCAAATCAAGTAGCTGAACAAGAGAGCATTGCATAAGGTTGCAGACTGCAGAGGCTGTTGGTGGTTGATGGTGGAGCCATCCCAATGATGATGTGATAATTTCTGAATAAAATTGATACAAGATATGGACATATTAAAATAGGAATAAAAATACATGGATTAGATAAGTAAGGTAAGGTGGGATATTTGGGGGAGAGAGCTGATCACCAACAACAAGGTGCACCCACTAATTACACCATAATTGCCCTGAAAAAAGCTGTTTTGATTCCTTTTGCATCAAAATTAGGCCACTCTGTTGCCCTCTAATTTAGCTTTTTAACTCCCACTTTATTACCCAAATCCTTTTTTTAATTTATTTGTGACATCTTAATAATTAAATTATACATTTGACATGCTGGCTGCTGTACTGCTGCTTTTGAAATTTTGAAATTAAGGGCTAGTTTGGATGGGTGGTGTGTTTACCTCCGGTGAGGTTAAAAATAGCAGTGGCAGTGAGATTAATCACTGTAGCGGTGAGATTGGACACTGTAGCAGTGAGATTAAAAACAGTGGTGGAGTGTGTATTTGGATTCAAACGCAGCTGTAGCGGTGAGGTGAGAATATAAAATGACTATTAAGGACATCAGAATAGAATTGATATACAATAGAAGTTTTTAAATTATTTTACTTATATAAAATTATTAAAATATATGAATTTATAAATTTATTTAATAATATATTAAAATGTATCTTCCAATAGTTTATTATAAATATTTTAATGAATTATACAATCAATTTAAATTATTTATTAGATAAAATGATTATTATTTTTAATTTTTATAGTTAAATATTCTTTTATAATAATGATAAATATTATTTTCGCCAATAGTAACATTATACTTGGATCAAATTTTGAAGTATTTAAACGAATGATTTTTAATAAAAAATAGTAACATAACACATAACAAGTTTCATTATTACTAGAAATTAGGTTATGATACAAAATTGTTTTTACAAATATTGATTCATTAAACTATTTACAATGGTTTCCCTTAACATTGCAATTTGAAGGCCACTTTCACTGTTAGAAGAACTCGATTCACCTCTATCAAAATGGCCTGAAGAGATTGGCATGTCGGGTATATTCTCAAATTGTCGAAAATCCTCATCATTTGACCAAGCATGTCTCCGAATGTAATTATGCAAAACCATTGTTGCAATAACTATTAAAACTTGCTTGTCGAATGAATAGCTTGGAATATCTCTTAATATTGGCCATTTTTTTTCCACACTCCAAATGTTCGTTCAATCACAGAGCGTAATGAAGAATGGGCATGATTAAAGATTTCTTTTTTTCCAGATGCTCGATGATTACCTCGACGAAAGTCAGGTAAATGATATCGTTCCCCCCTATATGGACCTAGAAAACCTGTCATTTGTGGATATCCTGAATCCACAAGATAATATTTTCCTACAAAAAAATTAAAACATAATATCAAGTTTAAAAATAAATTAAAAATTTTAATATTATTTTTATGTAAAGATTAATTAAAATTAAAGTTCGACACGGTGGAGGTGTGGAAACTTTAACTCGGTTTTCTAAGTGCTTGCAAAAAATTCTCTTGTCATGTGTTGTTCCTTCCCAACCGTGAAATGCAAAATGAAGCACATGTTGAAGTCACAACCGCCATAATATTTTGAGTTGGTTCACCTTTCCGTCCGATATAAGGTATTTGACAAGAAGGCGAAATGCATGCTTTTATGTGTGTTCCATCTATGGCCCCAATACAATCCTTTAAAATAAATACAAGTAATGAGATAAAAGTAAGAAATAGTTTATATTTTAAAAATATAAAGATTGTGTAAATTTTACCTTAAAGTGAGGCCAATATCTTGTATCATGTCGAATATGGTTCGGTACTTCCTCGAATTGACCTTCAGTGGGTTTAATCGTGTCTATTCCCATTCAAGCAAATATATGCAACATATCGGTAAAAATTGACTAACAGTTTCCCAGATCTTTGAAATCGCTCTCTTTGCATTTGAATTTGATTTTCTATTTCCAAGAATATACAATGATAATGCTAACTTCTCCATCGCAGATACCTTCCCATGCTTGAAGCCATAATTTGTTTGCAAATCATGCAATAAGCTGTGAAATATATTTTTTGGCATCCTAAAACTATTCATGCAACGATCATCATGCCCATTTAATACTTCGTCCACCCACATTTGACCTGTATAATTTGAATTCATACATGGTTGCATAGTGAAATGAGTTTCATGGTGTACCAATACACTGCTTAACATTTGTTCTTCCTCTTCATGATAATTGTTGTGCTCAACTTGTGTAACAATTGTGGCTATTCTTCGTTGAGCTTCTTCACTCAATTCATGGGTATCATAATTCATATAAAAACTATTATACATATTGTTAAATTCATCCATAACTGAAAAAGTAATAAAATAAAATAAATTAATAACTTATGACATTCTATACAACACAACAAAATTGAATAAAAGCATAGCATAAAAATACCAAACATAAAATATAGCATACATTAATTTTAATATAAAAAGTAGATCGTACATTAGTTTTGCATATAAAAAAGTAGATCATACATTAGTTTTACGTATAAAAGAGTAGTATAGTTATATTACAATAATAAAGCTAAGGAGCTTATGGTGGAGGTTGTGGATGGTATGGCTGGAAGGGAAATGAGGATGTTGCTACCAAGGATGAAAATGATGCAATTGGATTTTGTTCAGCATACTCACGTCGAAGCCACCAAACCCTAACATCTGGATCTAAGTTCAAAAACACTTCTCGTTTCATCGGTATTTGGAACATTTTGATGGCAAAATAGTACAGTTCATCTTTTTTTGGAATTTCATCTTCCAAATCACGCAAATCATCCATTGCATTTGAAATAGTATATTGAGAGTGAGGAAAAATAATTTTAGAAACTGACTTCCTTGGACTAGCCATACTCTCACACAATTTCTCAATATGAGTAGCTAATGAATTTTTTGATGATTTTCTACTTGAACTTGATTTTTTTCCTTTACCATGTACAACCCCAAGTGTTTCCTTTCTTCGATTAGAAGTTTCATGATAAGGGTTTAACGGTACCTCATTAGTAGGAATACCTTCATTCTCATTACTATTTTCATCTGAATCACCAAATCCCTCATTAGGTGTATCATCTTCCATAGGAACCCCACTTGGAAGAACACCAGACGAAGGTGCCCATGCATTCTCTCCAATGGCTACAATGCCACCAAACATTTGCCACATTAAATCATTCAATTGTGGTTCAATTCCTTTCTTCTTAAATCCTTTAAAATCAGGATTTTCCTACATAACATGTTAAATGTTAAATGTTATACTAAGATTTTTATATTTGTAAATTATTGATTTCAATAAAATTTATGCATTAAAATAATGATAAATTTAACACTAACCTGTATTTTTTCAGCCCACTATTCTTCGGTTGCATCAACCGTCTTTTTAGATGGACACCATCCAATACCTGTAGATTCCTTAAGCAACTCCCTCCATAACCTCCATTCCTTTTTTAATGTATCCCACTTATTTTTCAATTGAGGTTTTCCATAATTTTTTTCGTGTTTTTGCTTGAAAAAGAGCAATGACATTTTCCCATCCTTTTGAGTTTAGATGAGTTGTCGGTCTATTACCAACATTGACTTCATTCACGCAAAGTTCACAAAATATCAACGTCAGCTCATCATCCCAAATAGCTTTTGTTGCTAAGGTACTTTCTCCTTCCACAAATTTTCGTGTCTTTAACATCTGTTATATACAGTAATATTGAATAACTCAAACTTAAAAGCTGAAAAGTTTGTACTATAAATTACTTAACAAGATAAAAAATTTTCATGCTTGTCTTATTCTATATGGGGGAAAGGTATCGGGTCTAACTTAAAAAGCTTTTATATTTAAGAGGGTCAAATACTTTTAAAAAGCAATAAAAGCTCTCAAATCATTTCAACTAAACTAATATCATTTCAACAAATTTAAAATCCTATGCATTTTGTCGAAATATAAGCAAAAGACCAACAAAACAATTTTTCTCTAAAAGCAAACTTGGTATACAATAAGAAATTAGGAAGAATCATACCTTATGAACAAGGCCTCTCCAAACTGTTTGATTTTATCCTCCAGACAAATAGATTGACTATTGCAGGACCAACAACAATCTTGATGACTACTTCAGGACCAAATGACGGAATATATAAGAAAATGAAAAGAATTTGATAAGTTCATTTTGCATGTTCTCTATAGAAGTCTATGACAAGAAATTAATGAAAAATACCTTCAAAAATCAGATTATTGCAAATGAAAGTCATATGAAGTAATCAAATGCATAAAACTTTATTCCACACTATATTTTTTTCACCCTTCTAAAGATTTACAGGAATGTGGATAAATGTCAAGCCTAAAGATAGAGATAGAACAATTATATTTGGAAAAGGAAAGTACCAATGCCGAATACAAGCAGTTACACGGTGCCACAAGAAGTTAAAGCAGTATGTTCCAATGAGATGCCTGCAGAAGAATACATTATTAGGCGTCATAATTTTGCAAGGACAATAAGAAAATGTCAAAATTAACAACAAACTGTTTTATAAAGCATGAAACATAAGCCTCTTTATAAGCTTAGAAGAAAGCTGATTCCTAAAGAAACAAAACATGATCATTATTCAGTATACTAGTGGCATCATAAACTGAAGAGTTATGGCCACTAGAAACTTAATTCAGGCCCCCACATAATTTTTTTTAAAAATTGAGGAGTTCAGACCACTGGGAATTTAAATTAGGCCACATATAAAGTAAAACTTCCAGATCTTATTTTTTAATTTTTCTTTTTAAATATATCCAAATCTAGTTCAAGTTCAAGGAAAGGGGTTGAATTTCATTAATAAATTTAGTTCCTGAACATCCAATTTTCCATTGAAATCCAAATCTGAAGACTAATCAGTAGGAACAAATTTTCACATAGTAAGCATGCAATTATGAGGAAATGTACAAAAGTCTTTCAATGCCATTATGGCTTCTGCTACAAATTCTAAAGTTTAAATCAAAAAAGACAAAGTGAAAGAAAAAAGCCTAAGATCTCAATTATGTCCTCAATGTGCAAACAGAAAATCAACACACCAGCTTAACCATATATTGATTGCAAGATATAATTAATAAATACATGTCGGTCCAAACTCCAAATTACCCCATCACCATACACTTGATCCAAGAAAACACTCATTGAGCACACATGTTTTATATATATAAATAAAAGATAGCTTGCACATGCTGTAGTTTTTCATGGCTTTTGAATATATATAAGAATAATTTGTTTTTTAAAAATCACCTTGCCAAGGATGCGTAAGAAACACTTGCCTTCACTGGGCTTATTTGTTGCTACAAACCTGCCAAAACCACAACAATTTAATTCCACAGTAAACAGACAAGTACGAGGTTTCGAGCCGAATTCGTTTCCAATTTAAAGGGCTTAAAATCATGTTCAAACCCCCAAAAGATTATTCAAAATCCCCTGTTAGAAGTTCATAATATGGGGTACTTTTCTTAATTTCTCTTTATATATTTGGAATACCATGCCCTTGTGCCCATGTCCAATGTGTACAATTACAGAACATAGGTGTTGAACACAAGTAGTAAAGAAAAATGAATAATCTGGATAATATAGGTTACTTCTTATAGTATAGATGGGGCAAAAACACAAAGCAACAGGGAAATCAGAAACAAAACAAACAAAAATATATTTGTATAAAACAGTGGCCACCGGATATGCTACTTACTGATAGAACCATGTATATTGTGGTGGATTCATCTCATAGAGTTGATTAAGAACAGTCCTCACTGCATTGTATGTGAAATAGTTGAGCAATTGCTGCAAATAGAAAAAAAAAGTCATCTATAAAACTTTAACAAGGAAAGTATGGTGAAACAGAAAACCTCGTGCTCCAAAACTCATTCTTCTTTAAAAAAATTCTCACAAAGCTAACTTGACTGATTTATGTCCTAAACCCATCATCATCAAGTTTAAATATAAGCTTACAATAGATAACTCAAAAAAAAAAAATGTAAATGATTTTCCCCAGAAAATGTTGCAAAGTTCAAGAAAAAAGGAGCAACTATCTTACTTCCTATGAAGGGTTTCGTTTTACAGTTACAGACACTGCAAGAAGAATTTTAACATAGAAACCTTTATCTACAGACAGATCGATTCCTAAAACCAAGAACAAAGCAAAAAAAAAAAAAAGAACAAAGCAAAAAAAGGGAGAAACTGCTGTTTTTTCCCCAAATCTAAAAACAAATATGGTTGGGAAAGAAATTAATCTAACTTTTAAGGATAAAATGGTAAAACAATAAATAAAAGTATGGGTATTTTGGAACTTAAAAATACCAACTGTCCCATCGATTTTTCATCTTCTTTGAAGAAACCAATTTGAGTTTCAGCATCTCAGTCTGGTCAACATTTATTTTCACTGTACTGGTACCCTAATCCAAACAGTATAGCAGTGAGGTTAGGGGCAGTTTTCTACCCCAACTGCACCTCACTGACTTCAAACGTTCTACCAAAGCGGGCCTAAGAGAGTAAGCACGATTTGAATCCCAGAATTGCCTCTTCTGAACGTTTTCGAGAAAAGGTTTTTTGGGTCGAAAAAGTCTTGCTGCTTTCTACCTTGCTCGTCTTGATTCAAACAGGAAACTTAGATTTAACTCTTTCAATCTCACCTGTTGATGAGTTGAATTCGAAATAGAGTTAATTAATTGATCTGTGAAACAATTGAATCGAGTTACAAAAATATGCAATTAAATTGTTTTTCTAATTTTGTGATTCTTTTAATAATTTGTTCAATTGATCCAAACATATCAGTTTAACTGTTAATTGATAGTTTGATCAGTTCAATTATTAATTCGATTTTAAAAATCTTACCTTTAATTTGTCAATATTGATCTTCATACTTTTAAATTGAAAAGTTATTCTACTTTAATAACATTATTAAATCTAATAATATGTGAGTAAAAAAATATTTTTTTTTGGTGACAGAAAAGATTATAGTGTCAATTGCACAAAATAACCATTAGCTTTGTCAGCTTGAAGTAAATCTAAAATCTCTTTAGGAACCTCTGCAATGACTTGTAAGTTTGTCTTCTAGCTTAGACTCAATTTGGCAAGGCGATCTGCTACCATATTCATACTCCTTGGAACATGTTTGATCTTCCACTTCCCTTTCGAATGTATGATGCGCTGAGTTCTTCTAAGGACAGCAATCCCTAAGTCTCCCGCACTTAGAGCAAATAAATTCTGAGCAACTTCTAGGTTATCGGTCATAATGATTATCCGTCTATAACCTTTGTTTAAAAGCATAAGAATTCCATCTATGATACCCCAAAACTCAGCTTCGATTAGGGAACAAATCCCTAAAAATCAGTTAAAACCCATTAACCAATTTCCTTCATGATCCTAAGCCACACCTCTTGCCGCAGCGGCCCCTGAATTACTGCTTACCGCCCCGTCCGTGGATAAGTACACCCAATTGTCATCTGAATTATTGACGGGACTTGAATTTTGATGCATATTCTTATGGATGCCTCGATTTGATTCGTATTGACGAGCCCAACAACTAGAGACTTTCACTACTTCAGTAGCTGTCCAGTAAATATGCTGAAAGATGAATAAATTCCTATTTTTCCATATACGCCACGCGATCGGCCCAAACAGACACGACCAAGTGAGACCATTTCCCTGCAGGCTTTCATGAAAACAAAGGTTAAGAATAAACCAATCCCGAAAAGAAACAGAAAAAACCTTTGTTTTAGCTTATCAGGTAGCATAAGCATCCAAACATCTTTCGCAGCAAAAAAATCTCGAATAACGTGCTCCAAATCCTCAAAGCCATGTTCACAAATGAGACAGGAACTGTTATGACTAATCCCCCATCTAACACGTTCGGAATTGGTAAGAAGTCTATGTCTAAAGGCCAACCAAAAAAACATTCTTACTCGCTGCAAACCCTGATACTTTCATGGTATCTTCCAATACTCCTCGTGAGGGTGCCACGTAGCCTCTTTCAAAGACCAAAAAGCACTACGAACTGAAAAAAGTCTTGTCTCTTAACAGGCCCATATCACTCTATTTGCTCTAGAGTCTGGATGTGGAGGAGGAATACTAGTAATCGTGTTAATCATCTCTTCAGAAACCCAAATGCGAAATAGGTCTAAATTCTAGCTTCCATCAATATTAACCATCTTCTTAACACAACAATCCAAATTAAGGTTAGAAAAAGATGGAATTTTAGAGATTAGAGGGCCTATACCTGGAATCCAAAGGTCTTTCTAGCAACGAACATTGGCCCCATCCCCTATAGACCATATTAAATTCTCGCGGATAAGAGGCCATAACTTGGAGAGAGACCTCCATAAGTGCGAACACTGATTTCTCTTAATCAACACTGGGATCTGATCTTTCCAACCATATTTGGAACGAAGAACACGCACACAAAACATATCAGTTTTAGAAACCAGATTAAACCCAATCTTCATGAAAAATGACGAATTTTGATCATTCAGATGCCTGAGTCCAAGGCCTCCCCGAGCCCTTGGCTGACAAATAGTATCCCATCCTACTAAGGCCATTTTAGGATTCCTTTCAGAGCACCCCCAAATAAACTGTCTGACCAATCTTTCAATATCATCGCAAACTCCTTTCAGAATCATCATCGTTTGTATAAAATAATTAGGGATGGAAAGGAGTACCGATTGGGCTAAGGTAATTCTTCCGGCAAAGGATAATTTCTTGGCATCCCAACTTTGCAATTTCCTTCTAATCTTATCCACTACGAAGTTTAAAGTATTCTTGGTGACCCTATCATGCAGAAAAGGAACACCTAGGTAAGTGCCAAGATTCTGAACTTCCTGAAAACCAAACAGTTGACTAATTTGATCACGAGTATCAGCTCCAGTATTATTGGAGAAAAAAATATTACTCTTTCTAACACTAATTTTATGGTCTGAAATCTCACAAAAAAGAGAGAGGATGCTCTCCAATAATCAAGCTTGGTCAATCTAGGCTTTGCAAAAAATCACCAAGTCATCAGTGAAAAACAGATGAGAGACTGGAGGTCCTAAACGAGAAAGGCGAATAGGATCCCAAGTGCCAACTTTCATTCCAGAATGAATAAAATGTCCCAACCACTCCATGCAAAGCATAAAAAGATAGGGCAAAAGAGGACATCCCTGTCGTATTCCTCGATTTGGTTGAAACTTCTGGGTAGGCACCCCATTCCAAAGGACTTGCATGGTAGATGTAGAAATAGCTGACATGATCACATTGCGCAAGAATAAAAGAATCCCAGCTACAGTTAAGGAAGCCTTAATAAAATCCTAGCTAACTCTATCATATGATTTCTCCAAATCCAGCTTAACAGTCATCCACTTCCTTCCTTTTCGATTACACCTCATAGAGTGAATAACTTTTTGTGCTAGAATAATGTTATCAAAGATGTTTCGACCTGCTATGAAGCCAGCTTGTTCCTAAGAGATCAATTTAGGGAAAATAACCTTAAATCTGTTCGCAATCACTTTCATCACCAGCTTGTAAAGAACAGAACATAAGCTAATAGTACGAAAGTGACTAAAATCTTCAGGACTTTCTTTTTTGGGAATAAGCACAATCAACGTATTGTTCAACTTAGGCTCAATCGATCTCCCTGAAAAAATGCTTTTGACCCACTGGCAAACATCATTCCCAAGAATATCCCACCGGCTTTGAAAGAATAGAGCATGGAATCCATCACTTTCAGGTGCTTTTAATGGGGCCATATCGAACATCACCCTTTTGATATCTTCATTAGAGATAGCTGATTCTAAAAGCGTGATCTCTGAAGGATTAAGACAATGATAGCCATTATTAGGAATATCTCTCAAAACGGTCAGAACCTCACCATAAAGTTTTTCAAAAAATTCTACCGCTTTGTTCTGCAGAATATTTTGATCAGAGCACCAATCTCCATTATCAATTGGTAGAGACATAATATGGTTAAATTTCCTTCTCTTAACCATACGACTATGGAAAAAATTGGTATTCCAGTCTCCCAATTGCAACCAAACACATCGAGCCTTCTGTCTCCAAAGTAGATATTCATGATCGAGAACATTTTTCAATTCATCCCGAATTTCTCTCTCTTTTTTAACAAGGTGAGTAGAGGTAGAATGTTCTAAGGCTTTCTGAATATTATTGAGTGATCTCATGAGCTTTCGCTTGCGATTGCCCAAAAAGCCATAAACGTCCCTGTTCCAATCTTTAACACAAGCAGTAAAATTATTTAAGGAATCAGTCATATTACCTTTAAACTCTCACTTGGCTTTGAAAAAATTGGGAAAATTATTATGCAACGTCCATCCTGCTAAAAACCTAAAGGGTCTGCCTTTAGGAGTACTAATGTTCGGTCTAGTGAGTAATAGAAGGGGACGGTTATCCGACTTGATACGTGTAAGGTGATGTACGAGACTTTGCGGGAAAATGGTCATCTAAGCATCATTTACTAAAGCTCGATCCAATCTGACTAAGGTTCCACCTCTTTGCCATGTGAATAGAGGGCCATTAAACCACAAGTCCTATAAATCACACGAGTCGACAAAATTTCCAAAAAAATCACAAATGCTTACCTACGGTGAAAGGGCTCTTTTTATCTGCAGGAGATAAGATGGCATTGAAATCTCCCATAATTAGCCACGGAATGGAAATATTAGGAGCCACAGATTTTAGACCTTCCCAGAGAGGCTTTCTTTTTGATCGATCTGGACTACCATACACAAAGGAAATAAAAATAAATTTGTTGGGAATATAATTATCAACATGTAAGAAAATAAATTGTGGGTGATTTCGAATGATTTTAATTTGAATAAAATCCTTCCACCCCACCCAAATACCTCCAGAAAAACCCACAGCTTCAACCCGATGAGAGTAGTTAAAACCCAATTTTTCTATAATAATATTAGCCTTATTACCACTTACTCTTGGTTCCACCAAGCAAATAATATCCGGCTTATGTTCCTCATTATACTCCTGAAATGCACGAAGAAATTTCCTGCTAACACACCTTTGACGATTCCATGTAAATATTTTAATATTTAAACCCATAATAAAATAAAATAAATAAAGGCTAAACTCAATAAAATTCCAAAGCACAAAAAAATAAATCAAAAAATAAATCATAAAAACCAAAGGAAGCTATTAATGACTTAAAAGCTTACTGTCCAGGAAGTTTTCCTTCCTCATTTTGGCCACCCGATTTAATGTTCAACACCGCGTCAAAATTGATGTTTGAGAGTTCTGATAAACTTTCAGCAATTTGCTCCATTGAATCTTTCAAAGACACCTGTTGAGGACCATTGTTTTTGAATCTTGTGCTTTGTCCTTGAAGAGTTTTATTCCGTTTCTTAGCAATCCCCTTGCCTTTATTATTAACACCTTTTCTAAAGTCGAAGATACTCGCCGGAGAAAGTCCCATCTTGTTGGTTGAAAAGGGGGCTGTGTTGCTCAGAATCTTACCATCATGGAATATCACCGCCAAATGCCTCCCAGAATCCAGGTCCCCCCATTTTCACTTCTACTTCATTTTCGCCAAGCCCGTCCTTCATCGGAGCTACCGAAAGAGACCCAACTTTCCCTTCAAGAATCTGACCCATTACGTCAGCAAGTGCAAGACATCCAGTAGCTTTCACGATGGAACTGCTGCTACTGCCAGCAACAGCAACATCTTTCTGGGCCACAGAAACCAATCCAAACTAACCTATTTTCTCTTGGGCCCAATCTGCTGCATTATCTCTAAGACCCAAATCACTGGCCTCCTTACTGGGGTCCAGTAAGCTTTCTTTGTTTTTATTGTCCTTGAAAATGGGCTTTAATTTTGGCCCATCTTTCCCTATATTAATCGGTCCATTGTATACAGCGTGGCCTGCCTCTTCCATCTTAATATTAGAATTATTAAAATTCTTTTCCCCTGATTCAAGGCGCCCGTTGGAAAGTGAACCAAAATTAGTCTTGGATATATTTCCATTATAAGTTTCTTTCCCTTTTGTATTTCGAGAAACAAACATATCCCCTTCCTTAACTTCTTCATAAGAATCCCGATTATTAAGGATCTTAAAATGAGATCCTTCCTTTCCATTATTATTACTAAAATTATTCTGACCATTTTCTCTGAATTTTCGCCTTGATTTCCTTTCCACTATCATCCACGGGCCGAAATTATCGTCCTTTTTCTCCGAGCTACCCATGGTTGCGCGTTGGTTTTTCGTTGCCTCTTCATGTTGATCGACCACATTTTCTCTTGTTGAACCAGTGTTTCTAAATGGACATGAACTTTCTACATGTTCGTACCGCCCACACTGAAAACAGATTGTTGATAAGGACTCATACTCCACATTCTGCTTTCGACCATTGATCAAAATTTGAGAAACCAACGGCTTTTCCAAATCAACATAAACGGCCATTCTGGCAAATCACCCCCTAACTTTGTTATCAGTGTTCATATCTAATTTAACCGTTTTCCCAACCATTCCTCCTATTTTTGTAATAATTTTATTATTGTATAAGTAGCTAGGTAAACCAGGAAATCTGATCCATGCCATCACAACACTTGGAAAGGCCTGTGTGGGATCAAAAGATAACGTCCATGGCTGAACCATCAAGTATTGACCAAAAATGATCCAAGGCCCTTCAGAGAGAGCTTTTTTGCAATCCAACTTATTCTAAAATTTGACGAGAAAGTGTCCGTTTTTGATATCCATCATATGAAGAGTTGTTGAAGGTCTCCACAGATTGTATAGTTTATTCTGCAAAACTGAGAACCCAATATTACGACCAATCAATTTTATAATCACTATATTCTCCATACCTTGAATAAGAAATTGATAAATCCTATCCGAAAATGTATAGAAGGAATTCCATTCACGACTGATTTTTGAATGTCTCCTTCTAGAAGCTTTTTCTCTTTCCGAACCGTTAGAACCATCCTTTGATGATTGACCTACAAGCTTATCTCTCCACGAGGTGGTTTGCTCCGACGCCAAATCAACCATCATATCGTTATTCGAATCCCCATTTTCTTCTCGAAATGTAACCTTCTTAAGAATCAATTCTTCCGCAATAGATTTTTCAAGATCAGAATTTTCACAAAGAAAAGACATTTTTTTTTGTGAGTAAAAATTTATTAAATTGAATGTACACTTAAAAAACATAAATCAAAGCTATTAAATGAAAAAAAAAAACTAATAAGTAATCAACATACAATTACTAATGGAATTGGGTACCTAAAGAAGTAAGCACTAAACATCATCTTAATTGAAGGCTAAACACTCAACACCGAAAAGTAGATGCAGAATAAGGAATTAGTGACTAACATGTAATAATGGTAGCTAGTATTACACCCAAGTGCTCTCTCAATGCATGTTAAGTGCAATGATAACCTCAGACCCTAAACTCTTACAATAATTGTGCTACCATATATTGACTTCTTGATATCAGTGTAGGGTGTGCTAATTGGATGATTCTAACAAGGATCAACTCTCGCAATTCTTCCCTAAATACGTTCATATTTATGATCATCACTCCTAAGCCATTGGAGTACCTCTAATTAACAAATACTTGGCAAACGTTTTTAACCAAGTCAATTAATATCAAACTACATGCTTCAGCCTATTAACTGCCAAAAGATTTAGCTATCCATAGAATCTAAATAAGCAACAAAAACAATATTCACATATATTATCATGTATGTGGTAAAAATAAAGAGTTAAGAGTTTAGAAATGCTGAATGGTGATGAACTGCTAAACCTATATTATTGCCTCTAAGCTTAGAATCCAAGTATCTTATTTTCACTTTCAACTTTTGTATTAAGTTGTAAACACAATACTAGAAATTAAAGGAAAAATGATTTAAAATTGTAGTTAGAAAGTATGTTGAGGCAATTTAAGTTGAGAGTCGTTAAGTGGCACTTAGCAGTGCCAACTACAAACTACCACTGAGGTGGTTAAATAATTGCCTAATTTGGTTTGACAATTCAATGAAGAAAATTTTTAGACTCAATAATGTGATGTGTTATTAAAACTACTTTGATTCATCTATGAAAACCAATCCTTGACATTTGAAGATTTGATTGGATTCGTATGAATGAATTAAGTACTTGAAATATGGAGATTTCATCGAGATACTGTTGTTGATTTTGGAAAGCATATATTCAATTGATTGTATTTTGATTATTGAGATTGTAATAACTATTTTGAAGGAGTTATTTTATATTCATTTAGATTCTATATTAGTGAGTTGAAATTAATATATGCTTTGAGGCTTGTCTAGGTTATGTATGAAAGTGTATTGAGTGCATTCTAATCTATTCATTGAGAAACTATTTTGTGAGAGAGTGTAAATTTAATTGTAAACATTTTTAAGTGTTTCCAATTCAAGTTCTCAGGGGGAGGAGTTGGAGGTGAATGTTTTAGTTTTTAGGTTCAAATGTGAGATCTTTATACTTGGAGAGTGGTCAAATGTGACGTAGGGAAATCAAACTGCGTAAACAAATCTTAGTTTCTTTGAGTTTTTTTTTTTTTTGGACAGTTTTGACAATACCAAGCTGTAATAATCACTACAGTCTAGCACTTTCGTTACAATTCTCATTTTAAGCAAGCAAACAATTTAAGGTAGCGACAAAATATCTTACAAATTATTTAAAAAGAGAAACATAAAAATATAGCAAAATGAAAGTAAAAGTGTCTCAAAAAATTAAAGAAAACCTTAGCTAAAAACAACAACAAAATAAACGTATACATAAAACTCTCTATCAACTTCCTCTCTTTCTCAATAGTTGAAAAATACCCATTTATACTAAAGTACTTGGATAATCCATTTTACAATTTCACCTTTAATGAATTTCTTTTTTTTTTTTTTTGTGTGTAGAGAGGCGTGACCTTACAAGATTAGCATCGCGATAATGCCTTAAATTTCCCTAGGTTAATGAGTGTCACGACTCTCAATTGATAAGTTGTCTTTTTCTATTAGACAGCGGTTTGCGTCGCAACTCCATTTCAATGTCACGTCACAACTTTTCTTGGATGCTTGGGTTTCTTCTCAAACATTGATGTAAGTTGTGACTCAGATAAGATCTATGTCACTAGTTTAAGGCTAATATTTATAGGTATTCTTTAGAACAACATTCAATAGGGTCACGTGCTTCTCTTTTGCGTCGTAACTCCCATGTTTGCTTCAGCTCTTTGAGAAAATTTAAGGCTTAGGTCTGCAACTCCCATCAATTTGTGTCACAACCATCACTAAAGTATCAGTCCACTTCCCATGAATTAAGGTCTTCCATCTAAGAGATGAGCATGTACAAATAAGGGATTAAACTTAAACACTAACCATTCATAAAAAAATGTAAAAAATTCACTATATGGTATGCTATGATGAAAGAAACTGAAAATATTAAAATACTCTTAAAACATTAGTTTTAACTTAAAGTATGCTAAGAATAAGTATGAAAAGAGTAGTGCTAAAATATGTGTCGTAACCATTTTTTTTTTTAAAACGGGGTCGACTTTGGTTTTGAAAATGAAAACAAAAAAAAGAGAGTCGCCATCGATTCTTTTTGTTGGGGTGTGATCGGGTCACCTCGTAAAACGATTGTTTTAATAAACAATTTGATTTATCAAAACAACAATTTCGGTCTACAAAATTCAAAAAACGGGTTCGGGAGTCGGTTACGCACGAGGAAGGATTAGCACCCTCGATACGCCCAAAATTGGTACCTAATTGATTATCTAAGGTCTTAATGTCGAAAATTCAAAAAGATTTGAAAATACGATCCTCTTTTATTTTTAAAGCTTGAACAAATCAAAATGGATGATAAGACCCTCCTATTTCGAAGAGATAAAATGTCATACCCAGTAAGTTAGGGTACGACATTTTGGGTTCCCGAAACTGAGCTTGTCTTTTGACTTTAAAACTCGGATTTAAGTTTGAGGAGGATATTCCGTCATTTTTCAAATGAGAAACCGGAACTCAATAAGTTAGGGCTCGATTTCTCGAAATTCTAACTATGAAATATTACATTTATTTTAAAAAACTCATCTCGGGGTATCTAGATGTCATGGCCAGTAAGTTAGGGCATAACACCTCGAATTTCCGAGAACAAGTATTTTATTCAAAACTTGTATTGCGATTTAAAAGGGATATTTCGTTATTCAGATTGAATGATAAAAATCGAAACCCAGAAAGTTAAGGCTCGATTTCCTCGAATCTTTAATACGAAATATCGATTATTTGAAAACTTGATGTATCGGGTAAATGTTAATGTGACAAGTAATAATATGAAAATACGATGTTACGTGCGTGAAAAGAATAATGATATGAAATTCGAAAATAAAAATGAGCAAGATAATATATATACATATATATATAACATAAATTTCGAGTAAATAAATAAAGAAATGTAATAATAATAGTAAATAAAGAAATGTAATAATAATATTAAAAGGCAACAATACTATATTAATATGAATAATATATATATATATATATATATATATATATAATACTAGTGATAAAAGAGAATAATAAAACTATAATAATGAAAATAATAGTAGTAATAACAATAATAAATAATAAATATAATAATCAATTATACAAAAAAAAAACAACTACAATGTAATAATGATATTAGAAATAAAGTAAATAATAATAGTGAGTACAACAATAACAAAAATAAATATGATAAATAATAAAATAGCAAAAATAATGTTAAGAATAATATTTAAAACAATTATTAAATATAATAATGTTAAAATAATAATGGTACAAATCGATATTAAAATCAACAATAATAAGTATAATAGTAATAACATAAATAATGCATATAATAACAATAATATTAAAATAGTTAATTTAATAGTAAAATAATCAAAATCATTAAAAAAGGGACCAAAATCGAATTAAAAGCGGATTATTGGGGTAAATCTGAAATAAAATAAGAAGGAAAGGACCTATTTGAAGCGCGCGGATTATATGGGGGACTAAAATGGGCAACAACCCTTCCCTCCAAAACGCACAGCATTGGTGAGGATCGAATTGCAAATCAAATAAACTTTCAGGGCCCAATTAAAAACACCGAAAAACCTGATTGCAAATCCATGAAAGGGCGGAGGGGCTAAAATTGCAATTAGCCCCTTCGATGAAAAACACACGGATCCTAGGTCGGAGCGGGTCGGATCGGGTCGGGTCTGGGCGAAACGACGTCGTTTTGGGGCTTTTGGATGCCGGCCAAAACGACGTCGTTTCATATGGCTATATAACCTCAAAATTTTTCTGAAAAAATCATTTCTCTTCTTTATTTTTAAAAAAACTGACTCTTTCCTTTTTTGTTTTCTCTGCAGGGGTGGAAATCCGGAGCCTCTCCGGTCGGCCTCTGTCGCGGGCGCCGTCGTGTACGGCCGTCGGAGCCCCGAAAAAGTAATTTTTTTATGTTTTAAATATAATATAGGAATATATATATGCTGAAAAGAAAAGAAAAAAAAGGAAAACAACTTTCGAAAATAATAAAAAAAATCACCTTTTTCTTGCCTCCGTTTTGTTTTTTCTAGTAGTTTTTTTTATGTTTTTCTCTGCTTTTTGTGTTTGAATCTCTTATTTCGTGTTTGTATTCAAAATTTCTCTGTATTGTATTGATCAAAATCTCTATGTTTTGAATTGGTGATCGAAAAAAAAGGTCTCGGTTACAATTGGTTTGGATCGACTTTTATAGCCGATTTTTCTTACAAATACTTTTTGTCATTTCTCTTTTAATGTTGCAGGTGGCTTGGGCGGTGCTGACAGTGGCGGTGGAGCAGTGGTCAGAGGGCAGAAGGCCGGCATGGCAGCGCAAGTGGGGAAGGCCTAGGGGCTAGGGGCAGCTAGCTAAGGTTTCTTTTGTTTTTCTTATTATTTTTGGCTGAAAGTTGATTTAGGTTTTGGGTCATATGGGATTGAATTGGGTTTTTGATGTTTGTTTTAATTTGGGTCTAGTATTGGGTTAGGTCTTATTGGGCTTGAATTGGGTTTTTTATGTTTGTTTTAATTTGTTGTAAAAATAGGCTGAGGCGATTGGCTTGTAAAATGGGCCCGGGCAAATTATGGGTCTTACAGCTGCCTCTCTTTGCTCGTTGTCGTGTAACGGGAATAAAGTAAAGACATAAAGAATGTCTAAATTTGCCTGGATCCACTGAGTCTTGATTCTTCGATGCTCCTATTCTTTATGTAGCCTCATTCCAATCCACCGCATCTCGCTACTTCGACCCACTCTGCTGCAACTTCAGGGAGATAGGATTAATTGTCTTCAGTTTGCTCCACTGCAACTTTAGGGAGATAAAACTTTGTATGGCAAATTCAATCCGACCTACTGAAACTTCATAGGTATAGGATTCGTTGTTTTAATCTGCTCCAAAGTAACTTCAGGGAGATAGGATTAATATGATCTGCTCTACTGCAACTTCAGAGAGATAAGATTCGCTATCTTCAGTCTGCTCCACTGCAACTTCAGGGAGATAAGATCTGATGTCTTCGATCTGCTCCTGCAACTTTAGGAATGCCAAATCTACTATTTTCAATCTGCTCCACTGCAAACTCAGGGAGATAAGATCTGATGTATTCGATCTGCTCCTGCAACTTCAGGATCTGCTATCTTCAATCTGCTCCACTACAAACTTAGGGAGATAAGATCTGATGTCTTCGATCTGCTTCTGCAACCTCAGGAATGCCAGATCTGCTATCTTTAATCTGCTCCACCACAAACTCAGGGAGATAAGATCTGATGTCTTCGATCTGCTCCTGCAACTTCAGGAATGCAAGATCTGCTATCTTCAATCTGCTCCACAGCAAACTCAAGGAGATAAGATCTAATGTCTTCGATCTGCTCCTGTAACTTCAGGAATGCCAGATCTGCTATCTTCAATCTGCCTTACTACACTGTCCTCTTGAGGACATAACTTGTAGAATGGATACATGCTTATGCCTAATAATTAGGATGCCATGATCGAAATAAGTCAAATACTCCTATTTAGACATGCTATGATATATAAATGCGAAAATGTTATGAGAATGATTCCTATTTCAGTTGTCATCACTCATTGTTTATCAGGGCTTTATCACTGACGTATTGTGCTGTCATCTTGTTCAGCTGGTATTCTCAACAGAAAACCCGAGAAAATAATTATACTCTGTTTAACAGATTTGCCCTACTCTAACATCAGGGTTCATCTTATTGTGACTTAAAGGTACAATATCTGAATCTTTTCCCATCCATCCCATTGCGACTTCAAAATATAGGATTTGTTTCTTCTTCAATCCATCCTATTGCTATTCAAAGGTATAAGATCTGTATCAACTTTAATCCACCCCCTTGTAATTCAGGAATATAGGGTTTGTTTCATCTTCAATCTATCCCACTACAACTCAAGGGTAGAGGACTGTAACTTGTTCAATCAACTGATCACTCCTTGGAAAATCTGCCCAGATGTGTATTCATGATTTTCGTATGGATGCAGAATATCATTTTTCTTAAGAATGATTCCTCTCTCATGCTTGGGTTGATATTGCTTTCTTTTGTCAAGATTGTATTACTGACGTAATATCTTGTCATTTTCTTCAGTCATCATTTTTGACAAAATTCGAAGAGATAATCTTAATTTGGACTCAAATATTTCCAACTCTTAAGCTTGGTGAACAATAATCATGTTTCAGGCTCTTGTATTATTTAAAAGTTCTCAGAGTAATATGCCAAACTTCTTTTGTGAAAGTATTATTAGTCAACTAATCGTTATTTCAATGCGAAATGCTTGAAAAAAATCATAACCATGGATAAGAACAAAATTAATTAGGAGCATAGCTCGAAACAAATAAGTTAAGTCAAGATAAATGCAAAGAACTTTTATTGGGAGCATTTCTTTGAAAAGAATAAGATAATCCAAATAACAAATTTAAAATGGGTAAAATGGAAACTAGATGCCCCAGATATCGCAGCCTGAGCTTCTCTGTTCAAACTTCTTGAGGACCATTTTAAGTTCAATATGTGTTTAGGGGATCTGGAGTACTTTGTCGATGCCCCAAGACGTAGCATACTTCTTTATTATTAATCCAAGCATAGCAAGATTGTTGTATGCCCCACTTTTGATCAAAATTTGAGCCACCCTTTTTGGGTTTTCAACTCAAATCCCCTTTGGTCTCGAAGCGCCCTTTGCGAGTTTTCACATTGACCTCTCATTTTTCTTCTTTTTTCTTTCTTTCCCTTTTTATTATTTTTTTTGAAAACTTTTTATTGAATCTGAATTTACCGAATTGGGCAGGTCCTTGCCATCTATCTCAGACAATATCGATGCTTCCCCAGAACAGGCCTTCTTTGCTACATAAGGTCTTTCCCAGTTTGGCATCCACTTTCTTCTAAAGTCCCTTTTGTATGGGAAAAATCTTCTTCAAATTCCTATCATGAAATTTTCTAGGGCGAACCTTTTTTGTTGTAATCTTGCATCATCTGACCGTGACAGATAGCTTTTAACATTTTTTCTTCAAATTTAACTGGTCATATCGGGATTAAATTCATTCTGCCTCATCCAACTTCAGTTTTGATAAAACTTAGAAAAAAGCAATTTCGACTTCAATGGGTGAAACCAATGAGAAATGTGTTGACCGGGTGACAATCCTGGCCAATGTTTGATAAACATAGAGGGTAAATAGAAACTTCTATATGCCAATCTTTACAAGTCTCGATTTTTTTATGATCTTTTATTTTTTTTGTGGCTGCCTTTGCTGCACTGATATGGTGTCTGATCTTTGAATTGACTATAACCTTTTGACATTGTGCGGTTATGCTTGTTAAACATGATCCTTTCTAGCATCCTTTGTTGGCATCTGACTTTTTTTTTCCTTGAGATTGGTATTTGATAACTTTCGACATTATAAGATTGGCATAAGAAGCGACTTTCACCCTTTTGGTGGAGTGACAAACAACCACGAATATGAATCGATGTTGGCCAAAAGTTTTTGAGGAGGTTGGCTTGATAACGTCCCTGCCCCACATATAGGGAATCTGTGAAGAAATAGAGAAGGCGCGTAAGTGCTGTATTCATCCATTTGGCATTCACGGCATAACTGATGCAACCTTCCTTTTCTGGTGGACCAGTAGTACCCAAAACTCATGATTAGCCTGACTATTGTAGAATCATTAGCACCAATCCTAACAGCATACCCACGTTTTAGTAGCCTGGCATGCCCTAATATGATCGTGTGAAAACATCTTGAATTCTTGCAAATAGCTCAATGATGTCTCGCCTTATTTCTGTGGTGACTTAGGCTCGCAACGTCCATTGACCCTTTGCTTTCATTTTGTTCTACCATCCTTAACAAAATAAAAGATAGGCTACAATCTCTGTCATCTTCAAAGTCCTAAGATCCCTCTAGACACATATCTCACTCAAAAGGGAGTCAGTAACAGTGTCGCTCATGTCTTAATATCTGGGTATCTATTGTAGGTACGGAGAAATATTTAAATGAATCTAAGAATGATTATTTGTATGATATGATCACGGATGAAGAATAAAAGAATATTTGATAGAGAGCTCAAAGAATAAAATAATTCATAGTATGAAATGGAAAAAATAAAAAATAAAAGGATATTTGCTCAAACGATACATCTTATTGAAATAAAGATTTTGGACACAAGCCTATTTCACAAAAGGACTCTTATTGCCTCTAGGCTTAAGGCAACAAGCGTGTTTTGAATATTACTCCAAATTAGTTCTAAAAACACAGGGATCTATTCCACAGTCCTATTTTTCAAAACTCTCCCAGGTTCATATTTCTGCATTTGGCGCGTCATCTAACTTCACAATGCCCATGTTGATAAATTTTTTCACCAATTCTTGAAAGCAAGGCAATTTTCTATCGAATGCCCTGTTATCCCCGCGTGGTACTCATACTGGACATTTAGGTCGTACCATTTTGGGTATGGAAGTTGCATCGATTTCGAGTAGTGAGGGGACACAACGTGCGCATTAGATAAACTTTGATACAACTCGTTATACGAGACTGGGATGGGCACGAACTGGGGTTTTTCTGAGTTCAGTCTTAGATTGAGTTCTTCTCTTGGGGAGACCAGATAACTGGTAACTGCCTTCCTTGGCTGGATTACTATAAACAGCTTCGAATGGCCTTTGTTATACCCACTCGTATTATTCATACCCTTATACTTCCTTTTCGGGGCCTTTGAGGCCCACTCTCTCTTTTTTTTTGCTTCTGCTAGGCTAATAACAACAGGATCGACTCGATCATCACCAGGACCCGTCGGAGAGTTCAGCAGTATTGAGGTATCTGTCTGATATTGGGATCCGATAATGATAGGTACCCCCTATAGATGTACATCTGGTTGGGTCTGAACACTTATTAAAATACAACTGGAGAGATAAACGATGTCTTCATCATCATCCACACTGTTGACCACTGGGCCACTCCTTTTTTCGAGTCCTCCGGCTAGTAACTGGGTTAGCTAGCCCATCATATTCCTTTGGAATTCTAACATTTGATTCCGTATATCCTGTTAAATTCTGAACAATTGCTCTTGCATCTGTATTTTATTTTCTCTATTCTCTTCAACTTTTGTTCCATGTTTTCTAGGTTAACCGAAATAATTTTACCTAATTAGGATCCTTTTGTGAAAATCTAATGAAAATAATAAAATGCAAATAATGTAATGCAAATGATGCAATATAAATGCATGAAATGAAAAAGACGTAGATTCTGATTCAATTCCATTTAGAAAACTTTATTAGAAAACAAAGCTCTTTACATAAAGGGAATTACAAATACGGCTTTGCCCTAATGCTCAGAGTTTTAATTTTCCTAAGTAAATAAGCTAGCTCCTACCCCCTGACTAATTCCAACTCATACTTTACACTTAGTGTGTCAGCCTGAACTGCCAAGGTTTGCAGATGGTCAGCTACTTGCCGGATCTGAGCTATGGCTTCTCCCATAATGCAATCTCGGTCCCTAACTTGACTCTGAGAGTGATGAAGCTGATTCTTCCAGCGCTCCTCATTTACTTCAAGAAGTTCTACCTGAAGCTCACAACCGTGTAAAGCAGGCTCTAACTCTTCTATTCTTCCTTTCATTTCTTCAATTTTGTTCAAACTGGTTCTCAGCTCAGCCACAGAATTACAGTTCCTATACTGGTAAAGTACTTTTTCAAGCTCTACCATTCTGGCCTTTAATTCCCCTTTGTCATTTTGGGCTTCTGATATACTCTTCTCTAGAGCCTTTCTCTAAGCTTCAGCCTCTTAGAAATTTCTCTTCCACTGATCAGTTTTGGTCCTTTCTGCTTGAATTTCCTGTTGCCACTACTATGAAGTTTTCCCTAGTCCAGTAGTCCTTATCGATAGACGTATCCTCTTATAGTCTGTCTTTAAATTATCTAGATCCTCTTCAACCTTGTTTTTCCCTTTTCTTAACTTTTTTGCCTCTGACTTTTGCACTTTCACGTCTAATCTCAAGTGCATTTTTTCTTCTTCCAGTTGCGTAATCCTTTTCCCAAATTCAAAACTTTTCCTTTCAAAGTCTTGTATAATAATCTTTAGCTCTGATGGGACAACTTGCAAGTATTCTTCCATTGATCGAGCACCTTCTAAATTAAGCCTGGGAGTATTATCATTAGTCCTCTTGCTAAACCATTCGCTATACTCAAGCATCGTTATAGGACCGACAGACAATCTCTTCATCCGGCGAGTTTGGTTCCAAGCAGTGAAAATCTCCTTGACCTTCTTCTTGTAATTATCTCCTTTATACGAGAACTCGCATTGCACTAAACCATGCGTTGCTGGTATAAACTGCCTTGACCTGTATTGTCTTAGTACAAGTAAAGGGGCATAACCGATGGCTCCCCAAATTCCGAGCAAAGGGACCCAATCAAAACTTTCACATCAGAACAGGATCTCACTGGGCACCAACCAAGGAGCTATCCATTCAATATCTTCTTCCTGAAGGTTTTGGAGAAATGCCATCCAATTCTCTTCTGACACGTCGTCTCTCTTTGGCGTTGCTGCTATCTCTTTTAGTGGGGAATAATTATCAGTGAAGACCCGATAAAAAACTTTATCCATCTTCTAAAAGTGGCTGTAGAACCAAAACAACTGAGCGCATCCTACGAACCTGCCCTCTCCAGATCTTTTACATGCGTTCAATGACCTAAAAATCTCGACCAAGATTACAAGAACTGGCGTAACCCCTTTACTGAGTTGGTCGAAGAGATCTGTGACTGCCTCGTCTATATGCCCTAAAGCCTTAGGGAATAGCATCAATCCGTAGATACTTAATGCAAAGACATCAACCCTCTTCTTCATATCATGATGAGCTAGAATCAAATCCTTCAAATTCCTCTACGAGATGCATTTACATTCGCCCTTTTGCTTTATCCTGGCCGTAATCCACTGCTCACTCATTCCCATCATGCTCATTAACTTCTTCCAGAAGGCTGGGACATAAGCAGCTCTCGAATAGACTCTATCAACTTCAACCTTCGACAATTCAGTAGAGCGGTGTATTCTTCCACGGTAGGTGCCAAATCTACTCTCCCAAAGGTAAAGTAACTATATGCGGGGTTCTAGTACTGAGTGAGGGCTCGGAATAACTGCTCGTCCACTTTGACGTCAAGTAAGGAAGGTAAATCCCCATAACTGTGGTAGAACAACCTCTTGGTCCCATCGTCCCACTGATCCCATATCGCATTTAAATTTTGAAGTTTATTTTGCGTAGCGCTAATACGAGTATAGTCCCATAACTCTGACACATACCCTGTAGCTAGACTATCTACCTTCTCTAATTGTGTTGTTTCTGACCAAGTTCGGACAGTCGCATTATCTTCCACTTTATCAAGAAATTCGTTTTCCATGACCAGCTCTCTAATTTAGCAATCAAACCCGGATCGACACCTCTTTTATATGAAAACGCATACAAGATAACAAAGATAAAACACAAAAAGTTAGTACAATATACAGAAACAAATTCAAAGCATGTCAAAAAGGAAAAATAGTCAAACGCCTATCTGGGTGACCACTAGAGTTTATCACAGCTCTACCTAGGGTGGGCTCTTAGGGCTTCCTATATGCGGTTCGGTTCTAAAGTTAAGGTACCTGAACTAGTAGATTCCTTGATCCTCACCCATTATAAGCTCATACGGACCAAGTTTGGTTCAGGGGAATACATTTCCCTATGCTGCACGGAGATGAAAATCTCACGAAGATATAGGTACGGATGTATCCCAAAAGCGATTCACTATCCTGCAAGGAGGTGAAAACCTCATGAAGGAGTAGCTTCTCACTCCCACTTAAAAGGTGTGACCTGGCGGTCGTGCAATATGATGCAAAAGTATTCTACAAGACTCAAACCAATAGTAATCATATATCACAAACAAATGCAAATGAAAGGATCGTAACTTTTCAAATCAGATTTTCAATTTTCGATAATAAGACAGAAAATAATCAATTTTACGGCTTGACTCTCTTATGTGTCCCCAGTGGAGTCGCTAAGCTGTCGTAACCATTTTTTTTGAAAATGGGGTCGACTTTGGTTTTGAAAATGAAAACAAAAAAAAAAGAGTCGCCACCGATCCTTTTTGTTGGGGTGAGATCGGGTCATCTTGTAAAACGGTTGTTTTAATAAACAATTTGATTTATCAAAACAACGATTTTGGTCAACGAAATTCAAAAAATGGGTTCGGGAGTCGAGTTACGCACGAGGAAGAGTTAGCACCCTTGATACGCCCAAAATTGGCACCTAATTGATTATCTAAGGTCTTAATGTCAAAAATTCGAAAAGATTTGAAAATATGATCCTCTTTTATTTTTAAAACTTGAACAAATCAAAATGGATGATAAGACCCTCTTATTTCGAAGAGACAAAATGTCATACCCAGTAAGTTAGGGAACGACACTTTGGGTTCCCGAAACTGAGCTTGACTTTTGACTTTAAAACTCGGATTTAAGTTTGAGGAGGATATTCCGTCATTTGTCAAATGAGAAACCGAAACTCATTAAGTTAGGGCTCGATTTCTCGAAATTCCAAATACGGAATATTACCTTTATTTTAAAAGGCTCATCTCGGGTTATCTAGATGTCATGGCCAGTAAGTTAGGGCACAACACCTAGAATTTCCGAGAACAAGTATTTTATTCAAAACTTGTATTGCGATTTAAAATGGATATTCTATTATTTAGATTGAATGAGAAAAACGGGAACCCAGTAAGTTAGGGCTCGATTTCCTCCAATCTTTAATACGAAATATCAGTTATTTGAAAACTTGATGTATCGGGTAAATGTTAATGTGACAAGTAATAATATGAAAATACAATGTTACGTGCATGAAAAGAATAATGATATGAAATTCGAAAATAAAAATGAGCAAGATATATATATATATATATATATAACATAAATTTTGAGTAAATAAATAAGGAAATGTAATAATAATATTAAAAAGGCAACAATACTTTATTAATATGAACAATATATATAATACTAGTGATAAAAGAGAATAATAAAACTATAATAATGAAAATAATAGTAGTAATAACAAAAATAAATAATAAATACAATAATAAATTATACAAAAAAAACAACTACAATGTAATAATGATATTAGAAATAAAGTAAATAATAATAGTGAGTATAACAATAACAAAAATAAATATGATAAATAATAAAATAGCAAAAATAATGTTAAGAATAATATTTAAAAATTTATTAAATATAATAACATTAAAATAATAATGGTACAAATCGATATTAAAATCAACAATAATAAGTATAATAGTAATAACATAAATAATACATATAATAACAATAATATTAAAATAGTTAATTTAATAGTAAAATAATCAAAAAAATTAAAAAAGGGACCAAAATCGAATTAAAAGCGGATTATTGGGGTAAATTTGAAATAAAATAAGAAGGAAAGGACCTATTTGAAGCGCGCGGATTATATGGGGGACTAAAATGGGCAACAACGTTCTCTCCAAAACGCGCAGCATTGGTGAGGACCGGATTGCAAATCAAATAAATCCATGAAAGGGCGGAGGGGCTAAAAGTGAAATTAGCCCCTTCGATGAAAAACACGCGGATCCTAGGCCGGAGCGGGTTGGATCGGGTCGGGTCTGGGCGAAACGACGTCGTTTTGGGGCTTTTGGACGCCGGCCAAAGGGCGTCGTTTCATATGGCTATATAAGCTCAAAATTTTTCTGAAAAATTCATTTCTCTTATTTATTTTAAAAAAACTGACTCTTTCCTTTTTTGTTTTCTCTGTAGGGGTGAAAATCTGGTGCCGCTTTGGTCGGCCACTGCATGAACTCTGTCATGCTTGTGCAGTGTCTGACTGACTGAGCCCCAAAAGGTAAAAAAATTATTTTTATTTTATGTTTTAAATATAATGTAGGAATATATATATATATATATATATATATATATATGCTGAAACGAAAAGAAAAAAAAGGAAAACAGCTTTGGAAAAAAAATCACCTTTTTCTTGCCTCTGTTTTGTTTTTTCTAGTAGTTTTGTTTTTGTTTTTCTCTGCTTTTTGTGTTTGAATCTCTTATTTCGTGTTGGCATTCGAAATTTATCTATATTGTATTGATCAAAATCTCTTTGTTTTGTGTTGGTGATCGAAAAAAAAGGTCCCGGTTACAATCGGTTTGGATCAGCTTTTATAGCCGATTTTTCTTACAAATACTTTCTGTCATTTCTCTTTTAATGTTGCAGGTGGCTTGGGCGGTGCTGATAGTGGCAGTGGAGCAGTGGTCAGAGGACAGAAGGTCGGCATGGTAGCACAAGTGGGGTAGACCTAGGGGCTAGGGGCGGCTAGCTAGGGTTTCTTTTGTTTTTCTTATTATTTTTGGCTGAAAGTTGATTTAGGTTTTGGGTCATGTAGGCTTGAATTGGGTTTTTGATGTTTGTTTTAATTTGGGTCTGGTATTGGGCTAGGTCTTATTGGGTTTGAATTGGGTTTTTGATGTTTGTTTTAATTTGTTGTAAAAATGGGCTGAGGTGATTGGCTTGTAAAATGGGCTCGGACAAATTATGGGTCTTACAATATGTTTTAATTTAAAACATGTACTGTTTTTGTTCATAATAGATTTTTTTTATTAATACATTGTTTTTGAAAAACAGATAAATAGATTATGAGTATTTCAATTAATCTATATATAGGGATGACAATGGAGTAGAAGTGGATATTGCCAAATTCACCTTGCTTGTTCTGCTATGCCATGAATGTTAAAATTTAAATATTATTGTCACTTTCATGAATATCTCTTTCCTATTTGTTATTTATTAGTTATTTATAAGTAGACCTGATTATGGGTCGGGTCACTCGACCCGATTCGAAGGCATGTCCAAAAAGTGAGAGAGTTTAGATAAAAATATAGACTCGAAAATGGGCTTGGGTAAAAAATAAAGCCCATTTTCTAAATGGGATGGGCCTCGAGTAAGCTTTTTTGGTTCGACCTGGCCCGAATTTGCAAAAAAAAAAAACCTATTGTGTTTTGTTGTTGCTTCCACTATTTTGCTACTGTTTCTACTGTTTGTTATTGTTTTGATGTCATTCCGCTATTATATTGTTACTATTTTGTTATTGTTATTTGGATATTACATAATTATTGTTTTATTGTTAATTTTGGTATTATTTTAGATGCATTTGCTTGTTAAGTTACACCTATTTTAGTGTATTTGATGTATTATATTTTTTTAAATTTATTTTTATATAAAAATAATATTATAAAAAAATTTAATACAAACAAGTTGGGCCGAACTCAATTTTAACATTTTTATCCAGGTCAATATTAGGAAAAATTTTAGACCAAAGTCCGAGCCTAAAATTCTTTTGAGGCCTGACCGAAGCTCAGCCCATCATCACCTCTGCATATAAATATGGAAGAATAATTTTAAAACCACTTAAATATTTTAGGGTTTTATTTCATAATGTATCATTACATTTAAAAATTAAATATATAAAGGTAGAATAGTAATTTCAAAATATCAAGCAGGGTGAATGACATGAGTCAAGCAAATACTGGATGTACTCCACATTTTGATTCGAAGAAAAGAAAATCAGACCACATCCACTTAAGGGAAATTGCTTTATTTGAAGTGAATCAATTCGAAATTGATTTTGTGATCCTACCATCTCTTCTTGTTTCAAAAGGGTATTTGGGCGGAGAGAAGGTTTAAAAGTTGAAATTGGCCCAAAGGCCACCATTTATTTGTTTATTGGAGAAAAAAAAATGAAAAGAAAAAAAAGAGAGCGCCAATAAACCGTTCAAACTTGGTCTACTGCCATGGACGGACGACGACGACACATCGATAACCCAAACTTCTCTTGACTCTCTGTTCCAATAATTTTTACCCTAATATATATTTAATTTTTTTTTTCCGATTGAAACTGGCCCCTATCGCCATAGACTCGAAATGCCGTTGAAATCCGGCCATGGACGGGGAGGCTAACCTTCCGGTTCCACCATCAGGCAATCTGGTCCGCTCGATTCCCAATCAAGACACATCATCATCTTCCTCTCCTCCCGGTCTCATCCGTGATGTCCAAGCCGCCTTCAAGCGCCATCGCTCACTCGGTACACTTCATTTCTCTCCTCTTCGAATTTAATGTTCTTCTGATTTTAACCCCAAACTTTTACTTGGTTTCTATTTTAATTTAGTTTTTTTTAAGGGTTCTTTTTTTTTTTTCTGTTATATTCATCCCAGTTAAGCTAGTCTAGCTCGGTTCATGGAATTGGAAATTTAGGGTATTCGGTTTTAGGGTCTACTCAATTTTGCTTATTGGATGGAAATGTTGTTAGCTAATGAGATTATGTGAGTGGTTCAAATGTAAATAATATGTTGGAATTTTGGTAGGGCTTCCAGGTACAATGCAGACGAATGGTATAGTGCCTAGACGGACAGTGGTTCCTCAGCGCGCAGCTTCTAGAAATGTGAATGCTGGTGCTAACAAGTCTCGGGATTGTATCTCGTCAAGCCATGGTCAGTTGGTCAAGGACAAATTTATGGTTGGGGAGTATCAAGAAGATGCATCCAATACTACACCTTCCATCACAGGAACTATCACCAAAACCTTTGATGAAGATTTCAACCCATTTGATGTTGGTCGAGATCCTCCCAAGGAGTTTGTTGATAAAA
This sequence comes from Gossypium rotundifolium, assembly GCA_025506655.1. Classification (NCBI taxonomy): domain Eukaryota; kingdom Viridiplantae; phylum Streptophyta; class Magnoliopsida; order Malvales; family Malvaceae; genus Gossypium; species Gossypium rotundifolium. The sequence goes on from CP106727.1 coordinate 193,651,712, forward strand.
AAGAGAATTATCTGATTCCTTCGCACGATGTAGAATCTAAACATGCTGACTGTCAGAGAAAGGTTCAGTTTTTAACCGGAGATGATGCCACTTCCCAGGGTAATATGTTTACAATGCTCTTTAAATTGCTAGTTTATGTTTCTTCTGGTTGCTTTGTTGCCACTGTAGTTTGTAGTTTGTGGCATTGTGACAAATATAGTTGAAATGTAGCTCATTATGTTTATGTGTAGTTCCTGTATTTGTCACTATGCTCTGCAATGTATTTTCTCTTCCCTTTTAAACTGCTGGGGCCGATGATGGAATGGCCATTGGATTGGAGAACTTATCATCTCATATGGATTCCCTTTCCTTGACAGAAATGGAATGGGATGCAGTCAATCAAGTAGAGGCATCAACTGTTGTCAATAATGAGTCGAAGCACCGGCATTTTCAGAACACAGAATCTGGCACCACTTTGAAGTCTGATGGTGGGATCTCTTCTTTGGCTAAAAGAACTACAGTTATTCAAGATCAGATACATCAGTTAGGAAACTTTTTAGGGCAACCCCTCACTCAATCTTCAGTTGTAGGGCCGCCATCTTCTACCGTAACATCTATCCATTCAAGTTCAGCTCCAATGCTTAACCTGACAACTTATTGCTCTCATTCTCTTCAAGAAGAAGGTTCTCATGTGGCAAAAGAACCACTGGGATATTTTGATGTGAATTGTCAACTTGGAAATCAAGGAGATATGATACAGCAGCCATTCCCTTCAACTAAGGAAACGAGTGGAATGTTACTTGATCAGACAGCTCTTGCAGCAAGGGCTTCTACCTCTGGCAATGATATACAAATGGAGGTAAAGGGATTTGACTTGCCTAGAAAGCAAGAAGGATGTTTGGCAAATAAGGATGAACTTTCAAAGGATCCTTGTCCTCAATATACTAAGTCAATCAAAGGTCAAGATTCTGTAGGTGATGTGACTAATATACAATCTCAGGCTCCACCGCCGAAGGACTTAACTTCGGATATAAAATTAGAGCCTTTGAAAGAAGAGAAGCAAAGGAAGGCTGCAAGTAATAAAGGAGCATCAGCTCCTCGTAAAAGGAATTATGATCCTGATTTGTTCTTCAAAGTAAATGGGAAGCTGTATCAAAGGCTTGGAAAGATAGGCAGTGGAGGAAGTAGTGAGGTTCACAAAGTCATTTCATCAGATTGTGCAATATATGCACTTAAGAAAATCAAGCTCAAAGGTCGTGACTGTGCTACTGCATATGGGTTCTGCCAGGAAATTGAATATTTAAATAGGTTGAAGGGAAGTAACAACATCATCCAGTTAAGAGACTATGAGGTACCTCCTTCCACTCATAGTCATATGTTCACTTCAGATATGCTAAAAAGGCTAGCCTTTTGATTGTTCCAGTTTGTTCATCAGCAACACAAGATTGAATAGCAATTATTTATTTAATGGATTGGCTATTATATTGCTCAATTTCTTTTTTATGCTACTCTAAAATGCTTTTATTACAGCCTTTAACTTTGTACATGATGAAAATGTTGTGACAGTTTTGGAGGAATTGAATGATGATATGGTGTGGAACTTAGTTATGTCTTATTTTCTGCTGTTACGACTATTGGAAAAGTGTATGGTTATTGGAGTTTTTAATTTGTTATAGTCTCACCAATGTGGGGCAGGCCAGGGCAGGGATCTGCTACTGCTGAGATAGTTTTATAGCTTACCTGCTACTGCTGAAATTCCTCATGGCACCATGCATGCAATATTAGATCTTATTTGGCAAGAACAGTTATCATTTTATTACAATAAGTGGCTTTAACTTTGGTGTTATATATTGTCAGCCATCATTTTTGATAGAATTTAGCCTGAAGCAATTTGTGTGGAATATTTAACAGTGTTTCTTGATACCAGGTTACGGATAAGAATCTGCTCCGAGAAGTCATGAATGGCAGCATTTCAAATAAAGATGGCAGAGTCAAGGATGATGGCTATCTATATATGGTACTTGAATATGGAGAGATTGATTTGGCTCATATGTTATCCCAGAAATGGAAGGAAATGGATAGCTTCAATCAGACTATAGATGAGAACTGGCTTCGATTTTATTGGCAGGTTTTAAAGCTAACCCTTACTGTGAATATTTGTTGCTAAGATACTGAACTTTTTCACTTTATATGCTTTAATCTTCTAAGAGCATTTCCTCAGCATTTCTAAAAGTTCATTTGAAACTTCATAATTCTACTTGTTCGTGGTGGGATTCTCGAGTGGGAGTCCACCTAAATAAACATCCCTTTATTGAGGCTAACAATTTTATATTTTCTGGAGGGAATTCTAGTTGAACTGTTTTAAAAGTTCATTTGAAACATGATAGTTCTACTAGTTCATGATGGGATTCTATAGTGGCAGTTCATCTGAATAAATGTTCCTTCGTTGAGGCTGACAGTATTGTATTTTCTGGAGGAAATTATAGTTTTCGTCATTCTGTGTGTTACTTATTTGTATTTAGCTTTTGCTTGAATCTGTTAAACTATTTCTTCACTGTTCTTATATTTTGGGCATAAATCATAAAGTATGTTCTTGATAGCATGTCCCTTGGGATACTTTTGCATTTTCCATTGGTGTAACTAGGGAAAGTTGTATGTTTTTATTATCATCTTTAGTGAGTTGATTTTTCTTTTTTCATTTTTACTCTTCTATTATCAGGAAGCAGGGATAGGTTATGTTTCCTTGTTTATAGTTGTTTGCTATTTATACAGGGTCATTTTTTATATTGAGAAAATGAAAAATATTCATTAGTTTGTTGAATCAATTTGCAGCAAATACTTCAAGCTGTCAACACTATACACAAGGAACGTATTGTACATTCAGACTTGAAGCCAGCTAACTTCCTTCTTGTAAAGGGTTCTCTAAAACTTATTGATTTTGGTATTGCCAAAGCCATAATGAGTGATACAACCAACATCCAAAGAGATGCACAGGTACCCATTACTCATTGGTTTCTTCAACTTTTAATTTAAAGTACTATGTCCTTTTATGAAATAAGTTGTTAGCTTTTACATCTGTTATTCAAACATACTATTCTTATCAGTTAGATCTGATTTTATGCGACAGAATGATGGTAAAATGTACTTCTAATTGTCACATAGATACTGCTTTTTATCTATGCTCTGTAGCAACATGTTACATCACGTGTCAATTTATCTGAAGTGGTTGATCACTAGGTCAACAAAAATGTTTTGATGTTTCGGGTCTATACTCTATATGGCTAATGCTTTATAGCAAGATCTCTTGTACATAATTATGTTTTATGACAATTGAACACTCGATTACAGGTGGGAACTCTGAGTTACATGTCTCCTGAGGCATTCATGTGTGTTGAGAGCGATGAAAATGGAAATACTATAAAGTGCGGCCGGCCTTCAGATATATGGTCCCTTGGGTGCATACTTTACCAAATGGTTTATGGGAGGACCCCTTTTGCTGAGTACAAGACTTTCTGGTCCAAGTTCAAAGTTATAACAGATCCAAACCATGAAATAACATATGGACCAGTTTCTAACCCGTGGCTACTTGATTTAATGAAGAAATGTCTAGCATGGGATCGAAAGAAGAGGTGGAGGATTCCTCAGCTACTTGAACACCCTTTTCTAGTTCCCCCAGTCCCTCCCCAACTATTTTTGTCTCAAAACCAAAACTGTCAACTGCTTGATCTTATAGCTAAAGAATGTTCCAACAACCAAGATGCTTTGATGATATCAACTCAGCTGAGTCAACTAATTAGATGCCCAATGTCACAGATAACATCCCAAGAACAACAATGTAAGTTACTCTCTCAAATCTCAAAGCTTTGCTGCCAGCTCCATGAACATTTAAGCAAGTTAGGGTGAGAGTTGGTAATACTCTGCATGAGGTTTCTTGAGCTCATTTTTTTTTTCTGTTGTAATGTTTTCTAAAATTCACATTGTGAATCTCAGTCTTCTGTAATATTTTTTCCTTTTCAGTTTGTGCCAAAAAAAAAAAAATGTGGTAACAATTTTCTTGGTAGATGAAACATTACCCTTCATTGACAGTCTTCATGCTAGTTGAATTAATAGTGAAATTCAAAATCCAATATCATATGTATGGTCCAAAAAAGGGCCAATAATGAATGCAAAATGGGCTCATGACTGGTGCTGAATTATCCATAAGGGAAGTTATAAAATGTTAAATGTGCGAGAGCAAGAGCATGACATGAGAATATTTTAAGGTAAAACGCAAAGTCGGAATAAGATACCAAAAAAAAAAAAAAAGGTTTGGGAAAGAATATGCTTTTGTTGAACAGAATATTAGGTTTCCCTTTGATTCTTTCTTTTGAAAACAACAGTTGCCCAAGGCACCATATTTCATTGGCATGCTGTAGTAGTTTCCATCTATCTTTACATCTCAATTCCATGATTCTTCTTCAAGTTGTTTACCATTTCGTTTATTATAATAATAATTATAATTAATAATAAATTAGGGTTTTAGTTTGAGACAGTTTTGACTTGTTCAAAGGACAGAGTCTGAAGAAAACTTGAATGAAAAACATTCCATGCAACCTTCTGCTGGTTGCCAAACTGTCATGTTCTTACATGTGCACAACTCTGCCTACTTTTATTTTTTTTAACTTATTATGTTCTAATAATACTTTCTTTGTTTTTTAGGGCTAGGTTTGATGTCCCATGAGTAAATACCATGTATAAATTTAGATTTATTTAAGTTTAAATATATTTCAAATAACTATTCAAACATGTATTGTTTGTAATTGAATTTGTCCTTGTCATTATCGGTATAAACTTATTAAAAAATAGATAAATTCAAATTCATTTGTTGAATAGTTGGCGTCTTCTTAGTAGATGAGAATAAATGCTTTTCAAGATTTTATTAATAAATAATAGCAAAATACCCAAGTCGGGATATCCAAAAACCTTGAAAATGTGACATAGGAACAACCAATAGCAAAACAAGTAAACACCCATGGTCCAAATAACAAACCTAATAGAATAACCCTAACCCTAAAACGTAACATAAGGACACCGGATAACCAAGATGTTTTAAAGAGTAACTTGTCCCCATATTTGCCCCAGATGTTTGCTCAACCCCCATCCCACCTCCTTTTGGCTCCAATAACCAGCCTGGATATTTTACAAATCTTACATCAAAACAAATAAAAAAAGGTGTTAGCCATTCAGGTTGACATTATTGGAATGGAGCCAAAGGATACAAACAGCAGACCACTTAAAAGAAGGGGTCCATACAACAGGAACTGTCTCTTCTTTACGGTATGAGTAATGCAATTATATTCAGGTTTAGTCATCCTCAGAGGGCTGCAAAAGAGCTTGTGTCCTATGTTCTACTGCCATTTCCATTCACGAGAACCCCCTTTTATTTTCTTGAGGTTCCAATTTCACCCCCCCCAAAAGTTTAGGGTCCCTCAAAATTTTGAAAAAAAAAAAAACCGACAATAACATAAACTGTTAAGGTTTGCAGCTTTTGTCTGTCCTCCAGCTTGTCTATCATGCAATGAAAATGAGGTGTAACCCAACTTTGAATATGTATGTTAGTCTTAGGATTACCTGTCATCAAATGAACTTATCATGTAATATTAAACAAAATATCTGTCTTGCTGTTCAGAACTGGTTTTAACTTTTTGTGTTTTGAATCTATTATAATTATCACTTATTAATATGGGATTTTTTACATATTAATAATTCATATAATTTGAGTTTTGAAATATTTATATTATAATTAATTTTCAGTCTAAAGTTTTTCAATGATGTGGTCTGAATTCGATTCATCAACAACTGGGTTACCTTATAAAAAAGTTGTAAAGTGAATCCAAAACTTTGACAGTGAAAAACCCAAAAACAAATGCCATAAAGCCAAAAATCATGTGGGTAATTCATGATTGGTGACAAATTGGTGTTTTTTTTTTTCCTGCTCAAGATCCTACATTTAATTTTCTTTTTGATTCCATAAGGGTTGGTGACAGTCAAATGAGTTGTAACTTTCATCTTCATGGGGTTTTTTCTAAACTTTTTTTTTCTTCAATAAGGGGTTATTTTTTAATTTTAATTTGTTTACTGGGCACATCTGTCTTCTTCTTCTTCTTCTTCTTCTTCTTCTTCTTCTTCTTCTTCTTCTTCTTCTTCTTGAAGTTTTCTCCTTTTTTCTGACTAGTTTAAGTAAAAATAATAGCTATAAAATTGAAAAAAGCACATGATCCAAATTTAAAAATTAGAGTTGGGTTTTTTAATTAATGTCAATTCAAAAAAATTTAATTAACGCATTTTAACATCTCAAAATTTAATTAAATGTAATTTCAAAGAAAGTTAAAATTTTCTTTAAACTTTAAATAGTGGCGAACCAAGGGCTGCCCCAGTTCCATTTACACCATTTATAATTTATAAATATTTTAAATTAATAATAATAAAGTTATATTCTGACCTCTAAAAATATAAAAATTTAATTTAATTTTTAAAATTTATAAAGATATAAATTATTAAAATCATGAAACTACATTTTATTATTGTAAAATGAATTATTCTGATGATTCCTAAACTAAGGGCTTGAAAACCTCCCACTCTCTCTCTATATTCGTTTTTTTCTTCTGCTGTCTTTTGTATTAGCATCCCTTAGCCTGCGATTATTAATGGAGGATATGAAAAAGTAACATCACGCTATTTGTTTTTCCTTTTAATAGATTAGTGTTACACTAATATTTTTATATTGAATTTTAATATTTTTATCTTAAAAAATTAAATTTAATTATTGATGTGATATTAAATTATTAGAAATAAATAATATTTGTATTCCATACAATCATTTCTTATAGGGATAGGAGATTAAGCTTTTAGCACATTTATTTTTTAAAAATTAATATCTTGATAATCGCATTAAATTTAGATTGAAGTCATAGTTAAGCTGGATTAATTTTTTAAATGAGAGAGATTTTCCAATTCAGTTTCCTTTATTTATAAAATTCAAACATAAACCCTTAAAACACATCAAATTTTTATTATTTAATCTTATAATTTTAAATGAATTTAATTAGGAAGTGAAACTGGACCAAACCAACCAAATCCATTGACATTTGTAGATTTTGTATTTATATTTATATATAATAAAATAAGAAGAAGAAATGGAAGAATCTGTGATTAATGTTGTGATGTCTACATAAAAGTTGAGTTTGAATGCATAATATGGAAATGTTTTAGTAAGGGTTAACGTGAGATTTAAGAAAAGAATATATTGTAATTAGAACTTTTTTTGATATCTTCACTGCCCTTAGGCGCTAATTAATGGACTTTGTCAAGTGCACTTTTAAAGCTACCAATACATTCTAGATGATAAACAAAGTTGTTAATTATTTATTTTTGTTAAAATATGTTATAAACTTTTACATATTTATTACGATACGGGCTCATTTTTCAATACATTATCCAATAAAATAGCAAAATGCAAATATTAAAGACAGTTAAAAACACAACACACAAAGTAACACCACAAGCAGCCTATTTATAGGATGATACAAGAGTCCATCCAATAGAATTTTGATCATCCTTAAACTCCTATTTAAAATTTAAAATTATTTTGATTATTTATCACGTAACAATCTTTATAAGCAAGTCTTCCAACATCTCCAAACCTTTCTCAAGAGATGAGGATAAAGATGAACATCTTCAACAATTTAAACTTCATCCTTATTTTCCAACTCAACAAAATGAAAGATAATCTCATTAATCCCATCTTGAACGTCCATACTTCTTCATTTGCTGCATTAATGAGATTAAATCAAAAGTCAAACATGCCTACTAACGACTTTGGTTACACCAAAATTGTCATTCTATGTGTTGTTCGAACATGTAGCAATCAAAGTCACAACATTTTCAAATAGATAAAATATTGTATTCCTTTCTTTGAACATTTGAAATGAATAACAAAAAATAAATCATTTACAAGTTGGAGTAAAGTAAATGAAATAAAATTAAAAATAAAAAGTAATTTAATTATTTGCAAAAGCTTTTAGGAATTTTTTTTTTACATAGAAAACCATGTACATGTTTTAACCTCAAACTAGTATCTATAATATGATAAAATTTATATAAATTAAATATGTTAACTGTTTTTTTTGTTGCAAAATATATTACAAGATGATAGAAGTACAATTTAATTATTACTCTCTTACCCTATGTTTGACCCACTTGGAACTTTGTATAGACTTTGAAGTTTGTTATGTCCATCAATTCTATATCTTGAACAATATTTTGGTTTGCCTACTTCCCTAATTTAGGTCCATTTTTTGCATGCTTGTGGATCATCTTTTGAATGCCAAAAACAATTCACAAGTCACCAAGTTAGGCAAATAAAACTCTTTATGGGAAAGATGTTGAAATATATGTCAAAAAACATTATCTACATACTCCATGCAATTGAGATGCATGTTATTGCATGCAACAATTGCATGGTAACATGATACCTTTCCATTTAAAAATGCCCATAATCACATCATCTTTTATCAAGATTGATTTTAAATGAATTAGTTGACACCTTCGTATTAGAGCAACATAATCTTTAACCTAAATGTGCGATGTAAAAATGAGATTTTCATTACACAATAGAGTTAATTCGCATTTGATTGACAACGATTTCTATCTAATGTTTTCGCAAAAAATGTGTTTGCCTTTCATCATGTTGTCTTTCTTATTTAACAAAAAAATTGTTGCACCTATAGTATGTTGATTCAACTAATGAAGTAATGGAAAAATGACAAATGGTCCTCATCACAATCTTGACACAATTAGTAAGCCTTGTTGTCATATGATCATAGCATTGGTTTCTATTATATGATTGTGCCCACTATTACACTAAAATCTTATCAACAAAGCCACTCACAACATCGTCTACTAGACGTAAAAACAATAAACGCCAAATTTATGGAATCAAAATCTCTTGAGTTCCTATGCTATTGAACGTAATGTAATTCTTAATTCCATGACAATATCATAGTTCACACATATGAATATTTTTTTAGGTAAGAACTTTTCGACACAATTATTTTTAGCATCCCTTTCATAAGTAAATGGTATTAGGTCTTAAATACATGATACATGATAAGTAAGTGTCCATTAGCTAAATATTCACCGCAAATAGCAATTTGCAGCTGTCGAGATCCCTTCCAAAAGGACACGTATTTGAGAAATAATCTCAAACTTGAAAATGATTATTTTTACCATATTCAATAAAGAAGCCTAATTATGCCATTAAAATGTTTTTCCTTTTCAAAATCAACCATATTCTTTGGGGGCTTATGTGATGTTGAAGAAAGGAACAAGAAGAGTAAAAAAAAAAAAAAAAAATTCTTTTTAGGCAATCACATGATAATGCATTGTGGACCCAAACATAGCTTAAAAAGAGAATCTCGAATAAGGTTGAAAAGATTGGTTTGGGATGCTTTAAATGGATGGAAATGGGAATTAATAGTTAAGAACAAAGATACCATTTATTGGAACAATGGAATGCAATGAAATGGAGGATTGTAATTCAAAATCAACCCCATTTAGAATAACATCAATATGCCTTTCACTTTGCCTATTTATCTTTAATCCAACAGTTATCAATTGTTTCCACCTAAAGTGTATGTAAGTATGGAATCATCAAAATCTTATTCTAGTTTAATTTGTTTATTATAATTATGCAATTTATTCAATATAAAGCCTCATTACCTAACAATATAATTTGTTTAAAGTTCGGGTTAACAAAAAAATTAAATTTGTTTAGAATAGAAGTTGGGATCTGGCTTAATTATTCAAATCCGAGCTCAACCTAACTCGACCCTTATTCAAATTTATAATATATATAATTTTTTATTTTATGTATTATGCAATTTATATTGTATGAAATTAAATAAATTATACTATAATACAAACATTAAAAAATGTTGATTATATTTAGAAATTTAATAAATGAAAAAAATACATAATGGTATCAAAAGATTACTTTTTATTTTATTCCACAATCACATTCAAAAATTGTCATATCTCTCTCTTTTTTTTTTATTTTACTATACTCCTATAAGACGTTTGTCAACCTCTTGATTTTATTTGTGAGTCTAATAAATCCATTAGTAGTATACTAAATATTTTCCTTAAATAAAATTAATTATATTTTAAAATAAAAACATTAATATTAATGGACTTAACCAAGTTATATTTTGAACTGAACTTAAACAACGATATTATATAAAACGAAAAGCTCACATTTTGGATTGAGCTTAAACAAAGACATATATATTCATACTATGTATTATATTAATATCATGTATGGACTCGATCTAAATTTAACACGATCCAATTTATAGACACTTTTACTTAAAAAGAAAAATCTTTTTATATTTTGATCTCTTTAAACAATTCAATAATGTAATTACTTAATTATACGTTTTACCTAACTTTGTTTCAAAAGGCACATAAAGTGTATTTTATTTTTTAATATATAATTGTGAAATCTAAAATTTTATTAATTTTAATTGAATTTTAACTAGTTTAGTTTCAAATGTTGCCAAAATAGAGACAGAGGTATATAACAAAGTTTTCCTACACTTTTAATCTTAAATAACTATTATTTTTAATAATATTATTATAAGTTTAGATCATATCTGTTCTTTTTAATATAGTGTTTAGAATTACTTATCGCCTTGCTCACTCAACTCACAAATAAAAGATAATACACTTTAACATACTCGAACATATATCCTCATATATTAACAATAATACTTATAACAATTGAAATAAGACTCAATCGATAATCTTAAATAACTATTAACATTATTATTACCGTTTATTAAAAGAATTTCTTTCTCCATATCTCTATCAACTTGTATGCGCATGCAAAGATTTTTTTTATTTTAAATTCCAAGACAAGGGGTTGTAATAATTAGGGTTAAAATAATAAACAAAGGGGTTATAATAATTAGATTAATAATTGGCATTTGATTAGGGTAGGGAGGGCATTTTTTTCAAAGTTTAGGACGGTCAAATAGATGATGGCATCCGCATATATAACAAACGCCACGCCACGCCACGCCACAACCCACCAACTTATAATAAAACATTTAATTATTACAACCCACGATGATGATGATTATGCTCTTCTCACTTCTTTACATCGTATCACTCCGCCAATGTATTTAACAAATGTCTACTACTAATTGTGGAAACTATTTTTAAATTTTAATAAAAACGGAAATCGATTTTAAAAAATGGAAATAAAGTGACCACCACCACCAATTCTTTTTTTTTAGGTATAATTAGATCACTTTATAAAATATTTTATTTTAAAACATTGATTTTGATACACGAAATACAAGAAAACGGGTTCGAGAGTCGGTTACATATGAGGAAGGGTTAGCACCTTCATAATGCCCAAAAATTGGTACCTAATCGATAAAATCATGTCCTAATGTTAAAAATTTAAAAGATTTTAAAATATGATCCTTTTTTTAGAAAAAAAACCAAGACTTACCCATCTCAAACAAATAAAATGTTATATCTAGTAATTAGGATATAACATCTCATGACTTCGAAACTAGGCTCAACTTTATTTAGAAAATTCTTATCTCGAGACAGAAAACATCATATCCAGTAAGTTAGGATATAACGTTTTGAATTCTCGAGAATAAGTTTTGATTTGGAAATTTATAAATTTTGATTTTAAAAGAAGAGGAAAACTTAATATTTTAAGTTCAACGATAAAAATCGAAACCCAGTCAGTTAGGGTATAATTTTTCTCGAAACCTCCAAATATTAGATATCACCGTATTTTTAAACTATTTGAATAAAATCGTCAATTTAAAAAGTGTTTTTTATAAAACAATAGTTTGAGTAAGATATTACAACATACATATTTAATAGCAATTCTACATCACTATAAATTATATTAATAATAAATAATAAAGGAACAATATAACATGAATAAATAAATAAAGAACCATTAAGAAATAATGAGCGATTAAAAGAACATAAATAAATAAACATGGAATATAAAATAAGTAGCGATAATTAAGATTTTCACGAAATAACAAAATTAAACGAAAAAGGGATGATATATTTAAACATTGGATGAATATTATGACAAAAAGGGAATATGACGATTTATAAAACGATTTTATATATATATATATATACAATATTTTAAATGAAATAAAAATTTAAAGCATATAAAAATAAGAATATTTATAAAAATACATAATTTAATACATATATAAATGATTATATATAATAAAATAATTAGTAAACAATATATAATAATTTTATATAAAAATATATATAATATACTAATCATAAAATTACATATATAATATAAACAATATAAATAAAATATGTTATATAATATAAATAAACTTTATAATAAAATTTCAAAAAATATGTATTATATAATATAATACTATATAATATAATTTTTTAAAATATATAATATAATATTTAATTATAAAATAATAGGTAATATATAAATAATTAAACTAAATAAAATAATAAATAGTAATAATTCAATATTTATAAAAATAATATGTATTTAAGAAAACTATACACAAAATTTTTATACTATTAACAAATTAATGTACAAATAGTTAAAAAATAATATAAAAATTTTAATATAATAAAAACAATTTAATATAATGTTAAAATAAAAATAACGTAAAATAAAAAGATTTTAAAAATAAATAAAAATAAAAAAAATCTAAAAAAATAAAATGTAAAAGGATCAAATCAAAACGCGCGTCACATCTTAGGGACTTATTAGGCAATTATGCCTTGTCTCCTAAACGACGCCGTTCTGATATTGGCCTTTAACTAGCCCGAAGGATTAAATTGTAACAGAATATAAGTTTTAGGGCTAAATTAAAAAAATAAAAAACTATTTGGACATAATTGTAAATTAGAAAAAATGCGGAAGGGCCTATAGGGCAATTAGACCCTTTAATAAAAACACGCGGATCTTCCCGGGTCGGGTCAACGCGTGGATCCCGGTCTTCTAAACGACGTCGTTTTAATGCTTATTGGCTTAAGCAAAAATGGTGTCGTTTTTAAACTGCTATATAAGTCAGTTTTCAGACCAAAAATTCATTTTTCACCTTGTTTTAAAAAAAATTTCAAAAAACCCTCTCAATGTTCTCGTCTGGGTTCCGATCGTCGGTCCTTTGGGCCACTGCCACGTGCTTCACACGCCACCGCGAAGGTGGCCGGAGGTTAAAATCTCGCCATCGAAAGGTAAACTCGCACCTTTTTTATTTTTTAAAATAGTATTTATATACAAAAATGTATAGAAAATAAAAAAAACAGAATGAAATATTGAGAAAATCACCTCTACAACCAAGTTTCTTTATTTTTTTTAGTGTATTTGCATGCGTATTCTTACTGTGTGTTTTACAAGTTTATTTTGGGGTTTTTATAGCCCCGTAAAATGAATCTAAAACAAATATATATATCTATCTGCCATTTTTTTTCCCTTTTACTGTCGTATTCCTTCCTTCTTTTGCAGGTTAATGGCTAGGAATCAGGCGACGGAGGGTGGTTTGCACAAACTGCGGCGCGATTGGTGGCCTGGGTGCGAGGATTGCGGTGCACGACCGAAGTTCTAGGGTCGAGGCTTGCAGAGCTTAGGGTTTTCTAGAAACACTAGGTTTCTGATTTCGTTTAAGCATTGGGCCCTTTTGGGCCATGTGTGTTTGGGTCTGAGTATTGGGTTGTGATGGGTTCAATTTGGGCTAATCGGGTAAATTAAATTTGGGCTTTGAAGCTTGGTTTTGTAAAATGGATTGTACAAGAATAAACTTAGACATTTTATTTTATTTTTGTTTCGATTTGTTACATGGGTCCGGTCAAAATTGGGTTCCTACAGCTGCCCCACTTTGTTCATTGTTGTGTAATGAGAATAGAGTAAAGACTATAAAAGGACCATGTTTGCCCAGTCTTGCTGAATCTTGACTTCTTGGTCCTCGTCTTCTCCAAATGGCTTCCAACTCTACTGCAACTTCAGGAACTCGAATCATGCCATTTTTTAGTCGCTCCACTACAACTCAGGGAGACCAGACTAATGTCTTCGATCTGCTTCCTGTAACTTCAGGAATGCCAGATCTATTATTTTCCTATCTACTCTACTGTAAACTCAAGGAGACAAGATCTGATGTCTTCGATCTGCTTCTTGCAACTTCAAGAATGCCAGATCTGCTATCTTCGATCTGCTTCACTGCAACTTCAGAAAGAGAAGATCTGCTATCTTCAGTCTAATCCGTTGCAACTTTAAGGTGACAAGGTTGAAAGTGTCTTTGATCTACTTCCTGCAACTTCAGGAAAATGAGATCTGCTGTCTTCAGTCTACTCTGCTGCAACTTCAGGGAGACAAGACTATAATATTCAGCTTGCTCCTTTGCTACCTCAGGGAGATAAGGCTGGTGGCTAAAATCTACTTCCCTGCTACCTCGGGAAGATAAGATCCACCATCTTCGATTTGCTCCATTGTAGCTTTAGGGAGACAAAATCTACAATCTTTAGTCTACTTCCTTGCTACCTCAGGAAGATAAGACTACAAACTTCAGCCTGCTTCCTTACTACATCAGGGAGATAAGGTTGGTGGCTAAAATCTGCTCCCTACTACCTCGGGAAGATAAGATTCACCGTCTTCGATTTGCTCCACTACAACTTAAGGGAGACAAAATCTACAATCTTTAGTATGCTTCCTTGCTACCTCAGGAAGATGAGACTACAAAATTCAGCCTGCTCTCTTGCTACCTCAGGGAGATAAGGCTAGTGGCTAAAATCTGCTCCCCTGCTACCTCGAGAAGATAAGATTTGCCAAATTTGATCTGCTCCACTACTGCTTTGGGAGATAAGATATGTAAATTCACCGATATTGCTACACCATCCTCTGAGGGACATGTCCTGTAGACTCAGTTCCATATATTTATGTCAAATGACCAATATGCTATGATCAGAATGAATCAAGTGCTTCTAGCTACATGTGTTATAAGTGACATAAATGCAACATGTCATGAAAATGATTCCTTTTTAAACGTTTAACGATTAGGATGCAATGATCGGAATGAATCAAATGCTCCTAATGAGATTTGCTATGATATATGAAAAAAATGTTATGAGTATGATTCCTACTCTAGGTGTTATCACTCATTTGTTCTTCATCATTGTTCCTCTCGAAACACCAATCATATTTTGCTCAACAAGCTTGCCCCGCTGTAATTTCAGAGTCAACTCCGCTTGAAACTTGAGGACGCAAGGCTTGTACCATCCTACCACGATAGGAATTGAAACTTTTTCAATCCGTCCCATTTGTAATTTTTAGGGTATAAAATTTATTTCAAATTCAACCCATTCCACCACAATTCAAGGGTTCTGAATTTTTCATCAACTTAGTTTGTCACACAATTCCCGAATGTTATAACCTGATGTCATCACTTACTTTTGTCACATCAACTCATTATTTCGTCCAATTATCATTTTGATAAAGAATTCAGAGAAATAGTCTCTATCCTGACTCTTCTTTCTCAAATATTTCCAATCTATGCACATGAAAATTCTAAACAATTGTCCTATTTTGCTTCCTTGTTTTATCTAGAAATTTCCAAAGTAATATGTAGAACTTCTTTTGTGAAATTATTAGTTCGTCAATCATTATTTCAATGCAACATGCTTATGAATAATAGGTAACAAATAAATTGATCTCAAAGAGAGTTAAATGAATTATAAAAAATACAAAGAAAATTAACTGGAAACATATCTTTGAGAAGAAAAAGAATCCAAAGATAGTAAAATGAATAGGACAAAGATCGGATGCCCTAGATATCATGATTGGGCTTCTATATACAAACTCTTTGTGCTTAACATGTGTTTAAGACCCAAAGTACTTTGTTTGATACTTCATTTCTTGTTGATTCAAGTATAACAAGATGACTGCGTGTCTATTTAGAATTTAAGCTGCCCTTTTCGGGTTTTCAACTCAAAACCCCTTTGGTCTCAAGGCACCCTTTGCGGGTTTTCACCTTGGCCTCTTCTCTTTTTTTTTTTTTTAGAAACTCAAAGTGCCCTTTGTGGTTTTCACCTTGGCCTCTTCTCCGCTTTAAGCAAAATACTTTTTGACTGAATCCGAGTTCACAAGATTGGGTAAGCTTTTTCCATCCATTTCGGTCAAAATCAGTGCACCTCGAGAGAAAGCTTTCTTCACCACATATGGTCCTTCCCAATTTGGCATCCATTTCCCTCTGAAATTATTTTGTATGGGAAGAATCTTTTTCAGTACAAGGTCCCCCTCATGAAACTCTCTTAGGCGAATTTTTTTATCGTAGGCTCGCATCATTCGTTTTTGGTACATTTGACTGTGACAAATAGCCCTTAGCCTCTTTTCTTCAATTAAGTTCAACTGATCATACCGAGCCTAGATCCATTCAGCTTTATCCACCTTTATTTTTGACAACACTCGAAGAGAAGGTATTTCCACTTCAATAGGCAGAACTGCCTCCATCCCATACACCAACGAGAAAGGAGTTGCCCTAGTAGAGGTTCTGAAGGACGTCCGATAAGCATAGAGTGCAAATGGTAATTTTTAGGCCAATCCTTACAAGTTTCAGTCATCTTCCCTACTATCTTCTTGATATTTTTATTGGCCGCTTCCATTGCCCCATTCATTTTTGGACGATAGGGAGGCGAGTTGTGGTGTTTGATGTTGAATTGGCTATAAACTTCTGCTATCGTGCTATTGTTCAAGTTCAATGCGTTGTTTGATATGATCCTCTCGGGCATTCCATATCACAAATGATCTCCTTCTTTAAGAACTGACTAACTGCTGACTTAATGATGCTAGCATATGAAGCAGCCTCTACCCATTTCGTGAAGTAGTCAATTACCACGAAGATGAATCGATGCCCATTTGAAGCTTTTGGTGAAATCGGTCCAATAACATCCATGCCTCACATGGAAAAAGGCCATGGGGAAGTCATAACATGCAAAAGTGACGGAGGCACATGAATTTTGTCTCCATAAATCTGGCATTTATGATATCTCCTGGCATAGTTGATACAATCTCATTCCATGGTGGACCAATAATATCCAATCTCATTATCTATCTAGCCATTGTGAATCCATTAGCGTGTGTTTCACAAACGCCCTCATGAACTTCCTCTAGGATTTTCCTAGCTTCCACAGCATCAACGCATCTCAATAATACTTGATCTTTTCTCTTTTTGTACAAGATATCCCCATCTAAAACATAGTCAGAGGCCAATCTTCTTAATGTCCTTTTATCATTCTCAGTTGCATGCTCCGGGTATTCACGATTTTTTACGTATAATAATACATCATGATACCAAGGGTGGTCATCTTTTTCCTCCTCTTCTATGTTATAACAATGAGTTGGAACTTCGAAAATACTCATCTAAATAGGTCTCATATCCTCTGGTCTGTTTACTTTGATCATAGAAGCCAGGGTTGCGAAAGCATCCGCCATCTGGTTTTCATCACGTGGGAGATAATTAAAAGTAATTTCATCAAACTCCTCAATTAATCCCAGAACTATTTTTTAGTAATCACTTAGCTTGGGATCTCTTGTCTCCCATTCTCCTTTAAGCTGGTAGATTACTAAGGTAGAATCTCCATATACTTCTAGCACTCTGATCTTACGTTCTATAGCTGCTCGAATTCCCATGATGCATGCTTCATATTCCGTCATGTTGTTTGTGCAATCAAAATCCAATTTGCATGTGAATGGATAATGATCATCACTAGGGGATACCAAAATTTCCCCAATTCCATTTCTCACAGCATTTGACGCTCCATCAAAATTTAGCTTCCACGGACATTCTTCAGTATTTGCCACATACATAAACTCTTCATTGGGGAAATCAAAGCTCAAAGGTTCATAATCCTCTAAAACTCTGCTAGTCAGAAATTTTGCTACTGTGTTCCTTTTATAGTCTTTTAATTCACATAGACTATATCGAATTTAGACATCAAAATCTGCCACCTTGCCATCCTTCCATTCAAAGAAGTTGAATCCATCATATAGTTTAACGGATCAAGCTTCGAAATTAACCAGGTTGTATGATATAGCATATACTGCCTCAATCTTCGAGTTGTCCAAATCAAGGCGCAACACAATTTTTCAATCGACAAATATCTCATTTCACATTCAGTGAACCTTTTACTGAGATAGTATATCGTTTTTTCTTTTCTTCCTTACTCATCGTGTTGACCAAGTACACATCACTGACAAATACAATATCAATGGTCTATCTGGATTAGGCGGAGATAGTACTGGTGCATTTGATAGATATTGTTTGACTTTGTCAAAAGCTCTCTGGCATTTATCATCCCATATACCTTAGTTGTGTTTCTTGAGAAGACGAAATATGGGATCACATTTCTCAGTTAATTGTGAAATAAACCGAGCAATGTAATTTAACCTTACAAGAAAAACTCGAACTTCCTTTTGAGTGCACGGTGGAGGCAATTCTTGTATAGCTTTGACCTTATTTGAGTCAACTTCAATTTCTCTCTTGTTGACTATGA
This sequence comes from Gossypium rotundifolium, assembly GCA_025506655.1. Taxonomy (NCBI): domain Eukaryota; kingdom Viridiplantae; phylum Streptophyta; class Magnoliopsida; order Malvales; family Malvaceae; genus Gossypium; species Gossypium rotundifolium. The sequence goes on from CP106727.1 coordinate 193,670,300, forward strand.
AACCCAGTAATTTCCCTGACCTAGCTCCGAAAGTACACTTTGCCGGGTTGAGCTTCAATTGAAATTTTTTCAAACTCAAAAATAATTTCTTCAAAACTTCAATGTGTTCCTTTTCTGTTCGAGATTTGGCAATCATGTTATCAACATATACTTCAATCTCTTTATGCATCATGTCATGGAATAAAGTTACCATGGCCCTTTGATATGTTGTCCCTACATTCTTTAGCCCGAACGACATTACTTTATAACAAAAGGTACCCCACAATGTTATGAAAGTAGTTTTATCCATATCCTCAGGGTGCATATTGATCTGATTGTATCCCGAAAAATCATCTATGAAAGAGAACAATGAGTATCCCCCTGTATTATCCACCAACGTGTCAATATGTGGCAAAGGGAAATTGTCCTTTGGGTTGGCTTTATTTAAGTCCCTATAGTCTACACACATCCGGACCTTTCCATCTTTCATAGGGATAGGAACAATGTTGGCAATCCACTCTGAGTATTTGACCACTTGTAGAAAACCAGTATCAAACCGTTTCTTGACTTCCTCCTTTATTTTCAACATCACATCAGGCCTCATCCTTCGCAACTTTTGCTGAACTGGCTTGCATTCTTATCTTATGGGAAGGCGATGCACTACAAAATCAGTACTTAGACTAGGCATATCTTGGTATGACCATGCAAAGACGTCTTTGAATTCTCGTAGTAACTCAGCAAGGTCTTGTTTCGTCTCCTCGGCTATGTGCATTCCAATTTTCACAACCTTTCCTTCCTCCAAGGCTATGTTCTCTATCTCCTCTTCATGGGTAAAATTTGTTTCTCTTCTTGCTTTACCGTTCTTAACAAATCTAGAGATAAGTCACAATTTTGTCACCTTTAAAACCCTGAGATTCCTCTAAACACACGTCTTGTTCAAAATGAACCTCTGAATCTGTAATATCGTTGCTCATGTCATTGATATCTAGGGACCTGTGGTGGGCACCAAAGAATGTACAAAGAACAAATGAATTCGAGAATAACTATTTATATGGTATAAATGAGAATAAAAAATTTGGAATGAAATGTAACACCCCTTACTCGTGTTCGACGCCGGGACAGAGTATGAGGCATTACCGAAGAGTCTGAAACACTTACAGATTATTTAAACCATTTATCACTCAAATATCAAAATTGATTATAAAAGTTCCTTTAACGAACCCTTGAAGTCCAAATCATGCATTGGGATTGGGTGGGACTAAATTAGAATCGTATAATTTTTTTTTTTAAGATATTCAATGAGCCTTATACTTAATACGATTTGTTAGTCGTACACTTCATATAAATAACAAGAAATGTATATAGGCTCAATTCTCATTAAATTTCTCTTGTACTTGTACTTTTCATCCTATGTATTCATATAGCATATAACAATCACACCTCTGTTTTTCATATACATTTTATAACAATTTGTCTTGGTTTCAAACTACTTCATATTTGAGTTTTACTTATCCAATCATTTGAAACATCATCTTTATACATATAGTGCACTTGAGATGCAAAATTCTATAATTATGAATGAACACATTTATCAAACACATTCCATGTTTTTTATATATATTATAGTCTCATATTTCCATGTATCATTTACCATCATTTTCTCGTATTTTTGACAAATACATATAACAACTTATAATCATGCAATTCACTAACTCTTCACGCTAATTACAATTTAAATTGGCAACTCACTTATTGAGCCCAATTTCAATGTTCACTACAATCTATCATATAAATTTGGATGTACGTATCCACCAATAAATTCCATGTACAGTATCATCATCTCATATTTCTACATACATTACTTTACATATTATGAACTCAAATAACATATACAAGACATACCAATGTATTTCAAATACGTTTTCATAATATTTCTTTTAGAATTAAGATTATTTTATATTAGAACTCTTCTCATTAACTCATTTGGAATACCAATTCATACAGATAATAGACTCAAGGATGTACAAATATATAATCACAAATGAACTCATTCACAATCCAAGTTCTACGTTCATGTCTCATCAACTCGTAATTCCTTATATCACATAATATATATATATATATATCATGATTTCCATTCCTTAATATTTTCCATATTTATCCCGTTGAATTTCTTGGAATTTTCGATGGATTTTCAGAGGTACACTTTAGTGTACAAATCCAATCCGTCAATTCAGTATTCATGTGGGCACATTTCCATTTCGAGAGCACACTCCCATGAACCTCATCCTTACGGGATTACGGTCAAAGCTAAATCCCAAGAGAGCACACTCCATGAACCTCATCCTTACAATGGGATTACCATCGAGCTAAATCCTGTAATATAAACTCATAGAGTATTGTCGGGATTACCGGTCGAGCTAAATCCCTCAGCGACAATTACTCTAATGAGCTTGGATCCAATTACAGTCCAGGCTAAATTGAGACCCTAATTGGATTACCCGTCCGGGCTAAATCCATTTTCCACATATTCTTGGGAGGGCTATATCAGGATCACCCGTCCGGCTAGATCCTTTCACACATATTCTTGGAGGGCTATATCGGGATAGGATCACCCGTCCGGGCTAGATCATTTTTACCGTCAATTCCTTTTCGAGATTCATCAATTTCCCTTTCATTCAACCGGATTTCTTCCACTTTTATCAAATATATTAATGTTTCATCAACTTTCATACAATGAACATTCAAATTATATTCATATCAATATGAGACATTCCAAGCATTTAAGAATATAATTCAAGTTACATGAACTTACAATTCGATTTTGATACCATAACGATAATCTTAGTTTCATAATAAATATTCCAAATAAAACATTATATCAATTATAATCGAACATGTAATCAATTTATACACAAGTCATTCATATATTATTTTCCTCCTCCTCCTCTCCATCCACATCCTTAGTATAAACAACACACTTGTAAGTAACATTTTCTATAATTTTCACTATTTACTCATGTGAATGTTCAAGCTGTCCATCTGTGTTATATTCACTAAAATATTTTTATCTCGAGCTACAGAGCTCTAAATTTCAAACCGTTAATTTTCTTTGAAACTAGACTCACATATCTTCTTACCATAATTTTTCCAGAATTTTGGTGTGGCCAACTAGTACAGTTTATTAGTTAAGTTCTCCCCTGTTACACAGTCCTACTGCTCTGACCTCTCTTCACTAAAATCAATTATCTCATAGTACGGTTTTCATATAGTGTTTCTGATTATTTATAATGAAAATAGACTCACTAAGTAATACAAACATATAAATTATAATTCATAATTATTTTTGTACAATTTTTAGTGAATTTCTAAAGTAAGAACAGGGGATCACGAAGTTGTTCTAAACCAGTCTTACAAAAATTTAAATATCTCAATATGTAGACTTCTTTTACCTTCTTTGTTTCTTTTATATGAAAATAGACTCAACAAGCTTTAATTCTATATCTTACTCAGCTTCTAATTCGATTTATACAATTTTGGTGATTTTTCAAAGTTAGACAACTGCTGCTGTCCAAAACTGCTTTAGTATAACATGTTGATTTCTATTTTGTCCCAAATTTCACATTTCATACAATTCAATCCTTGCTCAATTAACCCCTCAATTTAGCTAATTTTCTCATTTAATACTTTTATCTATCATTTTAAACTACTTCATAACCTTTTAAAATCAGAATTTTAACTCTAGGCCTTAATTTCAACTCTTTCACAATTAGGTCCTAAAATCAATTTCCATCAATTTTACTTAATAAAATCATCATATAACAAAATTAAAGCTTCAATTCAATATTTATTCATCATATTATTCCAGCACTAATCCACATAAACTTTAAAAATTAGCTATAGAATCAAAAACTAATGACATAGTAAGTTGGACCCAATTGTAAAAGTCCAAAAACATAGAAATTTCAAGGAGAAAGTAAGAATTAAACTTACATGAAGCTTGAGTATGAAAACCAGCTTGAAACTCTCTCCATGGCTGTTTTTCAGCTGAAGAAAATGAAGAGAAATGAAGAGAAATCTAGATAATTCCAATTTGGTCCCATACTTATTTAACTAATTTTGGCAATTTTCCAATTTTACCCTTATTTCATCCATTTCCTGATTTTTCTCAGCTATTGCCGCCCAAAATATCTCCTTTGGGCTTATTTTCACTTTAGGTCCTTCCTCATTTGACAATCAGACTATTTAATCCTTTTAGCAACTTTTATACACTTTTCATTTTAGTCCTTTTTATTTAATTAACCACCCAAACGTCAAAATTTTCTAACAAAATTTTAATACTTTCTTATTGACATTCCTTAAATATTCATAAAATATTTATGACTCGGTTTATAACATCGAGATCTCGATACTTCTTTTCTCGATTTCTTGACCAAATAAATCTTTATAAAACACAATTTACTATTTTAAAACATTTTAAAAGCTACATTTGACTCGTAAATATTAAATAAATATAATCTACAAGTCCATTTCTCAGATTTGGTGGTCTCGAACCATTATTTTTAATATAATCGAAATTTGGGCTATTACATGAAATTTGAAGATCAAAAGAATAAAGAATGAAAAAAAATTATCAAATATGTATTTTATTGAAACAACAATGTCTGAACATGAGCCTATTTCACAAAAGAAATCTTATTGTTCCTAGGCTTAAAAACAACAAGTGCATTTTGAATATTACTCTGTGTAATCTCTAAAAACTACAAGAAGTTCCTCTGCAGTCCAGTTGTTCAAAACACTTCCAGGTTCATAAGGGCGAATGCCCAACAAGTTTCTTTACCCAGTTTCTTCCTCGTGTATGGCATTGATGTGAGGATTTTCATTTTCCAATAACCTTCTCTAAGGGTGAATTATCCCTCCAGATACAAATGTCTGGGATAGGTGGGAGAATATCATCGATTCCCACTTGAATTCTTCCCCATTCAACCGTGCTCTTCTTCTCTCTTACTTTTTCTCTATTTTCTTCTTCCTTTGTTTAGCATCTGACCTAAAACCCAAGCTAAAACGATATATTTTCTCTTTCATCATTGGGACTTGAATCCCTCCTTGAAGATGTCTGCCTAGTCATGTCCCTGGTAAGGCTCATTTCCCTACCATCATTTGTAAACCCATTTTCTTGGTCCTGGATATCCTAGGGACTGGCACCTCATTCCCTTCCAATATGAAAGTTGCATTTACGAACTCTAAAGATCGAAAGGAACACTCAATAGCCTCTTCATTTGCCTCTACATATGGCGCATCATTGGTAACAGTTGCTATGATGTCCTCCTCCACGTTTATAGCAACCAACTGACCTTCTGTTACCAGTTTCGGTTTTTGGTGTAGGGATGAGGGCACTGCCCCTCCCGAATGAATCCAGGGCCTCCCCAACAAGCAATTGTAAGAGAGCTTAATATCCATCACCAGAAAGTCCACCTTATATGTGTTTGGCCCAATCAGCAAAGGTATGTCAATTCTTCCCATCACTCTTCTTTCAGTGCCATCAAATGCTCTCACTATGTGCTGGCATGTCTTCATGTGAGAACTATCTATAGGCAATCTCTTCAATGTAGATAATGGTAATACATTCAAAGCCGATCCATTATCTATTAACACACTTGGCAGAGTGTATCCCTTACAACGAGTGGTGATGTGCAAAGCCTTAGTCGATCTTATACTCCCAGGTGGAATTTCATCATCACTGAAGTAGATAAAGTCGTCGGCACTTATGTTACTAACCAAACGATCAAGTTTGTTGATGGATATATCTTTAGTAACATAGGTTTCATTCAAGACTTTCATCAATGTTTCCGATGCACTTCAGAACTTAAGAGTAAGGCTAGCACCGATATGCAAGCCAGTTGTTTGTGCAACTGTTCTACCACGCTGTATTCATTGTGCTTCAAGAATTTTAGAAATTTTTTAGCCTCTTCCTCCTTCACGGGTTCATTGATAAGTGCCTCAGCCTCTTTTTCCTGTTCAACTACCAAAGTCTTTGCTTTCACAGGCACCGTTCTGACGTTTACCGAGTCGTATTGCCTTCCACTTCGTGTGTAGGACCATTCACTTTGGACCTCTTTGGAAGTGCTAGCTGAGTTTTCCACTCTTAGTATTGTTACATTGAGTTTTCCTCTCCCAATGATCAGCTTTAGCCTTTTCCTCTTGAACCTCTTATTGCCACTGTTCTGAAGTTGTCCCCAATCCGGCATTTTTCATTGATAGACGCAGTTTCTTATAATCTGTCTTTAGGCTGTCTATGTCTTCCTCGACCCTTTTCTTCCCTTTTCTTAACTTATCGGCCTCTAGATTCTGAGCATCCACGTCTAATCTCAGATACATTTTCTCTTCTTCCAACTTCTCCACCCTCTTTCCAAGCTTTGAACTCATCTTTTCGAAATCTTGTTTCACAATCTCTAACTCTGATGGGACCACTTGCAAGCATTCTTCTCTTGATTGGGCACCTTCTGGATTCAGCTCGGGGATGTTATCATTAATCCTTTTAATCCTCCATCCGCTGTATTTTGAGGTCGTCAATAGGCCTGCGGATAATCTCTTCATTCTAAAAATTTGATTCCAAGCACCAGGAATCTCCTTAACCCTCTTCTTATAGTTTTTCCCTCTGTATGAGAACTCACATTGAGCCAGCCCATATGTCGTTGGTACAAACTGTCTTGACCCATATTGCCTCAATACGAACAAAGGGGCATACCCAACGGCTCCCCAAATTCCAAGTAAAGGAACCCAGTCGAAATCCCACACCGATAAAGAATTTTTTCGGCAATCATCCAAGGAGCCCTCCACTCGATGTCTTCCTCTTAAAGGTTTTGAAGGAGTGCCATCCATTTTTCTTCTAACACATCTTCCACCTTCCAGAAATGACTATGGAACCAAGCTAATAACAACTGTGCGTATCCAATAAACCTGCCTTCACCGCTTCTTGACATGCATTCAAAGATCTAAACGTCTCGGCTAAGATCGCAGGTATAGGCGTGACCCCTTTGTCAAGTCGATCGAATAAATCAGTAACTGCTTCATCTACATGTTTGAGAGCTTTAGGGAAAATTACCAAACCGTAAATACACAAGAAAAAGACGTTAATCTTCTTCTTTACATCTAGATGTGCTAGGATCAGATCCCTCAAACTCACCTAAGGTATGCATTTACCCTCACCTTTCTCTTGAATTCTGGCTGTAACCCACTGTTTACTCATCCTCGTGATATTCATTAACTTCTTTACAAACGTTGGGACGTTAGCTAGCCCTAGAATAAGCTTTGTCGACTTGGATCCTTAAACAGTGAAGCAAAGTTGTATATTCCTCCACTGTGGGCACTAAATCTACCTTCCCGAAAGAGAAAAAGCTATAAACAGAATTCCAAAACTGATTCATAGCTTGGGATAGATGCTTATCTACCTTAATTTCGAGTAAATAGGGTAGATCTCCATAATTGCGATAAAACAGCTGCTTGGCCTCATCATCCCACTGGGTCCATATTTTTTTCAACTCGTGGAACTTATTCTGTGTAATACTTATACAAGTAAAATCCCATAGTTTAGACACATACCCGTCAGCTAAGCTATTCTCTTTCTCTAATTGAGTTTGCTCTGACCATATGCGGACAGCTGCATTGTCCTCCACTTTATTAAGGAATTCGTTCTCCATAACCAACTTTCTAACTTAGAAACTAACTGTGAATCGATACCTCTTAAAATATGAAATGACATGCACAAAAAATAAAACACAACAAGTTAGTACCACAGAATATAAAGCAAGTAAAATAAACAAACACCTATTTGGGTAACTACTGAGGTTTGACATAGTTCTAGTTAGGGTAAGTCATTATGTTTTCCACGTGTGGTTTAGCTCTAAAGTTGAGGTACCCGAACCAGCAGATTCCTCGATCTTTACCCATTATAGGCTCATATAGACTGAGTTTAGTTCGGGGAATACAGTTCCACATGGCCATGCGAAGTGAAAACTTCACGAAGACATAGAATGCAGATGTATTCGAAAGCGCCTACTAGCCCATCGGAGGTGAAAACCTCGCGAAGGCATAGCTTCTCGTTCCCACTTATGGGTGCGACCACAACGGTCACGCAATGCAATGCAGAAATATATATTAAAAATTAGGACCATATGCAATAAAAGGATCATTTTTTTAAATAAGAATTTTAAATTCGGACAAAAGGACATGAAATTATTGATTTTACAGCTTGACTCTCTTATTGTCCCCAGTGGAGTCGCCAAGCTGTCGAAACCATTTTTAAATTTTGGTAAAAATAGGGATCGACTTTAAAAAACGGAAATGGAGTCGCCACCAATCCCTTTTTTCCTTAGGTGTGATTGGATCACCTTATAAAACATTTTATTTCAAAACATTGATTTTGGTCCACGAAATACAAGAAAACAGGTTCGGGAGTCAGTTACGTATGAGGAAGGGTTAGCACCCTCATAACGCCAAAAAATTGGTACCTAATCGATAAAATTATGTCCTAATGTTGAAAATTTGAAAAATTTTAAAATATGATCTTTTTATTAGAAAGAAAACCATGACTTACCCATCTCAAAGAAATAAAATGTTATACTCAACAAGTTAGGATATAACATCTCATGGCTTCGAAACTAGGCTCATCTTTATTTAGAAAATTCTTATCTCGAGACACAAAACATCATATCCAGTAAGTTAGGATATAACATTTTGAATTCTCGAGAATATATTTTGATTTGGAAATTTATAAATTTTAATTTTAAAAGAAGAGGGATACTTAATATTTTAAGTTCAACAATAAAAATCAAAACCTAATGAATTAGGGCACAATTTTTGTAACACCCTGAATAATTGGGTCTGTGCATTTTATGTGTTTGACTGTTTAAAATATTAATTTGAGAATTTGAGGTACAATTGGGGCTCAAATTGGGCTGAGGCCTTGTTTTAAATATTTTGTTTAGACACTCTAAGGGCTTAAATTAAAGTTTTAATAGTTTAAGTGACATATTGGGCTTGTGGCCCAACAACTAGGAGCACGGTAGAGGGAAGATTTAAGTGGCGTCACTTGAGTATGAGGAAGGCCCAAAATTTGGCTGCTTGGAGCCCAAGTTTGAGGGCTAAATTTCGACATTTAAAGGGGACAATAGGTGGGACGGCACAAGGCTATTTTTAGGGATTTTAATGTTTATTTTATGTGGATAATTAGGCAGATAATGAAGAGAAGAATTAGGGCTATTTTTGAGGAGATAATTGATCAAAGATTGGAGCGATCTTTAAGTTTTTAACGTTAGCCGAAATTATTAAGAATTTGAAAAGAAAAGGGTATTCGGTTTTGGCTTAAGGTATGTATGCCGAAATTCCTAGCTAGTTCTCTCATCTTTCTCTTTGCTTTGCCGAAATTCCTATGCTATTCTCCCTCTCTTTTCTTTTCTTCTCTTCAGTTGGACGAACCTCTGACACATTCCTTTCTCATCTCATTCAAACCCTTTAGCCGAAACCTCTAAGTTTCCCTTACTTTTTGTTTACTTTCTTCAAAGCCAAAACACCTCGCTTAGATTTTCTAAAAGCTGAAAACGCGAGATCTAGTCTTCCATATGTGTGCCAAAATCATTCTGGGGTACCTACCTGTGCCAAAATTTTGAAGAAACGAATAGGTATGTGTCGATTTTGAGTTTCCAATATTTATCCGGCTTTTCAAAGTCTCTAGCCGAATAGCTAACCAAGTGACTAATCAAAGGTTTTTCTTACTTTTCGGTATTTTGGGATCTAAAAAGGAGTCCAACGCCTAGATCTTTAAAGTCAAGGTTCAGTAACCTTTGAGTCGTGTTATTTTTGGGATTCCAAGGCTATAGATTGAGGATAAGAGATCTGGATAGCAAGGACATCGACTAAGAATATTGGATTTCGAGATATCAGGTGTGTAATTCTCTACACCATCTAGATCTGTTTGATTAATATATGTTTATAAGTCTTATATGTTTTGATAAATGCCAAGATCCCGGCATAATGACAGAAACCCAAAGAGGGTATAAGCAAATCACCAGGTTAGTGAATGTTCTGATTAAATGATATAAGTATATTGATTTTACGTGATTGCATGGGTTGGGTTTGAAGAAAAGAGGAAGTTATATGTTGTAGCGGCTATTGCCGTGATCCGTTGTAGCGGTTCCTTACCATGATCTATTGTAGCAGTTTCTACCGTGATCTGTTGTAGTTACTTCTGATGATGATCGATGATGAGCAAGACGACCGCCATCAAGGCGTGTAGCGGTGTGGGTTGATTGTAGAAATCCCCAATGGTGTGAGCAGGTGATGCAGGCGTGTAGCGGATGGACACCTAAGATATGGGTTGGGCTTTGCATATTATTTTTGTTTTGTATATCAATTTTGATTATTATGTTTTATGGGGCTAAAGCCCAAATCTAATGGTGCACGAGGGTTGCACACTGTGTCTCGCGACTCACCCTTTTAATTTAACAATTTCGGTGACACCTAGTGCATCGGGAAATTTGGAGAGGAGCGCGGGTGGCTATGCAAAAGAGCAATTAGATTTAGCTAAAAGACTTTTGTTTGTTATTTTTATATTTTGCGGATTATTAAAAATAGTTGTAATAAGGCCACGGGCCACTAGACTATTATTTTTTTTTGGGTTTTATGTTGGGCTTTTAAGTTGTATGTTTCCAATTAAGTTAAGACATGTACGAAATTTCAGCTTTTATTTAAAATCCACCAAGATAATTTATAACTTAATATTTTACACTTTAATGAATTCTTAAGCTTTGAAAAAAGGTTTAAACCTAGTAATTGTTTTCCAAAATGCGACATGTTTTGTAAAATTCCTTAAGTGACATACCAGATCCGGTGGTAGCTTTGGGCTGAGTTTGGGGTGTTACAAATTGGTATCAGAGCCCGGTTCAAAACTCAGCTCTGGGGTTTTTAGGCTCAAAACGTTTTCTAAAAATGGGCTTTCGAAACATAGATATTTTTAAGTGATACAGTGTCATTAGCTCTAAGATGGCACTGCGTCTCAGGCCCAAGTCCACCAGGTAAGTACTCTAAACTATTGTGTGAAATATATGTGGGCTTAATGGGCTTATTGAGACGTAGATTAATCAGATTAGAACTTGATGGACTTTAGGCCTAGCTTAAACCACTTCTTAAATTTCATAAGACTTAATTCCACTAAACAAACACGTGAACGAGCATGAAGACTAGGGTGTGGTAACAGCACACGCATGTTTAGGATTGGATCCAGGAAGAGCACGGTATTTAAGCGCCCTAGTGACTCACCTCCTCTTGGGAATCCCTACAGTGCGTAGTGACTGCTCACCTTAGCCGAGTTAGGGTGTGGCAATAGACATACGCATGTCTAGGAGTAGATTCAGGGAGAGCTTGGTATTTAAGTAGTCCTGGTGACTCACCTCCTCTTCACTAGAATTTTACACGTGTGTAGTGACTATTCATCCTAGCTACAAAGATTGGTTGATGGACTAAACCTTATAATTAAAACCGAAAGGGACAACCACCCTATTTTTTTAAAAAAAATCCCCAAGTTTTGTAAAATTTTCAAAATACATTTGAGTTATGAAAATTTCCAATCAACCATGTTTTGAAAACTTTACCGAAAAACCTCATGTTTACAAGAGTAACTTGGGACTATGAAACTAGATTTCCCCAAAGTACCTGCTTTTAAAAAAAAACATCGAAATATCCCTAGTTTGAAAAATTACCAAACTACCCTTGTTTTGCAAAATGACCAAAATACCTCTGGTTTGTAAAATTACCAAATTACCCCTGATTTGTAAAATTACTAAATTGCCCCGAATTTCAAAATTACTGAAATACCCCTAGATTTCAAAATTACCGAAATACCCCTTCAAATTTCAAAATTATCAAAATACCCCAGGATTGTAAAATTACTAAAATACCCCTATTTTACAAAATCACCAAGGAACCCTATTTTGGAAAATTATGAAAATACCCCTATAGGAAAATTACGAAAACACCCCTGTGTAGTGAAATAACGAAAACACCCTTACGTGATGAATGTAAGTGCTGGGATGCTATTTGGATTATGGTGATTGAATGTATGTGTCTTATTCTAGCTAGGGGATACGAACTTGAGGAGCATTTTGTGAATGCGAATTGAAAAAACTACTTTTAAAACTATTATTCATAAGGTCGTCTGTGGCAAAACAAGAGAAAGAATTAATGATTCATAAAATTCTTAATTAGATAAATTCCAATCGGAAGAATGAGTACAAGGGTCGAGGGGACGTGCGCGTGGACGCCGTGAGGGTAGGATGACCTTGTCTCGAGCTAGTAGGGTCCGCCACGGGTCAGAAACGAAATGCCGATCCTCCAAATTGTAGAGGAGAGTTACGGATCAGCGACCGGAGATGATGCCGTGTCTCGAGCGATGTTATGAGTCCTGAGAGAGTTGTTGAGTAGGCATGGGCACAAGAGCCCAAAAATCTGTACTGGAGCGGCTTAAGGCCAATGGGGCGAAAGTGTTTAGGGGCATTTCTGGTGTAGCCCCTAACACAACTGATTATTGGATAGAAGCGACTGAGCGCATAATAGATGACTTAGACTTCACTGTAGAGGAAAAGTTAAAAGGGGTCGCGTATCTTCTTCGAGACGAGACCTATCAGTGGTGGCTCACAGTGAAAGAAGGTACTGCTGCAGACCTAATTGGTGAGATTTCTTTAAGGAGTCATTCGGGAAAGTATGTTGGGGCCACTATATGGATGCACAAAGGAAGGCATTCTTGAACCTGCGAGGGAAGTAAGTCGTGGTGAATATGAGGCGAGTTTACAGCGTTTGAGCCCTTACGTCGGGAATGGTAGCAATAGAGTATGAACGTTGTGTACGGTTCGAGGATGGGCTACGAAATGAGTTAAGGGTTCTGATAGCACCGCAGAGAGAGTGAGAGTTTTTGCGGCTTTGGTAGATAAGGTTAAAATTGCTGAGGAAGTGAATTGGGTCGAGAGATAAGAAAGGGATAAGGATCGGGGTAAAAGTAAGAGAAGTTTTAGACCATCAAGAGCATCTGAGAACTTTCAGAAGAGGCCTAGGACTGATGGGCCAGCTCGTGCTCCGACGGGCCAGAATCGAGTATGTTCTACATGTGGGAGGACGCATTATGGGGAGTGCAGAATGAAAATCGGTGGATACTTTAGGTATGGATCCACAGAACATCTGATTAAGGACTATCCTCAGATGGATCGGGTATAGCTAGCGGGCCGAGGTTCGGATCAGGTTAGGAGAGGTGATCAGCCTGGACCAAGGGGTCGTGGTGTAGCCAGAGGAGGAAATGGAGCTGGTCGAGGTCGTGGAACACCTGAGAGAGGTGCAGGTAATGTAGATGCGAGGCCGCCAGGTCTAGTGTACGCAGTTCACCGACGGGAGGATGGTAACGCAGCGGATGTTATAACCGATACGTTTCTTTTTGTTGATAACCATTTCTTTCCTTAATTAATATTGGGTCAACCCACTCCTATGTTGCATGTTCAAGATATCTAAGACTCTAAGTATAGACCATAAAATAACCACTAGGAAGATGATCGAAGTTAGTCCCCAGGACAATCTAGGGTAGTGGACAAGCTATTTAAGGATGTACCGTTAGAGACTCAAGGGTAGTGTTTCCGCAGACTTAATGGAATTACCATTTGAGAGTTTGACCTTATCTTAGGAATGGATTGGTTGACAAGGCATCGTGCTAAATTGGATTGTGGGTCTAAGCGTATGGTGTTAAGTACCCCAGAAGGCGGGGAGGTGGTTATGTTAGGAGAGAGAAAAAATTATCTATCCAACGTAGTGTCGGCATTGAAAGCTATTAAGATGATTCGGAAGGGATGTAACGCCTTTCTAGCTTTTATTAGTACTTTGGATGCTAAGGAGGTAACTGTCGATGAGGTTTGAACAGTCAAGGATTTTGCGGATGTCTTTCCGGAGGAGTTGCTAGGATTACCCCTAGATTGTGAAGTGGAGTTTGGAATAGAACTACTCCCGGGTACAGCTCTGATATCCATTGCTCCTTATCGAATGGTGCCGAAGGAGCTGGTGGAGCTCAAAGCTCAGATCCAGGAGCTTTTGGATCGAGGATTTATCTGATCGAGTATGTCTCCATGGGGAGCGTCGGTCCTATTCGTGAAGAAGAAGGATGGCTCCATGTGTATGTGCGTGGACTATCGTCAACTGAATAAGTTGACGATTAAGAATAAATACCCATTACCGAGAATCGACGACCTGTTTGATCAACTTAAAGGAGCTTCGGTCTTTTCAAAGATTGATCTAAGGTCGGGTTATCATCAGTTAAAGGTAAAGGAAGGGGACATTCATAAGACGACGTTTCAGACTCGGTACGATCATTATGAGTTCTTGATGATGTCGTTTGGGTTGACGAACGCGCCAGCAGCATTTATGGATATGATGAACCGGGTATTCTAGCCATACCTTGACCGGATCGTCATGGTGTTTATCGACGATATCCTGGTATATTCCAAGTTTGAGGAGAAACATGATGCACATCTTCGGGTGGTGTTATAAATCCTGAAGGAGAAGCAGTTGTTCACTAAGTTCAACAAGTGTGAGTTCTGGTTAAGGAAGGTGACCTTCTTAGGGCATGTGGTTTCCGTAGAAGGAATTAGGATGGACCTTCGGAAGATAGAAGCTGTATTGGATTGGAAACCGCCAAAGTCAATGGCGGAGATTCGAAGTTTCTTAGGATTAGCAGGATATTATCGAAGGTTTGTTAAGGGGTTCTCTTCTGTAGCGGTACCTTTAACTAAGTTGTTGAGGAAAGGAGTATCGTTCGTGTGGGCCGATAAACAGCAGGAGAGTTTTGAGAAGTTGAAGAGAATTCTGATAGAAGCACCGGTGTTAATTCAACCAGAGGCGGGAAAAGAATTTACCGTCTACTGTGATGCGTCACACACAGGTTTAGGGTGTGTGTTGATGCAAGAAGGAAAAGTGGTGGCGTATGCATCTCGACAGTTAAGACCGCATGAGTTGAACTACCCTACGCATGATTTGGAATTGGGGGCGGTAGTGTTTGCTCTGAAGATCTGCAGACACCACTTGTACGGAGAGAAGTTAGTTATTTACATTGACCATAAGAGCTTGAAGTATCTCCTCACTCAGAAGGAGTTAAACCTAAGACAGAGAAGGTGGATCAAGCTGTTAAAGGACTATGACTGCTCGATTGAGTACCATCTAGGTAAGGCAAATGTGGTGGCGGATGCGTTGAGTAGGAAGGCGATAGCAGACTTGAGGGCAATGTTCGCTCATCTTAGCCTATATGAAGATGGCAGTTTGGTAGCTGAACTTCAAGTAAAACCTTTGTGGACAAGTTAGATCAAAGAGAAGTAACTTTTGGATGATGTTTTAAGTACTCGGATCCAACAAGTGTAGAATGGTGAAGGAGGGGATTATAGTTGGAATGGTGATGGAGTTTTGTGTTTCCGTGGGAAGGTTTGTATGCCAAAAGATGTGGAGTTAAGACAGATGATTCTTCAGGAATCGCATACTAGCCCTTATGCTATGCATCCTGGAGGAGTTAAGATGTATCGGGATTTGCGAGAGCAGTTCTGGTGGCCAGGTTTGAAGCGAGAAGTTACGAAATATGTAGGGAAGTGTTTGACGTGTCAGCAAGTCAAACCTGAACACCAGTTGCCTTCGGGGTTGTTGCAATCGGTGAAGATTCCCCAATGGAAATGGGAAAGAATCACGATGGATTTCAAGTTAGTGGGTTACCTCACGCCCACAAAGAAAGATTCAATTTGGGTAATTGTGGATCGGTGACGAAGTCTGCTCACTTCATACCGGTTCGAGTGGACTTTTCTCTTCAAAAGTTGGCTAAGTTATGCGTGGTGAGGTTGTAAGATTACATGGTGTACTGGGTGTCGATCATATCGGATAGGGACCCTAGGTTCACGTCCACGATTTTGGAAGGCTCTTGACAAGCAATGGGAACAAGGTTAGACTTTAGTATCGTTTTCACCCACGGACTAATGGTCGGTCGAGAGGGTAATTTAGATCTTGGAAGATATGCTAAGGGGTTGCATCATTGATTCTAAGGGTAGTTGGGAGGAGTATTTACCCTTGGCTGAATTCGCGTACAATAATAGTTATCAAGCTAGTATTCAGATGGCGCCGTACGAAGCGTTATATGGAAAGAGATGTCGTACTCCTACTTGTTGGACGGAGTTGGGTGAACGTCAGGTGTTGGGTCAAAAACTAGTTTCAGAAACGAAAGAGAAAGTTAAGTTAATATAGGCTCGATCGAAAGAAGCGTCTGATCGGCAGAAGTCTTATGCGGATTTAAAGCGGAAGGAGGTGGAATTTGCATCAGGAGACCAAGTCTTTTTGAAGGTTTCTCCATGGAAAAAGGTAATGAGGTTTGGACGGAAGGGTAAGCTAAGTCCTCGGTTTATTGGGCCTTATCGGGTGCTAGAACGTGTGGGCCCAGTGGCTTACCGTTTGGAGTTACCTTCAGATTTAGAACAGATACATGACGTATTCCATGTCTCGATGCTAAGACGTTATCGTTCCGATCTATCGCACGTGGTGCCAGTGGAAGAAATTGAAGTAAGGTTAGATTTATCTTTTGAGGAGGAACCAGTGCAAATCTTGGATCGAGAAGTAAAAGTGTTAAGAAGGAAGTCCGTCCTTTTGGTCAAAGTTCTATGGCGAAATCATGGTGCGTAAGAGGCGACGTGGGAGCAGAGGATGTTATGCGATGAAAGATCCCCATCTCTTTTGATCAGGTAAATTTCGAGGACGAAATTTATTTTAAGGGGTAGAACTGTAACACCCTGAATAATTGGGTCTATGCATTTTATGTGTTTGACTGCTTAAAATATTAATTTGAGAATTTGAGGTACAATTGGGGCTCAAATTGAAATGAGGCCTTGTTTTAAATATTTTGTTTAGACACTCTAAGAGCTTAAATTAAGGTTTTAATAGTTTAAGTGACATATTGGGCTTGTGGCCCAAAGAACTAGGAGCACGATAGAGGGGAGATTTAAGTGGCGTCACTTGAGTATGAGGAAGGCCCAAAATTTGGCTACTTGGAGCCCAAGTTTGAGGGCTAAATTTCCGCATTTAAAGAGGACAATAGGGGGGACGACACAAGGCTATTTTTAGGGATTTTAATGTTTATTTTATGTGGATAATTAGGCAGATAATGAAGAGAGGAATTAGGGCTATTTTTGAGGAGATAATAGATCAAAGATTGGAGTCATCTTTAAGTGTTTAATGTTAGCCGAGATTATTAAGAATTTGAAAAGAAAAGGGCATTCGGTTTTGGCTTAAGGTATGTATGCCGAAATTCCTAGCTAGTTCTCTCGTCTTTCTTTTGCTTTCTTTGAAATTCCTATGCTATTCTCCTCTCTTTCTTTTCTTCTCTTCGGTTGGCCGAACCTCTGACAAATTCTATTCTCATCTCATTCAAACCCTTTAGCCAAAACCTCTAAGTTTCGCTTACTTTTTGTTTACTTTCTTCAAAGTCGAAACACCTCGCTTAGATTTTCTAAAAGTCGAAAACGTGAGATCTAGTCTTCCATATGTGTATGAAATCATTCTGGGGTACCTACCTGTGCTGAAATTTTGTAGAAACCAATAGGTATGTGTCGATTTTGAGTTTCTAATATTTCTCCGGCTTTTCAAAGTCTCTAGCCGAATAGCTAATCAAGTGACTAATCAAAGGTTTTTCTTATTTTTCGTATTTTGGGATCTAAAAGGAGTCCAACGCCTAGATCTTTAAAGTTAAGGTTCAGTAACCTTTGAGTCGTGTTATTTTCGGATTCCAAGGCTATAGATTGAGGATAAGAGATCCGGATAGCAAGGACATCGACTAAGAATATTGGATTTCGCGATATCAGGTGTGTAATTCTCTACACCATCTAGATCTGTTTGATTAATATATGTTTATAAGTCTTATATATTTTGATAAATGTCGAAATCCCGACATAATGATAGAAACCCAAAGAGGGTATAAGCAAATCACCAGGTTAGTGAATGTTCTGATTAAATGATATAAGTATATTGATTTTACGTGATTGCATGGGTTGGGTTTGAAGAAAGAAGGAAGTTATATGTTGTAGCGGCTATTGCCGTGATCCGTTGTAGCGGTTCCTTACCGTGATCTGTTGTAGCGGTTTCTACCGTGATCTGTTGTAATGGCTGCGGCCATGATCTGATGATGAGCAGCACGACTGCCATCGAGGCATGTAGCGGTGTGGGTTGATTGTAGAAATCCCCAATGGTGTGAAGGTATGCAGGCGTGTAGCGGATGGACACCTAAGATATGGGTTGGGCTTTGCATATTATTTTTGTTTTGTATATCAATTTTGATTATTATGTTTTATGGGGCTAAAGCCCAAATCTAATGGTGCACGAGGTTGCACATCGAGTCTCGTGACTCACCCTTTTAATTTAACAATTTGGTGACACCTAGTGCATCGGACCATTTGGAGAGGAACGCGAGGTGGCCATGCAAAAGAGCAATTGGATTCACTAAAAGACTTTAGTTTGTTATTTTTATATTTTATGGATTATTAAAATGGTTGTAATAAGGCACTAGACTATTATTTTTGTTTTGGGTTTTATGTTGGCTTTTAAGTTGTATGTTTCAATTAAGTTAAGACATGTACGAAATTTCAGTTTTTATTTAAAATCTACCAAGATAATTTATAACTTAATATTTTATACTTTAATGAATTCTTAAGCTTTCAGAAAAAAGGTTTAAACCTAGTAATTATTTTCCAAAATGCGACATGTTTTTGTAAAATCCCTTAAGTGACATACCAGATCCGGTGGTAGCGTTTGGGCCGGGTTTGGGGTGTTACAAAATATGCGTCGATTCAAAATGTGTTTTTTTAGAAAACAATGGTTTGAGTAAGATATTACAACATATATATTTAATAGCAATTCTACATCGCTATAAATTATATTAACAATAAATAATAAAGGAACAATATAACATGAATAAATAAATAAAGAACCATGTTAAGCAATAATAAACGATTAAAATAACATAAATAAATAAACATGGAATATAAAATAAGTAGCGATAATTAAGATTTTCATGAAATAACAAAATCAAACGAAAAAGGGTGATATATTTAAACATTAAATGAATATTATGAAAAAAGGAATATGACGATTTATAAAACGATTATATATATACAATATTTTAAATGAAATAAAAATTTAAAGCATATAAAAAATAAGAATATTTATAACAAATACATAATTTAGTAATTTAATACATATTTAAATGATTATATATAATAAAAAATTAGTAAACAATATAAAATAACTTTATATAAAAACATATATATAATATACTAATCATAGAATTACATATATAATTTAAATAATATAAATAAAATATGTTATATAATATAAATAAACTTTATAATAAAATTTCAAAAAAAATGTATGATATAATATAATACTATATAATATAAATTTTTTAAAATATATAATATAATATTTAATTATAAAATAATAGGTAATATATAAATAATTAAACTAAATAAAATAATAAATAGTAATAATTCAATATTTATAAAAATAATATGTATTTAAGAAAAACTATACACAAAAATTTTATACTATTAATGATTAATGTACAAATAGTAAAAAATAATATAGAATTTTTAATATAATAAAACGATTTAATATAATGTTCAAATAAAAAAATAATGTAAAATAAAAAGGTTTTAAAAATAAAAATCTAAAAAATAAAATGTAAAAGGATCAAATCAAAACGCGCGTCACATATTAGGGACTTATTAGGCAATTATGTCTTGTCTCCTTAACGACGCCGTTCTGATATTGGCCTTTAAGTAGCCCGAAGGATTAAATTGCAACAAAATATAAGTTTTAGGGTTAAATTAAAAAAAACCTATTCGGACATAATTGTAGATTAGCAAAAATACGGAAGGGCCTATAGGGCAATTAGACCCTTTAATAAAAACACGCGGATCCTCCCCGGGTCGGGTCAACGCGCGGATCTTGGTCTTCTAAACGATGTCGTTTTAATGCTTATTGGCTTAAGAAAAAACGACGTCGTTTTTAAACTGCTATATAAGTCAGTTTTCAGACCAAAAATTCATTTTTCACCCTGTTTTAAAAAAAATTTCAGAAAACCCTTTCAATGTTCTCGTTTGGTTTTCGATCGTCAATCCTTTGGGCCATCGCCACGTGCCTCACGCACCACCGCGGACGGTGGCCGGAGGTTAAAATCTCGCCATCGAAAGGTAAACTCGCACCCTTTTTATTTTTATAAAACAGTATTTATATACAAAAATGTATAGAAAATAAAAAAAAAAAAACAGAATGAAATATTGAGAAAATCACCTCTGCAACCAAGTTTCTGTATTTTTTTAGTGTATTTGCATGCGTATCTTACTATGTGTTTTACAGGTTTATTTTGGGGTTTTTATAGCCCCGTAAAACGAATCTAAAATAAATACAGATATCTCACTGCCATTTTTCTTTCCCTTTTACTATCTTATTCCTTCTTTTTTTTTTGCAGGTTAATGGCTAGGAATTAGGCGACGGATGGTGGTTTGCACAAACTGCGATGCAACTGGTGGCCTGGGTGCGAGGATTGAGGCGTGACCGAAATTTTAGGGTCGAGGCTTGTAGTGCCTAGGGTTTTCCAAAAACCCTAGGTTTCTAATTTCGTTTAAGCATTGGGCCCTTTTGGGCCATGTGTGTTTGGGTTTGAGTATTGGGTTGTAATGGGTTCAATTTGGGCTAATCGAGTAAATTAAATTTGGGCTTTGAGGATTGGTTTTGTAAAATGGACTGTACAAGAATAAACTTGGACATTTTATTTTATTTTTGTTTCGGTTTGTTACATGGGTCCGGTCAAAATTGGGTTCCTACAGTAATAATTACATAGAGGTTGTGTTGGATGGACAGTTGAATGCAACGTGGTACGTTTAGTTTACTTTTTATTTTATGTTATAGTGTCATTATAATATCTAATTTTTTTTGTTATCGTTGTTTTTACACTAATCGTAGATAAACGTACTGCCCATCCAAACCTACCCTAAGTCTCGGATTTAAATCTTATTAATAAAAAATATTGTTAAAAGAGATTTGTCTTTCATGTGAAATTTTAATCCGATTCGACTCTAAATTTAGCTTAAATCTAATATAATTATTGGCAGCGATGTTCATGGATCGAATTAGGTTGAAACTTGATTCCAAAAAAATGCAAATTTAATCTGATTCAATGACATATTTTATTATTTAAAAATAATAATAATTGTTTTTATTTAATGTTAATTTACAAAAATATATTAATATTAATAAAATATTTTTATTTTTATTATTTTAAGTAGTAAAACGAGTGATAAAACTAAATTATAAACACTCTTAATTATTGGATGCCAAAAACCTCGTTTGAAAAAATCATTATCTTTGAACAACTTTCTTTTTTGGGTAATTATCCTAAAAATACTAAAAAAATTAAAAAATTATGGAATTGGGCCGTTTTCTAGAAAATTTAAGGAAAAGGGCCGTTTCCCTAAAAATGCGCCCACGCGGTAGCGTTTTGAGGAATGCCTCAAAAGCGCCCTTGGGACGCGCTTTGTGTCCGTCAACAAAGCCACCAAAAAATAAAAAATTATGGAATTGCGTTTCTAGAAAATTTACGGAATAGGGCGCTTCCCTCAAAAGCGTGTCCACGTCAGCGTTTTGAGGAAATGCCATAAAGCGCCCCTTGGGACGCTTTGTGTCCACGTTAACAAAGCGCGTCCACGAGGCGCGTTTTTCGACGTGGAAACAAAAGCGCCCTGTATGCGCTTTGTTGACATTTCCTCAAAACGCTACCGACGTGGACGTGTTTTGAGGGGAAACAACCCTTTTCCTTAAATTTTCTAAAAAACCGCCCAATTCCGTAATTTTTTTATTTTTTTGGTATTTTGAGGATAATTACCCTTTTTTTTTCTATTATGTACTAGTTTAATCTAAGTACTGAGCAATATACAAGTACCAGTTGAATGAATCAAAGTTGGCTTATTTCCAACAAATTCAAGATAATTTGGCTAATGGGTATGAATTTTTTTAGTAAAAAATAGAAAATCAATTATAGAAAAATGACCTCAATTTTAGATTTTTCAGTTAACAGAAATTATTATTAGTCGATTTAATTATAACGAATATTGACGTGGTTAGTGAAAGTAATCAAAAAGTAACATGTGGCATGCCACATAGAAGCATCCAACGTCTTCTGGTAATCACATCAATGTCTATTAATTGTAAGATTAGTCAGTAACAATTTTCATTAGCGAAAAAGTCTAATTGATTTTTTTTCATATTAAATATTTAATTGAACGCACTTTTTCTATAAGTGCGTCATTCATTTCTCGATTTTAACTAAGCAAGTTTTTTTTGAACAATCTCATTATAAGTTCTAGTTATATCTGATCTCTTTTTGACACAATGTCTAGAACTACCCATAGCCCCTTCCCAACCCATAATAAGCTTCAACGCACTTGAACCTACGTTCTCTTGTATTTGCAACAATACCCATACCAATTGAGTTGTAGCACTCCACACTCGGCCTAAACGTTACAATCGAATCTTGAGGAATCACACTACTTGTTTAAAACTCAAAAGTTAGTCTTAATAAGCGTGCAATCTGAAAATGTCAATTTTAGCAAATCTCTTTCTAAATTTTAAAAATTCGCATTGAAGTTATTTAATTTACAGAAAATCACTTAATTGTTTACCTAGTTTTGCAGCAGAAATTTTAGAGTTGTTAGTTTTAAAATTGTGGTTCTAGTTTGTGTAAACAAAAATTTTGCAATTTTAACAACAATAAAATACAAAAAATTCAATGTATCAAATCAAAATCGAAAAATAAAGTCCCAAAACATTTACATTGTCCAAAAAGTCCACAATTAGTTTTAAATCATAAACCATCTTTTTATTAAACGAGAAACCAATTTGAGCTCCCGCACATCGCCCGATCCTAAGTCCGATGATTACCTAAGAAGTCAAATTATTGGGTGACCTTATAAAGCTCAGTGTGTAACTCAAACCCTCATGCACACAACAAATATCAGACAATCATACATATTCAATAATTGAACAGACATAGATGGCATAGCATTTTTATGCAATGTAACATAGTAAACAGATCAATATGATGGCATGGCATACCATGCGATGCAACATATGATATAGAACAAAAATAGGTCCTTCCCCCATCCATTATACACCATCTCCGTCCTACCCAAAACACCGAATAGGGTAATTAATATCCATCCAACCCCACACACCAAATAGTGATCGTATGTTATTGTAAGAAAACACAGTCAAGTTGCCAGATATAATACGAAAAATCACCAAAATCAGATATATGTAGTGTTTAACTGCCAAATACAAAAATTTGTAGTGTTATCGCCAGAAATTGCAAGACTTGGTCTGCTAGAACTTCCTCCATCACATATCATATCCCACCCCAATGCATATGCAAAAACATCATACATACACATATCATATCCCACCCCAATGCATATGCAAAAACATCATACATACTCAGATGCACACAGACTAGACATGCTCTTATATATTCGACAAATCAGAATGTGTTAATAATGTATACGATTTCACAGATCAAAATCATGTACAACATCAAAGTCAGAAATATCGTATAGAGACATGCTTACTTATACAAAAATAATACAGATTTAACTTTACACTTATACACACAGAATGTTTGCATTTAATCATCATGCAAAATCTAACGACTTTAACCGGTTTCATAAATGGCCACTTAACCATTACAAAGTTTTACGAACACACATTTGAATCACTTAACCAATGAAATGAGCCCACATGCCTATGTGGCCCACACTTTCTTGCACATAGCCAAGCACACGGTCGTGTGGCATCGATAATATGATTTTCGGCTTCACACCATTCACTAATTTTTCAGAATTAAAGTTACACACCTAACTATTTCGTGATACCGATACAACAACAATAATTCCAAATCCTATAACGAAACCAACTCAAGTTGATTAGCACAAAACATCGCATCCGAATCAAAATCTAACCCTACTCAATTAGAGTATTCAACCACAATAGTTAGGGCATTTGGTCTAGACATGTCGAATCAGTCCCTACTAAGGCAAGCAGTCCCTTACCTTTTGAAAGAAAGTCGACGACAACCTTAAATCGTCAAGGGAGTGCAACAGCCTGGTTTAGACCCTAGTCAGAACAGTTGTTTCGAGACCACAAATCTGATGTCAAAAAAATATTTTAATATTATTTTTAGTGTTTACAGTGTGTGATTAAGCATGTGTGAAAACTCTGTGTGAAAATTTTATAGATTGTGTGTTTAATTTGCGAAAAGGACTTAATCGCATAAAATGCAAAAGCTGTGTGCTGACTGTTAAAGTACTTATTTGGCATGGTTTCTTAAATGGAAAGTCTTTATGTTTTATTAAACCATTTGATAGTAAATGGATGATAATGGCATGGCTTTTGGTGTTATTATTAATATTCATTAAGGTTAAAATTGGTATTTAGTTATTAAATGTTAATATAATTAAAACAAAACAAAAAGATGGTCATTTCTCATCTTTCTTTACTGAAAATTGAAAGAAAAGAAAGAGTTAGGGCTTTGAAACATTCGGTCATTATTGTTCTAATTCAAGGTATGTTTTGAGCTCGATTTTTAGTGATTTTTACGTTTTTGTGATCGTTGCTTTGTAATCTATCAAGCCCATGTCTTAATTTTAGAATTTGATGAAGATTTTGAGATTTGCCATTGATGAATATGTAAGCTTTGTGTTGATAGTTTGTGAAATATGAAAGTTTAATGTTGGGTTAGCATAGTTTGTATTTGGATTTTTGGTGGAATTGGTTAATTTGGGCTAAATTGTGAAAATGATAAATTGGAGGATTAAAATGTGAAATAAATGAAATATGTGGACTTGTATGAACATAAGGAAAATTCAGCTAGGCATGTGTGAAGTGAAATTATGTGAATTTGATGATTTTATGAAATAGGGACTTAGGTGTTGAAATGTGAAAATGTGAGGGCTATTTTGTAAAATGCCCTAAATATGTATGTTTGGACTAAATTGAATGATTTGGTGATTGAATGAGCTAAATTTGAATATGTATAGATCAAGAAAGAGAGATTTAGATCGAGATCGAAACAAAGATAAAATGCTCGATTAATCGACTTGTTTTGTTATTTTGACGTCCGAGGTAAGTTCGTTTATAATACGAATTGCTTAAGTTATGCTCATATGCTATATAACGAAAGGTTATGTGATTGATGAATTATTACTGATAAATGAAAATTTAAAAGACATGGGACTAAGTGTGCGGAATAGAATTGATACAAGAGAGAACGACACTTTGTGTGTGAAATAAAGAAAGTATCGACTATTTTGATTAGCACTGAGTGTACGATACCGAGTTAAATTCGATTTAAAGTAAAGGCACTAAGTGTGCGATGATATTTAAGCTTCGGTTAAGAAATTGGCACTAAGTGTGCGATTAAATCGAATGAATAATAAAGATTGATCAAAATGTGGTATCGAGAATTGAATAGCAAGATTGATCGTAACTAAGTGTTGGCAAAGGTATGTAGGGAACCTATGTGGTTGATGATTTTGGAAATGAATGAATGGATGATTAAGTGAGCATTGGCTACGGATGAGATTGTGCATTCTTGTGAAATAACCTATGTGATGGTTTATTTTGTATATTGATTTGAATTATTGAGTTGAATGTATTATATTACGAACTTACTAAGCTCTTAAGCTTCTTGTGAAGTTTTCTCTGTTTTATAGTATAATTAAAGCTAGCTCGAATTCGGGGATCATCAGCGACTCAATCACACTATCGACTATCCATTTTGGTACTTTTGGAAGTTGTATATTTTTAGTATATGGCATGTATATAGGCTAGTGATTATGGTATATTTGAGTTGTTATATCTCGCCATATGATATGGCTTGAAACTTAAATGCTTATAGCATAAATTTTGGATCGCTTAAATTAGTAAAATGGAAATGGTATGTTTCATGTAACACCCCAAACCCGGCCAATAAGCCACGAATCTAATCTGTATGTCATCGAGGAAAATATGACTCAATCACACTATCGACATGTTTAATATCCATTTTGGTACTTTTAAGTGAATAAATCATAGTTGTATATGTAGAAACTTAATATTTTTTAGTATATGGCTTTTGTAGTTTAGAAAACTTGGTGCTCAATTTATTATAATAATCATGAAATTTATAAACCATATTTAAAACATGTATATAGGCTAGTGATTATGGTATATTTGATCCATAACTCGTTGTATGGTATATCTCGCCATATGATATGGCTTGAAACTTAAATGCTTATAGCATAAATTTTGGATGTGTAAAGTTATACACACCTTTCACCAAAACAAGAACTAACTTAGGAGATCCGGCCAACACTTAAATTATAAACAAAGGCCATTCTACCCTACCACTAAATCCAATGAGTTATCACTGAAAACCAAGTCTTACCTAAACTTACCCAAAACGAGAGTGTATGTGTGTGCTCTATGTGAATGATCATTTTGGCTTAAATTAGTAAAATGGAAATGGTATGTTTCATGTATAGATTTGGTAAGGATTGAATGATGAATGGATTATATGATTGGATGTGAAGTTGATAATTTAGATTGATATGTTGAGATGGATTTGTATAGGAAGATGAATGATGATGTTAAGAGGTTAAATTGAGTATGTTTTGGTATGCTTGAATGTCAGTTGGGGTATGAAATTGTATTGGTTTATGTTTGTAGGTGTGAATGATGAATGGTGGCAATTTGGCCATGCAAATGGGGTATGCCTATTGGTTTATGTTTGTAGGTGTGACCCAAAGTGTTGGTGGCAATTTGGCCATGCAAATGGCCTATTTTTGCTCACACGGTCGGGCGCACGGGCGTGTGGCTCGATCGTGTCCCTGAAATTTGTAATTCTATTCAAGTCAGGCTCGCATACAGGTTGGACACACAGGCGTGTGACTGGCCGTGCGATGCAAGTCAATTTCGACCACGGACTAGACACATGGGCGTGTGACAAGCCATGTGATGTAAGTCAGTGTCGACCACGGCTTGGACACACGGGTGTGTCTGAGGCCGTGTGAGGCACACGGCCTGCCCATATTGGTGTGTGACCCCTGTAGCTTTGAAAGATGTTTGATTTTCAGAAAATTTTGTATGTGTTCGTGTAACAGCCCGATTTAGGGGCTAGTCAGAACAGTGGTTTCAGAATCACTAATTTGAGGTCGGAGAAAATTATTTTTATGTTATTTTATGAGTTAGAGCATGATTATATAAGTGCATGAAAATTTGGTGCTTTAATTTTAGCGATTTCATGTTTAATCGCGAAAAATAACTAAATCGCATAAAGTGTGAAAGTTCAATTTTATAAGCTAGAGGGGGGTTAAATAGCCCTAAAATATTAATTGGAGGTCTTTAAAGGGCAATTAATCCCTTAGAACATGGTTGGCCGGCCATAGGGGACAATAAAGGTCAAATTTTGGTCAAGTATGTGTGTTAGGTAGACTAAATTGGGATTTTATATTAAAAATAAAGAAAGAAAAGATATCATCTTTTCTCCTTCATTTCTCCACCGAAAATTAGCAGTAAATGGGGGTTTGAAAGCTCAAAAATTTCAGCACACTCTTCTCCTTACTAGTAAGTGTTCTAGTGATCATTTCTTGATAAAAAAATTATACTTTTGAGACCCCTAAAGCTTAAGCTTTCTAAAGAGGGGACTATTTTGTAAAATGGTGAAGAGTTTAGAGTTTTGCCATGAGAGCT
The DNA here is from genome assembly GCA_025506655.1 of Gossypium rotundifolium. NCBI lineage: Eukaryota > Viridiplantae > Streptophyta > Magnoliopsida > Malvales > Malvaceae > Gossypium > Gossypium rotundifolium. The sequence goes on from CP106727.1 coordinate 193,698,164, forward strand.
TTTAAGTTGTTTTTTGCATTTTTATGGAAGAAAATGAGTCTTGATTGTTAGATAAACAATATTTGTGGAAGGTGTTTCCATGAAAACATTTAAAAGGACATCTTTGTAAAAGTTTTGTAATTTGTAGTAAATGTGTGAAATGTTGAGTTTTGATGATAGCCATATGAGAAATAAATGTTCACCTAGGCTTGTTGAAGGTAGAAATTTTATTAGAATTAATTTCCGAGCCAATGGGTAAAATAGTCATTTTGCAAAAGTCTAAGGCCAAAATAGTAATTTACCAAAGCATGATTATTGAAATGCATTTATTAATGTGATAATTAAAATGAGCTAATTTGCAATTATAGAACAAGAAGAACCAAGAATCAACCTCGAACGGGAAAGAACAAAATATCAGACTAGACCGACAATCTATCCTATTTTGAAAACGAGGTAAGTTTGTATGTGATAAATTCAACAATTACGCCAGCATGTTTGAGAATGTTTGATATTATAATGATACATGATATTCTACTAAATTGAGTATTTGATGTTGAATGAGTAAGTTGAGATGTTGAAGTCCTAGTTGGACTAAAATGAATGTGAAAACACTATCATTGAGACATGAGATGGATGAGATCCCGTATAAGACCATGTCGGGGACATGGCCTCGGCACCTAACTAAGATCTCGTATAAGACGATATCTGGGATATGGCTTCGGCATTGAATGTGAAAAATCGTATAAGACCATATATGGGATATGGCAGTGATACTGATGTGAGGTTCCGTATAAGACCATATCTGGGATATGGCATCGATATTCAGAGATGATCCATGTGAGACCACATTCGAGATGTGGCATTGGCTTCGCGTTTATGCTAATGATAATGATTATGCATCTTTGAGTATCCCTAGTGATTTATTGGGATAAATAGATCAGCTTAGAAATAGAAACGAGAACTGTATTAAAGCTATGTGATTGAGTTAACACAGGAAACCGTGAGTAATTCACGGAGAACATTTACCATATGTGGGTGTGTGCTAGATAAGGGCAAGTATGAGTAAGTATGGCAAGGAGCCTATGACTTTGTGTGTGGTTATTTAATGCCATGGATGGATATTGTCATGAGCTTATTGTTGCTATTTATTTCCATGCAAACTTACTAAGCTTTATGCTTACCCCTTTCATTGCCCTTTTCCTTGTAGTATTGCCAAATTACCTCGAGAATTTGTGGACGTCAGAGTTGGAGATCACACTATTGACCACTTTTTGGTATAGCCAAATTAGATTTATTTTGAGTATGGCATGTATATGTAACAGTTCGATTTAGACCCTAATCGGAATGGTGGTTTCGAGACCACGAATCTAAGTCAGAAAAATATTTAAATATTATTTTTCGTGTTTATTATATATGAATTAGCATGTGTGAAAGTTTCGTATGAAAATTTGATTGTTTATGTGCTTAATTTGAAAAGGGATTAAATAACATAAATTAAAAGATAGCATTTTTTTTGAATAGTGGCTGATTTGATCTGTCTTTGTAAAAAGGAAGGCCTTAGGATGAAATTTAGCCATTATGTAAGTTAGTGGACGGTAAGGCCATTAAATGTACATGTTTTATATGTTTTATTAAATGATATTAAAAGAAAACAAAGGTTAAAAATAAATGTTAAATGATATAATAATATATATATATATGTTATAATAAAACAAAAGAAATAAGATAGTGGAGTGTTCATCTTCTTGGTGCCGAAAATAAGAAAAGAAAAGAGGTTTAAGTTCTTCAAAATATTCGACCATAAAGCTCTTTGATTAAGGTATGATTTTGATTCGGTTTTTGATAATTTCTACGTTTTTGAGATCGTTACTTAGAAATCTTCAAAACCCATGCTTTAATTTTTGATTTTGATTAATATTTTGAATTGTGCCATTGTTGATAGCTTGTGATTTTTATTGTTTGATGATGAAATATGAAAGGTATGTTTTAGATTAACATATTTTGTATTGGAGTTTTTGATGATTCTGAGTAATTAGGATTAAATTGTAAAAATAATAAATTGAGGGGCTAAAATAAAAAAATAAATGAAATATATGGACTTGCATGGTAATGGGTAAGAATCGACCAAACATGAGTGTTTTGAAATTTTGTATATTTTGTGTTTTGTGTAATAGGGCCTAAATTGTAAAAATTATAAATGTCAGGGGTAAAATGGTAATTTTCCCATTTATGTGTTTTTGGCCTAAATTGAATGAAAATATGTTTGAATGAGCTTAATTTGAATATGTTTAGATCAAGAACTAAATAAATCAGACTTAGATCGGGGAAAAATAAAAATAGTCGAATAGCTGATTACATCGTTCATCGATATCCGAGGTAAGTCTTAAAGCAATTAAACATCGTTAATTTTGAATGTAGCTTAGTAATATGCTGAATTGAAATTGTGGAATTATTAGTGAGCTTGCCGAATGTGAATTACATAAAAAAATATTGTGTTTGAGTTTATATTGATTGAGGTATAACATTTGAAAGTTCGTATGAATTATGTGAAACATCTGGAAAAAAAAATTTGATATATGAAATGTGTCTGAGACAGTTCTATAATATTGATATTTGAACTTTGGACCTAGCAAGCCTTGTGCTGGTGAATTAAATCGGGCTTTATGCCTAGCAGGCTTATTGTCGGTGTATAAAATCAGACTTTAAGTCTAGCAGGCTTTTTGCCGGTGTGTGATACAGGCTTAGGCCTAGCAGGCTTTATGCCGGTGATTACGTATAAGCTTATGCCTAAAAGATTTCATGCTGATGTGGTATTTGAGTATGTTAATCAATCTGAATGGCCAGGTATGAATTAACTTCTTACCTATTTAAAATAAGGTAAGCAAGTAACTCAATTATTTATTACAAATTGTATGTGATACAAATGAAGTTTATATATATGATTATAATATGTGTTCTTGGTTTTATAAATGAATGATATGAATATTGTGGTTTTGGCCTTTTAATATGTGTATACAAGACTAGGTATATTCGGCCACATGGATAGTTTGTGTATGTGATGCTATATTATAATAATTGAGCTTGGGTATATGAATGTTTATACATTTGGTTATATAATGACATTTTGATTTTGGAAGGTTGGATTATGAGTAAATATTTTGATTATATAAGCATTAGGTTAAAGAATTGTTCTATGAATTAATATGTTATATAGATATGGAATTGAAAGCTTGAAATTAAATGTGATTACAAATGTACAAGTTGAATTGTTTGATTTAAATGATTTAGCATTGAAATGATATTAAGCATTAATTGTTTAATTTGCTTAAGGCTTACTAAGCTAAAGTAGCTTACTTTATGTGTTATGTTTATTCCGTTTTATAGATTTTTGGACTCAAGTTCTGAGGCTCGAGGATCGTCAAAGAAAGTTCACCACACTATCGATTGTTTGGTACTTTTATAAATTGAAATCGACTTATGGCATGTATAGGCTAGCCTTGGAATTAGATTATTTTGAAAGTGTTTGTATATAAATCCATGAGTAAAATGTGCGATAAACATATTAGTTTGAATTTGGTTTTGTTTAGTTGAGTTTGAGTATGTTTGATTATGATGTTTTGTGCTATGGATAAATGATGTTTATGTTAGGTATATATATATATATATATTTGAATATGGTGAATGAGTATAGATTAAAATGAGTATGGCTCTTTGTTAATGTGTTTTAATTATTAAATAATCTTTATATTATATTTGATGTTTATTATAGGAGTATCAAATAGTATCATATGGCAACCAAAACATATCAAATGTAACACCCTATCCCGTGTGATCACCGATTAGGGTTAGAAGTGTTACGGATAGATTGAAAACATTTACGTAATTATAACATAGTCATTTATCAATCTCAAACATAAAGACCCTAAGAAGATCATCGAGACCTTAAACATGCTTGTAAACCGAGTGGGACTAAATCAAAACACATAAGAAATTTCATAAAATTTGTCACTTTATCATGAGACATTATAGGCCCTTTACAAGGCCAATATGCCACCATTTTGGGTCTCACCTACAAGCAATACATACAAAACATAATATGCATATATGGCAACAAAACATATCAAATGGTCACCATACATCCAATACCAAATCCATCCATACCAACTTGCAAACTAAATCCTACCTCATTTCAAACATGTATCATCCATTTGCTTAACGGCAAAACTTAACCATTCCATATGCATCAAAACATACTAAATATGTGCTTCATAACTTATTCATTCAAACATTATCAACTCAAAAACTTTCCAATACACATGGCCATGATCGCTTCATAAACATATACACCTATCTAGCCTATACATGCCATAATTAGCCATATACATTTTCAAAAGTGTACCAAAATTAAGTTTAGTAGTGTGATGACGATCCTCACCCACGAACTGGACACTCCGTGTGTCCTCCCGTGGTGACAAGCACGCCTGTGCTAAAGCCGTGTACTACTAATCTTAGGCATGCCCTTGTGCCTCGGCCATGAGACATTATAGGCCCTTTACAAGGCCAATATGCCACCCATTTTGCATATACATTTTCAAAAGTGTACCAAAAGAAGTTTTGTAGTGTAATGACGATCCTTGACCTATAAAACGACCTATAAAATAGAGGAAATACACACACAGAGTAAGCTTTCCAAAAGCTTAGTAAGTCATATACAAATAAACTTAACATAAAAAGCATATATGCAATTTGATACATTTGCACATCTCATACACTAAACAATTTATCATGTATATGCTTGATTCATACTTATGACTACATTGGTCACATTTATCCATTCAAAACTCATTTGAAGCACATAGCTCATTCATAATCTTCCTTGCATCTCATAGCTCATTCATAATCTTCCTTGCATCTCATTCAACTTATTCTATTCAAACATCCCTTTCTTCAAATTAAAGTCATATGCATACCTACCATTCATGCATATTTAATGCACATTCAACTTACTTGAATCGGATGTTCATTCATTTAATAGATCATAGCTCAGATATACCATTCGTATTGCAGACTTACCCATTGAACCCTTAGGAACTTAGTAGGATACTCAGAAAGCTCGGAATAGTAGTACAATGCCAACGTCCCAGATGAGGTCTTACATACACTCGTATATAGATTCCACTGTCCCAGACAGGGTCTTACACGTACAGATCATAACGATGCCAATGTCCCAGACGTGGTCTTACACGAGTCGATATGATGCCGATGTCCTAGACATGGTCTTATATATAATCAGATAATGATGCCTACGTACCAGACGAGGTCTTATACGAAATTTCAAATCAACGCCAACGTCCCGGACGTGGTCTTACATGATAAAATAGAATAGATACCTATGTCATGACATGACTAATCTTATCTATTCCTAGGTTCATACAGGACTTCTCGGCTTTATCATTATATCGAACTTATTTTAGAATTCATGCACTTAGCATCTCATACTCTTTCATTTACATCGATAGACATATGAATACATATATTCAATTCAATACAGATAAGTTTATTTGCCTAGTGACTTACCTTAGATTCGATTTATCGAACGAAAATGGCTACTCGGTTATTTTGGCTTTCCTGCGATCTAAGTCCGTTTTCCTCGGTTCTTGATCTTAATCAAGCTTAAAGAGTGCCGAATGCCCTAGCTTGTACTTTCTTTTCTTTCTTTGGTGATTTTGGCTAACAAAGGATGATATCTATCATCTTTTCTTTGTTTGTTTTATTATTACAACATATTATTATTCATTTACTAAAATGCCCTTTCACTTAATATAAGAAAACATATATAAAACAAGGGCACATTTGACCTTTATTCATCCACTATCAAAATAATGGTCTTATTGCCCCATAAGGTCTTCTTTTTTAAAAGCCATAACATCTTGATACTTAACAATTATCATGCAACTTTCACATTCAATGCATTTCAATCCTTTTGTCAAATTAAACACGCAAACAGACAAATTCGCTCACGAAAATTTACCACATGCTAATTCACATATCAATGGCACAGAATATAATATTAAAATATTATACAGACTCGAATTTATGGTCTTGAAATCACTGTTTCGACTAGGGTATAAACCGGACTGTTACAATTCTCCCCCCTTAGGGATTTTCATCCTCGAAAATCTTACCGTTAAATAGAATCGAATATTGTTGTCTCATTGAGTCCTCAGGCTCCCACGTAGCTTCTTCTATACCGTGACGATGCCAGAGTACTTTTACTAATGGAATTTTCTTGTTTCTCAACTCTTTCACTTCACGAGCTAAGATATGGATCGGTTCCTCTTCGTATATCATATCGGATCGAATTTCAATTTCAGATGGGGCAATCACATATGAAGGATCAGACCAATATCTACGGAGCATCGAAACGTGAAATACATTGTGAATCTTTTCTAGTTCAGAGGGTAACTTCAATCTATATGGAACAGGCCCAACACGTTCAATGATCTCATACGGTCCGATGAATCTCGGACTTACCTTGCCTTTACGTCTGAATCGGAGCACTTTCTTTCATGGAGACACTTTCAAAAATACTTTGTCGTCGATCTCAAATTCTATATCTTTTCGTTTTAAGTCTGCATAGGACTTCTGACGATCAGATGCTACTTTCAAACAATCTCGGATCAGTTTCACTTTCTGTTCAGTATCTTTTATCAAATTGACCCCGTGTAACTTATTTTCACTGAGTTCAGTCCAATATAGAGGTGCACGACATTTACGTCCGCACAAAACTTCATATGGTGCCATTTTAATGCTCGTCTGGAAACTATTGTTATACGCAAATTCGATCAACGGTAGGTATTATTCCCACAAACCATTAAACTCAAGTAAACAGCATCTTAACATATCTTTTGAAATCTAAATCACTCGCTCAGATTGACCATCCGTCTGCGGATGAAAAGTTGTACTGAAATGCAATTTCGTGCCCAAAGCTTTTGCAAGTTCTTCGAGAATCTCGATGTGAATCTCGGGTCTCTATCTGACACAATGGATAGTGGCACCCTGTGCAATCTCACAATCTCAGAAATATAAAGTTCAGCTAATTAGTTGAGTGAATAGTCGGATCTTACCGAAATAAAATTGGCAGATTTTATCAATCGGTCAATTATGACCCATATCGCATCCTTCTTTCTCGGATCAGAAGTAACCCAGAAACAAAGTCCATAGTTACTCTATCCTATTTCCATTCAGGAATCAGAATCGGCTGTAACAACCCAGATGGAACTTGATGTTTTGCTTTCACTTGTTGGTAGACTAAACATTTCGAAACAAAGTCAAAAATATCTCGTTTCATACCAGACCACCAGTAGTGTCGTTTCAAATCATGATACATTTTTGTACTACCCGGATGAACAGATAAATGACTATTATGGGCTTCATTCAAAATCAACTGAATCAATTCGGATTTCTCAGAACACAAATACGATCTCAAAATCTCAAACAATCATCAACAACTCGAAATTCAGATTCAGAATCTAATTCACACTGAGCTAGTTTCAACAAAAATTCATTATCAACCTTCAGAGCATCACATATTTGCTGTACAAATAATGATTTCGCTCTCAATTCAGCTATCACAAAACTATCATCAGACAAATCTAACTGAGCATTCAAAGCACGTAGTGCAAACAATGATTTTCTACTCAGAGCATCTGCAACAACATTTGCTCTCCCCGGATGATAATCTATCACAAGCTCATAATATTTTAACAATTCAAGTCATCTTCTCTGACGCAGGTTCAAATCTTTCCAGGTCATTAGATATTTCAGACTTTTGTGATCTAAAAACACATGACTTTTCTCACCATACAAATAATGACGCCAAATTTTAAGTGCAAACACAATCGCAGCAAGCTCAAGATCGTGTGTCGGATAATTCTTTTCATGAGGCTTCAATTGTCTCGAGGCATAAGCTTTGCCCTCCTGCATTAAAATACATCCCAGACCGTTTAACGAAGTATCACTGTAAACAACAAATTCCTTACCCAATTCTGGTTGTACTAACACTGGAGCTTCTGTTAACAGAGTTTTCAAACGATCAAAACTTCTCTGACATTTATCCGACCATTCAAATCTGATATCTATCTGAAGTAATCTTGTCAACGGAGTAGCAATTGTTGAAAAGCCCTTTACAAATCTACGGTAATAACCAGCTAAACCCAGAAAACTACAAACTTCAGATACATTTCTCAGAGGTTTCCAATTCAGAATAGCAGAAATCTTGCTCGGATCAACACGAATCCCAGAAGCTAACACAATATGCCCCAAAAAACTGATCTCATTCAACCAGAATTCACATTTTCTGAATTTTGCGTACAATTACTTCTCTCGTAGAGTTTGCTACACAATCCTCAAGTGTTCAGCATGCTCATTTTCATTCCGTGAATAGATATATATATATCATCTATGAATACTACAACAAATTGATCTAAACACGGTCTAAAAACTTGATCGTGTCAAACAGTCGAGTTTTAATATTTATAAAGAGAATGATCGAACCTGTAGACTAACTGTGACAACGATAGAGGCAAGTGCACCTATCGAACAGAAGTATAGTTTAGGCAAGAATATCTTATCGAAACCAAGGGAACTTAAAAGTACTACTACTCACTTTCTTTCCATTATTTAACCTAAAATATGGAGTGATTGGTTTATGAAACTAATGAAAAACTAAACTAGATGCAAAGATAAAAGAATGAATTGGAGGAAGACTTTAGGAAAACTCAGTTGATGAAGACGATACCCTCAGGAAGAATCCACCTATGACTTCACTTATTATTTATTCCACAAACCATATGATTTCTTTACTTAGCTTGATCCGTGAGACTCCCTAACCTATATTAAACCTTCTCTCGAGGCGAATAATGTCTAACCTTAGGTTAATTAGTGAAAATCTCGTTCTCTTATAATAACCCCCTAAGGAAGCAGTAAATCGATCAATGGATTCCCATATTAGGTTTCACCCTAATCCGATAAAATCTCGTAACCCTATCTCTAGGCACCCGATCAACTCCACTCAATTACGCTAGATCTACTCTTAGGTAGGGTCTATTCCTCCTCCACCTAAGCATATCAGATTAAATTAAACAACATAATTAAGAACAAACTAAGTACTTATTATATAATTTAGAAATCAAATAACAAAATCCATCATAGGTTTCATCCCTTGTGTATCTCAAGGGTTTAGTTCATAACAAAGTAGGAAAACATCTCAAGAGAAAAGATAAAACAAAACATAAGAAATCCCTAAAACCCCCTGAAGGAATTGAAGGAGAGATCCTCCGTCTTGAATGGAGCTCCGACTTCTTGAGATGGATCAACTTGCTATCTTCAAGTGATTCCCTAAAAGATGAAAGCTTCGGCAAAATCCTCTGCCAAAAAGCTCCCTGTTTTGGCTTCTGCTGAACTCCCCTTTTAGTTGCTACCTTGGGTGTTTATATAAGCTTTGAGATACTTTACTTAGCTCCTAAGTATCCTAATTCAAGTAGAATTCCTCCAAAGATGTTTAAGTAGACTTTGGAATGTGTTTTTTTGCCTCCAAGCAGCCAAATCTGAGTGAAATTGCTCTTTCCCACGGTAGGGTCACGGCCATAGCACACACCCGTGCAAGTCGACTTTAGGCCGTGTGTCAATTCTATCGATTGGGGGATGCCCGTGTAAATCGTGGCATGGACGTGTGAAGTAAATGACAAGGCACAGTCGGATGGCTTGAAGTCCAGGCCATGTCGATTTCTTGGGTTGGCCCAATTTGGTCCGTTTTAAGCCTGTTTCTCATTCTTTTCATTCTCAAGTGCTTTCCTGAGTATAAGACATGAAAAGAAAGGATTAAGAGCACCTTTTTACATAAATCGAGGGCTAAATCATCCAAAAGCATACTAAATGTGGGATTAAAATATGTTACTTTTATGGTTTATCAAATACCCCCACACTTAAGCTTTTGCTTGTCCTCAAGCAAAATTCTCAACTTACAATTAAAATGAACTTTCCATAATTCACAATTCCTATCGATAACGTCTCATCATAATTCATAGATAATTTATACATGGTTAATTTAACTCAAATAGTCCTAAAGATTCACTTACGATAAGTTATACATTTATAGCATGAAAACATAGGTGTCCCCTTATCTGAATAATTACCTTTAATTCAAAACCACCAAGGATTGACATCCTCACTGAAGGCTCACTCAAATCACTCAAAGTGTTTAAGGTTCAAGAATAAGCACTCATAAGTCAAACCTAAAAGTTAATCCCATAGGCTTGCTCGAAAATCAAATCTCCACCATCGATATGAGATGATACACGATCAAAAGGGCTTTATCGTGGTTGTAACGGGCTAGGGTTAAAGGTGTGGATACAGGCTGAATTAGAAGGTTGGAATCGAGATTGACTTGACAAATTACCTAACTAGAAACAATGAACTAATATAAGTACTTACATTAATTGAAAGCCAATAATACCTACTATTGATAATTACTCTATAATAACGAGTATTTCTCTCACTTGAAATTTGATAATACTTTAATACGAGCTTTTTCTTTAACAATTGGAGTTTAAATGCTCTAAGCTCTTTTGTATACTAATATTGAATAAACTTGGATTTTTTTTAAGAACAAACTAAAAATTACATCATAAATAATAAATGTAACTACTGAACTAATATAATTCGGTAATTTAATCAAATCAAACCTTGATTAAAGGGTAGTCAAAAGAATGGTGATAACAAATTCAAAGGGATTTTAGGTTAATATTACTAGGTGAGTCAATAAAAAGGTTGTTAGGATTCAACGGGGTTCACTAGGGGTTAATTTGTATGGGTAGGCTTTTTAGTGGAGTGAACGGGTTAAAACCTAGGTGCATTTATCATCTCAGTAAATCAAATCATTAATGTGGTCTCAACATGTATAAACGAGGCAAGTTCTAGAATAACAGTTCAAAGTCGACACACTCATAATTAATAAAGTGAGCACGAAAAAGAATATATTCTCTATAAGGCACAAAATATCACAAAAATTATGGGTGTTTTGACATCAATCCTTATAAATTTCAAATTTCAAGGTAATACTCAAATTCAGTTCAACGACCCATGAATTTTTAGTTTTTAGAAAGTAGACTTATCATGCTCGATTCTCTAGTATCCTTCAGATTTAATCATCAATGCACAATTAACTATGACTTACTCTAAAACATATCAATAAAAATAACACATCATTAGAAATTTCATCCTAATTAGTAATATGAGAAAAATACTTTCGAACAAGACTAAATTCAGATTTTGAGAATAATGCAAAAAGTCGTACTTTTACCCTAACACTTAAGATGTACATTGCCCTCAATGTACAAAGATAGATAAACAATTATGTAACAATAAAATCAAAAGAGAAGGGGAGAAGTAACACTTCCTGAATTTTTGGATGAAGTCTATGAAAAGAAACCGAATAAGATTGAAGGTGAACGTGGAGAAGCGTCTCGAACCGTTTGAAATTGAATCCTCGAAGTAGCCGACTTGGTTTTATTGTATCCTAAGCTAAATCTAAATATAATAAAGAATAAGAAGAAGAAAATAAAATAAAGTAAAAAATAATGATGAAATGTTTACCTCAAAAGTGTCGAATTTAGTATTGCAGACCTCGACTGTGCCGTATAGGAAGACATTTAGTACCTCAAAAGTGATTTCTTCGTTTGTCTTGAGGTCTGAATTGGTGATTCGAGGGTCTTCCTTATTCAACAATGCCTGATCTCCTAGGTCATTCATTGTTCCTATTAGCCCGTCTAGGGGCTCCTTCGGTTTCACTTCGTGTGGTTCTAGTTCCTCATGTAATTCTTCTTTATTAGCACGAGGTCTATGATTCGGCTCAGGTTTGTAGCTTTGTGGTGTTTCCAACAATGAAGGTTGAACAAGTTGGTTATCAACTGAATTTACTTTCTCACCTTTATCACTTGATGTTCTAGCCGAGTCAAGAGCTTGAAGAGTGACTATCTCGTCGCCAACACGAACTATGAGTTCTCCTGCATAGATATCAATTTTAGCTCTGGCAGTTCCTAAAATTAAGGGGATCGTGTTGTCCTCATCCATATCTAAAACGACAAAGTCTACTGGGAATACGAATTTATCAATTTTGATTAGAACATTTTCTATTATACCCCTAGGATTTCTTATAGTTTTATCAGTTAATTGAATGCTCATCCTAGTTTGTTTGGGTTTCCTTAAACCTAGTTGTTTAAACATTTTGTAAGGCATAACATTGATGCTTGCCCCTAAATCCGCTAACGCATTATCAATAAATAAACTACCAATTAAACATGGAATTGTAAAACTCCCTGGATCTTTCAATTTCCGTGGCAGTTTATTTTGTAGAATTGCTGAGCACATTGCGTTTAGCTCCACGTGGTGCTCTTCGTCTAATTTGCGTTTGTTGGTCAAGAGTCATCTTAAAAATTTTCTCGAGTCAGTATCTCGAAAAAAGAGCTTCAAGGAGAGGAAAGTTAATATGTACTTTCTTTAAGAGTTTAAGAAACTTACCAATCGCTCCTTTGATAAATCTCTTTTCATTGCTTCGGATAAGGTATGTGATGTTGGCACTCCTTGATTACCCGCTTTGACTTTTCTTGTGTTACCTCTACCTTACATTCGCTCACCTTGTTTTCTTGTATTGAGTTTGGTTCATCTAACCCTTACCGTCTTGAGATGAGATGGCTTGGATTTGCTCATTTGGGTTAACCTTGGTGTTACTTGGTAGACGTCCTAGCGGTCGTATTAGCTTTGTGAGATGTCCCACTGACCTAGTAAGTTCTCCAACTTGATTCTCGATCCTTTTGATCGATTTTTGTTATTCACCAAGTGCTGCTTCAGTCTTTTGGAAACGAGAATATGTGACTGCCATGAAATTCGTCAGCATCTCTTCAAGATTCGGCTCCTCTTCTTGTTGGTGAGGTGATTGTTGAAAATCTAGAGGAACTTCCGATCTTTGGCTATTTTGATAATCCCACGAGAAATTGGGATGGTACTTCCAACCTGCATTATAAGTGTCACTATATAAATTATTTTGATATCTAGAATAGTTACTTGTATAGTGAGCTTGCTCGTTTTCCATGCCATATCCGTAGGGTGGGTACTCAGGATTCGCAACGCCTCCTAGATTTAAATCATATTGTATTTCTGGATGTACCTGCGAGGGACTATACCAATCATCAATTTTTTTATTCATCATCTCTAACTGATTAGATAACCTAGAGACCACGTCGAGGTTGAAAACATTGGTTGCTTTAGTAGGAATTGCCCCCATACCTTGCCATCGATAATTATTTAGTGCCATCTTTCCATAGACTAAAATTTTTACGCCAAAAGCAAAATAGAGGAAAAAATTAGCAAAGTAAAAACAAATAATAATAAAGAATAATATAATAATAAATTGCAAATAAAAAAATTTTGGCTAAAGAAATAGAAATAGAGGTTTCTTAATATTTTAGAAGTCCCCGGCAACGGCGCCAAAAACTTTATCGTGTCAATCAGTGGAGTTTTAATATTTATAAAGAGAATGATCGAACCTGTAGACTAACTGTGACAACGATAGAGGCAAGTGCACCTATCGAACAGAAGTATAGTTTAGGCAAGAATATCTTATCGAACCCAAGGGAACCTAAAAGTACTACTACTCACTTTCTTTCTATTATTTAGCCTGAAATATGGAGTGATTGGTTTATGAAACTAATGAAAAACTAAACTAGATGCAAAGATAAAAGAATGAATTGGAGGAAGACTTTAGTAAAACTCAGTTGATGAAGACGATACCCTCAGGAAGAATCCACCTATGACTTCACTTATTATTTATTCCCCAAACCATATGATTTCTTTACTTAGCTTGATTCGTGAGACTCCTAACCTATATTAAACCTCTCTCGAGGCGAATAACGTCTAACCTTAGGTTAATTAGTGGAACTCTTGTTCTCCTATAATAACCCCCAAGGAAGCAAAGAATCGATCAATGGATTCCCATATTAGGTTTCACCCTAATCCGCAAAATCTCGTAACACTATCTCTAGGCGCCGATCAACTCCGCTCAATTATGCTAAATCTACTCTTAGGTAGGGTCTATTCCTCCTCCACCTAAGCACATCAGATTAAATTAAACAACATAATTAAGAACAAACTAAGTACTTATCATATAATTTAGAAATGAAATAACAAAATCCATCATAGGTTTCATCCCCTTAGGGTATCTGAAGGGTTTAGTTCATAACAAAGTAGGAAAACATCTCAAGAGAAAAGATAAAACAAAACATAAGAAATCCCTAAAACCCCCTGAAGGAATTGAAGGAGAGATCTTCCGTCTTGAATGGAGCTCCGGCTTGTTGAGATGGATCAACTGGCTATCTTCAAGTGATTCCCTAAAAGATGAAAGCAAGAAAAGCCTCGCCAAAAAGCTCCTGCTTTGGCTTCGCGAACTCCCTTTAGTTGCTACCTTGGGTGTTTATATAGGCTTTGAGATGCTTTACTTGGCTCTTAAGTATCCCAATTCAAGTTGAATTCCTCCTAGGATGCTTAAGTAGACTTTGGAATGTGTTTCTTTTCCTCCAAGCATCCAAATCCGAGTGAAATTGCTCTTTCCCACGACAGGGGCACGGCCATAGCACACGCCCGTGTAAGTCGACTTCAGGCTGTATGTCGATTCTGTCGATTGGGGGACGGCCGTGTAAATCGTGGCATGGCCGTGTGAAGTTAATGGCAAGGCACGATCGTGTGGCTTGAAGTCCAGGCTGTGCAATTTCTTGGGTTGGCCCAATTTGGTCCGTTTTAAGCGTGTTTCTCATTATTTTCGTTCTGGGGTGCTTTCCTGAGTATAAGACATTAAAAGATAGGATTAAGAGCACCTTTTTACATAAATCAAGGGCTAAATCATCCAAAAGCATACTAAATGTGGGATTAAAATATGTTACTTTTATGGTTTATCAAATACCCCCACACTTAAGCTTTTGCTTGTCCTCAAGCAAAATTCTCAACTTACAATTAAAACGAACTTTCCATAATTCATAATTCCTATCGATAACGTCTCATCATAATTTATAGATAATTTATACATGGATAATTTAACTCAAATAGTCCTAAAGATTCACTTACGATAAGTCATACCTTTATAGCACGAAAACATAGGTGTCTCCCCTTATCTGAATAATTACCTTTAATTCAAAACCGCCAAGGATTGACATCCTCACTGAAGGTTCACTCAAATCACTCAAAGTGTTTAAGGTTCAAGAATAAGCACTCATAAGTTGAACCTAAAAAGTTAATCCCATAGGCTTGCCTGAAAATCAAATCTCCACCACTGTATATGAGATGATACACAGATCAAAAGGTCTTTATCAGGGTTGTAACGGGGCTAGGGTTAAAGGTGTGGATACAGGCTGAATTAGAAGGTTGGAATCGAGATTGACTTGACAAATTACCTAACTAGAAACAATGAACTAATATAAGTACTGACATCAATTGAAAGCCAATAATACCTACTATTGATAATTACTCTATAATAATGAGTATTTCCCTCACTTGAAATTTGACAATACTTTAATACGAGCTTTTTCTTTAACAATTGGAGTTTAAATGCTCTAAGCTCTTTTGTATACTAATATTGAATAAAGTTGGATTTTTTTAAGAACAAACTAAAATATTACATCATAAATAATAAATGTAACTACTGAACTAATATAATTCGGTAATTTAATCAAATCAAACCTTGATTAAAGGGTAGTCAAAAGAATGGTGATAACAAATTCAAAGGGATTTTGGGTTAATATTAGTGGGTGAGTCAATAAAAAGGTTGTTAGGATTCAACGGGGTTCACTAGGGGTTAATTTGTATGGGTAGGCTTTTTAGTGGAGTGAACTGGTTAAAACCTAGGTGCATTTATCATCTCAGTAAATCAAATCATTAATGTGGTCTCAACATGTATAAACGAGGCAAGTTCTAGAATAACAGTTCAAAGTTGACACACTCATAATTAATAAAGTGAGCACGAAAAAGAATATATGCTCTATAAGGCTCAAAATCTCACAAAAATTATGGGTGTTTTGACATCAATCCTTATAAATTTCAAATTTCAAGGTAATACTCAAATTCAGTTCAACGACCCATGAATTTTTAATTTTTAGAAAGTAGACTTATCATGCTCGATTCTCTAGTATCCTTACGATTTAATCATCAATGCACAATTAACTATGACTTACTCTAAAACATATCAATAAAAATCATACATCATTAGAAATTTCATCCTAATTAGTAATATGAGAAAATACTTTGAACAAGACTAAATTCGTGGATTTTGAGAATAATGCAAAAAGTCGGTACTTTTACCCCCAACACTTAAGATGTACATTGCCCTCAATGTACAAAGATAGATAAACAATTATGTAATAATAAAATCAAAGAGAAGGGAGAAGTAACACTTCTGAATTTTGGATATAAATAAACAATTAGTAATAATAAAATCAAAGAGAATGGGAGATAAGAATTTTTGGATGAAGTGATAAGATTGGAGGTGAACGTGGGGAAGCGTCTCGAACCTTTTGAAATTGAATCCTCGAAGTAGCCGGCTTGGTTTTATTGTATCCTAAGCTAAATCTAAATATCATAAAGAATAAGAAGAAGAAAATAAAATAAAGTAAAAAATAATGATGAAATGTTTACCTCAAAAGTGTCAAATTTAGTATTGCTGACCTCGACTGTGCCGTATAGGAAGACATTTAGTACCTCAAAAGTGATTTCTTCGTTTGTCTTAAGGTCTAAATTGTTGATTTGAGGGTCTTCCTTATTCAACAATACCTGATCTCCTAAGTGATTCGTTGTTCCTATCATCTCGTCTAGGGGCTCCTTCGGTTTCACTTCGTGTGGTTCTAGTTCCTCATGTAATTCTTCTTTATTAGCACGAGGTCTATGATCCGGCTTAGGTTTGTAGCTTTGTGGTGTTTCCAGCAATGAAGGTTGAACAAGTTGGTTATCAACTGAATTTACTTTCTCACCTTTATCACTTGATGTTCTGGTCGAGTCCAGAGCTTGAAGAGTGACTATCTTGTCGCCAACACGAACTATGAGTTCTCTTGCATAGATATCAATTTTAGCTCTGGCGATTGCTAAAAAGGGTCTTCCTAAAATTAAGGGGATCGTGTTGTCCTCATCCATGTCTAAAACGGTCTTCCTAAAATTAGAACATTTTCTATTATACGGGATCGTGTTGTCCTCATCCATGTCTAAAACGACAAAGTCGCTAACGCATTATCAATAAATAAACTACCAAGTAAACATGGAATTGTAAAACTCCCGGATCTTTTAATTTCCGTGGCGTTTATTTTGTAGAATTGTTGAGCACATTGCGTTTAGCTCCACGTGGTGCTTTTCGTCTAGTTTACGTTTGTTGGTCAAGAGCTATCTTAAAAATTTTCTCGAGTCTGGTATCTAAAAAAGAGCTTCAAGGAGAGGAAAGTTAATATGTACTTTCTTTAAGAGTTTAAGAAACTTACCGAACTGTTCCTCTGAATCGTCTCTTTTTATTGCTTCGGGATAAGGTATGCGAGGTTGGTACTCCTTGATTACCGGGTTTGGCTTTTCTTATGTTACCTCTACCTTACCTTCGTCTACCTTGTTTTCTTGTATTGAGTTTGGTTCATCTAACCCTTACTCTCTGAATTGGGATGGCTTGGATTTGCTCCTTTGGGTTAACCTCGGTGTTACTTGGTAGACGCCCCTAGCGGTCGATTAGCTTTGCAAGATGTCCCATCGACCTAGTAAGTTCTCCAACTTGATTCTCGATCCCTTTGATCGATTTTGTTGTTCATCAAGTCTGTGCATCGATCTTTTGAAATGAGAATCAGGTCGCCATGAAATTCGCCAAATCTCTTCAAGATTAAGCTCCTCTTCTTGTTGGTGAGGTGATTGTTGAAAATCTAGAGGAAGTTTCGATCTTTGGCTATTTTGATAATCCCACGAGAAATTAGGATGGTACTTCCAACCTGCATTATAAGTGTCACTATAAAAATTATTTTGATATCTAGAATAGTTACCTGTTTAGTTCATAACAAAGTAGGAAAACATCTCAAGAGAAAAGATAAAACAAAACATAAGAAATCCCTAAAACCCCCTGAAGGAATTGAAGGAGAGATCCTCCGTCTTGAATGGAGCTCCGGCTTCTTGAGATGGATCAACTTGCTATCTTCAAGTGATTCCCTAAAAGATGAAAGCTTCGACAAAAGCCTCTGCCAAAAAGCTCCCTGTTTTGGCTTCTTCCGAACTCCCCTTTTAGTTGCTACCTTGGGTGTTTATATAGGCTTTAAGATGCTTTACTTGGCTCCTAAGTATCCTAATTCAAGTAGAATTCCTCCTAGGATGTTTAAGCAGACTTAGAAATGTGTTTATTTGCCTCAAAGCATCCAAATCCGAGTGAAATTGCTCTTTCCCGCGGCAGGGGTACAACCATGGCACACGCTCGTGTAAGTCGACTTCAAGCCGTGTGTCGATTCTATCGATTAGGGCACGACCGTATGGCTTGAAGTCCAGGCCTTGTCGATTTCTTGGGTTGGCCCAAATTGGTCCGTTTTAAGCCTGTTTCTCATTCTTTTCGTTCTCGGGTGCTTTCCTAAGTATAAGACATGAAAAGAAAGGATTAAGAGCACCTTTTTACATAAATCGAGGGCTAAATCATCCAAAAGCATACTAAATGTGGGATTAAAATATGTTACTTTTATGGTTTATAAAAATTCTGTTCATCAGATCCATAAAAACAGCAGGAGCATTGGTTAGTCCAAATGGCATAACTAAAAACTCATAATGCCCGTACCTCGTTCTGAAGGTAGTTTTCGGAATATCTGAATCTTTAACTCTCAACTGGTAGTATCCTGATCTCAGATCAATCTTTGAAAACACAGTAGCTCATTTTAACTGATTGAATAAGTCATCAATCCTAGGCAACGGATATTTGTTCTTTATGGTCACTTTATTCAACTGACGGTAATCAATGCACATTCTCATCATGCCATCTTTCTTTTTCACAAACAGAACAGGTGTACCCCAAGGCGAGAAACTCGGTCTAGCGAACCCTCTATCAGTCAACTCTTGCAACGGCGACTTTAACTCTTTCGACTCTGTTAGTGCCATTCTATACGGAGCTATCGAAATAGGTGTCGTACCAGGCAACAATTTAATACCAAATTCAACTTCACGAATCGGAGGTAAACCCGGTAACTCATCAGAAAAATCACAAACAATGGGTATTGATTCAACTTTCTTCTCGGATACTTTTGAATCAATCACATAAGCAAAATATGATTCATATCCCTTTTTCACATAACTCTGAGTTTTCAAAATGGATATCATAGCAGGCAATCTATTTAAATATCAGACTCAATCCGTACAATCTCATCATTCGGACTTCTTAAATCTATAGTCTTTCTTTTACAGTTCACAATGGCATCATGCATAAACAACCAATCCATCCCCAAAATAATATCGAATTCATCAAATGGCAGTAGCATTAGATCAGTAGGAAAACAAATATCTCAGAACATTAACGGATAGTTCTTGTATACTTTGTCAACAAGGACACTTTTACCTAAGGGGTTCGATACTTTTATAGTAAACTCAGTAGACTCTACAGGCAAAGTCTTGCTGAATACTAAATTCATGCATATATATATGAATGCGTAGAACCAGGGTCTATCAAAGCAATCACAGTAGTATCGTAAAGAGTAAAAGTACCAGTTATCACATCAAGTGATGAAGCTTCCTCAAGCTCGGATAGCATATGCTCTGAAAAATGCTCTAGCTTTAGATCCGACAACATTTTCTCTCGTAGTTCTCTAACTACCACCAACATTTCTTGTATTCTTTGAAGATCTACCCCTCCTAGATGCATTTTCTAATCTCAGATTCTGAACAGTCTCTGGCTCAACAGACTCAGGACAATCACGGATAAAATGATCAAGCGATCCACATTTGAAGCAAGCTTTATCATTTAATCTGCAGCTTTCCGGATGCCTCTTTTCGTAATATTTACATTCAGGTCTCTCAAATCGAACATTACCAACACTAGCCACTAAAGTTGCTAGGTTTCTAGAACTCGTTTGCGATCTAGCTCTATTTCTGTTCAAATGCCCCTCATTTCCTCGGAAACGACTTTGATCATCTCTGTATCTCTTTGAAGCAGACTGAAATGATTTATTTTGAAATCTCTTTCTTGTATCTCGGGCTTCAGTTTTAGCTTTTCTTTTATCTTTCCCCAATGCTTCAGCTTTGCATGCTCGATCAACAAGTGTAACGAACTCTTTTATTTCTAATATCCCGACTAGCAAATGGATATCTTCATTAAGACCATCTTCGAATCTTTTGTACATTATAGCTTTGGAAGATATACACTCTCGAGCATATTGACTTAGTCGCATGAACTCTCGTTCATATTTAGTGATGATCATTCTACTGTTTAAGCTCTAAAATTCTTTTCGCTTCGATCGATTTAATCTCTCGGTGATATATTTCTTCCTAACTCAATCTGAAAGAAATCCCATATAACCCGTTCTCTCGAAACAGCAATGAAATTAAGGTTTTCCACCATTGATAAGCCGCATCTTGAAGTAATGATACAACACACTTTATGCATTCTTTCGGAGTCAGAGACGTTTCCCCAAATACCCGGATCGTGTTTTCAATCCAAAATTTAACTTTTTAGCATCATCATTATTGGTAGCTCGAAACTCTTTAGCCCCATACTTACAGATCTTGTCAACCGGAGGCTTATTTAACAGATTCGGATACACAACTGGTGGCACAACTGTAGTCTGAGGGGGATTAACCGAGGGCGGAGGTTCCAATACTGTCGGGTTATTCTTTACAAATTGAGTGAACCACTCACTCATCATCTAGAAGAAAGCTTGTTTAGCTTCTCCCTCCTGATCGAGCGTAGTCGGTCTCGAATCAAAAGGCTCAGTCCCTTGCGCGAGAGCGAGTGCATTACTTTCACGTCGTCATTCTGGCTCTTTCGGGATCCATTGCTATACAAAATCACATTTTACATGTCAGGATTCATCACACTATCACAGTTCAAATATATGGCATGTATAGCTAGACTCTAACACACTACGTTAGTTTGAGAATCGACTAAATCGTAGCTCTGATACCAACCAAATGTAACACCCCTATCCCGTGTCTGATCACCGGATTAGGGTTAGAAGTGTTACCAGATAGATCGAAAATATTTACAGAATTATAACATAGTCATTTATCAATCTCAAACATAAAGTCCCTTAAGAAGATCATCGAGACCTTAAACATGCTTGTAAATCGAGTCGGGACTAAACCGAAACACATAAGAAATTTCATAAAAATTTGAAACGTTTCTAACATACAAGGGACACACGGCCATGGGGTAGGCAGGTACTCACCCACTACCGCCGGACACTCTCGTGTGTCCTCCCCGATAGTATATCTCGCCAAAATCAACACGGTCACCAAGCACGCCCAAGTGCTAAGGTCGTGGTACTACTAGATCACATATCGCCATTTCTCACACGGCCATCAAGCACACCCGTGTCCAGGTCGTGTGCAATTTAAGCCACATTCTGCCAATTTACCCACAATCTTAGGCGCGCCCGTGTGCCTCAACCGCGAGACATTATAGGCCCTTTTACAAGGCCAATATGCCACCCATTTTGGGTCTCACCTACAAGCAATACATACCAAAACATAATATGCATATATGGTAACCAAAATATATCAAATGGTCACTTCATCCATACATCCAATACCAAATCCATCCATACCAACTTGCAAACTAAATCCTACCTCATTTCAAACATGTATCATCCATTTGCTTAACCAAAACTTAACCATTCCATATGCATCAAAACATACTAAATATGTGCTTCATAACTTATTCATTCAAACATTTATCAACTCAAAAACTTGCCAATACACATGGCCATGATCACTTCATAAACATATACACCTATCTAGCCTATACATGCCATAATTAGCCATATACATTTTCAAAAGGGTACCAAAATAAGTTTAGTAGTGTGATGACAATCCTTGACAATCTCGAGCCTTCAGTAGCTTCGAGGACCTATAAAATAGAGGAAATACACACAGAGGGTAAGCTTTCCAAAAGCTTAGTAAGTTATATACAAATAAACTTGGCATAAAAAGCATATATGCAATTTGATACATTTGCACATCTCATACACTAAACAATTTATCATGTATATGCTTGATTCATACTTATGACTATATTGGTCACATTTATCCATTCAAAACTCATTTGAAGCACATAGCTCATTCATAATCTTCCTTGCATCTCATTCAACTTATTCTATTCAAACATCCCTTTTCTTCAAATCAAAGTCATATGCATACTTACCGTTCATGTATACTTAATGCACATTCAACTTAACTGAATTGGATGTTCATTCATTTAATGGATCATAGCTCAGATATACCATTTGTATTACAAACTTGCCCGTTGAACCCTTAGGAACTTAGTAGGATACTCAGAAAGCTCGGAATAGTAGTACAATGCCAACTTCTCAGATGAGGTCTTACATGCACTCGTATATAGATGCCACTGTCCCAGACAGGGTCTTACACGTACAGATCATAATGATGCCAATGTCCCAGACGTGGTCTTACACGAGTCAATATGATGCGATGTTCTAGACATGGTCTTATATATAATTAGATAATGATGCCTACGTCCCAGACAAGGTCTTATACGAAATTTCAAATCAATGCCAACATCCCGGACGTGGTCTTACATGATAAAACAGAACAGATACCTATGTCATGACATGACTAATCCTATCTATTCCTAGGTTCATACAAGACTTCTCGGCTTTATCATTATATCGAACTTATTTCAGAATTCACGCACTTAGCATCTCATACTCATTTGTTTACATCGATAGACATGTAAATACATATATTCAATTCAATACAGATAAGTTTATTTGCCTAGTGACTTACCTCAGATTCAATTTATCGAACAGAAATGGCTACTCGGTTATTTTCACTTTCCCGCGATCTAAGTCCGTTTTCCTCGGTTCTTGATCTTAATCAAGTTTAAAGAGTGTCGAATGCCCTAGCTTGTATTTTCTTTTCTTTTTTGGTGATTTTCGGCTAACAAAGGATGATATCTATCATCTTTTCTTTGTTTGTTTTATTATTACAACATATTATTATTCATTTACTAAAATGCCCTTTCACTTAATATAAGAAAACATATATAAAACAAGGGCACATTTGACCTTTATTCATCCACTATCTAAATAATGGTCTTATTGCCTCATAAGGCCTTCTCTTTTAAAAGCCATAACATCTTGATACTTAACAATTATCATGCAACTTTCACATTCAATGCGTTTCAATCCTTTTGTCAAATTTAACACGCAAACTAACAAATTCGCTTACGAAAATTTACCACATGCTAATTCACATATCAACGGCATAGAATGTAATATTAAAATATTATACAGACTCGGATTTGTGGTCCCAATACCACTATTCCAACTAGGGTATAAACCGGGTGTTATAATTCTCCCCCCTTAGGGATTTTCATCCCCGAAAATCTTACCGTTAAAAAAATAGGATATTTCTGTCTCATTGAGTCCTCAGACTCCCACGTAGCTTCTTCTATACCTTGACAATGCTAGAGCATTTTCACTAACAGAATTTTCTTATTTCTCAACTCTTTCACTTCACGAGATAAGATACGGATCGATTCCTCTTCGTATGTCATATCAAATTGGATTTCAATTTTAGATGGGGAAATCACATGTGACTGATCAGACCGATATCTACGGAGCATCGAAACGTGAAATACATTGTGAATCTTTTCTAGTTCAGAAGGTAACTTCAATCTATATGCAACAGGCCCAACACGTTCAATGATCTCATACGATCCGATGAATCTCAGACTTAACTTACCTTTACGTCCGAATCGGAGCACTTTCTTCCACGGAGACACTTTCAAAAATACTTTGTCGCCAATCTCAAATTCTATATCTTTTCGTTTTAAGTCTGCATAGCACTTCAGATGATCAAATGCTGCTTTCAAACAATCTCGGATCAGTTTCACTTTCTGTTCTGTATCTTTTATCAAATCGACCCCGTCTAACTTATTCTCACTGAGTTCAGTCCAATATAGAGGTGTACGACATTTACGTCCGCACAAAACTTTATATGGTGCCATTTTAATGCTCGTCTGGAAATTATTGTTATACGCAAATTCGATCAACAGCAGGTATTGTTCCCACGAACCATTAAACTCAAGTACACAGCATCTTAACATATCTTCTAAAATTTGAATGACTCGCTCAGATTGACCATCCGTCTGTGGATGAAAAGCTGTACTGAAATGCAATTTCATGCCTAAACCTTCTTGTAATTTCTTCTAGAATCTTGATGTGAATCTTGGGTCTCTGTCTGACACAATGGATAGTGGCACCCCATGCAATCTCACAATCTCAGAAATATAAAGCTCGACTAATCTCTTGAGTGAATGGTCAGATCTTACTAAAATAAAATGGGTAGATTTCGTCAATCGGTCAACTATGACCCATATTGCATCCTTCTTTCTCGGAGTCAGAGGCAACCCAGAAACAAAGTCCATAGTTACTCTATCCCATTTCCATTCAGGAATCAGAATCGACTGTAACAACCCAGATGGAACTTAATGTTCTGCTTTCACTTGTTGGCAGACTAAACATTTCGAAACAAAGTCAAAAATATCTCGTTTCATACCAGACCACAAGTAGTGTCGTTTCAAATCATGATACATTTTTGTACTACCGGATGAATAGATAAACAACTATTATGGGCTTCATTCAAAATCAACTGAATCAATTCGGATTTCTTGGAACACAAATACGATCTCAAAATCTCAAACAATCATCAACAACTCGAAATTCAGATTTAGAATCCAATTCACACTGAGCTTGTTTCAACAACAATTCATTATCAACCTTCTGAGCATCACATATTTGCTGTACAAATAACGATTTCACTCTCAATTCAGCTATCACAGAACTATCATCAGACAAATCTAACTGAGCATTCAAAGCACGTAGTGTAAACAATGATTTTCTACTTAGAGCATCTGCAACAACATTTGCTTTCCCCGGATGATAATCTATCACAAGCTCATAATCTTTTAACAATTCAAGCCATCTTCTCTGACGCAGGTTCAAATCTTTCTGGGTCATTAGATATTTCAGACTTTTATGATCTAAAAACACATGACATTTCTCACCATACAAATAATGACGTTAAATTTTAATTGCAAACACAATCGCAACGAGCTCAAGATCGTGTGTCGGATAATTCTTTTCATGAAGCTTCAATTGTCTCGAGGCATAAGCTACAACTTTGCCCTCTTGCATTAAAACACATCCCAGACCGTGTAATGAAGCATCACTGTAAATAACAAATTCTTTACCCGATTCTGGTTGTACTAACACTGGAGTTTCTATTAACAGAGTTTTCAACCGATCAAAACTTCTCTGACATTTATCCGACCATTCAAATCTGATATCTTTCTAATGTAATCTTGTCAACGGAGTAGCTATTATTGAAAAGCCCTTTACAAATCTACGGTAATAAACAGTTAAACCCAGAAAACTACGAACTTTTAGATACATTTCTCGGAGGTTTCCAATTCAGAATAGTAGAAATCTTGCTCGGATCAACACGAATCCCAGAAGCTGCCACAATATACCCTAGAAAACTGACCTCATTCAACCAGAATTCACATTTGCTGAATTTTGCGTACAATTGCTTCTCTCATAGAGTTTGTAACATAATCTTCAAGTGTTCAGCATGCTCATTTTCACTCTGTGAATAGATCAATATATCATCTATGAATACTACAACAAATTGATCTAAGTACGGTTTGAAAACTTGATCGTGTCAAACAGTCGAGTTTTAATATTTATAAAGAGAATGATCGAACCCATAGACTAAATGTGACAACGATAGAGGCAAGTGCACCTATCAAATAGAAGTATAGTTTAGGCAAGAATATCTAATCGAACCCAAGGGAACCTAAAAGTACTACTACTCACTTTCTTTCTATTATTTAGCCTGAAATATGGAGTGATTGGTTTATGAAACTAATGAAAAACTAAACTAGATGCAAAGATAAAAGAATGAATTGGAGGAAGACTTTAGGAAAACTCGGTTGATGAAGACGATACCTCGGAAAGAATCCACCTATGACTTTACTTATTATTTATTTCCCAAACCATATGATTTCTTTACTTAGCTTGATCCGTGAGACTCCCTAACCTATATTAAACCCTCTCTCGAGGCGAATAACATCTAACCTTAGGTTAATTAGTGGAACTCGTTCTCTTATAATAACCCCTAAGGAAGCGAAGAATCGATCAATGGATTCCCATATTAGGTTTCACCCTAATCCAAAAAAATCTCGTAACCCTATCTCTAGGCGCCCGATCAACTCCGCTCAATTATGCTAGATCTACTCTTAGGTAGGGTCTATTCATCCTCCACTTAAGCACATCAGATTAAATTAAACAACATAATTAAGAACAAATTAAATACTTATCATATAATTTAGAAATCAAATAACAAAATCCATCATAGGTTTCATCCCTTCAGGTATCTAAAGGGTTTAGTTCATAACAAAGTAGGAAAACATCTCAAAAGAAAAGATAAAACAAAACATAAGAAATCCTTAAAACCCCCTAAAGGAATTGAAGGAGAGATCCTATATCTTAAATGGAGCTCCGGCTTCTTGAGATGGATCAACTGGCTATCTTCAAGTGATTCCCTAAATGATGAAAGCTTCGGCAAAAGCCTCTACCAAAAAGCTCCCTATTTTAGCTTCTGCTGAACTCTCCTTTTAGTTGCTACGTTGGGTGTTTATATAGGCTTTGTGATGCTTTACTTGGCTTCTAAGTATCTTAATTCAAGTATAATTTTTCCTAGGATGTTTAAGTAGACTTAGAAATGTATTTCTTTGCCTCCAAGCTTCCAAATCTGAGTGAAATTGCTCTTTTTCGCGGTAGGAGCACGGCCATGGCACACGCCCGTATAAGTCGACTTCAGGCCGTGTATCGATTCTGTCGATTGGGGACGGTCGTGTAATCGTGGCATGGCCATGTGAAGTAAATGGCAAGGCACAGCCATGTGGCTTGAAGTCCAGGCCGTGTTGATTTCTTGGGTTGGCCCAATTTGGTCCGTTTTAAGCCTATTTCTCATTATTTTCGTTCTCGGGTGCTTTCCTAAGTATAAGACATGAAAAGAAAGGATTAAGAACACCTTTTTACATAAATCGAGGGCTAAATCATCCAAAAGCATACTAAATGTGGGATTAAAATATGTTACTTTTATGGTTTATCAAATAACTCCACACTTAACCATTTGCTTGTCCTCAAGCAAAATTCTCAACTTACAATTAAAACAAACTTTCCATAATTCATATTTCCTATCGATAACGTCTCATCATAATTCATAGATAATTTATACATGGATAATTTAACTCAAATAGTCCTAAAGATTCACTTACGATAAGTCATACCTTTATAGCACGAAAACATAGGTGTCTCCCTTTATTTGAATAATTACCTTTAATTCAAAATCGCCAATGATTGACATCCTCACTGAAGGTTCACTCAAATCACTCAAAGTGTTTAAGGTTCAAGAATAAGCACTCATAAGTCGAACCTGAAAAGTTAATCCCATAGGCTTGCCTGAAAATCAAATCTCCACCACTGTATATGAGATGATACACAGATCAAAAGGTCTTTATCAGAGTTGTAACGGGGCTAGGGTTAAAGGTGTGGATACAGGCTGAACTAGATGGCTAGAATCGAGATTGACTTGGCAAATTACCTAACTAGAAACAATAAACTAATATAAGTACTTACATCAATTGAAAGCCAATAATACCTACTATTGATAATTACTCTATAATAACGAGTATTTCCCTCACTGGAAATTTGATAATACTTTAATACGAGATTTTCTTTAACAATTGGAGTTTAAATGCTCTAAGATCTTTTGTATACTAATATTGAATAAACTTGGATTTTTTTAAGAACAAACTAAAATATTACATCATAAATAATAAAAGTAACTCTTGAACTAATATAATTGGTAATTTAATCAAATCAAACCTTGATTAAAGGGTAGTCAAAAGAATGGTGATAACAAATTCAAAAGGATTTTGGGTTAATATTAGTGGGTGAGTCAATAAAAAGGTTGAAAGGATTCAACGGGGTTCACTAGGGGTTAATTTGTATGGGTAGGCTTTTTAGTGGAGTGAACGGGTTAAAACCTAGGTGCATTTATCATCTCAGTAAATCAAATCATTAATGTGGTCTCAACATGTATAAACGAGGCAAGTTCTAGAATAACAGTTCAAAGTTGACACACTCATAATTAATAAAGTGAGCACGAAAAAGAATATATGCTCTATAAGGCTCAAAATCTCACAAAAATTATGGGTGTTTTGACATCAATCCTTATAAATTTCAAATTTCAAGGTAATACACAAATTCAGTTCAACGACTCATTAATTTTTAATTTTTAGGAAGTAGATTTATCATGCTCGATTCTCTAGTATCCTACAGATTTAATCATCAATGCATAAATAACTATGACTTACTCTAAAACATATCAATAAAAATCATACATCATTAAAAATTTCATCCTAATTAGTAATATGAGAAAACTACTTTCGAACAAGACCAAATTCAGGATTTTGAGAATAATGCAAAAAGTCAAGTACTCTTACCCCCCTCCCCACACTTTAGATGTACATTGCCCTCAATGTACAAAGATAGATAAACAATTATGTAATAATAAAATCAAAAGAGAAAGGGAGAAGTAACACTTCCTAAATTTTTGGATGAAGTCTATGAAAAGAAATCGGATAAGATTGGAGGTGAACGTGGGGAAGCATCTCGAACCGTTTGAAATTGAATCCTCGAAGTAGCCGGCTTGGTTTTATTGTATCCTAAGCTAAATCTAAATATCATAAAGAATGAGAAGAAGAAAATAAAATAAAGTAAAAAATAATGATGAAATAAAATAAAAACAAAAATAAATAATGGACAATGAATGAAAACTAGAAAAATGGGGAATGAGGTTTAAATAGAGATGTAGCCCGTGTTTTGGGATTTTGAATTTTGAACGCATTCAGGGTGTTCGGGCATGGCCATGGGTGTCGTAGCACACCCATGTCTTTCTTCACACGGTCATTCAATACGGGCGTGTTCCTCCCGTGTTTGATAAGTTAGAATGTTGACACGGTTGAAAGGCACAGCCGTGTTTAGCCCGTGCTTGACAAGTCAGTAACCTCGCACGGGGCTTTGGCACGGGCGTGGACTATTATCGCCATCCGTCTTGGGAAAAGAAATTTTTCTATGTCGCACGACCTCTTGCACGCCCATGGTTCATCCCTGGCTTCCACAGTCACGGCATGCACAGTGTGTGAGGTGCGTGTGGCTAGAAATCGCTCTTTGGTTAGTTTATGGTTAGGTGCTAAAAAAAAAGAAAAGAAAAAATAAAAATAAAAAAATGTAAAAATGGGGTTAGTGCTCGGGTTACCTACCGAGAAGCACTCGTTTATAGCCTTAGCTAGACTTTACCTCTCATTTGTATGGTCTTGGTGGTTTGAGGAGGTGAAAATTCTTTCTCATGCGATCACTTCGGTTATGGATATATAGTTTAAGTCGAGTAATGTTTACCTCAAAAGTGTCGAATTTAGTATTGCTGACCTCGACCGTGCCGTATAGGAAGACATTTAGTACCTCAAAAGTGATTTCTTCGTTTGTCTTGAGGTCTGAATTAGTGATTCGAGGGTCTTCCTTATTCAACAATACCTGATCTCCTAAGTGATTCATTGTTCCTATCAGCTCGTCTGGGGGCTCCTTCGGTTTCACTTCGTGAGGTTCTGGTTTCTCATGTAATTCTTCTTTATTAGCACGAGGTCTATGATCCGGCTCAGGTTTGTAGCTTTGTGGTGTTTCCTACAATGAATGTTGAACAAGTTGGTTATCAAGCTGAATTTACTTTCTCACCTTTATCACTTGATGTTCGCCGAGTCAAGAGCTTGAAGAGTGACTATCTCGCTGCCTACACAAGTATGAGTTCTCCTACATAGATATCAATTTTAGCTCGCGTTGCTAAAAGGTCTTCCTAAAATTAAGGGATCGTGTTGTCCTCATCCATGTCTAAAACGACAAAGTCTACTCTAATACTGAATTTATCAATTTTGATTAGAACATTTTCTATTATACCCCTAGGATTTTTATAGTTTTATCGATTAATTGAATGCTCATCCTAGTTTGTGCGGGTTTCCTAAACCTAGTTGTTTAAACATTTTGTAAGGCATAACAATGATGCTTGCCCCTAAATCTGCTAATGCATTATCAATAGATACACTACCAATTAAACATGGAATTGTAAAACTCCCTGGATCTTTTAATTTTCGTGGCAGTTTATTTTGTAGAATTACTGAGCACATTGCGTTTAGCTCCACGTGGTGCTCTTCATCTAATTTGCGTTTTTTGGTCAAGAGTCGTCTTAAAAATTTCCTCGAGTGCAGTATCGAAAAAGAGCTTCAAGGAGAGGAAAGTTAATATGTACTTTCTTTAAGAGTTTAAGAAACTTACCGAACTCCTCCTGAATCGTCTCTTTTCATTACTTTGGGATAATGTATGCGAGGTTGGTACTCCTTAATTACCGGTTTTGGCTTTTCTTGTGTTACCTCTACCTTACCTTCGTCTACCTCATTTTCTTGTATTGAGTTTGGTTCATCTAACCCCTTACTCTCTTGAGCTAAGATGGCTTGGATTTGCTCCTTTGGGTTAACCTCGGTGTTACTTGGTAGACGTCCTAGCGGTCGTATCAGCTTTGCGAGATGTCCCACTGACCTAGTAAGTTCTCCAACTTGATTTTCGATCCCTTTGATCAATTTTTTTTGTTCATCAAGTGCTGCTTCAGTCTTTTGGAAATGGGAATATGTGGCTGCCATGAAATTCGTCAGCATCTCTTTAAGATTCGGCTCCTCTTCTTGTTGGTGAGGTGATTGTTGAAAATCTGGAGGAAGTTCCGATCTTTGGCTATTTTGATAATCACACGAGAAATTGGGATGGTACTTCCAACTTGCATTATAAGTGTCACTATAAAAATTATTTTGATATCTAGAATAGTTACCTGTATAGTGAGCTTGCTCATTTTCCATGCCACATCCGTAGGGTGGGTACTCGAGATTCGCCACGCCTCTAGATTTAAATCATATTGTATTTACGGATGTACTGCGAGGACTATACCAATCATCAATTTTTTATTCATCATCTCTAATCGATTAGATAACACGGTGACCATGTCGAGGTTGAAAACACCTGGTTGCTTTAGTAGGAATTGCCCCATGCCACCTAAGCGATAATTATTCAAGGCCATCTTTTCCATAGACTAAAATTTTCGCCAAAAGAAAAATAGAGGAAAAAATTAGCAAAGTAAAAGAAATAATAATAAAGAATAATATAATAATAATAAATTGCAAATAAAAAAATTTGGCTAAAGTAATAGAAATAGAGCTTTCTTAATATTTTAGAAGCCTCCGGCAACGGCGCCAAAAACTTGATCGTGTCAAACAGATGAGTTTTAATATTTATAAAGAGAATGATCGAACCTGTAGACTAACTGTGACAATGATAGAGGCAAGTGCACCTATTGAACAGAAGTATAGTTTAGGCAAGAATATTTTATCGAACCCAATGGAACCCAAAAGTACTACTACTCACTTTCTTTTTATTATTTAGCATGAAATATGCAGTGATTGGTTTATGAAACTAATGAAAAACTAAACTAGATGCAAAGATAAAAGAATGAATTGGAGGAAGACTTTAGGAAAACTTAGTTGATGAAGACGATACCCTCAGGAAGAATCCATCTATGACTTCACTTATTATTTATTCCCCAAACCATATGATTTCTTTACTTAGCTTGATCCGTGAGACTCCCTAACCTATATTAAACCCCTTCTCGAGGCGAATAAATTCTAACCTTAGGTTAATTAGTGGAACTCTCGTTCTCTTATAAAAACCCCTTAAGGAAGCAGTAAATCGATCAATGGATTCCCATATTAGGTTTCACCCTAATCCGGCAAAATCTCGTAACCATATCTCCAAGCGCCCGATCAACTCCGCTCAATTATGCTAGATCTACTCTTAGGTAGGGTCTATTCCTCCTCCACCTAAGCACATCAGATTAAATTAAACAACATAATTAAGAACAAACTAAGTACTTATCATATAATTTAGAAATCAAATAACAAAATCCATCATAGGTTTCATCCCCTTTAGGTATATGAAGGGTTTAGTTCATAACAAAGTAGGAAAACATCTCAAGAGAAAAGATAAAAGAAAATATAAGAAATCCCTAAAACCCCCTGGAATTGAAGGAGAGATCCTCCATCTTCAATGGAGCTTCGGCTTCTTGAGATGGATCAACTAGCTATCTTCAAGTGATTCCTTAAAAGATGAAAGCTTGACAAAAGCCTCCGCCAAAAGCTCCCTATTTTGGACTTTCATTGAACTTCCCTTTAGTTGCTACCTTAGGTGTTTATATAGGCTTTAAGATGCTTTACTTGGCTCCTAAGTATCCTAATTCAAGTAGAATTCCTCCTAGGATGTTTAAGCAGACTTAGAAATGTGTTTATTTACCTCAAAGCATCCAAATCAAAGTGAAATTGCTCTTTCCCGCATAGGCACAACCATGGCACATGCGTGTAAGTTGACTTGTGCCGTGTGTCGATTAAGTCGACTTCGGCCGTGTAAATGTGGATGGCCATGTGAGTAAATGGGGCACGACCGTGTGAAGTAAATGGCAAGGCACGTACCGTGTCAATTTCTTGGGTTGGCCCAAATTGGTCTGTTTTAAGCCTGTTTCTCATTCTTTTCATTCTCGGGTGCTTTCCTAAGTATAAGACATGAAAAGAAAGGATTAAGAGCACCTTTTACATAAATCGAGGACTAAATCATCCAAAAGCATACTAAATGTGGGATTAAAATATGTTACTTTTATGGTTTATCAAAATTCTATTCATTAGATCCATAAAAACAGCAGGAGCATTGGTTAGTCCAAATGGCATAACTAAAAACTCATAATGCCCGTACCTAGTTCTAAAGGCAGTTTTTAAAATATCTGAATCTTTAACTCTTAACTGGTAGTATCCCGATCTCAGATCAATCTTTGAAAACACAGTAGCTCCTTTTAACTGATCGAATAAGTCATCAATACTAGGCAACGGATATTTGTTCTTTATGGTCACTTTATTCAACTGACGGTAATCAATGCACATTCTCATCATGCCATCTTTCTTTTTCACAAACAGAACAGGTGCACCCCAAGGCGAGAAACTCGGTCTAGCGAACTCTCTATCAGTCAACTCTCGCAACGGCGACTTTAACTCTTTCAACTCTATTAGTGCCATTCTATACGGAGCTATCGAAATAGGTGTCGTACTAGGCAACAATTTAATACCAAATTCAACTTCATGAATCGGAGGTAAACCCGGTAACTCATCAGAAAAATCACAAACAATGGGTACTGATTCAACTTTCTTCTCGGATACTTTTGAATCAATCACATAAGCAAAATATGATTCATATCCCTTTTCACATAACTCGAGTTTTCGGATAAAGCAGCAATCTATTTAAATATCACAATCCGAGCAATCTATTTAAATCATTAGATTCACAACGACTCAATAAACAACCAATCCATCCCCAAAATAATATCGAATTCAATCTCATCATTCAAACATTAACGGATAGTTCTTGCATACTTTGTCAACAAGGACACTTTTACCTAAGGGGTTCGATACTTTATAGTAAACTCAGTAGACTCTATAGGAAAAGTCTTACTGAATACTAAATTCATGCATATATATATATGAATGCATAGAACCAGGGTCTATCAAAGCAATCATAGTAGTATCGTAAAGAGTAAAAGTACCAGTTATCACATCAAGTGATGAAGCTTCCTCACGAGCTCGGATAGCATACTCTCTGACAGACACTCTAGCTTCAGATCTGACAACATTTTCTTTCGTAGTTCTCTAACTACCACCAACATTTCTTGTATTCTTTGAAGGTCTACCCCTCCCAGATGCATTTTCTAATCTTAGATTCTAAACAGTCTCTAGCTCAACAGACTTAGGACAATCACGGATAAAATGATCAAGCGATCCACATCTGAAGCAAGCTTTATCATTTAATCTGCAGCTTTCCGGAAGCCTCTTTCCGTAATATTTACATTCAGGTCTCTCAAATCGAACATTACCAACACTAGCCACTAAAGTTGCTAGGTTTTTAGAACTCATTTGCGATCTAGCTCTAAATTTGTTCAAATGCCCCTCATTTCCTCGGGAACGACTTTGATCATCTCTGTATCTCTTTGAAGCAGACTGAAATGATTTATTTTGAAATCTCTTTCTTATATCTCGAGCTTCTGTTTCAGCTTTTCTTTTATCTTTCCCTAGTGCTTCAGCTTTGCATGCTCGATCAACGAGTGTAACGAACTCTTTTATTTCTAATATCCCGACTAGCAAACGGATATTTTCATTAAGACCATTTTTGAATCTTTTGCACATTATAGCTTTGGAAGATATACACTCTTGAGCATATTGACTTAGTCGCACGAACTCTCGTTCATATTCAGTGACAGTCATTCGGCCCTGTTTAAGCTCCAAAAATTTTTTTCGTTCTGATCGACAAATCTCTTACTGATATATTTCTTCCAGAACTCAATCTAAAAGAAATCCCATGTAACCCTTTCTCTCGGAACAACAGAAATTAAGGTTTTCCACCATTGATAAGCCCATCTTGAAGTAATGATACAACACACTTTATGCATTCTTTCAGAGTCAAAGACGTTTCCTCAAATACCCGGATCGTGTTTTCAATCCAGAATTCAACTTTTCACATCATCATTATTGGTAGCTTGAAACTCTTCAAATTTATACTTACGGATCTTGTCAACCGGAGGCTTATTTAATAGATTTGGATACACAATTGGTGGCACTGGCTGTAGTCGAGGGGATTAACCGAGGCGGAGGTTGCTAAACAGTCGGGTTATTCTTTACAAACCGAGTGAACCACTTACTCATCATCTAGAAGAAAGCTTGTTTAGCTTCTCCCTCCTGATCGAGCGTAGCTAGTCTCGAATCAGAAGGCTCTATCCCTTGTCGCTGGAGCAGGTGCATTACTTTCTACGTCGTCATCTACGGCTCTTTCGGGATCCATTGCTATACAGAAATCACATTTTACACGTCAGGATTCATCACACTATCACGTTCAAATATATGGCATGTATAGCTAGACTCTAACACACTACGTTAGTTTGAGAATCGACTAAACCGTAGCTCTGATACCAACCAAATGTAACACCCCTATCCCGTGTCCGATCACCGGATTAGGGTTAGAAGTGTTACCAGATAGATCGAAAACATTTACAGAATTATAACATAGTCATTTATCAATCTCAAACATAAAGTCCCTTAAGAAGATTATCGAGACCTTAAACATGCTTGTAAACCGAGTCAAGAGTAAACTGAAACACATAAGAAATTTCATAAAAAATTGAAACTTTTCTAACATACAGGGGACACACGGCCGTGGGGGTAGGCCGTGCCTCACCCACGGCTACTAGACACTCCTGTGTGTCCTCCCCTTGGTTGTATACTGCCAAAATCAACATGGTCACCAAGCACGCCTATGTGCTAAGGCCGTGTACTACTAGATCACATACTGTTATTTCTTACACATCCATTAAGCACACCCGTGTCGAGGCCGTGTGCAATTTAAGCCACATTCTGCCAATTTACCCACGGTATTAGGCACGCCCGTGTGCCTCAACCGTGAGACATTCTAGGCCCTTTTGCAGGGCCAATATGCCACCCATTTTGAGTCTCACCTACAAGCAATACATACCAAAACATAATATGCATATATGGCAACCAAAACATATCAAATGGTCACTTCATCCATACATCCAATACCAAATCCATCCATACCAACTTGCAAACTAAATCCTACCTCATTTCAAACATGTATCATCCATTTGCTTAACCAAAACTTAACCATTCCATATGCATCAAAACATACTAAATATGTGCTTCATAACTTATTCATTCAAACATTTATCAACTCAAAAACTTGCCAATACACATGGCCATGATCGCTTCATAAACATATACACCTATTTAGCCTATACATGCCATAATTAGCCATATACATTTTCAAAAGCACACCAAAATAAGTTTAGTAGTGTGATGATGATCCTTGACAATCCCGAGCCTTCAGTAGCTTTGACGACCTATAAAACAGAGGAAACACACACAAAGTAAGCTTTCCAAAAGCTTAGTAAGTCATATACAAATAAACTTGGCATAAAAAGCATATATGCAATTTGATACATTTGCACATCTCACACACTAAACAATTTATCATGTATATGCTTGATTCATACTTATGACTACATTGGTCACATTTATCCATTCAAAACTCATTTGAAGCACATAGCTCATTCATAATCTTCCTTGCATCTCATTCAACTTATTCTATTCAAACATCCTTTTTTTCAAATCAAAGTCATATGCATACTTACCGTTCATGCATACTTAATGCACATTAAACTTACCTGAATCGGATGTTCATTCATTTAATGGATCATAGCTCAGATATACCATTTGTATTGCAGATTTGCCGTTGAACCCTTAGGAACTTAGTAGGATACTCAGAAAGCTCAGAATAGTAGTACGATGCCAACATCCCAGACGAGGTCTTATATACACTCGTATATAGATGCCACTGTCCCAGAGAGGGTCTTACACATACAGATCATAATGATGCCAATGTCCCAGACGTGGTCTTACACGAGTCAATATGATGCCGATGTCCCAGACATCGTCTTATATATAATAAGATAATGATGCCTACATCCCAGACGAGGTCTTATACGAAATTTCAAATCAACGCCAACGTCCCGGACGTTGTCTTACATGATAAAATAGAACAGATACCTATGTCATGACATGGCTAATCCTATCTATTCCTAGGTTCATACAGGACTTCTCGGCTTTATCATTATATCAAACCTATTTTAGAATTTACGCACTTAGCATCTCATACTCATTCATTTACATCGATAGACATACGAATACATATATTCAATTCAATACAGATAAGTTTATTTTCCTAGTGACTTACCTCGAATTCGATTTATCGAACAAAAATAGCTACTCGATTATTTTTGCTTTCCCGCGATCTAAGTCTGTTTTCCTCGATTCTTGATCTTAATCAAGCTTAAAGAGTGCCGAATGCCCTAGCTTGTATTTTCTTTTCTTTCTTTGGTGATTTTTGGCTAACAAAGGATGATATCTATCATCTTTTCTTTGTTTGTTTTATTATTACAACATATTATTAGTCATTTACTAAAATGCCCTTTCACTTAATATAAGAAAACATATATAAAACAAGGGCACATTTGACCTTTATTCATCCACTATCTAAATAATGGTCTTATTGCCTCATAAGGCCTTCTCTTTTAAAAGCCATAACATCTTGATACTTAACAATTATCATGCAACTTTCACATTCAATGCATTTCAATCCTTTTGTCAAATTAAACACGCAAACAGACAAATTCGCTTATGAAAATTTACCACATGCTAATTCACATATCAACGGCATAGAATATAATATTAAAATATTATACGAACTCAGATTTGTGGTCCCAAAACCACTATTCCGACTAGGGTATAAACCGGATTGTTACATTAAAAGAGTTGAAAGAACAATTGTAAGAGTTAACCGATAGAGGTTTTCCACGACCGAGTTTTTCTCCTTGGGGTGCGCCAGTTCTATTTCTGAAAAAGAAAGATGGAACTATGAGAATGTGTATTGATTACCGCCAGCTAAATAAGGTGACTATAAAGAATAAATACCTGTTACCATAGATTGATGACTTGTTTGATCAGCTGAAAGGGGCTTTAGTGTTTTCAAAGATAGATTTGAGATCGAGTTATTATCAGTTGCGAGTTAGAGACTTTGGTGTGCCAAAACTTCTTTTCGGACAAGGTACGGACACTACGAGTTTTTGGTTATGCTTTTCGAACTTACTAATTCCCCTGTTGTTTTCATGGATCTGATGAATCAGATTTTCAGATAGTATTTGGATCGATTTGTGGTAATGTTTTTCGATGATATTTTGATCTACTCCAGAGTTGAAATCGAGCATGCAGAGTATCTAAGACTTGTGCTTCACACTTTGCGAGATAAATAGTTGTATGCAAAGTTTAGTAAGTGTAAGTTCTGGTTACGTGAAGTCAATTTTCTAAGCCATGTTGTTTCAGCATCAGGTATTCGGGTTGATCCGAGCAAAATTTTAGCAATACTTGACTGGAAACCTCCGAGAAACATTTTTGAAGTCAGAAGTTTCTGGGACTTGCTGGTTACCATAGATGATTTATGAAAGGTTTCTCTATGATTGCAACCTCGATGACAAAGCTACTACAGAAAGATGTTGAGTTTGAGTGGTTAGAGAAGTGTCAGAAAACTTTCAACCAGTTGAAAGCTCTTTTGATCGGAGCTCCAATGTTAGTTCAGCCTGAATCGGGTAAAGAATTTGTCATTTATAGTGATGCATCTTTGAATTGTTTGGGTTGTGTTTTGATGTAGGAAGGTAAAGTCATAGCTTATGCCTCAAGACAATTGAAATCACATGAAAAGAACTATCCGACACATGATTTGGAACTAGCGGCCATTGTGTTTGCATTAAAAATTTGGCGCCACTATTTTTTGGTGAAAAATGTCATGTTTGTTCTGATCATAAAAGTTTGAAGTACTTGGTGACTCAGAAAGATGTGAATTTGAAACAGCGTCGATGGTTAGAGTTGTTAAAAGATTACGAGTTAGTGATTGACTATCACCTAGGAAAGACTAATGCTGTTGCTGATGCTTGAAGCTGAAAATCACTATTTACTTTGCATGCAATGAATGCGCATATGGCTATGTCAGATGATGGTGCAATTATAGTTGAGTTAAAAGCAAGACCATTATTTATTCAGCAGATTTGTGAAGCTCAGAAAATTGACAATGATTTGATAGTAAAACAGGTTCAATGTGATACAAATGCGGATTCAGAGTTTTGAGTTGATATTGATGACTATTTGAGATTCAGAAACTGAATATATGTTCCGAGAAATACAGAGTTGATTCAAATGATCTTGAATAAAGCTCACAATAGTTGACTATCTGTTCATCTGGGTAGTACAAAGATGTATAATGATCTGAAACAGCACTATTGGTGGCAAGATATAAAACGAGACATTTCGAATTTATATCAAAATGCTTAGTCTATAAGCAAGTAAAAGTCAGGTACCTTCTGGATTACTTCAGCCGATCATGATACCTGAATGGAAATGGGTCAGAGTCAAGATGGATTTTGTATCTGGTTTACCATTGACACCGAGCAAGAAAGATACAATCTGGGTTATTGTAGATAGATTGACTAAATTTGCTCACTTTGTTCTAGTTCGTATAGATTACTTGCTTGATAAATTGGCTAAATTGTATGTTTCTCAGATCGTGAGGTTACATGGTGTGCCTATATCTATTTTTTCAGATAGAGATCCGAGATTTACATCGCGATTTTGGAAAAAACTGCAAGATGCATTAGGTACTAAACTGCATTTTAGTACTGCCTTTCATCCCTAGACAGATGGTCAATCCGAGTGAATTACTCAGATACTTGAGGATATGTTGAGATGTTGCATTATTGAGTTCGAAGGTATGTGGGAATGATACTTACCTTTGATTGAATTTTCTTATAATAATAGCTTTCAATCTAGTATCAAGATGGCACCATACGAGGCTTTGTATGGTCGTAAATGTCATACACCATTGTATTGGACTGAGCTTAGTGAAAATAAGATACACGGGGTCGATTTGATCAAAGAAACCGAACAGAAAGTAAAAGTGATCCGTAAAAGTTTGAAAACAGCATCAGATCGTCAGAAATCGTATGCAGACTTGAAACGTAAGGATATAGAGTTTCAGATCGGGGATAAAATATTTTTAAAAATCTCACCATGGAAGAAAATACTCAGATTTGGGTCGTAAAGGCAAATTGAGTCCGAGATTTATTGGACCGTATGAAATTATAGAGAGGATTGGACCGGTTGTGTATCGACTGCTGTTGCCACCTGAGTTAGAAAAGATCCATAATTTATTTCATGTTTCGATGCTTCAACGATATAGATTCGACCCCTCGCATGTGATTTGTTCATTAGAGATTGAGATTCATTTAGATATGTCATACGAGGAAGAACCGATTCGTATTCTGGCACATGAGATTAAAGAGTTACGAAATAAGAAAATTATGTTGGTTAAAGTACTGTGGCCTAGGCATGGAGTTGAGGAAGCAACGTGGGAGCCAGAAGATACAATGAAAGAACATTATCCGAATCTATTCACCGGTAAGATTTTTGAGGATGAAAATCCCTAAGGGGGGAGAGTTGTAATAGTCCGATTTAGACCCTAATCGAAATGGTAGTTTCGAAACCACGAATCCAAGTCAAAAAAATATTTAAATATTATTTTTCGTGTTTATTATATATGAATTAGCATGTGTGAAAGTTTCATATGAAAATTTGATTGTTTATGTGCTTAATTTGAAAAGGGACTAAATAGCATAAAATGAAAAGATATCATTTTTTTTAATAGTGGCTTATTTGATGTGTCTTTGTAAAAAAGAAGGCCTCAGGATGAAATTTAGCCATTATGTAAGTTAGTGGACAGTAAGGCCATTAAACGTACATGTTTTATATGTTTTATTAAATGATATTAAAAGAAAACAAAGGTTAAAAATAAATAAATGGTAAATATATATAATAATATATATATATATATGTTATAATAAAACAAAAGAAATAAGATAGTGGAGTGTTAATCTTCTTGGTGCCGAAAATAAGAAAAGAAAAGAGGTTTAAGTTCTTCAAAATATTTGGCCATAAAGCTCTTTGATTATGGTATGATTTTGATTCGGTTTTTGATAATTTCTACGTTTTTGATATCGTTGCTTAGAAATCTTCAAAACCCATGCTTTAATTTTTTATTTTGATTAATATTTTGAGTTGTGCCATTCTTGATAGCTTGTGATTTTTGTTGTTTGATGATGAAATATGAAAGGTATGTTTTAGATTAACATATTTTGTATTGGAGTTTTTGATGATTTTGAGTAATTAGGATTAAATTGCAAAAATAATAAATTGAGGGGCTAAAATAAAAAATAAATGAAATATATGGACTTGTATGGTAATGGGTAAGATTCGACCAAACATGAGTGTTTTGAAATTTTGTATATTTTGTGCTTTGTGTAATAGGGCCTAAATTGTAAAAATTGTAAATGTTAGGGGTAAAATGGTAATTTGCCCATTTATGTGTTTTTGGACTAAATTGAATGAAAATATGTTTGAATGAGCTTAATTTGAATATGTTTAGATCAAGAACCAAAGAAATCAGACTTGGATCGGGGAAAAATAAAAATAGTCGAATAGCTGATTACATCGTTCGTTGATATTCGAGGTAAGTCTTAAAGCAATTAAACATCGTTAATTTTGAATGTAGCTTAGTAATATGCTGAATTGAAATTTTGGAATTATTAGTGAGCTTGCCGAATGTGAATTAACATAAAAAAATATTGTGTTTGAGTTTATATTGATTGAGGTATAACATTTGGAAGTTTGTATGAATTATGTGAAACATCTGGAAAAAAAATTCGATATATGAAATGTGTATGAGACAGTTCTATAATATTGATATTCGGGCTTTGGACCTAGCAAGCCTTGTGCTGGTGAATTAAATCGGGCTTTATGCCTAGCAGGCTTATTGCCGGTGTATAAAATCAGACTTTAAATCTAGCAGGCTTTGTGC
This sequence comes from Gossypium rotundifolium, assembly GCA_025506655.1. Taxonomy (NCBI): domain Eukaryota; kingdom Viridiplantae; phylum Streptophyta; class Magnoliopsida; order Malvales; family Malvaceae; genus Gossypium; species Gossypium rotundifolium. Next base: position 193,740,196 of record CP106727.1, read on the forward strand.
CGGTGTGTGATACAGGCTTAGGCCTAGCAGGCTTTATGCCGGTGATTACATATAAGCTTATGCCTAAAATATTTCATGCTGATGTGGTATTTGAGTATGTTAATCAATCTAAATGGCCAGGTATGAATTAACTTCTTACCTATTTAAAATAAGGTAAGCAAGTAACTCGATTATTTATTATAAATTGTATGTGATACAAATGAAGTTTATATATATGATTATAATATGTGTTCTTGGTTTTATAAATGAATGATATGAATATTGTGGTTTTGGCCTTTTAATATGTGTATACAAGACCGGTATATTCGCCACATTGATAGTTTGTGTATATGATGCTATATTATAATAATTGAGCTTGAGTATATGAATGTTTATACATTTGGTTATATAATGACATTTTGATTTTGGAAGGTTGGATTATGAGTAAATATTTTAATTATATAAGCATTCGGTTAAAGAGAAATTGTTCTATGAATTAATATGTTATATAGGTATGGAATTGAAAGCTTGAAATTAATTGTGATTACAAATGTACAAGTTGAATTGTTTGATTTAAATTATTTAGTATTGAAATGATATTAAGCATTAATTGTTTAATTTGCTTAAGGCTTACTAAGCTAAAGTAGCTTACTTTATGTGTTATGTTTATTCCGTTCTATAGATTTTTGGACTCAAGTTATAGGCTCGAGGATCATCAGCAAAGTTCACCACACTATCGACTGTTTCGGTACTTTTATAAATTGAAATCGGACTTATGGCATGTATAGGCTAGCCTTGGAATTAGATTATTTTGAAAGTGTTTGTATATAAATCCATGCGAAAATGGAGTAACATATTAGTTTGAATTTGGTTTTGTTTAGTTGAGTTTGAGTATGTTTGATTATGATGTTTTGTACTATGGATAAATGATGTTTATGTTAGGTATATATATATATTTATATATGGTGAATGAGTATAGATTAAAATGAGTATGGCTCGGCTATCATATGTCAAGGAAAGTATAAATGTGAATTTGAGTAATTTTGTTATATGTTAAGTTACTGGATAAGTTGTGGTTTATGAAATAGACTTGAGATATTTTAATTTGAATTGATTAAAGTATAAAAAAGTTGACATTAAATAGAGTATAATTATTAAACTTGCTTAATATTAAGTTTAAGTTTATTAAATGACCATATGAATAGTGATTTATGTTTTAATAAATAAAATAGTTAGATATGAGTTAGCTTGTGACTTTGTTAATGTGTTTTAATTATTAAATAATCTTTATATTATATTTGATGTTTATTATAGGAGTATCAAATAGTAATTTCGTTTTATTTTAATATTTGATGATTTTTGAATGATTTAATTTCTATATATGTTCATAAATATCCAGAAGTTGTGTTATGTTCGGTAATACTCCGTAACCCCATTCTGGCGACGGATACGGGTTAGGGGTGTTACAGTATAGGACTTGAATGTTTTGGTTATGTCATATTTGCAAACCAAATGTGTTGGCTACTATGGTTGTTTCAATTCATTTTGTAAATGGTCATTAAAGTTGGGCCAATACTTGAGTAGTTCTCATATATATTTATTCATTGATGATGAATCATGAAGTTTATGCTTGTGTGGATACTTGATTTGAGTTGGTATAAGCATAGTTGCTATGTAGGGTGGAATTTGGCTTGGAATATAGCCTTTTTAATGTCCACAAGGGCGTGTGTCTAGGCCGTGTGTGATACACAGTCAGCCCCATAGGCGTGTTATCGGCCGTGTGTCCCCTTGTGAGCTAGGTTTACAAGTCAGTATGCTCAGTAGTAAACACACGGGCAGAGACACGACCATGTGTCTCAACCGTGTGGGAGGTATGGCCTTAGACATGGGCATGTGCCCAGGCTGTGTGAAGTCTGCACCTGAAGTTAGGAATTTAATTCGACACATGGCCTAAGGACACGGGCGTGTGCCTTGGTCGTGTGACCTTAGTGAGGTAATGACGTCATAAACAGAATGTCAAGGTTGTGGCACACGGGCTAAGACACAGGCATGTCGAGTCCATGTGAGGGACACGGGCTAGGGACACGGGTGTGTGTCTAGCCATGTGAAATAAGTCAGTGTCGACCACGGGTGAAGAACACGGGCATGTCTAGGGGCACACGGGCGTGTCCCTTGAACAACACGGGCGTGTGGCCCCTGTTTGGACAAAAATTTTCTAAACGCGTAAAAGTTCTCAGTTTAATTCTAAAACCTCCCAAAAGTATGTTTAGGGTCTTGTAGACCCAAAATCAGCATGTTATGAGTTTAAATGGAAATCTAGGCTGCAGCGAAATTTTATAGCCCGATGTGTTATGTTTAAGCAAGTTAAGTTAGGTAATGCCTCGTATCCGGTTTCGGCTTCGAACACGGGTAAGGGGTGTTACAGTTCGGTTTAGTCCCAACCCCTTTTTAACACGTGTTTAAGATCTTGTAGACCTCATTAAGGGACTATATGCATTTATTTTAATATGTTTGGACGATGATATACTTTGTGTTGTAAAATGATTGTAAATGTTCTGGTTTGATCGGTAATGCTTCTTAACCTTAGACCGAGCGATGGTTATGGGTTAAGGGTGTTATATGGAGTTATGTGCTTCTTGATCCACACCTAGTCAGAAACACAAGATGATTAAACTCTGCACGGTTACATACTAACAATAGACCCAAACACAACCTCCCATTTACATTAAACCCGAATGAAACACTCATCCCTAAAAGAAAAATATAAAGCACCTACGCAAATATGCAACCACAATGCTAAACATTTTCGAGTGCTCAAGGCTAACACCTAAAAACCAAAAGCTGGCAGTGGCTCAAAGGAATTCACAGTTAAACAACATCAACCAAAAACAGAAGATGACGACCAAACAAGGAAAAGGGCAGAAACGAAAAATCGTAACCGTGAAAAAAGCCAATTGAGAAAGAAGAAAAGAAAGCAAGGTAAAATCGACGGGAAGAGAAGAGAGAATAGAAGAACAAAAGGAGAAAAAAGAAAAGAAATTAAGAGAAATAATAAGATGGAGAGAAATGGGAAGAAAATTCCACTAAATCTTATTTTCTATCCCAATCATATTTTCTAGAATTTGAATTTGGTCCAAATTCTGAGCATGGGTGGCACTGGTCCAAATTCTGAGCATGGGTGGCACAACAAAGAGAGGCAAAAATAAATTCTTTTTTACACTCAACAAGATTCAAACATGGGACCTATGGGTAAGCTAAAGCCTTACCACTAAACCAACAATTCATTCTTAACAATTAACACTCAGAATTAAAGATAAGCAAGATATTCTAAGTCAGAGGTTGAGACAAAAATAATAAAAATTCAATGGAAAAGAATTGAACACAAGACCTAAAGCACACAACCAAACACTTAACAACTAAACCAGATCAATTTACTTAACACAACTCCTACAACATTTATTCTGAAACAAGGCTTGACACCTCTTAGTTCACTTACCCAATTTCTACTAACCCAATTTTTGAGATGTGACACGAGCTAAGACTCAATCGACACTAAGCACATTTTTTACCATTTAACTTTTTTATCATTTTATATTTTGAATACTGATCGATTTTGACCATTTAATATTTGAAACAAATAGTCCAAATTATTGTATTGTTGGTTTGTTTTATTAAATTAAATTCATCAATTGAATATTAATTTAATATGAGAAATTATAAGGTATAAAACAAGAAATTTGAACTCAGTAATCCTCCTATATAAGTTGATACGATTAATCTATACATGCACTGGCAAAAGGAGGGAGAGGCAGGCCTAGCTCTAAAATGGAAAATTGTTGCTTTAATCCCTTCAAAATTTATAAAACCATAAGTTAATATATTTTACAATTATAGTTTGTCCCCATAAAATGCTAGAATTCTGATTTAGTCTTTTTGAAAACTATCAATATATAAGTCAATATAATGATGAAATTACATTTTAGCTCTCGTAAAAATATAACTTAATCTTGACCCTTCTAAAAATTTTTTGACTTTGCCCCTGTAAATAAAAATATTACTTATTGAGGGGAGGTCAACTTCTTTGGGTGAAGTCTTTGAAGTGTCGTTTGCTGACTCCCGATGAACCCTTCAATGAGTTGATATTGTCCTCATTCAGGGTTTTATTTCTCGATTCTAACAAGACCGGAGTGCTTAAAGTTACTTGAAAAGGCGATGGGTTCGACAGAGTAGGAGTGCCTTATCAGGATGGACCACGCGCAACACATATGAAAAAAGTGTGACCATTTGCACTTGGTAAGGTTTGAGCTCGTGCCATATAACAGATGGGGCACTTACGGACAACTATGCTACCACTTGAGATAGCCAAACCCAAGAACAATGGAACAAGATATATTTTTAATAGATGGTGTACTCTACAAGAAATGTTATTCCTTACCCCTCATTAAATATCTTACACTAGAGGAAACCAATTATATCATACGAGAAATCCATGAAAGAATTTGTGGTCACTATATAGGTGAAAAAACCTTAACTCAAACAAGTCCGCCTACTTTCAAAGTGGCTAGATATGCATTCAACGCTATCTAATTTCCTATGTCTGCCTACCTTCAAGGTATCTAGATGTGTCTTCCAAGCTATCTTATTTTTCAAGCTCACCAACCTTTAAGGTGGTAAGATATACCTTCAAGATTATTTTATTTTCCAAGATATGTCGACCTTCAAGGTGAACTTACCTTCAACAATATCCTATCCTCTATTAAAATTTACCTTTTAAAACATCCTGTTTTATGAACATGATGTTAGAAAATTCGTTTGAGTTGGCACAACGAAATTTTTTCTTCTAAAACAGACCTTTATCTCGATATTTATAGTAAAAAATTTTGATCAAATTAAGTACATGTGTTCCAAGATTGAAGAGATGTTCAAATCGCCCTTGGGCTTTAAGATGTGCTCGAATTTGTCCTATCAATCAAACTATAGTCCAAAATCTTTAAACTTTTTACTGGAAGATCTTCGATGCTTTAAAAGTGGAATCTGACTCAAAAAATAGAACACAAGATAAAAATCCGAGACTTCAAAGAGGGTAAGTCAACTTCCTCTATGTGTGGGGAGCCAAAAATGAAAATCTACTTCTAAATTTAAATTATAATCGACAGATGATTGCAATTATTATTTCACAAACTTAGAAACAAAACTTAAGAAATATAGAATTTATTTGAGTTCAAAGAAATATAACTCAAATAAATTTTTGTTAAATTTCGACAGAGTTTTTCCTTGGAATGAGCACATATATTTTTCAGCAAACACGTAAATTGATAGAAGAAATATTGCAAAAGTTATACTTCAATTTGATAGGCATAAAATAATTATTTAATAAGAATCTTAGTCTTGGTAGGACTCTTGAACCATAGAAGCCAACGACACTAAGGGAAAATATTGCTTATGTGTCGCAACACCCTATCCCATTTGGGCTAGGTGGGCCAACCCAAGTTTGATTTAATTATATGTGTAAATATTCTTCAAAACACATATAATTATCCAATGCAACTTTTAAATATTCTTCAAAAAATAATTATTATAAAATTAATTAATTTAATTCAATAATTTACATGACCAGATTCTTTTATTAAAATCATAACTTTACTATATTAAAATTTATATGCAAATTAATTTAATTGTCCGAATAAAATATAACTATGATTATTATTTTATTTTCTTTTATTTAGTTCTCACTTTAGACTAAATTATTTAAATTTATTCATCTAATTAAATAATAAGCCAAAGGAATTAAATTAAATTCCAAGTCATCTCTTGCCGTTTTAAGAAAATGCATTTACTGTCGAAAGTAATTCATAGAATCTATTTCTCATGCTTCATTTTCATGTATACATTCAATCCATTCTTATTATGCAATCTGTATTGAGTTATAGAGAGCTGGCAAAGGGACCAACTTAACATATATAATTGGAGCTTAAATCATTTGTAATTAAATTCTGGCTTTCATCTATTAATTATAAAGTTATTTAGTCATAAAGTTAATTCATTAAAAGCATGGTGATTGATCTCTCTATTATATACCATTACAAAAGCTACTTATAATAAGTTTTTGTCTAACATTGTCATATGTATTACCCATATAGGATATCTTTGATCCTTTCGAGGATATATTATCTGCAAGCCATGTTCTCCAATCACCATGAATTTAAGGTGAGTATTATAGTTAGGTGTAGATAGAATCCCACAGTTGTGTGGTGACAGAACAATCGCGAAATAAATGTTGTAGGGTTTCTTTTTAGAGCAGAGAGGACATGTATCGAATATATCCATACCACGACGTACTATGAATTGTCTAGTGGGAAGAGCTTTTAACCCACATTTCTAAAGGAAAGAACTTTAGCTTTGGTGGTAGTTTAACTTTCTATATCACGTTCCACAACCTATCCTTGGAGCCAGTAGGAGTATCATTACAACTAAAAATGAAGGAACAAGTGCTTGTAAGAGAAAATGATCCTGATTTAGATGGACCCCAACATATGAAATCATTACTCGAGGCATTGCACGGACTCGTATACTAAAAAATGAATCCAAGATGTCTTGTGGTAATTGGTAGGAAATTGCATTTGGGCCAATAGTTAGCCATTTCTCTCTAACTTATGCAGAAGTCCAACAATCCTCCAATGTTATCAAAGGAACTTGTTGTAATTTATTTAGGGAGGCCCTCCTCATCCAATTATCATTCTAGAAGTTGAAAAATCACCCATTCGATCTACTAGAGTCCCAATTCAAGAATCGGTGATCTTTCGTTAGGAAAACCAAATCGAAGAGACATTTTTCAACCTAAAGAGATGTCGAGGGTTATCTAGATACTTAGTAATAAGAGTTTTAGCCTAGATCATATCATTCTCTTGAATCAGGCGCCAATCGAGCTTAACCAGAAGAGCTTGATTTTTGGGCTTAGCTCTAGGTATTCTTGGCCCTCTAACGATTTTAGGACATGTAACCATCTCTCATTTAACAAGATGACCATATCTCGCTTGTTCAAAGCCACCCCACACAGAATTTCTATTAATGTAATCCAATTGAGAGTGGATGCTAGATAGGAGCATACCACATTGCATAAAGTAATTAGGAACGGTAACCATTGTAAAGTGGATAAGAACTAGCCTCCCAGCGGGAGAAAGAAAATTAGCTTTCCAGGAATTCAATTTGGCCCTCACTTTATCAATGATAAATTTGTTATCACCTTTCGAGACTATTTTCGAATGCATCGGGAATCCAAGATATTTTCCAAATTTTGAGACTGCCTGCACCTGTAAGGCATTAGATATTGCATTCTTAGTGGAGATTGGGCACAAGGAAGAGGAAATCACACATTATTTCTTGAAGTTTATAGTTTATACTAACTCAAACATAGAAGTATGAAGGATACACTTAATAGAGTTCACAGTTTTCTCATTTGTCTTAGTAAAAAGAATAACATCATTTGCGAAAAGTAGATAAGAGAAAAAAAGGGTCACTTTTAGAAGCTCGAATAGGGTATACTATTTTTAAGCACACCATTGTATTTCAAATACGCGTGTGATAGGATTTCTAGTATATAAAATTGATAATGAAATATTTTAATTTCACAAATCATGGTAAAATCTTTTTAAAATAGTAGTAAATTATTTAACAATTTTTTTATAATTTTCAAGTACAATACAATAAAATAAAAATACAAATATATGTTTAAGTAACTATCAAATGTAAAATAATAAAATACTAATAAATTAAGAATTGAAATAAAAAATCAAACTACTACAATACAAACAAATTAGGAAGAGACCAACTGTACTTGAATATCAAAACCTAGATGCCCCATTAGCAATTATTTAACAAATTTAAGTGAACATAAAGGGTAAATTAGGCAAAAATGACAATTTTTTTAAAAATTTAATGGAATAGGCTGGTTTCTGCAATATTCACTGAAATATGCCAATTTTGGAGAAAGAAGGTGAAAACGCATCCAACTGGACCCATTTTCAGTTGACTTTGCAAGAAAACACGTCCAAGGGGCACGCATTCCTACACAATTAGCAAAATGCATTTAGTTGGACACGTTTTCACTCTAACGAGGTCAAAAAGCACCCCCTATTGGACGCGTTTTCCCTCAAAGGTAACATCTTGCAACAGTCGAACTCTCCAATAGCCATAAAAATAGTTAGTTTTATTTCTATATAAACCCAAACCATTTCTTCATTTTTTTCATTCAAATCCATTTCTATCAATTCTCTCAAGATTTTAGTTCTAACATTTTAATTAAAATTCTCTCAAGTTCATTGATTAATTTTGTATTTCGATTTTTATTTGTTTTAATTGAATTCTGTAATGGCAAATACTTTTATTCGTTTGGATGGCAACCACATTTTGACAATTGCAAATGGTAAGAAAATATTTCTAATTTTTATAATTTTGTTTAAGTTCATCATTAAGTTGTTAAAAAGACTATTTTTTTTTTGTTTTTTTTATAATCAGGTCAAGGATTGGATTTTGGAGACATATATACACAATCTATTTTTAAGGCCATCCCTATGATTGAACCCTATTCGAAGATGCGAGATTATTGCACGTGTCCCATACATTAGGGTGTAAATTAGACTCCACACTTATCTGCGATTAGTCAAAAGATGGAGACCGGGACACACACATTCTATCTTCCATGAGGTGAGTGTACAATCACACTCAAGGACACTCAACTACAGCTCGGTTTACCCGTGGATGGGTCATTCGTTACAGGATTAGTGGTCATTGGCGATTGGAGCGCCATTTGCGAGCAACTGGTAAGCAAAATGCAAGACAAGTTTTTCGGTAGCCAGATAGAGATGAAATGGTTGCAAGAAATTTTCTAATATCTCTATGAGAGTTTAAGTCCCTCTTGAAAGAGAAAAATACGCCCGAGCGTACATCTTGGGATTAATCAGGTGTTCTAATGCCCGATAAATCTCAAACTCTTATACATTTAAGATGGCTGCTACAACTCGTCAACTTGAAATAAACGAGCCGACTCAGTTGGGGATTAGTTACATTGGCGTTATTGTACCGAAAAGATGTGACGGTGACACAATTACAAAAAACCTTTTGCAGTCATGGGCATGGTCCCGCTACAATTTTTTCGTCCCCGATTTGACTACCTTATACTTTCCCACTCGTAATAAGGTAAAATTAATTCAATAAAATAAATTATCATAATATTATCTATTATTATATTTTTGAAAGAACATATTATTTGAATAGGTGGAACCATAGCCCGAGCTATATGTGGGACTAACCGAGGAGCTCAAAGATATCCAGCTACTGTTAGATCAACAATTAGAAGCCGAAGTTAATTTTTAAAAATTTTAATCAGATACTATTTATGTAAGGATTTCAAAAATATTATTAAGTAGATAATAAACTTTATAATTTCATACTATAGTTTGAATGGACGCCATAATCCGATCCGAGAATTTAACAATGCATCCCATACAAATTCTTGGTTTATCCCAATTCAACAATGCAGGGTGCACTTTCAGTGCATCTTTATACCACATCACTGAAAATGAGCCCTAGGCATAGTGTTTTCCTTCTCTTATTTTCAACCCCCTGAAAAGTTTTTAGAATCCGGGAATCCCGATCCTCATTTTTTAGATATCTCAGGATTCTCGAGATATTTTCAAATTAACCAAGGCACATTTTTATTTTCTTTTTCACTCATTGCCCACCCAGTTGCCTATATAAAGGGGGTTTTGTTCCCCCTACTCGATCAATGCTCTCGACTATCTTTCCTCACTCCTAAAAGCTTCTTTACACTATTGTTTATATTTTACTTTTAAGTGTTTAACTTTTTTTATGGACATATTTATTTTTGTTTGAGGGAGGCTGTGTGCTAGTTTTACGGTGTGTTTGAGTTCATAGTGATGCAATGGCACTCTGAGACCCACGTATTTCATATGTTGTGTCGGGACGAAACCATTGCATTAAAAGTCCATCGCATTGCAACTCAAGCTTTGAGTTTGTGGTGCCTATACGGTCATGTGTTATTGTCTAACTACGAGTCCTAGTTGATGGACATTAATGTACGGTCACAAGTTGGAGTATGACTCGGGAGCACACTTGACAGTGGTTATGTGGTCACAGGTTCAAGTTCTGCCTCATTGGAGGTGGATGGTTTGTAAAACCAATACATAAGTTTGAGATCATAATCGTAGGGATAAACTCGGGGCTTTCCAGTATAATTCACTTGTTCCTTTTCTCCATCACCACCAAAGGCAATATCATCAACTTTCCTCTCGTCTGAAATCGGTGACGAAGTTGGGTGCAAATGCATTGTTAGGGGGTGAGCGACTATTCCATTAGACAAAAGCTAAAGGTTGTTTGAGGTCAACAGTGATTGTTGTGATTAAATCACTCATTAATAACTACAACCGTCACCGCCCTAACTCGACCTCCAGCTTCTTTCCATCACTACCGTCATTCACCCCCTAACAGGGCTCTCATATCCAACTCTGTCACTGTTTTAAACAATAGGGATGTTATGGATCCTATTTTTGGTGGTGAAGGAGAAAATTTATAACTTGGTTATACTGGAAAATCCTTGAGTTTTTCCTTACGATTATCATTTCAAACTTCTGTATCGAGTTTACAAACCATCCTCTTCTGGTGAGGCGGAATTTGAACCCGTGATTGCATAATCATTGTCAAGTGAAATCCCAGGTTATGCTCCAATTTCTGACCCCACATTAACATCCGTCAACTAGGAGCCTTTATTATACTACAACTCATGACTATATAAGCACTATGTACTCGAAGCCTAAGTTGTAATGCGATGGGCTTCTAAGGCAATGATTTTATCCTGACACGAAAGTAGAAATATATAGGTCTGTCAACGCTATCGCATAATCATCAACTAAAATATACATTTAATCTTTCACAATATTTACATCAAACACGAATATAATTAATATAATTAAATCGATCTCCCTATATTTTCAACCTTAAATTATAAATATCCTAAAAAATCCTAAACCAGTTGGAGGAAAGAAGATGAAATGTGTCTTCTCTCTCCAAAATCAAACTATTTCAATAAATATCACAAAAATACCTATTCCGTTAATTTTCTTAAAATCTGGCATTTTTGCCTAATTTAGCCAAACATAAAGGCAACTTCGCGGTATAGACGAAAATTTAACATGGTTGTCTTTGAATGATTGTTCGAAAGTGGGGGGACAGAAAAGGTCGCATGTAACCAACCGTTGATGATCATTTGAGGAGAAATACTTACACGTGTCGAAAAACCAGAGCATCAGAGCCATGATCAGACATCGACGCTAGGAACAAAAATTTGTTCTACAGTTCACGAGGCTGGTGGGTGAGTTATAGATAGCAGATGACCTCGTGATCTGGTTGAAATGCCGCCACGTGTTACCACGTCAGTTCTGTCCACTTTTTTCTGTTTGACTGTCTTTCAGTCAAAATACAAAATAAATAAAACAAACGAAACACGGTTTATCCAGTGATCTTATGCGTGGCGGTACACGTTAACAATCAGTGTAGTTGCCCTCTAACTTCACAGCCAATAAAAGCGACCGCTCAACCAGTGGAGAAAATGACAGTTCAAAAAAAAAAAGGTAAAATAATATGCGTATTTTAGAAAATAATATTCCACACGGCGCTTGTTAAAGGAGGAGGCTAAAAATTCTAAGAGCTCAACCATTATTGGATCTTCTAATTACAATCTTCCCTACCAATTGCGTACTAATTATAAATTTGTTTTAAATTCAATGTTTTTGGACTTAATTTTTGGTCAAATGTTATACAAATTCAACAAATAAAATACTTGAAAAGATATCACAATTTTTAACAGTCTTATTATAAATTCTGATTATATCTGTTCTTTTTCACACAATACTTAGAACTACCCAAAGTCTCTCTCTAACCCATAAATAAAATAATAATGCGCTTCAATGCACTCGAACCCAAATCCTCCTGTATTGGTAACAATATTTATGCCAATCGAATTAATATTTAATCGGCTCAAAAGAATTTTCTTTTATCATCACATTTATCCATTTAAACATGTAATTTAATTTCAAAGTGTATGCAAATTTAGACTCCTTTTCTTTAACAAAACAAAAAATATCATATTCATACAAAATTTGAAAATGATTAATTAGTGAATAATCAAATGTCTTTAAGCATGCATGGGTTATGAAGAATAAATAAATAAAACAACTATATAACATGTCATTTTCTTAAGTGTTGTTTTTAAAAGTAGTGAATCAACTCATATAATCACGTTGTTAAATTAACCATTTTTAACACATTATATGTTGTTATATATAATATTTATTATCTAATTAATTTACTCAATATTTTTACGTTTTATTCTAGAAATATAATTAAATAAGAATGATTAAGTAATGGAGTACCTAATTTTTATTCAATTAAATCACTTATACTATATAATAAAAATATGTAAAAAATATATTTATTAAAAATTTATATAACAATAACGTAAAGTTAAAGAATTAAATTTTATCATGTTTTAGGTTGAAATCTCAAGATATGATAGATTTTATTGATTTTATAAAAGAATAAAATACGTTGTAATAATATAATTTACTTTATATAGAAAAGAGTTTTAATTATTTTTAATTGAGTTGATAATTAATTAACTTGTAACGTCATTTTAATTAAAAATTTTAGTACAACATGGATAGTAAAATAAATATATTATTTGTTTTATAAATTAATTGCATTTAATATTAAATTCTATTCAGAGTATTATTATTAATATATATTATTTAAACATTTAATTAAATTAGTTACAAATCAATCAGATATTAAATTAGTTGTGAAACATAAAAAACCTACTTATTTTATACAATGAGTTATATATTATTATAAATGTGTTTTATTTTTAAAATTATTTATATAAATCAATAAAACTTGTACCATTTATAAAATTTAAAGTACGGATTATTTTAATTTTTATTCAATTTAGAAAAATAAAAATAAAAGAATCGTGAAAAATATAAACTTATTTGCCAAAAGAAAAAGATGCCAACTTAAATAAATAAAACAATATTGATAAATAAATAAATAATAAATAAAAGAGGCGTAAAAGGACAAAACTGGTCAGAGCATTGAACAGGTGGGCATAGAGAGCCTAGCCTCAAATGAGGGCATCCTATCCTATACCCGCTTTTGTCAGTAGAATGACGCATCCCGTACTGTCCTACAGGTGATTCCACACATTTGTAGAAGTAGAACCTTCTCTCCGTTTCCCCGTTTCCGTTAAACCACTATATTCGGCAATGACATCGTTAAAAAATAGATAAATTACACTTAAAGTTATTAAATTATTAATAAATTTATATTTTAGTTAATTAATTTTAAAAAATTATAAAATAATCATTAAATTATTTGAAAGTTTTTATTTAAGTTATTGAGCTATTAAGTTTTTTTTAAAGTTCAACTAGTAAATTTTAAGTGACGATTTGATAATTGATACAGTAGTTCAGTATTCATTGACGAGTAGAAGAACATACTTTAAATTCAAGTTGATCTGATGGATAGAATATCAAAGAAGAAAGTTATTTTGATTTTGGTTCATAGATTCATAACGTTTAAAGTTATTTCATGAAAAAAAAACTAAATAAGAGAAAGGGAGGAGAGCTTTCGATTGGTGCAGGTGGTGCGAATAGGGAATGTCATATAACAACGTTTTTAATAGTCTAGTAACTTAAATGAAAACTTTTAAATAATTTAATAGCCATTTTAAAGTTGAATAACCAAAACGTAAACTTACTAATATTTTAATAACGTTAATTGTAGTTTATCCTTAAAAATTGTCCTCGTTCATAATAATACTTAACTATCACTAGATTATAGTTAAGTAAAAATAATTATTTAATAAATTTATAAAAAAGGTATAAATATTGCGAGAGTTGAGTTGTCTTAGGTTCAATTTTGTATGCATGTATTTTTAGATTTATATAAAAAAGATAAAAATAATCTCAAAATAATATTTACCTTTTTGTAAAGTAAAAGTTTTAGTAACTTCACAATTGACTTAAAACCTAGTTAAATATAACATCAATTCAGTCAAAATTTAAATATTAATGTACATAATTCATTTTAAAATTAAAATAATTATGTTACATGTATTTAAATTTTAAGATATATAATGTATTGACGTAATATATTTGAGTAAATTTTATTTAAAATTATTTTAATTTGATTTTAAAGTTAATGGAAAAGGAATTTTAATGGATTCTATTTTTTTTTTTGTAATTTAGATATTGGGTAGATAATTGAATATTTTGAATTTGAATTTTCGTCAATTCGGATATTCGATAAATAATAATATTTAATTAGGATAAAAATAATTTAATATTAAAATTATATTTATAAAAAATTAATAACTGAATTATAGGTAAAGTAGTTATGAATAAACTTTCATTTATTTTGAGTTCAATCCTTAAAACGTTTAAGTTGTTTTATTTTTAAACCAATGAAAATAGTAAAAGATAAAAATAACATTATATTAATATCCATTAATTTTTAAAATTAATTTTAAACAATGTTTTTACCGAATTGATATTAAGTTAATTTATGGATTCTATTAACAACTTTTATTTTTATTTAGTCTTAAAATTTGATGGTTAATTGCCATGTCAGGTGGTTAAATCAAGAAGATGTTCTTTTTTTTATCTTGCATATTAAGGATATTTTAGATGGATAATGCATTTCAATGCAGTGCGTTTAGTCTTTTTTTTGTCTCACGCATAATATCTAATCTCATCATTATAGTAATTAATTTTACTGTCATCGTTATTTTTACCCTTATCAGAGGTAAGTGCACATCAATCCAAAGGGACTCTAAATGGATCCTTTATCTAGGTACCGCTTTACTTGCAAAAAAAATCCAAAAAATAGCTTTAATTTAAAGTTTTTCTAAAAGATTTTGAATTAAGGAAAATATTATCATTTTAAATGAAATGTTTTTTAATTCAATAAAAGTAATGGGTAATATTTAGTACACTGATAGGGTATATTTTTTTATTCTTCAAGCAGTTTTGAAAAATTAGCATGTACATTTTTTTTTTAATATTTATTTTGTAAATATTTTATTATATTTTATAAGACATTTGTCAAGTCTCTAATCTTATTAATAGAGTCTAAAATGAAAAATTTCCCCAAAAGTAATGCTTCGGACGTAAAACAATATAATTACAATTGGAATATATCCAATTAAATTAAATCAAATGTACTTGTAGGTTTTTTTTTTTTTCAAAATTTTAAATGCTCTTATAACTTGCACCATAAGTAAAGCCTAAAGGAAATAAAACGTTTATCTAACTGAAAAAATACATATATATTTGATTTATTGTTAATGTTTAAATCTATAAAATGATAGCAAATATAATACATGGATTTTGTAATTTTTTATTTTCTAATTGAAGAAAATGTTATGGATTTCAGTTAAGAAAGATAAAACATAGCTTTATACTTTATATATATATATATATATATATTTTTTGACAATTGCATTAACTAAACTGCATGACTTAAAAAGAGAGAGCAAACGAAGATACATACATATAAATAAGTTCTTTTAAAGTAAACTTTTTATGTAATAATTCATTCCCATTTTTGAATTGAATAAAGTCTTTAAAAGTTATACTTACTCTCGAAAATGAGAATTCTCACAAAAATTCTTGAAGGCACGGAAGCAAACTCGAAAGAGAAAAGAGTAACGAAAGAATAAAAAAGTCACAAAAATATCGCACAACAAGTGTTTGAGTAAATACTCTCAATATATTCTTTAACTCAAGAATGGAATGAATATAAATGAAAGGGGATGGCTCTATTTATAGTTGAGCTCCATTAAATTCAACGATATAGATCAAATTACATCAACGACTGAGCTTAGTTCCCATCTACAATAAAAGAGTTCTAAGGGATTTAAACTCTATACATCTTTATTCTTTAGGATTTACAATAATTATCCTGGTAAAATTACAAGTTACTAGATTGTTTGCAATTTAACTAGGATCCAAGCAGATGGACATTGAGTCTCTTTCAAGCAATGGGTTAGTCCTGTCGGGCTAAATGACCCCCAATGAACAAGAGGGAGCATCAGAGTGTGTCTTGATCGCAGGCTTTTTTGCGTGGCTCGTGACACAAGTACTTACTCTATTAAATCTGGTCATATTGAGTTGACGAAATCTTCCCTTTAAGGTGGAGCCTAGAAGCCTTCTTCTTCTAAGTAAATTAACAAAAACCATTGGAAGCTTCTTTGGAGTTTAAAGGTCCCAAGCAAAATCAAGCATTTTTTTGTGGAAGTTGTGTACTAATTCAATTGTTACATTTGTAAATCTATTTAAAAGGAGAGTTGTTTCTCAACCTTTATGCCTAATCTGTCAACAAGAGGAGGAGTCTATTGAGCATATATGTTTTGGCTGTGAATGGACTCATAGGGTTTGGTTTGCTGGTTGCAATGGCTTCAAAATTGATAAAGATAAAATTTGTAGATTTGATGATTGGCTTTTTGAGGTGTTGTCTTGTAATCAACTGTTGGTGGAAGATAAAGTACGAGTGGCGTTTACAATTTGGTACATATGGAAAGGTAGATATGACGTGTCACTAGGAAAATGAAAGTGGATATTAAAGGCACTATTAGTAAACTTAACTCTACTTCAAATGAAGTGTTAGATTCTTTTCAATCTAAGAATAAAGTCCATAAAAATGTTTCATGTTTCGATGGTAATTGGAAGGCCCCACGAGAAGGTTTTGTCAAGAGAAACTGTGATGTAGCATTAAAAAAACAACAAAAGGGCTATTGGTATTATTGTTAGAGGAGTTAATGGTAAAGTGTTAAATACTATGGGTAAAAAGGGGCATGTTTACAATGCCTTACAAGTTGAAGCCTATGTTGTTAAAGAGGGTTTAAAGTTGGCAATTGAGTTGAACTTTCAAAGGCTGATTGTTGATTCAGATTCAAAGAAGGTTATTGGTGACTGTATAAATCTCAAGGGGATAAAAATGGAGAATTGCTAAAATCCTTAATGATATTGATACGTTAAAGCAAAATCTACTTGAGGTGGTCTTCTCTTCTGTCAAACAATCAACAAAACAAGCTGCCAATTGGGTGGCCAAAAGATATAGAAAGGGGATGCTACCAAAAGGATGGGTTCTTAAAACCACCATTTTCATTGACTCACTATACCACCCCAAATTTGATAGGTTTAAAGTTTTGCGTGTATAGCAGTAAATAGTCTATTTGGCATAGTGTTATCCGTCCAAATGACTACTTTGGCGTATACATACGAGCGTATAGTAACCGCCTCATGAGTTAGTAAGAATTTGACTTAATGATATTCTGCTACATTAAATAGAAGTTCGTGTTAATTGATAAAGGGTAAGTATGGAATAAGTATTCACCAAAGGTATAGTATGCCTAATTTATCTTAAATAATGTGCTAGTTAGATTTTACGTAACGTGATTAGAAATCAACTAAATAACCAAGTTGGATTATTCGATCGGAAGTGCTTATTTATATTTCCCTTGGAAACTGTAAGCCATTAAGAAGGCAAGTTCTGAAATGTATGACACTTGTTAAATTCCACTAAGTAAGTTGAGTCATATTTATATGTGAAAGATGAGTTCTGAAAGGGTTATTTTTTCTTCTTTATTTTCCTTAAGTGGTAGTTATTAATACCTTCCATAAGTTTGAATGTATCTTATATCGATGATTTAGAAGCTATGATTCTTTTATGATCAGAGGTTATTTCGTATCATGGTAAGTATTTCGGTTCTGCATGTTAAGTTCTGGATGAGTAAATTTGTATGTGGTGATTGAATAGTAAGACTGTAAGTATAAGATTTCTATATGAGATTTTCAGCGATTTATATGATAAGGAATCCGTATGTACAAGAGTAGTAATAGTGAAATTATGTTTCTAAGCAATGGTTGCTGCTGGTTCAAGATGGATATCTAGATCTAAAGTTTTGAACTATAGTAAGTGAGAATTAGGTGAGTCTCTACTCTGACTCTTACATGTATACTATTCATACTGAAATATATCTATATGAAAGTCATCAAACTGGAAACTAAAATTTATGATACTTATACAATTATAGGAATAAAGTTATGATTAAAGAATATATAAGTTAGTCTACTTGAAAAGAAGTTCTATGGGATGCATGAATAGTGTTATGAAATTTTGAAATCTCGGCTCTGGGATGTGTCTAGTTCGTAGAGTTTGTAAAGTGAGTCGAATCACCATTTTGGTAAATAAAAAAGTTCGTTGGGCAGTAAACACAAACTCTGATATGAAACTCTGAAGGAAAAAGTTCATGGCCATGGCATACTCTAAAAAAGAACTGTTGAATGACATTTTATCTAATGAGGTTTTCTGCGTGTCTCAATGCGGTGATGGGCAAACCTCACACAATGTGAGTTTAAGCAAATACATATCACAAATACGACAATTTTGGGATGCCTATGTGGCATTCTGTCAACCTTTGTGGCTTACTCTGAATGAATCACCTTTGTGGCATACTTTGTATAGATAGCCTTTGTGGCGTACTCTAAATGAATTGCCTTTGTGGTGTACTCTATATAGGTCACCTTTATGGTATACTCTGTATGGATTGCCTTTGTGGGGTACTCTAATTAGATTGCTTTAGAGCGTGTTCTGTAGTAAGGATTTATGACACGTTTGGTATATCGTTTGTTTGTCTTTGATGTGTTCTGTGAAGCCTACTAAGATAGTAAACAAGAGATTCTATACGATTGCCTGTATGGCGTGCTCTGTTAGGCCTACGTGACGTGAACTATTAGGAATGTCTGGTACGATTTGTGTCTTAACGTCTATCTCTATGGTGATATAGGAGTAAATCTTTTTAGTTCTGTAATAAGTATGATTAAGAGGAGGTATTGATATGTTCTAAGTTAAAAGCGAATAAGTCTTAAGGGTTTTCATGAAAAAGATATGTGTATCTGTATGTTAAGAAGGATATTCGTTATGATGATCTGTAAACGTGGAAAGCGAGGGATATTGAATCTTCTTGTAGAATTATTCTGAAACTGAATTAGTGTTATCTTGAGTTAGGGGATTAAGACATAATACGATATGGAATTCGTATGAATGGTCTAGTAGTACTCTTTTGCACGAGTATGTGTAGTGTTGAACTAGGATATGTCTGAACATGAAATTGATGGTATCTAGTTCTACCTAGGCAATCGCCAAACATTTATGTATTCGCTCGTGATAAATGTTATTGAACAACTATATGAAATGAGAGTATGTGTTAAGACATGGTTGTTAAAAGTGGACTCGGAGGGTATGTATGCAAAGAATTTATTATGTGACAAGAGATTTATGGAAGTTTTGGAAGGATTCCTTAGTTAACTAGATAGAAAGATGGAATATGACAAGAGCATGATAACTGGTGTATAAGAATATGATAAAACTATAGTGGAATCTGTCGAAATCAATGATACATAATAATGGTTGACACAATAGTTCATATAAGATTCCAATTATTCCATCAATGTATTGTTGTATTAAGCTCACTAAGTACTTATGTACTTACAAGATTTGTTACTACTTTTTAGGTACTTGAGATGAGACTTCGCCTGAAGGGACAAAGCCAATAGTACACCAAAGTGGTGACGGAGTGGACTATTATGCATATAGTGCAGATGTGACATAGTCTAGGAATACGCCTTTTGAGTTTATATTAAATAAACTTTCATTTTGTAAGGATTTATATTAAGTCTATTGTAATAAGATTATTTTAAATTACTTCCATTGTTTTCATACAATAAGTTTCTAATTAAAAGGTCAAATAACATGCATAAAGAAATGAGAAATTGGAAAATGTTTTCGTTAATGGTTTAGCTTTACGAAGTAACACTCGAAATCCAGGCCTGGTGAATCGGGTTGGGTTTGAGGCATTACAGTCATATTCTAAACAAATAGGGTCTTCCATGTCCTCATCTTTAATTTTCCCTGTATGGCTTAAGGCATGAGTTGTAGCTTTGTTCTACTCTCTGTAGTTTTTAGCTTTTTCTCTTGTTTTGTCAACTTGTTTCCTTTTGTATCTTTTTTCCCTTATCGAAATGAAATTCCTTTTTATGGCAAAAAAATGTTTAAAGCATTAAGTGTCTTTTTAATTCATTGGAGATCAATCGACAGGGAAGGAGTTTGTGGAGGCTTGCAGACTTTGTATTGATTTTGATTTTATCGCTTTTCGTTATGTTCCTTGATTGACTAATAAGGTTGCTCACAGTCTCATCCATTGGTCCATAGGTAATGATTGCTCTTTTGATTTTGGTTTGGGCTACCTGAATGGTGTTGGGCGATGTGATTATTACTTAATCTTCATTTTTTCCTTTTGGGCTTTAGGTTTTTCTTTCAATGTTAGAGTTGTGTGACTCGAATCTCGTTACTTGTTAAAGAAATAAAATAGAAAGGCAAAATAGGGGGATCTATGGGGGAGAAGGACCGAGGGCCGAACTCCTCTTGTATAGGACTATGCTTCTTTTATTATACATTGACTATAACATGGTTGTTTAACCCTTAAATAGATGTTGTCGAACTCCTATTGTATTGTGTGTTTTTCAACATAGTGAATTTCTCCTTCTTTGCCCGTGTTTTTCCTGATAAGGGTTTTTCACGTATAATTTGTGTGTGTTCTAATTTTTCTTTTTATGACTTTGAAATCATTCCTACTATCATTATTGACGTTGATTATAACATTAAAAAAAAAGTCATGAAGCTAATCTCACTCCAATCCATAATGATTTTAAATTTAAAAAAATCCACAAAATACCAACAGCAAAATTGAACCTTTATTTATTTATACATGTTAACCTAACCAAATAGTTCGATGACACTAATAACTAATTAACATTATATTTTTCATAATTAATTTCGAAATTTCCTATTATAGAATAATAACTAAAAAAAATGAAGAGAAAAGGTGGGTGATGAAATGCTATTTGCGTGGGGCAAGAGACGTCTGATTGTTGGGCAAATGTTCGGCCTACAAGTACACAAATTCTATTTTGCTGCAGTCCAGCCAAGATCTATAGGAATAACTCACACTGTCACTATTTGTTTTGAACGGTCTAATGTAAATCCAGCTGTAATTATGCTCCTGTTCAATTTCAAATCTAGCACTTACTTTTTTTACTCTAGCCTTCATTTTTTATTAAACACCCACTAGGATTTAGCTTAAGCACATGACTAAGTTTTATCCCCTCTGAATTTTACTCTTACCATATTTTTTTAATAATCTTATTATAAATTTTAATTATATCGAACTATTTTTGATATAATATCTAGAACTATTTATAGTCCTTCCTCAACTCATAAATAGAAAGATAATGTATTTCAACGCATTCAAACTCACGTCATCTTGCATTGACAACAATGCCCATACTAATCGAGCTAAGACTCAATCGGTTCTCTTACCATATATTTTAATTATTTGCTTCATTCTAGTTATTTATTTATGTTTAAAATTTTGATTGAATTGATATAATGAATTAAATAGATATGAATTCAATTGGAAAAGAATTAATATATCATTTACATTAGCGATTATAATTATTATTCGATGGCACTTTTATCTTTTCATATTAATTTTATATAAAAGAAATAAAATTAACATATTCGAAAATCAAACACATGTTTAATAGATTTATAAAGAAGTTTTTTACCACTACTTGAGTAAATTTTTTCTCACTCACATTGTGTATAATGTCACTAGTTGATTTGGTGTCATAAATCGATTTCATACTAACTTAAGGAAAATGAAAACAACATTATAAACAATTGAATTGTATTTAATATTCTTAATCGATGTATTTATTTTTTCCATATAAAATTCGTATATATTACATGTGCATTATTATTATTAGTTTCAAATCGTATATTTATTATCTATTGCATTTTTTTATAATTGGGATGGCGAATGAAGTTGTTTAGAATTGAATTTTAACTTTCATGCTTACAACATAATACACTTATCACTAAGTCAAAAGATTGTCGGCCCTTCCATGTTTTGATTGTGTAGGAATTGAACATAAATCTATTACCATTTTTATTAACTAAATGGATAAATGTGTATTTTTTTTTACCATGGTTATAATATAATAGAGGGATATATATTATTTGCAGAAATCAAAACCTTAGGCCTTAGAAGTGAAAGCATATGTATGTCTGCTTTATGTAAAGGGTTTGCCTTCTAATAAAGTTTTCTAAAATGAAGTTGATCGAATCGATGTCTTCTTCACGCGTTCATGCATTTGCATTGCATTACATCATATGTATTTAAGTCCATAGAGAGAGCCTAATTAGTTAAAATTAATCTGAGAGAAAGAAAAAAAAAAATCGGCGAGAACCATTCTGATTACGTGCAAGACAAAGAAAATGGATCAAAGATTTGAACAATTCCGAGAAAGACACCGCGAAGACCGGATGCAAAAGCAAATGGCAAAACTCCAACAAGAGATGAGGGATCAAATGTTGAAAGCTCAAAAAACGATGGCTCAAATGGCCCAAATCTTGAGTGGGGCAATGGACAAAGGAAAAGGTCCCATGAAAATTACGGAGAAGAAGAAGCGAAGGCATTCCTCTGGGTTTTACCCCACCACATGCATGTGTGACATGAAGAGTATCCCCAAAGGCCATCTGTCATGATTAGGCCTCAACAAGGGCAAAATGATATTAGACCACCCACGAACTCTCACGCAGTTAGGATACCAACGAGGAGATAACTTAAGCCAATCTGTTGTACACGATTTAGATATGATGAGAAAATAGGGTCGAGGGAAGAATCTTCAAGGCAATTAGAGGATCGTTGTAGATGGTTGGAGGAAAAGTTCAAGGCTTTAGAAAATACTGATCACCACCATGGTATTGACACAAAATACTTGAGTTTGGTTTCAGATTTGGTGCTTCCTCATAAGTTTAAGATGCGAATTTGAGAAGTACAATGGGACCGGTATCCGAAGCCCATCACTATGATTACGTGAGCGAATGGTCATTTCGTGAACAATGATCAACTCTTAATCCTTTGTTTCCAAAAAAGTTTAGTGGGCGCAGCTGCTAGATGGTATAACCAGCTTAGTCGGGCCAACATTAGTTCCTGAAGAAGTCTGGCTCAAGCAATTCTAAAGCATTTTAGCCACGTTACGGACATGGCACCGGATAGAATTACTTTGCAAAGCATGGAAAAAGACAAAATGAGAGTTTAGGACAATAAGCGCCAAAGGTGAAGGGAGGTCGCCATGCGGTCTAACACCCCTCTTAGAAAAGGAAACTACTATGCTCTTCATCACACACGAAGGCTCGCTTTCATAACCCATATGATAGGGAGTACCACTAAGAGCTTTGTCGACATGGTAATGGCGAGGGAAATGATCGAACATGTAATCGGATCACGGTAAGATTGAAGCGGGGAAACCAGGTAGAAGGCTGCTCCTAGAAAAAAGGATGACGAGGTGAATAATATAAACATGGGGACCCAAGTTAATTACTGTTAATCGACCAAAAGCGGTGACTCTTGAGTATCAAGATTCATCAAGGAAAGAATCTCGCAAGGAAAAACATTGAAAAACTCAATTTACGTCAATCTCATGGCGTATAAGGAGTTGTATCAAAGTTTATTTGATGCTACGTTGTGTCCCCGATATCCAAAGCCGATGCAACCTCCATACCCAAAATGGTATGACCCAAACACTCGGTGTGAGTACCAGCGAGGATTATAGGCCATTAGATAGAAAATTGCCTTACTTTCAAGAAATTGGTAGAAAATCTCATCAACATGGGTATTGTGAAGTTCGATGATGGAGCAATGGTATACAGAAGAGCCAGGAATAAAAGTTTTCGAGCATCGCCTTTATGTACTTGGGAGTGTTTTAAACAATGAGACTGTGGAAGAAACATGTATTTTTAAAGCTAATCTAGAGTAATGTGTAAAAACACACTTGTTGCTTCAAGCCCTGGAAGCAATAAGATTTCTTTGAGAAGTAGGCTTGTGTCGAATTTTTATTTCAATAAAATGCATCTTTCTAAGTAAATATTTTCATTTTTACATTTCATCTTGAATATTCTTTCACTCATGACCATATCATACGAATAATCATCCTTAGGATCATTTATTCTTTGGATTTTCTACAATGGGCCCCTAGATATCAATGACATGGCGTATTCTTTGACTCCCTTTTAGTGAGATATGTATCTAGAGGATCTAAGGGCTTTGAAGATGACAAAGATTGCGACTTACTTCCCCGATGTAGATCCTACCTTATGAAGTGTCAATGAGCGCAATGAATTAACGAAGGAGATGAAGATGCAAGCGTAGCTCCTCGTAGGAATAAGGCAAGGCATTGTTGAGCTATTTTTAGGAATTCAAGATGTTTTCGCATGATCATATCAAGGCATGCCAAACTACTAAAACATGGGTATGCTATTAAGGTTGGGGTTTAAAGAACCCATGTTTTACAACTGCCTAGCTAATCAAGAAGTTCAAGCTATTGGTTCACCAAGAAAGGGAAATTGCATCTGTTATGCCATAAAATGCCAAATCGAGGAAGACTGTGCCTCCTCTATTTTCCCTATATGAAGCATGGATGTTAACAAGCCGGTCTCCTCAAAGCTTTTAGCCAACATCGATTCATATTCATGGTCGTTGGTTACCTCATTTGAGAGGTGAAGGTCACTTCATATGCCAAAATTACAAAGCGGGAGTCATCAAATTCGAGAAAATCATTCAAGATTTTGTTGAAAAATGATGAGACTTGTAAAAGTTGGCATAGAGATTACCATTACCCTTTAAGTTCCTTGAATGTTGGTCGGGACTTTTGTCGGGCATCTTTCCCATTGGTTTATGAAAGGAAAACAATTGTTGGAAGATAAGATTCCTTTTCTCCAAGCTTGGATTGAATTAGATGAAATAGAATGCCTCAGGTAAGCTTGATTAAAAGTACTCAACATGGTCAAATGTACCAAAAAGCAGACACGGGCTTATGACAAAAGGTTCGCTCAAGAGAATTTCAGGAAGAGGACCTAACATTAAGAAAGATTCTTCTTATCCAAAGAACTCCAAAGAAAAAGTAAATGCCTTATCTGACAAAGAAGGCACATTACTAGGAAAATGAGTGTTAACCAAGATGGAGGCAAGGACACCCTAATCCGGTGAGTTGATTCGATAAAAAGTTTTCCAAAAAAACAAAATAAAAAATAAAAAACAAAAACACAAAAAGCGAAAAACATGAAAAGGAAAAGAAAAAAAAAGAAAAATGAGAGGCCAAGGCGAAAACCATAAAGGCGCTTTGAGACCAAAGGATATTTGAGTTGAAAACCGAGAAAGCGACTCAAAATTTTGATCGAAAGTAGGGTATCGATAGTCTTGCTACTCTCGAAGAAGTATATTCGTCTTGGGGCATCGACAAAGTACTTTGGATCCTAAACACATATTAAGCTCAAAATGGTCCTCGAAGTTGGAGCAGAGAAGCTCAAGTGCGATATCCAGGACACTTAGTTTCCATTTTACCCATTTTTGTTACTTGTGGTTATTTTATTCCTTTCAAAATACCACCGATAAATTTCCTTCTTAATTGCATTCACTAGCTTTGATTAACTTGTTTGTTTGAGCTATGCTCCCAATCAATTTCCTTTTGTCCATTGTTACAATCTTTTTGAGGCATTTTGCATTGAAATAATGATTAGTGGACTAATAATACTTTCATAAAGGAGTTTTGCATATTACTCGGAAGCTTACGAATAATACAAGGACACAAACAGGACTATTGTTTAGAACTCACTCGGCTCAAGGTTTGGAAATATTGGAGAAAGATGATTATCTCTTTGGACCCATTCTGTAGTTGCGGAAGCGGATCGAAGACATCGGTCTGGTGGCCCCGAGTTTGCGGGGGATCAGTTAAGCGATTTGACCTTCCACGAAGTTGCAGAAGCGGATCGAAGACATCGGTCTAGTGATTCCTAAGTTTGCGGATCGATTGAAAATATGATTTGACATTCTTGAAGTTTGCGGAGCGGTCAAAGACATCAATCGATGGTCCCTGAGTTTGTAGGGATCAGATTGAGGATAGCAGACTTGGCGATTCCTGATGTCGCAGGAGCAAATCACGGTGAAAGCGATTAAAACGAAAAATCCTATACTCTCGAAGTTGCGGCGATAGAGTGGATCAAAACAACAAGATGCGATGGATGAAATGAGGCTACAAAAGGAGTCGGGCTTAGCGAGCCGGGCAAAATGGGCCTTGTGAAAGTCTTTGCTCCATTCTCGTTACACGACAATGAGCAAAGAAGGGCAGCTGTACAGACCCATTTCACCCGGCCCGTTTTATAACCCAAAACCCAAAACCTAAACCCAAACCCAATTAACCCTAAACCCAAACCCAATCAACCCTTAAGCCCAACTCAACCCACTAACCCTAACCCAAGTCATTAAAACAGAAAAAACAAAAAAACCCCAAACCCTAGGTGCGCTGCACCTAAGGTCCTCTGACGGCCACTTGCCTCTGCCCCCTGTCCTATCCACCGCCTCTGCCAAAGCCCCAGGCCACCAACGCCACCAAGCCCAAAGCACTGCAAGAGTAAAAATGAAAAGACAGAAGGCAAATGTATAACAAATTACCGGTTATAAAAGCCGATTGATTTTCCTTTTAAGAGGCTTTTTTTTCTCTTTCTTTTTCCGATTAATAAAAGAGGAATAGACAGAAAAAGTAGCAAGCAAAAATCAATACAAACACAAGAACAGAGATTAAACAAAAAAAACTAGAATAAAAAACAGAGTACAGAGGTGATTTCATTTTCGAAGTTCTTTTTATTCTTTTCTTTTTCTTTTTTCTTATTTTCGGCATATATATTTTTATCGTTTATTATTTTTTAGACTAATATATATATATTATTTTCTCTAAAATATAAAAAAAATAAAAAATTTACCTTTTTGAACTTAGGCCCTCACACGTCAGCGGCGATCCTCAGAAATCCCAGGAGACCAACCCTGCAGAGAAAAAAAACAAAATGAAAGTTTTTTGGGTGTAGCATTGAAATGAAGAAAAAGAGAAAATTTTGGTTTTATAAAGATTTCAAAAGCAGCGCTGTTTTGGGGCTCGATCAGTGGCCCCAAAGCGTCGTTAACTATGACCAGCAGAGAGACTGACCGCCTCGGGATCGCGTGTTTTTTAAATCGATGGGCTATTTGCGCAATCAACCCTTCCGCATTTTTGTTTTTCAAATCAAGTTTTCAATGTTCACATTGGCCCGAAATTTTACGATTTGCAATTTGGTCCTCCTCAAAGCTACTGCGTTTAATTTCTTTGGGAAAATTGTCCATTCGGTCCCCCACCTTTTGCGCTTGTGATTCTAATTTAGCATCTTTATGCCTTCAAAAATCAAAAGATGCTTTTCTTTGTTTTAATATATCTGTTTTATTCTTGATTGGGTTAATTACTTGCTTGGTTCTCATTTTTCTTAATTAAAAACAGAGTTAAAAATGGAAAGAAAATAAATAAAACTCCAAACCCTTTATTTATTTATTTTATTTATTTTTTGAGTAACTATTTCTTTTAATGACAAAAAAACGAAGACTTTGTGCCGGTTTTGATAAATACAATGCCTGCCGCTGCTGGTAACTGTGGACAAAAGGGATCAAAGGAATAATAGCCTTTAAACATTTGGAATTTTGTGGCAAAGCAGCTAAAGCAAATTTATACTAACCAACATGCTGCTGCTTGCTTGCCTTGTTTGCCTCTTTACACCCTTATCTTTTTTGTTACTCTATATTTTATTTTTAATATTTGTTGTAAATATTTCAATATTGAACCCAATTTCATTGAGTGGCAACTATAAAATAAAACTTTGAGATATCAATTTTTGGATGAAAATGAATGTTTTTTAACTATAATTTTGTCGCTTATTCTCTGTCATTAAGTATTAGTTTTAAAAAGTATTTTGAAATAAAACTTTGTTAAAGAAGATATTTTTCACTTTTCAAAAAGTTTTAGGACAAAAAAATTTGCGAAAACATTTTTAGTCAAAAGGAAAATGAGAAAATTTTAACTGTTACTCAAAAATATTTTTTACCCAAATGCACTTTTGAGAAGCAACATTAAAATAAGATAAAAGTAATGATAAACAGACAACTTTTAAAATTAGAAGTACTTTTGAAAAATATTTTCAACCCAAAAGTAAAAAAGTAGTTTTTTAGCTTTTACTTTTGACAAAAGTATTTTAGGAATAAATGACATTTTAATTTTTATAATATATTTTATATAATATTTATATGTGTATGTAATTATTTTTTATTAAAATTTATTTTAAATATATAATATTATATATTTAATTTTTATTGATCATATTTTATTATTTAAAATATAGTTTATATATTTGAATTAAATTTTATGAATAATTAATATTAATTGTTTAAAAATATTTAAAATTTATATTTCATATATTAAAATATTAACAAAAATAATAATAAATTATTTTTATATTCTTACTAAGATATCATAATATTAACAAATTAGAACATTGTTTAAATGTATATTTATTACTTTATAACACAATATCTAAAATGAATAATTTATTTATTAAAAGTATTTTTTATGACAATACTAAATATTTAAATCTTAAACTCAACTTTTCAAAAATACTTCTCAAAATTAATACTAAACTAACTATAAGTTAGAGTATAGATTTAAAAACGCTTATGTGACTGTTTACTCTTTAATTATTTTTATTATTTTTATTGAATTATGATTTGTGCTCCAAAGTTATTAGGATATGATACATTTTAAAATAATTTTTATTTTATTTTTAAATTATAAATAAAATAAATTATAATTATAATTTTCATTAAACAAACCAAATGGAATATAATGGATAGGAAATGAAATGAAATTTAATAAAACTCAATTAAAATGGAATCAAATATTATAATTAAAATGGGTTTTAAGATTTTCTTAGTGTGGCCTAAGCGGTACTTGCCAAAAACTCATAACATTTGGGTGAAAAGGATCGTGTACTGCAGCAGCATAGGATACGACCACTCTTAGCAGTTAGCAGCATATATAAATAAAACGGAATCCAAATTTCATTATTTAGCGGAAAACCAGACTTTAAAAGCCTACTTTCAACTCTCTTCTCCTCAATCTTTCCCCACCTCTCCTTTCTCTCCACGTGTTACAATCTCCTTTCTCCACTTGTCTTCCTGTAACCAGCCCTCTGCTTTTCTCATTTCTCCTACTCCTTCCCTCACCTAATCCAAACCCGCCCCCCTTCATTAATCATTTATATTTCCCCTTCCCCCAACGACCGCTTCATTGTTACACTTAAGCCCTCTCTTTATCGACTTTTTAATTTCGTGTTTTTTTTTTTTTTAAATTTGTTTTGAACCAAACGAAAAAAACCAGAAACCGAAGTTCATCGGATTCCGGTTTACTCCGCCCAACTTCTCGTTAACGGCCGCCATTTTCCTTCAAACGATAACGTTTTCAACTGTTAATCATTTTGTAAC
Source organism: Gossypium rotundifolium (assembly GCA_025506655.1). NCBI lineage: Eukaryota > Viridiplantae > Streptophyta > Magnoliopsida > Malvales > Malvaceae > Gossypium > Gossypium rotundifolium. The sequence continues at coordinate 193,769,762 of CP106727.1, forward strand.
CGCCTCCGGAAATTCTTCTCACAAAAAGAAGAACATGAAAAGTTCAACTGCAACCGCCGTGCTCCGTCGTCGCATCAGCTTTTATCAGCGCCGGAATCTTGCAATTGTTTTTATTAGGAAATAAAGGAAAGAACCGAGTTGCCTTATGCATCCTTTTTGTTGTGTTTCCACCGTATCGGAACATTCCCCGGTCAAACCATTAGCCGATCAAGTTATCTCCATGAGGCCTCCTACTGTAACGACCGTAACTACTACTACTTCCTCTTCGGCTCCCACCACCAGATCCAACTCGGCCCGATCCACGGCCCAAATCCAGTGCCAGTCCAATCAAAACCATCATCGTAGCAATAGCATTGATTTGAATCGGGTGGTTCAGAGGAATGGAATACCGTCGGGAAGAGAGGCTGCGACCGCCACGGCTCCTCCGCCGCAAGTGGATGTAAAGATAAACGACATAGTTGGAAACGGGATATCGGGCGTGCTTTACAAATGGGTGAATTACGGGAAAGGTTGGAGACCGAGATGGTTCGTTTTGCAAGATGGAGTTTTATCGTATTATAAAATCCACGGTCCTGATAAGATCGTCGTTAGCCAAGAGACGGAAAAAGGATCCAAAGTTATCGGCGAAGAGTCTCACCGTATTATCTCCCGCCATCGTAATTCCATTTCTCATCATTCTGCAACCCGTCGAAAACCCTTCGGTGAAGTCCACTTGAAGGTCAGAGCAAAGGAAACCGCTTGACCAAAAATAAATGAATAAAATCAAGGGACAAAATGAAAATTGATTTGATTTTTGAATTCTTGAATTTTTCTCAGGTTTCTTCGATAAGGGAAAGCAGATCAGATGATAAGAGATTCTCGATCTTCACCGGAACGAAGAGGCTTCATCTAAGAGCCGAGATGCGGGATGATCGGGTTGCGTGGATGGAGGCGCTTCAGGCGGTTAAGGATATGTTCCTAGGATGTCCAATAGCGAGCTCATGGCTCCGACGGACAATGTGGTGGTTTCCACGGAGAAGTTAAGGAAACGGCTGATGCAGGAAGGTATAAGCGAATCGGCTATTCAAGATAGCGAGCAGATTATGAAGAGCGAATTCGCGGAATTGCAGAAGCAGCTGGTGTTGCTTAAACAGAAACAGTGGCTTCTCATCGACACCTTGCGTCAGTTGGAGGTACATGTTATCGAAATTAGATAATAATATGCTTCTGCGAGTAGTCATTTAATTTGAAAAAAAAAAATTTAAAAAGATTATTGTTTCCAAGCAATTTCATCGGTTCGCTATTCTATTGCTTCATTCATTTTTTTATGAATTATGAAGGGGGGTGGTTTTTTCAAGGATATATTTATGAATTTTCGTGATTGTTTTCTTTAAATTTCATCCGAAGTTAGTTGATGTAGGATTTGTATGTTAGCCACTGAATCCTAGGTGACATTCATTAATATTTCAAATAAAATTTAATTTGTAATCTTGAACAATTATGTCATCCACCTTTTCATTACTGTTTCTTTTAGTTTTATCTGATAATATAGAAAAGCAGTTGGTCTGCAGCTAGTGGTTTTCGGTAGGCTGTTGAAATCCTTCTACGTGGGGATGGCTATTGTTCAGAGCTGGAACATAGTGTTCTTCTCTATAAATACCTAGAAAGAGTGTATGTCTGTTGTCCATTAACGGTTGCTATTGATTTCTGTTTTTGATGTTTATAGATGGATGACAGTAAATTAACTTTTATTAGCTGTGAAAATATCTGGCTGTAATTTTGAAAATCTTTAGTATTTCTTAAGTGCCGTTTTGATGTTGAAGTTGCACAAGTATATGATTTTTTAAGGATGACTGAGGGTAATTGTTTTCTCTAACTATAAAGGTCTCTTGAATGCCAGTTTCAGTTAGAGAACTATTTCATGAAGGGATATTTTGATGATATTTTTTTAATGGAAAAAAAGTTCTAGTTTCCCCACTTATCTTCCTTTAAGCCAAATGTAATTTTCAAACCTCTCTGCTATTATCCTTTTTATTGCATGTTGTTGCTAGTAATGCTTCTTGGTAAGACTCTCTGTTAGAGAAGTTGAGAGGACTTCTAATCTAATCAGTCTGTCTTTTGAGGAAGTTACTTAGATACTGTCTAACTCTCCTATTTCTTGGTGGACAATGCGGGGAGTGGGCATAAGGTTAGGGTTTCTCTCTTTTATGGAGTGCCCTTTTCATGAGCTTTTACTTTGAGAATGTCACCATGTACAATATCTATTCCCCAATGTAAAATAACTTGTGTATAACTTTAAGCTCAAACTATCCATTTCTTTTAAAAGTTATTTCCTGAAGGTGCCTTTCCTTAACTCTGCGATGAGCTCTGCCTTTCTTTACTGAAGTAAAGAATCCCGATTTCTTCTCCCTCTTTAAATTTGTTGGTGCCATTCAGATTTAAGTGTAACCGACTGAGTAAGGAGTCCTTTTTGGTTAAGTTTTCAGTATCATCTTATTCATGAAAAGATTTAGTATAGCTCTAGTTGAAGTTCGAGGTTATGTACTTCAGCTTTGTCCTTTTAATCAATTCTTACCTGAAGGTGCTTGTTTGTTATGGGCTTGGCGTTGGAGTAGACCTTGAATGTCCTTGCTACACCAACAATTCTGAGCTTTATGGACTGTAGTTGGGGCAGCTAATATTTGGAATTGATGAAACTCCAATTGCTTGTCCAGAGGGTTACTGAACTGCTAGAAATTTATATGTTCAGGAGCATATGAGGGATATAGGTAGCTTTTCTCTTGGGTTGCTAAGATATTAAGTTATAAATTAGAATCTCAGTAGTCCTACAAGTTGCAAAGCTTATGCTACACCTTAAACTGGTTGACTTTCATTTTACTCCTTTTTTTTTCCTCCTTTACTGAAGATGGTTGTGTTTTGGGTCTTTCCAGCAACATACATGCACTGAAAGGTGCCCGGCTGCTTATTTTCAGTCAATAATTGGTCTTACCACTAAAGTTTGCTTCTTTTTTCAATGTTCTGCTAAGAAACTGCTATTTGTACTTTTTTGTAGACAGAAAAGGTTGATCTAGAGAATACAGTGGTCGATGAGAGCCAGAACAAGTTGAATGATCAGGGGGCCTCCTCTATGATAAGGCAAGACAAGTCTAGTGGTAAGGATCTTAGGCAGTGAAACCATTTATTAGAACTGTTGGTTCTATAAGCTAATTTATTCTGGACTGATGGTTATGTGCTGAGATATGGCTGGTGCTTATAATCAATTTTCACATTCTTATTAGTTCAGGAAGTTCTTTTTTGTTCTATCAGCTATGTGCCTAAGTTTTAGCTGTACTTATTTGTAGACAACTGATAACGCTCATTAAGTTGAGGTTCATATATTATCTGGATGGGTGCTTGGCAAACTGCACTTGCCAACTTGAATTCAAAATAAAGAACTTCCTTTTTTCATTTCCAAATCTGCGTTGTATCTTTGCTATAGCTTATTAATAGTTATAGTGCTTATTGCTTGGTTATTAGATTGCTGAAGTTGTCTTTGGTTTCATCTTTATTCAAGTAATTGTTATTACTTTATTGTTTTCATAGTTTTGCTACTTACATTGAGTTTTGTGTTTTGTCTTTGTTCAAAATTTTACTCAGAAGGCAGTGTAACTGACACAGATGAGGATAATGAAAGAGTTGATGCTGCAGAAGAAGAAACTGATGAAGATGAACACAATTTCTTTGATACTCGTGACTTTTTGTCATCAAGCTCTTTCAAGAGCAATGGATCTGATTTCCGGACATCATCTTTCTCTTCAGATGATGGTCTTAATGGTTTTGATTCTGAAGATGACATTGATCCTTACATTAAATCAGTTGGAAGTAACTTCCCTTACATTAAACGCCGAAAAAAGTTGCCTGACCCAGTTGAAAGGGAGAAAGGTGTAAGTCTTTGGTCAATGATTAAGGATAATATTGGGAAAGACCTCACAAAAGTTTGTCTTCCTGTTTACTTCAATGAGCCTCTCTCTTCTCTTCAAAAGTGTTTTGAGGATCTGGAATATTCCTATCTGCTTGACCGTGCATATGAATGGGGAAAAGGGTGAGTGTACAAATTCAAAATTATGTTGTATTAGAATTGGTGCTATATAAAGTTTTCCTAATGTAATAGTTCTCCATTACCATATCACTTGTTTCTTTAATCTTGTTATACGTCTTGGCTTTATCTGATCCCCCTCTCCTCCTCGTTTCTCTATTTTAAACCTATTGAAATTTGACTGTGCAAAAGGCTTGTTGCAACTTTTATAGCTGCTCAGTTCATAAACTTTGAAAATCTGAATCTCTACAAGATTCCCCTGGGACTTATAATTTTTCCCAAAAAAACTGCAGGGGAATAATCTCATGAGAATTCTTAATGTAGCTGCATTTGCTGTGTCTGGATATTCTTCAACAGAAGGGAGAATTTGCAAACCCTTCAATCCATTATTAGGGGAAACATATGAAGCTGACTTCCCAGATAAAGGCTTACGCTTCTTCTCAGAGAAGGTTTGTCTGTGCTTGAGATATTATCTATCCTTGTTGTCACATTTGTTTTTCTGCATTTACGCAACATTGTCATTGAAACTTTAATGCATAGTAACCTCTCTTCTAAAGTCAACTATTTTACTGAAGAATGTTCCTGGTTCACCTGGTCAACCCAGAGTGTTAATTTAGCAATCAAATTCAGTCTGCTCAAAACTTTAATACTTCCTCTCTTTCATAACTAGTTTACCAGGCCTGTTGTAAAAATTGCTGTACCCCAAGAGCCCTGCAATTTAGTACATTATTGATGCTTTGGTGCATAGAAAGGTAGAATGAGGATTTCCTTCTTTACCATATATCTCCTTGGCTTTTTCTTTTGGTTTAAGTTCTCAATAGAAAAAAAATTTCTGAGTTAAAAATCTGACTATAAAAGAAGCTAATATCTTCTTGTCTCCTGGCGGACTCATCTGTTGGTGGAATCAGCCACTATAATGTCAAATTATTGGGGGAAGTGAAACGGGAATGCATGCTAAAGAGTCTTTATACCTCATAATTTCAAACTAGTGTAGTTTTAATAGATTATCTTAAACATTAAATAGGTGTTGATAAATGGGAATGCTATTCTCTTTCCTTTATTGGAAGGTATGAATATCCTTTAGTGTTTAGGGTACTGGGAAAAGAACATTGCACTACTTCATATATATAAATAATATTTCTCCGAGGTCATCTCTTTTCCTTATTTTATTTGTTTCTGTGTTAATGCTATATTTGAAGTTGATGAGAGCTATTCCATATTTGGTGTCAGGTCAGTCATCATCCTATGATTGTAGCATGCCACTGTCAGGGTACAGGATGGAAATTGTGGGGTGATAGCAATTTAAAGAGCAAGTTTTGGGGTCGCTCTATTCAGCTGGATCCAGTTGGTGTTTTGACCTTGGAGTTTGAAGATGGAGAAGTGTTCCAATGGAGTAAGGTATAACTTCAAAACTTATGTCGTAATTATACATGCATAGATATGGGTTTTTTTTCTTGTATCCAATTTGAAAATGGGCTTCCTTTTTCCAGGTGACAACATCAATATATAATCTCATATTAGGAAAATTGTACTGTGATCACTATGGCACCATGCGAATAGAGGGGAACCGTGAATATTCATGTAAGCTGAAATTCAAGGAGCAATCTATCATTGATAGAAATCCTCACCAGGTGATCTTTCATCTTCCTCAATTATATATTTACTCAATTACATAAGCAACTTGTATTTTGATGGAATGATGTTGTTCTATGATCCTCTTTTTAACCGTCATTGACATTTATCCATTTTTAAAACCTTTTTCACCCTTCAGGTACATGGTATAGTTCAAGATAGGAATGGAAGGACAATGGCTTCATTATTGGGAAAATGGGATGAGAGCATGCATTATGTGAATGGAGATTATTCTGCAAGGGGAAAAGGTCAAGAGTCTTTATCAGAAAGTCATCTCCTTTGGCGGCGGAGCAAGCCTCCTAAATATCCCACCAGATATAACTTAACACGCTTTGCCATCACATTGAATGAACTCACTCCTGGTCTAAAGGTGATTATGATAATCAGTTGTTTCAATTTAAATACATGTATATTTTATAAATCCAACTAATGGTTTTCATCTTCTATTCATATGGATCATTCACTGTCTTCAGACTTGATGAACTGGTTTGCAGTAACTGGGAAATTGATCTTAATCTCTTTTTTATGGTTACAGGAAAAGTTGCCTCCTACAGATTCAAGGCTGAGACCTGATCAGAGATATCTGGAAAACGGGGAGTATGAAATGGCAAATTCAGAGAAGTTGCGGTTGGAGCAGCGGCAACGACAGGTAAGTTTTATGTTCCTTTTTCTTCATTGTTGTCAACTCCATGTGTCAGTGGTGCAATTTGTTTTTACTCGTTTCAGTCATCGAAGAACAAAGATCATGATGATATTTTGGAAGAAACACTCGAACCGAAGTCTTAGACTTGTTCAGAATAAAAGATTAATGACATAAACGTTAAAAAGCTTTGGGGTATAGCAGATGCAGGGAATAATAGCTATGATTAGTGATTAACAAAATCCTATTAAGTTGTTTTCTAGATTGCTGTAAAGGATGTAGGAAATAGATTCGTAGTTTTATGTGGTGTCATCTCATTTGTTTTCGATGGGATACAGGCTCGGAAGATGCAAGAGAGCGGTTGGAAGCCAAGGTGGTTTGCCAAGGATAAAAACAGTGGGACATACCATTATATTGGTGGATATTGGGAGGCTAGAGAGCAAAGGAAGTGGGATTCATGTCCTGATATTTTTGGCCAAATCCCTTGTGATCAGATCCTTGAATAAGTGCCAGCAGCAACAACAAAAGTTGCCTATCTTAAACCATCTTTGATTCTTTTGTCAATTTTTTTTTTTTCTCACAAGAGATGGGGCACCAACACATCCGCTGGGCCAAGAAGGTTGGAATGCCCCATGACAAGTGACAACAACAATGTAAGTAAGAAAAAAGGAGGAAGAAGAAAGGGTTTAGAAAATAATAGAAGAATGAATACATTATTATTTTCCCCATCCACTTGTTTCTCAATTCACATTTGATGATTTGAGTTTGAGCCTTACTGGAATTGGGTAACGGTTGTGGGATTTTCGTTGTAACAAATGATTAGAAGACTTGACAGAAATTTTATGGATAAAGAATACAAGAAATATTTTCCTAAACTTCACTTCTTCTTAAACCAAAGGTAAAAGATCGGTCCCCCAACGTGAAAGGGAGCATCTTAATCTCTATGCATACATGCATAATGTCATGACTCATGAGCTTTGTTTATAAATTATGTTTGGTGTTTCTTATTATATATATATATATATATATATATATAAATATATATATAATATAAAACTTTAATTATAAATGATCTTATGGTGCTTGTTTAATGGAAAAACTTCGAGACTCAAAAGGATGAACTCACAAAAGCCTAAAATGCTATGTAAGATTGTTAAAAGTTTTCAAGTTTAACCAATCCAAAGAAAGTAGATGAAGGGAGGTTAATTTTTAATCTTCCCTCTATTTTGTTTTTGATTGGTAAAATTTGAAAAACTTTCAAGAATCCCACATATTAGTTTTAAGTTTTGTGTGTTCATGATTTTATTTATAAAATAGAGTCACCTAGCAAATTTTTTTTTTAAGTTTTTAGAGTTCTTTTAATTGAAGAAATACCATAAAAGAGCTAATAATTAAAGTTGTGTTATATACAATAAGAAATAAAAGAAAATAAGAAGAAAATATAGTTAAAATGTTCAACCAAACTTGATATAGATCGAAGTAGAGATTTGTGTAGAAAGAAGTTAAAGGTGTTGAAGTCCTCTCTTAGTACAAAAAGAAGTCAAAAATATTAAACTCTATTGAGGTTTTGGTCAAACTGGTCAATTAATATTCTCTTTCTTTATTCCCTTTTGACCACCTCAATCTCATTTTCTATTCCATTTTGACCTATGTAACGACTAAGTTTCCAGTGGTATCGTAAATTGCGATTTCAGGACCTCATTTCTGTAAATTGAGTCTGTAAATATTAAAAAAGGATATTTACGGAGTTAATATATAGATAATTTGAAATTTGAATAATTTATTTTGCCGAAATTGTGATTAATTAAGGCCTATAGACTAAATTGTAAAGTCCAATCACTGTAGATTTTTAATAAGGAAATTGCTTGGGGACATAAATTGCAATTAATCAAATGTCCAAAATAGCAATTAGACCATGCACAAATAAGAGATAGTGGACGGTAATGATGTGTGTTGATTAATTAAGCAAAATGTGATTCATTAAAATAAAACATGATTAATTAAGTTAATCAACTATTAATCTAAGTATATATACATGAATTGGTGGATGGAGAGATAATGTATCATCTTCTCCAACCGACCAAAAAAAAACAGCAAGGGAGGACGTCATTTTAGGTTTTTAAGCTATTAGGCCTTTAAATCAAGTAAGTCTTTAGCCATTTTTTTATTTATGGAAATTGAATCATGGGAGCTTGATTTATGTAGCCCAAGTATTAATTTGTAAAACTATTAAAGTTTTAGAAATTTGTCATTGTTGAGAATTAGATGAAATTGGTGTGAAATTGTTAGAAATTAAGCTTAGATTGAGAAAATGACTATAAAGCTTAATTGTTAGTTTCGTACCTTAGGGTCCAAATTGAATAAAATGAAAAAATATTGTGAAATGTTGGTAGGAATAACAAGTAGGAGGTCTCTAACGAATATATGTGAAATTAGATTTCAATTCGAAGCTTTAAATTGAAAGTAAGGTTTGTCCCAAGTTTAGGGACTAAATTGAATAAATTATAAAATATGCTTGATATTGTAATTGATTGTAATTGATTACAATTGATTTCAATTTGAATGTAATTTGATGATATTATAAGTTCTGTGATTTTATTTAGCTAACATTGACACAGAATCGTCGAAAGGAAAAGGAAAATCGAAAGTTGTCGACAAGTAGCTCAAAATTCGGATTGTATTTCAATGATTCGAGACCAATTTATTTATTGCATATTCATAAAATTCAGCATTATATGGTATTGAGGTGAATTTGTAATGACTATTTGAATTGAATTACTATAGTTGAGGTTGAATATCGAAATAAGGACTAAATTGAATAGAATGGAGAGTTGTATGATCTATTTGATATGTGATAACTGGTATGAAATTGAGTTGAATTATGCTATATGATATGATGAATTGATGACAAATTAAGAATGGAAGAATGTGAGTTGAACTATATATAATGAATAAAAAATTAATTACCCTATTAGTTGTTCGAACCAAGTCGGATATAGTTAGCATGCCATAGGGTCAAGATATTGATTGGAAAACCATCTTTGTCATGAAACCCAAGTGATATAGGTTATACATGTAAAGTCATCATTTTTGAGCAACCTAAGGTGATAGAATAATTAGAATGGGAAAACCATTGTTGCCGGCAACCGGGATGGTAGTAGTATATACATGTATAGCGTCATCTTTGTCAGGCAATCTGGGGTGACAGATCCACGTATTCGTTCTGAGTCCGTGTCTGGTTAATAAGGTTATAAACTTATGAATTGACTTAATGGTATGTGAAATGAAATGAGATTGAAATGTGATTTATGACAATATGTGAAATAATCGAAAACAAGCCCTTAGGGACAAATAAGTATGAAAGAGCCAATAGGCTCGGAAATGATTGAAATGCATTTATGAAATTGAATATATGTATGTAATTGTTGATATTGACAAATGAATAAGTACATATAGATGGCATTGTGAATTGATTAGGTAGTATGTGAAATGAATGGTAAATGATAAGTTAGTATGCATACTGTAGGGCCCAATTTTAGCCCGGAGCCCAATAAACAATAAGACCCATTTACAACAGCAATCCCGATTAATAAATTAACCAGAAACTAGCCCAAATCTAGCCCAATTACAAACCCACTAAGCCCCAAAACAGAAAACAAATCAGAAACCCTAGAGAGTTCCAGAACTCTCTAGACGCCGCTCCCTCACATGCGCCGCAACCTCCAAGCAACTCCACGTACGCACTCCTCCGACGGTTTCGCCTGCAAACAAGGGAGCAAAGCAACAACAAAATATAACAAAATCCAGAGTTTGTTGTAGTTTATTTTTTTTCCCTAAATTCGGCTATAAAAAGGCCGAAGCATAACAATGTAAAGGGGGGACGATTTTTAAAGATACGAAAGGCTACGATTTTTACATAGGAAATCAATACAGAAAGTCCAAAAAGAATCAGCAAAAAAAGAAAGGTTTTAATTTTTAATTTTTCTTTTTTATTTTCAAATCTATTCTTCTTTTTTTAGGGTTTTTTTTTTTAAAAAAATACATAAGAGTTTTAAAATAAAATAAATAAATAAAAAGAGAAAGACAATTCACCTTTTTTTCCAAGCCGCCATACGACGGCAAGAATCGGCCGACCTCCAGTGAGCCCTCACCAAATCAATCGAGAGGGGGAGAGAGGAGAAAAATTTTTGAAGTTTTTGAAGAAAGGGGCATAAAATGAATTTTTTGGGCAAAAAATTATTTTAAATAGTGTGATAAAACGACACCATTTAGTGCCTTGGGTCTGGACGCCAAAACGGCGTTGTTTTGGCTCCGACCCGCTTTGCCTAGGATCCGAGTGTTTTCAAGCAGAAAGGCTAATTGCACTTTTAGCCCTTCCGCTTTTTTATGAATTTATAATCAAGTTTTTTTTTTATTTTTTAATTTGGCCCTATATTTTATTTTGATTTCAATTAGGTCCTTTATAAAACGCAGCGTTTTAGAGGGAGGGGATATTTTCCCCTTTAGTCCCTCCTTGTTATTCGCGCGTCCGGATAGGTCCCTTTCCTTTTATTTTTTTTAGATTTGCCCCCAAACTTTTAACTTAAGTTCAATTTCATCCCTTTTTTATTTCTTTTGTGATTTTTTGTTATTAATTTTATTATTATTATTATTATTATATTATCATTATTATTATTATTATTATTATTAATTTTAATTTTATTATTAATATTATTATTACTACTATTATAATTATTATTTTAATATTACTACTACTATTATTTTTATTTTATTTATAGTTAACTCTATTATTATTATATTCATTAGTATTATTATTATTTTTATTATTACCACTTATATATATATATATATTATTAATACTATAATTTATTTATTATTACATATTATTATTATCAACATTATTATTGCTATTTTATTATTTCTATTATTTTATTATTACTAATATTATTTTATTTTTACTATTATTATTTGTTTATTAATATTTATTATTATTGTATTATCAACATTATTATTGCTATTTTATTATTTCTATTATTTTATTATTACTAATATTATTTTTATTTTACTATTATTATTTGTTTATTAATATTTATTATTATTGTATCTTTGTTACTATTATTATTATTTTATTATTTTTAAATTATTATATATAGTATTTATTTAGTTATTGATTTACCATTAGCTTTTATTTTTGTTATTATTTTCTTTGATTTATTTGTATTGATTTACCATTAGCTCTTATTTTTGTTATTATTTTCTTTTATTTATTTGTTCTTTTCTTAGTATTTCATATAGATGGTTGGTTATAAATTTTATTTTATTGAATTTTGTTTTGTCTTTATTTTATTATTTACATTGTTACCCTTGTCTTATTCCATTATGCATGTGTACTATAATTCATCTTCCATTTTACTACAATCATATCACATATTACTCGATACATAAAAACTTTCATTTTGAAATAAGCAAACATTTTGCGTTTTAAGGTTTGAAAGAAATCGTACCCTAACTTACTGGGTTCCGATTTTTCTCATCGAATCTAAAGAACCTATTATTTTCCTTTTAAAATCAAAGTACATGGGTTAAATAAAAACTTATTCTCGAGAATTCAAAATGTTGTGTCCTAACTCACTGGATGTGACATTCTGTTATCTCGAGATAAGGATTTCCAAAATCAAATGCAATATTTCATATTTAGAATTTTGAGAAATAGTGCCCTAACTTACTAGGTTTCGATTTCTCATGACCGAATATCCTTCTTGAATTTAAATACATGAATTTTAAAAGTCAAAAGACAATCTCAGTTTCGGGAATTTGAAATGTCTTACCCTAACTCACTAGGCGTGACATTTTACTTCCTCAAAATAAAAGGGTCTTAACATTCATTTTAATCTATTCAAGTTTTCTTTTAAATAAAGAGAGTCATATTTTAAAATCTTTTCAAATTTTCGATATTAAGACATTAATCAATCAATTTGGTACCAATTTTGTGCGTTACGAGGGAACTAATCTTTCTTGTTACGTAACAGACTCCCGAACTTGTTTTCTTAAAATTCGCAAACCAAAATGTTGTATAAGGTGACCCAATCACACCTCGAAAAAAAATTGGTGGCGACTTCATGGTTTTTTAAGTCGATCCTCGTTTTTCAAATTTAAAAATGGTTTTGACAGCTTGGCGACTCCGCTGGGGACAAATAAGAGAGTCAAGTCGTAGGATTGATTATTTTTTGTTCTTTTATCAAAAATTAAAATTTTATTTTGATTCTTTCACCGCATGAGTTTGTGTCGTGTCGTATGTTTGTTGTGGTTTGAGTCTCGTAAGATATTCCCGCATCATATTGCATGACCGTTGTGGTCACACCTTTTAAGTGGGAGTGAGAAACTATGCCTTCTTGAGGTTTCCACCGCCGCATGGTCTAGTGGACTGCTTCCGGGATACATCCATACCTATGTCTTCGTGAGGTTTTCATCTCTGCATGGCCATAGGGAAATGTATTCCCTTGAACTAAACTCGACCCATATGAGCCTATAATGGGTGAGGATTGAGGAATCTGCTGGTTCAAGTATCCTTCCTTTAGAACTAAACCACATATAGTGATCCTTAAGAGCCTACCCTAGATAGAGCTACGCTAAACCTTAGCGGTTACCCAGATAGATGTTTGACAGTTTTTCTATTTGCTTTGGTTGCTGTTAATTGATACTAACTTGTTGTGTTTTGGCTATGATTGCATGTCATTTCATGTTAAAAAGGTGTCGATTCCTGTTTGGTTACTAAATTAGAAAGCTTTTCATGGAGAACGAACTTCTTGATAAAATAGAGGACAATACGGCTGTCCGTATATGGTCAGAGAAGATGCAACTTGAGAAAGGGGATAGTCTTGTCGAAGGATATACATCAGAGTTATGAGACTTCACTCGTATCAGTGTGATGCAGAATGAACTCCAAGAATTAAGAGACATATGGGCCTGTTGGGATGATGAGACTAAGCAGTTATTCTATCGTAATTATGGCGACCTACTCTACCTGTTTGACATCAAAGTGGACCAATACTTATTTCGGGCTATGACTCAATTTTGAAACCCCGCATATAGTTGTTTCACATTTGGAAAAGTGGACTTGGTGCCTACTGTGGAAGAATACACAGCCTTGTTGCGTTGTCCAAAGGTTCAAGTCGACAAAGCTTATTCCAGGGCCGCTAATGTACCAACTTTTGTAAAGAAGCTAATGAGTATCACCGGGATGAGTGGACAGTGGGTCATGGCCCGAATTTAGCAAAAAGTGAGGGAAAATTCATTCTTTGGGTGACCTTGAGGGACTTGATTGTAGCTCATCCAGACATAAAGAGGAAAGTCGACATCTTCGCCTTGAGTATCTATGGTTTGGTGATTTTCCCCAAAGCTTTGAGGCATATAGATGAAGAAGTTGCTGACTTATTTGACCGACTTGACAAGGGGGTTACACCGGTACCATCAATTCTTGTCGAAACATTTAATTCTTTGAGTGTATGTCGGAGGGCAGGTGAAGGTAGATTTATAGGATGTGTGCAGTTATTGTTAGCTTGGTTCCATAGCTATTTCTAGAAAGTGGATGAAGTTTCTTATCAAGTTTTTCCCGAGAATTACTCCCGTTAAAGGAGTTAACAGCCATGCCCAGAGAGATGACATTCAGAAAAAAATTGGATCGCGCTCTTTCAAAATCTCTAGGAAGAGGACGTTGAGTGGAGAGCTCTTTGGTTAGTTCCCGACGAAATTCTTTATCGATGTGAGAGTTTTGATTGGGTCTCTCTGTTGGGAATTTAGGGAGCCATTGGGTATGCTCATTTGCTTGTGCTGAGGCAATACAAATCAAGACAGTTCATACCGGTAACGTATGAGCTAGCTCAATGTGAATATGCGTATGGAGGAGATAACTACAAGAAAAGGGTTAAAGGGATTTCTAATGCTTGGAATCTGACTCACCGGATGAAAAAAGTTATTGTAGGTCCAATGACGACCCTCGAATATGATGCGTGGTGGAGTAGAAGAATCAATGATGATATCCCCAAATCGACACAAGACGACGCTCGACCGATGGAGGAATACCTGTAAATAGTCCCTTCCAAGTTGAAAATCATAAAACATGACTTTCACAAGAGAAATTTAGAGTTAGGAAAGAAAATAGAGCAATTAGATGTATTTGAGGCTAGAGGTCGATGTTCAGAAACTCAAAGTCGAGAAGTTGGGAAAAGGAAAAAGGAAGGTCGAAGAGGACTTGGGCAGTTTGAAGATTGATTACAAAAAGTTACGTATGTCGATGAGAACAGTCGGGTTGGGAAAGACATCGCAGCAGTGGCTACAAGAAATTCAAGAAGAAAGGGCTAGGGCTGATCAGTGGGAGAACAGGTTCCATGATGCTCGAGCACGCGAAAACGCCTTAAAAAAAGCTTGGTTGAGGGCCAAGATGAGATGTTCGAAGCTCGAGTAGCGGAGTTAGAAGAGGCACTGCATCAGCGTCATAATCGTAACTCTGACATTGAATTAAGAGCCAGCCTGAGCAGGATCGAGGATTTGGAAGGAAAAGTTAAAGAACTCAAAAATACGCTACAGAACAGTGAACTTCAAATTGAATTGCTTGAATCAAACAATGAGAAGTGGCAGGGGCAGCTTCGTCGATCTCAAGACCAAGTCAGAAAAAGAGATTACGTCATGGGCAAAGCTGTGGCTCAGATACTAAAAGTGGCTGATCATTTACAAGCTTTAGTGGTTCAGGCTGATGTGTTAAGTGTAAAATATGAGCTAGAGTCGGACCGGGGTCGAGAGTTAGCTTAGCTTCTTAAAAAGTTAAAACTTTGAGCATAAGGGCTAGGCCGTATATGTGATTTTGTTTTATGTAAAAGATTTTGTTTTCTTATAAAGTTTTCTAAAAGAAATTGAACCAGAATCGACACTTCTTATTTTTGCATTCATATCATGCATTTGCATTACATCGCATCATATGCAATAAATGTCATAAAAGAACTCTATTAACTAGAGATCGTATTATAGTTACCCTGGAACATCACTACTATAGTCGAAGAAAAATGAAAGCCATAGATCAAAGGTTAGAAAGGTTACAACAGATGCAGAAGGAGATGCAAGACCAATTGCAAACTCAGATGCAAGAATAGTTGGCTAAGATCCAACAAGATATGAGAGATCAAATGTTGGAATCCCGGAGAAGAATGATGAGCCAGTTAACACAGTTGTTGACTGGAAGGTCTGATAAAGGAAAGAGCCCTATGGTCGATACTGGAGATGATAATAAAAATTTTACTTATCCCTCAGGCTTTGCCCGATAAATTTCCAAGTATAACCACCAAGAGTGTCCGTTAATATCAAACCCCAGTATTAATTCGGTACCTCAACATCGATAAACTTCCCAACAGGCTCGAGCTCTAACCCCGGAGATAATTTAGCAAAACCAATGGTCCCTGACTTCGATGATGTAGTAGAAGGGAAAAAAGCAAGGGCGGAGCTCCCAAAATAGTTCGAAGATCGATGCAAATGGTTGGAAGAGAAGTTCAAAATATTGGAAAGCTGATTACCAATGTGAAGTGGATGCTAAGAAGTTGAGTCTAGTCCCAGATCTAGTACTCCCTCCAAAGTTCAAAATGCCAGAGGTCAAAAAATACAACGGGACCAGCTGCCTTGAGGCCCATATTACAATGTTTTGTCGGAGAATGATGAGATATGTCAGCAACGACCAGTTGTTGATTCACTATTTCCAGGACAGTTTGACTGGGGCCGAAATGGTACAATCCGTTGAGTCATACTCAAGTCAAATCATGGAAGGACTTAGCACAGGCCTTCATGAAGCACTATGGCTATGTGACAGATATAGCGCTTGACAGGATCACGTTACAGAACATGGAGAAAAAGTTAGACGAAAGTTTCAAGAAATATGCCCAGAGGTGGAGGGAAGTCGCTATACAAGTCCAACTGCTACTGCTGGAAAAAGAAACAACCATGCTCTTCATTAATACCTTGAAAGTACCTTTTATCAATCATATGTTGGGGAGCGCAACTAAGATTTTCACAAACATAGTGATGTCTGGTGAAATGATAGAGAATGCGATAAGGTGTGGAAAAATAGAGGCTGGAGAAAGCACGAGAAGATCAGCTCCAAAGAAAAGAGAAAATGAAGTAAGTAATGTAAGCTCAAGTTATTCAAAACCCATGACTGTCAATCAACTGAGAGCGGTAGCCACGGGCCAGCAGACCTCACCAAGGCAGGAGCCCAACACAAAGTAGAATACAGAGAAGTTCCAGTTTACTCCCATACCAATAACGTATAGAGAGTTGTATAAAAATCTGTTCGATGCATATGTTATAGCCCCTTTCTACTTGAAACCGTTGCAACCCTCATATCCTAAGTGGTATGACACAAATGCTTAGTGTGAATACCACGTAGAAATCATAGGACACTCGATAGAAAACTGCACCTCATTCAAAAGATTAGTCGAAAGGCTTATTAAAGCGGGTGTTGTAAAATTTGACGACGTACTTGGTATGGGAAATTCGTTACCAAGTCATACCGATAAAGGGGTAAACGCGATAGCCAAGAATATGGGAAGGAGAATCAAACTGAATGTTGCTGAAGTAAGAACCCCATTGAGGGAGATTTAAAAGGAAATATGGGAAAGAAGATTAGTCCTGCAAGGGTTGGGGAGCAAATCCCAAGATACGAGGAACTACTGTGAGTTCCACAATAAGGAGGACCATGAGATCCAACGATGTAGCGAATTTAGGGCCCTAGTGTAAGGGTTAATGGATAACAAAGAGCTGGAGTTCTTTAACTCTACTGAAGGAAAAGATCTGTGTATCGCCGAAAGAGGGTCCGTAGAGAAAGTCTTTGAAGTCAATCACCCAGTGGTGATCATTACACGACCGAGAATCGATGAAGTAGGAGAGAGAGTGGCACCTAGAGTTGTAATTTAGAAACCAGTGGCTTTTCCTTATAAGGATAGTAAGAGGGTGCCTTAGGATTATAACTGTAGTGTGACAGTTTTGGGAAAAAAGAGTTCGACCAGCACGCCAAACACAGAAGCTGAACCCATAAAAAGGAAATCCTTTATAACCAGACAAAGAGAAGAGAGGTCAGAACCACTGGTTAATGAACCAGTAATGGAAAATAAAGCTAAAGAGTTTTTGAAGTTTCTAAAACACAGTGAGTATAGGGTGGTGGAACAATTACACAAGCAATTGGCACGCATATCGGTCTTGGCTTTACTCTTAAACTCGGAGGTGCACCGTAGCGCGCTAATGAAGGTGTTGAACAAAACCTATGTCGCTGATGACATTTTGGTAAACAAGCTAGATCGCATCGTTAGCAACATAAGCGCCGACAACTTCATCTCTTTCAGTGACGAGAAATACCGCCAGGGGGTATGGGATCCACCAAAGCTTTATACATCACCACCCGTTGTAAAGGGTATATATTACCGGGGGTACTAATCAATAATGGTTCAGCATTAAACATCTTTCCTCTGTCCACGTTGAACAGATTGCCTGTAGATAGCTCTCATATGAAAACATGCCAAAACGTAGTGAGAGCATTTGACGGTACCGAGAGGAAGTAATGGGAAGGATAGAGATACCTATTCTGATTGGGCCAAATACATACGAGGTAGATTTTCTAGTGATGGACATTAAGCCTTCCTATAATTGTCTGTTGGGGAGGCCGTGGATTCATTCGACAGGGGCAGTACCATCATCTTTGCATCAGAAGTTAAAGTTGGTGATGGAGGGCCGGCTAATAACGATAAATGCAGAGAAGGACATTATCGCATCTGTTTCCAGTGATGCGCCATACGTAGAGAGTGATAGTGAAGCAATTGAATGTTCTTTTCGGTCATTAGAGCTTGTGAATGCCACTTTCATCACCGAGGGAAGCAAGATCTCGGTGCCAAAATTTTGAAGTAACAAAGATGGGCTTACAGCTGACAGTGGGAAAAGGAGCGTTGCCCAGAAAAAAACTTGAGAAATACCTCCATAGACAAGTCAAAGTACCGGTCTTGACTAGCAAATAGGACCATTTTGGCTTAGGGTATAAGCCAGACACCAAACAGAGAAAGAAAGAGCAAGAGATGAGACAAGAGAGAAGAAAGAGCAAGAGATGAGACAAGAGAGACGAAGGGCACGATTGAATGGGTCAAAGGTCAAGTGGGAGCTAATGACCTTTCCCCATATATCAATACATTCGTGTCAGGAAGAGTTATTCATTCGGGATTGGAGAACACGAATGAAGAAACGGCTGAAAATATGATGAAAACTTTGAACATCAACACCGTATTTGAAGAGGAACCGAAGGAAGAAAACTTAACGGGCATTTACCCTATGAGCCTGGAAGTGTTCTGAACAATTGGACTGTAGAAGAACTTCCTGTGGTTTTTTAGAGAAAATACAGAGTAATGTTCAAAACACGCTTAATGTTTTCTAGCCTAGGAACAATAAGAATCTGCTGTAAAATAGGCTCATGCTCAAAACGACTTTATTTCAATAAAAAATGCATCGAGCAATTATTCTTTTATTCCTTTTCATTCTATTCATAATCATACCATACAAATAAGTTATTCTTAGATTCATTGGTTTCTTTGGGTATTCTTTCGTACCTACCATAGGTCCCCAGATATCAATGTCATGAACAACGCTGCCATGGACCTAGAATTCTCTTGTGAACGAGACATGTGCTTAGAAGGATCTCAGGATTTTGCAGATGATGGAGATTGTAGCTTATCCCCAGATTTGTTAAGGATGGTAGAGCGGGAGGAGAAGTTGATTCTACCTCACAAAGAAACAATTGAGAATGTGATTTTGGAAGAGAGGAAAGAGGTGAAAATTGGCACTTGCATAAATGAAAAAACAAAGCAGGATCTCCTTAAATGTCTGCAGGAGTTCAAAGATGTCTTCGCATGGTCATATCAAGACATGCCTGGGTTGAGCGTCGATATTGTGATACATCTGTCCCCATAAAAGAAGAATGCAAGTCGATTCAACAAAAGCTCTGAAGAATGAGACCTGATGTTGCAGTAAAAATAAGAGAAGAGGTTAAGAGGCAATTTGATGCTGGGTTCTTACAAGTGGTGAACTACTCAGAATAGGTAGCGTCCCCGTTTCCACTACTTCACATCGACACTTTGGTGGATAACACGGCAGGTTATTCATTGTTCTCCTTCATGGATGGTTTCTCTGTATACAATCAGATAAAGATGTACCCCAAAGACATGGAAAAGACCACATTCATAATCTTGTGGGGAACTTTTTGTTACAAGGTGATGCCATTTGGGTTAAAGAATGCGGGGGCAATATACCAAAGAGGCATGGTAACCTTATTTTACGATATGATGCATAAGGAGATCGAGCTCTACGTCGACGACATGATCACAAAATCCCGAATGGAAAAGGAGCATATACAAGTTTTGAGGAAACTTTTCTTGAGGTTGAGGAAATTTCAGCTAAAGCTCAATCCAACCAAGTGTACTTTCGGGGCTAGGTCAGGAAAAATGCTTGGTTTTGTAGTTAGTGAAAAGGAAATTGAGGTCGACCCGGATTAAGTCAAGGTTGTACAAGAATTACCTTCATCGCGCACCCAAAAGGAAATTCGAGGTTTTTTAGGAAGACTAAATTATATTGCTCGATTCATTTTGCAATTGACTGAGAAATATGACCCCATATTTCGTCTTATTAAGAAACACAATCCAGACATTTGGGACGATGAATGCCAGAAGGCTTTTGACAGAATTAAACAATACTTGTCTAAAACTCTAGTACTAATGCCACCCAGTCCTGATAAACCATTAATTCTATATTTAACAGTATTCGATAATTCAATGGGATGTATGCTCGACTAACATGATGAGATAGGAAAGAAAGAAAGGGCGATATATTACCTCAGTAAGAAATTTACTGAGTGTGAAATGAGATACTCGCTAATTGAGAAATTATGTTGCTCCTTGGTCTGGACAACTTGGAGCTTGATGCAGTACATGTTGTACCACACGACTTGGTTAATCTCAAAACTAGAACCTCTTAAGTACATGATGGAGTCAACCACTCTGAATGGAAGAATGACCCGATGGCAAATTCTACTATCCGAATTTGACATAGTCTATATGAACCAGAAGGTTGTGAAAGGGAGTGCAATAGCAGATTTTCTAGCCAGCAGAGCTCTAGACGATTACGAGCCCTTGAACTTTAATTTTCCTAATTAAGATCTGATGTTTGTAGCGGCTACTGAGGAAGATACCCTAGAAGATCATCCTTGGAAATTGAGCTTCGACGAAACATCAAATGTCGTTAGTAATGGAGTTGGGGCAGTCTTGATATCCCCAAGTGGAGATCTTTATCCATTCACTTGCTAGTTGGATTTTGATTGCACAAAAAATATGGCAAAATACGAAGCATGTATCTTGGGAATTCGAGCAGCCATAGACCGCAAAATCAAGGTGCTAGAGGTATATGGAGATTTTGCGTTGGTGATCTATCAGCTCAAAGGTGAATGTAACAGCCCGATTACGACCCTAATCGAATGGTGGTTTCGGGACCACGAATCCGAGTTGAAAATTTTTCTTTAAGTATTATTTTTCTGAGTTAATTGTGTGTGAATTAACATGTGTGTAAGTTCGTATAAAAAATTTTGTATTTGTGTGCTTAATTTTATAAAAAGGATGTAATTGCATAAAATGGAAATTTAATGGATAATTGTGATAGTGCCAATTAGAGAGTGGCTATTTAATGATGAGTCCTTAAAGGACAAATATCCTATTTCCTATAGTAGTGGACGACACTAGGCTTTAATTAAGTATTTTATATTTTATTTTCTTATTAAATAAGGATTATAATAATATATATGTATATTTTATAATAGCATTATAATAATAAAACATAAAAGAAATGCATGATCATCTTCTTCCACTCTTTTGACCGAAAATAAAGGAAGAAGAGAAGTATTAAACTCTCAACCATTTCAGCATATGCATGCTCCATTAAGGTGAGTAATTTAACTTAGTTTTTGTTATTTTGATATTTTTGAGGTTATTGTCATGTAAATTAGATAGCCCATACCCAAATTCTTGAATTGGCTGTGAAATTCGAAAGTTACCATAGATGAAAACTTAGTGTTTGTGTGATTAATGGTAGAATATGCAATAAGCATGCAAGATTATCAAGAAATTCTTTAGAGTTTTTGGATAGAGTTTAGGATATGGACGTACTAATAAAAATAAATTTTTTGAATGTACCAAATAGAAAATAAATGGAAGAAATGAATTGAAAGAGGGGCTATGAACATTCAGCCCTTCATAGATGAGGTTAAACTATTGATATTTTATGTTTTGAAATATAAGGATTTAATTGATGATGTCTTTGTAATTTAGGGGTTTTAAATAGCAAATTGACCATAAGTGAAGTTAGTGCAAGTCATGATTATGCATGTAATAGTAACTTAATTTTTTTATTTTATTATTATACTTTATTATATTTTTATGTTAAAAATGTTATATTGATAATAATAAAATAAAAGATGAAAAGTGTTCATCTTCCTAAAGGAGTTCAAAGTCGAAACTTGAGAAAGAAAAAGAGAGAAACATTCCTTTAGGTTCGGCACTTGGGGGAAATCAATTAGGTATGTGTTGTTTTAAATTTTTGATGATTTTCATGTCTTTGTGATGGTTGATCATTTTTCTATTAAACCCATGTAGTAATTTTGAACATTAATTATGTATGTAAGAAATACCATTGATGTTGGATTGGGTTTTGTGATAGTTTTTGGTATTAAAGGAAGGATTTGAGCTAGATGAACACTATCTTGCTTTTGAGTCTTTGGTGAATGTAGCTAAGTAAGGGTTTAATTGTGAAAATAAATCATAGAAGGGTTAAATGGAGAAAATATTGAAGTATATGGACTTATAAAGTCCTTGGGAAGATTCGGCCAAGCGATGTTAGTTCAATTTTTGAGTAATTCATGAGTATGGTATTAGGGACTAAATTGTATAGATTGAAAAAGTCAAGGGTAAATTAGTAAATTACTAAATTATGCATTTTTTTATTCAATGGAATAGAAATGTATTTGAATGAGTTTAAATTGAAATTTATTTAGATCAAGAACAAAAGGAAATCGGATTGGATTGAGGAAAAGCAAAATTTAACGAATAGCCGGAAGCGTAATTCGTCAACTTTTGAGGTAAGTTTTTAAACAATTAAGCTAAACCGAATGTCTCATATACATGTAGCGATGTAATGAAATTTTATACAAGAAAATGGCACATGGCCGAATGTGATAGTGAATTTTTAAATACAATAGCTTGGAATGATAATTCATGGTACTTGGATATCACTTCATGAGATAAATTTTTATTTATAAAGGTGTACTTGGATTGAGAATTATTGAATTATGACATGAGTATACCTACTGGAAATTTGGTTACATGTTTTTAGTTTGGCCGAATGTAATATTTTATTTGGGGTATAAGTTATTGAATGGTGTTTATAAGTATACAGTTATGCACATGGTGATGAATTAAATTTTTGGTTATATATATACATAGATATATATATATATATATACATTTGAAACGACTTACTGGTTGATGAAGGGTATCAGGTGTACAAGCTTATAACCGGGCACTATGAGTACGAGATCGGACATATGGCACTAAGTGTGCGAAAATGCCAAGTAACGATTCTATGTGAGCGATATGTTACATAAGGTACTATGATACGGCTCCATGTGAGCGATACGTTACGAGAAGTATTAAGTAACGACTCTATGTGAGCGATACGTTACGAGAAGTGTTAAGTAACGGCTCTATGTGAGCGATACGTTACGAGAAGTATTAAGTAACGTCTCTATGTGAGCGATATGTTATGAGAAGTGTTAAGTAACGGCTCTATGTGAGCGATACGTTACGAGAAGTATTAAGTAATGGCTCCATGTGAGCGATACGTTACAAGAAGTGTTAAGTAACGGCTCTATGTGAGCGATACGTTACTAAGTTTTATCAACAAGTGTGTAAGTATAAGGTTCGTGAAAGGATTTCTATGAGTAATGTTATTATGTATACGGAAATGTAAAAGGGTATTATCACATGTTATGTACGAATGATTAAGTTTGGAAAGGGTAGTAAATCAGAGGTATGTGTTATACATATTAATTTGAGACTTTTAGTAGCTTGAAATTCAAGTAGAAGATTTGGTAAGTATATGATATGTATGTTAGTTATTTATCATGTAATGATGGTATATGGAAGTTATTAGAAGTATATGATGTGAATATAAATTCCACTTTTAATGGTTTGGGATGTTCAGTATGGATGTTATCAAGAGATTAGGTTTCAAAATCTTGATTAAATTTTGTTTTTATTCTTTAATGCGTATAAATTGTTTAAACTTACTAAGCTATGATAGCTTACTTAGTGTGTTTGATGCATTGTTCATTAGATTTTGAAGTTGAAGCTCTAGCTCGGGGATCGTCGTCGAATTCAATCACATTATCATCTCTTTTGGTACCTTTTTGTTTTTGAACTCAAGGTCCATGGCATGTATAGGCTGAATTATTTGTGGAAAAGTTTTAAATGGGGCGAATGTGAATGTATAAGGATGCCATACTAAAATGGTTATCTTACTATATTGGGTTGACTTGTTTATGCATGAAGTAATGTATGTGTTATGCTTAATAAGTCTTAATTATAATGCTTAGATATGTACGGTTTTGTGGTAAGCATTTTAGAAATTTTATACTTTGAAAAAAAATGTATATAGTGTATTATAGTAATTGAGTGAACATATGTACAATTGTATACATGTACTGTACGTTAGTTTGGAGTCTAAGCTTTTGTTACATGTTAAGGTATATACGGTTATGAGAAATGAGTGCTAAGGTTTGTTTATGATGTTATATATTTATAAGGGTCTTTACCGAATGGGTTAAACAATTAGGGGATAGGTGCGTTGGTTGATATTCAAAATTATGATATACTCTAATGTGAAACAAATATATTGGTCAATGGTATAATCTTAGGTGGTATTGAAATGAGAAATGTACGAAATATAAAGAGATGTATACATTCCAAAAAGGGTATATGATTGAATGCAAGGTCGATCATAGAAACGAAGTAAATTATCAATTACGAAGTAAATTATCAATTACCATATACCTATTCAGTCTTTGATTTTGAATGATCCAAAGAATAGTGGGTTGCTAGTTGTTAATGATATTATTGTGAAATGTAAGTCAATGTTTTGATTTTTGGACGAGATATACATGTTTATCTTTGATAGTATGAATTGTAATACATTATTAAAGTTTTATTTTTTTAAAAATAAAGTGCATTGATTTGTGTTTGGTCGAGTAATGCCTCGTAACCCTAATCCAGCGACAGATACGAGTTAGGGTGCTACATTTGATTGGTATCAAAGCTACGGTTTAGTTGGTTCTCGGACTAACGTAGCGTATGTGAGTCTAGCTATACATGCCAAAGGAATTATAGGGTGAAAGTGTGATGACTTCTGACGGTGAAATGTGTTTATTTATTATATAGTAAATGGATCCTGATCCTAAACGAGCTTTAGCTGACGATGTCGAGAGCGTGGCGCCTGCTCCCGTGCCAGGGACCGTGCTAGAGGAATCTCGACCGGCTATGAGTAATCCTGATGAGGGGGCGAGACAAGCCTTCTATAGTGTAATGAATGACTGGTTCAATCAATACATACGAACCAATCCGGCTATTCAACCACCCCTGAATCTGAACATTCCTCCTGTAGTACCGGTGGTACCCCCGATAGTGAATCCTGAGAGAGTAAGCAAGCCTCCGGATGATCGCATTAGAAAGCACGGACCTCAAGAATTTAGAGCTGAGGATGATGACGATGCAGAGCGAGCTGGATTTTGGCTCGATAATACTGTTCGTGTTCTTGACGAGCTGTCCTGCACACCCGATGAATGCCTGAAGTGTGCCATATCATTATTATGGGATTCTGCTTATTATTGGTGGAATACACTCGTGTCAGTTGTTTCGAAAGAGAGGGTTACTTAGGACTTCTTTCAGACTAAATTTCGTAAAAAGTATATAAGCCAGCGTTTTATAGATTCTAAGCGCAAAGAATTTCTTGAGCTTAAACAGGGTCGTATGACCGTATCAGAATATGAGTGCAAGTTTGTGCGACTTAGTCGCTACGATCGTGAATGTGTTTCATCAGAGGCTATTATGTGTCGGGGATTTGATGATGGCCTAAACGAAGATATTAAGCTTCTGGTTGGTATTCTTGAAATTAACAAGTTTGTCGTGCTGGTTGAACGAGCTTGTAAAGCTGAAGAGCTAAGAAAAGAAAAACGAAAACTTGAGCTTGAATCTAAATATTTTCGGAAGAGATCTGCGAGTAAATTTTCACAAATGGTAACGAAGAAATTCAAGAACAATGGCAACCGATCCAAACCTAATACCAGGATTCTATACGAGAGCGACCACCAGTGAGTTCTCGGGCTACATCCGTGGCAAGTGTTGGTAATGTTCGATCAAACAAACCTAAGTGTTAGCAGTGCAGTAGACGGCATTTCGGAGAGTGTTGGGGTAAATCTGTTGATCGCACTTGTTATAGGTATGGTTCACAGGACCATTTCATTCGGGATTGCCCGAAGACTGTTGAATAAGGTACTGCTCAGAGCGCGTGACCGAGCGGCACTGCAGCTAGAGGTAGACCATCCCGTGTTGGGGGAGGTAGGAGTGGCACACAGAGGGGGACTACAGATGTGGCTATCCGATTAGAGACTCGTGTACCTACTAGAGCTTACGCCATCCGTGCTAGAGAGAAGGCCTCATCTCCAGACGTCATTATCGGTATTTTCACTTTCTTTGATACTAGTATAACGCCTTGATTGATCCTGATTCAACTTATTCATATGTGTGCGAGACATTAGTATCGATTAAGACTCTACCTATTGAGTCTACTGAATTTGTGATTCAGGTTTCGAACCCCCTAGGTCGGTGTGTGCTCGTTGATAAGGTATGCAAAATTGTCCTTTAATGATTCGAGACTCGTCTTTTTCGGCTGATTTGATGCTATTACCATTTGATGAGTTCGATATCATCTTCATAATGGATTGGTTAACCGTACATGATGCAGTAGTGAATTACAAACGAAAGACTATTGATTTGAGGAGTCAAAATAACGAGATACTTCAGATAGAATCTGAGGATTTGAATGGGTTATCAGCTGTGATATCTTCGATGTTGGCTCAACAGTATTTGAGAAAGGGTGGTGAAGCTTATCTTGCGTATGTGATTGACAACAGAGTAACAGAAGAGAAGATTGAATCTGTACCAATTGTTAGTGAATATCCAGATATGTTCCCGGAGGAACTACCGAGATTGTCGCCCATTCGTGAGGTGGAGTTTAGGATTGAGCTAGTGTTGGGATTACCCCAATTTCGATAGCTCCGTACAGAATGGCACCGACTGAATTAAAAGAATTAAAGGCTTAGTTGCAAGAATTGATAGATAGAGGTTTCGCCAAACCAAGTTTCTCTCCTTGGGGTGCGCCCGTCCTATTTGTGAAGAAAAAAGACAGAACATTAAGAATGTGCATTGATTATCAACAGCTCAATAAGGTGACCATAAAGAACAAATACCCATTGCCACGTATTGACGATTTATTCGATCAGTTTAAGGGAGCCTCGGTGTTCTCAAAAATTGATCTGAGGTCAGGATATTATCAGCTGCGAGTTAGGAATCGGACATACCAAAGACTACTTTTCGGACAAGATACGGTCATTATGAGTTTTGGTGATGCAGTTTGGGCTCACTAATGCCCCTGCGATTTTCATGGATCTAATGAATCGAGTATTCAAATCGTATCTAGATCGGTTTGTTGTTGTATTTATAGATGATATACTAATCTATTCTCGAGACAAACCCGAGCATGCTGAGCATTTGAGATTAGTGCTACAGATTTTGCGTGAAAAATAATTATATGCGAAATTCAGCAAATGTGATTTTTGGTTGAATAAAGTTAGCTCTCTGGGGTACGTTATTTCAGCATCGGGCATTCGGGTTAACCCGAGTAAAGTTTCGGCCATACTTGATTGGAAACCCCTGCAGAATGTTTTTGAGATTCATAGATTTTTGAGAATTGCCGATATTATAGACGTTTCGTGAAAGGGTTTTCTATGATAGCAGCTCTGATGACAAAACTGTTGCAAAAAGATGTTAAATTCGAGTGGTCAAAAAGGTGTCAAAGAGTTTTGATGAGCTGAAAACTTTGTTGACGTAAGCTCCGGTACTTGTTCAGCCTAAAGTCGGGTAAAGAATTTGTTATTTTTAGCGATGCATCCTTAAATAGGCTGGGTTGTGTATTGATGCAGGAGGGTAAAGTTGTAGCCTATGCTTCAAGGCAGTTGAAACCACACGAGAGGAATTATCCGACTCATGACCTTGAGTTGGTCGCTATAGTCTTTGCTTTAAAGATATGGAATCACAATCTTTTCGGTGAGAAATGCCACGTCTATTTGGATCATAAGAGTCTAAAGTACTTAATGACTCAAAAGGATCTGAATTTGAGACAGCGACGATGGTTGGAACTGTTGAAAGATTACAAGCTCGTGATTGATTATCACTCAGGAAAGGCTAATGTGGTTGCTGATGCACTTAGCCGAAAGTCGCTGTTTACTCTACGCGCAATGAATGCAAATATAGCTATAACTGAGGATGGTGTGATCATTGCTGAGTTGAAAGTGAGACCATTGTTTGAGCAGAAAGTTTAAGTAATCCGAGAAAGCTTGAAAGCCGCATCAGATCATCAGAAGTCGTACGCGGATCTGAAACGAAAAGATATAGAGTTTCAGGTGGGTGATCAAGTGTTCTTGAAAGTATCACCGTGGAAAAAGATACTCAGATTTGGTCGTAAAGGAAAAACTGAGTTCGAGGTTTATTGGGCCATATGAAGTTATTGAGCGTATCGGGCCGGTTGAGTACAGATTGAGATTGCCGTATGAGTTAGACAAGATTTATAATGTTTTCCACATGTCAATGCTCCGATGATATAGATCCGATCCTTCTCTTTTGATCAGTCCATCTGAGGTGGAAATTCAACCCGATATGACTTATGAGGAAGAACCAATTCACATCTTAGCTCGTGAAGTGAAAGAGTTGCGAAACAAGAAAATCTCATTAGTTAAATTTATGTGGCATAAGTACGGGGTTGAGGAAGCAACTTGGGAAATCGAGGAACAAATGAAAGAACGCTATCCACACTTATTCATTGGTAAGATTTTCGGGGACGAAAATCCTTTAAGGGGGAGAGTTGTAATAGCTCGATTACGACCCTAATCGGAATGGTGGTTTCGGGACCACGAATCGAGTTGAAAATTTTTCTTTAAGTATTATTTTCTGAGTTAATTGTGTGTGAATTAACATGTGTGTAAGTTCGTATAAAAATTTTTGTGTTTGTGTGCTTAATTTTATAAAAATGATGTAATTGCATAAAATGGAAATTTAATGGATAATTGTGATAGTGCCAATTAGAGAGTGGCTTCTTAATGATGAGTCCTTAAAGGACAAATATCCTATTTCCTATAGTAGTGGACAACACTAAGCTTTAATTAAGTATTTTATATTTTGTTTTTATTAAATAAAGATTATAATAATAATATATATGTATATTTTATAATAGCATTATAATAATAAAACATAAAAGAAGTGCATGATCATCTTCTTCCACTCTTTTGACCGAAAATAAAGGAAAAAGAGAAGTGTTAAGCTCTCAACCATTTTGGCATATGCATGCTCCATTAAGGTGAGCAATTTAACTTAGTTTTTGTTATTTTTTATATTTTTGAGGTTATTGTCATGTAAATTAGATAGCCCATACTCAAATTCTTGAATTGGCTGTGAAATTCAAAAGTTACCATGGATGAAAACTTAGTGTTTGTGTGATTAATGGTAGAATATGCAATAAGCATGCAAGATTATGAAGAAATTCTTTAGAGTTTTTGGATAGAGTTTAGTATAAAAAGAAAATTTTTAATGTACCAAATAGAAAATAAATGGAAGAAACGAATTGAAAGAGGGGCTATGAACATTCAACCCTTCATAGATGAGGTTAAATTATTGATTTTTTATGTTTTGAAATATAAGGATTTAATTGATGATGTCTTTGTAATTTGGGGGTTTTAAATAGCAAATTGACCATAAATGAAGTTAGTGCAAGTCATGATTATGCATGTAATAGTAACTTAATTTTTTTATTTTATTATTATACTTTATTATATTTTTATGTTAAAATGTTATATTGATAATAATAAAATAAGAGATGAAAAGTGTTCATCTTCCTAAGGGAGTGATAAACCGTAAAAGTAACATATTTTAATCCCACATTTAGTATGCTTTTGGATGAATTATCCTTGATTTATGTAAAAAGGTGCTCTTAATCCTTTCTTTTCATGTCTTATACTTAGGAAAGCACCTAAGGATAAAAAGAACGTAAAACGGGCTTAAAATGGAGTAATTGGGCCTTAACAAGAAATCAACACGGCCTGGCCTAAATCCCACACGACCGTGCCTCTCCGATTGCCTAGAGCACGGCCTCAACTTCGTGACACACGGCTGTGCATCATCCATTTATCACACGGACGTGCCTGGTGATCTACATGGCCGTGTCCCAATCGACAGACTTGAAGCACGGCCTGGATTTTGGCTCACACGGCCGTGCCCAAAATGGCAGAATCGAGACACGGCCCAACCACGATTTACACGGACGTGTGCCATGGCCGTGCCCCTACCGCCGAACTGAGCAATTTCACTCGGAATTGGATGCTTGAAGCCAAAGAAACATACTCCTAAGTCTACTTGAACACCCTAATAGTAGTTCTACTTAAAAGAGGTACTTAGAAGCCAAGTATAGCATCCCAAAGCCTATATAAACAACCGAAGGCAGACATTGAAGGGGCTTTTTAGAGGCTTTTGTCGAAGCTTTCATCTTTTAGGGAATCACTTGAAGATAGCCAGTTGATCCATCTCAAGAAGCTAGAGTTCTATTCAAGACAGAGGATCTCTCCTTTACTTCCTTCAGGGGGTTTTAGGGATTTCTTATGTTTTGTTTTATCTTTTCTCTTGAGATGTTTTCTTATTTAGTTATGAACTAAACACTTCAGATACCTGAAGGGGATGAAACCTATGACGGATTTTGTTATTTGATTTCTAAATTATATGATAAGTACTTAGTTTGTTCTTAATTATGTTGCTTAATTTAATCTGATGTGCTTAGGTGGAGGAGGAATAGACCCTACCTAAGAGTAGATCTAGCATAATTGAGCGGAGTTGATCGGGCGCCTAGAGATAAGGTTATGAGATTTTACCGAATTAGGGTGAAACCTAATATGGGAATCCATTGATCGATTTATTGCTTCCTTAGGGGGTTATTATAAGAGAACGAGAGTTCCACTAATTAACCTAAGGTTAGACGTTATTCGTCTCGAGAGAGGATTTAATATAGGTTAGGGAGTCTAACGGATTAGGCTAAGTAAAGAAATCATATGGTTTGGGGAATAAATAATAAGTGAAGTCATAGGTGGATTCTTCTTGAGGGTATCGTCTTCATTAACTGAGTTTTCCTAAAGTCTTTCTCCATTCATTCTTTTGTCTTTGCATTTAGTTTAAGTATTTCATTAGTTTAATAAACCAATCACTCCATATTTCAGGCTAAATAATAGAAAGAAAGTGAGTAGTAGTACTTTTAGGTTCCCTTGGGTTCGATAAGATATTCTTGCCTAAACTATACTATTGTTCGATAGGTGCACTTGCCTCTATCGTTGTCATAGTTAGTCTATAGGTTCGATCATTCTTTTATAAAAATTAAAACTCTACTGTTTGACACGATCAAGTTTTTGGCGCCGGGAAACATCTAAAATATTAAGAAAGCTCTATTTCTATTACTTTAGCCATTATTTTTATTTTTAAATTTTTCTTATTTTTCTACATATATCTTTGTTTTTCTAAATTTCTTTCTTTCTTTTCCTAGCAGGTACCTCTAGTTTATGACCAGAAGGAACCCGAGAGGACCTTTAGCGTACGAAAGTGACATTGAAGCTACCGCTCGCAGAAATCGCAGAGAAATTAGACGAGCACTAGACTACCAAAGAGAAGAACAACAAGACAGATCCAATCCTACTGAAGGGATGTCCACCGCCAAATGTACAAGAGCAGAATACTTCGCGTACTATATATGATTATGTTAAACCTAATTTGACAGGAGCAGAATATAGTATTGTTAGGCCCGCTATAGCTACTAACAATTTTGAATTAAAGCCTAACACAATACAAATGATTCAACAGTTTGTTCAATTTGATGGTTTGCAGGATGAAGATCCAAATACTCATATATCTAATTTCTTAGAGTTCTGTGATACCTTCAAAATAAATGGCTTTTCTGACGATGCCATACGTCTTTGGTTATTTCCTTTTTCATTAAGGAATAAAGCAAAACAGTGGTTAAACTCATTACCACGAGGGTCAATCACCACATGGGATCAAATGACCTAAAAATTTCTTTTAAAATATTTTCCACCCTCCAAAACGGCCAAATTTAGGAATGACACATCTTCATTTGTGCAGAATCACGTAGAAACATTATATGATGCATGGGAGAGATACAAGGACCTCCTAAGGAGATGCCCACACCACGGATTACCTTTGTGGCTTCAAGTACAAACTTTTTACAATGGTGTGAATTCTTCAATGCGGCAAATGATTGATTCATCAGCCGATGGAACTTTGAATAACAAAACTCCTGAAGCGGCTTACGATTTTATTAAGGAGATGTCATTGAACACCTATCAATGGCAAATTACAAGAGCTAAACCGACAAAATCAGCCGAATTTTTTAACATAGACGTAGTGACAATGCTGTCAACGTAAGTGAAGTTAATGAATAAAAAGCTTGATAACTTATGTTCTTCACGGGTACACCTAGTCATGTAATGCGAAGCAAGCGGGAATTTGGCGAATCCTGAGTAGCCACCCTACCAACTAGGAGTAGAAAACGAGCAAAAAAACTATATAGGTAACAATTTCCGATCTAATAATAATCTTTATAGTAACACATATAATGTAGGTTAGAGGAACCACCCAAATTTTTTGTGGGGAGGACAAGGAAATCAAGGAAATCAAAGACATCAACCTCCTCCAAATTACCAAAATCAGCCCTATCCACAGGAAAAGAAATCAAACCTTGAAGCGATGCTGACAAAATTCATGGCAGCTAGAGATTCTCGTCTCCAAAAGACTGAAGCAACACTTGATGAACAACAAAAATCGATCAAGGGATCGAGAACCAAGTTGGAGAACTTACTAGGTTAGTGGGACATCTCACAAAGCTGATTTCTGAACGTCAACAAGGCCATCTACCAAGCAACATAGAAATAAACCCAAAAGAGCAGATCCAAGCCATCACAGCTCAAGAGGGTACAAAGGCAGACGAGCCCACCTCAGTACAAGAAACCAAGGAAGAAAAAGTAAAATAGAGGTAGCACAATAGAGGCTAAAATCGGTAATCAAAGAGCACCAACCTCGCATACCTTATCCCGAAGCATTGAAAAAAGGTGAATCTGAGAAACAATTCGGTAAGTTTCTAAAACTTTTAAAGAAATTACATATTAACTTACCTCTTCTTGAAGCTCTTTTTAGATGCCCAACTCAAGAAGATTTTTAAGACAGCTCTTGATGAACAAACGCAAAATAGATGAAGAGCACCATGTGGAACTCAACGCAACATGCTCAAAGAATGCTACGTAAGCAGACTACCACGTAAACTAAAAGATCCAGGTAGTTTTACGATTCCATGTTTAATTGGTAGTTTAACTATTGATAATGCGTTAGCTAATTTAGGGGCAAGTATAAATGTCATGCCCTATGCATTGTTTAAACGACTAGGTCTAGGGAAGCCCAAACAAACTAGGATGAGTATTCAACTAGCTGATAAAACTGTTAGAATTCCTAGGGGCATTATTGAAGACGTTTTAGTAAAAATCGATAAATTTGTTTTCCCAGTAGATTTTATTGTTTTAGACATGGATGAGGAAAATACAATCCCTTTAATTTTAGGAAGACCTTTTCTTGCAACTGCCAAGACTAAAATTGATGTTGCCACAGGAGAACTCATACTTAGTCTACGAGAAGAATCGATCAAACTTCAAGCTCTCGACTCGGCTAGAACAACAAATGATGATGGTAAGAAAGACATCCCGAAGATAATCAAATTGTTCAACCTTCATCACAGGAAGCATCACCAGACATCAAAACTAAGCCGACTTATGGCCACCACAAAAACAAAGAAGAATCATATCTTAGGGTCAAAGAGCAGAAGATACAAGTCAAGAAAAGCGGATCCACACGAAATAAAACCAGAGGAACCGCTAGAAAAGCTCATAGGGACATCAAATCACTTTAAAATAAAAGACCAAGTACTGTTAGACAAAGTCGATCCTCATAGCCCTTCAACAGACCTGAGGGAAAAGGGAGAAATTTTTCTTTAGGTACACGAAATCTTTCCCCACGACACAGTCAATGCAAGTAATCCAATGTTCGGCAATTTCAAGGTAAATGCTTCTGGACCTAAACTTTGTCATGAAAATAAAACTGTCAGTAAGAGGGAAAATATTCAAACCTTTAAACCTCCCTAAAATTTTCAAAGCCAATGACAGTCTAGCTTAAGACTATAAACAAGCGCTTCTCGGGAGCAACCCGAGCACTAACACTATTTTCTTTCAAATTTATTTTCTTTTCTTTCCTTCTTTCTTCTCTCAACATACAAATAAACACAAAAATGCATATTTCTAGCCACACTACCATACATACTGCGTTCGTGGTCGTGTGGACCACTGCACCCACCATACTAACCAAAGCAGAGTGCAAGTCACCCACCCACCCCCAACATCACGGATCCAACCACCCACAAAGACGGCACCGATAAAATAGCACGACCGCAAGTACACGATCGTGCTAAGATACTGACTTATTGAGCACGGGCAAACCACGCCCGTGTATTCCATCCGTGCTCACATCCTGGCCTTTTAGGAACGGGTGTGCCAATCGACAAACGGGCGTGAAAGAACAACATACTCCACAATACGATCGTGCGATACGGTCGTGTGAATCAACACACCTCGGTACACGGGCGTGAGAACGTGCCTGATTTGAAATTTTATTTAAATCCCCACAGCCCTTCCCCTTTTCCCATCTTCTTTCTTCCTTCTCTTTCTTTCTTTCAAAATTTTTCTCTCTGTTCATAGAAAAGGTCCAAGACTCTTGAGCAACACAAAAATCATGCCGAAGAAACGTAAGAAGATAAGCATCGTCTCCTCAAAGGAGACCTCGACATGAGTTCATGCCGGCAGCTTCAGCCAATTGACACGCCAAGGGTCTCCGAAACCTTTTCGGTTCTATTTTTATTTTATCTTCTCCTTTATTATCCTTATCTATACTTCTTTTATGCTTAATTTAATTTATTTCATATTAGTTTCTTAGTTTTAGGTTCTAAAGGCTGTTAGGGAATCACGCCACTTCCACCATCACCAACACTGCAGCCTTAGAAATCATACCCACCTCACGAACCATCTGCTAATAAGGACTCCTTAGTCTATTAATCTTTTCTTTAAATTTTAGTTTTCTTCTTAGTCTCCTTCTCTTTATCTTCTTAGTCTTTAATATATTATTAGTATATTATTATTTCTCTAGATCTCTTGGCTATATCTTTGCAGGCTACCCAATTTCTTCATCTAGCAAATTGCTTTTCGGTAGCCACACCACCAGGCCCATAGAAAATACCATCACCGCCACCAAAGACGCCAGGAATCATCCAAAAATTCAGGAAGTGTCATTCTACCCCTTCTCTTTTGATTTATCCCATAATTATCATTATCTATCTTTGTACATTGAAGGCAATGTACATCTTAAGTGTGGGGGGTAAAAGTGCCTAACTTTTTGCATAATTCCCAAATTAATGCCTAATTTTTCATTAATCCTGAATTTAGTCTTGATCTTAAGTATTTTTCTCATATTATTAATTAGGGTGAAATTTCTAATGATTTATGATTTTTATTTATATGTCTTTGAATAAGTCATAATTAGTTGTGCATTGATGATTAAAATTTGAAGAATACTAGAGAATCGAGCATGATAAGTCTACTTTCTAAAAATTAAAATTGATAGGTTGTTGAACCAAATTTGAGTATCACCTTGAAGTTCAAAATTTATAAGGATTGATGTCAAAACACCCATAATTTTTGTGAGATTTTGAGCCTTATAGAGCATATATTCTTTTTCGTGCTCACTTTAATTGATTATGAGTGTGTCAACTGTGAATTGTTATTCTAGATCTTGCCTCGTTTATACATGTCGAGACCACACTTTTGATTTGATATACTGAGATGAAAAAGGCACCTAGGCACCTAGGTTTTAACCCATTCACACCACTAAAAGCCTACCCATATAATTAACCCTTAGTGAACCCGTTTGAATCCTAACAACCTTTTTATTTACTCACCCATTAATATTAACATAAAATCCCTTTGTATTTGTTATCAATATTCTTTTGACTACCCCTCTATTGAGAATTGATTTGATCAGTTGCCGAATTAGGTTATTTCAATTATCAAAGTTCCGTCTATTATGTTTTTCTTAGTTTTCTTAAAAAAAAATCCAAGCTTATTCAATATTAGTAGTATATAAAAGAGCTTAGAGCATTTAAACTCCAATTGTTGAAGAAAAAGCTCGTATTAAAGTATTATCAAATTTCAAGTGAGGGAAATACTCTTTATTATAGAGTAATTACCAATAGTGGTATTATTAGTTTTCATTCGAAGTAAATATTCATATTTAGTTCAGTGTTTCTAGTTAGGTAATTTGTCAAGTCAATCTCGATTCTAACCTTCTAATTCAGCCTGTATCCACACATTTTAACCCTAGCCCCGTTACAACCCTTATAAAGCCCTTTTGATCTGTGTATCATCTCATATACAGTGGTGGAGATTTGATTTTCAGGCAAGCCTATGGGATTAACTTTTCAGGTTCGACTTAGAGTGCTTATTCTTGAACCTTAAACACCTTTGAGTGATTTGAGTGAATCTTTTGTGAGGATGTCAATCCTTGTCGGTTTTGAATTAAAGGTAATTACTTAGATAAGGGGAGGCACCTATGTTTTCGTACTACTACAAAGGTATGACTTATCTTGATTGAAATCTTTAGGGTTCTTTGAGTTGAGTTATCCATGTATAAATTATCTATGAATTATGATGAGACATTGTCGATAGGAATTATGAATTATGGAAAGTTCGTTTTAATTGTAAGTTGAGAATTTTGCTTGAGGACAAGCAAAAGCTTAAGTGTGGGGGTATTTGATAAACCGTAAAAGTAACATATTTTAATCCAACATTTAGTATGCTTTTGGATGAATTATTCTTGATTTATATAAAAAGGTGCTCTTAATCCTTTCTTTTCATGTCTTATACTCAGGAAACCACCTAAAGATAAAAAGAACGTAAAACGAGCTTAAAACGGAGTAATTGGGCCTTAACAAGAAATCAAAACGGCCTGGCCCAAATCCCACACGACCGTGCCTTGTCGATTGCCTAGAGCACGGCCTCAACTCCGTGACACACGGCCGTGCATTATCCATTTATCACACGGATGTGCCTGGTGATCTACATGGCCGTGTCCCAATCGACAGACCTAAAGCACGGCTTGAATCCAGACTCACACGGCTGTGCCCAAAATGACAGAATCGAGACACGGCCCAACCACGATTTACACGGGCGTGTGCCATGGCCGTGCCCCTGCCGTAAAAATGAGCAATTTTACTCGGAATTGGATGCTTGAAGCCAAAGAAACATACTCCTAAGTCTACTTGAACACCCTAATAGTAATTCTACTTGAAGAAGGTATTTAGGAGCCAAGTATAGCATCCCAAAGCCTATATAAACAACCAAAGGCAGACATTGAAGGGGGCTTTTTCAGAGGCTTTTACCGAAGCTTTCATCTTTTAGGGAATCACTTGAAGATAGCCAGTTGATTCATCTCAAGAAGCCGGAGTTCTATTCAAGAAGGAGGATCTCTCATTCACTTCCTTCAGGGGGTTTTAGGGATTTCTTATGTTTTGTTTTATCTTTTCTCTTGAGATGTTTTCTTATTTAGTTATGAACTAAACCCTTCAGATACCTGAAGGGGATGAAACCTATGACGGATTTTGTTATTTGATTTCTAAATTATATGATAAGTACTTAGTTTGTTCTTAATTATGTTGCTTAATTTAATCTGATGTGCTTAGGTGGAGGAGGAATAGACCCTGCCTAAGAGTAGATCTAGCATAATTGAGCGGAGTTAATCGGGCACCTAGAGATAGGGTTACGAGATTTTGCCAGATTAGGGTGATACCTAATATGGGAATCCATTGATCGATTTACTGCTTCCTTAGGGGGTTATTATAAGAGAACGAGAGTTCCACTAATTAACCTAAGGTTAGACGTTATTCATCTCGAGAGAGGGTTGAATATAGGTTAGGGAGTCTAACGGATCAGGCTAAGTAAAGAAATCATATGGTTTGGGGAATAAATAATAAGTGAAGCCATAGGTGGATTCTTCCTGAGGGTATCGTCTTCACCAACTGAGTTTTCCTAAAGTTTTTCTCCATTCATTCTTTTGTCTTTGCATTTAGTTTAAGTATTTCATTAGTTTAATAAACCAATCACTCCATATTTCAGGCTAAATAATAGAAAGAAAGTGAGTAGTAGTACTTTTAGGTTCCGTTGGGTTTGATAAGATATTCTTGCCTAAACTATACTCTTTGCTCGATAGGTGCACTTGCCTCTATCATTGTCATAGTTAGTCTCTGTGTTCGATCATTCTTTTATAAATATTAAAACTCAATTGCTTGACACGATCGGGGAGTTCATAGTCAAACTTGAGAAAGAAAAAGAGAAACATTCCTTTAGGTTTAAGACTTGGGGAAATCAATTAGGTATGTGTTGTTTTAAATTTTGATGATTTTCATGTCTTTGTGATGGTTGATCATTTTCTATTAAACCCATGTAGTAATTTTGAACATTAATTATGTATGTAAGGAATGCCATTGATGTTGGATTGGGTTTTGTGATAGTTTTTGGTATTAAAGGAAGGATTTGAGCTAGATGAACACTATCTTGCTTTTGAGTCTTTGGTGAATGTAGCTAAGTAAGGGTTTAATTGTGAAAATAAATTCTAGAAGGGTTAAATGGAGAAAATATTGAAGTATATGGACTTATAAAGTCCTTGGGAAGATTCGGCCAAGGGATATTAGTTCAATTTTTGAGTAATTCGTGAGTATGGTATTAGGGACTAAATTGTATAGATTGAAAAAGTTGAGGGTAAATTAGTAAATTGCTAAATTATGCATTTTTTTATTCAATGGAATAGAAATGTATTTGAATGAGTTTAAATTGAAATTTATTTAGATCAAGAACAAAAGGAAATCGAATTGGATCGAGGAAAAGAAAAATTTAACGAATAGCCGGGAAGCGTAATTCGTCAACTTTTAAGGTAAGTTTTTAAACAATTAAGCTAAACCGAATGTCTCCTATACATGTAGCTATGTAATGAAATTTTATACAAGAAAATGGCACATGGCCAAATGTGATAGTGAATTTTTAAATACAAAAGCTTGGCATATGATAATTCATGGTACTTGGATATGATTTCATGAGATAATTTTTTATTTATAAAGGTGTAATTGGATTGAGAATTATTGAATTATGACATGAGTATACCTACTGGAAATTTGGTTACATGTTTTTAGTTTGGCCGAATGTAATATTTCATTTAGGGCATAAGTTATTGAATGGTGTTTATAAGTATACAGTTATGCACATGGTGATGAATTAAATTTTTGGTTATATATATACATAGATATATATACATTTGAAACGACTTACTGGTTGATGAAGGGTATTAGGTGTGCAAGCTTATAACCGGGCACTATGTGTGCGAGACCAGACATATGGCACTAAGTGTGCGGAAATGTCAAGTAACGGCTCTATGTGAGCGATACGTTACATAAGGTACTAAGATACGGCTCTATGTGAGTGATACGTTACGAGAAGTATTAAGTAACTGCTCTATGTGAGCGATATGTTACGAGAAGTGTTAAGTAACGGCTCTATGTGAGCGATACGTTATGAGAAGTATTAAGTAATGGCTCTATGTGAGCGATACGTTACGAGAAGTGTTAAGTAACGGCTCTATGTGAGCGATACGTTACTAAGTTTTATCAACAAGTGTGTAAGTATAAGGTTCGTTAAAGGATTTCTATGAGTAATATTATTATGTATAGGGAAATGTAAAGGGTATTATCACATGTTATGTACGAATGATTAAGTTTGGAAAGGGTAGTAAACCAGAGGTATGTGTTATACATATTAATTTGAGACTTTTAGTAGCTTGAAATGCAAGTAGAAGATTTGGTAAGTATATGATATGTATGTTAGTTATTTATCATGTAATGATGGTATATGGAAGTTATTAGAAGTATATGATGTGAATATAAATTCCACTTTTAATGGTTTAGGATGTTCAGTATGGATGTTATCAAGAGATTAGGTTTCAAAATCTTGATTAAATTTTGTTTATATTCTTTAATGCGTATAAATTGTTTAAACTTACTAAGCTATAATAGCTTACTTGGTGTGTTTGATGCGTTGTGCATTAGATTTTGAAGTTGAAGCTCTAGCTCGGGGATTGTTGTCGAAGTCAATCACATTATCATCTCCTTTGGTACCTTTTTGTTCTTGAACTCAAGGTCCATGGCATGTATAGGCTGAATTATTTGTGGAAAAGTTTTAAATGGGGCGAATGTGAATGTATAAGGATGCCATACGAAAATGGTTATCTTACTATGTTGGGTTGACTTGTTTATGCATGAAGTAATGTATGTGTTATGCTTAATAAGTCTTGATTATAATGCTTAGATATGTACGGTTTTGTGGTAAGCATTTTAGAAATTTTATACTTTGAAAAAAAATGTATATAGTGTATTATAGTAATTGAGTGAACATATGTACAATTGTATGCATAAAAATGACGTTAGTTTGGAGTCTAAGCTTTTGTTACATGTTAAGGTATATACGGTTATGAGAAATAAGTGCTAAGGTTTGTTTATGATGTTATATATTTATAAGGGTCTTTGCCGAATGGGTTAAGCAACTAGGGGATAAGTGCGTTGGTTGATATTCAAAATTATGATATACTCTAATGTGAAACAAATATATTGGTCAATGGTATAATCTTAGGTGGTATTGAAATGAGAAATGTACGAAATATAAAGAGATGTATATGTTCCAAAAAGGGTATATGATTGAATGCAAGGTCGATCATAGAAACAAAGTAAATTATCAATTACCATATACCTATTCAGTCTTTGATTTTGAATGATCCAACGAATAGTGGGTTGCTAGTTGTTAATGATATTATT
The DNA here is from genome assembly GCA_025506655.1 of Gossypium rotundifolium. Classification (NCBI taxonomy): domain Eukaryota; kingdom Viridiplantae; phylum Streptophyta; class Magnoliopsida; order Malvales; family Malvaceae; genus Gossypium; species Gossypium rotundifolium. The sequence continues at coordinate 193,810,588 of CP106727.1, forward strand.
GTGAAATGTAAGTCAATGTTTTGATTTTTGGACGAGATATACATGTTTATCTTTGATAGTATAAATTGTAATACATTATTAAAGTTTTATTTTTTTAAAATAAAGTGCATTGATTTGTGTTTGGTCGAGTAATGCCTCGTAACCCTAATCCGGCGACAGATACGGGTTAGGGGTGCTACAGTGAATGGGAAATGAGAGATCCCAAATTGATCAATTATCGAAAGTTAGTTTTGGAGTTAATTGAGGAGTTTGATAATATCACCTTCTTTTATCTCCCGCGTGAGGAAAACCAGATGGCTGATGCATTGGCCACATTAGCTTCTATGATCAAAGTAAATGAACAGGAATGTATGAAGCCTATCCAGATGAGAATTTGTGAGGCTCCGGCTCACTGCTGTAATATCGAAGAAGAGGAGGAGAGAGATGATCATCCTTGGTATCATGATATTCTACGATATGTGAAGAGCCGTGAATACCCTGATCAAGTAACTGAAAATGATAGGAGAACATTGAGAAGACTGGCCAATGACTATGTCTTAGACGGAGAGATCTTGTATAAAAAGAGGAAGGATCAAGTGCTGTTAAGATACGTTGATGCTGTTGAGGCTAAGAAAATGCTGGAAGAAGTCCATGAAGGTGTCTGCGGGACACATGCCAATGGGTTTACGATGGCTAGGCAAATCATGAGATTCGGGTATTACTGGTCCAAGATGGGAGGAGATTGCATCCGTTACGCCAAAAAGTGACACAAGTGCCACAAGTGCCACAAGTGCCAAATTTATGGAGACAAGATCTATAACATCCTGATAATTGGGGGTTATGCATCTTACTTGATTGAATGATGTTGCATGCTTAATTATTATTGAGTGTATTTTGGAAGTTATTTGAGCTTCATTAATTAAGTGAATGCTTAGTGAAACTTTTAATTTCTAATAATTAAGAGAGAGCTAAGCAAGTTAGGCCTTAAGAATTAATGACAAGGAGTTTTAAGCATAAGTTGAGTAATTGGCAAAGTGGTTAGGATGCATGGATGTGTGCTTGAGAAGTGAGGTTCGAATCTCCTAGCTAGAATAAGGGAGGATTTTTTTTTTTTGTTTCCTTCCCTATAAGTGTCGGCCAAGATCCTTCTAGAATGGATGAGCATTCTCTTAATTTTGGCTATTTGACCATGTGAAAAAGGCAAGCAAAAGAATTTGACATGGAATCAAGATAGGAGGATAAGATGAGGGACAAAGGCTTGAAATAGGGGTATTGTCTTGGAAATTTTAGATTTGATGGGAAGAAACAAGGAGGAAAAGGGGATAATGTTGGCTAAGGTTGACCGAAAATTTTGTGTAGCCATTAGGTGCTAGTTGGCCAAAAATCCTAGCAAATTGTCCATCTTTTCTCCTTTCTCCAAAATCTTTCTCCTTAACCTAAATTATCATTTGTATTAGGTGAAAACTTTGTTTTGTTTTGGCTATCATATTTGGCCAAATTGGTACTTTTTTTCCTTCTTTTCCTCTCAAGATTTTCTCTTTTGGTACCAAAATATTACCACTTTTGAAGGCATTTTCTTTCATCTTTTCTCACTTGACCATTACCAAAAACTTTTTCTCTTTATTCAATTTCTTCCATAATCAAACCCATTTATTCTCTTTGATCATTTCTCATTTTCTTTTCTTTTCATCCTATTTCTCTCTTGTCTTTCCCTCTTTACGAAACTACAAAAGTTCAAGAACCATTTTTTCAATTTCTTTCCCTTGGCGAATGTGCATAGGTTCCAAAACCAATCTCTTTTCTTTTGAGAATCAACATCATTCTCATCTCTTTGCCAACCGAATCAATTTCTATTTCGATTTTCTTTTCTTCTTTTCATTCTATTGAAAACCAAAACTATTTTATGCCATAAATCACTATCCTTTTTCTTTTCTTTTTTGTGTGTTTAAATCACCAAGTTACTTTTTATTCTCTTCTTTTCTTATTCAAGGTCAATCTTCAAGAACTCAAAGTAAGGTTTTGTCAATCATTTTCATCATTTCTTTTCACTATGGCCAATTTAGAATCTTAATCTTTTATTTTCTCTCTAGGCGAATCCTTGGAAAGGATTTCTAGGATCCTTGTTGAAGCTAACTTTTAAGAAGTGATCTTCGGATCATCCAAGGTAAGATTATTCCCTTTGGTTATATCAAATCTTTTGAATGGATCGCTAATCAACGTTATTTTAGGGCGATTTAAGATCGCAAGATAGGTAAGAAAAGAGCCGTATGAGTGTTTGGAAGAGAGGAGGTATTCCTTTACCATCAAACTTCAAACGAAGGGTCATGTCAAGTTAGAGACTTTCCACCGGGTTGTGGACCCTCCGCTAACGAGGATTGGTTATTTGAAGTAGTGCGGACAACCGAACCACTTTACGTTGGTAGAATATCAGCGGTTTTGATCCATCTAGTGGAGAAAACCACAAATAATCGCTGCTCGAGAACTGAGGGTAAGGATTTAGATCCTCATCAATAAACATAGTTTTATTAGTTAAAGTTTATACTAATCAAGTGTGTTAATTAATTAGGTGTTGACGAGCGAGAGAGTATTGTTCTCACTGTCACGAGATGTGTAACCTTACATTAAAATTCTCATAGATTTACATATTTTTAAACGTGATTATATGACCTTGTGTATGATTGTGATTTTGGATGCCATTCAGTGGTATACGATATTCAGGTATGTTTACCCCAATATTTTGTTCATTTTGCTATATGCATAAATGTGAGATAAGTATGGCTATATTATGATTTGTGGGGTAAATAGCATGAAAATTTATCGATATGTATGTGCATGGGCATATGGGTATATTTGATAAAGGAGGAAGTATTCTGGTGGTTTTACCACATTTCCGGTGACTTCGGTCACATAATTGAAATCCGGTGACTTCGGTCACATATTTGAATCCGATGACTTCGGTCACATATTTGAAATCCGATGACTTCGGTCACATATGTGAATCTGGTGACTTGGTCACGTATTTGAAATTTTGCGACTCGGTCGGTGACTTGATCACATCTGTTCGGGTGGCTTTGCCACAATATTATAAGGCGATGTGCATGTTGATCGCAAAGAATCGCCTTCGATGGTGTGTAGCGGATGGAGGGTCGATTTAGTAATCCCACGGTGTGTTGGTTGGTACGGTGGTGTGTAGCGGATGGATATTTAGGTGGTAGGGCTTGGATTTCATTTCATGTACATAATCATGAATATTGAATGATTATTATTTGATCTGCTATGAAAATGGGCTTTTGGGCTAAATATGAGCTAAATGGGCTTTTGGGCCAAATATGATTTAAATGGGCCTATGAATAAATGTGATATGAAAATGGGCATTTTAATGTATGTGTTATACATTGAGTTTTTGACTCACCCTTTTGTGGGATAAACTTTTCAGATGATTCGTAAGCGATGGATCGAATCGCAAGGATTTCGAGGTGGCAATGCTCAAATAATGAAGTTTGGAAATTTTCCTACTTAAACTTGTTAAGTTAATTTTTTAACTTTATTATGGGTTTGCCAATTTTATGTAATAAGGCCACTATAAACTATTTTTAAATTTTGGGTGTTTGAATTTATTTTATTTTGTCATGAACAATTATTAAGTAAATAATTAAATGGTTTTCGATAAATATTTTAAAAATGTTTTGTCACTAATATATAAATGTTTTAAAGTAATTTTCTTAAATTTGGTTTCCTTTTAATTACTTCTAAAATAATATTTTAAAGACAAAATTTACTTTACAATTTGATTTCAACCTAAAATATTAAGTTAAATCCGCTTTTCTACAAAATCGTCAAATTTTTATTTAGAATGAAAAGTTAGATTCGAGGAACATAACAAATCCGGTTGGGCTTTTTGGGCGGGTTTGGGTGTTTCAACTTGGTATCGAGCCGATTTTAAACTCTCGGCCTTGGGTTGTGAAGCCCACAACGCTTTCAAAATTGGCCCAAATGATTTTTTTTAGTTTTCTTAAGATAAAATGGTTTTACAAGAGCATAGCACTTGGAGTTCTCGACCAGATCCATGTATGTATCCTTATTGATAAAGTGATATGAAAGTCTGATAAGCTTAAGGAAACTATAACTTTAGAGACATGGACCCTAGGTGTTTGTGTGCTACTACGGAAAAACCACTGAATATCTATTTCATAAAACTTTCTTTTAATAAGAAGTGGAAAGATTCTAATACATAAGACTTTTCGTAAAAACAGATAAGACACGTAGTAGACATGAGCTCTAGGGGACGTGGACGTCGTGGACGTGGACGAGGAAGAATGGCTGTGTCGGAACCAGTTAGATCTGGTCAAGGTTCCGAAAATGATGTTCCACCACCAGCTGTTGGGGTGGAATTTCAAGAACAAAATGATGGAGGTGACGCAGTGTCACAAGCTGTGCTGCGAGTTTTAGAACGAGTAGCAGAAGCTAGTTCTGGAAATGGGTCTCGAAAGTCAGTAGCTGAGAGACTTAGATCAAATGGAGCTGAGGTTTTCAGGGGAGTATCTGGAGTAGCCCCAAATGTAGCTGAATATTGGTTGGAGGCAGTCGAGAGGATCATGGACGATATAGATGCTGACCGATGAAGAGAAATTGAAAGGTGCTATTTCACTACTCCGTGATGAAGCCTACCGTGGTGGCTCACTATCAAAGAGAGTACCCGTGGATCATTTGGATTGGGGTATTTTAAGATTAAATTCAAGGAAAATATGTTGGACCTAGCTACATCGACTCCGAGAGGAAGACATTTCGAATCTAGTACAAGGAAATAAGTCGATAGTGAATATGAAGCGAAATTTTGCGACTTAGCCGTTATGCCAGAGGGATAGTGGCTACGAAATATGAACGGTATCGATTTGAAGATGGACTTAGAGATGAATTGCGAGTGATGATTGCTCCGCACCGTGAAAGAGATTTTACAATCTTAGTGGAAAGGGCAAGAATTGCCAAGAGGCTAAACTGATCGAGAGATGTAACCGGACAGAGGCCGAGCAAGAATAAGAGAAGCTTTGGGTCTTGTGGTCGTCCGGGAATTTTCAGAAGAAATCAAGAAATGATGGACCGCGAGGTCAACAGATTACTACGGGTGGACAAAATCGTACTTGTACTCAATGTGGAAAAATGCACTCGGGAGAATGTTGGAAAAAGACCGGCGGATGTTTCAAGTGCGGTTCAAAGGATCATATGATCAAGGATTGCCCGAAGAATTGAGAGAAGAACCGCCAAAGAAGTCGTGGTGCTAATCAGTCGACAGAGGTGGACAAAGAACCGATAAGGGCCAGAGTTCAAATGGAAGGGTAATGGTTCGGTAGAGGTCGAAACTTGAGCAGAGGCGGTGGTAATTGAGTGAGAGACTGACCAGTCCGGTATATGCGATTCGTCATGAGAAGACAAAGGACGACTTTGATGTTATTACTGCACGCTTCGATTTCGGGTTGCCCTTTATTGCTTTGATAGATATAGGTCAACTCATTCCTATATCGCTAGTGAAGTATCCGGGACTTTGCATGTGACTTCAAATCGTACCTAGGAAGATGATCGTATTTAGTCCTTTAGGATGCATGAGTTATAGACAAACTCTTTAAAGAAGTGCCTTTAGAAGTTCAAGGGATACAGTTTCCGGCTGATTTAATGGAGTTGCCATTTGGAGAATTCGACCTAATCTTAGGCATGGACTAGCTTGTGAAGTATCGTGCAAATGTGGATTGTGCTGCTAAGCGGATGTCTTTAAGAACTCTTGATGACAAAGAAGTTGTAGTAATGGGTGAGAGACTAACTACTTATCTAATGTAGTATCCGCTTAAGGCGTAAAAGATGGTTAGAAAGGGATGTGTAACCTTTCGATGTTGGTGAGTGCCTTGGAGGCTAAGGAGACAACTGTTAATGAAGTCAGGACTGTGAAGGAATTTGTAGATGTCTTTCCGTAAGAACTTCCATGTTTGCCTCCGGATCGTGAGGTAGAATTCGGGATAGATTTATTGCTCGAACGGCGCCAGTTTCTATTGCTCCATATAGAATGGCACGAAGGAGTTGGTTGAGCTTAAGGCTCGATTCGTGAGTTGCTTGATTGTGGATTCATCCGACCTAGTGTGTCTCCATGGAGAGCACCGGTCCTGTTCGTGAAGAAGAAGGACGGATCGATGAGGATGTGTATAGACTACCCGCAGTTGAATAAGTCGACCATCAAGAACAAGTATCCTTTGCCAAGGATCGACGATTTGTTCGATCGACTTAAGGAGTCATGGTATTCTCAAAGATTGATCTAAGATCGGGGTATCATCAGCTTAAAGTGAAAGAAGCGGATATCCATAAGACGGCTTTCCAAACTAGATATGGGCATTATGAATTTCTAGTAATGCCATTCGGATTAACGAATGCCCCAGCTGCGTTCATGGATATGATGAATCGAATTTTCCAGCCCTACTTGGATCAATTCGTTGTGGTATTCATGTACGACATCTGGTGTATTCTAAGTCCAAGTAGAGCATGATGAACATCTTTGGATTGTGTTGCGAGATTTAAGGGAGAAGAAATCGACGCCAAATTCAAAGAAGGTGAATTTTGGCTGAAAGAGTTTGCATTTTTAGGCCATGTGGTGTCGGCAGAAGGGATAAGGGTGGATCCTCGGAAGATTGAGGCTGTGCTAGATTGGAAACCACCTAAGTCCATAACTGAGGTTCGCAGTTTCTTGGGATTAACCAGATATTACCAAAGATTTGTTGAAGGATTTTCATCGATAGCTGCACCTTTAACGAAATTGTTGAGAAAGGAAGTACCTTTCGTGTGGGCTGATAAGCGACAAAGAGAGTTTTGAGAAGCTCAAGAAGGTTTTGTTGAAGCTCAATTTTGATCCACTGAGGCGTGGAAGGATTTAAATGCTGTATTGTGACGCTTCTCACACGGGATTAGGATGTGTTCGATGCAAGACGGAAAGGTAGTTGCATATGCGTCTTGGCAGTTGAGGCCGCATGAGGTTAATTACCCAACGCATGACTTGGAGTTGGCAGCTGTAGTCTTTGCTCTTAAAGTCTGGAGACATTATTTATACGGGGAAAAGTCAGTGATAGACACGGACCACAAAAGTCTGAAATATCTACTGACTCAGAAAGAACTGAATCTGAGGCGCGAAGGTGGATAGAGTTGTTGAAAGACTACGATCGTTCTATCGAGTACCACCCGCAAAGCGAACGTGGTGGCAGACGCTCTAAGTCGGAAAATGGTGTCAGATTTAAGAGCGATGTTTGCACATCTTAGCCTTTACGATGACGGAAGCTTGTTGGCGAACTTCAAGTTAAGCGACATGGTTAAGTCAAGTGAAAGAGAGGCGCTTAGTAGATGAAGATCCGAGTGAAAAGCTTGACAAAGTGAGTGGGAAATTGGAAGATTTTGGTATTAACGGTGAAGGGTATTGTGCTTCAAAGGTAAAGTCCGTATGCTTGGGGATCGGAGTTGAGGCAAAAGATACTTCAGGAATCGCATGGTAGCCCCTATGCTATGCATCCTGGAGGAAGTAAGTTATACCGAGATTTGCGAGATCAATTTTGGTGGCCTGGACTTAAGTGGGAAGTTACGGAGTTTGTAGGAAAGTGCTTGACGTGTCAGCAAGTCAAAGTTGAACATCAAGTACCTTCGGGATTGCTTCAACCAATAAAGATTCCACAGTGGAAGTGGGAGAGAATCACCATGGACTTTGTTAGTGGGCTTCCTCTTACGCCTACTAAGAAAGACTCAGATGGGCGATAGTGGACCGATTGACTAAATCGCACATTTTATCCCGCCGGTTGATTACTCTTTGCGTAAATTGGCGAAGTTATATGTGGTGAGATTATGAGATTGCATGGAGTGCCATTGTCGATTATTTGGATAGAGATCCGAGGTTTACGTCATGTTTTGGAAAGCATTGCATCGAGCTTTGGGCACCAGATTGGACTTCAAGACGGCATTTCATCCTCAATCGGACCGTCACCGAAAGAGTAATCCAAATCTTAGAAGATATGTTAAGGGATGTGTGATAGATTTCAAGGGAAGTTGGGAGGAATTTCATCGTTAGCGAAATTTGCGTACAACAATAGTTACTAAGCCGAGATCACGGATGGCACCGTATGAAGCACTATATGGACGGAAGTGTCACACTCCTACGTGTTGGATGAATTAGGGAACGCCGATTTTGGGTCCGAAATAGTGGTGAATCAAGAAAAGGTTAAGGTAATCCGTGCTCGGTTAAAGGAAGCATCCGATGCAGAAAAAAATCGACGCAGATCTAAAGCGAAAGAAATAGAGTTTCTTGTGGGGATCAAGTTTTCCTAAAGGTTTCACCTTGGAAAAAGGTGATGAGATTTGGTCGCAAGGGAAGCTAAGTCCGTGTTCATTGGACCTTATCGGATTGTGAAGCGAGTCGGATCTGTGGCATATCGGTTAGATTTGCCTTCGGAATTGAAGCAAATGCATGATGTGTTCCATGTTTCAATGTTACGCCGTTACTGGTCGGATCCATCTCATGTAGTGCCAGTTGAGGAGGTGGAATTAAGATCAGATTTGTCATATGAAGAGGAGCCAATTCAAATTCTAGAACGAGATGTAAAGGTTTTACGGAGAAAATCGGTTCCTCGTCAAAGTATTATGGCGTAATCATGGATCGGAAGAAGCTTGTGGGAACAGGAGGAAGCGATGCGACAAAGAATACCCTCACTTATTCCAAATGTAATTTCGAGGACGAAATTATTTTTAAGGGGGTAGAACTGTAACATCCTGATAATTGGGGGTTATGCATCTTATTTGATTGAATGATGTTGCATGCTTAATTATTATTGAGTGTATTTTGGAAGTTATTTGAGCTTCATTAATTAAGTGAATGCTTAGTGAAACTTTTAATTTCTAATAATTAAGAGAGAGCTAAGCAAGTTAGGCCTTAAGAATTAATGACAAGGAGTTTTAAGCATAAGTTGAGTAATTGGCAAAGTGGTTAGGATGCATGGATGTGTGCTTGAGGAGTGAGGTTCGAATCTCCTAGCTAGCATAAGGGAGGATTTTATTTTTTTTTTTCCTTCCTATAAGTGTCGGCCAAGATCCTTCTAGAATGGATGAGCATTCTCTTAATTTTGGCTATTTGACCATGTGAAAAGGCAAGCAAAAGAATTATGGCATAGAATCAAGATAGGAGGATAAGATAGAGGGGACAAAGGCTTGAAATAGGGGTATTGTCTTGGAAATTTTGGATTTGATGGGGAAGAAACAAGGAGGAAAAAGGGGGATAATGTTGGCTAAGATTGACCGAAAATTTTGTGTAGCCATTAGGGTGCTAGTTGGCCAAAAATCCTAGCAAATTGTCCATCTTTTCTCCTTTCTCCAAAATCTTTCTCCTTAACCAAAATTATCATTTGTATTAGGTGAAAACTTTGTTTTGTTTTGGCTATCATATTTGGCCAAATTGGTACTTTTTTTTCTTCTTTTCCTCTCAAGATTTTCTCTCTTTTTGGTACCAAAATATTACCACTTTTGAAGGCATTTTCTTTCATCCTTTCTCACTTGACCATTACTAAAAACTTTTTCTCTTTATTCAATTTCTTCTATAACCGAAACCCATTTATTCTCTTTGATCATTTCTCATTTTCTTTTCTTTTCATCCTATTTCTCTTGTCTTTCCCTCTTTACCGAAACTACAAAAGTTCAAGAACCATTTTTTCAATTTCTTTCCTTGGTCGAATGTGCATAGGTTCCAAAACCAATCTCTTTTCTTTTGAGAATCAACATCATTCTCATCTCTTTTGCCAACCGAATCAATTTCTATTTCGATTTTCTTTTCTTCTTTTCATTCTATTGAAAACCGAAACTATTTTATGCCATAAATCACTATCCTTTTTCTTTTCTTTTGTGTGTTCGAAATCACCAAGTTACTTTTTATTCTCTTCTTTTCTTATTCAAGGTCGAATCTTCAAGAACACAAAGTAAGGTTTTGTCAATCATTTTCATCATTTCTTTTCACTATGGCCAATTTAGAATCTTAATCTTTCATTTTCTCTCCTAGGCGAATCCTTGAAAGGATTTCTAGGATCCTTGTTGAAGCTAACTTTTAAGAAGTGATCTTTCGGATCATCCAAGGTAAGATTATTCCCTTTGGTTATATCAAATCTTTTGAATGGATCGCTAATCAACGTTATTTTAGGGCGATTTAAGACCAACAAGATAGGTAAGAAAAGAGCCGACGGAGTGTTTGGAAGAGAGGAGGTATTCCTTTACCATCAAACTTCAAACGAAGCGGTCAGACGGCGGTTAGAGACTTTCCATCGGGTTGTGGACCCTCGCTAACGAGGATCGATTATTTGAAGTAGTGCGGACAACCGAACCACTTTACGTTGGTGGAATATCGCGGTTTTGATCCATCTAGTAGAAAAACCACAAATAATCGCTGCTCGAGAATCCGAGGGTAAGGATTTAGATCCTCATCAATAAACATAGTTTTATTAGTTAAAGTTTATACTAATCAAGTGTGTTAATTAATTAGGTGTTGACGAGCGAGAGAGTATTGTTCTCACTGTCACGAGGTGTGTAACCTTACATTAAAATTCTCATAGATTTACATATTTTTAAACGTGATTATATGACCATGTGTATGATTGTGATTTTGGATACCATTCAGTGGTATACGATATTCAGGTATGTTTACCCCAATATTTTGTTCATTTTGCTATATGCATAAATGTGAGATAAGTATGGCTATATTATGATTTGTGGGGTAAATAGCATGAAAATTTATCGATATGTATGTGCATGGGCATATGGGTATATTTGATAAAGGAGAAAGTATTCTGGTGGTTTTACCAGATTTTCGGTGACTTCGATCACATAATTGAAATCCGGTGACTTCGGTCACATATTTGAATCCGGTGACTTCGGTCACATATTTGAAATCCGGTGACTTCGGTCACATATGTGAATCTGGTGACTTGGTCACGTATTTGAAATTTTGCGACTCCGGTCAGGTGACTTCGGTCACATCTGTCTGGTGGCTTTGCCACAATATTATAAGGGCGATGTGCATGTTGACTGCAGCAACTGCCTTCGATGGTGTGTAGCGGATGGAGGGTCGATTTAGTAATCCCCACGGTGTGTTGGTTGGTACGGGTGGTGTGTAGCGGATGGATATTTAGGTGGGCCGGGCTTGGATTTCATTTCATGTACATAATCATGAATATTGAATGATTATTATTTGATATGCTATGAAAATGGGCTTTTGGGCTAAATATGAGCTAAATGGGCTTTTGGGCCAAATATGATTTAAATGGGCCTCTGAATAAATGTGATATGAAAATGGGCTTTTTAATGTATGTGTTATACATTGAGTTTTGACTCACCCTTTTGTGGGATAAACTTTTCAGATGATTCGTAAGCGATGGATCGGGTCGACAAGGATTTGAGGTGGCCAATGCTCAAATAATGAAGTTTGGAAATTTTCCTACTTAAACTTATTAAGTTAATTTTTTGACTTTATTATGTGTTTGCCAATTTTATGTAATAAGGCCACTATAAACTATTTTTAAATTTTTGGGTGTTTGAATTTATTCTTATTTTGTCATGAACAATTATTAAGTAAATAATTAAATGGTTTTCGATAAATATTTTAAAATGTTTTGTCACTAATATATAAATGTTTTAAAGTAATTTTCTTAAATTTGGTTTCCTTTTAATTACTTCTAAAAATAATGTTTTAAAAGACAAAATTTACTTTACAATTTGATTTCAACCTAAAATATTAAGTTAAACTGCTTTTCTACAAAATCGTCAAATTTTTATTTAGAGTTTGCGAAAAGTTAGATTCGAGGAACATAACAAATCCGGTTGGGCTTTTTGGGCCGGGTTTGGGGTGTTTCAAGATCCATATGCCTCATTCACCTCTTCATGTTATGACTTCTCCATGGCCTTTCTCAATGTGGGGCATGGACGTTATTGGGCCGATTTTGTCGAAGGCTTCTAATGGACATCGATTCATTTTCGTGGTTGTCAATTACTTCACCAAATGGGTAGAGGCAGCTTCATATGCCAATGTCATGAAGACGGCAGTTAGCAAGTTTTTAAAGAGGGAGATCATATGTCGCTATGGTATACCGGAAAGGATCGTATCTGACAATGCGTTGAACTTGAACAATAGCGCGACACTGAAGTCTATAGCCAGTTCAAAATTAGGCACCACAACTCGTCGCCAAATCACCCGAAAATGAATGGTGCAGTTGAGGCAGCTAATAAAAATATCAAGAAAATTGTGGGGAAAATGACTGAGACCTACAAAGATTGGCATGAAAAGTTACCGTTTGCCCTCTATGCCTATCAAACATCTGTTAGAACTTCTATCGGGGCAACACATTTCTCATTGGTTTATTGGATGGAGGCAGTTTTGCCCATTGAAGTTAAAATTCCTTCTCTCCGGGTTTTATCAGAGTTGAAATTGGATGAAGTGGAATGAATAAAATCTCGGTATGATCAACTAAATCTAATTGAGGAAAAAAGGTTAAAAGCCATCCGTCATGGTCAAATGTACCAGAAGCAAATGATGCGAGCTTGCAATAAAAAGGTCCACCCCAGAGATTCCATGAGGGAGACTTGGTATTGAAAAAGATCTTCCCTATGCAACAGGACTTCAGAGGGAAATAGATGCCTAATTAGGAGGGACCTTATGTTGTAAGAAAGGCATTTTTTGGAGGAGCATTGGTGTTAGCCGAGATGGACGGCAATAGTCAGCCAAACCCAGTTAATGCGGACTCAGTCAAGAAGTACTTTGCTTAAGAAGGGTCAAGGCGAAAATCCACAAAGGGCATCTTGAGTTCAAAAAAAAATGGAGAGACCAAGGTGAAAACCCGCAAAAGGGCACATTGAGACCAAATGAGCTTTGAATTGAAAACCCGTAAAGGGCAATTCAAATTTTTGATGAGAAATAAGGCATGCACTAGCCATCCTATACCTGAGTTAACAATGATGAGATATGCTACATCTTAGGGGCATTTACAAAGTACTACATATCTCCTAGACACATGTTGAACTCAGAAGGGTTTTCAGGAAGTTTGTACAGAGAAGCTCAGGTTGTGATATCAGAGGCACCAATTCCACCCTTACTCATTTTGTACCTTAGCAAAATTTTCTTCCTTTGCTCAATCCATTCTTTACGGATTTTGTCCCGAATGAATTTCAGTTTTATTCATCTCTATAATCTTTTTCAAGCATTTCATATTGAAATAATGATTAATGAACTAAAAATGCTTTCACAAAAGAAGTTTTGCATATTACTCTAAAATTCTCTAAATAATGCAATAATCTGAAACAGGACAATTATTTAGAGCTCACCAAGCTTAAAGGGTTGGGAACACTTGAGAGATAAGGGTTTAAGCAATGACTACATCTTCAAATTCTCTGTTGAACATCTCAGCTGAACAAGAAGACATACGTCAGGGATATCACATTAACAAACGGTGAGCAATGACAGCCCAAATGTTAAAAATGGATCATTTTCATGACATTTTGCATTCATTCATATAACATTCATAATACATCTGGTTAGAAGCATTTTTTGATCATGACATCTTAATTATTTGGCATAAGCATAGATCCCATGAAATCAAATCTACAGGTAGATTCCCAAGAGGACGATATGGCAAAATTGATTAAAATTACAAGTTTCGGCGAATCTTATCTCCATGTATCGGCAATGGAGTAGATTTAGGCCACTAGCCTTATCTTCTTGAGATAACAAGAAAGCAGGCTGAAATTACAAGTCTTATCTCCATGTATCGGCAATGGAGCAGACTGAAGATTGTAGATCTTGTCTCCTCGAGATAGCAGTGAGGCAGATCGAAGTTAGCGAATCTTATCTCCATGTATCAGCAATGGAGCAGATTAAGCCACTAGCCTTATCTTCCTGAGATAGTAAGGGAGCAGGCTGAAATTACAAGTCTTATCTCCATGTATCGGCAATGGAGCAGACTGAAGATTATAGATCTTGTCTCCCTAAGCAGTAGTGGAGCAGATCGAAGATGGTGAGCCTTATCTCCCTGATTAGCAGTGGAGCAGGCTGAAGATTACAGATCATATCCTCCTAAGCAATAGTGGAGTAGATTCCTATACCCCTGAAGATGCAGTGGGTTAAAGCGATGCTACCTAAAGAAAGGAAGCATCAAGAAGTCAAGACTCGGCAAGACGAGGCAAAATTGGCCCTTTTAAAGTCTTTGCTCCATTCCCATTACACGATAATGAGCAAAAAGGGTAGCTTTAGGGCCCAATTTTAGCCCGGAGCCCAATAAACAATAAAACCCATTTACAACAGTAAGCCCGATTAATAAATTAACCTAGAAACTAGCCCAAATCTAGCCTAATTACAAACCCACTAAGCCCCAAAATAGAAAACAAATCAGAAACCCTAGAGAGCTCGCGCCGCTCCCCCACATGCGCCGCAACCTCCAAGCAATTCCACGTACGCGTGACTCCGACGGTTTCGCCTGCAAACAAGGGAACAAAGCAACAGTAAAATATAACAGAATCCCGAGTTTGTTGTAGTTTAGTTTTTCCTAAATTCGGCTATAAAAAGGCCGAAGCATAACAATGCAAATAGGGGACGATTTTTAGAAGCTACGATTTTTACATAGGAAATCAATACAGAAAGTCTAAAAAGAATCAGCAAAAAAAGAAAGGTTTTAATTTTTAATTTTTAATTTTTCTTTTTTATTTTTGAATCTATTCTTCTTTTTTTAAGGTTTCTTTTTTTTTTTTTAAAAATACATAAGAGTTTTAAAATAAAATAATAAAAAAAGAGAAAGAAAATTCACCTTTTTTTTGGTCACAGTACATGGCGCCGCACAATGGGCATGCGGCGGTGGCCGAGGACCTCTAGCCGGAGCCCTCGCCTAAAATTGGGCTGAAAAGGGGGAGAAAGGAGAGAAATTTTTGAAGTTTTTGGAGAAAAGGGCAAAAAATGAATTTTTTGGGCAAAAATTTATGATAAAAGCAAGACTGTTTAGTGCCTTGAGTCCTGATGCCAAACGAGCGTCGTTTGGCTCCGACCATGACGACCCGCTTCTGCCAGATCCGCGTGTTTTCAAGCGGAAGGTCTAATTGCACTTTTAACCCTTCCGCTTTTTTATGAATTTATAATCAAGTTTTTTTATTTTTTAATTTGGCCCTATATTTTATTTTGATTTCAATTAGGTCCTTTATAAAACACAACGTTTTGGAGGGAAGGGATATTTTCCCATTTAGTCCCTCCTTGTTATTCGCGCGTTCGGATAGGCCCCTTTACTTTTTTTTTTAGATTTGCCCCCAAACTTTTATTTTAAGTTCAATTTCATCCCTTTTTTATTTCTTTTGTGATTTTTTGTTATTAATAATATTATTATTATTAATTTTAATTATTATTAATATTATTATTACTACTATTATAATTATTTTAATATTACTGCTACTATTTTTTATTTATAATTAACTATTATAATTATTTTATATTCATTAGTATTATTATTTATAATTAACTCTATTATTATTATATTCATTAGTATTATTATTATTATACTATTAACTTATTTTATATATATTATTAATATACTATAATTATTATTATTATTATTATTATTATTATTATTATTAACATTATTATTGCTATTTTTTATTATTACTAATATTATTTTAATTTTTACTATTATTATTTGTTTATTAATATTTATTATTATTGTATCTTTGTTACTATTTTTATTATTTTATTATTTTTAAATTATTATATATAGTATTTATTTAGTTATTGATTTACCATTAGCTTTTATTTTTGTTATTGTTTTCTTTGATTTATTTGTATTGATTTACCATTAGCTCTTATTTTTGTTATTATTTTCTTTTATTTATTTGTTCTTTTCTTAGTATTTCATATAGATGGTTGGCTTTAAATTTTATTTTATTGTATTTTGTTTTTGTCTTTATTTTTATTATTTACATTGTTACCCTTGTCTTATTCCATTATGCATGTGTACTATAATTCATCTTCCATTTTACTACAATCATATCACATATTACTCGATGCATTAAAATTTTCGTTTTGAAACAAGCAAACATTTTGCGTTCTAAGGTTCGGAAGAAATTGTACCCTAACTTACTGGGTTTCGATTTTTCTCATCGAATCTAAAGAACCTATTATTTTCCTTTTAAAATCAAAGCACATGGGTTAAATAAAAACTTATTCTCGGGAATTCAAAATGTTGTGTCCTAACTCACTGGATGTGACATTCTGTTATCTCGAGATAAGGATTTCCAAAATCAAATGTAATATTTCGTATTTGGAATTTTGAGAAATAGTGCCCTAACTTATTGGGTTTCGATTTCTCATGACCGAATATCCTTCTTGAATTTAAATACATGAATTTTAAAAGTCAAAAGACAATCTTACTTTCGGGAACTTGAAATGTCTTACCCTAACTCACTGGGCGTGACATTTTACTTCCTCGAAATAAGAGGGTCTTAACATTCATTTTAATCTATTCAAGTTTTCTTTTAAATAAAGAGAGTCATATTTTAAAATCTTTTCAAATTTTTGATATTAAGACATTAATCAATCAATTTGGTACCAATTTTGGGCATTATGAGGTGCTAATCCTTCCTCGTATGTAACCGACTCCCGAACCTGTTTTCTTAAAATTCGCAGACCAAAATGTTGTATAAGGTGACCTAATTACACCTTGAAAAAAAACTTGGTGGCGACTCCATGTTTTTTAAGTCGATCCCCGTTTTTCAAATTTAAAAATGGTTTCGACACATACATAGTGATTTAGTCTGTTAAAAATGATTATATGCATGTTTACATTGTATTGGAAGTTGCTGACATGGAATTGTATAAGGATTTGCTTATGAATTGAACGTATGCATATGTTTTAAACTTGTATTATTTACTTGAATCATGAAAATACCACTGAGTATATTTGCTCAACGTACAGTTTGTTTTCTCCGTGCACAGGTATAGTAGATTCTTAATAGTACGATAAGTAGATCTAACATCCAGGAGGTGATGGCATGTACCTAGTTTGAGTCGGTTTTGATGTAATACTATGTACATGTGAACTTTTGAATTAGAAGTTTCATATATAGAATTGGTTACATGGATGCAATATGTTCATGAGTACAATATATGGTTTGAAATGTATTAAATGTTGCAATTATTTATGGCATTGGTGGATAGGTATGTATGTTTAAAATTGTGAATGAATTATGCTAGATAGTTAACTTATTATAGGTAATATGTCACCGATATGTCATTGAATAAAGTGTTAGTTCATGAATTGATTCATAAGGATTGCATATTTTGGCGAAAATGTGTTGTGAATGTGTAGACTGGTTGATTAGTACTTGCAAGTTAAGGTAAATTTTATTGCCATCCAGAAATAGTATGTCACGTCACGACGTCGAGTGATGTCGTCGCGATAAGATCAAATTACTATGTCACGACGTGATATCGAGCATTGGTTGTTGCAATGACGCCAAGTCAGAATGTTGTGTCGCAACAAGAAACTCCCGACGTCGTGATGTCAACTAGGAATTTTGTAAACATTACAGTTTAGTCTTAATATGAGCTTAGGTTAGCATTAGAGTTTTTGTAAGCTCGTATAAGACTCAGAAATGAATATTTATCATTTTATATACCTATTTTACTTATATTTGAATGTTTAATGTTGTGAATTAGATCGTGATTTATTCATAGTTACTCTGACAACGAATGTGACACCTTATAATTCGGATCCGACGACCGATCGGATATTAGGTGTTACCTTCTCAACCTCAAAGAAATTTAAAGATAAAAATACTTATCCTAAACTTGATATCCACATGCACAGAGGTGCTCCACAAAATATATATATTCTAAGAAATAATTTTTTTGAAAAAGAAAAATTAAAAAAAAAACCCAAACTACATTTGTTTGGCTTATCTATCCTTCAAGAATTTAACTATTCCTTCAACAAAGAAAACTTCACAAGATTTTAGGCATTGGCTTTTTAACATATAATAATTTTACGTTATTCGATATCATTATTGTAAATAAAATGGTAAATTAAATTAGTGTTATAAGTCAACTTAATATTAATTTAATTGTAAAATTATTAAAATATTTTATTTTGAAAAATAATTAATATTATTTGAAGATATTTTTATCTTTTATATTTTTATAGTTTTATATAGTATATTATTTAAGTATTGAACACAAAACTAATAAAATTATATAAAAATCTTTACTACATCACCAATAATAATTTTTTGATATATTTTAATATAAAATATTTTTGATCAGTGGGTGAAAAAATATAATATAATATAAATTAAACTTGTTTGTAAAATATTAGATGATGTTAGTTTAAAGTTCATTTTTTAATGTTTAAAATAGCATATCGAATAGAAGACAGCATCTTTTAAATTAATTGGAATTGATATTTTAATTTTAGGTTATTTTAAATTTAATTTGTCAATTTTATAATAATATAAAACTAAAAAAAAAGAAATTCATCTTGATCTTTATTCCGTTTAGAGGTTGGCGGCTAAAGATAAGGGTAATTTATCAAAAAAGCCCTAAAATATCAAAATTACGAAATAGGCGGTTTGTAGAAAATTTACGGAAGGGCCATTTCCCCAAAAGCGTCACGTCAAGACGTTTTGGGGAATCGACCTAAAGACGCCCTGAGGGACGCGTTTTTGTCCACCTCGGCAAAACGCGTCTACGTGGTAGCTTTTTTGAGAGTGGACAAAAACGCGTCCACAGGGGCGCGCTTTACCCGCAACGGTCATATTTTTTTGACCGTTGGCTTCCCAACGGTCAGGAAAAAAAAAGTATAAAAGCCCCCCCACCCTTTATTTTTTTCACATTTCAATCTTTTCTCAATATTCTTTCAATATTCTCTCAATTTTCTCTCAATTTTCTCTCAAGGTCCTCGAAATTTACTCTCAAATTTCAAAAATAGTCCATTACTATTTACGAAAAAGTCCTTTTTATTTTTTTAATATATCTTTTTTGGAAAATTTTAAAATTTTTTATCGGATTACAATGGCCGGGGAATTACGTCGCCTAGACGACAAGCACATTTCCGTCGAGCAAATGAAAATGGTAAGTTTTAATTTTAATTTTTCAATATAATTTATTTTTTTTTCAATTATGCAATTTTAATTAATTGTTAATTTTATAATTTTTAAATAGTCATAGATCGGTGTTGGAATGTTATATTCGCAACATGCATGGTCTCCCATCGCCTTGATCGAGAATTACTCTGGAAGCGGGTTTTTGCACACGGCCACGATAGGTCGGGGTTCAAGTTGGAGCCGCTTTGATCGGATCGTTGATTGAGAGGTGGAGACCCGAGACCCAATACCGGGTCCGTAACATCTACCGATTGGATGGTCAGTATACTACGAGCTTGGGTGCCATTAGGATAGAATTCAAGGAGCTCGGATCGATATGGCTCGTTACGAGACACATTCACGGAGCCGAACGAGGGTTCAACCAAGTAGAAAGAATACTGATATGTTGGGCATACATTCTTCAAATAATCGGAGGCTATCGATCTGGGACCTCTCTAGAAACCTCGTCCACTTGAGATGGCTCTGAACCTTGTTGATTTCAGAGCGTAGGTGAATTGAGTTGGGGTCCGCCTTCTTCATCGAGGTTGTACCGGAGATGTCTTGGGCGACGCGTAAGTAAAGCAAAAGTCGGAGGTTGCCTATCATTCTGCAATCATGGGCATGGTTCCGATTTCCATTTTACGCCTCGACTCGACCACTCATATTCATTCCTACCGATAACGAGGTAAATTTAATATTATATTTTACAATTATTTCAGTAGATTTATAGTATAATTGCATGCTAAAAGTTTATTTAATTAGGTGGAACCATTCGTAGTCATGTTGGAATACCTAACTCGCTTGAGGATATCTGACTCCTATTGGACCAAAGGTCGGAATCACAAGTAAGTTTTGAATTTTGTTACTATAATTTAGTATTTCAGTATGTAGTGTCTAATATTAGGTATATAACTAATATTTTGGTAATGTTAATATAGTTTCAATGGACATCGTGCGAGGATCCGAAATTGGCAAGAATTAGGAGGAGTTCCTCCAAAATCCGAACGGTTGTACGTAAAGGTCCCATTGATCACCTACGCGACCGTGGAGATGCACCACCAGATCGGGTTCTGCGGCAATTTGGATTCGACAACCGATCCCGTGCCACGGAGGTGCTCGATGTGAGCACCACATGGACTTACGGTAATGCTACAATTGGCCAAGATTTTGGTCGAGTCGTATCGAGCATCTACCGTTCATGCCAAAAGCGTACCTTCCCTTCATATGTATCCTCCTAAACCATATATGTTTGATTTCCTAGTCCTAGCCGGGTTGGAGTGTATGGTGGGTTCGAGTCCGTTCCGACTACTTTCACGGCCACCGATGGTGAGGCCGACGTCGCGTGTGGGTTCGAGGAGGCGCGTGGGAGCACTTCTTCGCCAGCTCCTTCTCCGATTCGGGATGCGATCACCCCGCCGTGATTTATGCAAACACCTCCGGGTCATTATTTTATCGAGTGGGTCACCATCGCAACATCCGAACCACCACTGCCGACGAACCCGATTCGCCCGAGGTTCCACGACCCCATAGGAAGCTAGAAGAAGGAGGAATCCAAACAGAACCATCGACCGCCAGTGTGGCACCTGGTTCCCACCCATCAAGACTAAACCCTAAACCCCTAATTTGAGTAATTGTAAATTAATTTATAATTTGAGTTTAATTTTTTTGTAATTAAGGTTTAATTTTTGTAATTAAGTTGTAATATATTTAATAAAATTTGAGTTTATTTTTTTATTGTAATTTAATTTTTTAATTTATTCAATTTTAATAACTTTGACAAAATAGAATTGGTTTAATTTTTTTTTGTAATTAAGTTGTAATATATTTAATAAAATTTGAGTTTGCTTTTTTATTGTAATTTAATTTTTTAATTTATTTAATTTTAATAACTTTGACAAAATAGAATTGGTTTAATTTTTTTTTGTAATTAAGTTGTAATATATTTAATAAAATTTGAGTTTGCTTATTTTTATTGTAATTTAATTTTTTAATTTTTTAATTTTAATAACTTTGACAAAATAGAATTGGTTTAATTTTTTTTTGTAATTAAGTTGTAATATATTTAATAAAATTTGAGTTTGCTTTTTTATTGTAATTTAATTTTTTTAATTTATTTAATTTTAATAACTTTGACAAAATAGAATTGGTTTAATTTTTTTTTTGTAATTAAGTTGTAATATATTTAATAAAATTTGAGTTTGCTTTTTTTATTGTAATTTAATTTTTTAATTTATTTAAATTTTAATACCTTTGACAAAATAGAATTGATTTAATTTTTTCTTGTAATTAAGTTTTAATATATTTAATTTTAACTTTTTTCTTTATAATTTAATTTTTTAATTTATTTTAATTTTTAATAAAATAAAAGTTATTGTACAAAAGTTCACCGTTTTCCTCCAAAAAATAGATATTACATAGCCAATATGAGACAAAAGACCTAAAAACACGGGTTCCTACACCATCCGCTTACAGTAAGCTTTGGTTGCTTGTTTCTGATATCCATATTGTTATGTATTCTAGTCGAGCAAGGTCGACCTTTTGGTTTCTTGCTTTAATTGTCTATTAAAGCAATGACTTATACTGGTGCAAGCGATACCGATGGCCACTTACGTTCATTTGGGATGGTGGGAATACGTGTCTCTACACGTTGTACATGTTTTCTAATTTATACACTTCGTCGACATATCTCATTGGATCAAGACGGAGATCTTGACAAGTCACAATTACATAGGCGCATGGGTAACGGTGCATCAAATATCCACGATCGCAGTCCTATTTGTCAAATGTACACGATAATGGCCGCCAACAATACCTTGGTTCGGATCATCAAACTCGTGACACGAAACCATAGGTTGTCGCGATCGTGACACACCTTGTGTGCATGGTGTTCGCCGTGCCTTCCCACGGTTTATTTCTTGCAAGACCTTCGGCTCCATACATGGCCTCCTTGCATCGCCTCTATAACTCGGCCGCTCTCTTGAAAATAGTGCCGCTAATCGAAAATATGTCTCGCACAACCGATGTAATCGGCAGATGATGGGTTCCTTCGAATAGAATTTATGCATTCGGCGGGTTTGTGGTCATATGCCCATATCGTAGGTCGCCGTCATATGCTTGTGTCAATCATTCGAAAGAAATATTGCACAGTACCTTGCGCCTTAGCGTTATCGGCGCAAATCGCCCAAAGATCTCATGAAAACGGTCTTTATTGATCTCATACCGCCAATATACGTTGATAGCGAATATTACATACCACTCTTCAATTGAGAATAAATTGAATATTAAAACGAAATTATATCAATAGACATTTCATACCCATATCGGTCACTTGTCGTTTCTATCTTTTAGATCGATGTTGCCCATAGTAGTTGGATGAAACATGCCTCGAGCAATATCGATGGTGTGTGCGATGCCATATGCTTCTGGCGTTCTATTGCCGCAAGTATTCCAGGGCCCCGATCCGATATAACGCATATGTCAGGTTGGGGGCAAACATGCCTCCTTAACCTATATAGGAAGAAGTCCCGTCATCACCGACTCCCCAGTGTTATTATGAGCATAATCGGAAGGATTCTCCCACGGTAGTCTTGTGCCACGACTAACAATAGCCGTGCGTATATCTACCATACATAAAGGTACCGTCAATTTGTACCAATGGCTTGCAGTATTTAAAGGCATCTTGGCATTGCTTAAATGTCCAGAACAGACGCTTGAACACTGCGCATCCACGGAGCAGACGATCGTTGTAGTACGCAGGTTCTGTTTCAAGGTCTGTCGTGCTGCCTGGGACATATCTCTCCAGCACCTGACACCACTGCCACACTTTATTATATGAAGTGTCCCACCTACCGTGTAACTTTTCTAACGCCTTCTGCTTGGCTATCCAAGCCTTTCTGTAAGAGGGCGTGTACCCCAATTGGCTACGAATACTGCCAATTAAGGCCGGTATCGTAGTCTTGGGATCGGCCTTCACCGTCGGCATTATTAGTTCAGCCAACATATCTGAATCCATCTTCGGATGATCTTGTGTTACACCTGTCAACGAAGTACGTTAAACAATGCAACATTACATATTATTACTGTTATTCGAAATCACTGAACATATAGTGGTACTGTACCGACAAGACATGTATGTCGACCTTTGTACTTTTTTATCTCCCACAACCCTGTCCTTTTCCTCAACGACGCCATGATTTTCCATGAACATGTGCCATCTTGCACTGCACACTTCGCCTCGAACTTATCGAGCTTTGATTTAACCACCTTGTAGTTAACCTCGTTCTTAATCTTTGAATCGGTTCAATGCAAAGAAGAAAAGTATTCTTGTTGGAAAAATGGTTACCCACTTCTAATTGGTCCGAATCCAACGAAGAATCTGTACGGTCACGCGTCCGGTGTGGTAGTTCAGGAAACTCCAATGCATCATCTTGAGATAGATCAACATTATGCATGTGGGTCGGAGGCTAGCATGCATACGAATAGCGGATCTTCTTCTTCTTCGTCGAACCGCCTCAACGTCTTGGTACAATTGGAGCAGCTCGGTTGAAAATAATCCAACTTCGCACCGTCGGCCCCGCCCCGAGGTGGATCCACATCGGATTCATCGTCCGACACTCCATAACCTGCAACAAACGAGGGCCCCTCGCCGGTGGATGTCGTCGGGAGTACATCATCCCTCCTTAAACATCTTTCGTAAAGATTTCAATCGTATGTGGATTGTCAACCACTAGAAGTTAACGACGTCCCCCAATACGTATTTCTATCATCGGACGTCGAATGACAGATATGCATGTCCCATCCACCAACCGAGTGTCGTGCAGGGGTTATGTTTTCCATACTACTACCGCACACGGGCACTTCTGTGTTTTGTCTCCCACTTATAGAGTGTCGGCTTGGGGTCGTGTATTCCCCTCGAACGGCAGTAGATGTTGAGGTCGCAGAAAGATCACTTGGAGATGAAAATTCTACATATACCTCGATATAGGGTGATCCATTGGCAAGATAAGTCTCCACCATTGCCTCAAAGCTCCGAGCACCTTTGATGTCGAACGACTCATATCTCACCGGATCAACCGAGGCACAAAATCTATACTTAATACACTGAACTTTCATTGGCGTTGTTCCGAATATTTTACGCCTAATTCTTTTGCGAAGTTCTACTAAATCGATGTTCCGATTAAAACTCAGTCGCTGCTGTGTTTTTCGATAAGAAAACAACGCCATTTTGGTGTCACGAACTTCACCATCGTAGTAAATAACAGAGATTAATCGTTCACTCATTTTAATTTTTTTCCTTTTGCCTCAATTTCCCTTATGCAACCTCGAATGAAATTTGGTGATTTATAGCCTAATTTTGCGGAGACTCATCAGTAGCAAAAGCGGCGTCCACGTGGGAGCACTTTTGAGACGCATCTCGACAAGTGCACCTACTGGAAGCGTTTTTAGCCTTGTTGTTCGAAATGTCTCCTCAAAATTATTTTACGGAGACTCTTGTAGCAAAAGCGGCGTCCACGTGGGGCGCTTTTAAGTAGCTTATCTTGACAGTCATACTGCTAGAAGCATTTTGGCCATTATTTGTTGAAACGTCTCATCAAAATTATTTTGCGGAGACTATTGGGCCAAAAACTTCAAAAATAATTTCATAGAATTTTCCCCAAAAGCGCGTCCACGTCGGTAGCTTTTGGGGAAATCGACCTAAAGCGCATACAGGGGCGTGTTTTGTCCACTCAAAAAGCGCGCCTACGTGGACGCGTTTTTGTTGAGGTGGACAAAACGCATCCCGATGGCTCGCTTAGGTCGATTTCCCCAAAACGCTACCGACGTGGACGCTTTTGGGAAATAACCCTTTCCGTAAATTTTTACAAACCGCCCATTTTCGTAATTTTTGAAATTTTAGGGCTTTTTTTGGTAAATTACCCAAAGATAAGGGTAATAGGCCAATAATGATGTAATAAAGGAAAGAGATAATGTGTAAGACACTAATGGCAAAAGTAAAATTCACCACTCAAGGGTAATAAGTGAAAGGTATAAAGTCTACGCATGCTGGCGAATACAACTTCGAAAGCTCACCCAAAAATTTAAAAAGTTTGGATAAAATTATAAATTCTAAAAATAGGTTTAGTGGAAAAAATAAAACTTACTTTCTTAATAAGTTAGGTCTTGAATAAAATTTTTTTTGACCAAAATTTCAAGTGAGCTTCTAAGTTTGAGTGAATAATTCGACTTATAAATAACTATGAAAATATGTATTCTTGTAAACAAACAAAAAAAAAAATACATAAACCATTACTATTTTAACTACTAAAATTATATTGATTAATATAATAAAATAAAATAGTATTTTTGTTTTAAAATTTAGATTTCACCTTAATCTTAGATAACCAAAGAAAAGGATAGTAATGAAATTACATCATATATTACAATATTTTGACATTATTCTGTAATGTGAGATTATAAGATCGTCAAATAATCCAAATGCTACAATCTCATTTTTGAACGCAACATTAAAACTCCACTAATCAAGATGTTTCTTTAAATTCTAATCGGAATATGAAAAATAAAACCCTAATACGAAAGGCATGAGACCAGACTCCCTAGTAGAGGTGTGTATGGGCTGGGCGGCCCGGCCCGGCCCGAAGGTCCGCCTGAAATGTGGAAGGGTTTGGACAAAAATATAGGTCTGAAAAATGGGCTTGGGCAAAAAAATGAGGCCCGTTTAGAAAACGGGCCGAGCCTCGGGTATGATTTTTTGGCCGAGCCCGGCCCGACCCGGCCCAAAATATTTTTATTTGTTATATTTTAATTGTATTTGATTTATTTTTAAATATTTTTTATTTGTATTTGATTTATTATATTTTTAAATGTATTTGATTTATTATATTTTTTATTTATTTTTTGTTTTAATATTTATTTTATTTTTAAAATGTATTGAATTTATTATATTTTATTTTAATAAAATAAAAAAATTATACTAGTCGGGTCGGGCTTGGACCGGGCTCAGGCCTACCAATTTTAAAGCGGGCCGGGCCTAAACAAATTTTTAGACCCATATTTCGGGCCGGGCCGGGCTCGGGCCTACCAATCGGGCAAAAAAATTTTGGGTCCGGCCCGGCCCATGCACACCTCTACTCCCTAGCAAGTTATTCAACTCATTATTAATAAGAACTATGTTGTAATTAGTTGATAATATATAAAAAGTATACACTGTATTAAACATTAACCTTAGTGGTATTGCAGATAGTCTCAATTCCCAAATAAGGAGACACAGGTCCAGTGAAAAAACGGCAGGCTATGATCATCCAAAGAAATTGTGTTCTCTGTGTCTATCTGTGAAAAGCAGCA
Organism: Gossypium rotundifolium; assembly: GCA_025506655.1. Classification (NCBI taxonomy): domain Eukaryota; kingdom Viridiplantae; phylum Streptophyta; class Magnoliopsida; order Malvales; family Malvaceae; genus Gossypium; species Gossypium rotundifolium. The sequence continues at coordinate 193,837,063 of CP106727.1, forward strand.
GACAAAAGAGAGCTTGGGGGTTCCCATTCTAAGCTAAGAAATGGCATTAAATGACAGAACGTGACATGGTTCAACCCTCCCACAACAAGACAAACAAAGAGTGAAGCCAAATTTTCAAACCCTAAACCCCCAAAGCAGATCTAAAAACCCACCATGGGTGTGTTGGTAGGGTTCCAGTTCCCACATAAGTAGCTTCAATCAGATAAATAGCTAATATGTGAAGCTAAACAGCCTTTCCCAGGGCCGGCTGATGGTCTGATTTTTGCTTATTTAGTCCATGGCTCATTGGGTGTAGGTGAAGAGTAAGACAAGAACCTTTGACTAAATGAAGCAAAACAAAAACGATGTGGAAGGGTGGAGTAGACAGTGCACCAATATAGAAAGTGTTTTGACACAAAATCTACGAAATCCTCCTTTTTTGTTCTTACTTTGGCCAGGTTTTAATTAGTTTTAACTTGCATATTAATGGAAAAAAATAAAGAATAGATCAAGCTTCAAGAAGAAGATACCTTTTTGCTGTTCTCTTATCCCTTTTTTTTATTTATAAGCCTTTGTAATGATACTCTAGTATACTTGTCATAAAATTGAGGTTAGATAAAACTCGATAATAATTTTTTTTTATAAAGAGAACGATTAAACTATAACTTAAATTATTTGTGGTCAATTTACTTTGGAATAATCATTATATAGTGACATAGTGACAGTAGGACTTTACTTGGCGGTTGCATGAAAAAGTATCCACTCATCGGTTTTGAGAACGTCATTGATGCTAACCCATCAGGTACCTTGTTATCCTTTCTAAAGGTATAAGTAACTTTAACCATCTAAAGAAGTTGCAATATGTTCTTAATAGTACGTGTCACAACTGAGTAATGCTGATTACCTACATTTTCTTGAATCACTTGAATAGCTTTCATGCTATTCAATTTGAGAATTATTCATTTTAGCCCAAGTTTTCAGGTGAGTTGTAGACCTCTCAGAGCTCCCCAAAGTTCAGCATCGATAATTGAGCAGCGACCAATATTCTTTGATAAACCAATAATCCACATTCCATGCTAATTGCAAATTAGACTACCTACAGGAGCATTCTCGAATACCATCAGTATTCACTTTATGCCACTCATCATTTGGTAGAATTCATCTAATCAACTTACAAGTTTTAGCTTTTGAATGCCTTGAGGCTCCCATCAATTTAAAATTTGAACAGAAATAACTTTTCCTAATACAGTAACATTTTCCCAAAACACTCTTATTTTTAACAAAATCTGCATTTAACACATAATTATTTCTCGTTAGCTAAAGTTGCCAACAAATGACACCAAAATGGACTTGCCATTTAGAAAGATGGCATGCAAAATGCTTACAATCAGATATATTAATTTTCAACCAACTTTCAAAACTAATAGAGTAGATTTCAGATCTCTTTCTGACCTGATTATTGAACTCCAAGTTTAATATTTTATAGGTATATTTATAATATTATAATTGTGAATTCTCTAACAATTAGAAAAATACTTTAAGTGACCGACTGTGTTGAAGAAATTAATTTAATTCAACTTCTATACATCTCCCAAGTTGATTAACCTATAAAATAGGGTCAAGGGAAAGGCAAAAGGACTGACATACGTTTAATTAACTTGACGTTAAAACGATGGATAGGCAGGGAGTGGGCAGAAGGTGTCCGTACTTTCTGGTTTTCATCTTTCCGAAGTAAACTTTCATGATTAATTGAACCCTATCATTATCAACACCTACATAAATCACACTTTCACAACATTAACCAAAATATTTTGCTCAATCATTATAATCGTCTCTTCCATTTTTCTATTTTAACATCACTTCATGAACATACCCTTGGTTTTTTTGTATTTTGTGAAATTTGTATACTTAATTTTTAAAATTTTAGTCATGATTTAATAATAGTAATTAAATTTATTTAGTTAAATTTAATTATTAATCATAAACCTTCTCTAGCCTAGAACATGCGGCGGCTTGGGAAACATCCTCCATTCTCTGTTGATAGACTATGAAGCATGGACACGGACACAATCTGAGATGCGACCACGATACGGATCTGGTGACGCGGTAATTTTAAAAATAAGGACACGGATGCGGTAGGATACGGCAATAAAAATATTTTTATTATATATATATTTATGTTAAAATACTCAATGTAAATAAAAATATTGATATTTTCATTAATATATAATTAATTCTTTTCATTATAAATTTATAATTATATAAAACAATACATTAAATAATTTTTTCACAACATTAATTTTTTCTTTTTTTACAGCATTAATTTTAGGCATTAATTTTTTTTCAACATTAAGCATTAATTTTTTTTCAGCATTAACTCTCTTTTTATCTTTTTATGCAGCCCATTTTTTTTCTTCCTCATTTACTCCTTTTTTCCTTTTACATTTACCATATTTACCTTTACCTTGCTCTGTTTTTCATTCTCGCAAAAAATTCAGCAGACTCGGAGTGTCATTTTTGACACGCTTCAAGCGTGTCCGTGCGTATCCGGCCGTGTGGTGGCGTGTCCGTGTCGGACACGGTACATTACGATCGCACGAGAGGATTTTTGCCGTGTCGGTGCTTCCTAGTTGATAGACCCATCAACAAAAGATCAGTAACTCGAAAGGTTTGATTCTAATCGGCCTCCCATCCTTGCAAGTTAGGTATCTGCTCCTATTGGAAGGTTATCATCCATTAGCTAGCCACCCATTCCTTAAGGAAGATTCTCCCCTACAAGACACCCATTCTTCTTTTGAGAATACGATTCTTTTAAGTCATCAACTCTGTCCAGAAACTTAGAAAAAATGACAGAATATGTTTTATCACAAAAATTCTTTCTATGCATTCCAATGATAATTTGATAGTAAGATTACCACGTTACCACCAACAAACACGAAATCTTACCTATAAATATCCCATAGCACGATGAAAAAGGGATAGACACTTAAGCATCCTAGCCACCTTATCCACCAACTTCCTCTAGCTCTACGCCTAACTCGGACGAACTAATCCTCCTCAACATTACCATATCTTCATCCAAGTCTTCTCCCTTTCTAATACCTCCATTAAAAATTTTAAATTTTTATACTTCCTAAATTTTAAAATTTCAATTTAATTTAATGAGTAACATAAAGATATAATAAGCTAAAGTGGTTCAAACATATGGTAATATTTTATTTAAACAATAAAACAAATAAAAACACTTTGATCGTACATACAAGACACGTCACAAATTTAAAAAAGTTTAAAATCTTGTCCGATAATGTACCGTAGCAAAATTTTGAAAAAAAAAAAAAAGAGAGCAGGTTACAGAGCTGAATTGGGGATCATGGCAGACAGAACAGATTGCATGGAGCCTAAGGTTAAACCTCTGACTCTCTCGTTCCACTCACGCCGCCAAAGCTCACCTTGGGTTTGACAAAGCATTTAATGGATCCTCATTATTAGAAATCTCCCATTCCAATATTCATCATTGCAGTGATTCCCTTAGCCAAAATGGTGAAACTTCCCTACCAGTACCCCCAGCCTTTCTATGCTTTAAAAACCCTGAATATAATATATCTTCTATTTTGTTGTCATCTTCTCGTGTATTCTTTATCCTCCCAATTTTTCCTTACACAAAATCATCCTATTTGACTTGTCCATAAAAAGAATTTGGCTTACTATCCAAAAAAGTTGGTTCCATTTCTCCTCCTTCTTCAAGGGATTTCAAAGATGTCAGCTGCTTCATCTTCTATGGGGAAAACCTCAAATCATAAGCCATTGGACCCTTTTGCTAAAAGCTACCAACCTCAAGGTCCTCAACCGCTAAATATCTATTTTCCCCCTGAGTCGCCTTATTACTTCCATTGCCATCCTCCTCCAAGCTTTCATTATTTAAACATATATAACTCAGGAAAGCAGCCACTTCCATGGATTGAAGTGTTCAATGCCCCAAAACATATAAACTATGGGTCTGAACGGATTGTTGGGAATAGGAACAAAAGTAAATGGAGGTTACTTCCTCCACGGTTGAAGTCGGCGAAGGAGTTTCCAATGCATAGGCAAGAAGTTTGGGTCAAGAAAGTGAAAGCTGGTTCAAATCACGCTGAGGAACAAGCCAAATTTGATGGAAAGACTTCATTAATGATCAAAAACGTCCCCAATCACTTTCAGTAGTTTCTCTTTTTCTTTGTCATTTTCTTTTACCATTTTTATGTTTTCATGCTACTAATTTCCCATGGAGTCTTGGCATACATGATCCATCTCTATCGCTATCTTTAAGTTTACCTGGGGTTCATAAATGCGCCATCTGGTAATGGTCTCTGCAAAAGCTGGGGTCTTCAGTTTTTGTTGTCTCTTTCTGTCTACGATACGAAAGTAGTGTATGCATGGATCATTTACTCCACCATAACATGACATCGTAAAGCTCACCATTAATGTAACTGCATGTTCATGTTACAATGTTTTGTTTAATTGACATTGTACACATTTTCTTTTATAAAATGAAACAGAAGGACTGATTTGCAGCGCGTGTTGGATGATCACTGCGGGACAGAAAATAGAAAAGCTCAACCGGGCTCTCATTTCTGCAAATCTGAATATGATTTCCTTTATCTTCCAATGGATTTTGGGTGATCTTTTCATTTACATCTATGGGATTATTGGGTTGTCTTTCAATTTTATCTTGACCCTAATACCATTATTTTCCTTCAGGTTTCACTTAAATCTGGGATTTGCATTTGTCAATTTTACGAGTCCTGTTGCTGCATTGAGGTTTTATAAGGACTTTAACAACCGAGAATGGAGCTCTAGACTTGGCAGGAAGAAAATCTGTGAAATTAGTGTTGCCAAATTCCAGGTAATATTAATCATTTTCTATCATTAAAACTTTGAAAGTTTTAAAAAACAAAACTAAAAATGGTAACTTTGTAGTTTGAAAAGTATTGCTTATGGCTTAGAAATAGTGATTTGCTTTACTTGAAGAAGTTTTTACCTGGTAACAATGAAATTGGTTCCTCTTCAATTTCTTTCATGACTCGATATCTTAAATACTTCAGGGTTTGATTTTCATGCCATATTCTTTTTGATTGAAAACTTTTTCCAGGGAAAAGATGCATTGAAAGAAAATTTTGAGCACTCGTACTTCGCATGTCATACAAACAAGTACTTGCCAGTGGTTTATACCCCACCACGGGATGGTTTCAACCGCTCTAAGCCAACTGTTGTTGGCAGACGAATCCACGTAACTGCGACACCAAAGGATCAAAAGGTGATGATCATGACCCAAAGGAAGAACAAAAAAGAAGCTTGACTGACTCCCGTTTTTGCTCCATGTTCCACATTATTTAGGTTTAAGCTCTCTTTATAAACTTTTGGTCGATAATCTTAGGCAATATATATAGTGCACCAGTACTTTATATGATGCATGTGGAACCTTGTTTTCATTCTCTCCCCCGATGAGATGAGCCATCAGGGGTGAAGTGGAAACATAGATCCTTTTTCACCAAATATGATAGGGTTTGCTTCCTTTGTTTTCATTGTCTCTCCCTAGGCGGATTGATGGCTGTTGTTGGTGTTGAAAGTCTAGGGTGAAATGGAAACATGGGTTAGGATCTTTTTACATGTAGCTTGTGTCAATGTTCAGTTTTTCGATGCCTTCAAATGTGTAATCTTATGTTATTGTATTAGCATAGCATGAGCCCCAATTCCCTTGTGATTTATGCTTTTCCTATGCATTTGGTAGTTTAAGGATCCAAGTCTTTCCCTCTTTTCCTTTAAAAGAAGCCTTTGCATAACTATGTTATGCTATTTTGTGCTTTGAGATTTGAGTAATAACATTGGTTTGTCCTCTATTATTAACAATTTTAGTAAATATTTTAAGATAATTAAGATGATAACTATAAGTTTTATTATTAAAATGGTAAAATTTGTGTAACTTATTAATGTTTTTATATATTTATAATTCTCATTATAATATCAACTTAGGCGTTTAAAATTATATGAAAATTTGAATGTTGGATAAGGAGTTTAATTTTTGGATAGGTTGGGGTATGAGTTATAGTAAGTGATGTGGTTTCAAGGTTGTCACTAGTATTCATACAAAAGTGAAAACATAAGAATAAATACAAGTAAATTGGTAAATGGTGATGGGAGTAAGGAGTGTTGCTTTTACTTTTTAGAGTGTGTAGGAACATATATATTTAGAGTGTTGTTGGCGGGGTGGAAACTTTTATAGTACTTTTTAGAGTGTGGGGGAAAATATATAATTTGATTGTTGTTGGTGGGGTGGAAAAATGGAGCGATGAGAGGAAGAAGTAAAGTGTGGAAAAAGACAAAAAGAGAGAATTATGTTGTATCTTAATGCATAAAATTTTATTTCTATAGATAATGGATGAAATTAAGAACATGAAAATAATTATGTTTTTCTATTTTTATTTTTCAGTTTTCAATTTTTCGACTTTACTAAAATTTATTATTGTGAATGAACGTATATACTATTCATATATAGACATGCCTCATTAGATAAGGTTTATATTTATCTTTTAGTTTTATAATGATTTATTTGAGATTAGTTTTGAAGGTAATTTATCGATGTTTTTATTTAGATGAAAAATTGAATTTTACTAAAATGGAAAAATTGAAGAATATAAAAGGTGGAGATAAAATTATACTTGAAACTCGAAATAAGAACTTTTAAAATGTAAATATAAATATTTTTGAAAGCTTGTAAAAGTTAATATCTAAATATATAATGAGTTATTTTTTAGAGCGAAAAAAGGACTTAGGCTAAATTTGTAAGTTAAATAATATTAAAATAATTTACACTAATTAGAATTCAGTAGGAAATTAAAAATGAGTTTGATTGAGTCCTAAAAATAGAGTTTGATGGAGAGAAAACAAAGTTGGAAAATACAAGGCATAATTTTGCAAATTTTCACATTGAATTCTTATTTTTATAACACCTTCTCAACCAAAGCCTGCCATGGACATCTCGAACTATATAGGATATCAATTGAGTCAAAATTGTGCTTAAAAGGCAGAAGACTTCTAGTATTTGATTTGTGCATTGTTAAAACTGACCTGAAATTACCAATGCAGTGTCCTATCTTTTCAAAACTTGCATACAAAAAAGAACCCCTCTAATACGAAATGGTCATACATTTTTCCCTCCTATGACTAAGTTATCTAGCTTCAAATGAGTCAATTTCGACTCTTTAATAGGCGATGGACATCATGTTTCACTGGTCACCGTTGATCTTTCTAAAACATAAAGACAGCCAATTATTTTATCTTTTTATCAAAATGAGAGCCCTACAAGATACGTTAACGCTACGTGACTGGATACTATGACTCGATGCTAATTTTACAACCAGTTGAGTCTAAAATGAGATTTTTCTTTAAGTCAGGCATATGCTTGACATTTGATAGTGCGCTGATTGTCTTGACGTGCATCCTGACTTGAACAGTACCAATACTGGTTACTTTACTGGGTGAGTCATTCCTCATGTGCACAACTTCACCTTCAACTGAATTGCATGTGGAAAATCAATCCCTACTGGGACACATGTAAAAAGAACACCCGAATCTAAGATCCATTTGGACGTAAGCTCAGAGCTTTCACTTGTTGACACGAACAAGAGATCATCACCCTTGTCATTGGCCAAATTAGCACCAGTAAATCTTCTTCGTTGCTCTCAACAGCCCTTTTAATGCGTAACAATCTGCCTTGTTATGATCTAACTTCTTACAATAGTAACATCTCTTGTCTTGCTTCCTTGATGCTATTGAAATTGAAGCTTGCTTATCTGATTTGTTATTTGAACCAAACTCGTTATCGAGTTTGTTTTTGCTCAACAGATGACCTTTTACATCCTCGAAAGAGAGGTTATTTCTAGCATAAACCAGTGTTTCTCTAAAAGCCTTATATGAAGGGGGTAAATAACACAATAATAGTATAGCCGATATTCATCATCAATTTGAACCTCAACGTTCTTTAAATCATTCGAAAAAGTAATAAATTGACTAATGTGATTTTTAAAGTGCTCACCTTCATTCATGCGAAACTTGTACAACCGTTGTTTCAACACTATTCGGTTAGTTAGAGACTTAGTCGTGTAGAGGATTTCTGACTTTTTTCATAAGGTGAATATCGTTTTCTTCATCAAAACTTCTTATAACACATTATTTGTTAAATATAATTGAATCCTAGATAGAGCCTTCTTATCTAACCTATCATATTTTGATTTATCAATGTCTGCAAGCTTATTCCCTATGAGGACCTTTTCAAGATCGCCCTGAATCAAAATTGTCGTCATCCGAACTTGTCACTTATTGGAATTTATGATACCATTGAATTTTATCAACATCAAACCTTATTGTTACCATCTCTAAAAGGGTTGATTGCGAAAATCGAACTAACTTTGATAGCAGTTTGTTGGGGATAAACTCAATTAAGCAATGAACAAGTAAAATAACAAAGAAATTTAAAAAAATTGAAAAGATCGAACATAAATATTTTACGTGGAAAAACCCCTCCGAAGAAGATAAAAAATCACATTCAAAGATAATTTCACTAAAACAGAAAAAATAAAGAGTACAGAAGATGGAAATAAAAGTAAACTCAAAACCCGAAATAAGAACCATCAAAATGTAAACACAAAATTCTCTGAAAGATTGTAAAAGTGAATACATAACTATATTATGGGTTATTTTTTTTAGGGTGGAAAAAGAGCATATTTATAGGCTAAATTTATAGGTTAAATAATATAAAATAATCTACACTAGTTAGAGTTTAAGTGGAAAACTAAAAATAGATTTTAATTGGGAGAAGAAATGTCGAAAAATATGAGGCATAACTCCGCACTGCTTGAACTGATCGATAAGTTGCCTCATTTAGTGGAGATGTGTCTTTTTGGAGAGTGTTAAGATTTTTTTTTTTTTTTGTATTTATTTTATAAGCATTATTTGTAAGAACTATTTCTAAGTGACGTATTTGGGCGAGCGGTCTAAACAAGTTCGGACTATTTATCGAAATTACAATTACTTAAAAGTAAATTGGATTTTAACCAATAGATAGTTGGATTGATTGTTAAATAAACCATTCACTGAACAAATTAAGCTTCACAAAATAGGATTGTTTTCGAATTGCATTAACAAACATTGTGCTTATCTCTCTTTATTTGTTCTATTTTTTTTTTTCTGGTTATTATCTTATTCAAATTTGTGTTTGAATAACGCATTAAGATAGTAATTTGAACAAGATGCAAACTGACTAGTTTGTTTCAAGAAATTTTCAAAAACAAAACATTTTTTTTTAAATTGAACTCGTCTATCTTAAATTTTTTGATGTATTGCATTGAATAGACAGATAACTCACATATATCCCATGTTGTTTTACGTAGAAGATAAATTATAAGGTTATATAAAGTTAAAAATTGTCAATAATAAATTTGATGCACAAATAAATTGTAGTTTGTCACGATGGCCCAACTTCTTGTTGAGTACTAAAAATCTCGTCTTTTAACATTTTTGACCATTTTTGCGACAAAACCATTTACCCCATAAAAGAAAGCATACATCGCATGCTAAAAGTCAAACTTCAATGCATGAATGAAACCCAAAACAGGAGGTAGAAAATGAAGTCTTTCCCTCTCAGTTTTGGCAAAAATCCGAAGTCGTTGTGGCAACAGGTGTGCCAACGTTATGTGCAACATTCTTCAGCTCATAATAGAATAAATGAGTCTAAACACATGAAACTACTCACTTATCACAGTGCATATGTAATAAGATAACAAACACAACAACCATCAAATCAAAGGAAATTTACTCCCCTTAACAACAACAATAATGCAAGTTAGTCGTGACACTTTCTGCACAAATTGTGGTACCGGATGTTCTAACTTAGTCTGCAACAAGTCAGATTTACTATTTTTCGCTTACTCCATTCTCCCCTTGTCAATTTGCATCAACAAGAGTTGTAACTTGTGGAACAACATAGACTTTTTCCACGAATCTTAGATGGAGTATTCAAGAAGGTTGATAGGTCTTCAATATTGTCAACGCGTTGTAACTTCATGCTTTACTTGTGCAGTTGTGCATCGATCTTTTGTTGATGTTTAAATTTGATGCTTTACTTGTGCATCAATCTTTTGTTGATCTTTAAATTTGATATGTGGTTGATTTTTTTCTCATTTTTTTTTTTTTTAAAGTTCGGTTTCAACATTTAAATTTGGCTCTAGAGTAGCTTATAACATAGAGGTTTGATTTGACCTATAATGCCACAATAATGACATGTAAGTTTACATTTCTTTTTATTGCATACTTCTTGTTAAGATATTGTTCTTTAAGATGTGGTAATATGAGATTGGAGCATCTTTAGTATTACTCTACCTTCGATTATTAATTAACTTGTAACAATGAGGTCTAAAATGCCCGACCTTTCTATAATAGTGACATGTAGGTTACCGAGATTTCTCTGTCTCATAAGAAGTAACAACATTTTCTTAAGCTTTGGGAGAAGAGATTTTCTCACCATTATCAATATAGCATAGGAGAAGAGATTTTCTCACCAAGCTCGGATCTCCATCATTTGTTGTTAAACCAGCTTGATTTTTTTATATGTGCTCCTCTTCACCTATAACTCTTTCTTGGTCATTGGGATCAACGAGCAAGTCAACAGACTGTCTCCAACCCTTTGACCCAAATTCAAACCTCTTTTTTTTGCTTTGATGTTCTCTTCTATTTTTTACACATTTTTCTTTGTTAAAAGTCTGATATTTGGCTCAATGTGGTTTTTTTGTGCTTATTGATTGTTGTTTGCTTTGGTTTTTTTGTTTGATTTGAATATAGGTTTATTTGGTGAATGAGTGATGTTATTGGAGATTGTTGTGAGTAAGATTGAGAGTAACGGTGAATGTGACATTGTTTGAGAGGTTTGCTAGTATCAGATCTTGGGGAATGTTGTTGCAAATTCAAGTTGAACTAATGATTGTTGCTACCATTATTTTATTATTCTCTTGTTTAGTTTGATAGATGATGAGCTACTTATTGAATCTACTTTCTTTTCTTATAGCTCCAAGAAAAAATGAGACTTATTTTTAAATTTACATTTAACTAACTATTTGAATCATGTCCATTAAAGTGCGGCTGAAGCTTGAGAGAGGAAGTGTGCTTCAAAGAGGGTGAGTTGGGAGAGACAGGAGAACAATGAGAAGAATGGAAAAAATAAGAAAAAAAGAAGGGAAAATAAGGGGAAAAAGAAAGAAATGAAGTAGAAAAAGATTTTAAAAAGGTTAAATTTTTTAAAAAAAAATATTTAAATGTGACGACGTGAATGACACGTCAGTATTTAACGGCACAATTTGTGTTACATCAAACTTCTATACACCACTAACGTCGAATAATGGCATAGTAATCAAAACGTTACAAATCGATAAAGTTAGTGATCAAAATGTAACAAATTAAAGTTCGGTGACTAAGACATAATTTAAATCATACGTAAGTGGCTTTGTAGTTTACCAAAAATTAAATTTGGGAGTAGGTGATGTCAATGGTATAGATGAAATAATGAAATATCGTCTGCGAATAAGTTTATTTTGCACGCACGCACGCACTTAATTCTAAAATTTATCTTAAATTTTGTGCGCTAAAGAATGAAATTTATTTATAACAAAATAATATATATATCTATTTTTTTAAATTATTTTGAAATAATGAATCAAAGTCGTAGAAACTAGAAAATAACAAACCAAGCAAATTTACATATATTTTATTACAATTTCTTTTTACTTTCCATCAGTATAGGAAAATAGTTTTAATGGAATGACTTTCTCTTACTTGTGAGAACGTAACTTCTAAGAGAATGTTACGTTCCAATGAAAGTAAATTAATATTTTCTTGCCAAACAATAGAATCAGGTTGGAAAGTGATAACTTTCCATCATATCAAATGCCTTTACTATGAACACATAAGCCCTTTTTATCTTCAGGACTTCAAATAATTTTAGAAGTATCTCCATTGAACTTTGCTATCTTGAAGCCTTCTAAATGTAATGCATAATGTAGATAGATATCGTATGTATAATCGGCTTAAAAGATAAGAAGACATACAAAGTTCAAATTTGTCAATGATAAAACTAATGCAGAAACGAGTTGTGGTTCGTCAGGTGGGCACAACTTGTACCATAAGTCGTAGTGTAGTAACAATTAAATTGTCTTTTTAAAAAATTATCTATATATGGTCTTTTTAAGAGATTATTTATAATCCAAAAGAGTAATTAGTTTATTCTAACAATTAATAATTTATTAATATTAAAGTTGAAAATTAAAAAATAGGAAAAAAAATTGTTTTTTAGTGAGCTCACTACGTGATACCATTGAGAAGCCGTAACATTTTTGTAAGGAAACCAGGCTTAAAATCTTCGTGTATGCATCTTTTATTGGAGTAACCAATCTTCGCCTCAGTAGAGTTGTCTCACTTTCATCAAATATACCTTTCAAGCTATCCGTGCTCTTTAGATTTCCCAGCAATTGAACTGATGATAAAGGGCATTATTCAACTGTTTGCGTCTGCAAAAGATCAGCTCAAACAGGCCACTTTATACCTTTGATTCCAATCGATATAAATAAATGGGCCTTTGGAATTAAAATCGTGGGGAGTTTCAGACTCTAGGTGCTCAATGCGGGTTATACAGTAGCGCATGCATGCCGAACCTAATAGAAAACCATATCGAACGGCATAAAAAGAGCTGCCTACATGACACCTACAACTTCTATTGTGTTGACAACCTGAAAATAAAGTAACACTATCCTCGGTAGTTTTAGACCAATTTTTATAATGTTCATGTAAAAATAAACAGGAAGCATCTTGGCAGTGCTAGAAATTAATGATCGACAATCACATAACAGTAAGACATGAAGAAATGGCAGATGGTACGACATCAAATCCATGTTCTAAAAGGATTCCATAAATAATAGCTAAAGGGTCTTCACTTATTCCACCCAACATAAGAAACTTGAACCAGTTAGGTTAAACAATATGCATAATTGGATTCAATTCTAGGGGGCAAAGTTATTGAGCATCAATAGCAGGTCTAATTGAAAATTTTCAAAATAAGTTGCAACTTAAGGCAAGAAATTAGACCTAAGCATAAGAAGCTCTGTGTCTTTCTGAAACAGCAGTTAGTCCCTTTTTTGCAGTCCGGGAATTGGTTTTTGTGCGCTGTCCTCGGCAAGGCAATTTATCCTCGTGCCGGATCCCTTTGTAGCATTGAAGACCTTTCAATCTGGTTATGTCCGCATTGATGCATCGCCTCTAAATTACCAAAGAAATGTATAACATTTGAGAAAGCAAGTTTTATCAAGCAAGTAGAGAAAGGAAAAAATTCATACCAAATCTTCTCCAATGACGTATGTGGAAGAGACGTGCTCGCGAAGAGCCATGAGTTCTCTTCCGGTCAATTCCCTAGTGAGTTTGTTATCTATATTGAGCTCGCTTAAGATCTGGCGAGCTCTGCTACGACCAATTCCATAGATGCTCTGTAGAGAAACCGCAATGCGCTTGTGGTCTGGAATTTCAGCACTTCCCACACGAATGCCTTGTACTCTTATTCCATGAAACTGCATAAAACAATGAGAGAACAAAAGTTCCCAACAGGTACCATAAAACATATAAGTTCTTTTTTTCTGAAAACAAATGAAACCCTGATTTCAACTATCAAACCGAGTTTATCCCAGATGAACTATATACTTGGCCTACACAAATGCACAACATAAGTATAAGATCCTATCAGGTTTGTTGCAGTTCAATGGGAAAAATAAAGAGACCCAATTTAACAATAACACCATTAAACTGATATAAAAAGTCTTGACTGGTTAATAGCAAAATCTAATTTACATATTGTTTTAAAAAACATTTACTTCCTAGATTTCAACATGTTAAAGGAACTAGGACGAAAAAAGATCAAACCCCACTTCTAATTTTCCTGGATTAAAAAGTGTAAATGGAAAAAGACTAATAGAAACAGGCAGATCCATGAACCCAGAAACTCAAAGCTGATCAACACTAATTACGAAATCATTAGTTCTAAAAATGATATAATCCTAAACCTTGGCAAGAGGTCAATGGATCAAAAAAATTCTTAAGATTGTAAATATTATGGATATCGAGAAATAAGGAGAGGCACTGACCGTCATGGTTTGAAGGAGGCGATGACCGACATTAGATAGTGTTCCGACAGAACACCGTAACCCCAACATTCTTAAACGCCGAAAGAGTGTAGATTCGACGAGAATCAGAGCCTGCAACTTTGGTAAGAGGGATTTTTGCAAGGGTTTTGTTTATCATTCAGGACTTTGGGAGTTCAAAGAGCAAAGATCCACTTCGGCTGTTGAGTCTTGGGAGCCCCGATGTAAACTTAAAGCATTGATCTGTTTGTAGTCTTGCCCTATAGCCCAAACCTTTTGGATAAGCCCGAGATTAGTCCCTATACTGGGCTATGACGGCTAAGTTTAACATGTCTTTGCCATGCTAATTACAATGGAATAGTATGAACTTTATTCACTTATATATGAGTTGAAAAGAACGACCAAATTGTTTACTTTATGATTATTTATTAGTTATTTAAATGTTATTATATTTTGTATTTTTCCTTTGTAGTAAGTATTTTTATTAAATATTTGTATTTTAAGTTTATGGTGATATTTTAGTGATTAGGATTAGTTGGAATGTTAGATTAATTTTATATTCTTATATATATTATTTTTAAGTGTTTGTAAAATATATAGTTTATTTTTCAGTTAATGTTGTTAGTATATTGAGATATTATTTAAATGTTGTTATATTGTTATATTTTAGTTTATTTGTTATGTTGTTGTGAAATTTAGGGTATTAGAATAAAAGTTAATATATATGATATTGCCAATGATGTTGTTTTATTACTTGGAGTTCTAAAGATGGCCACTACTGGAAACTTGTTGAGATTTAAGGATAGATATATTTCTACACGTCAACATGAATCAGTAAAATCTCGTAATTGAAGACTTCTTCGCATGCCAAAATTTGATTTATTTTAATTTTATATTACCAACTTTTTCTTTATTATTTTCAAAAAACTGGAAATAACCAATATATTTGTTTATTTACAAGTACCATTACAGGCACAAGAGGCACAACATCCAACATCGAAATTTGGGTATCGAGGACCCTCGTACAGCCATGGAGTCATGTCTCAGTGAGTTCAAGTTTTACAATGCGACTCGTGCTCGGTATTGGGAAAGGATTCATGCATTTGGTTATGGTGTTGGAGGTTTGAGATACACATATTCCATTTTTTATGCGGAGAATGCACAATCACGTTCGAGGACGTGACTCTACAACTTAGCCTTTCAAATTAAGAACCATGTTGCCAAGAAGGATGTAATTTATAAGATCTACAACATTTAAATATAACATGATTGGAACAAAATTTTATAATGAACGATTGATCGAGTCCCAACAAATTATGCTCATTGCAAAAGCATATATTTTTGTGGTTGATAGGAGAGATGCTAACGTCTGATAAATTTGGTAATTTAGTTCATGTGGCATTTCTCCCATTGTTAGCCTATCTACAAGAGTGTAGGGGCTACAACTGGGGTTCAGTTGTCTTTGCATTCCTATATCAAGAGATGTGTCTGTTAGAATCTAGTGTTTTATGTGTAGTTTATTTGTCATTTGCACTTGTAATTGTTTGAAAAGACTAATTTAAATAAAATCTCACTATTCACATTAATGTTGTTTGTATTTGTCGTTGACAATTTTTGCACATAAAGCAAAATGTAAGCAAATATTGACTCATTGATTACCTAATGTTTAACTAATACTAAGTTGCATTATGGTCAGATCGTAATGCGAGAAGATAGCTTGTATTAGTAGGTAACTTAAAAGTTCCATCGTCTGATAAATTGAAATTGAGAAAATCGATTAAAGGACAGTATGTTGCCTATCAAGTCCAAGGGAGATACATTGCCTTGGGTATTTAAGCGGTTGACTCACAGAAGATAGAGACGTGAATGTAATTGCCTGAATTAACATGACTCAAGTTGAATTAATCCTAGGTCCGTTTATAGATTAATTCATTTGTGGCATTCATAGTATAACTTATCTCAATCTTAAGTAAGTGACTTACCTCAATCCTGAGTAAGTTGAATTATCCAATTTTTTAGTAATTTTGCATTTCATCTCCACTAACATGATTGTCGTTTTTGAACATTATGTTAATCAAACTTTTAGACTACTCAAAGATTACACTGAAATTCGTATCACGAATTCAACTATTACAGTTTACCGCAGCTTAAAATTTACTATTGTTTTATATAGAATTCCTATGTATAATATAGATTTAAATTAAAAATTAATTAATATATAACGAGTAAAAAATAATATTTTCCTCGCTAATATAATATTTTAACTAAAACATAAACATTTCGCATATCATAATACAATTATGCTCAATAGATTTTGAAATTCGAACAACACTACATTGTTCTATATTCAACATACCACTATGCTTATTAAATATTTTCCTTCACCATAGATATAGATATACAACAATGTCAAAATTCGAACCAAAAAAATGTCATAATCATTTTTTCCTCAACCTAATGAACAAAAAATAATTATTCAACATTATATTGTATATTAACACCAACAATAATAAATATTAGTTTTAATGTATATTCAACACTAATATATGTTGAAAAATGTCATAAACTAATATATTTTCAACAATAATTCCAACTGTCTATCGTATCTTTAACACTAATACTTAGTAGATGTTATTGTATCGACACGTAAATTATAATATCATGAAAAAGGAAATATTTATGAAGATCGAAGAAAATTGCAAAATATATAAAAGATAGGAGATAGAAAAAGATAACAATGCTTTAAGGAAAGGGTGTTGAATAAACTTACTCTTCCATCCTGTCTTGGTGTCAAAGTGTATATATACACAAATTTTCTACTACATTGAATAACTACTAAAACTATATAACCATATCAAAAATTTCCCCCACCTTTACCATTACTATTTCACTTACCCGTTACCCATGCATTGCCTTGTTCTATCATCTCAACATTCTCCCTTGCTCCGCCATCTCCAAGCAGCCTTCTTCTAACCTAGCCTCTATATTTTTCAGCCTTTCAAAACGCATGCAAGAGAAAGTTGTATTTCTCTGCCTTCACGTGCTGCTTCAATGCGCATGCATGCTGGGTTGTTGGGTCTATACTTTGAAGTCAATCCCCCATAGTAACGACTTCACCTCTCCCCTGCAAACTCAACTAGTTTGTTAAATAATTGAGGAAGTCTACTATTTTACATTTTTTTTTAACTCATATATACGAGAAAAAAAAAGCCAACTTTATTTCATCAAATAAGATAATTTAAAAAATTAATTTTGAAATTTCTCCGCCTTTTCATAAAAAAAAATCTTAGTCGCTCAACATTTTCAAATCAAATCTTTGCTTTATCGGCAATGGTGTTGATCTTTAGGTTGGTTGTTGGATAGTCAACAATATTTTATTATTTTTCTTTTATTTTTAATTTTAGTTCATATTTTTATGATTTTTGTTTTGTTTTTTTTTTTTTTGAAGCACCAATGATTTTAGTTTTAGTTTTTAATTTGTAGATATGTTCTAACGTATATATAAAATTTGTCTAGGTAAAAGTGTTGCTAGATTTATGAGAAGCAGTTCTTAGAGAGCTTTATCATAATAGATTATAACGATGTTATTTGTAAAATTAGAATATGAGATGATAAAGATAGTCTATTTGAGATTTGATCTTTTGTGAATCACTGATGTGATGTTTCTCTTGAGCTTTTGACAGTAGTTTTTAGTTGACTAGAGTTCATCATTAGGTAATTTGACAATGGAGCAGTTAAATGCAATTTTCAACGATTTAATCAAGGACACGACATTTGTGTGCATTAGTGTAATGTCTTATTTATCATTTTTATATCTTATTGTTTATAGCTTCTACTAATATGTTTTACTTAAAAAAATCAGAACATTTTTTTTATCAAGTTAATAACTAATAAGTGCTAAATGCTTATAACTAGGGGTGAGCAAAATTCGATTCAACTCAAAAAAATCGAAAAAAAATTCAAATTTTGAGTTAAACGAATCGAATTAATCGAGTTATTCGAGTCAACTCGAATTTTTTTTCGAATTTTGAGTTTGAATTGAGTTGAGTTTTTAATTCGAATAACTCGAACAATTCAAATAATTGAATATCAAAATATAATATTTTACATTTTTACCTTAAACTCCCAAACTTTTTACTTTTCCCTCAAAACTTTTACTCCTTCCCACTTTTCCCCCAAAACTTTTATTCTCCTCCCATCTCAACCCTCCAATCTACCCAAAATTCATTTCCCACCAAAATTTTACTCTCCCATTTATTTTTTCTCAAAATTTTACGCCCAAAAACTCTCAAAACTTTTTATTTTCCCCCCAAATTTTTACTCCCTCCCACTTTTCCCCTAAAACTTTTACTCCTTCCCCATCCCACCTCCCATCTACCCCAAACTCATCCCCCCTCCAATTTTTTTTTTTATATTTTCCCTCCAAAATTTTACTTCCCTGTTTACTTTCCCTCAAATTTTTATTTCCCAAAACTTTTTATTTTTCCCCTAAATTTTTACTTCTCACTCCTTTACTCTCATAAATAGTAATAATTTTATTTATATCTACTATTTATATTATTAAATTAAATTTCACATTTTATATTATTTATATTATTGAATTGTTTAGTCATATTGAATATTTATATTAAAATTAAATTATTAATTATGCCATAAAATATTCAGTATTAAAATTTTATATTGGTATCAATTTCACATTTTATCTTTAAAATAACTTTTATTAAAAAATCACATTTTACATTTAATATATATTTTAATTCCAAAATATATAGTGACAAGAATCAAGATAATTGAAACAACTAAGCAAGCAAAGAAGCTAACCCGTATACAAAAAATTAATAAATATATTATGAGGTGATGAAAGTTAATAAAAAATTTGATTAAAGTGGACAAATTTTATTACGATGGGTGACAGGAATTATAAGGACCCAAAATTATTTTTTAAAATTTAACTCGAACAAATATATTCGATTCGAATTCCATCTCACTTGACTCGATTCGAGAAAATTTCAAATCAAATTAGGATGATAAAATATGATTCATCACCTCTATTAACTCGAAATTTTTTTATTCGATTTGATTCGATCCAACGCTCAACCCTACTTATAACATTTCCAAATTAACACCTTGTTTGGTTCAATGTAATGGCTATGCCATTACATTCCTATTCCGTGGGCCCACCCTAAACACATGTTTGGTTGCTTATAATTGCTATTACAGGGCTATTACATGCTGCTTCTATTACAGTGCAGACGAGAATAGCAATTCGATGGTGAGGTCGAATAGCTATTCAAAGCAACGGGTAATAACATTTTGCCCTAATTTGAGACCAAGATATCCTCCCATCATCATCTTCATCTTCATCCTCTTCACTTTCACACTTCGGACAATTTCTTCCTAAACGTTTTCTCAAAGTAAACCCTATAGAAATTGGATCCTTACGACTACAAATCAAGCTTCATTCACCATCTTCATCTTCCTCCCGTTGAACCTCCTTATATATGGTAAGTGATGGCCTTTGATTCCTTTTTTTTCTCTGAATTTGTTAGTTAAAGTTCTTTTTGGTCTCACTCGATCCTTCTCGGTTTCTTCATTAGATCCTCATAATTTTGTGTTCTTTTTACGGATTTCTAGAGTTTGATTTGTTAATCGAATTGTTTTGGGTATTTCTGGTTTTGAAGAGAATAGGAAATTTAGCGTTCAAAGGGCTTATCTTTCTTAATTTTGTTTGAGATTTAAGGGTCGTGCTATGGTGTTGTCCCTTTGCAGCTGCTGCCGTATCTGCTGACTTTAAGCTCGGCAATCGCCACCGTCGTCTCTAAGCTTGGTTCTCTTGGTAAAAATCTTCAAATACACTCGTAGATCTATATATATATATACATAGTGAGTGAGTAATGTGTGTTCCCATATATATACCTCAAATCTGATATTGGTTCCACAAAAAAACTTCAAATATGTATGTATAATCATTGTGCTACTGTATTGTCTGCATTTAGCAATCCTTTGTGCTAAATAAATGGAAGGTATTCCATGATTGCTTTGAGCCTTTGAGAAAATACTAAATAAAATGAAAATGGTGTTAAAACCCAATCCAATGGAATGTTTTTGAGAAGTACAAATACAACTTTTTCATTATATTTTGCAATTTTAGAAGGACCAATAAACAATTTAACCATTATCGTGCCAATGCTAATTATGCAAGTAGCTAATTCTTTGTTTCTATAAAATGTACAAGAACAACGATGTCCTCCTCCAAGCCTTTGAATATGTCATACATATATATATATATATATATATATATGTATATTCATGCCCTTTTGATGCATTCTGCAATTGTAGTCTGCATCCTTGATGTGGGCCAACATATTGTGTAGTAACCATAGACACCAATGCCATTTTTTTCTTGAAATATTGGTGCCAACCCATATTCGTACATAAGGTGTGACCTTCAAAGAACTTTATAAATACAAGGAAAAACTTGAAAAGAGAATTGAATATGATAACCCTATCTAACGCCTACGCTTGAGTCTCGAGTAATATTGCTCAAGAGTTCATTCGCTTGTTTAGTCTACACCAAGTGACACCTCTTTTATACCTTTGTCACCCATTGGGCTAAGGTCAATTGGTAAACCTAAAATCTGAACTTTTGATGTCAATACCAGCTGATGATCTTCACTAACTCTTTCATGTTCATTGACCAACACAATCTATCGACACATCTGAGCAACATTTGTTTGTCTGTTTCATTCTTGCGTCATTGCTACTTATTTTTGTGTTTAAACTTTTCTAGGTTTTCAAATTTCAACATCCTAATAACATGGTATTACCCAAATTTATCCTGGTTTATCAGGTTTAGGTAAGATCAGAACAGAGACTCCATTGCACTCACCAAAGCAAGAGGGCAGGTAATGGATAATCTGCAAGATCTCACATATTCCTCATTCACTTGCTAGATCGTGTCCTAACAATAGTTAGTTTTAGTTTCCTAAAGTACTTTCGTGTCATATTGTTTCCATGAACGCATACTTCATGAATCTATTTTCCATTTAAAATGGTACTTCTATTTGCAAGCAAAGAATTAATTGATTCTCTAAATTCAAATTCTCTAAATTCCTAAAGATAAATGATGGTTTGATTTCTCTTCACCGATTTAGAAGTCGTGATTTCGTAAATTGGATTTAATTCATGGGAATTAATGGTACATCTTTGGAAAGGCCATTATAGTCGGAGCTTTAACTATACAAAGAGGAGGAACAAGTAGGCTTTTAATTTCTTCTTCTGAATGCTTGCTTTATGCTTCGTGCTTGAATTGAGATTTTGAGACCATTATCTATTTGGCATTTGTAGAGATAGTGCTGTTGAATATTGCAGTCTCTTAGCCTATTACGACAAATCTCTCGTTAGCCCTTTGTTAGCCCTATCTGCTACTTTATGTCTGCTTGAATGCAAAAGCAAAATGGAATTCAATTTCTTCCCCTTTTTTAAGATTTCAGGTTGTTTACAAATAAACTTCCAATTAAGTTTTTATAACCCCACGGAAAAAGGTAACACAGTGTAGAGATTATCTGATGTATTAAATTATAGGCTCATATACTAGAAAGTTTTTGTTTATTTCTCTATACAATTCATAATTCTTAGAAATTGTCAAATTAAAATGTTTTTGGCTATTAGTTAGAATAAGCAAGCAACAAGTATCCCTTTCTTTTATGTTAGGTTGATACATGGATCATCTTGTAGGCATCATTACGCTGCATTTAGATCCATATCTCAAGTAGGACCAGTAGACTAGCTACAAGAGCCTTTATGATAGCGCCCACTTTGATAGCTGCTATACTTGCTTTGTGAGACTCTATAGTGTTTGTTCCTAGGAGGTCCCCAAAAATAACAACAGTTTATAAGAAGAAAAAAAATGAAGGAGGAACAGACATGTTGAGAGAGATGGGAGGCATTGCAAATGATAATAAATTAATGATGAAATGCGTAAAGGAAAGAATTGGGAAGGAATGGGGATGAGTTGGGACTTGTAACTTGCTGTATCAGTTCTTTCTCCAAAGTACATATAGGAAAATGACACTTCAACAAAGCCATCTCTCCTCTTTAGTAGTCAATAAGGTATCTTGCTTGTTTCTCCATGGTAAAAGTGGTTTTCAATCAAGTGCAAGTATACATAGAATTTTGAATGTTGTTCCTTATATTTAGATTGTAATCCAAATATATCGCATTTCAACCCTCACTTTGATTCGGTTTGGATACTTGTTTTACTGCAACAAATAACATCAAATGTTTGAATCTTATATCTTTATATATATTACTAAATTTTGATTATGCTTGTGTAATGTGTATATATATAATTTACAAAATAAATAGTCATGTTCATATTATAGCTTTTTGACATATGGCACTCTTAAATATATATTCTTGCATTTTCATTGTTTCTTTTGCACTATTAAATATGTCAAAATATAGAAGTTAGTAATCGTAATACATCTTACAAATATGAGGAACCGAAGGTGGTTGCAAGGGTTCTTTGAGGATGGGTCTTGGACCTTGATTTCCTTTTTAGACTTTGGCATAAAGTTTCACCATCTATACTTGTAATGTGTGGGTTTATCTTTTATTTGTGTATTGGTTTTCTCTTATTCTTCCTTCACTTTGTATATTATATTAATTAGATTTTACATTTAATTAATCAGTTAATTGAGATTTATATTTATTCTCTACTTGTTTTTATACCGGTGGAGCTTTAAAAATAATTGTAATAAATAATAGAAACACGTTCTTTTTTCGAGGAGAAGCCTATTTTTATTGGATCTTCCATTTTAAAAATGTCATCAAATGTGTTATCAAGAATTAGTCAATCCAATCCTATTTTTTCCAACATTATCATTATTTTACAGTTTAGATTCTTGATGGTTAACATTCAACCCAACCCAATAATATCTATGATATCCACAACTACCCTCACTACCATGTCATGGCTTTAATTCATTTAAAACCTTTTTCAAAAATTTATCAAATTAAATTTATGTTTTGGGTTTTAGATAATTTCCTTAGGTTTCATTGAGTTACTTTTTATTTTGCCCAATGATGGGAACTTAGATGAAGCATATGTAGTAAAAGTTGTCCGATCTGAGTTTGCGATAGCTACTAAAAAGTTGTTCAATGTAAGAAAAAATCCATGTAGCCATTCCAATTGATGCGAGGAGCGCTTGTTTATCGTTCTTTCTTTTTCGCTTTTTGGTTGTTTGTGCATGTTATCTTTGTAATAAATAGTTACTTACTAGCATGTGAAAATTTTATTGATATTTATTTGAGCTTTGAAAGCTTGGGCTAAGTTCAATAATATGCTCTGACCTAGTATAGATGTTTATTTTATTGATGTTTATTTTGGTTGTTTTATTGATGTTTTTTTCTTAAGATAATTATGTCGGGTTTTCGAATCAAATATTTCTTCCCAAAGTTCTCGAGGAACCAAAAGGAAATGGGTTCCGTAAGAAGATCTTTGCGTTGGTTTCTTGTATGCTCGACTTGCACAATGTTGGAACCTTTAATCGTCACGGATTTAAAGTGGTTATTTAAATGAGTTGGAAAGAATGTTAGAAAAGTTTTACCCAATGCAATGTTGAAGGCTAAACCTAATATTGAATCGAGGATTAGACTATCGAAAAGGGATTGGTCAATCGTTTATGACATGCTTAATGGAAAAACAATAGCGGTTTTGGTTGGGATGAGCATAGGCGACTCGTTGTTCTGTCAAGATGCGTGTGGAACTCATATATAAATGTAAGAATTATTTCAAGTCTTTATTATCTTATTTTCACCAAACTTATAACTAATATGAATTCCTCTTTTTTATAGAGCCATAAAGAAGTAGGTCAATTCAAACATCGTAGTTTCCCTTATTACGACCAACTTACTGTCATCTACGCAAAAGATCGAGCCACTGAGAAAGATGCTCAAACAAATTACGATATCATTGAAGAAATAAATCTTGAGGATGTAGCTACTACAAATATTCATGAAGAAAGAAACGATTTCTATCAATGTGAAGTCAATTTCTCTTTGGATGACATGGATGTTTCAGCTACAGAATCGCAACCATCTAGAAACCAAGGGGGTTCCACATCTTCAAAGAAGAAAAAAAAAGAATTCTGATTCAAGTGATCATGTTTCTTTTTCATTTCATGATGCTGCCACTTTTTTGGGGGAAAAAATGCTGGCCGTTGGCAAACAAATTAGTAGAAGTATTGCCTCCGATGCGGTAATTCAACAAAAGTCAGAAGAATTTCAGACCATCCAAGAAAAAGCTACAAATTTATATCCAACATTATGTGAAATAGAAGGTTTAACTGTGGATGAGCGTTTTCGAGCATTGAGTAAAATTCCTGATCATCCAACGCAAATGCTCATTTTCTTTAGTTTACCTTCTTCTGTACGATTGGATTGGGTCAGAAGATTTCTTGCTGACCATTAAAAATCATAGTTGTATTGATAATATTTTAGTAACTTTTTGTGTTTGTAATATTTGGGACGGTATAATGACATGATATATGTTATTATAATGTTGTAACTTTTTGATGTAACATATGAATTATGACATATAAACTAATGAAATCATGTAACCTTTTATTAATATATTAATATTATGTTTATGCAAAATATAATTCTCAAGTTATTTATTACTTCTAATATTTTTTATTGTAGAATAATTAAATTATTTGTTTCAATTATGATATTTTAGCACATTTAATATGTATTGCGCTTTAAAAATAATAAAATAGATTATATATATTTTTATAGTATTATATATTTTAATTTTTTAATTCATATAATAATTATATTAAGAATGTTATTAAATTATTTTTAATTAAATTATATTTAATAATAATTATGTTAAAATATGACTAAATTATTTATTATTTTATTAAATTATTTTCAATAATAACCTTATTAAAATTTAATAACAATAGCAATAATAATCTACCTAATAAAAATTTCGCTAAGGGTATTCGGTCATTTTAGTTCTTTTGCTTATGCTATTACAATATAATTCCATTCAACCAAATACAAGAATATTATTACAGCTCTATTCCATTACATTCAACCAAACAGTTGAATTACTTATTACAACTCTATTACATTACACCTCTATTCCATTACAGTTTTATTCCATTACAGCGAACCAAACGTGCCGTAAGGCTTAAGGTTGTATTTTTGGTGAGCAAATAACAGTTGAGGTTAGGAGTCGGTAGCTGACGTGGCGTAAGGTTCATTGGCACGTAGGAACAAGGAAGCAGCCGAAGCATCCGCAAACCAAACGAGGTTTCCATCTCGAGGAAAGACCATTTGGGCCGGGTGCGATCGAATGGGCTTCCGACCCACCATAGTATCCATGAAAGGACGGGCGGTATCCAACCCAGAAGCCACGATGGTCACGTTGGCGGCTGCGTTGATGACGGGGAGAGTGAGGGTGACGCTCTCGCATGACGCGTCCTTGGAAACGCAAGCTACCCACTGAGACTCTTCTTCCAGCACCGGATGATTGGGGTAGAGAGACGCCACGTGGCCTCCGGACTCTAGAGATAGAAGGATAAGATCGAATCTGGGACAGTCGGTTGATCGGGAAACCTGGACCGTTCGACTTTTGAGTTGTTGTCGTATGGCAAACTCATAGCTATTGGCTGCTGATTCGCCTGATAGTCCGGGACTCACTGGGTTAACCTGTGCTGGCAGTAAAGGAACCTGTGCATATTGAATCCGTAATCAAGTACACTAATTAAATGCTTTGGATTTATAAGAAATGGATAAGAACAATTATGGATAAGTGATACTGATAGTGGAGAAAAAGGACAAAAGAGGCTGTCACTCATAAAAACCTTTTGCCTTTTCTACACTACTTCCAACACTCTCCTACCTTCCTTTTTAGCTGTCAATTCAATTTTGTGGATGAAATATAAAGTTAAATTTTGTTGTTAGTTGTCCTTTTTTATAAAAATAATATTAAAATTTTAATTAACTATAAAAATAAGGTATGAAACAAATTAATTACGAAAATAATGTGTTTATTAAAATAACTTTAGATGTTGCCTAATACATAGATAAATTTAAAAATAATAATAGGAAAAATTTGAAAATATGAAAAAATAAATAATTTTTTAGTATTATTTAACATATTAATGGCATCAGTGAATTTAAAGAAGCTGGTTTGTGGTTGAAAACAACATTTTCTCTACATTTAATATTTTAATGCTTTTTTCTATATTTATGGTATCAAACACTTTATTTTTGTAATTAATTAATTTTTCAATATTATTTTTATAAAAAGCACAAATTTAACTTTCATGTTTTTATATTTTAATCTTTAATTTAAATGATAGTTAGTAATATCAATTTTATGCCTACAAATACATCATTTCATGTTCAATATTATATTAATTTATTATTTTTATATAATACCCATAAAAATTAATTTATTCAAATTAATGAATTTAATAGTATTGAAATTTAAATTTTAAAGATATAAAAGTAAAATTCAATGCTATGCCCCTGAATTTCAAATTTTAAAAATATAAAATTAAAATTAATTAAATTAAAATATAAAATTAAATCTACAATAATTTAAGAAAAAAAAAACACCACCAAAAAAATTATCCAAGCTAACTCTACCCAAGTTCAATGGGAGGTAATATGACTCCAAAAATAAATAAATAAAAGAATGTTCATGCCAATTTTCATGATAATGAGGTTAAGCATGATCCATTATGCTATTTCTCGCTATATTTACTGGTAAATCGAGCTCTTTAACAGTTTGACAACTATTCAGAGGGAAAGTAAACTGAAAGAAATTAAGGATGCAAAATATATGAAAACCTTTGAGATAAACCATTGCTTGGCTTGCCAATAGTAACTATCAGGGTGTCGCTTAGGGACTACGTTTTCCTCTGCCCAAAATACATGCCATTTCGACCACTCCACTAGTCTCACATATGGTGCCTTGCTCAGTTTCCTGCATTGCAAAACCATGCATCAAGCACAACATAACCAGGAAACAAAGGCAAATTTTAATGAGTGCTGCCTGCAAAGGTTATGTAATAATAAGTACCCTAAACGAATTGGTATGTCTCCTCCAGAGAGAACAAGAGAAAAAGAGCCTCTTTCTTTCACAGCCGATTCAGCAACTTGAAGCACATAGTCAGCAAGGTTTGACGACAGCTCTTCACTGCTTTCAAATATTCTCAGCCCCGGCTTTATCTTCTCCATTCCCCCCCACTATACTTTTCTCTTCTCAACCACTAACTTAATTTGTGTATATATAGGGAGAGAGACAAGTGGAATTGGGTATTTGCAAGTTGAATTGAAAATGATATGTAGGGTTTAGTTCACGTTGCTTGAACAATTGAGACCGCATTAAATAAGTAATATTCTTTCCCCATACAAAGATGGAAGAAAAACCCTAGCTGGTATAAGTATGGTATATAAAATATATTAACGTTTGAAATACGAAAGAGTCCCCTTTTGTCGGTTATGGGGATAATAAAGAAACATGGTTGCTTGCAGTTTTAAAAGTTTGACTAAAGTTTAGGATAAGGATGAAGTTGTAAAGGGTTAGCTGGTTGGGCGAGTGACTGAGAACTGAGAACCAGCAATGCATTTGCAAACCCATTTTAGTTATCCTTCAAATTTTATGGAGGCATACACTACGACGACAAATTGCTTTTATTATACTTTCCAAATCCCAAATGGGACATGGCCAAATGGGTGTTCTTAATTATCACTCAGTCCTTTCTTGTGTCTATATCAGCTTCCTTTTCTCTTTTGTCTTACTTTCGGTCCATTTCAATGCAAAAATGATGCAGCAGCTCTTCGTATTTGACGCAGCACCAATGGGAGAAAATCCAAAGTTGACTCTGCTACATGCCAGATCTATTTTTATTTTTTGATATGTTAATTTTAGTTTTTATTTTGAAGATTATATAAAAATATAAAAAATAAAAAATATCAAAATAATAATAGTAACCAATTTTAATAGAAATGATATATTAGTCATTTTCTAACTAAGTTGGTATTCAGTTGACCGATATTATCAACTTAGTCATAAGTTTAAATAATAATTTAAATATATAAGCGATGAAGATAATAAATTGTACATATTGAAATAAAAATATATAAAAAATTAAAATAAAATTTTAGTTGAGCGGTAAATATAAGATTTTACTAATCTAATTTGCGTGAATTTAACCACTATATGCATAATTTTATTGATTTTTGTTTAAAAATTTTAAAATACAACTTAATTTATTTACAAAAGAACAATAATTTCCCTAATTGAGTTAGTGTCTAGTTAACTCATGATACCAACCCAGTTAAAAAGTTAAATAATAGTATAAATACATTAATTTACTAGATTTTTTTGGTTACAAATTTTGAAATTTGAATAAAGACCTTTTAGCTATAAATTAATGATAAGGTTATTTTTGAGGGTACACACTCACTCATGGACTGGATTCTCACAATGCTAAGGCAAACGAAGTCATCAGGTGAGGAGGCAGGAATGTTTTCTAACCTTTTCTTCTATATTATGGTGCATTTGAAAGCACAGGAATAAGGTTATTTTTTAGGGTAAAACCCCAAAATCCAGTCGCCACCATCAACATGGCTAATGTTTATGCCACTATAGTGATTAAAGCTAATGAGAACCGGAGAGAATTTAGACCAATTGAGCAAATAAATATGGGGACGCGAATGGAAAATGTTCCAATATCAGGATCCAACATATTCATTGGATACAAGAAAAATAACATCAGAACCTGTGTGGTAATTCTCATCAGGGGGAGTACGAAGGAAATTCTTAAGAAAACTTTTGGGCATGTCATTGGAATCAAAGGCAAGCTGCTGATTGGTTTTACCGAAGGGATACTTCATCTGTAGTATTCTGGACTAAAGACAAACTGTTGGGGAAAGTATTTGCAGGCGATGAAATTCGGGTCAATTGGGAACTCACACCGTTAAGGGACGACATAGCTGCAATACAAAGAGGACTCGGCAAATAGGGAGGCACGAAAAGGACTCGAGCCAATTAAATTAACGTCGTAAATCTTTTTTGTCATACTATTTGTGATTCTTACTGGGATTGAGGAGTGAAAAAGGATTAGGACACAAACAAATAAGCAAACCTCAAATCATCCATTGAAAGGATTATTTAGTTCTCCACTAAGCTCAATCATGAAAAGAGAAACCACTAAAGAATTTATTTAATTCTCCTCTGAATCTATTTTCTTGACGCTGTACACCGCAGAAAAAATATTCTGGAGAATAAAGGGCGCCATCAAATGCAACATCATCAACAAAATGTTGCCAGTTTCTAAAACAAAAGCGTATAGATCAGGAAAACAAAGTTTTTTAGATTTATGCTGCTACTGCTGTAAAATGACTGCAATGCACGAGGGAACTGACTGCAAAATACCTGCTCGCCTCGACAACTAAACATCTAATTACCAATGAACGACTTCCCTACAGTTTGTTCATTTACCTGCTAGCTAACGTTGCATCACGTTGAGGTATAAATTTCACCTTGTGATGGCAAGCTTCAAATAGATTTAGGTATTCTGAATTGCAGATAAGAAAAAGGTGTATGGAAGTTATCGGCCACCATTACGTCCTCGGACCCTGGGGATACGCCTTAGTCCCACTGACCCCAACAAGCGAGCAGGCCAAGTTCGAGCTACTGGGGGAACAGCACGAAATGCACGGCGCATCCCAAAGTCATCCTCTTCATATAGGTCATAGTCCATGAATCTACCACGCATGTGAACAGAAGAGTCTAGCCGAATAAAATCATCATCAAAAGGATTGCCAAAAGAGTCATCTGAATCAGATTCATCTCTGTAGATACGACCACGATAACCTGGCTCAATCACGTAATCACCCAAGACTAGTGCCCCTGGCGTTGATGACATAATTGTGCTGATCACATCATCTCGCTCTCTCTCATTTTCAAGCTTTTTCCATTTTTCTTCAAGTACAGGGTCCACCGCTCGTGGTCGTGCTAATGGGTGCTTTGCCCTAACATGTTTCTTGAGCTCCTTGTAAGTTCCAACAAAAGAGCACTTGTCTTGCATGCAGGCCCTTTTTTCCGATTGAGATATTTCCGTACAGGTTCTACCACTGTCCAACCTTTCACTTGACCACGACAAAGCGGGCATAGAAGCTCTGGTACTTCCATCTTTTCAGAGGGTTGTCCCACACTAGCATTATCCACCAACCCATTGTCAGCTGAAGTCACCTTAGTGTATGCCTTCTTGTATTGCTCAAGACAATTGGAAAAGCGCTGCTAGTAGCACACATGTAAGGGCGGCAACCCTTATCATAAGAGGAACAAAGGAGGAGAACAGCATTGTGCGGGAACTCCAGACAAACTGAACATTTTGCAGCTTCCCAATCTTTCTTCTCCGAATCTTTGGAACACTTCTTCTTTTGGGAGCCTTTGCCAGCCTTCTTAGGACAAGATGGCAACAGGTGAGGATTCACACTTTTATGGCAAGAGTCAGACTTTCGCACTTTGCTAACTTTGGCCATTTGCAATTTTAACCTAAAGCAGAGGAGAGATAGGAAAAGATCAATATCATTAATTATTGTGTAACAAATACAAGATTAATATATGCCTATCACTTTATATAAAATTCAGAACCATGTGATCACATATTTCATATTTTCTGATGAGTGAGTCTATTAAAATTTTCATGCCACAGAACAAGAGATTGCAGGCTAAACCAAAGTGCAGTCCATGCTTTTAATGCTTGTTATAGACCTCAAAATGAGTAGAATAACAATAACAATGCTCTTTGTTTTGGGTGCAAAATAGGAATAAAGCCAAGGACAACAAAGTAGCTATGTCACCAGGGAAAGAGAGTTAATTGTTAGAATGGGTGCTTATTCTTGGGAAAAAAGAACCTATGAAAGAAAAGAACCCAATGCCAACAAATTAATATATATATATATATATATCTCAAGCAATATTAATGGACCTATTGAGTAATTAAACAATGAAGCTGAACTACTGTCGAAGCATTCATGTTATTTCCTCAAAAGATGAGATATGATTGTTGATAATACTACCACTGACAATTTCAAAAAGACACTCAAAACAATTTAATAGAAGGGCTGATTTATTTGTGTGAATCAATTAACTTCTCTATATGTTCTATGTGGCAGATTGAATAATCACAAAATGTAGGCAAGCATACAAAAGAGCCAGAACAGGAGTTTATATATTACAACAAAGAACATTCTGTGCATGTCTCAGAGCCAAAAAAAAAAAACTACTTGACATGAAAGGAGGAATGCAGTGCCAAACAAAATATGAAAGTGGGACAAAGGTTTAAATCCATCACCATTTCCCTTTCTTTA
Source organism: Gossypium rotundifolium (assembly GCA_025506655.1). Taxonomy (NCBI): domain Eukaryota; kingdom Viridiplantae; phylum Streptophyta; class Magnoliopsida; order Malvales; family Malvaceae; genus Gossypium; species Gossypium rotundifolium. The sequence goes on from CP106727.1 coordinate 193,868,655, forward strand.
TTAATTATTCAGTTAGCACTTTTACCTAGCCCTACACATCAGGCTATTCTAACCTAACGTCATAGCATGTATTGGATAGCATCCACCAGATCAAGAAAAGGTCCAACCGTTTGAAGCCTTGACCTCTTGGTGATATTCAATTAAGATCACCAAAAAATTGGTGGATAGAAGTACATATTTAATCTGCATTGCACCTTTTGTAAATAATCTAGAAACCAAAATCAAACTATATAAAAAATTTTCCTTCTAAGTTACAAGTTTCAAGGACAAATATAGGCTTCAATGTAATGCCTAGTTCAGCTTAATATCAAGCTTGTATAACTTTAAGAAATTAAACAAAAAATGATTCTCACTTCAAAGAAAAGTAGAAAGCCTGTTCAACAGGGTTAACAACTAAAACATTCCTAAGCAATAAATTCAGATTGCAAAATTTGCCAATTCCTTTATTTTAGAGTGTTACCAGCCAAAGGAGTAGAAAATAAGTGACTTTGAATCAAACTCTAAACTCTATAGAACTTGTCTCCAAAATAATTTATTGTTAAAAAAGCTTTAACAGCAAACCATTAAAAAGAGGTAAAGCACAAAGATATTATCCACCATGTTTTTAACAAAGTATCTCAACTTGTAACGGAAGATCAACAGTGTTCTTGAGATCTTAATTATTCTAATACTACCAATAATTGACAGCTTATGTAACAAGAAAGAAAAATGCTTTTGAAAAAATCACAAAGCATTCCAATACAAAAGGACTGGTCATTCACTAAAATCTATATAGTTGGAGACCAAGGAAAAGATGGAAATGAACTTTACAATAAGCAGCAGTTCCACCATCATATGGACTAGATAGCAAAGATTAAGAGCAGGAAAAAAATAAGGGTTGGGGGTGACATGCTAAACATTCCAAAAATATTGAGAATATAGAACAAAATTGGCTTTACTTTTTACTGTTGGGTCATTATAACAAAAAAAAATGAATAAACTATTTAGCACCAGAAAATGGATGTTACCACTTCCCAGTGTAAATCTATACTTCGAAGTTGCACCATAACAGCAAGAACTTGTTGAATCATTTCCCATTAGTAACCAGAGCCAAAAGCAAAATTGAAATATTAACAATATGTAATCAAAAATGGTTTTGCTTTTTACTGTTTGAGTATACATTATAACAAACAAATAATAATAATAATAAACTATTTAGTATTTAGCATCAGAAAAAAAAAGCCCCCAATTTAAAACTATTCTCTGAAGTAGAACTACAATACCAAGTCGTTTCACGTTAATCCTTGAAAAGCTAAAGTGTGCAACTCTTAAATTATTGAAGCAATAGTTCACTTTTCTAATTATGCTTCAATAACCATTAAAATTAACAAATGCTTTCTTCGCAACCAAAACTAATGGAATAGAATATTGGTGTTTAGTTAAAATCCCAATCACTAATTTGAATCATAAGCAAACAAAGAAACTTGCAGAATTATTCAAAACTTAGAAAAGAAAAGTCCCGATGAAGCAACAGATAAACACTAACATGTTACCATAAATACAATATATATAGTCTAACTTCTAACCAGAGACAAAGTTAAAGCAAAAAAAAAAAAAGAGAGAGAGAAGGAAAGCAACCATTGTTGAAAGCCAGTTTAAAATTTGAAACATAAGGCGCAATCAGAATCTAATTTATCTGAACTCATCAATTTTCCTAAAATACAGGTATATGGACACATAAATATCCGATTAATCTAAATCAGGATAACGTAGATCGAAACATCGAATATCAAAATATAACATATTTCAAATTAAAATCCAAATTGATAATCAAATGAAATGAATGTCAGAGAGATCAACGGTAGAAATCGAACCGGAATTCAAGATCTAGCGTACCTGTAAATGTGAACCGTCGATCTGAAACCCTTTGAATACAAAAGAAGAGAAGAAAAGAAAGAAAGAGGCTTCCGGTAGGAGGGAAAGAATAGAAGATGTTAAAATTTGGGAGAAGGGAAAGAAGCCGATGTTCACGGAGGGGTGAGATAAACGTTTGCGTGGGAAAGTGGTGGTTTGCTTTTCCGTTTCCGCCGCTGCTACTGGCGGTGTGGAGAGGTGAGCGGAATAATAAATTTACGTCTTTACCCCTCTCTCTTTCCCTTTTTTCTTTTAATTTAAAAATCTCTGATCGGCTTCCCTGGCTTCTCAGACTGGATTCGAGAATTTATTGATTGAGATTTGAGAGTAAGGCTTTTAAAAAGGGTAAACTTCACCAAACCCCATTGAACTTTGGTTAATTTTTATTTTTTGCCACTAAGCTTTTAAAATTTATAAAAATACCAAAAATGTTATGGCATTATTACAAAGATGTCACTTCATCGTTTACCGTCGCTACTTAGGTAACGGCGTCTAACGTGACACATTAAATGTGCCACATGTTTAAATTTTTTTTTCTTCTTTTTAATATTAAATTAAATTATTTTATTTATTTCTTTGTTTTCTTCTTTTTTCCTCTTCTTCTTCTTCTTTTCACCCGATTTTCCTTCCTAACAAATCCTAGCAGAAACAACCAACCTTTTATGCTACTTTCAATGCTGATGAGTAGGCTTACAATGCTTTTGATTCACTTTCAAAAGTCAAAACAACCCTAATTTTGAACCATTGTCTTCAATTTAACTCACATTTAGATTTTGAGGATTTTTGTAGTTAGGCAAGCCAAAAAAAAAATAGAGTTCAATTTAATCTCATAGAGACCAAAAAGATCAAAACTTTATAAATACATCTCACTATTAGCATCTACAACAAAAAATTCAAGCTTATTCGTTTTCGACAATCAAACCCAAAGAACTTTTCTTTTTCACTAACCTGCCCGTGAAGATACCCGAAAACGAATAGAGTTCAATTTAATCTCATAGAGACCAAAAAAGATCAAAACTTTATAAATACATCTCACTATTAGCATCTACAACAAAAAATTCAAGCTTATTCGTTTTCGACAATCAAACCCAAAGAACTTATCTTTTTCACTAATCTGCCCGTGAAGATACCCGAATTGTAGCACCCACTACGAGGAAGTAAAACGTATACTAAAAGCACAAAAAGTAAATGTAGAAGCCAAAATTTGCCCGGGCCCATGAGACCAAACCAAAAAAAAAAAAAAAAAGACAAACAGAATAAATAAACCCAAAATTTTAGAAGTCCAATGTCCAGTCCATTACAAATTATAAACCCAATGTTTAAAATAAAACAGTGGCCCAAATTTCAGCCCAAAAATTACTAGCCCACCACAAAACCCAAATCTCGGAATTGACCCAAACAACCCAAGCAGAACTCCAGAAACTTCTGGTGCCTTCTCCGCGGCCACCCCCACGCGCGCCCCTTTGACTCCCCGCGTGCTATACACACGCACCGTTTCAGGTTCCCACGAACAGATCCCAAGCCCGCCTCGCAGCCACCACGCGCACGCCATGCGCAAGCCTTCACCAGCCCATCAGCGTCGTACCTCTGCCAGCAAACATATGGCCTTATACCTACAAAACAAACGAAAAAGTACAGCAGACAGCAAGAAAAACAAAAAGAAATGATTGTATTTTGTTATTATTTATTAATTTCTAATTTCGGCCTTTAAATGGACCGAAACAAACGATTGTAGGGGGGATTGTTTTTACGAACACACAAAAGTTCAAAGAAAATACAGAAATCAAAAAACAGATTCAAAGGTTTTTTTCGTTTCCAATCTCTTTCAATTTCTTAAATCTGGTTTTGTTGGTTTTCGATTCCTTTCTTTTCTGCACGTGAAAATAAACGAAATAAAAAGAAGAGAGGGGTTTACCTTAGATCGGACGTCTTCCTTCGTCGCAATCGAAGCGGAGAGGTCATTCGGGGTTGGAAATAAGAAAACTCGGCTGGGCTCGAAGGGTAGCGTCCGAAAAGGGCTTGATCGACCCTTTGTTCACCGCTTACTGATGGCATTTCAAAAGTAGAACAAAAGGGGTTTCTTTCTTCTTTTTTTTTTGCGGCTGAGAGAATAAACAGAGAGGGCGATTTAGGGTTTCGTTTTAGAATTGTTTAGAGGGGTTTGATTTGTTTTAAGTTGGTTTTAAAGTTATTAAAGAAACGGCGTCGTTTGAGGTTTATCTCCATAGCCTCAAAACGACACAGTATTAGAGACCCGATTTTGACCCGACCCAGTATACCTAGGACCCACGCATTTCCACAGTGATGGACAAATTACGCGTTTAGTCCTTGTTGTTTGCTCGCTGTTTCAATCTAGACACATCTGAGTGCTGCGTTTTGAATTATGAAAATATTTGAGGATTTAATCCCTAATAGTTTATGCGCATTTCAGTTTAGTCCTTATGCTTATTAAATGATTTTATTTATTTATAAAACAGCCTGGTAGTTTTATTTTTAATCCAATTAGGTATATTTTATTTATTTATCATACAAATGTTTGATTTCAAAATTTCCTATTTCTTTTTTAAATAATTTGTATAAATTTTAACTTAAATACTCCTACATACTATTATTTCATATATATACATGCATAATTTATATTAAAGTTATCTCGTTTTATGTATATATTATTAGCTTCACATTATTTTATGAGTTCCTCCTAGATATATGTCTATATTTAGAATTTATATAAATATATAATTGTTCACTTAAAGATCTTATTTTAAATTATATTTTACTTATTGCAAATACTTTTATATTACTTTTATATATATTGTTTTAAATTTTTATATCTTTTATATTAAAATATTTTATGTGCTTCATTTTAGATTTTATTTATCCATTTTAAATCTTTTTTACATCATTTGTTTTAAACTTATTTATTATTGGATTTAGGTTTATTTCCTATGATTGGTTATATATTATTTTGCTCCATTTTCTTTAATTGTTAATTTCATTATATGATTTTTGCTAGCATATGCATTGTAATTTGTTAATTTGTAACTATTAATTATTTGTGATTCATCCTTGTAATATTTGATGTATGGATTAATATCTTGCCTTATATATTAGTATTTCATTGCACCTTGTGAAAATGTTGTGTTTAATATCATTCAAGTTCTAAAACTATTTCATTCAAAGGTTTTAAAAAACGAGGCAATATTTGAGTGTTTAGAAGTACGAAAAATTACATCCTAACGTGTTGGGTGTCGATTTTCCGTTCAACTAAATACCCAAATACCCTTTTTACCTGTTTTGAAGATCAAAGATGATCTCGGTGTCAAAGTATAAATGTGTTATATCCTAACGTGCTGGGTATGATGCTTTTGTCCCTTTGAAACGAGTTGATCTTGAGATTCAACTCTGATTTAATTAATTTTCTTCCAACATTCTTTACCCCAAATGTTTTCAAGTTTTAGATATATTCGAATTCCTTCTGAATGTTTTCTGTCGTTAAAAACACACATTGAACCAATTTTAAGATCGCATATTTAAAAAGACAAAGCAATATTTGTGTGTCTAGAAGTACGAAAAATTACATCCTAACGTGCTGGGTGTCGATTTTTCGTTCAACTAAATAACCAAATACCCTCTTTTACATGTTTTGAAGATCAAAGATGATCTCGACGCCAGAGTATAAAGGTGTTATATCCTAACGTGCTGGTCATGATGTTTTTATACTTTTGAAACGAGTTAATCTTGAGATTCAATTCCGATTTAATTAATTTTCTTCCAAAATTTTTCACCCTCAATATTTTCAAGTTTTCAACATTAGGACAATGTTAATCAATTTGGTACCAACTTTGGGCGTTGCAAGGGCACTAACCCTTCCTTGCACGTAATCGACTCCCGAACCCGTTTTCTCAAATTTCGCAGACCAAAATATTTTTATAGGTGACCTGATCACACCTAAATAAAAAGGATCAGTGGCGACTCCATATTTTTAAATTCGATTCCCGTTTTTCAAAACCCGATAAAAATAGTTTAGACAGCTTGGCGACTCCACTGGGGATAGGTTGAGAGTCAGGCCATAGATTGGTTAATTCTTGTCCTTTGATTGAAAACTTGAAAAATTATTTTAGAAAATCATGTTTCCTTTAAAGCATTGGTTCGTGTTGTAACTGCAATAATTTCGAGTCTAACAAAATATTTTGGCATTGCATTGCATGACCGTTGTGGTCGCACCTTTAAGTGGGAGTGAGAAACTAAGCTTTCGTGAGGTTTTCACCTCTGCACGGGCTAGTGGACTGCTTCCGGAATACATCCGTACCTATGTCTCCGTGAGGTTTTCACCTCCGCATGGGCATAGGGAAATGTATTCCCCTGAACCGAACTCGATCCATATGAGCTTATAATGGGTGAGGATTGAGGAATCTGCTAGTTCAGGTACCCTCTCTTTAGAATCAAACCACATATAGAGAGACCTAGGAACTCACCTTAAGTAAAGCCGCGCCAGACCCTAATGGTCACTCATTTAGGTAATCTATTTTGGTTATTTTTCTTGTGCTACCGTGTTTTGTGTTTATGCTTGCATTACATTGCACTACATTGCATTATACTGCATCATTATAGAAATGAGATGTTGATTAGTAATCCGATTGCTAAATAGAGGAGTTTGTCATAAGGAAACGAGTTTCTTGATAAAGTGGATTATCATATGGTTGTCCGGACATGGTCTGAGTAGACACAATAAAAGAAAGTTGATAGTCCATGGAGGAATGCAAAACCTTGCCTGAAAGATTTAAATTGACAAGAATTGTGCAAGAGCCGTCATGCCTCAATTTTCTTAAAGAAGCTAATCAATATCGCAAGGGATAAGTGAGCAGCGAACCATGACCCGAATCAAGCCAAGTGGAAATAAAAGAGATATCTTTTGGGAGGATTTGAAAGATTCGACTGCAGCGTCCTGATATGAAGGAGGAGATCAATGTTTTCACTTGGACTTTGAGGACAAAACCGCATACGTAATCCATTCTATGTAAAGAAATATGTTTTCTAGAGAAGTTGTTCTAATGGAATTGAATTCAGAATCAACATCTCTCTTTCTTCTTGCATTCATTTCATGCATTTGCATTGCATGCATTTACATTACATCATTTGCATTGCATTTTCACATAAGGTCCCTAATTAGGTGAAATTATTTCAGTTAACCCGAAAAACATGAACGAAGGTTGGAGAGTACTGATACAAGAGCAATTGGCCAAAATTCAATGGGATATGCAAGATCAAATGAATATGATGCGCCAATTAACCCGATTACTAGTTAGAGGGCTTGGAAAAAGGAGTGAACCAGTGGTCGACAGTGTGGATAATGATGAAGTCATCGTTTATTCTTTGATAAGTATCCCAACTCAACCAGACACGCGTTCACATGGGGTACCCGTCATTATTAGACCCCAATGTCAGACTGATACCTCGGCATTGTCGAATTTCTCGAGGGGTTCAGATTTTAGCCCGGAGAATGATTAAATCAATCCTATTGTTCATGACTCAACAAAGACAAAGAAAGAGGGGATGGGGATTTCAAAGGTCCCGAGGGAGAAGGAAGTGAATAATATGATTAAGTGTAACAAGGGTAATCCGAAGCCGATTGCAATAACTCAACCAAAGAAAATAACTACCAGTTATCAAGTTTCCCCAAGACAAGAGACCAATGCAAAATCAAATTCGGAAAAACTCCAGTTCGCGTCCATTCTAATCACGTATAAGGAGTTGTACCAAATCTTGTTTGAAGCACATGTTGTATCCCCTTTTTACGCGAAACCAATGCAATCCCCATACCCCAAATGGTATGACCCAAGTGCTCAATGTGAGTACCATGCAGGGATTACAGGACATTCAATAGAATATTGCCTTGCTTTCAAGAAGCTAGTTGAAAGATTCATCAAAATAGGAGTTATAAGATTCTATGATCCCTTTGGTGCCAAAGATCCGTTACTCAACCATACTGCTAAAGGGATAACTATTATGAGTACCATGATGAATAGGGGCATGAGATCAGGAGTATATCAAGGTCAGGCCTCTAGTGCAAAACCTGACACTGGCGGATATGAATATTAATGACGTATATGAAGAGTGAGTCGGGGAGAGACTTTTCTAAGCTTACGCTTTACGATTTGAGATGTTTTGAACAATGGAACTGTGAAAGTGGTCCTTGTATTTTTTTAGAGTTAACCTAGAGTAATACTCAAAACATGCTTGTTGCTTTAAGCCCAGAAGCAATAAGAATCTTTTTATGAAATGGGTTTGTGTCCAAAATTAAGGGTGAGCAAAACTCGATTCGATTCGAAAAAATCGAAAAAAAAATTCAAATTTCGAGTTAAACGAATCGAATTATTCGAGTTAATCGAGTTATTCGAGTCAACTCAAATTTTTTTTTGAAATTTCGAGTTCGAATCGAGTTGAGTTTTCGAATTCGAATAACTCGAATAATTCGAATAATTCGAATATTAAAATATAATATTTTATATTTTTACCCCAAACTCCCAAACCTTTTTACTTTTCCTCAAAATTTTATTCCTTTCCACTTTTCCCCAAAACTTTTATTTCCTCCCATCCCAACCTCCAATCTACCCAAAATCTATTTCCCACCAAAATTTTACTCTCCCATTTACTTTTTCTCAAAATTTTACTCCAAAAAACCCTCAAAACTTTTTATTTTCCCCCCAAAATTTTACTCCCTCCCACTTTTCCCCTAAAACTTTTACTCCCTTCCCATCCTACCTCCCATCAACCCCAAACCCATCCCCCCCCCCCAATTTTTTTTTTATATTTTCCTTCCAAAATTTCACTCTCCTATTTATTTTCACTCAAACTTTTATTCCCCAAAACTTTTTATTTTCCCCCTAAACTTTTACTTCTCACCTTTTACTCTCAAATAAAAAAACAAAATTATCCACAAAAAATCACTAAACATAAATAGCAATAATTTTATTTATATCTACTATTTATATTATTAAATTAAATTTCACATTTTATATTATTTATATTATTGAATTGTTTGGTCATATTGAATATTTATATTAAATTGAATTATTAATTATACCATAAAATATTCAGTATTAAAATTTTATATTGGTATCATTTCATATTTTCTTTAAAATAATTTTTATTAAAAAATCACATTTTTACATTTAATATATATTTTAATTTCAAAATATATAGTGACAAGAATCAAGATAATTGAAATAACTAAGCAAGCAAAAAAGCTAACCCGTATATAAAATATTAATAAATAAATTATGAGGTGATGAAAGTTAATAAAAATTTGATTAAGGTGGACAAATTTTATTACGATGGGTGATAGTGATTACAAGGACCCAAAATTATTTTTTAAAATTTAACTCGAACAAATATATTCGATTCGATTCGATTCGAATTCCATCTCACTCGACTCGATTCGAGAAAATTTCAAATCAAATTAGGATGATAAAATATGATTCGTCAACTCGATTAACTCAAAATTTTTTCATTCGATTCGATTCGATTCGATCGAACGCTCACCCCTATCCAGAATTTTTATTTCAATAAAATGCATCTTTTTAAGTAAATAGTTTTCATCCTGTACTGTACATTCTTGTGTTTTAGAATATTTTTTCATTCATTATTCATGACCATACCATATAAATAATCATCCTTAGAATCATTTATTCTTTGGAACTTGCCTTCGTACCTACAATAGGTACCCAGATATCAATGACATGAGCGACATTGTTACTGACTCTCTTTTTGAATGAGATATGGGTTCTAAGGGATCTAAGGACTTGGAAGAGGACAGAGATCGTAGCCTATCTTTTGATTTATTAAGGATGGTAGAACGAGATGCAAATAGACTCTACCTTGCAAAAGGCTAGTGAACGTTGCGAGATTAAAAAGGGGCAAAAGTCGAAGCCTAACTTACCACAGAAATAAGACGAAACATCATTCAAAATGTTTTTTCACAATCATATTAGGGCACGCCAGACCATTGAAATGTGGGCATGCTGTTAAGATGATTCTACAATAGTCAGGCTAATCATAAAGTTTAGGTACTACTGGTCCACCGGAAAAGGAAGGTAGCATCAACGCCAGATGGATGAATACAAGATTCACGCGCCTCCTCTATTTCTTCACAGATCCCTTATACGTGGGGCATAGACGTTATCAAGCCAATCTTCTCAAAAGCTTCTGGTCAACATCAATGTCGATTTCTTCACCAAGAGGGTGAGGGTCACTTTATATGCCAATATTACAAAGTCAATAGTCAAAAAAAGAAAGAAAGAAAGAATATAAATATATATATGTCGGAAAGATCATATTTAACCGCACAATGTCAAAAATTTACGGTTTGTTCAAAGATCAGATACCACATCACAGTAAAAGCACCAAAAAAAAATAAAAGATCAAAAAAAATGAACCGAGACTTGTAAAGATTGGCATACAGAAGTTACTATTTACCCTCTATGCTTATCAAACATTGGCCGGACGGCCATCCGGCAAGATATTTCTCATTGGTTTCGCCCATTAAAGTCAAATTTCCTTTTCGAGTCTTATCAAGGCGAAGTTGGATGAGGCGTAACGCGATTAATCTCAATATGATCATTTGAATTTGAAGAGAAAATGCTAAAAGCTATCTATCATGGTCGATGATGATGAGCTCATAACAAAAATGATTCGCCCTAGAAAATTTCATGATAGGGATTTGAAGAAGACTTTTCCCATACAAAAGGGGCTTCTGAAGAAAGTGGATGCTAAACTGAGAAGGACCTTATGCAATGAAGAGGGCCTATTCTGGGGAAGCATGAATATCGACCGAGATGGACAGCAAGGACCTGCCCAAGCCGGTGAATTCAAAAAAAAAGAAGAAGAAGAAGAGGAAAAAAGAGAAAAAGAAATTTTCAGCAAAAAGAAGAAAGAAAAGGAGAGGCCAATGTGAAAACACTTAAAGGGGCTCTTTGAGACCAAAGGGGATTTGAGTTGAAAACTCGAAAAGGGCGGCTCAAATTTTGATCAAAGGGGACATACATCAGTCTTGCTATGCCTAAATTAACAATGATAAAGTACGCTACGTCTTGGGGCATCGACAAAGTACTTTGGATCCCTAAACACATATTGACCTTAAAATGGTCCTCAAGAAGTTCGAACAAGAAAGCTCGGGCTATGATATATGGGGCACCTAGTGTCCATTTGACCCATTTTAAATTTATTATTTGTGATTATATTATTCTTTTCAAAATATGTTCACAATAAATTTCTTAATTGCAATTACTATCTTTGCTTAGCTTATTTGTTTCGAGCTATGTTCTTAATCAATTTCCTTCTTATCCATGGTTATGATCTTTTTCAAGCACTTCGCATTGAAATAACGATTAGTCGACTAATAATATTTTCATAAAATAAGTTTCGCATATTACTTTGAAAGCTTTTGAATAATACAAGAATTTGAAATAGGACTATTGTTTAAGACTCACCAAGTTTAAAGAAGAGTCTAAAGTGAGACTATCTCTCCGAACTTTTGTCAAAGAATGGTGGTTGAACCAAATGATAAGATATTGTGTCAGTAATAAAATCTTGACGAGAAATGGGCACCATTAACCCAAGTGTAAAATAGGAATCATTCTCGGAGAAAATTGATATTCTGCATTCACGTGAGCATCATGCATACACATCTGGTTGGGTCACCCGATGAGTGATCAGTTGATGGAACAAGCTACAAGCCCTATACCCCCGAGTTATAGTGGGATAGATGGAAGATAATACATATCTTATACCTTTGAATATCAATGTAATGGATTGAAGAAGAAACAAATCCTACATTTTGAGGTTGCAGTGAGATGGATGGGAAAAGATTCAGATCTTGTACCCCTAAGTCACAATGAGATGAACCCTGAAGTTATAGAGGGCAAATCATCAACAGCTTATAATTGTTTCCCCGAGTTTTCTATCGAGAGTACTAGCCAAACAAGATGGTAGCATAATACGTCAGTGATAGAGCCCTGATAAACAATGAGCAATGACAGCCTTAAGTAGGAATCATTCTCATGAAATCATGCAAAACACATTTAGTTAGAAGCATTAGATTCATTCTGATCATTGCATCCTAATCATTATAGGAAATCATTCTCATGACATTCTGCATTCATACAAATGTCATCTATAAGACACATCTAGTTAGGGGCATTAGATTCATTTTGATCATTGCATCCTAACCATTTTACATAAGCATAAGCACGAAACTGATTTTACAGTACAGGTCCACTAAAGGACGTTGTCGCAACATCAGTAAATTCAAAGATCTTACCTTCCTCAGAGAGGCGGATCGAAGACAGCAGATCTGGCAACTCTAAAATTACAGGAATAGGTCGAAGCCAAACAATTTCTAGCTCCTCAAAGCTCCAGTGGAGTAGGTGGAGGTTACAAATCTCTCCTCCCTGAGTTTATAATGAGGACCAGTCAGTTTTTCTTCAGCAGAGAAGATAGAGGATACAAATCTCTTCTCCCTAAATTTCTAGCTCCTCGAAGCTCTAGTAGAGTAGGTGGAGGTTACAAATCCCTCCTCCCTGAGTTTACAATGAGGACCAGTCAGTTTTTCTTTAGCAGAGACGATGGAGGTTACAAATCTCTTCTCCCTAAATTTTCAGCTCCTCGAAGCTCCAATAGAGTAGGTGGAGGTTACAAATCCCTCCTCCCTGAGTTTACAATTAGGACCAGTCAGTTGTTATTCAGCAGAGAAGATGGAGGTTACAAATCTCTTCTCCCTGAATTTTTAGCTCCTCGAAGCTCCAGTGGAATAGGTGGAGGTTACAAATCCCTCCTCCCTGAGTTTACAATAAGGACCAGCCAGTTTCTCTTCATAAGAGAAGATGGAGGTTACAAATCTCTTCTCCTTGAATTTTTAGTTCCTCGAAGCTCTAGTGGAGTAGGTAGAGGTTACAAATCCCTCCTCTCTGAGTTTACAATAAGGACCAGTCAGTTTCTCTTCAGCAGAGAAGACGGAGGTTACAAATCTCTTCTCTCTAAATTTCTAGCACCTCGAAGCTCCAGTGGAATAAGTGGAGTTTACAAATCCCTCCTCCCTGAGTTTACAATGAGGACCAGTCAGTTTTTCTTCAGCAGAAAAGATAGAGGTTACAAATCTCTTCTCCCTAAATTTCTAGCTCCTCGAAGCTCCAGTGGAGTAGGTAGATGTCACAAATCCCTCCTCCCTGAGTTTACAATGAGGACCAGTCAATTTTTCTTCAGCAGAGATGATGGAGGTTACAAATCTCCTCTCCTTGAATTTTTAGTTCCTCGAAGCTCCAGTGGAGTAGGTGGAGGTTACAAATCCCTCCTCCCAGAGTTTACAATAAGTACCAGTCAGTTTTTCTTCAGCAGAGAAGATTAAAGTTACGAATCTCTTCTCTCAAAATTCTTATCACCATGAAGTTTCGACGAAACAGATTGAAGCTACAAATCTCTTCTCTAGGAAATTACATCGAATTGGATCGAAACACTAGTTTCATGTCTTTGAAGATGCAGTGGGATGGAATAAAGCTACTCAAAGAAGAAAAGCACCAAATGAAGTTAAGATCTGACAGGACCATGCAAATTTGGCCCTCTTTAAAATCTTTGCTTCATTCCCGTTACACGACAATGAGCAAAGAGGGGCAGCTGTAGAAGCCCAAATTTGCCGGGCCCATTAGACCAAACCAAAAAAAAAAGACAAAAAGACAAACAGAATAAATAAACTCAAAATTTTAGAAGTCCAATGTCCATCCATTACAAATTATAAACCCAATGTTTAAAATTTTGGCCCAAATTTCCAAAAATTACTAGCCCACTACAAAACCCAAATCTAATTGACCCAAACAACCCAAGCAGAACTCCAGAAACTTCTGGTGCCTTCTCCGCGGCCACCCCCACGCGCGCCCCTTTGACTCCCCGCATGCTATACACGCGCACCGTTTCAGGTTCCCATGAACAGATCCCACGCACGCCTCGTAGCCACCACGCGCACGCCATGCGCAAACCTTCACCAGCGCATCAGTGTCGTACCTCCGTCAGCAAGCATACGGTCTTGTACCACAAAACAAACGAAAAAGCACAGCAGGCAGCAAGAAAAAATAAAAAGAAATGATTATATTTTGTTATTATTTATTAATTTCTGATTTCAGCCTTTAAATGGACCGAAACAAACGATTGTAGGGGGATTGTTTTTACGAACACACAAAAATTCAAAGAGAAATATAGAAATCAAAAAACAGATTCAAAGGTTTTTTTCGTTTCCAATCTCTTTCAATTTCTTAAATCTAGTTTTGTTGGTTTTCGATTCCTTTCTTTTCTACACGTGAAAATAAAACGAAATAAAAATAAGAGAGGGATTTACCTTAGATCGGACGTATTCCTTCGTCGCAATCGAAGTGGAGAGGTCCTTCGGGGTTGGAAATAAGAAAACTCGGCTGGGCTTGAAAGGTAGCATCCGAAAAGGGCCTGATATGACCACTGTTTGCCATTTACAGTGGCATTTTAGTGGCAGAACAAAAGGGGTTTCTTTCTTCTTCTTTTTTGCGGCTGAGAGAATAAACAGAGAGGGGGATTTAGGATTTCGTTTTAGAATTGTTTAGAAGGGGTTTGATTTGTTTTAAGTTGGTTTTAAAGTTATTAAAGAAACGGCGTCGTTTGGGGTTTATCTCCATAGCCTCAAAACGACACAGTATTAGAGACCCGATTTCAACCCGACCCAGTATACCTAGGACCCACGCGTTTCCACGTGATGGACAAATTTGCGTTTAGTCCTTGTTGTTTTGTATTGTTTCAATCTAGACAAGTCTGAGTCTTGCATTTTGAATTATGAAAATATTTGCGGATTTAATCCCTAATAGTTTATGCGCATTTCATTTAGTCCTTATGCTTATTAAATGATTTTATTTATTTATAAAATAGCACGGTAGTTTTATTTTTAATCCAATTAGGTATATTTTATTTATCATACAAATGTTTGATTTCAAAATTTCCTATTTCTTTATTTAAATAGTTTGTATAAATTTTAACTTAAATACTCCTACATACTATTATTGCATATATATACATGCATAATTTATATTAAAGTTATCTCGCTTTTATGTATATATTATTAGCTTCACATTATTTTATGAGTTCCTCCTAGACATATGTGTATATTTAGAATTTATATAAATATATAATTGTTCACTTAAAGATCTTATTTTAAATTATATTTTACTTATTGCAAATACTTTTTATATTACTTGTATATATATTGTTTTAAATTTTTATATCTTTTATATTAAAATATTTTATGTGCTTCATTTTAGATTTTATTTATCCATTTTAAATCTTTTTTACATCATTCGTTTTAAACTTATTTATTATTGGATTTAAGTTTATTTCCTATGATTGGTTATATATTATTTTGCTCCATTTTCTTTAGTTGTTAATTTCATTATATGATTTTTGCTAGCATATGCATTGTAATTTGTTAATTTGTAACTATTAATTATTTGTGATTCATCCTTGTAATATTTGATGTATGGATTAATATCTTGACTTGTATATTAGTATTTCATTGCACCTTGTGAAAATGTTGTGTTTAATGTCATTCAAGTTCTAAAACTATTTCATTCAAAGGTTTTAAAAAACGAGGCAATATTTGCGTGTTTAGAAGTATGAAAATTACATCCTAACGTGCTGGGTATCGATTTTCCGTTCAACTAAATACCCAAATACCCTTTTTACATGTTTGAAGATCAAAGATGATCTCGGTGTCAAAGTATAAATGTGTTATATCCTAACGTGCTGGGTATGATGCTTTTGTCCCTTTGAAACGAGTTGATCTTGAGATTCAACTCCGATTTAATTAATTTTCTTCCAACATTCTTTACCCCAAATGTTTTCAAGTTTTAGATATATTCGAATTCCTTCTGAATGTTTTTTGTCATTAAAAACACACATTGAACCAATTTTAAGATCGCATATTTAAAAAGACAAGGCAATATTTGTGTGTTTAAAAGTATGGAAAATTACATCCTAACGTGCTGGGTGTTGATTTTTCGTTCAACTAAATAACCAAATACCCTATTTTACATGTTTTGAAGATCAAAGATGATCTCGACGCCAGAGTATAAAGGTGTTATATCCTAACGTGCTGGTCATGATGTTTTTATACTTTTGAAACGAGTTAATCTTAAGATTCAATTCCGATTTAATTAATTTTCTTCCAAAATTTTTCACCCTCAATATTTTCAAGTTTTCAACATTAGGACAACGTTAATCAATTTGGTACCAACTTTGGGCGTTGCAAGGGCGCTAACCCTTCCTTGCACGTAATCGACTCTCGAACCCGTTTTCTCAAATTTTGTAGACCAAAATATTTTTATAGGTGACCTGATCACACCTAAACAAAAAGGATCAGTGGCGACTCCATATTTTTAAAGTCGATTCCCGTTTTTCAAAACCCGATAAAAATGGTTTCGAAGTAAACATTTGCCTTCAAAACTACCCAAGTTCATTACCTTGTAAAAGTATGTGTATATATACCAAAAATTACAAAACCAGACCCTAATTTGGCTTTAAATTTTTTTTAAAAAAAGCAAAATAAAAATCATACAAAAATAGCCGTCCTATTCCTTAAATTTGAAGATAACAATACCAAAAGTAAAAAAAAAAAAAAAAAAAAAACCGAAAAAGTCCCCCAAAAAAATCAGAAGGAAAAAGATAAAGAATGTGAAGAAAAATTTGACGAAAGAAAAAGTTGAGGTGAAAGAGACATACCTGCGAAACTTTATACTCAATTTCTTTTTCCCTTCCTGAGTATTGAAATCCTAGATTTATTCCCTCCTACAAATCAAAATAGGTGAAAGGAAGAAGAGAAGGAAAAGAAAGGGAAAAAATAAAAGGAAAAAGAAAATAAATTATTTAATATTAAAAAAAGAAAGAAAATAATTTTTTTAACACGTGACACATTTAACGTGTTACGGCAGACACTATTACCTAAGTAACGGCACTAAACAGTGGATTGGTATCTTTGTAATAATACAATAACACTAGTAATATCTCTGTAAGTTTCCAAAGTTTAGTGATAAAAAATAAAAATGAACCGAAATGATATTTGGTATAATTTATCCTTTTAAAAGTTCTTTTAATGGGTCAGGCGAGATTCAATTAATTGTTGAATTGATACTAAGATTGGTATCATACACTCGTTGTAGGGTAGGTGGATGGGGGAAATTTTTTAAATGGTAGAAAATTAATAAAAATTATTTTTATATGAGAGATAAAAGAATAATTTGATAATTAAGAGAGTACTAGTTGATAAATTTTATTTAACTTTATATATGATTAAAATATTTAAATTCTTTCATTTTTTCATTTTTATTTTATAAATTTGATTTTTCATATCCTTTTCTTCCTTTTTTATAATTTTGATAAATAAAAGAGATAGGGATTACTTTAGTTTTTAAAAAAAGAAAATAATAGATAAATCTAAATTAATAATCCAAAGAATATGTTCAGAATAATATAATACTAAATAAATCAAATAAGAACAACAGGTTAAAAAACTCATAAAAGTTGATAATCATGTGACAACATTTATAATTACTAGGTTATCACACATTTAGGATGTGAGTGAAAACAAAATTACATAATAAAATATTTATATAAAATTGATATAAATAATAAATAAAATTTTGGTTGAATGATAAAGTATAAATATTGAAAATTATAAAAGTTTGGATTCGGACCTTATCATATGTGTAGTATACTTTGCTATTTTTCTATGTAAAAGATATAAAATGACAAAACATCTTCAAAGTAATATGATTTATTTTGTAAAGTAAATGTTTGTCATTATCCAAATTGAGTTTGTGTTCGGTTGACTCATAACACTAAATCAATCAAGGTTTAATATATAGTATAGATAAAGAAAATTGGTATAAAATATAAACAAAAAAATTATGAAAAAATGAAAACTTAAATCAGGAAACTTATTAAATTTATAATGACTGCATTGCAGGTACATGTTTAATTATTTTATTTAATTAATTATATATATTCATTTAATTTATATAAGTACTTATTATTTAAAATTATAGTTTTTTTAAGGAAAAAGAAGAAATCTATTAATGAGAAAAGAATTCAGACAACAACCAGGTTGAGGATGCAGACAAACTCAACGCGAACCTATAATTACAATAGTTTAAATTACAATGAAAATATAATTTAATATGAGTATTAATTGTAATTAAATATTTTACTGTACTTTTCCTAATTCAGTTTTTATTAGTTTTAAAATAGTATCAAAAATATTTTTTATTTCAAGTAATAAATAAATTAAAATAATAAGATATTATTTATCAATAATTTTGAATAGTTTGAAGTACAATAAAAGTGTAATCCTGTCACTACTTGAAATGTCAAAGTTAAGTTGGGAAGGTGAATTTGGGGATTAATTTGAAATGCTTACAAATTAAGCGAGTTCTAATGGAAATAAGAGAAAGTGGCGGAATAGTTGTGAAAATGTTGGATATCAACCTTGGTTTCGTTGAGTTTTAACTAAGAGCATTTTAGTGGGAGACATGATGATTATGAAAGTGTATACTTGGCGGTTGAGTTTGGGATCGGTGAAGAAATGTGTGAGATGTTATTATCCGTGTAGTTTTCTTCATTTTTCAGTTCTTTCTTCATCTTCTTCACTAGTCTAGATTGAAAATGAGAAAGATTAAGAAGCGGTTTGCATGGATGAAGGTAACTAAAGTTTGTGTATAAGTAACTGATAATTTATTAAGCTGATAAGCTCCTTAACCTTACTGTGTTACAACTTAAAGGAAAGAAAATTGAGGATTTTAGTTGTTTATCGATTCTGTTTTGTATGGAATTAAGTTGAGGATAATCACTTTAATGGCCTCTACATGCAAACAAATTATAGTTTTTATGATGTTGAAATATATTCATTGAAGATTTTGAATTAGTTGTTATGTTTTGAAAGTTGTTGGAGGCTCGGGTAGTAAAGGAAGAAGCTAAGTAGAAGGTTTTGGCGTCAACTTCCAGGTGATTTCCAATACTCAAGTCTTAAATAGATGTTTACGTTTTGGTATTGTTGTTTGGGTCTGTAACTTCTATCCTAGATGATGAATTCTATGGTTAAATGATGATATATTGAAATGCATATTGTATGTAGACCTGAAAGTGTATGGTTGGTTATAAGTCTATTTATGAGGTATAAATGAGATGCTTGATGTGATGTCTACTGGTTATGTTGGTTAAGTGTTGAGTAAATGATGTGTCATCCCATGGATGAATGTTGTGCAATGATGTAATATTCTATGACTGAATATTGATGTATCGTGAGGACTATTGTTGATATGGAAATGCATGCAATATTGGCATATTGTGTGTCGTGCATGAACAATAGTGTTGATAGAATACTTGTGTATGAAATGCTTGTGCATGAGATGCAGTATGCATAGAGTTATTTTGGCAGATGAAAGATAAAGAAATGTCACGTTGTGCACTCTATGCCATGTGTTATCTAGCTTTGCGGAGGTTCGGGCGGATAGTACGGAGATATATGCATAAATGAATATGATAACCCAACATGGGTTCTATGAATGTTTGAGACTCTGCAGAATCTAAAACTTTGAGCCTCATATGTGTAAGCAAAGTCCATGGCCAAGGCATATGAAGGTTATGAAAGATGTGGAAGCCCGTCAGAACTATCTTATATGTGGAAGTCCGTTAGGACTATCTTATAAGTAGAATTCTACAATAAAGGGATCCACTTGCATGAGTCTGCTAAGGAGCTTGTTCTCTTGCAATCTATCACCACGTGCAAGCTATATGTTTATGTAAATCGATAAATAAAAGATATGACAGTATGACATGACTATTTCATATGTATAATTCCACAAATGACATGACTATTTCATATGTATAATTCCACAAATAGGGGATTCACTTTTAAGAATCTGCCAACATGATAATTGTTGCTAAAATTGGACCACTATGAATGGGAATTTGTTGTTGTGAAATAGAGGCAAGACTCAACGATCTGCTAAAGTTGTCAGTTTGATTACGATGAGTTGATCTTCTTATCAATTCAGTTTGCAAGCTGGAACTATCCTCTAAGAAATGATTTGAGGCACAAAGTTGATATGAGAGTCGTCTAAGGGTCTTCCTTATGAATCAATTTCGCCATGTTTATAAGACCGCATGAGCAACTAATGAGGATAATGTATCGAGTACAAATGAGCTAAATCATGTGAAGTAAAAACCATGCCAAGGAGATTGGCGAAAACCACAAACTTGAAGGGTTAAATTCTAGGAAACAAGTCTAAAAATCCATGACCTAGGATAAAGGAGGGAGCTAGATGAGATAAGGCTTTAATAAAATATAGGCCTTGGCAAAGTGGTGCAAGGTGCCACTTAAGTTAGAAGCAACGCCAAAGAAGGGCTTGGGTTCAAGGCACGCAGCAGAAGAAGCGTTTTAAATTTTTGGGTTGGCGTTACAAATGGAAGAAGGCTTTAAAAGGAGTCAGGCGACTTTAAGACACAAAGAACTCATTGGCAAAGTGGTGCCGTCGTCACTTAGGTATTTGGAGGAGAGAAAGCTGTGAGTTCGAGAAATTGGAGCGGCATTTTGGCGTCTTTATTTTGTTATGTGGTGACGGGTGAAGAAGGAAGGATTTAAAATAAATGTTGGGGCTTTTTGACATAAAAGCAGAGTTGGCCGAATGGCTTGGGCGCTACTTGGTCATTGGATTCCCAGTGTCCCATGTTCGAACCCAACAAGTTTTATTTGCATGATTTCTTTGTTTTTACTTGAAAGGAAATTGATGAGCACATGGTTTCTTTTATTTTTATTATTTATTTGAAGAGGTGATAAAGGATAATAAGGATAATATTAGTTCGTTGGATTTTACTTGATTAATTCCAAGGAGAAAATATAGGCATTTAAGAATTCAAATTCTTTTGAATTGCTTCAAATGAGTGGCCTAGAATTATTTTGGGTGTGGTTAAAACTCCCATCCCTTTCTTCTCATCATTTTTTAGGGAACCTATTCCCTACCTTGGTGACCAAATTCCTTTCCTCCTATTAACTCATTTTGGCGAATATTGCAAATGGCATAGGTACTTTGGGATTTCTCCTTTATTCAATTGATTGTGAAGGTAAGTGATGGCGAACCCTCTTTCCATATCTTCTTTCTTTGTCGACTTGTAGGTTGGAGAAAAGCCAAAATTTCGGCATTTGCAAGCGGAAAACTAACCACTCTTTGAAACCGATTCCATCTAGGAACTTGAGTGAGATCGACCCTCCTTTCTCTCGTTAATCAGTTTGGTAAGTCGATGGTAAGTCGATCTCTAAGCTTCTTCATTAGATATTTGGAAAAGCTGAAGCTAATCTCTTGTATGGTTTTAAAGGTTGGTCGATTGCTAGGGAACCTGTGTAAGGATTCGGGTTCAAAAGGAGAACCCTTTTAAATATTTGGGTTGGCCGATTAGGACATAGTACTAATTCTATGTTGGCCGAATATAGGTGCAGAGAGAGCTGTGGTGATCAACATCTCTTTTCGGATTTAGAGCATTCGATGGGTGACGGTGTGTACATACACACTTATAACAATTAATAAACCGTATTAAGTACATGTTGTATGTAAATCGATTTATGTAGATACAAATTTAGTACCTTAATTGTACAAGCGAGGATCTCGGTAAGTCTCATCAATATGAGATTGATAATAATGCTTTTGGGAAGCATAGCTTATGTGATACATGTGATAAATGTATGTTGTTATAAACTCGTTATAATATGATTTGATATGGGTTGATGAGTGGAGGGGCGCTTATATTGTGTCGACGGACACCGGTGTTTTGGTAACACACTGTGACTACGGTCACCGGTTTGGTACCTCTGAGGTTTGGCACCTCATAGCGCCCGCCCCTCGTGGCTTAGCACCACCGTGGGTTGGCCCCACTTTGAGATATGGGATTGACGCCATGATTTGGTATCACGCGATGGGTTGGCCCCATCAACCGATTTGTGTCTTCGGACACCGAGGTTTGGCACCTCCATGATTTGGTATCACATCTGTGACTATCGTCACCGTGGTTTGGCACCACCAAGTGGTTTGGTACCACAAAGGGTAGACAAAGGCGTTTGGTTGGCTAGGTTGGGTATATGTCTTAATGCATGATTAATGTGTTATATAGTGTGTATGATGTGGTATTTACCGGGGAAGGGTTACATCTCGAGTCTTGGTGACTCACCTTCTCCTTTATTTTTTCGGTGACACATAGTTCATGGATATGGAGCCGGAGGGACTTGAGGTGGCCTGGAATTTTAAATTCATTAGACTTTGAATTTCGGTTCTTTACATTTTTCTTTATTTTGGTTGATTTTAATTGGGTTGTAATAAGGCCTCCTAAAAATTATTTTATTCTTGTGATATGCTTGAGTATTCGTTTCAAACTTTATGATTATAAGAATGAATTCACATGTTTTTCCAAAGCAATGTTTTCAAGTACCAGTACATATAAAATATACATAATAACTTGACTTAACAAATATTTTCAAAATAAATGCCAAGGAGATTGGTACACCTCAACTGCTTTTTAACAAAACGCTAGTATAAACAATCGGTTTCTAAAACATTAATTCTAGCAAACCAAATCAATCAAGGTGTTTAATACATTAATTTACATTAATTCTAAATCAATAGGTGCCAGCTTGTTAGCATTCTGTTAATACAATCTATGAACAACTCACTAAGTTTATTTGAACTTACGTTTGTAACATTATGTATTGTAGGTAATAAGGGAATTAATAGTTCGTTGAGGGACCAAACCAGACCAGAATCCGTCGTATCCGAACAGTTGTGCTTCCTAGTCATAATATGTATACAGCGGGGCAACCTAGAGGTGGAGTCTTAGAGTCAGAGTCTTATTTATAATTAGTTTTGATAAATATATTGTTTTCAAACTAAGGTAATATTTGATATATTTAAACTACTTTGTAAAATATTTGGTATCTTAAATTAAGATTGCATAATCAAATAAATTCTTTTTTGAAATTTATTTTTTTAAATTGAATAATATTTAAATATAAAATATAAATATTATAAATTTACCTCATCATCAATTAGATTAATCTTATATCTATCCTTGGTGCGAGTTTTCATTCGATTATGACTCAATTTTGGTACTTCGTTCTTTTTTAAATACTTCTAACTAAAGATATTCATGGTAAAACGCCATAATTATTGTTGGAGCGACCCGGTCGAATCTATCATCCATTTATAATAAAAGCCATGGTTAATCATATTTATACGTAACAACCAAAACTCTAAATCCATGTCTGCAATTAAGTTAAATCAATAATTCATCCTAATACTAAGCAAATGTGGCAAAAACAATTATTAAGAATAAATCAAATCATTTATCGACCAAATGCACGTCTTAACAATACAAAGTTAAAGAAATAAAAGTCATTACAAAAGAAAATTAACCCCAATCAAATATACGTTAATCAACCACTCTGAGAATGGTAGGCTTACCTAATTTTTCACGTCTTCCCATGGTTTCAGTCCCAAAATCTTTATATACATATATGATATTATTATATATGTATGTATACATACATATATATTATTCATGTAGTAACCTATTTTGCTCGGACTCATTCAGAAAAAGAAAAAAAATAAAATGAAAAAATAATAAATATCTATTTTTATAAAAAAATCTAATCTTTCGCCCAGATTAAATACCCAAAACTAGACCCAAAATAAACTGTCTATCCAAACCCGTAGTCCAATTACAAGCAACCTAAATTAATACCCAACTGACCCTAGCCTAAAATCTATTGGGCCCAAAATATTAAACAGAAACTAGAAGACCTAGGGTTTTTGAAACCCTAGGCGCCGCCAGCTTCGCCCCAGCAGGAGCCCAATCGTCGCGCCGCAATAACAGGAACCCAATCGTCGCGCCACAACACCCCAGCCTTCGCGCTGCAGCCTCGTCCAGTCTTCGATTGCGCCTTGATTCGTGCCTGAATCACTCCGCCACCAGGATCCTCGCCTAACCTGTAAAATAAGGAAAACGCAGCAAAAAGGAAAGAAACAAATATGGAAAAATATGTATTTCCTTTTTATTTTTATTTTTTCGGGTTATAAAACCCCATGTAAACCTGTAAAAAGGGACAAGAACAGAGAGACAGATACACAAAAATACACGAATATACACAGAGAGATAGACAAAAATATATTGAAATATAAGAATACAGAAAGCTTTTAACAGCAAAGGTGATTTCTCATTTTATTTTTCTATTTTGTTTATTTTGTTTATTTTCTTTTTTTCGATCTATATATTTTTTGTAAATATATTGTTGTTTTAAAAAATATAAAAAGAAAAGAGATTTACCTTTCGTTGACGCTGGAAAGGCTAAGATTTTGGCCTCCGGCCACCGTCCATGGTGGCGCGTGAGGCGCGTGGAGGAAATGGCGAGAGGTCCGACGATCAAAAGCTCGGAAGCTTCAGAGGATTTTCAGATTTTTTTTTTAAAAATGGTGTTCGAATGCTTTTTTTTGAAAGAAAATTAACTTATAGAAGCAAAGAAAAGCGACGCCGTTTCGATTAACAGGACCCCGGCCGACCTAAGAACCCGATAAGGATCCGCGTGTTTTATTAAAAAGGGGAATTAACAATTTCAGTCCCTCCGCTATTTTATTAAATTTAATTTTGTCCAATTTAGTGTTTTTATTTTTAAATTAGCCCTAAAAATCTGCTTTTTATTTCAATTTAACCTTTTTTCTCTTTTTAAATTTTTTATATATTTTAAATTAGTATTAAAATTATTTATTATATTAAAATTCTATATTTTCTCTAGTAGTTATATATATTAATTTATTAATATTATAAAATTCATAAATAATTATTATTTATTATTTTATTTAAATATTTTTACATATTATTTTAATACTAATTATTATATTATTATTTTACCTTATATAATCTTATATTATATCATATATATTTTTAAAAAAAAACTAAAATTATTTTATATTGTATAATATATTTTACTTACATTTTTTTTATATTATATATATATGTAATTTTATATATCTTTATTTAAAATTATTATATACTTTTTTATTTATACATTGTTTAATTATTCACATTATATATAATTTTATTTATTTATTTATTTATTTATTATTTAATCTTGCATGAAGAGTTAATATTTATTTAGTATTTTTATTGTTTTATATATATTGCTTTATATATTTTATTTGACCATGTAATGCCCTTTTATTTATTTATTATTTTATGATTATTTTAGTGTATTTATTTTAGTTGTATTTTATATTGTCTATATTTAATGTTAATGTATTATAATTGCTTTTAATATTTATGTTCAATAATATATAAATGCAATATTGTCACATGGATTATTATTTAAAATAAAATATATTTTTAGCAAAATTGCTATATTTTATCTAAAGGATTTTAAAATAAGGCAATATTTTGTATTTAGAAATTTGGGGAATAGTACCCTAACGTGCTGGGTTTCGATTTTTCGTTTGGCTGAATTACTAAATATTCTTTTAACAAGTTTTGTAAATTGTGAGATGACTTTGATTACAAAGGTTTTAAAATATCGTGTCCTAACGTGCTGGATGTGATGTTTATATTCTTTCGAAACAAAGACATCTCAAATTTTAACTCAAATTATTCAAAGTTTTTAAGAAGTCATATTTTTAAATACTTTTAAATTTCAAACATTTAGACATAATTTTATCGATTAAGTATCGAGTTTTGGGCGATATGAGGGTACAAACCCTTCTTCATACGTAATTGACTCCTGAACCTGTTTTCTTATTTTTCGTGGACCAAAAATCAAAGGTTTTAAAATAAAACGTTTTGCAAGGTGATCCAATCACACCTAAATAAAAAGGAATTGGTGGCGATTCCCATTTTCGTTTTTAAAAGTCGACCCGTTTTCTAAAAATTTAAAATGGTTTCCACAATTCACACACTAAATATTTATAAGATTAAAAACAAGTTTATTAAAAGAAAATAGAAACACAATGGACAATAGCCATGTGCAACCATGCCAATAGTGTTAGCAATATCCTTTAAAAATAACTCAAGATAATTTTCTTTATCCAACGAGGTAAAATTCAACATCGAAAATTTCGAAACATTAACAGTCTTCCGTTACCATTTTACACCAAAATATTATATCTATTAAAAAATTATTGTCATAATAGACTTCCACATCATATGAAATTTTTAAAAAATTCCTTTTTTTTTCTTTTACATTATTTCTTTCTTTATTATTATTTTCTATTTTTCCTTTTTTGTTCCTTTTTAATGTCTAGCAATGTCAACAATGCTCGAAATTGGTCCTTCTGAGGTCAAGAAGTTGGTGATTAA
The DNA here is from genome assembly GCA_025506655.1 of Gossypium rotundifolium. NCBI lineage: Eukaryota > Viridiplantae > Streptophyta > Magnoliopsida > Malvales > Malvaceae > Gossypium > Gossypium rotundifolium. The sequence goes on from CP106727.1 coordinate 193,894,989, forward strand.
TTTTGTTTTTTTTAACTTCACTACCTACTTGATCGACCTAGAAAGATCAAAAGTTCTTTCATTGATCAATATCAATGTTTTCAAAATTGGACTGGACCAACAAGTTGAATTGGAACCAGTTGAGGTATCAATCCGAAGATAGAGTTGAATCGATTTGACTCGTGAATTGATAGAGACCGGTTGAACCAAGCAAAAAAAAACTGTTGAATTGTTTTCTCTATTATTTAAATATTTTTATTTTTGACTTTTTAATAATATTTCGTTTGTGACCTTTGCTATTATTTTAGATGTGTGTTGGCTTGTCCTTGAAGACCGACCACTTCGAGCAAAAAATCTTTGCAAATTAGATCTGACCAAATCAAGCGATTAGATCCCTTTGTTATAAGAAGATTAGATCGAATTATTTGAAAATATTATCTTGGAGATCCTTGACTTATCTTGGACTTTATTAGGATATTCTCAATGTTGATTTTATTGCTACATTGATGAGGTTTTAAGATTGTAATTGATAAAGCATTTTAGGTCGAAAATTGTATATATTCAAAAGACTTAGGTTTTTTATTGAGAGTTTAGCACTTATCCTTTTCATTAGGAATCTATTATTGTAAGTGCATTATTTAAGTAAATACGTGAGTCACTTGATTTACAAATCAAGTTTTTAGGGAAAAACTTAGTAGAGAGAGATCTAATCTTAGGTGCAAAAGTGAGGTTGTTATATCAGTGTATGATAGAACTTAAATCATTGTTCATATAAGGTTAAAGATAGTGGATTACATCTCTGGGTAAGGCCTCGCAGATGTAGGGAAATTGAATTACATAAATAGTTGTGTTGTGTTCTTTGTTGTTCTTTCGTAGTTACACTAGCAATTATAATTATTCCTTGCACTGCTTACTATGTTCTTGCAACTATCGACTGATTCTTTATTTTGGTGTTAGAGCAAGTCTATTGACATACAAAAATGGTGTTCTTAGTGTCTATTATTTCTTTAAATGGAAAGTTTGCAATCATCATTCCCCCAACGTTGGATGGTTCCAATTACATTTACTGGAAGGTTAAGATAAAGGTGTTGATCAAGTTTCCAGATGAAAAAAGCTTGGCATGTTATTCTTATTGGTTGTGAGCCCCTTTGAAACTGAAACATCTGAGGTGTAAACACCTAATTCATAATTGAATTGGACCATAAAGGAGGAGAAGCTAACATATGCTAATTCAAAGGCATTGAATGCAATCTTCTGTAGGGTGGATTGCTAGGAATTCAAAAGAATATCCAAGTGCACAACTATTAAGGAGGCTTGGGATATTCTCAAGTTTGCCTATAAAGGAACATACATTGCAAATCAATATAAGATGCATATGCTAACCACTTAGTTTGAGACTCTTAAGATGCAAGAGAATGAAACCATAAAGGAGTTCTATGCAAAGTTATGTGATTTGTCCAATTAGCTTTTGCCCTTAGAAATAAGTACTTCAATTCCAAACTCGTGAGGACGGTTCTCATATTTTTTCCCAAGAGATTTTCCTTCAAAGTCACTTCCATTTAAGAGGTGAAAAACATACACAATATAAGAATCAATGAGCTAATTGGGCCACTACAAACATTTGAGATTAATATGGATGAATCTAAAAGTAGTAGATCCAAATATGAGAAAAGTATAGCTCTGCAAATGAAAATTCCAATTACAGTTGAGGGCACCACTATTATCGAAGAATTACAAGAACAAATGAATTTACTTAGAATTTTAATAAAACTTTCAAGAAGCTATCAAGGTAGAATAAAAAGCTTGATGCAAACAAAAACTTTTCTAAGAGCAAAGGAAAATGAGTTGTAACTAGTAAATAATCTAATAAGGAGAAAAAGAAGTCTATACAATGCCATGAATGTCATAGATTTGGTCATATGGGGTTGCATGTGCCAATACCTTAAAGGAAAAAAAATCCATGTGTGTAAGCTAGAGTGATAAGGATTTTTTAAGCAACTTCAATTTAGATGAGAAGCACGTGAGCAGTTATATAGTGTTTACTATTAGAGTTAATTCTCCTAAGGCTACTGAATTTGACACTGATAGTGATTTAGATGGTGAATCAAATGTTAGTTCCTGCAAACCTACAAGATAATATTGGAAAAATGAGTAATGTTAAACTTGTTGGTGAGAATGCTTGTTTGAAAGGAGGAAAACCACAATTTGATCAAACAAATGGAGATAAATGATTCTCTTCTAGATGATAGAACTACTCGACTGGAGGCAACATAAAAGGATCTTGTAGCTATTTAGTCTATGCTGGAAAAAAATCAATATAAGTAGTGAGAAACTTGATGAAATACTTATTGTATGAAGAATATGTAACACCCCAAACCCGGCCCATTTGTTACGACCGAATTTGAAATGCCACTGCGGAAAACGTTTGAAATATTCTTACTTAAAAGTGAAAACCGTTAAAAATTTGTTGCCTTTAATAAATCATTTTGTAATTTAAAATATTCTAAGTAAAAATTAAGTTATTATAAAAAAATACCGATTCAAAACTTTATTATGACTTTTGAGATTTAAATAGTTTTAAAATTAAACTTACAAAATATTAACTCAATTATAAATCCACTTAACCATACCAAAAATAAATAATTAAATACTTTAAGTGGCCCTTATTATAAAAACAAATAATTAATCAAAGTACTTAATAATAAACGCATGGAATAAAATGTCTTCCTTGACGGGCCACCTTGTATCCTCTCCAAACCGGTCCAAGCATCACCGTGATGTTAATAAAATTGGGTGAGTCATATGACTTAGTGTGTAATTAAACCACTGAATTCCACCCATATGTTAACACATATTAACCCATATATCGATAACAAGATATCATATTCACAATTTACCACATTTCGGCTTGGCCCATATTCATAACACTTATCGTGTAACAGGTAATTAACCACATACTTTCCACATCGGGCTTAGCCCATTTCTTATTCAAATCTACATTCACATCTGGCTTGGCCCATTTCCACATTAGTCCATCGTATCAATTGGGCTTGGCCCACTTTCACATTAAATTCACATATCGATATAATTATGCAAAGTGTACCCAACCCAAACCTAGGGTCCATCCTCTACACACCCCGTATCCAAACCTACCACACACCGGGGATTAACAAATCACCTCTCCTTTTCACTCCAAAGGCAATCAATGCCGTCCACGTGCAATTAAGCACAATAATCCACAACACGACCTCAATCAGCACCAATCCACGATGTAGCCGTAGCTAACACCAAAACCACGATGGGACACATAGTCACTCATCAACCACGATATGGCACATAGCCTATATCAACCACGATGAGGCACAAAGCTACTCATCAAGCCACACAAACTAAATCGCAAATAATCCACAACGTGACCTCAGTCAACGTCAATCCACGATGTAGCCATAGCTAACACCAAAACCACGATGGGACGCATAGTCACTCATCAACCACGATATGGCACATAGCCTATATCAACCACGATGAGGCACAAAGCTACTCATCAAGCCACGCAAACTAAATCGCAAATAATCCACAACGTGACCTCAGTCAACGTCAATCCATGATGTAGCCGTAGCTAACACCAAAACCACGATGGGACACATAGTCACTCATCAACCACTATATGGCACATAGCCTATATCAACCACGATGAGGCACAGAGCTACTCATCAAGCCACGCGAACTAAATCGCAAATAATCCACAACGTAACCTCAGTCAACGTCAATCCACGATGTAGCACAAGGCTAACATCAAACCACGTACTCGAAGTACACCCGTACCTTCTTTCATATCCCAACCCATGCACATGTAACATAAATAATGATATAATATAATGATGCATGAGCACGTTCATCAAGCATAGTCATAACACATATTCATATTAATAATCACATATCATCAAGTTTGGTACTTACCGGATTATCGACATACCCCTTTAAGGGTATCCATCTCATAACTTTTACTGCACTTGTTAGTACACAATCAAAAAATACAGATATAGCAAAAAAAACCCGGAAAACGGTGGGTTAATAATACACCTGATTATTAGCGAAATCCAGAACTCCTAAAATCTAACATGATGAACGGGGTTTTTTCTCCTCCCTTAATGCTGATTTGGTCTCCTGCCCAAATCCCGAAGGCTCCTTTGATGGTCCTTAACGTTAGCTACAGAACAAAAACACTTATTATGGCATTAAAGCCATTCGGCCATCTCACATAAATCTAAGCCCACTCATGGATTCGGCACATCCATGAAGAGATGAATAAAACTGATTGCTTAAAGAAATACTTACCACTATCGCTTCCTTGGAGAGACAAAAGAGAATAGTCGACAAGAGGGAAAAGTGCCTGACTTTCGGCTTTTGAGACTTGCGACAGAAGAAGGAGAATAAGGGCTCTTGAGATTTGGTTATGGCTTTTAATAAAATAAAAATACAAATAGAGGAATGATCACTTACCAGATTCGGCTAAGCCTCCAAATGAGGTTGGAATATTCGGCTATCACAAGTATATTTCGGCTTTTGAGAAACTTATGAGAAGAAGAGAAGAGTTTGAAGTATTTTGGCAATGGTAACAAAGGGAAATTCGGCTTCAAAGAGATAAAAAGATTTGGGGTTGAAAGAAATTAAAGAATAAGAAGTGAGAGTAGGAGAATTTGCACACACTAAAAGGAAGAAAAGAACCCGAAAATACCTATAACCCCTTTAAATAGTTTCTACCTATCTCCTCTTCATGACCGAATTTGCTTACCCAAAAGAGCCCATACTTGGCCACCACGTCAACTCGTTATTATATCCCAATTTAATCTCCTACTTTATCTCTTCAACACCCATTCAAATTAAATTGAATTTAATCTACAATTATCCACACTAACAAAATAAATAAAAAAAATAAAACAACCATTATCACTTACTTTCCAACTGAATTTTAAAAGAATTAAACTAGCATTATCCTTGCCCACCATAAGCCGTCCACTAGCTCTCTCTCCCTTAATGCCAACATGCATAAAAAAAACCTCAAAATTTTGCTTCCCTTGCGTCTTGAACTCATGACCCTGACCGCACTAAGCCCTTTAACGCAAGCTTTAACGCCCAAGCCACTCTGCCAAGGCATTTTTTTGTGACATAATGCACCCAAAATTTCTTTTAAGACTTACCTAGCCCAGTTCCCTTTGTCTTAGCGCCAAAAGAAAAATAAAAACACGCCCATGCCGCCAACGGGATTCGAACCAAGGCCCTTGTCCAGGCCCTTAAGTGGTGCATGGAAGCCACTTTACCAAGGCCTGTTTTATGCCAAACACGCCTAAGATTTTTCCTTTAAGGCCTCCCTGGCCTTGTTCCCCTTCGAGACGCAAAAAGAAAAGCCCATTGCTTCCCACGTTGCTCGAACCCTGTCCACCTAGCTCCTTGAGGCGTCACTCCCCTAAGCACTAAGTGGCGCCTCCTAGCCAATTTACCACACGATTCCTTGTGTCATAAATCCCACGAAAATCTCCTTAAGGCATCTTTGCCTAGTTTCCTCTTTTCACTTAAAAACCAATAATCTTCCAAAGCTTCCACCTTCATCCTAGAATTTCCAAAGCCCCTCAAACACCTCCAAACACCCTCACAAAGCCCACTAACACATGAATTATACACTAAATGCATAACCCCTAATCTAGGATGTTACAGAATAAGTCTAGGAGATGGTGGGCTTGGGTACATTGCGAAAAAGTAAATGTTGTTTTATAAACTTCTATAATTTTTGTCAAAGCCATTAATAATACTAATCATGGTGAATGTTTTAAGAAACCAATGTTGATTCATACTAACAAGAAAGTGAGCCAACATCACAAGATTGTGTGCCACTACTATGGAGTGCCTGGACACATTAAACTAATATGCTTTAAGATCTTAAGAGATATGAGGCTAAAGCAGGTAAATAAATTTTTAGATTTAGTTGCTCCTAGCTGGCTTGCAAATAGAAGCAAAATTTTGTATAGAGAAGGAAGGTCAAAGATGCTTGTTGTTTGCTCATTAATTCCTAACCTTTACCAAAGTGGCACTATGCTTGTCGACATACTCTAACTCTTACCAGCTCAACGACACTGATGTTCTTTACAAAAAATGCTCCCACCATTATGCACCAAATTGGTTGGTTTCAAGACATTGGCTTCAACAAATAGTACCTATGTTTTTACTCGAGCTTGTTGATTTTTAATTTGTCACTATTAGAAGTGGACGCTCTTGGGATACCATGATACTGTTCGTTTGGTCAAAGAATGACAATCCACTCTCCTTAAACCAAATCATGTATTGTGGATCCATATCAAAACAATAGTCTTGGACAGTGTAACAATTCGATTTCCAGTGGTGCCGGGAATTCCAATTTTAGAACCTCATTTCCATAAATCAAGTTCATAAATATTAAATAAAGATATGCATGAATTTATTATATAGATGAATTGAAATTTTGATAAGCAATTTAGCCAAAATTATAGTTAATTAACGCCGAGGGACTAAATTATAAAAGTCTAATCGCTATAGATTTTTAATTAATAAATGACTTGGGGACTTAAAATGCAAATATCTAAAGGGCCAAAATGATTAATAAACCATTTTTAATAATGTGCTAGTGGACGAAAATGTGTGTGTCAATTAATTTAAGAAAATAAAATTTATTAGTTAAAAAACATGATTAATTAAGTAAACTAAGCTTAATTAATCATTAAGTCATGTATAAAAGCTAAAGTTAGTGGATGTTGACATATTCTTCATCCATTTTCTTTCCATTTTCATCCCAAAGGAGGAGAAAACATAAAAAAAATTCTTTACCTTACAACCATAAATTGGTAAACAAATTTAAGTTCTTTTATTGTAATTTTTGTAGATCTGAGGTCATATGAGCTTGATTTAGCTAGCCAATGTACCAATTTATAAAATTGTTAAAGTTTTAAAAAGTTGCTATTGTTGATTTCTTAAAGAACTAGGTGTGAAATTGATAGAAATTAAGTTGTATTTAAGAAAAATGACTAAATTATAAAGCTTAATTAATGATTTCGTACATTAGGGATCAAATTGAATAAAATGAAAAATTTTCATGAAATTTGGTAAGAATAGAAAGTAGGAGGCCCCTAGTGAATATATGTGAAATTGAATTTCAATGTGAAGCTCTAAATTTCAATGTGAAATCGAAATCGGGTAATTAACTGAATTAACTAAACTTAATAATTAATAATACAAATTATATGTAATTTTAATTCGGTTAATTCGCTCAAATGAACATTATCAATTTTTTTAATTATTTTAACCAAAAAACATATAAACTTCGGTTAACCGACCGAATTAACTAAAATGCTTTGGTTCGGTTATTTTTTTTTGAAAAATTTTTGTTCTGTTAATGATTAAATTATTAAAAAGTTTGGTTAATTCGGTTAAAACTAGTTCGATTCGGTTAACCATTTGAACACCTTTAGCACTGGGTGCCAAATTGGTATGTTGGTTGAGATTCGCATATTTGTTCAAGTCCGAGTCATGTTAATAGCGGATATAATTTGTGAATTGGCTGAATGATATTTGAAAATGATTAAATATTATGAAGTTGTACTACATGTACTTATATACGATATATGATTATCGATAGTATATAATAGACCATGCAAACTGGTTAAACGAGCCTAAAGGTCGATTTGGAAAGTTAGCGAATGGTTTGATTCGATTTGGAAAGGAAATATTGTATGATCAAATGTTGCAAATTGAATAGTTGTGTGAATTACATTGGCAATGTAATGTTGGTATGAAATGCTCATATAGTTGACTAATTCAAGTAATGTACAGGTGATTCTTTTAAAGCATTGGTATAAATGTGGCATTAGCATATATAAATGTGTTGGATGAAATTTGATACATGATGTATTTGTACGGGTTTAAATTAGAACATATAAATTGTATGCATTTGATTATAACCTAAGTTATATTGTATTGAATCATGAAAATACCATTGAGCTTTATCGCTCATCGTATGGTTTATTTTCCGTACGTAGGTTTAGGTGCATCTCAAAGTCTCGAGCAACGAATCCAGCATCCAGCCTGAGATCATTGATTCATCAATGTTTTTAAAGTCTCTTTATGGTTCGTTATACGATATGTAATTAGGTGGAGTTAGTTTTGGTATAAAATGTGATACTGTGAATATTAGATGTTTAAATGGTAACTTGAAATGATCAAATAGGTTGAATCCTTGTATTAAGAATTGGCACATAATTAAATTGCATCAAATGTAACCATTTTGGTAATCTAAGCATATGAATGAATCGATGAATGTGGTAAAGGCTAAAAATGGTCATAAGTGTGAGATTTTGACATGTATCTTTGAATTCTAAATGCATGAATGGTAATATATGTTAGAAATGAGGTAATGTGTCTGAAATAATTGAAAGGCAAGTCTTACGATTTTCTAATTCTTTCATTTCATGGATTTGATTTTTTTGGTGGATATCAAGATTCCTATTAAAATAATCATAAATGAAGGAAAATGGAATGGAATAGGCATATATTAATTAAATTAAAAAAGACTTTTTTTTTCTCTTTGAACATTAAAGAGGGAGGAAATAAAACAAGCAAATACAGAAAACAAAGGGGTTCCTTGTCCCTCATTGTTCGTTTATAACTCGGTAAGATCTGGTTCATCAAAATATAAAATTTAGGAAGAATTTTTTTAATTGCCTATCATCCGGATCCCTTTTACTTTCGAAATACGAACATGGGGATTATTGAAATGTTTGTTTGATTTTGATTGAAAATGTGTTATTCTATGTTAGAAATGAGGTAATGTGAATGGTACAATTGAGTTGAAATCATATGTATACTATATGGAATTTTTTTTAGGTGAAATTTGTTGGTGTCAAAATGGTACCACGTAGAACCAGTATGTCATATCGCGAAGTCGGACTGTGGTCATCGAGACGAGACCAAGTTGTTCTGCCATGATGTGACATCATGTATTGCTCATTGTGACGAGGCCTACTCAGTATGTTGTGTCGTGATGAGGAACTCCCTGATGTTGTGGTGTCAACCCGATGTTTTGTAATCTTTACAATTTGGTCCTAATTTGATCTCATGTTAGCTTTAGAGCTTTCATAAGCTTATATAAAACCCAAAAATGGCTATATATTGTATTGTATGATTTCTTGGTTGAAATTAATCGTTTAATAGAATAATCAAACATATTTTGATGGTAGTTTCTCTAGTAACGAATGTGATACCTCGTAACTCGGACCCAACGGTCGAGTCGGGTAATGGGGTGTTACAGACAAGTTGTCTAGTGATAACAAAGTTGTGACTTATTTGCTACTCATGGATCCAATCTTGATGAACATTTGCTCAATTTGCATCCGGTTGACACTTCTTATCAATACTTTGAACAGTACTCAAGTCCTTTCGCTACTTTAGAATTGGTTACCGCATGCTAAATTGGAATGCCACCTGATCATTGTGTTGCCATTTGGCGATGTTAAAGTAAATAACGACCATGTATACCTTAACTAAAGTATGGGCTTCCTTCAAAATTTCCCTCAGTAGCATGACTTGAACATCTTTCATTGAATACGGTGTCCATTGAAGCTACATTTCAAAATTCCAAGTTAACATTAAAGTAAATGATAATTAGGTATCAAAACCATAAACCTTTTAAATAAATAACTAAGCTATTAAGCTATATTTTTTTTAATATTAATCGAGATCTATGTTAGGTCCTAATAATACGTAGAGTGATCCAAGTCCACCCAAAATCTACAACAATTTTTTAAATGTATCATAAAAATTATAAAAGAATAAATCTTGAAAATTGTGCAGATACCATATAAACTATTATTTTACCTATTTGCACACATAAAATAGAACGGATGGGAGGGACCAACGCTATAAACAACATCCGCATCCACACCTATATTTGAAGGAAGGTACAACAACCATTCAATTGCTTTGTAATCTGATTAGTCAAATTGTTCAGAGCCCGTGATGTGTCTCTAACTAACTATGATCACAATAAAGGCAAGCGCACCTATCGTTCAATAGTATAGTTATGGTAAGACTGGTAATATCGTATCCACAAGGACCAAGAGTACTAGTAATTACTATCTTTTTATTATCTAGCCTAAGAATTGGAGTGATTTATTTTTAAACTAAACTAATTAAAAGCATGACAAAGAATGAATTAGGAAAATACTTTTAGACAACTTATATGATAAAGGCAATACCTAAGGAAGAATCCATCTAGACTTCACTTATTACTTTTGATTCATACGATTTATTCATTTGACTTAATTTGTAGAAATCCCTAAATTATGTTAATATCTCTTTCAAGACTAAAAATAACTGACTCTAGGTTAATTAATTGAAATTTCTTTCTAATTAAAACCCCTATTGTCGCATTAACTCGATCTATGGATTCTCTTATTAGATTTGACTCTAATCCGGCATATTTATGTCATCCTATTTCTAGGGTTGCAATCTACTCCACTTAATTGCGTTGATCTACTCTTAAACAGGGACTTTTACTCCTCTGAATAAGCACATTCGACTTGAATCAATAACCTAAATTATCAAAACAAGAATAAGCACTCACAATTAAGAATAAGAACAAGTATTTATCTTATAAATCAAATAATAATAATATCTGTATTAGGTTTCTTCCCCTTAGGTATTTAAGGGATTTAGTTCATACTAATAAAAGGAAACATCTTAAAATAAGGAAAAACAACAAAACATAAGAAAACCCAAAAACTTCAAGAGAAATTAATAGGAGATCTTCAGTCTTGATGGAGATCCTTCTTCTGAGTTGCTCCCGATGGCTATCTTCGAGTATTTTCTGCCTTTTATTCAGCGTCCTCTTTTAGATCACCCCCTAGGGTGTTTATATAGGCTTTGGAACTCCTTTCTTAGCCCACAAATAGCCTATTCCAAATATAATTAAACTTTGATACGGCAGGGACACGCCCGTGTTCGATTTCTTAGACCGTGCTCGCTTCTGCTCTCCATACACGGCCGTGTGGTCTTCCTGTGTACGTTGATCCAGGCCGTGTTCGATTTTGCTCGTAATACACGGCCGTGTTTGATAGTCCAGACCGTGTTGATTTCTAAGGTAGGCCTATTTTGTCCCATTTTGACCCATTTATCGTTCTTTTCGACTCCTTAAGCTCTCCTGAGTATAAAACATGAAATTAAAGGATTAGGAGCATCGAATTCATCAAATTTAATGAAAATTCATCCAAAAATAAGCCAAGCATGGGGTAAAAAAATATGTATAAATTATGGTTTATCAAATATCCCCACACTTAAGCATTTGCTTATCCTTAAGCAAAATCCTCGACTCACAATTAAAATTAACTTCCTTAATTCATAATTTTCATCAATAATGTCTTATCATAATTCACAGATAATTCATATATAGATAATTTAGCTTAAAAAGTCCTAAAGATTCAAATAATTACCTTTGATTCAAAACCGACAAGGATTGACATCCTCACTAAGGATTCACTCAAATTACTCAAAGTGTTTAAGGTTCAAGATAAAACACTCAAAAGTCAAACATGAAAAGTTATTACCATAGGCTTGCATGAAAATCAAATCTCCACCACTATAAAATGAGATGATACACAAATCAAAAGGACGTCTTTAAAAGGGTTGTAACGGGGCTTGGGTTAAAGGTGTGGATAAAGGCTGAAAAGAAGGTTAAAATCGAGATTGGATTGACAATTTACCTAACTAGAAAAATAAACTAATACTGAATAATTACACCAATTGAAAACTTATCACTAATAACACGAGCTTCTTCTAAAGATGTGAATTTAACCATTTTAATACTTACAGAACTAATAATGAATAAATTCCCAATTTTTTTTAAGAATAAGAACATACAATAATAAGAAAGAATTTAACAACTGAAATAAAGAACATAGTTAGGCAACTGCTCAAATCAAATCTCAATAAAAAATGGGTTAATTCAATAGGGAAAATTCTTAATGAATCAAAAAGAGTGAGTTTTGGGTTAATATTAAGGGTAAATCAAGAAACGATTTATTAGGATTCAAAGGGGTTTACTATGGGTTAATTATGAAGGTAGGCTTTTTGTGGAGTAAGTGGGTTAAATCCTAAGTGCCTTTATCATCTCTGTATATTAAATCAAGGGTGTGGTCTCGACATGCATAATCGAAGCAAGTTCTAGAATAATAAATCAATATTAACACACTCATAACCAATAAAGTGAGCAAGAAAAGTATATGCTCTAAAAGGCTCAAAATCTCACAAAAATTATGGTTTTTGATGTCAACCTTGCAAATTTCAAGCTTCAAAGTAATATTTAAATTTAGAAAAACAACCTAACAAAATTTTTAATTCTGAAAATAGACTTATCATGCTTGATTCTCTAATGTCTTAAAGTTTAAATCATCAATGCACAATTACCTATGACTTAATCCAAAACATATCAATGAAAATCATAAGTTAATAGAAGTTTCATTTTAATTAGTAATATGAGAAAATTTACTTAAGTAAGGCATAATTTAGAGATTTTCTAATAATGCTATAATTAACCTCCCCACACTTAAGATGTACATTGTCCTCAATATACAAAGATAAATAATGACAATATAGTAAGAAAATCATAAGATAGGGAGAGAAGTGAAACTTCCTGAATTTTTGGATGGAGTCAATGAAAAGAAACCGAGAAAATTGGGCAGAGGTGAGCGTGGGGAGGATACTCACAAAGACCTCGAACCTTTGAAAACGAATCAATGAAGCGTAGGCATGAACTTATGGTGTCCTAAGCTAAATCTAAATGGCATGAATAATAATAATAATAATAATAATAATAATAATAATGAAATAATAATAATAATAATAAGGAAATAATAAAGAAAATAAAAACAAAAAAAAATGGAAAATGGATATGAGCTCAAAAATAAAAGGGAAAAAGAGTGACCAACGGTGGCAAGGATGGTGGTTGGTGTGGTGGCAGTGTAAAGAAAGAATAAGGGAAAAGGGGAATAGAAAACTGAAGGAAGAAAGACAACGGGAAAAGAAAAGGGAGAAAAAGGGGTTTTTCCGGCTAGGGAAGAATAGAGGAGGGAAGAAAATAGAGGAGGATGGCGGTGGTCGGAAGGGGTGCGGTGGCTAGGGTTTGGTGGAAGAAGATTTGGGGAAGAAAGTGATCAAAAGAAGGGGGTTTAAATAGTGATGCAGCCCACGCCCGTGTGCCATGGGCGTGTTAAATCACACGGCCGAATCGCACGGTTGTGTGATGCGTCATTCATTTCTCCCACGCCTGTGTGAAAGTTTGCACCGTGTTAATTAGTCAATATCGACCACGACCTATAGGCACGGGCATGTCCCATGCTCGTGTGATTTATTAAATTTTAACCATGGCTTTTGGGCACAAGCGTGTCGCACGTCCGTGCCATTTACTCAGTATCAACCACGGCCGCATCGCACAGCCGTGGCACTTTATAACAGTCCGTGTTTTTGAGTCAGTTTCAACCACCGCCGCATCGCACGGCCATGGTGTTTTATTGTAGCCCATGTATTGGGGAAACTTTTTCTTCCTTGGCCCGCACAATCTCCGTTATGCCCATGTACCTACCCGTGGTGGCCACACGACCACAGCCACGCCCATGTGAAAGGCCGTGTGGGTATGAAAACCTGCGCCTACTTGGTTAGTTTTTAGTTAGATGCTTAAAAATTAAAAATAATGATATTAGTGAGGTTAGTGCTAGGGTTGCCTCTCGAGAAGTGCTCGTTTAAAGTCTTAAGCTACACTTACCCTGTTTTCATCTCTATATGAAAGTTCACGGAGCTGAAGCTCCTCTCTCATATCCCTAAAATCTTCACCATTATATATTTTATGTCGTTGATCGTTTACGTTGAATGTGCCATAAGTCGGATGAGTTACCTCAATTGTGCCATAGGGAAATATGGTTTTGATTACGAATGGACCTGACCATCTTGATTTTAGCTTTCCAGGAAACAATTTGAGCTTCGAATTGTATAGTAGAACAAGATCTCCAACTTCAAATTGCTTTGGTTGCTTCAAACGAGCATCATGGCATTATTTTGTTGTTTCTTTGTATAAGCGTGAGTTCTCATAAGCATTAGCTTGCCACTCATCTAGCTCGTTCAACTGCATCAATCTTTTCTCACTTGCAAGTTTAAGATCATAGTTTAAGAATTTTATAGCCCAAAATGCTTTGTGCTCTAATTCAAATGGTAGATGACAACTCTTCCCGTTGAAAAGTTTGTATAGGGATGTTCCTATGGGAGTTTTAAAAGTGGTTCTATAGGCCCACAAAGCATCGTCCACTTTTAATGCCCAATCTTTCCTGTTTGATTCTACGATTTTCTCCAGAATACGCTTAAGCTCTCGATTGGCTACTTCAGCTTGTCCACTTGTTTGAGGGTGATAAAGAGTAGTTGTTTTGTAGTGTACTCCATATTTCTTTAAGATTTTATCAAATTGAGTATTACAAAAATGAGTACCTCTATCACTAATAATTTCTCTAGGTGTTCCAAATCGAGAGAAAAGTTTCTTAAGAAATCTCACTACCACTCTAGCATCATTAGTAGGTAAAGCTTGAGCTTCCACCCATTTTGACATATAATCAACTGCTACTAAGATGTATTTATTCCCAAATAAGCTAGGGAATAGACCCATAAAATCAATACCCCATACATCAAAATTTTCACATGATAGCATATACGTTTGAGGCATTTTATCGTGTTTAGAGATATTACCTATTCTCTGACATCTATCACACGAAGTAACATACCTGTTAGCGTCCTTGAACAGAGTGGGCCAATAAAAACCTGATTCGAGCATTTTATGTGCTGTCCTAGTCCCACTGTAATGTCCCCCTGTTGGTCCTCAATGGCAATGTTCTAAAATTTTACTTGTTTCTGTCTTTGTAACACATCTCCGAATTACTTGATCTGTACATACACGAAAAAGAAAATGGTCCTCCCAAAAATAGTTTTTCACATCAGCAAAGAATCGCTTCTTTTGATGATGTGTCAACCTTTTGGTAGGATGTTAGCAGCTAAGTAATTCGCAATATCTGCAAACCAGGGTACCTCGAAGTCGGATATAGCCAAGAGTTGTTCTTCAGGAAACGAGTCATTTATCTTATTCTCATCGAGTTCTTTGATATGTGGATTTTCAAGCCTAGAAAGATCGTCTGCTGCAAGATTTTCGGCTCCTTTCTTATCCTGAATTTCCAAATCAAATTCCTGTAAGAGTAAGATCCATCTTATGAGTCGAGGTTTTGCATCAGATATAGCTAAAAGATAACGAAGAAGAGACAACTTTAGAATGGTCTAAATTCATCAAATGCAAAACCGACAACTCTTTTTCGTAGTGGTGTAATTTTCTTGTGCGGTCGTTAATGTCTTGCTAGCGTAATAAATCGGCTGAAAATACTTGTCTCTTCGCTTCCCAAAACCGCATCTACTGCAAAATCACTCGCATCACACATTAGTTCAAAGGGTAAATTCCAATCAGGTGCAATTATAATTGGAACATTTATTAATTTATTTTTGAGGATATTAAATGCATCTAAACATTCCTAATCAAAATTGAAAAGCACATCTTTTTTTAGTAATTTAGTTAAAGGCTTAACTATTTTGAAAAATCCTTAATAAATCTTCTATAAAATCCAGCATGTCCTAGAAAGCTTTTAATAGCCTTAACTGAACTAGGAGGAGGTAATTTTTCTATGGTTTCAATTTTTGCTTTATCAACCTCAATCCCTTTACTAGAAATTTTGTGACCTAACACAATCCCTTCTCGAACATAAAGTGACACTTTTCCCAATTAAGCACAAGGTTCGTTTCCTCACATCTCATTAGAACTCGTTTTAAATTTTTAAGGCAAATATGGAAAGAATTACCAAATACCAAAAAGTCATCCATAAATACCTCCATAATATCTTCCACAAGTTCATCAAAGATGGCTAGCATGCAGCGCTGAAAAGTAGCAGGAGCATTACATAATCCAAAAGGCATTATACGATAAGCAAACATACCATATGGACATGTAAATGTTGTCTTTTCTTGATCCTCAGGAGCTATTGGGATTTCGAAGTAGCCAGAGAGTCCATCTAGGAAGCAATAGTACATATATAGATAATCTTTCTAACATCTGATCAATGAAGGGTAAAGGAAGGTGATCTTTTCTTGTGGCATCGTTCAACTTCTTATAGTCAATGCAGATTCTCCAACATGTGACTGTTCTCATTGGAATTAATTCATTCTTTTCGTTGGCTACTGATCGTTGTAAAATTGTCGAGTTTTAAAATTTATAAGGAGAATGATCGAACCTGGAAACTAACTCTGACAACGACTTAAGGCAAGTGTACCTATCGAACAGTAGTATAGCTTAGGCAAGACCGGATTATCGAACCCAAAGGAACTAAAAGTACTAATACTCACTTTCTTTCTATTATTTAGCCTAAATATTAAATGATTTGGTTGATTAACTAATTAATTACTAAACTAATGATGCAAAGACAAAAAGAATGAATTGGGAAATAACTTGAAGAGAAACTCATTTGATCACAATGATACCTTCAGGAAGAATCCACCTAGACTTCACTTATTATCTAATACTGAACCATACGATTTATTCACTTGACTTGATCCGTAAGACTCCCTAACGTATATTAAACCCTCTCTCGAGGCAAATAACATCTAACCCTAGGTTAATTAACAAAAATCTCTTTCTCACTTAATAACCCCCTAGAATAGCAGTAGATCGAACTATGGACTCCCGTATTAGGTTTCACCCTAATCCGGCAAAATCTCGTCACCCTATCTCTAGGCATGCGAACGACTCCGCTTAATTATGCTAGAACTATTCTTAGGCAGGGTCTATTCCTCCTCCACCTAAGAACATCTGACGTGAATTAATATCCCGAAAATATTAACACAAGAATTAAGCACACAGAATGAAGAACAAATCAAGTATTTATCATATAATTCAGAAGACAATAATAAGATTAATCTAGGTTTCATCTCCTTCAGGTATCTGAAGGGTTTAGTTCATAACAAATAAAGAAAACATCTCAAGAGAAAAGATAAAACAAAACATAAGAAATCCCTAAAACCCTCTGAAGGAATTGAATGAGAGATCCGCCGTCCTAAGTAGAATCCTAGCTTCTTGAGATGGATCAACTGGCTATCTTCGAGTGATTCCCACAAAAGTTTCGGCTTTTGCCAAATTCGAATGTCTCGGCCTCCGCTTCACCCCCTTTTCAGGTTACACTTAGGGTGTTTATATAGACTTTTGGAATGCTTTGGCCTCTAAGTGTCCTAATTCAAGTATACTTCCTACTCGGTGTTTGAATAGGCTTTGGAATGTGTTTCTTTGCCTTAAAGTATCCAAATTCGAGTACAATTCCTCTTTTCCACGACAGGGGCACGGCCATGGTACACGCCCGTTTAAATCGTTTTCAGGCCCTGTCTCGATTCTGTCGATTGGGGCATGGCTGTGTAAATCGTGGCATGGCCATGTATTAGTTAGTTGTCGAGGCACGGTCGTGTGGCTTGAAGTCTAGGCCGTGTCGATTTTCACTTTGGCCCAACTTGGCCCGTTTTAAGCCCGTTTCTCGTTCTTTTCATCCTCGGGTGCTTTTCTGAGTATAAAACATGAAAATAAAGGATTAAGAGCACCATTTTACATAAATCAAGGGCTAAATCATCCAAAATCATGCTAAATATGGGGTTAAAATATGTTACTTTTACGGTTTATCAAATACCCCCACACTTAAGCTTTTGCTTGTCCTCAAGCAATATTCTCAACTTACAATTAAAATGAACTTTCCATAATTCACAATTACTATCAATAATGCCTCATCATAATTCATAGATAATTTATACATGGATAATTTAACTCAAAGACTCTTAAAGATTCAAACAATTCTAAGTCATATATTTTGTAGCATGAAAACATAGGTGTCTCCCCTTATCTAAATAATTACCTTTGATTCAAAATTGACAACGATTGACATCCTCACTAAAGATTCACTCAAAGCACTCTAAGTGTTTAAAGGTTCAGGAATAAGCACTCATAAGTCGAACCTAAAAAGTTAATCCGATAGGCTTACTCGAATATCAAATTTCCACCACTGTAATATGAGATGATACACAAATCAAAAGGTCTTTTATCAGGGTTGTAATGGGGCTTAGGTTAAAGGTGTGGATAAAGGCTGAATTAGAAGGTTTAGAATCGAGATTGAATTGACAAGTTACCTAACTTAAAACAATAAACTGGAAAATAGATGATTACATCAATTGAAACTTTGAAACTAATAATACTACGAGCTTTTTCTTTGATAATTGAAATTTAAATGTACAAGCTCACTTTTTTATACTACTAATAATGAATATACTTTGATTTTTTCAAGAACAAATCAAGTAAATACATAATATAAGAAATAACTATATCAACTGAAATAAAGTAATTAGGCAACTGATCAAATCGATTCTCGATAGAAGGGTAGTCAAAGGAATGGCGATAACAAATACAAAGGGTTTTGGGTTAATATTAGCGGATGAATCAATAAAAATGGTTGTTAGGATCAAAGAGGTTCACTAAGGGTTAATTTGTGAAGGTAGACTCTTTAGTGGAGTGAATGGGTTAAAACCTAGGTGCTTTTATCATCTCAATATATCAAATCAATTAATGTGGTCTCGACATGTATAATCAAGGCAAGTTCTAGAATAATAATTCAGTGTTGACACACTCATAATCAATAAAGTGAGCACGAAAAAGAATATATGCTCTATAAGGCTCAAAATCTCACAAAAATTATGGGTATTTGACATCAATCTGTAAATTTCAAACTTCAAGGTAATATTCAAATTCAGTTTAACAACCTAGGAAATTTTTTGATTCTTGAAAAATAGACTTATCATGCTTGATTCTCTAGTATTCTTCAAGTATAAATCATCGATGCACAATTATCAATGACTTACTCAAAAACATATCAATAAAAATCATAAATCATCAGAAATTTCACCCTAATTAATAATATGAGAAAATTACTTAAGAACTAGATAAAATTCAGGGATTTGAGAATAATGCAAAAAGTTAGGCACTTTTACCCCTCCACACTTAAGATGTACATTGCCCTCAATGTACAAAGGTAGATAAATAATTATGAATTTATAAATCAAAAGAGAAGGGGAGAAGTAACACTTCATGAATTTTTGGATGAAGTCAATGAAAAGAAACAGGATAAGATTGGAGGTGAACATGGAGAAGTGTCTCGAACCGTTTGAAATTGAATCCTCGAAGTAGCCGGCTTGGTTTTATTGTATCCTAAGCTAAATCTAAATGTCATTGAGAAAAAGGAGAAAATAATAAAGGAAGTAAAAATAAAATAAAAATATGAATAAAAGTAAATAATTAAATAGAGGTAAGGTCCACGCCTAGGTGCCTAGCCATGGTGTCCACACGGCCACAGCCACGGCCGTGTGCAAGGCCGTGTGGGTATGGAAACCTTATGCCTAAATATGAAAGGAAATAAAACCAAACTAATTAGTACAGTTAGTACTCGAGTTGCCTCTCGAGAAGCGCTGCTTAAAGTCTTAAGCTAGACTTACCTGTAATGCACAATCATAGTGGTTTGAGGAGGTGAAAATCCTTCCTCATGCGATCAACTCGCTTATGGATATAAAGTTTAAGTCTAGTAATGTTTACCTCAAAAGGGTTGAATTTAGGATTGCTTACCTCGATCGTGTCAGATAGGGCGACATTAAGTACCTCAAAAGTGATTTCTTCGTTTACCTTGAGGTCTGAATTGGTGATTCGAGGGTCTTCCTTATTTAACAATACCTGATCCTCTATTTTGATGTGATTTGTTATCAGCTCGTCTGGGGTTTCCTTCGATTTCACTTCGTGTATTCTTAGTTTCTCTTTTAAGCATGTTTTCCACCCGTCTAGTTTATTGACCTAAAGCCTTAGTTCTTTATAAATTAATTCTTTATAGGCACGAGGTCTAAGGTCTAGCTTAGCTAGGTGATTTCATGATGCTTCTTGTAAAGAAGGTTAAACCAAATGGTTATCAATAAAATTAACGTTTGTACCTTTATTACTCGATGTCCTAGCTGAGTCAAGAGCTTGAAGAGTGATTGTTTCTTCTTCTACATGAAGTGTGAGTTCACCGAATTCTTTCTCTGTGTGGTCTTTCTTTATTGCATCGGGATATGGCACACGAGGTTGATACTCTGTACTTGCCAATTTTGGTATATCATGGCCCACCTCAACCTTACCTTCACTTACCACAAGTTCTTCCCTTGGGTTTGGTTCGTCTAACCCTTCACTATCGTAAATGGCTTGATTTTGCTCTTTCGGGTTAGTTTCAGTGTTGCTTGGTAGACGCCCTTGCGGTCGTTCAGACATTAACTTTGCAAGTTGTCCAACTGACTTAGTAATTTCCTGAACTTGGTTTTTGATCTCTTTGATCGATGATTGTTGATTATCGAATGTTGTCTCAGTTTTTTGGGGACGGGTTTCTATGGCTGTTATGAATTTTGCCAGCATCTTTCAAGGTTCGATTCCTCTCCCTTTGAGAGGTGGTTGTTGAAAATTTGGAGGAAGTTCCTGTCTTTGGCTATTTTGATCATCCCAAGAGAAATTGGGATAGTACCTCCAATCTGTATTATAAGTGTTATTATAAAACTTATTTTGTTGTATAGAGTAATTACCTGTATAGTGAGCTTGTTCATTTTTCATGCCATATTCGTAAGGTGGGTACTCAGGATTCGCCACGCCTCCTAAATTCGAATCATATTATATTTCGTGTACTGCGAAGACTATTCAAACCATCAACCTTTTTATTCATCATCTCTAGCTGGTTTAACAGCATGATTATTAGGTCGAGGTTGTAGATATCGGCTGCTTTTGTTGGCTTTGTCCTCATAACTTGCCACTGATAGTTATTTAGTGCCATATCCTCTATCTGCCAAAATCAAATAAAAGAAAATTTAGCAAAATCAAAATTTAACCTAAAAATAAATAAAAGTAAAATTGTGGAAAATAAAAAAAAATAATGGCTAAAGTAATAAAAATAGAGTTTTCTTAATATTTTAGTTCCCTAACAACGCGCCAAAAACTTGATCGTTGTAAAATTGTCGAGTTTTAAAATTTATAAGGAGAATGATCGAACCTGGAAACTAACTCTGACAACGACTTAAGGAAAGTGTACCTATCGAACAGTAGTATAACTTAGGCAAGACTAGATTATCGAACCCAAAGGAACTAAAAGTACTAATATTCACTAACCCAAAGGAACTAAAAGTACTAATATTCACTTTCCTTCTATTATTTAGCCTAAATATTAAATGATTTGGTTGATTAACTAATTAATTACTAAACTAAAGATGCAAAGACAAAAAGAATGAATTGGGAAATAACTTGAAGAGAAACTCAGTTGATCACAATGATACATTCAAGAAGAATCCACCTAGACTTCACTTATTATCTAATACTAAACCATACGATTTATTCACTTGACTTGATCCGTAAGACTCCCTAACTTATATTAAACCCTCTCTCAAGGCGAATAACGTCTAACCCTAGGTTAATTAATGAAAATCTCTTTCTCACTTAATAACCCCCTAGAATAGCAGTAAATCGAACAATGGACTCCCATATTAGGTTTCACCCTAATCTGGCAAAATCTCGTCACCTTATCTCTAGGCGTGCGAACGACTCCGCTTAATTATGCTGGATCTATTCTTAGGCAGGGTCTATTCCTCCTCCACCTAAGAACATCTGACTTGAATTAATATCCCGAAAATATTAACACAAGAATTAAGCAGACATAATTAAGCACACATCAAGTATTTATCATATAATTCAGAAGACAATAATAAGATTCATCTAGGTTTCATCCCCTTCAGGTATCTGAAGGGTTTAGTTCATCGTTTATTTCAATGCCCTCATACTTCTTTTGTCTTGGGGAAGAAGTATTAGAATTTAACTCAATTTTCATCTCCTCCATCTCATTGGTATCATCATCTGCCTCCTCTCCTTAGGCAAGACATAGTTCCAACGTGTCTTTATGATTTCCTGAAAAGAATTTTGAATAGAATGATCAATAGAGTCAATGAAATAACAGGAATCATCTTGCTCTCTAGAGTATCGCATAGCATCATAAATTTTAAAAATAATTTTCTCGTCACCTACCCTAAGCACAAGTTTACCATCACCTACATTAATAACAGCTCTAGCAGTAGCTAAAAATGGGCATCCTAAAATTAAAGGTACCTCAACGTCCTCATCCATGTCAAGCACAACAAAATCAACAGGGAATATGAATTTATCAACTTTCACCAAAACATATTCAATAATTCCCCTAGGATATTTAATAGATCTATCAGCTAATTGGATACTCATCTTAGTTGGTTTTGGTTCCCCAAGACCAAGCTGTTTGAACATTTTATAAGGCATTAAATTAATACTGGCACCTAAATCAGCTAATGCTTTTTCAATATTTAAACTACCTATTAAACAGGGAATAGTGAAACTTCCTAGATCTTTTAATTTGGTTGGTAGCTTATTTTAGAGAATAGCTGAACACTCCTCGTTAAGCTCCACGGTTGATAGCTTTTCAAACTTCCTTTTATTTGTTAAAAGCTCTTTTAAGAATTTTGTGTGTAACATCCCAAAAATAGGGGTTATTCGTGATTGAATTATTTTACTTGTGTTTAAATTTATGTGATATTATTTGTGGTGTTATAAGACTTAATTAGGGTCTTGAGTAAGCTCGGTTTAGTAGGATAATTCTTAGTATGGCTTATTTAATGAAGAGGATTAAATGAGCTTAGCACTTAAGTTAATTTAAGTGTATATTAAAGCATATGAGGAGTTAGTGGCAAGTTGGTTAAAGAGCTTGAAAGGTTGCATGAGGTTAATGGTTCGAGTAGTAGATATAGCATTTTTAAAGTTTATTTTTTTTGTATGTTAGCTTTAATGGACGGTCAACATAATTATGATAGGTGGACTAATAATTTTGGTAAGTTGAATGGTTGTTTAAGGAAGCATGGAATAAGGGATAAGATTCCTAAGGTTATGGAAAGATATCTTGGAGTTATGGTAAATTGAGGGACAAAGGCTTGGTTTGTGGGATATGTTTTGAAACAAATTCATGGCCTTTATGCCATGAACTTGACCAACAATGTGGCTAAGGGGGATTTGGCGAATATGCTAGTTGTTGGGAGAGGCTTAGGCATTTTTGGTCATTCTTTCATTTGGTGCAAAAGTTGCAAAGCATTTTCTCTCAAACACTTTCTCTTTGGCGAATGCACTTAGGTATTTTTGTGCAAGATTGTTTTGGATTTTAGCCTCAATTTCTTATATCAAATATCATTTCTCTTTCTCTCATTTTTCCTTTTTACACCAAAACCACCTTTTTATTTTTGTGCATTTTCTTTTGGGCAAGCAGTGTTGGTGAATCTCAATTCTCCCATCTCTCTTTTCTTCCTTTGATTTGTGCTCAAACACAAATCCTTTTTCTTTCATTTGGCCGAACCTCTTTCTTCTCCAAATCCCCTTTTCTTTTCTTTTCTTCCATTATTTTAAAATCGAATCCTCTCCTTCTCCTTCTCATTTTCTTTGTTACTCACATACCCTATTTCTTTCTTTTGTCCTATAGCCGAATATACATCTTAGTTGTGCCAAAAATCTTCTTCTCCTATCTTGATCAACTTTGGCCGAATATTCAAGGTAGCATAGTTTTCCTCGGGACTTTTCTCATCAATCGATTTTGGTAAGGTGGTAAGAGTTATTTTAAGGGTTTATTCTTTTAAGTATTCATCTAAGCCAAGGCTAATAATCTTAATGATGATGGTTATTTATAGGAAGTGAGGCCGATTCATTAGAAGTGTGTTGGCTAGTGATCGAAGACAGTTGGTAAGATTTTAGGTTCACAAGGAACCCTTCTTAATTATTTTGGTTTGGCCGAATAGGCCATGTTACTAATATCCACTTTTGGTAGAATATAGGGGCAAGCTTGTGTGGCCGATTTGTCTATTCGGATTTAGGACTCGTTAGTGTCGGTGTGTACATACACACCTTATAACTTTTTAATATGCTAAGTGTTATTTTATATCTAATCAATTTGTGTAGACATGGATGTAATACCTTCATGGTATTAACAAGGACTCGTAAGTCTTTATTGCTATGAGATTATTATTTGATGCTTTTGGGAAGCATGACACATTTGGTATGTGTATTATTTGATTTATGGCCTATGATAATCGATTGGATGTTGTTAAATAAATCTATCAACATGATTTTGTATATGCATATGAATGATTGGTATGGGTTAATGAGAGGAGGGGTAGTGATATTCGTGTCGACGGACACCGTTGTTTTGATAACACAATGTGACTACGGTCACGGAGGTTTGGTACCTCCAGAGGTTTGGTACCTCATAGCGACTTGTCCTCGTGGTTTATACCACCATGGGTTAGCCCCACTTTGAGATATGGGATTGTCTCGCCGGTGATTTTGTATCACACGATGGGTTGGCCCCATCACTTGATTTGTGACTTTGGTCACCGGTGTTTTGGTAACACAATCGTGTCTTGGACACCAAAGGATTTGGTATCACATTTGTGGCTATATGTCACCAGTGGTTTGGCACCACCAAAGGATTTGGTACCACATGGGGTAGAAAAAGGTGTTTGGATGGCTAGGTTGGGTACATATTTTAATGCGTGTTAAATTATTATAAATTGTGTATGTTGTTGAATTAAACCGGAAAAAGGGTTACACATTGGGTCTTGATGACTCACCTTTTCCTTTAACATTTTCAGTGATTCGAGTCTGCGGATAAGGAGTCGGATGGACTCAAGGTGGCCATGCAAAGGAGACTTTTAATAAATAAATTTTGGATTTTAATTATCTTTCTTTTGGGTTTATGTTACTTGTTTGTAATAAGGCCTCCTAAAGTTATTTTTATTATTGTTGCATGTTTGAATGTTTTGTTTAAATTATTTGATGATGTTAAACGGATGCACATGTTTTCTAAACTTTTAAAGCATAAAATGTTTTAAAGTACCATTGGGTACATTTGAAATTTATAAACAATTCGACTCAACAAATATTTTCTTTGAATTAAGTTTGGTTTTTAACAAAGAGAATTTAAATTGAAAGGCATTTCGACTAAATTAAAATCGGTTTTCAAAAATGTTTTCTCTCAGAGCAAACCAAATTCGGTCATATTGTTTAGTAGGGTTTGGGGTGTTACAAATTGGTATCGAGCCAGTTCAAAGTTTCTATTGTGGGGCCCAAGGCCCAAAAATGTTTTAGTAGGCCTATTTGAAATATTTTGGTTTTGAATAAGCATGGCACCGAAGTCTCCAAGACCTATCTTGCCTGTAAGTACTCCTAACTTCAGATGATATATTTTCTATAGAAGGGTAGGAAGCATGGGACGTAGATAGTGATAAGTATTTTAAACTTTAGGACTAGTTTACCTCAAACAATGACATAAGACTTTAAAAGCCTAATTAAACAAACCGAGGACCAAGTCGCCGAGTTAGGGTGTGGTAACCACAGTGCGCATGTCTAGGATTGATCCCAAGAGCTTGGTATTTAAGTTATCCTCGTGACTCACCTCCTCTTCATGGATTCCTACCAGTGCGTAGCTTCTGGTTCACCCTAACCAAGAGGACTCGGTCATAGGCAAAACCCTAAATAAAACCCTAAATAAAAATTATCAAATATTTTCGGTTTATCAAAATTACCAAAATGCCCCTAGTGGCAAAATTACGAAATTGCCCTTGGTTTTAGAATTACCGAATTACCCCGATTTCAATAAAACCCTTTTACTTTGCAAAGGTAGTTGAAAATCTTGTATTTCAAAATATATACACTAACTTTGGAAATTTACAAAATTACCCCGACTAACAAAATTACCAAAATACCCCTAGTTTTTAAAAATTTCACCATACCTTTAAATTGAGAAATTCTCAAAAATACCCCTCAGTTTTAGAAATTACAAAATGTTTTGATTTATTAAAGTTTTCAAATTCTTCAGTTTATTACGAAAATACCCTTGTAGGAAAATGACAAAAATACCCCTGGGTTAGAAACAGACAAAAATGCCCGAAGAGTGCATAGGTATGAAAGGTAATAGGGAATGAATGTACTTTTTGTGTAAACTAGATAGAATACTTAAAACTCTGTTTGATCGAAAGAATATCTATTAAATTCTATTCATAAAATTTCTTCGCGAATAACCAAGTGAAACATGTACTAATTCATAAAATTTCCTAATCAGATTAAAGAACGATAGTTAGAATGAGCTTTAGAGGACGTGGCCGTCGTGGGCGGAAGGGTAGGATGATGATGATCGTAACCTCGTCGTGTCGGTCAAGGATCCGAGAACGATATACCACTACCACCACCCCAACTTTTGGAGCCAAGAGCAGGATCGATGGGTGATGACGCAGGTCACAAGCGATGTGCGGGTTCGGAAAGGGTAGTGGAATGGGTGGAGGTGAAGGAGCTCAAAATCGGACCGAAAGACTTGAGCTAACTGCTATTTGAATTTTTCGAGGTGTATCTGGGGTAGCACCAAACACGGTGAGTATTGGCTAGAATCGACCGAAAGAATCATGGATGAGATAGATTTGACAAATGAGGAGAAACTAAAAGGGGCGGTGTCACTTCTCAAGGATGAGTCATATCGATGGTGGCTCACAGTTCGGAATGGTGCTGTAGAAGAAGATCTCACTTGGGACTTCTTTAAGGTCGCATATCAAAAGAAATATATTGGGTTTAGTTACATCGACGCTGACAAAGATAAGGCATTCTGAGTTTGGTCCAAGGAGTAAATCAGACGAGTATGAGGTTGAGTTCTTAAGATTGAGCCAATATCTTTGGAGGGATTGTGGCCTCGGAGCACGATCGATGTGTTCGATTCGAAGACGGGTTAAAGGACGAGTTGAGATTGTTGATTGCTCCACATCAGGAGCGAGAGCTTGCTACTTTAGTTGAAAAGGCTAAGATAGCCGAAAGAATAAAGGAATTTGGAAGGCAGAACTATGATCGGAATAAGCATAAGAGAGGATATGGATCATCTGGGTCAACTGGCAATGTTCAGAAGAGGGCTAGGCAAAATGAGCCAAATCGATGCAGGAGGTCTCATTATCGCTAATCGGGGACCAAAGACGGTAACCGATGTGGGAAATTTCATTGGGGCGAATGTTGAACTGGAGGAAAAGGCTGTTTCGAGTGTGGTTCGCTGGACCATCGTGTGAGGGATTGTCCACGTAAGCAAGGCAGGAATCAGTCTGAAGATCAAGGTCGGATTCAGTTCAGAAAGGAGGGACCAACACCGCAGAGAGGTCGTGGTAATGGTAAAGGAGGAAATGGTGCTAATCGTGGTCGCGAACTCGTAAGGCAGGCACAGCAATCAGAGGCAAGGCACTGGCCTAGTCTATCGGCGAGGCGTCATGAGGAGGGTGACGACCGGATGTCATAACCTCGACGTTCCTAATTTTTGGTCTTCTTTATGTTGCATTAATTGATGTGGGTTCTACGATTCATACGTAGCGAGTAGTGTGGTAGAGACTTTGAACCTAGACTCGACATCGCCGCTAGGGAGATGATCGTAATTAGCCCTTTAGGCCATTCTCGTAGTTGTGAATAAGCTTTATAGGATGTACCCTAGAACTCCAGGGGTCGTGTTCGTGGTCGATCCGATGGAACCGCCGTTTGGGGAGTTCGATTTGATCCTTGGAATGGACTGTTGGTTAAGTACCGTGCAAGGTTTGATTGCGCGCTAAGTTTATGGTTCTTCAAATAGTCAAGGGGATGAAGTGGTTATGATCGTAATCGAAGGAATTACCATCTAATGTGGTGTCGGCCTTGAAGGTTGAAAAGATGGTTAGGAAAGGGTGTGAGGCGTTTATAGTACGAATTTGTGCCTTGGAGGCTAAGGAGTCGTGTTGAAAAGGTCCCAACAAGAGGGAATTCATCGATGTATTCCCGGAAGAACTTTCGGTTTGCCTCCAGATCGGGAAGTCAAATTCGGATAGATTTACTACCAGAATGGCACCGTATCTATAGCATCAGATCGAATGGCACCAAAAGAATTGGTGGAGTCAAGGCTCAAATTCGTGAGCTCTTGGATGAGGGTTTATTCGACCTAGTATATCTTCGGGATGCTTTGTGTTGTTTGTCAAGAAGAAGGACGGTTCTATGCGGATGTGCATCGACTACCGCCGCTAAACAAGTTAACGATCAAAAATAAGTATCCGTTGCCTCGGATCGATGACTTATTTGACCAACTGAAGGGTGCGTCGGTATTCTCAAAAATTGACCTTAGGTCGGGTTATCATCAATTAAAGGTGAAGGAGGTTGACGTGCACAAGACGGCATTTCGAACTCGGTATGGGCATTACGAGTTCCTGGTGATGCCATTCGGGTTGACCAATGCACCGGTATTCATGGACTTAATGAATAGGGTGTTTTAGCAAAGATTTGGACCAATTTATCGTAGTGTTCATAGTATTTACATTTTGGTTTACTCAAATACAGAGGAGGAGCATGACAAGCATCTGCGATAGTTCTACAAAAATCGAGGAGAAACAATTATATGCCAAATTCAAGAAGTGCAAATTTTGGCTAAGGGAGGTGGCTTTCTTAGGTCACGTGGTGTCGTGAAAGGATTAGAGTGGATCCCGCAAGATTGAAGTAGTGTTGATGAAACCGCCTAGATCGGTGGCGAAATTGAAGTTTTCGGTCCGACGGGTTACTATCAAGGTTTGTGGAAGGATTCTCGTTAATTGTCGCACCATTAACTAAACTATTAAGGAAGGGAGTACCATTTGTTTGGTCGAAAAGCAAGAAGAAAGTTTTGATAAGTCGAGGAAGATTCTCGTGTAAGCTCGGTTCTAGTACAACCGAGGTAGAAAAGTTGTTTCAATTTATCGTGATGCGTCCCATACGGGTTGGGATGTGTATTGATGCAAGAAGGAAGGTAGTAGCCTATGCGTCCCGCTGCCTAAGACCGCATGAGGTTAACTACCCAACTCACGACTTGGAGTTAGCGGCGAGAGTCTTCGCCTTGAAAATATGGAGGCATTACTTGTATGGGGAGAAGTCAAGAGTCTAAACGGATCACAAAAGTTTAAGGTATCTCTTGACTCGAAGGATTTAAACTTGAGGCAACGACGGTGGATTGAATCATTAAAGGACTACGATCGCTCAATTGAGTACCATCCGCAAAGCTAACGTGGTGGTCGACGCGTTAAGTAGGAAGGTCGTGGCGGACTTAAGGCGATGTTTGCTCATTTGAGTCTATACGACGATGGAAGTCTTTATGAGCTGCAAGTTAAGCCAACTTGGATCAAGGAGATTAAGGATAAGCAGATTGTCGATGAGGAATTAAATGCAAAGAGGGTACAAGTGCAAGATGGTGGGTTGGAAGATATAGTTTGACCGATGATGGTGTGCTATGTTTTCAAGGACGGCCCCAGATGCCGAAGGATGTGGAACTGAGACAAAGAATTCTCCAAGATGCACATAGCAGCCCATACGCTATGCATCCTGGAGGTAGCAAAATGTACGGAGATTTACGGAGACAGTTCTAGTGGCCGGGGTTGAAGCGTGAAGTGACTGAGTTCGTGGGTAACTGTCTGACGTGTCAGCAAGTCAAAGCTGAACATAAGTTGCCATCAGGGTTACTTCAGCCGGTGAAGATTCCTCAGTGGAAGTGGGACAGGATCACCATGGACTTTGTCAGTGGATTACCTCTTACGCCTAGTAAGAAGGATTCAGTTTGGGTAATTGTTGATCGTCTAACTAAGTCAGCGCATTTCATACCGATAAGGGTAGATTATTCGCCCGTGGTTAGCAAAGTTATATGTAGTCGAGATAGTGAGATTGCATGGTGTGCCAAGATCGATTATCTCGGATAGGGACCCGAGGTTTACGCTAAGGTTTTGGAGAGCTTTGCATCAAGCCTTGGGAACGAGATTGACTTCAAAGATGACCTTTCATCCGTAAACCGACGGACAATCGGAGAGAGTGATTCAGATCTTAGAAGATATGCCGAGAGGTTGTGTTCGGATTTTAGTGGTAGCGGGAAGAGTATCATCACATGTAAATTCGCTTATAACAATAGTTATCAAGCAAGCATCCAGATGGCTCCATATGAAGCACTGTATGGACGAAAATGCCGAACTCCTACGTGTTGGACGGAATTGGGTGAACGACAAGTTCTAGGTCCGGAGTTGGTGACTGAAACTGAGGACAAAGTTAAGGTAATTCGGGCTCGTCTCAAAGAAGCGTCGGATAGGCAGAAGTCCTATACCGATCTCAAGCGCAAGGAAATGGAATATGCTGTGGGAGATAAAGTTTTTCTGAAGGTGTCACCTTGGAAGAAGGTGTTACGATTTGGGAAAAAGGA
Organism: Gossypium rotundifolium; assembly: GCA_025506655.1. Lineage (NCBI taxonomy): Eukaryota > Viridiplantae > Streptophyta > Magnoliopsida > Malvales > Malvaceae > Gossypium > Gossypium rotundifolium. The sequence continues at coordinate 193,925,468 of CP106727.1, forward strand.
GAAGCTAAGCCCTAGGTTCATCGGGCCATATACAGTGTTAAAGCGAGTGGGACCGATAGCTTATCAGATCGAGCTGCCGGTAGAGTTGAATCAGATTCATAACGTCTTTCATGTATCGATGCTTAGACGATATCGGTCGGATCCATCACACATTGTACCGTGGGCGTAGATTGAGGTAAATTCGGACTTATCTTTTGAGGAGGAGCCGATTCAGATCTTAGATCGAGATGTTAAAGTTTTGCGAGGAAATCAAGACTTTGGTGAAAGTTTTATGGCAAAACCATGGTGCAGAAGAAGCTACGTGGGAACCCGAGAGTGTGATGCGGCAGCAATACCCTCACCTTTTTCGATCGTGTAATTTCGAGGTCGAAATTATTTTTAAGGGGTAGAATCTGTAACATCCCAAAAATAGGGTTATTCGTGATTGAATTATTTTGCTTGTGTTTAAATTTATGCGATATTATTTATGGTGTTATAAGACTTAATTAGGGTCTTGAGTAAGCTCTGCTTAGTAGGATAATTTTAGTATGGCTTATTTAATGAAGAGGATTAAATGAGCTTAGCACTTAAGTTAATTTAAGTGTATATTAAAGCATATGAGGAGTTAGTGGCAAGTTGGTTAAAGAGCTTGAAAGGTTGCATGAGGTTAATGGTTCGAGTAGTAGATATAGCATTTTTTAAAGTTTATTTTTTTTTTGTATGTTAGCTTTAATGGACGGTCAACATAATTATGATAGGTGGACTAATAATTTTGGTAAGTTGAATGGTTGTTTAAGGGAAGCATGGAATAAGGGATAAGATTCCTAAGGTTATGGAAAGATATCTTGGAGTTATGGTAAATTGAGGGGACAAAGGCTTGGTTTGTGGGATATGTTTTGGAAACAAATTCATGGCCTTTATGCCATGAACTTGGACGGCAATGTGGCTAAGGGGGGGATTTGGCCGAATATGCTAGTTGTTGAGAGAGGCTTAGGCATTTTTGGTCATTCTTTCATTTGGTGCAAAAGTTGCAAAGCATTTTCTCTCAAACACTTTCTCTTTGGCCGAATGCACTTAGGTATTTTTGTGCAAGATTGTTTTGGATTTTAGCCTCAATTTCTTATATCAAATATCATTTCTCTTTCTCTCATTTTTCCTTTTTACACCAAAACCACCTTTTTATTTTTGTGCATTTTCTTTTGGGCAAACAAAGTGTTGGTCGAATCTCAATTCTCCCATCTCTCTCTTTTCTTCCTTTGATTTGTGCTCAAACACAAATCCTTTTTCTTTCATTTAGCCGAACCTCTTTCTTCTCCAAATCCCTTTTCTTTTCTTTTCTTCCATTATTTTAAAATCGAATCCTCTCCTTCTCCTTCTCATTTTCTTTGTTACTCACATACCCTATTTCTTTCTTTTGTCCTATAGCGAATATACATCTTAGTTGTGCCAAAATCTTCTTCTCCTATCTTGATCAACTTTGGCCGAATATTCAAGGTAGCATAGTTTTCCTCGGGACTTTTCTCATCAATCGATTTTGGTAAGGTGGTAAGAGTTATTTTAAGGGTTTATTCTTTTAAGTATTCATCTAAGTCAAGGCTAATAATCTTAATGATGATGGTTGTTTATAGGAAGTGAGGCCGATTCATTAGAAGTGTGTTGGCTAGTGATCGAAGGCAGTTGGTAAGATTTTAGGTTCACAAGGAACCCTTCTTAATTATTTTGGTTTGGTAAGAATAGGCCATGTTACTAATATCCACTTTTGGCCGAATATAGGGCAAGCTTGTGTGGCCGATTTGTCTATTCGGGATTTAGGACTCGTTAGTGTCGGTGTGTACATACACACCTTATAACTTTTAATATGCTAAGTGTTATTTTATATCTAATCAATTTGTGTAGACATGGATGTAATACCTTCATGGTATTAACAAGGACTCGTAAGTCTTTATTGCTATGAGATTATTATTTGATGCTTTTGGGAAGCATGACACATTTGGTATGTGTATTATTTGATTTATGGCCTATGATAATCGATTGGATGTTGTTAAATAAATCTATCAACATGATTTTTGTATATGCATATGAATGATTGGTATGGGTTAATGAGAGGAGGGGCAAAGTGATATTCGTGTGTCGGCGGACACCGTTGTTTTGATAACACAATGTGACTACGGTCACCGGAGGTTTGGTACCTCCAGAGGTTTGGTACCTCATGGCGACTTGTCCCCGTGGTTTATACCACCGTGGGTTAGCCCCACTTTGAGATATGGGATTGTCTGCCAGTGATTTGGTATCACACGATGGGTTGGCCCCATCACTTGATTTGTGACTTTGGTCACCAGTGTTTTGGTAACACAATCGTGTCTTCTGGACACCAGTGATTTGGTATCACATTTGTGGCTATATGTCACGGTGGTTTGGCACCACCGGTGGTTTGGTACCACATGGGGTAGAAAAAGGTGTTTGGATGGCTAGGTTGGGTACATATTTTAATGCGTGTTAAATTGTTATAAATTGTGTATGTTGTTGAATTAAACCGGAAAAGGGTTACACATTGGGTCTTGATGACTCACCTTTTCCTTTAACATTTTCAGTGATTCAGAGTCTGCGGATAAGGAGTCTGATGGACTCGAGGTGGCCATCAATGGAGACTTTTAATAAATAAATTTTGGATTTTAATTATCTTTCTTTTGGGTTTATGTTACTTGTTTGTAATAAGGCCTCCTAAAGTTATTTTTATTATTGTTGCATGTTTGAAAGTTTTGTTTAAATTATTTGATGATGTTAAAACGGATGCACATGTTTTCTAAACTTTTAAGCATAAAATGTTTTAAAGTACCATCAAGTACATTTGAAATTTATAAACAATTCGACTCAACAAATATTTTCTTTGAATTAAGTATGGTTTTTAACAAAGAGAATTTAAATTGAAAGGCATTTCACTAAATTAAAAATCGGTTTTCAAAATGTTTTCTCCAGAGCAAACAAAATTCGGTCATATTGTTTGGGTAGGGTTTGGGGTGTTACAAATTGGTATCGAGCCAGTTCAAGGTTTCTACTGGGGCCCAAGGCCCAAAAATGTTTTAGTAGGCCTATTTGAAATATTTTGGTTTTGAATAAGCATGGCACCGAAGTCTCCCAAGACCTATCCGCCTGTAAGTACTCCTAACTTCAGATGATATATTTTTATAGAAGGGTAGGAAGCATGGGACGTAGATAGTGATAAGTATTTTAAACTTTAGGACTAGTTTACCTCAAACAATGACATAAGACTTTAACAGCCTAATTAAACAAACCGAGGACTATGTCGCCGAGTTAGGGTGTGGTAACCACAGTGCGTATGTCTAGGATTGATCCCAAGAGCTTGGTATTTAAGCGATCCTCGTGACTCACCTCCTCTTCATGGATTCCTACAGTATGTAACCAAGAGGTTCACCCTAACCAAGAGGACTCGGTCATAGGCAAAACCCTAAATAAAACCCTAAATAAAAATTATCAAATATTTTGGTTTATCAAAATTACCAAAATGCCCCTAGTGGCAAAATTACTTAAATTGCCCTTGGTTTTAGAATTATCGAATTACCCCGATTTCAATAAAACCCTTTACTTTGCAAAGGTAGTTGAAAATCTTGTATTTCAAAATATATACACTAACTTTTGAAATTTGCAAAATTACCCCGACTAACAAAATTACCAAAATACCCCAGTTTTAAAAATTTCACCATACCTTTAAATTGAGAAATTCTCAAAAATACCCCTCAGTTTTAGAAATTACAAAATGTTTTGATTTATTAAAGTTTTCAAATTCTTTAGTTTATTACGAAAATACCCTTGTAGGAAAATGACAAAAATACCTCGGTTAAAGCAGATAAAAATGCCCAAGAGTGCATAGTATGAAAGGTAATAGGAATGAATGTACTTTTGTGTAAACTAGATAGAATACTTAAAACTCTGCTTGATCGAAGAATATCTATTAAATTCTTTTCATAAAATTTCTTCGAATAACCAAGTGAAACATGTACCAATTCATAAAATTTCCTAATCAGATTAAAGAACGATAGTTAGAATGAGCTTTAGAGGACGTGGCCATCGTGGACGCTGAAGGGGTAGGATGACAATATCAGAACCTGTCAGGTCAGGTCAGGGATCTGAGAACGATATACCACTACCACCACCCCCAACTTTTGAGTCAAGAAAGCAGGATCAGATGGGTGATGACGCAGTGTCACAAGCGATGTCATGGTTACAAAAGGGTAGCTGGAATGGGTGGAGGTAGAGGAGCTCAAAAATCGATACCTAAAAGACTTCGAGCTAACGGTGCTGAATTTTTTCGAGGTGTATCTGGGGTAGCACCAAACACAGCAGAGTATTGGCTACAATCGACCGAAAGAATCATGGATGAGATAGATTTGACAAATGAGGAGAAACTAAAAGGGGCGGTGTCACTTCTCAAGGATGAGTCATATCGATGGTGGCTCACAATTTTGAATGGTGTCAGAAGCGTAAGATCTCACTTGGGACTTCTTTAAATTGCATATCAAAAGAAATATATTGGGTTTAGTTACATCGACGCGCAGCGTAAGGCATTCCTGAGTTTGGTCCAAGGGAGTAAATCAGACGTAGTATGAGGTCGAGTTCTTAAGATTGAGCCAATATGCTGGAGGGATTGTGGCCTCGAGCACGATCGATGTGTTCGATTCAAGACGGGTTAAAGGACGAAATGAGATTGTTGATTGCTCCATATCGTGAGCGAGAGTTTGCTACTTTAGTTGAAAAGGCTAAGATAGCCGAAAGAATAAAGGAATCTGAAGGCGTAACTATGACCTAATAAGCATAAGAGAGGATATGGATCATCTGGGTCAACGGCAATGTTAGGAAGAGGGCTAGGCAAAATGAGCCAAATCGATGGAGGTCTCATATCGCTAATCGAGGACCAAAGACGCAGTAACCGATGTGGGAAATTTCATTGGGGCGAATATTGACCTGGAGGAAAAGGTTATTTGAGTGTGGTTCATTTGGACCACCGTGTGAGGGATTGTCCACGTAAACAAGGCAGAATCACCAAGGTCAAGGTCGGATTCGGATTCGGAAAGGAGGACCAAAGCACCGCAGAGAGGTCGTGGTAATGGTAGAGGAGGAAATGGTGCTAATCGTGGTCGCGAACTCAGGGCAGAGGCACAGATAATACAGAGGCAAGGCAGCCTGGCCTAGTCTATGCGGCGAGGCGTCACGAGGAGGGTGACGCACCGGATGTCATAACCGGTACGTTCCTAATTTTTGGTCTTCTTTATGTTGCATTAATTGATGTGGGTTCTACGATTCATACGTAGTGAGTAGTGTGGTAGAGACTTTGAACCTAGACTCGACATCGCCGCTAGGGAGATGATGTAATTAGCCCTTTAGGCCATTCTCAGAATTGTGAACAAGCTTTATAGGATGTACCCTAGAACTCCAAGGGTCGTGTTCGTGGTCGATCCGATGGAACCGCCGTTTGGGGAGTTCGATTTGATCCTTGGAATGGACCGTTGGTTAAGTACCGTGCAAGGTTGGATTCTTACCGCTAAGCGCATGGTTCTTCAAATAGCCAAGGGGATGAAGTGGTTATGATCCAGAATCAAGGAATTACCTGTCTAATGTGGTGCCGGCCTTGAAGGTGAAAAGATGGTTAGGAAAGGGTGTGAGGCGTTTATAGTACGAATTTGTGCCTTGGAAGCTAAGGAGTCATGATTGAAAAGGTCCGAACAAAGAGGGATTTCACCGATGTATTCCTGAAGAACTTCCAGTTTGCCTCGGATCGGAAGTCAAATTCAGATAGATTTGCTACCTAGAGCGGCACTGTATCTATAGCACCAGATCGAATGGCACCAAAGGAATTGGTAGAGTCAAGGCTCAAATTCGTGAGCTCTTGGATAGAGGGTTTATTCGACCTAGTATATCTCCGCGGGAGCGCCTGTGTTGTTTGTCAAGAAGAAGGACGGTTCTATGCGGATGTGCATCGACTACCGCCGCTAAACAAGTTAACGATCAAAAATAAGTATCCGCTGCCTCGGATCGATGACTTATTTGACCAACTAAAGGGTGCGCCAGATTCTCAAAAATTGACCTTAGGTCGGGTTATCATCAATTAAAGGTGAAGGAGGTTGACGTTCACAAGACGGCATTTTGAACTCGGTATGGGCATTACGAGTTCCTGGTGATGCCATTCGGGTTGACCAATGCACCGGCGGTATTCATGGACTTAATGAATAGGGTGTTTTAGCAGTACTTGGACCAATTTGTCGTAGTGTTCATAGACGACATTTTGGTTTACTCAAAGACAGAGGAGGAGCATGACAAGCATCTGCGATAGTTCTACAAGCATCGAGGAGAAGCAGTTATATGCCAAATTCAAGAAGTGCGAATTTTGGCTAAGGAGGTGGCTTTCTTAGGTCACGTGGTGTCATGGAAGGATTAGAGTGGATCCCCGCAAGATTGAAGCGGTGTTGATCGAAACCGCCTAGATCGGTGGGCGTAAATTTGAAGTTTTTTGGTCCAGCGGGTTACTATCGAAGGTTTGTGGAAGGATTCTCGTTAATTGTTGCACCATTAACTAAACTATTAAGGATGGGAGTACCATTTGTTTGGTCGAAAAGCAAGAAGAAAGTTTTGATAAGTCGAGGAAGATTCTCGACGTAAGCTCGGTTTTCGTACAACCTGAGGCGGGGAAAGTTGTTTTATTTCATCGTGATGCGTCCCATACGGGTTGGGATGTGTATTGATGCAAGAAGGAAGGTAGTAGCCTATCGTCCGGCAGCCTAAGACCGCATGAGGTTAACTACCCAACTCACGACTTGGAGTTAGCAATGAGAGTCTTCGCCTTGAAAATATGGAGGCATTACTTGTATGGGGAGAAGTCGATAGTCTACACGGATCACAAAAGTTTAAGGTATCTCTTGACTCGGAAGGATTTAAACTTGAGGCAACGACAGTGGATTGAATCTATTAAAGGACTACGATTGCTCAATTGAGTACCATCCGCAAAGCTAACGTGGTGGTCGACGTTAAGTCCAAGGTCGTGGCGGACTTAAGGGTGATGTTTGCTCATTTGAGTCTATACGACGATAGAAGTCTTTTATGAGCTGCAAGTTAAGCCAACTTGGATCAAGGAGATTAAGGATAAGCAGATTGTCGATGAGGAATTAAATGCAAAGAGGGTACAAGTGCAAGATGGTGGGTTAGAAGATATAGTTTGGTGATGATGGTGTGCTATGTTTTCAAGGACGGCCCAGATGCCAAGGATGTGGAATCGAGACAAAAAATTCTCCAAGATGCACATAGCAGCCCATACGCTATGCATCCTGGAGGTAGCAAAATGTACGGAGATTTGCGGAGACAGTTCTGGTGGCCGGGGTTGAAGCGTGAAGTGACTGAGTTCGTGGGTAAGTGTCTGACGTGTCAGCAAGTCAAAGCTGAACATCAGTTGCCATCAGGGTTACTTCAGCCGGTGAAGATTCCTCAGTGGAAGTGGGAGAGGATCACCATGGGCTTTGTCAGTGGATTACCTCTTACCCCTAGTAAGAAGGATTCAGTTTGGGTAATTGTTGATCGTCTGACTAAGTCAGCGTATTTCATACCGATAAGGGTAGATTATTCGCTCCAGAAGTTAGCAAAGTTATATGTAGTCGAGATAGTGAGATTGCATGGTGTGCCAGTATCGATTATCTCGGATAGGGACCCGAGGTTTACGTCAAGGTTTTGGAGAGCTTTGCATCAAGCCTTGGGAACGAGATTGGACTTCAGCACAGCCTTTCATCCGTAAACTGACGGACAATCGGAGAGAGTGATTCAGATCTTAGAAGATATGCTGAGAGGTTGTGTTCTGGATTTTAGTGGTAGCTGGAAGAGTATCTATCACATGCGAAATTCACTTATAACAATAGTTATCAGCGAGCATCCAGATGGCTCCATATGAAGCAATCAGATGGACGAAAATGCCGAACTCCTACGTGTTGGACGGAATTGGGTGAACGACAAGTTCTAGGTCCCGAGTTGGTGATCAAACCGAGGACAAAGTTAAGGTAATTCTGCTCGTCTCAAAGAAGCGTCGGATAGGCGTAAGTCCTATGCCGATCTCAAGCACAAGGAAATGGAATATGCCGGGAGATAAAGTTTTTCCAAGGTGTCACCTTGGAAGAAGATGTTACGATTTGGGAAAAGGGAAGCTAAGCCCTAGGTTCATCGGGCCATATCTGATGTTAAAGCGAGTGGGACCGGTAGCTTATCGATCGAGCTACCGCAGAGTTGAATCGATTCATAACGCCTTTCATGTATCGATGCTTAGACGATATCGGTCGGATCCATCACACATTGTACATGTGGCGTAGATTGAGGTAAATTCGGACTTATCTTTTGAGGAGGGCGATTCAGATCTTAGATCGAGATGTTAAAGTTCACTGAGGAAATCAAGACTTTGGTGAAAGTTTTATGGCAAAACCATGGTGCGTAAGAAGCTACGTGGGAACCTCGAGAGTGTGATGCAAAGAATACCCTCACCTTTTTCGATCGTGTAATTTCGAGGTCGAAATTATTTTAAGGGGGTAGAACTCTACATCCCAAAAATAGGGTGATTCGTGATTGAATTATTTTGCTTGTGTTTAAATTTATGTGATATTATTTGTGGTGTTACAAGACTTAATTAGGGGTCTTGAGTAAGCTCGGTTTAGTAGGATAATTTTAGTATGGCTTATTTAATGAAGAGGATTAAATGAGCTTAGCACTTAAGTTAATTTAAGTGTATATTAAAGCATATGAGGAGTTAGTGGCAAGTTGGTTAAAGAGCTTGAAAGGTTGCATGAGGTTAATGGTTCGAGTAGTAGATATAGCATTTTTTTAAATGGATTTTTAGCCTCAATTTCTTATATCAAATATCATTTCTCTCTCTCATTTTCCTTTTTACACCAAAACCACCTTTTATTTTTGTGCATTTTCTTTTGGCAAACAAAGTGTTGGTAGAATCTCAATCTCCCATCTCTCTCTTTTCTTCCTTTGATTTGTGCTCAAACACAAATCCTTTTTCTTCATTTAGCCGAACCTCTTTCTTCTCAAATCCCTTTCTTTTCTTTTCTTCCATTATTTTAAAATCGAATCCTCTCCTTCTCATTCTCATTTTCTTTGTTACTCACATACCCTATTTCTTTCTTTTGTCCTATAGCCAGAATATACATCTTAGTTGTGCCAAAATCTTCTTCTCTATCTTGATCAACTTTGGCGAATATTCAAGGTAGCATAGTTTTCCTCGGGACTTTTACGTCAATCGATTTTGGTAAGGTGGTAAGAGTTATTTTAAGGGTTTATTCTTTTAAGTATTCATCTAAGCAGAAGGCTAATAATCTTAATGATGATGGTTGTTTATAGGGAAGTGAGCCGATTCATTAGAAGTGTGTTGGCTAGTGATGAAGACAGTTGGGTAAGATTTTGGGTTCACAAGGAACCCTTCTTAATTATTTTGGTTTGGCGAATAGGCCATGTTACTAATATCCACTTTTGGTGAATATAGGGGCAAGCTTGTGTGGCCGATTTGTCTATTCGGGTTTAGGACTCTAGTTAGTGTCGGTGTGTACATACACATCTTATAACTTTTAATATGCTAAGTGTTATTTTATATCTAATCAATTTGTATAGACATGGATGTAATACCTTCATGGTATTAACAAGGACTCGAGTAAGTCTTTATTGCTATGAGATTATTATTTGATGCTTTTGGGAAGCATGACACATTTGGTATGTGTATTATTTGATTTATGGCCTATGATAATCGATTGGATGTTGTTAAATAAATCTATCAACATGATTTTTGTATATGCATATGAATGATTGGTATGGGTTAATGAGAGGAGGCGGTGATATTAGTGTAATGCGGCGGACACGGTGTTTTGATAACACAATGTGACTACGGTCACCGGAGGTTTGGTACCTCATAGCGACTTGTCCTGTGGTTTATACCATAGTGGGTTGGCCCCACTTTGAGATATGGGATTGTCGCGGTGATTTGGTTTTATAATGGGTTATCTTGATTTGTGACTTGTCACCAGTGTTTTTAACACAATCGTGTTGGACACTTGATTTGTATCACATTTGTGGCTATATGTCACGGTGGTTTGGCACCACCGTGGTTTGGTACCACATGGGGTAGAAAAAGGTGTTTGGATGGCTAGGTTGGGTACATATTTTAATGTTAAATTGTTATAAATGTATTTGTTGAATTAAAGCGGAAAAGGGTTACACATTGGGTCTTTGATGATTGGCTGCGGATAAGGAGTCGGATGGACGGATGCAAGTGGAGACTTTTAATAAATAAATTTTGGATTTTAATTATCTTTCTTTTGGGTTTTACTTGTTTGTAATAAGTACTAAAGTTATTTTATTATTGTTTTATGTTTGAATGTTTTGTTTAAATTATTTGATGATGTTAAAGCGGATGCACATGTTTTCTAAACTTTTAAGCATAAAATGTTTTAAAGTACCATCGGGTACATTTGAAATTTATAAACAATTCGACTCAACAAATATTTTCTTTGAATTAAGTATGGTTTTTAACAAAGAGAATTTAAATTGAAAGGCATTTCACTAAATTAAAATCAATTTTCAAAAATGTTTTCTCAGAGCAAACCAAATTCGGTCATATTGTTTAGGCCGGGTTTGGGGTGTTACATTGTGTATGTCGGCATCTGTGAAATAGCTTCAACAAAAGGTAAGTTAATATGTAATTGTTTAAAAAGTTCAAGAAATTTACCGAATTGTGCGTCCATGCGGTCTTTCTTCAACTTTGCCGGATATAGAATTGGTGGTTTATATTCTTTAAGTACCGGTGTTGCATTCTCGTTTACTTTCTCACCCTTTTCCTTATCAGCTTATTGTGGCATCTTCTTTTCAGCTTCAAGCAACACCTTCTCATTCCTTAGTGTAACTTCCTTCACACGCTCTTTGTGGTTAGGTTCAGTGTTACTAGGTAAACTACCTGGTAGCCTTTCGGAAACTAACTTAGCCAGCCGTCCAATTTGATTATCAAGCCCTTCAATCGATGAATGCTCATTTTCCAACACTGTTTCGATATTCTGAAAATGAGTTTCTGACACCGAAATAAACTTTGCTAGCATATCTTCAAGGTTCGACTTTTTCTCTTGCTGGTATGGTGGTTGGAAAATTGGAGGGATTTGTGGTCTTTGATTCCCTTCATTACCCCATAAGAAATTTGGGTGGTTCTTCCATCCTGGATTGTATGTGTTATTGTAAGGATTAATTGGAGGTTTAGAGTTATTACCCATATAATTCAATTGCTTATTCTCCATGCCAAGGTTGTAAGGTGGATATTCTGTATTGTTCGTTCCTCCTCTATTTGTATTGCACTGCATCACTGGATGTACCTGTGAAGAACCACACAAACCATCAATCTTTTTATTTAGAAGCTCTACCTGGTTTGATGGCATGGTAACTGCGTCGAGGTTGAAAACACTGGCGAATTTTGTCGGCTTTTTTCTCATGACTTGCCACTAATAGTTATTCAGTGACATCTCCTCTATAAACTCATAAGCCGCTTCGGGGTTTTGTTATTTAGTGTACCGCCCGCGGCTGCATCAATCAATTGTCTAGTTGAAGGGTTAACACCATTGTAAAAGTTTGAACCTGTAGCCATAAAGGTAACCCATGGTGAGGACATCTTCTCAGTAAATCCTTGTATCTCTCCCATGCATCGTAAAGTGTTTCTAAATCCATCTGCACAAAAGAAGAGATATCATTCCTCAATTTAGCCGTTTTAGTCGGTGGAAAATATTTGAGTAAGAATTTTTCGGTCATTTGTTCCCATGTAGTAATTGACCCTCGTGGTAACGAGTTCAACCACTATTTAGATTTGTTCCTCAACGAGAACGGAAACAACCGAAGGTGAATGGCATCGTCAGAAGTGCCATTTATTTTGAAAGCATTGCAAAACTCTAAGAAATTGGCCAAATGAGTATTTGGGTTCCCATCCTACAAACCATCAAACTGAACAAACTGTTGACTCATTTGAATAGTGTTAGGTTTCAGTTCAAAATTATTTACGGCAACAGTAGGTCTAACAATACTTGATTCAGTTCCTGTTAAAGTAGGCTTAGCATAATCATACATAGTACGAGGAGCAGGATTTTGATTCACCGGGTTTTTGCAGCAACCACAGGAGGTAGCGGATTATTATCAGCCATCTCTTCGGTAGTATGAGTTTCTTCATCTTGATTTTCCTGTATGTATTGTAGACTTCGCATTATCTCTCTTCAGTTTCTGCGAGCTGTACTCTCAATCTCACTGTCATAAAGTAGAGGTCCTGATGAGTTTCTTCTAGTCATAAACTAGAGACACCTGTTAGAAGCAAAGACAGTGTAAAATTAGAAAAGTAAAAATAAAATAAAATAAAAAATGGCTAAAGTAATAAAAATTTAGCGTTCCTAATATCTTAGTCCCCGGCAACGGCGCCAAAAGATTGATGTGTCTCTAACTAACTATGATCACAATAAAGGTAAGCGCACATATCATTCAATAGTATAGTTATGGTAAGACTGGTAATATCGTATCCACAAGGACCAAGAGTACTAGTAATTATTATCTTTTTATTATCTAGCTTAAGAGTTAGAGTGATTTCTTTTTAAACTAAACTAATTAAAAGCACGAAAAAGAATGAATTAGGAAAATACTTTTTGACAACTTATATGATAAAGGCAATACCTAAGGAAGAATCCACCTAGACTTCACTTATTACTTTTGATTCATACGATTTATTCACTTGACTTAATCCGTAGAAATCCCTAAATTATGTTAATATCTTTTTCAAGACTAAAAACAACTAACTCTAGGTTGATTAATTGAAATTTCTTTCTAATTAAAACCCCTATTGTCGCATTAACTCGATCTATGGATTCCCTTATTAGATTTGACTCTAATCTGGAAGATTTATGTCATCCTATTTCTAGGGTTGCAATCTACTCAGCTTAATTGCATTGATCTACTCTTAAACTGGGACTTTTGCTCCTCTGAATAAGCACATTTGACTTGAATCAATAACTTGAATTATCAAAACAAGAAAAAGCACTCACAATTAAGAATAAGAAGAAGTATTTATCTTATAAATCAAATAATAATAAGATCCGTCTTAGGTTTCTTCCTCTTAGGTATTTAAGGGATTTAATTCATACTAATAAAAGGAAACATCTTAAAATAAGGAAAACAACAAAACATAAGAAAACTCAAAAACTTCAAGAGAAATTAATAGGAGATCTTCAGTCTTGATGGAGATCCTTCTTCGAACTGCTCCCGATGGCTGTCTTCGAGTATTTTCTACCTTCTATTTAGCGTCCTCTTTTAGATCACACCCTAGGGTGTTTATATAGGCTTTGGAACGCCTTTCTTGGCCCATAAATAGCCTATTCCGAATAGAATTAAACTTTGATACGGCAGGGACACGCCCGTGTTCGATTTCTTAGATCGTACTTGATAACATGATTATTTTGAATGATTTCTTGTATGTAATTTGGTTTATTTCTAAATTAATCCCTGCTAAATTTGTATTTTTATGATTTAAATCTTGTCAAGGATGCAATTAATCAAAAGCAAGCTAAAAAGGGCCAAATTGAAAGAAAATCATAGAAATGGGGCCAAATCAAAAAATGGAGGAAGCCAAGGACACATCAAGCAATTTGACTTTGTAAAAAGCCAAATATAAAAAATCCTATTTTTAGTTTATTTTATTTTTAATTATTTTATTTTAATTATTTAAGATTTTATATTAAATTAATTAAGCCTATTTTTAGTAAACCGCATGTATATAAATAGGGGGTTATTTGTATTTGGAAAATCATCAATCAATTATTTATTTTCCTATTCCTATTTGAAGCTATATTTCTCTCTTTTCCTATTTCCATTTAGAATAGAATTTCTTTTACTTTTTCCTTCAAACCAACGTCCAAACATTCTGTCCATTTCAATTCCTTTTGTTTCTTTTCCCAAAATTGGTTTAATTACCTTCCAAACCCCTTCCCTTTCCAAAATCCCATCATCCTTCACACCAAATCAAACACCTTTCACAACCTTCAAGCATGATTAAATTCATGCCACACTAAATTCCATCTTAGTCTTAGGCCGGTACTCTTTCCAGTCGGGAATTGTGAGATTCGTATCCGCGCAAATAATCCTTCCAATCGGTATTCACCTTTTTCCTAAGTATCGGGATAGATAAATCATCCCTTAAGGTTGACTTTGATTCCAAGTCAAGGTGCACGTTGGATTGGGATCGTATTTGCTGACAGTTGGAGAATCGAATTGGCCGTGCTATATTCGAGTTTTTGAGAACAAATCAAGGAAGAGGTGATCGGATTTAAACGACCCACGTGGTTGAGGCTGTTGATTCGATTTGGGTTCTTCAGAACGCAAGGCTACCGAAATCTTCAATCGGGAACACGTGTATCTCGATTGGATAATCGGTTAGGGTTGGTTTGCAGGTCGTACCGGAACCAGCTACGAAAGAAAGAATTGGTGGTTAGGACGTTCTTAATCGCTATAACCAGCTTATCGTTTAGAGGAGAAGATCAATTCTCAAGGATCGATTCTTGACTCGAAATTTACCCAGTCTAAGGCTAAAGCTTATTTACTCTGATTATAAATCCAAGTTTAATTTTTATTTGATTTCTAATTCATTTAATTATTCTGTTTCAATTATCTAGTTTTTTTACATCTTAAAACTCCTCTGATTTATTTATTTTCTTTTTTTTAGGTTCGCTTGAAGTCGTGGGTACGACAACTGCCCAGACAAAATTCTGGTCGAGAGGGAAATAATTTTAAGTAAACCAGTCTCTATGGGATCGACCCTACTCCCTATACCGCTTAAATTTGCAACTAGGTGTAGGTTTATATTGGTGGAATCGACAACCATCAGTTTTGGCGCCATTGCCAGGGACTGGCAACACTTACGATTGTTTAAATCGTCTTTATGACCAGATCTTCATCAGAAGATCTCGAATATGACCCAGATATTGAGAAATCAGCGCGAGCACGACGAAAAGAGATAGAAGCTCTTAAGCGCGCAAGTAAAGCAGAAGTTGAACTAGGACAAGGGATCCTAGAATCCGACGTTGAAAAGTTAAGCGAAGCAATTCGTACAGAGGCAATTCAACGTGGGAAACAAGTTGAAGTGGTTGGACCTGAAACCGAACCACTTTTTGATACAAAAAAAGCAAAAGGCCACCTTGGTGAACCAGAAAGGATGGCGAACCGAACCATTCGTTAACTAGTCGCTGCTCCCAACGAGCAAACACCATTATGCATCAACTATCCAACCGGAGGAACACCTTTCGAGTTGAAATCAGGCTTGATTCACCTTTTGTCCACTTTTCGAGGCTTGAAGAACGAAAACCCACACACTCACTTGAGAGAATTCCACATGGTCTGCTCAAGCATGAAACCTCAGGGAGTACCCGAAGATGAAATTAAACTTCGGGCCTTTCCGTTTTCATTAGTTGATACAGTAAAAGAGTGGTTATTTTACGTACCCCCCGGTTCTATCACAACGTGGGATGACTTATCTCATTTATTTCTTGACAAATTCTTTCCAGCATCGAGAGCAGCTGAACTTTGAAGGGGCATAGTGGGAATTCGTCAAATGGAGAGTGAATCACTCTACGACTATTGGGAACGGTACAAAAAACTATGTGCAAGTTGTCCTCAACACGGGTTGACCGAACAATCACTTCTTCAATATTTCTACGAGGGTTTGCTCCCTATGGAAATGAAGATGATTGATGCCGCTAGTGGAGGGGCGCTTGTCAATATGACTCCTCAAAGGGCAAGAGAACTAATATCCACCATGGCGTCAAATTCTCAACAGTATCAGCCGAATTCGAAAGCCACAAGATGGGTTAATGGGGTAAACTTTTTATCCTTAGAAGATAAATTGGATAAGCTTACTAATGTTTTTCAATCTTTGCTTACAGAAAAGAAGAATCTGACCCAACTGTGTGGAATTTGTACTACGTCTGAACATCCGACGAATTCGTGCCCAATCCTTAACGACAATTCAATGGCACATGTTGATGCTGTCGGAGATTTTTTGGGACTTCCACAAAGACGCTATAATCCTTTTGTAACACCCTAAAATTTGAGTATCGATTTTAATGCATGTTTTGGTGCTTAGATTATGAAGGAAAATTTTCTTACTTCTTTTCGTGTTTATTATAGTTTTGAAGAAGAGTTTAGAATTATTAGGAAAGGAATAAATTTTAATTTTGAGAAATTAATGAAGTGGATTAAGTGACATTGATACTTAAGTAAAAATAAGTGTCAAAGTGTAGCATAAGATAAGTAATGGTAAGGTGGTGTTGACGCATGCGTTGTGGCATGAGGGAGTGGTTGAATCCCTTGGTTAGCATCTAGGAAATTTTATTTTTTGCTTTAATCTATGCATGTGCTCGCAAGGGATAAGGATGGATGGGTTGTATTGTTTTATTTTTGGTAAGTAGACTAAAGGAAAAGGTAATTTTAACTTATGGTATGGAATCAAGAAACTTTGGAAAGATATAGGAACATGAGGCAAGTATCAAGGAAAAGGTTTTGAAACAAATTCATGGCCATTTGACCATGAATTTGGGCGACAATATAGCTAAGGGGAGGTTGGCCGATTATGCTAGTAGCTTGGCTAGGGTAGGGATTTTGTTTTTGGTCATTCCTATCATCTTGTGCAAGTTTTGCATTTTCTCTCAACCTTTCTCCTTTGGTAGAATTTGAGCTTTTGGTAAGCCTAAATTCTTTTGACCATTTGGTCATTTTTGCTATCACTTTAGTATTCTTTTGTGTGCCTTTTCTTAGTGCCGAAATTACCAACATCAAAGATCATTCTTTTTCTTCCTTCCTCTATTGCCGAATGTACCTTGCCCCTAAACACATCTCTTACTTTCTCTTTTCTCCTCTTTGAAAATTGAATCACCATCATCATCATCTTTTCCTCTCACCCTTTATTTTCTTTTCAATCATACCTTCTCCATTATATTCTCTCATGGCTGGTTGTTAATGTGCCTTTGCCAAACCATTTTCTCTTTTCTTTGGTTTCTCATAGCCGAATCTCTCTCTACTCATAAACATCCTTCTCAATCGTTCTTCTCAACTGTGGACATTAGGTAAGAGTTATTTTAGTTTATTTTAGTTGATGATGGTTTTGACCGAATCTTGAGGATGATAAGAAGGATCTCTTAGATCGAATTTATCGTTCAATCTATTAATGTTTTCTTCGTTATCTTGTAGTACAATAAAGGAAGACCGAACTCAAGTGTTCGTATGTATCTTAGAACATTGGAATCGATTTAAGGTGTTGAGGAACGTTTTGGTCGACTCTCGATTGAGGAGCAAGAATCTTTGTGGTAAGGAAATCTACGCCTTTAAAATCTTTAGTATTATTTCGATATATTATTATTAGGATTAACGATCTTTTGATATTACGAGACATTCAAAATAGGGAAGAAAAGGCGGTGTTTAGTCTTCGTAAGAGGGGCGGATCCATTATTTCCCCTAAGTATAAACAAAGGGCAGTTTTGGGAATCCGGGATTTTCCACCGGGTTGCGGACCATCAACCGAGGGAAACTAATTATTTGAAGTAGTTCGTACTTCCGAGCCTTTGTACGTTAGTGGGTTCTCAGGGAATAACGAATCGATAAACGAG
Organism: Gossypium rotundifolium; assembly: GCA_025506655.1. NCBI lineage: Eukaryota > Viridiplantae > Streptophyta > Magnoliopsida > Malvales > Malvaceae > Gossypium > Gossypium rotundifolium. The sequence goes on from CP106727.1 coordinate 193,943,155, forward strand.
GAGAAACCGAAAATTGAAGTGATTCAAAATCAAGAGGGTAAGGATTTGGATCGAATATCAATAGCATATTTTTATACATGATAGTGTCCTAATAGATCGTATTATGTTTAGGTGTTGAAGAGCGGGAAGGTTTAGTACTTACGATATCAAGGTGTGTAACTTCACACTTTTCTTAGGTTTGGACGTCATTCATGGTATTGAGTAAAATCGTAAAAACGACTAGATCAGTATAAAACGTAATAACTGGTATTTGGTGAAATTACATGAAAATGGTTAATATGGTGAAAATTACGAAAAAGCCCTCGATGAGTTAGATGGTAAATTATAAATTTTCATGTCTTCGTAAAATGGGCCAATAAGTTTGATAATTAGTAGATGGGCCGAAAAATATTGCTTGTTAGTAAAATAGGTCAAATCACTGATAAATAATAAATGGGCGAAATCTACGCTAGATCGATAATTGGGCGAAATCTCGTTAGATCGAAAATTGGGCCAAAATCTCTGATAGATCGTAAATGGGCCGTAATCTCTATTAAATTGTTAAGCGGGTGAAATCCCTGCTAGATCGATAAATGGGCCGAACTCTTGCTAGATCGTAAATTTGGGCCTAAGATGTTAAATTGTTAAATGGGCCAAATGTTATTTTGTAATTTTGGGCCTTAATAAAAATTGGAAATATTGACTCTTGTTAATGGGCCTTTTAATAAAATCATGGTATGATTATAGGCTACTTTGCATACATATTGCATGGGTTGGGAAAATGATGAAGAGAAGAAAGGCTGTTGCCAAAATCTAGTTCGGTGGCTCGCCACAAAAATATTAAATGGCTATTTGCCTCTAGTTCGGTGTGGCTCGCCACAAAAATATTAAATGGCTATTTGCCTCTAGTTCGGTGGCTCGCCACAAAATAATAATTGGCTCAATGCTCTAGTTCGGTGACTTTGTCACATCTAGTTCGGTGGCTCGCCACAAATATAAAATGGCTTAATGCCTACAATTGGTGTGATGGCGGGGTGGGTTGACTTGATCCCCACAGTGTGATGGTTGGTGCGGGGTGTGTAGTGGATGGAAATTAGGTTTGGGAGGAAAATTCATTTTGCATGCATATCATTATTTATGTTGTTAATTACGCTAATGGGCTTAAGCCCAAATCCATAACTTGATAATCGGCCCAATGGATAAAGTAAGTGAGTTATACACTTGAGTTCTAAGTAACTTACTCCTCAAATTTTTCATCTCGTAATGGAAATTGACGTGGACTTGGTAGAGGATGACTTCGTGGAGGCCATCTTGCAAAACATGGGTTTATTAAACTTGAACTTTTAATAAGTATTTTTTATAAATTACTATTTTGGTTGATGTAATAAGGGCCTCTATTAATATTTCATGGATTTTTATGTGTGGTTGGTTTAAACTATATTTTGGACATTTTAATATGGGTGATGATTATATGATGTTTTTCTTAAAATAATTTGGGTTTTAAATATATGAAATTCATTAATAAATTTTTTAAGTATTTTGGACTCTTATAAAAATTTACTTAAGGATTTTGATAATACAATATTAAGGATGTTTTCAACTAATATTTTCTAATATACATCAAATTTAAAATACTCTTTTGATTTTTATTAAACCTTGTAATCAAAAATTATTTTGAAGATTTCGACTCACCGTAATTATTAAGATAGTTCGATCCATGTAACAAACCAAATCTAGTCTTAACGCATAGACCGGGTTTGGGGTGTTACATTTAATGGTATCGAGCCGATTTCAAAAACTCTACGTGGTTTGGTTCAACAGATAATTTCCGTAGGAAAAATATTTCAATTATGTTTAAAGATCAGTATGGCACCACAAGCATCCGGCAACAAGTCAAGTAAGTATTTGTTACTTAATGATTATTATGATGATGATGATGATATGATAATAGGGACACTCTAGAACTTCTAGTTTTAGATGTGAAAAATAGTAGAGATTGAGACTATAGGATATGTTGCGAAAAATAACTTTACCTCTCAAATCTCATAAAACATCGTTAATTAACTCTGAAACAATTTTCTGATTCATAAAACTTGTAATCAGATAAAAACGAATAAGCCATCATGAGCACTAGAGGACGTGGTCGTGGGACGCCGTAGATGTGGCCGTGGTAGAGGCCGAGGTGCTACGATCAAGCACCAAATCATATGCCGAAATGGATGCACCCGTGTCATTTGAGAGTGAGACAGGATCACGCGATCACATGGAAGAAGATAATGCTTTGACACAAGTAATGTCATGAGTCCTAGAAAGGGTGCTAGGAACTAGAATTGGGCCAACAACTCGTGGGTCAATTTGAACGACTCAAGTCAAATAATGCGAGAAGTTTTAGAGGAGTTAGGTGTAGCTCGAATGTGGTGAATATTGGCTCAAGTCGTGGAATGGATTATGGATGATATGGAATGCAATCGTTGAGCAAAAACTAAAAGGAGCTGTGTCCTTGTTAAGAGACGAGGCGTGTCGGTGGTGGCTCATCATTCGAGAAGGCACCAAGTCGCATCGATTACTTGGGAATTTTTAAAGTCGCCTTCCAAGGAAAATACGTTGGAACGAGTTATGTAGACACCCAAAGGAAGGAATTTCAATCTTGTACAAGGAGTAAAACAAGAGCAAAGACATGAAGTGAAGTTTTACGTTTAAGCCGCTATGCTCGGACAATAGTATCAACAGATCATGAGCGTGTGTATGCTTTTGAGGATGGGCTTAATGATGAGCCGAGGGTTCGATTGCCCCAAGAAGTTAGAACTTTTCCACGCCAGGAGAAGGCCAAGATAGCCGAGGAGGCTAAGAACTCGTAACATCGAACCAAAAAGATTTAGAAACAAGAGAGAGACACTGATCTGGTTCTTCAAAGAGATTTGGAAGAGACCTCGGAATGATGAACCAGTTCAAGGTAGAACACCAGAACTAATAATTGAAGTCGAGATTGTCTTTGAATGTGGAAAAGATATTTTGGAGAGTGTTGGAGGAAAGCGAGCGCTTGTTACAAATATGGTTCAATGGATCATCGATATAGAAATTATCCTCGGCGTATGGATACGACTCAAGAAGTTAAGTAATAATGATGCACGGTAGGCCGGAGGTACTTCGGTGACCACCGAGAGGTCGTGGACCGTAGTGGTGGTAATGGGGCTGGTCGTGGTCAAGGTGCACCGGTCGAGGCAATGGTCCTAGAGGAACACGGATGCAAGGCGTACCGGGTGGTCTATGTAGTTAGACGCCAGCGAGGATGGCAATGCACCGATGTGATAAGCGGTGCGTTCTTCATCTTGATGTACCGTTATTGCTTTAATAGATATTGGTTCTACCCACTCATATGTTGCTAGCGCCATATCTCGAAACACGAATCTAGAATCAAATTACCGATAGTGGGATGGCGAATTAGTCCTTTAGGACTTCGGAATTATTAATAAAATGTTTAGGCGTGCCCTTAGAAATTCAAGATGAGGTATTTTTGGCGAATCTGATGGAATTGCCTTTCGGTGAGTTCGATATCGTTTTGGGCATGGATTGGTTGGTTAAGCACCGGGCGCAATTGGATTGTGCCAAAAAATGGATGTCAATAAGAACCTCAGATGATAAGGAAGTCAACATGATTGGTGAACGAAGGAACTACTTGGCAAATGTGGTATCCGCGTTGAAGGCAGAGAAGTTGGTTCGGAAAGGATATGGAGCATTCCTAGACTTTATCTGTGCTTTAGATGCCAAAGAGTTATCTGTGAATGATGTGAGAACGGTGAAGGAATTTCGGATATTTTTCCTAATAACTTCTGGTATACCTCGGATCGGAAGTAGAATTTGGCATTGAGCTTTTGCTCGAATACTCAGGTGTCCATTGCTCCTTATAGAATGGCAATCAAGGAGTTGGCGAGCTTAAAGCTCAAATTCAAGAATTCTTTGGATCGTGGATTTATTCGACCAAGTGTGTCTCATGGGGAGCACCGGTTTTGTTTGTCAAGAAGAAGGATGGATCGATCACGTATGTGCATTGATTATAGACAATTGAATAAATTGACGATCAAGAATCGGTATCCTCTCGCCGAGAATTGATGACTGTTTGATAAATTAAAAGGAGCTTGCTTTTCTCCAAAATTGATTTGAGATCGGGTTATCACCATTTCAAGGTGAAAGAAGCGGACATTTATAAGGCGACATTTGAACTCGTTACGGACATTATGAGTTTGTAGTGATGCGTTTGGATTAACCAATGCACCATCGCATTTATGGACATGATGAACAAAGTCTTTCAACCATATTTAGGCGGTTTATGGTAGTGTTCATAGATGACATATTGGTTTATTCAAGAAATGATGAGGAGCATGACACGATTTGCGTATAGTATTGTAGTTACTTCGTGATAAGCAACTTTCGCCAAATTCAAGAAATGCTAATTTTGGCTAAAGGAAATGACTTTCTTAGGTCATGTGGTATCAATTTGAAGGAATAAGGTGGATCCTCGAAAATTGAGGCTATTCGATTGGAAACCACCAACATCGATAGTGAAATTCGGAGTTTCTTGGGTTTGGTCGGTTACTATAGACGTTTTGTAGAGGAGTTTTCGTTGATTGCTACACCTAACTAAGCTAAACTGCGGAAGGGAGTTCCAGTATAATTGACCGAAAAACAACAAGAGAGTTTCGAGAAATTGAAGAAGATTCGACTAAGCTCAGGTTTGATTCATAGGAGGTCTGAAAAAATTCACTCATTTATTGTGATCGCCTCACACGGTGCGGGTTGTGTGTTGATGCAAAATGGAAAGGTGGTGGCCTATGCTTCTCGTCAATTGAGACCGCACGAAGCAAACTACCCTACTCATAATTTGGAGTTAGCTGCAGTGGTCTTTGCTTTAAAGATTTGGAGGCACTATCTCTACGGTGAGAAATCTATCATCTACACGGATCACAAGAGTTTTAAATACCTCCTTACCCAAAAGGAGTTGAATTTGAGACAAAAAAGATTGGTAGAATTATTAAAGGATTATGATTTCTCAATAGAATATCATCCTGAAAAGGCTAACGTGGTAGCTGACGCGTTAAGTCGTAAGGCAGTATTTGATTTGAGAGCATTGTTTACTCATTTGAGTTTGTATGAGGATGGGAGTTTGTTAGCAGAACTTCAGGTGAAGCCGCTGTGGCTGGAACAAATCAACGAAAAACAGACATCAGATGAAAAGTTGGGACCTTTACTTCAGCAAGTTGAAAATGGTGGAATCGAGGGTTTTGGAATAAACACGGAAGGTGTGTTGTGCTTTCGAGGAAGAGTTTGTATGCCTAAGGACTCAGATCTGAGGCAAATGATTCTTCGGGAGGCGCATAGTAGCCCTTATGCTATGCACCCCGGAGGAAATAAGATGTATCGAGATCTCCGTGAACAGTATTGGTGGCCAGGGTTGAAGCGTGAGATTTGAGTTTGTGGAAAATGTTTGACTTGTCAGCAAGTGAAGGCAGAACATCAATTACCGTCTGGATTGTTACAACCGGTAAAGATTCCTCTTTGGAAATGGGAGCGGATAACTATGGATTTTGTTAGTGGGTTACCTTTAACACCTACTAAGAAAAATTACATTTGGGTAATTGTTGATCATTTGTGAAGACCGCTCATTTTCTCCCGATTCAGACGGATTATTCATTGCGAAGTTGGCGAAGTCAGACGTATCTGAAATTGTGAGGTTGCATGGGGTACCCATATCTATTATATCGACGAGGATCCGGATTTACATCACGATTTTGGAAAGCTCGCATGAAGCCTTGGGGACAAAGTTGAATTTCGATCTGACTTTTCATCCTCGATCGATGGTCATCGTAGAGAGTAATTCAGATATTGGAAGATATGTTAAGGGGATGTGTAATCGACTTCAGTGGGTAGTTGGGAGGATTTTCTACCACTGGCAGAATTTGCGTATAACAACAGTTATCAGTCTAGCATTCAGATGGCACCTTACGAAGCATTGTATGGTCGTAGGTTTCGTTCTCCTATTTGTTGGACTGAGTTGGGCGAACGGCAGTTGTTGGGTCCTGAGATGATATCTAAAAGCAGAGGAAAAGGTAAAAGTTATTCGAACACGGTTGAGGAAGCCTCGAGATGTAAGTCGTATATGCAGACACAAGCGTAAGGACATCGAGTATCTTGTGGCGGATTAAGTTTTCTTGAAGGTCTCACCTTGGAAAAAGATTTTCGGGTTTGGAAAGAAGGGCAAGTTAAGTCCTAGGTTCATTGGACCATATCGTGTCTTTGAAGCGTGTTGGTCCAAATGGCTTATCGATTGAGTTACCTCCGAGTTGGGTCAAATTCATAATGTTTTCATGATTCCATGTCGAGGCGCTATAGATCGGATCTTCACACATAGTACCGATAGAAGAATTGGAGTTGAATTCAGACTTGTCTTTTGAAGAAGAACCGGTGGAAATCTTAGGCAGAGATATTAGGGTGCTAAGAAAGAAAACCGTCGTTGGTCAAAGTTTTATGGCGTAATCACGAGCGGAGGAAGCTACGTGGGAGCTGAGAAACTCTTGACAACAATATCCTCACATTTTTAATCGTAAATTTCGATGACGAAATTTTCTTTAAGGAGGTAGAGTTGTAACACCCTAAAATTGAGTATCGATTTTAATGCATGTTTTGGTGCTTAGATTATGAAGGAAAATTTTCTTACTTCTTTTCGTGTTTATTATAGTTCGAAGAAGAGTTTAGAATTATTAGGAAAGGAATAAATTTTTAATTTTGAGAAATTAATGAAGTGGATTAAGTGATATTGATACTTAAGTAAAAATAAGTGTCAAAGTGTAGCATAAGATGAGTAATGGTAAGGTGGTGTTGGCGCATGAGTTGTGGCATGAGGGAGTGGTTGAATCCTTGGTTAGCATCTAGGAAATTTTATTTTTTGCTTTAATCTATGCATGTGTCGGCAAGGGATAAGGATGGATGGGTTGTATTGTTTTATTTTTGGTAAGTAGACTAAAGGAAAAGGTAATTTTAACTTATGGTATAGAATCAAGAAACTTTGGAAAGATATGGGGACATGAGGCAAGTATCAAGGAAAAGGTTTGGAAACAAATTCATGGCCATTTGACCATGAATTTGAATGACAATATGGCTAAGGGGAGGTTGGCCGATTATGCTAGTAGCTTGGCTAGGGTAGGGATTTTGTTTTGGTCATTCCTATCATCTTGTGCAAGTTTTGCATTTTCTCTCAACCTTTCTCCTTTGGCGAATTTGAGCTTTTGGTAAGCCTAAATTCTTTTGACCATTTGGTCATTTTGCTATCACTTTAGTATTCTTTTGTGTGCCTTTTCTTAGTGCCGAAATTACCAACACCAAAGATCATTCTTTTCTTCCTTCCTCCATTGCCGAATGTACCTTGCCCTAAACACATCTCTTACTTTCTCTTTCTCCTCTTTGAAAACCGAATCACCATCATCATCATCTTTTCCTCTCGCCTTTATTTTCTTTTCAATCATACCTTCTCCATTATATTCTCTCATGGCCGATTGTTAATGTGCCTTTGCTTAACCATTTTCTCTTTTCTTTGGTTTCTCATAGCAGAATCTCTTTCTACTCATAAACATCCTTCTCAATCGTTCTTCTCAACCGTGGACATTAGGTAAGAGTTATTTTAGTTTATTTTAGTTGATGATGGTTTTGGCGAATCTTGAGGATGATAAGAAGGATTCTTAGATCGAATTTATCGTTCAATCTATTAATGTTTTCTTTCGTTATCTTTGTAGTACAATAGAGGAAGACCGAACTCAAGTGTTCGTGTGTATCTTAGAACATTGGAATCAATTTAAGGTGTTGAGGAACGTTTTGGTCGACTCTCGTATTGAGGAGCAAGAATCTTTGTGGTAAGGAAATCTCGCCTTTAAAATCTTTAGTATTATTTCGATATATTATTATTAGGATTAACGATCTTTTGATATTAAAGACATTCAAAATAGGAAGAAAATGGTGGTGTTTAGTCTTCGTGAAGGCGGATCCATTATTTCCCTAAGTATAAACGAAGGCGATTTCAGAATCAGGATTTTCCACCGGTTACGGACCATCAACCGAGAAATCAATTATTTGAAGTAGTTCGTACTTAGAGCCTTTGTAGGTTAGTGGGTTCTCGTGAATAACGAATCGATAAACGAGGAGAAACCGAAAATTGAAGTGATTCAAAATCAAGAGGTAAGGATTTGGATCGAATATCAATAGCATATTTTATACATGATAGTGTCCTAATAGATCGTATTATGTTTAGGTGTTGAAGAGCGGGAAGGTTTAGTACTCACGATATCAAGGTGTGTAACTTCACACTTTTCTCGGTTTGGGCGTCATTCGTGGTATTGAGTAAAATCGTAAAAATGACTAGATCAATTATAAAACGTAATAATCGGTATTTGGTGAAATTACATGAAAAGCGGTTAATATGGTGAAAATTACGAAAAAGCCCTCATGAGTTAAATGGTAAAATATAAATTTTCATGTCTTCGTAAAATGGGCGATAAGTTTGATAATTAGTAGATGGGTAAAAAATATTGCTTGTTAGTAAAATGGGTAAAATCACGATAAATAATAAATCAAATCTCATTAGATCAAAATTGGTAGAAATCTCGATAGATCGTAAATGGGCCGTAATCTCATTAAATTGTTAAAATTTGAAATCCCGCTAGATCGATAAATGGGCGAACTCTTGCTAGATCGTAAATTTGGGCCTAAGATGTTAAATTGCTAAATGGGCCAAATGTTATTTTGTAATTTTGGGCCTTAATAAAATTGGAAATATTGACTCTTGTTAATGGGCCTTTTAATAAAATCATGGTATGATTATAGACTACTTTGCATACATATTGCATGGGTTGGGAAAATGATGAAGAGAAGAAAGGCTGTTGCCAAAATCTAGTTCGGTGGCTCGCCACAAAAATATTAAATGGCTATTTGCCTCGCTCGGTGGCTCGCCACAAAAATATTAAATGGCTATTTGCCTCTAATTGGTGGCTCTGCCACAAAAATAATAATTGGCTCAATGCCTCTAGTTGGTGACTTTGTCACAATCTAGTTCGGTGGCTCGCCACAAATATAAAATGGCTTAATGCCTACGATTGGTGTGATGGCGGGGTGGGTTGACTTGATCCCCACAAGTGTGATGGTTGGTGCGGGGTGTGTAGCGGATGGAAATTAGGTTTGGGAGGAAAATTTATTTTGCATGCACATCATTATTTATGTTGTTAATTACGCTAATGGGCTTAAGCCCAAATCCATAACTTGATAATCGGCCCGATGGATAAAGTAAGTGAGTTATACATTGAGTTCTAAGTAACTCACTCCCTCAAATTTTTCATCTCGGGTAATGGAAATTGACGTGGACTTGACGAGGATGACTTCGTGGAGGCCATCTTGCAAAACATGGGTTTATTAAACTTGAACTTTTTAATAAGTATTTTTTTATAAATTACTATTTTGGGTTGATGTAATAAGGGCCTCTATTAATATTTCATGGATTTTATGTGTGGTTGGTTTAAACTATATTTTGGACATTTTAATATGGGCTGATGATTATATGATGTTTTCTTAAAATAATTTGGGTTTTAAATATATGAAATTCCTTCATAAATTTTTTAAGTATTTTGAACTCTTATAAAATTTACTTAAGGATTTTGATAATACAATATTAAGGATGTTTTCAACTAATATTTTCTAATATACATCAAATTTAAAATACTCTTTTGATTTTATTAAACTTTGTAATCAAAATTATTTTGAAGATTTCGACTCACTTGTAATTATTAAGATAGTTCGATCCATGTAACAAACCAAATCTAGTCTTAGCATAGGCCAGGGTTTGGGGTGTTACACCTTTCTTCAACACCTACAATCCCGGATGGAAGGATCATCCCAACTTGAGTTACAGAGCTAATCCTCGATATAATCCATCATACCAACCGAGACCACTGCAACCACCACAACAACATACCAAGCCGAGTACATCTCTAGAAGTTGTTGTGGAAACACTAGCCACTAATGCTACAAAATATCAACAGAGGACAGACGCATCAATACAAGAGTTAACTAATCAAGTTAGTAAACTCTCGATGGCAGTTAATCGTTTGGAGTCCCATGGTAAGCTGTCATCCCAAACTGAGCATAATCCTCGACACAATGTAAGTGCTATGACTTAAGGAGTTGAAAGGTTTTGGAGCCCATACCTGGCATGAGTTGTGCCTGCGACGCTGGTCGAGATGAAAAGAAACTTGACAAAAAGACTATTGTGAAATCAATACCATAAAAATCATTTGCAGTACCACCTCCGTTTCTTAGAAGACTAGTCCAATGCAAGAATGAGTGAGAAGAGAAGGAGATCCTCAACACCTTTCGAAAGGTAGAAATCATCATACCTCTTATTGATGCGATTAAACAAATTTCATGGTATGCAAAATTCTTAAAAGAATTATGAACGAGTAAGAGGAAACTCTTGGGCAATAAAAATGTGAGTGTTGGAGAAAATGCCTCTGCTGTTTTACAAAGGAAAATACCACCTAAATGTAAGGACCAATGTATGTTTTCCATATCTTGCAAAATAGGTAGTGTCAGTATTAAAAAATCCATATGTGACTTAGGTGAATCAATTAATGTTATGCCTGTGTCAATTTATAAACTTGTAACATCCTAAAATTTGAATTTTATATGTTGCATTATTTTGGTGCTTAGCTAATTAAACTATCCAATGTGTGTGTTAAGGTAGTCCTGAGAAGGCTCGGGATTTATTTGGAATTAGAAATTTTTGGCAAACTCAAGAAGCTCGTAACCATGATGCACAGCCAACTAGAGGCAGCTCAGCAGCCACCGAGGGGCCGAGGACCAGGCTGAGGTGGTAATGGCGCAGGTCGAGGTCAAGGTGCACCGGGCAGGGGTAATGGCTTCAGGGGTAACGCGGAGGCAAGACAGCCAGGGTTAGTTTATGCGGTCAGACGCTGAGAGGATGGTGATGTACATGATGTGATAATCGGTAAGTTCTTCATCTTCGATGTACCTGTTACTTCTTTGATTGATATCGGAGCTACCCATTAGTATGTTGCTAGTGCTATATCTGAAAATCTAAACATTAGATTTGAGATTTCTAATAAAGAGATGACGGTAATTAGTCCTTTAGGACAATCTGTGCTAGTAAATAAATTGTTTAGAGACGTGCCCTTAGAAATTCAAAGAGAAATATTTTTGGCGGATCTGATGGAACTGCCTTTTAGCGAGTTCGACCTTATTTTGGGCATGGATTGGTTGGTAAAACACCGTGCGCACTTAGATTGTGCTGCAAAGCAGATGTCGATAAGGACTTTGGAAGATAATGAAGTGGCGATGATAGGCGAACGGAGAAACTATTTAGCAAATGCGGTATCTGTCTTAAGGGCAGAAAAGTTGGTGCGAAAAGGGTGTAGAGCATTCCTAGTCTTCATTAGTGCTTTGGATGCCAAGGAATTATCGGTGGAAGATGTTAGAACAGTGAAAGAATATTCAGATTCTTTCCCGAGGAACTTTTGGGTTTACCTCCAGATCGAGAAGTAGAGTTTGGCATTGAGCTTTTGCCTAGAACGACTCTGGTGTCCATTGCTCCTTATAGGATGGCGCCGAAGGAGTTAGCGGAGCTTAAAGCTCAAATTCAGGAATTGTTAGATCAGGGATTTATTCGACCAAGTGGTCACCGTGGGGAGCACCTGTCTTGTTCGTCAAGAAGAAGGATGGGTCGATGCGTATGTGCATTGATTATAGCTAGTTGAATAAATTGATGATCAAGAATAGGTATCCATTGCCGAGAATCGATGACCTATTTGATCAATTGCGAGGAGCTTCAATTTTTTCAAGATAGATTTGAGATCGAGTTATCACCAACTTAAGGTCAAGGAGGCGGATATTCATAAGACATCGTTTCAACTCGTTATGGACATTATGAGTTCTTGGTGATGCCGTTTGGATTGACCAATGCACCAGCTACATTTATGGACATGATGAACCGAGTCTTTTAACCTTACCTAGACCGGTTCGTGGTGGTGTTCATAGATGATATCTTGGTATACTCGAAGAATGAAGAAGAGCATGATTCACATCTACGGATAGTATTGCAAATGTTGTGAGAAAAGCAACTTTATGCCAAATTTAGTAAGTGTGAATTTTGGCTAAAGGAAGTGACTTTCTTGGGACATGTTGTGTCAGCCGAAGGAATCAGAGTTGATCCTCGGAAGGTAGAGGCTGTGTTGGATTGGAAACCACCAAGTCGATGGCAAAATTGAGTTTCCTAGGATTGGTGGTTATTATAGACGTTTTGTTGAGGGTTTTCTTTGCACCCTTAACTAAAGCTGTTGTGAAAGGAGTATCATTTGTGTAGGCGAACAACAACGAAGAAAGTTTTGAGAAACTGAAGAAGATTTTGACGGAAGCGCTAGTACTGATTCAACCTGAGGCTAAAAAAGAGTTTATCGTTTATTGCGATGCGTCACACACGGGTTTAGGATGTGTGTTGATGCAAGGTGGAAAAGTGGTGGCTTATGCATCTCGTCAGTTAAGGCCGCACGAAGTCAACTATCCTACTCATGATTTGGAGTTAGCTACGATGGTTTTTGCTCTAAAGATTTGGAGGCACTATCTCTACGGTGAGAAGTCGATCATTTATACGGACCATAAGAGTCTAAAGTACCTCCTTACTCAAAAAGAGTTGAACTTAAGATAGCGGAGGTGGATAGAGCTGTTGAAGGATTACGACTTCTCAATCGAGTATCACCCTGGAAAGGCTAATGTGGCGGCAGACGCGTTGAGTCGTAAGGTGATATCGGAGTTAAGAGCAATGTTTACTCATCTCAGTTTGTATAAAGATGGCAGTCTACTAGCCGAACTTCAGGTGAAGCCTTTGTGGTTAGGTTAGATCAAGGAAAAGCAGTTATCAGAAGAAAAGTTGGATCCCTTATTTCAGCAAGTGGAAGGTGGTGTAATAGGGGATTTTGGATTTAATAAGGATGGAGTATTGTGTTTTCGCGGAAGAATTTGTATGCCCAAGGATTCGAATTTGAGACAAATGATTCTGCGAGAGGCGCATAGTAGCCCTTATGCTATGCACCCCGAGGGAATAAAATGTATCGAGACCTCCGTGAGTAATATTGGTGGCTAGGGTTGAAACGGGAAGTTACTGAATATGTGAGTAAGTGCTTGACTTGTCAACAAGTGAAGGCGGAACACCAATTACCATCGGGATTGTTGCAACCGGTAAAGATTCCATTATGGAAATAGGAACAGATAACGATGAATTTTTTTAGTGGGTTACCCTTATCACCTACCAAGAAAGATTTCGTCTAGGTAATAGTGGATCGATTGATGAAGACTGTCTATTTTCTACCTGTTCGTACGGATTTCTCACTACAGAAGTTGGCTAAGTTGTATGTTGCGGAGATCGTGAGGTTACATGGGGTACCAGTGTCTATTATATCGGACATGAATCCTAAGTTTACATCACGGTTTTGAAAAGCTTTACATGAAGCTTTGGGAACAAAGTTAAATTTCAGCACGACTTTTCATCCTTAGTCAGATGGTCAGTCAGAAAGAGTAATCCAGATTTTAGAAGACATGTTAAGGGGTTGTGTGATTGACTTCAGAGGTAGTTGGGAGGATTTTCTACTATTGGCAGAGTTTGCGTATAACAATAGCTACCAATCCAGTATCCAAATGGCACCCTATGAAGCATTGTATGGTCGTAGGTGCCGTACTCCTACTTGTTAGACTGAATTGGGGGAGTGACAGTTATTGGGTCCTGAGCTGATATCGGAGACGGAGAAAAAAGTAAAGGTAATTCGGGCGCTGTTAAAGGAAGTTTCGGATAGACAAAAATCGTATGCGGGTCTGAAGTGTAAGAACATTGAGTTTGCGGTGGGAGATCAAGTCTTTCTAAAGGTCTCACCTTGGAAAAAGATCTTCAGATTTGGAAGGAAGGGCAAGTTGAACCCTAGGTTCATCGGACCGTACCATGTGTTGAAGCGTGTAAGACCAGTGGCTTATCAGCTTGAATTACCTCCGGAGTTGAGTCAGATTCATAGTGTTTTCCATGTCTCAATGTTGAGGCATTATCGATCGGATCCGTCTCATATAGTACCGGTAGAGGAAGTTGAGTTAAGGCTTGATTTGTCATTCGAGGAAGAGCCAGTGAAAATTTTAGATCGAGATGTAAAGGTGCTGAGAAGGAAGACTGTGCCGTTAGTCAAGGTTCTATGGCGTAATCACGGAGCGGAGGAAGCTACATGGGAGCTTGAGGAGACAATTCGGCAACCATATCCCCATCTCTTTTAATCAGGTAAATTTTGATGACAAAATTTTCTTTAAGGGGGTAGAATTGTAACATCCTAAAATTTGAATTTTATATGTTACATTATTTTGGTGCTCAGCTAATTAAACTATCCAATGTGTGTGTTAATGTAGTCCTGAGAAGGCTCGGGATTTATTTGGAATTAGAAATTTTTTTTGGCATTTAGTACTTTAAGGAAATGGAATAAGTGACCTTAAAGCTTAAGGTAATAAAGTGGTAAATAGCTAGCATAAGTGAGCTATTAGTAAAGGGGTATGGCGCCATATGTGTTACCTTGAGGGAAGGAGTTCAAATCCCTTTGTGTGCATGTGTGAACTTTATTTTTTTATACTTTCCTTCCTTATAGTGTCGGTTAAGCTTGAACTTATGGTAAGTAGGACTTTTATTTTTATGGCAAGATGGCTCAGAGAAAAAGGTAAGATTGAAGTTAATGAAAGGAATCAAATGGAAATGGCATGTAAGGGGAGCATAAGGCTTATTCCAAGGGTGATGTTTTGGAAAGTTTGGGTGGCCAAAATTTTGACCAAATGGCTATGCACTTGGACGGCTTTTGGGGCTAGGGGGGATGACCGAATGTTGTTAGCACTTTGGTAAGGTTTAGGTGCTAGTTTTGGTCATTTCTTTTCATTAGCAAATAGTGTATCAAATTTTCTTTAAAACTCTTTTCCCTAGCCGAATGTGTCATGAACAATAGGTAATTTTTTTTTGTTTTGGCCATTTCTTTTTGACCATTTTGGTATCATCTTTCATACTCCCCATATTCTTTCTTCTTTGTGCCGAAACCATACAACCTTGAAGGGATATTTTTATTTCTTTTCTTCTCATTGTCGAATGCATAACAATTTGAAGACCTTTTCCTTGTTCATTTTCTACCCTTAAAAACCGAAACTTAAACACCATATCCTCTACTTCTTTTTCTTCTTCCTTTCTTTTTGTAAAAAAACTTTCAAACATCATTTCCCCTCCAATATTTTCACTATAGCCGAATTTTCCACTTCAAACATATTTTCTTCTCAACCACTTTTCTACTCACACTTTGATCCATCCGTAAGTGTTTCATTTCAACATTTTTGTTTGTATTTTTATTTTACCCTTTCTCTTAGTGTCGAACCTATACCTTGGTTTGGGATGGCCATATTGATCGAGACCATGACCATACTATCTCTCATACGAAATCACTTTTCTTTGCTATAGAAAATTAGTGGAAGGCCGAAACTTGGAGTTTCCGAAGTCATTGTTTAATCGCTAGGATTCGGTCCAAAATTCTTAAGGTAAGGATTCTTTGAGGATTTTATAATCACTTTTTATTCGTTAAGATAGTGTTGATTAATCGATGTTATTATAGGCACTCCATTGCTCAATCTTCCATCTTGAGATCATATGGATTCTTGTGGTAAGCCGACTTCACTCCTAAGATCAATCGTTTATAACAATGAAATATTAGTTTGGACTAATATTTATTTTTAATGGAGGCAAACAAGATCGAATCAAAAGGGGTAGTGATTGATGATCAAAAAAGGAGCGGATTTATGATCCCTTCTAGATTCAAACAAGGGTTGTTTCGGCGATCCGAGACTTTTCGCCGGGTTGTGGACCCTCATCTGGTGAGAATCAACTATTCAAAGTTGTTCGCAATTGTGAGGCATCAGTGATTCGGGATTTTCCACCGGGTTGTGGACTGTCAACCGGTGAGAAACGGAAAATAGTAGTTATTCGTGATTCCAAGGGTAAAAATCTAGACCGTTTATCTTAGAGTAGATTTCTTATAAGTGTACATGATCTAATCGAGCGTTAAAAATATTTTTAGGTGTCAACGATCAGGAAAGTGTAGTGCTTACCGTAATCAGGTGTGTAATCTCACACCGTATTTCAAGGGTTAGATAATTATATTATGTTAACCGCTTGATGAAATCACATGTTAGTGAAATCAGGTAAAATGGCATATTTATAACTATTTTGGTAAAGATTATGAAATCGGCATTAAGATTGTAAAAATTACGAAATTACCTCAATGGGCCAAATCTATAAAAGTGACTATATGGGCCAAATGTGATATTTGATATATGGGCCAATTGTGATATTTGTTATAATGGGCCTTATTGTTCGTAATAAATGGTTGTAAATGAATATGCATTATATACATGGATTGCATGGGATGGGATAATGATGAAGAGAAGTTCTGGTAGCTATGCTACATAAATCTGATGGCTCTGCCACAAATCTGAAAAATGGCAATGCTATGTAAACTCTGTAAATCTGGTGGCTTGTCCACAAATTGATATAAACGGCTTAATGCCTATTTTGGTATGTTGGCGGGGTGGGTGACTAAAGCTCCCAGGTGTGTTGGTTGAATGCGGGTGGTGTGTAGCGGATGGAAACTAGGTTTGGTTTGGGAATTGCATATCACATTCATTTTATATATGTTATTATTGTATTATAATTGTAAATGGGCTTGGCCCAATAAATGCTAAATTGGATTTTTAGACCAGTGGACAATGGTAAGTGGGTTACACACTGAGTTCTAGTAACTCACCCCATTTTCCTTATCCCTTTCAGGTAATGATCATTGATGGAGACTTAGGCCGTGGATATCTTAGTGGAGGTCATACTTAAAAACGGTTAACTTTGGAAATTTGGATTTCTTTAAATACTTTTAATTATTTTGCTATTTTGAATTAAGGTTTGTAATAAGGCCTCTTGATAATTTTTGATTTGGTTTTTGTTCGATGAAATTATAAACTACTTTAAGTATTTTAATTGAGATTTCAATTTCTAAAAGCGTAAATAAACGTTTTATTCCAAATGAATATATAAAACGGATTTCATAAAAATTTTCATAATAGTAACTCGGAAATTATTCTTAAGTTTTTCATCAATTCTTTTGAAAAATATCTTTAATTTCTTTTAAAAATTTTCTCGAACTATTAAACAATATTTTCAAATTTCAATTTATAAGATCTTACATCTCAAATTATCGATTTATTATTCAAATCTTTTACTCGATAAAGACTTCGTCAAAACTTTGAAATCGGTTTTACTTAAAGAGGAATCAAAGTATATTTATTTTGTGTGGCATGTCAAAACTGGCCTTAATGCATAGGTCGGGTTTGGGGTGTTACAAAACTACTTAATGCGAGTCCTTTAAAGGAAACAGGTGTAATTATTTAGCTTGCAGATAGATCCATAATGCATCCGGAAGGAGTGCTGGAGGACATTATTGTTAAGGTAAACGAGCTGATATTTCCTGTAGACTTCTACATTATCGACATGGAGGATGACAACTCGGCCAATTCATCTGAGATACTTCTTGGGAGACCGTTCTTGAGTACCGCGCGAATGAAAATTGACATTTGGAGTGGAACACTCACCATGGAGTTTGATGGTGAAATGGTTAGGTTTAATGTTTATAAGGATATGGGACATCCCAATGATAAGTTACAAACGGTTTCTTGCAGGAATATTGATCTTGATGTTAAACAAGAGGAATTATCGATAATCCAAAAACCAATACGTGAAGTTGTCATGAAAGCCTTGAAATTAGAGCTAAAATCATTTCTAGAACGTACAAGTATTCCGACAGAGAAAAATGCAAACTTGAATGAAGAAGCTCAAAGACTCCTTAATCCACTAATGATAAAGGAACCCGGGAAGGGCTTCAAGGATAGTGGAAAAAGGTTGAAACCTTTCTGCAAGGACATCCAAGTGCACAAGATGGAAATCTTAATTCTCAATAAGCCAAACGGATAACATTTAAAGTTGTCGAGCTAACGACGTTAAACAAAAGCACTTTTTGAGAGGCAACCCAAATTTTTTTCATTTATTTAATTTTAAGTTTTAGTAAGATTTAGGGTGTAAATAAATAAATATTTATTTAATTTAGTTGATTTGATGTTTCCAAGAACATAATGGAGATCATGAATTTTTTAAAAGTCGGATAATAGTGATCGCGCGGGCACGACTTGCTAATTTGGTGACAAATATTTACCTAAAAAAAACTCAACTACTTAACCTTCATAAAACACCAAAATCCAAACCCAATACCCATCCATTCAACCCATCCACACTTACCCAAGAACACCCTCAACACAAACCCTCTCCCCCACAACCAACCCAAGCTGCCGTTACCATTTTCGTCATCGTCGCAGCACCCATCGTCGCCGTTGTCGCACTACCATCATCGATGCCACTGCACTACTGTCACCGTCTTCCCCCCTCTTTGCTATAAGGTTAAGGTGTGGCAATGGGTATATGCATGTCTAGGATTGGATCTAGGGAGAGCTTGGTACTTAAGCGGTCTTAATGGCTCACCTCCTCTTCTCTGGAATCTTACCTGGTGCATAGTATCTGTTCACTTTAGCCAACGAGGACTTGATAACTGGCCAAGGTGATCCTCAGTAGGTGGTTCGACGGATGGAGGGACTCAGAGGTGGCCAACTAGCAAGGCGATTAGACCTGTTGTTCTCAATATCTAAATTACCGGCACCCCTACTTCGTGTTATTTTGTTCCTCCAGGTACGCAGACTACTCGCGAGAATATGGTTTTTCGCGACGCCCACACATCGAGACTAGAGAGCACGAGGAACAACCTCTATCTGTGGAGGATCGTTTAGGACAAATCGAGGTGAGACTTGAACGATGAAAACTCAAGTCTCTACAATCCTTGATATCCTACAAAATTGTTACCCCCAACATCGACAAAATCATTGAAGACACACATGGGGAGTACTCTGAACTTTTCATTTTGTTTATTTGAGCTGCTGATTTTTTTTTCTTTATTTATCTATAATATGACACATGCTTGAGGACAAGCTTAGAATAAGTAGGGGATGAATATAGTAAGCATGCATGGATGGTTGATTGGTTCTTGCTGCATGTTTCTCTTTTGCATATGTTCAGTTTTGCATTGAATCCATTCAACAGTTTATTTTGACATTGAGCCTTTAATCTCATACTTAATCAACTTGGACAATTGGGCAAATTTTTTTGAATTTAAATGTCCAAGTATATAGATTAATCGACACTTGTATTTTAAGGCTGATATATGTAGCTAGCTTTTCATGAATTGATTGTTTGAAAAAAAAGTGTATTTGCTTGTGCATGAATAAATGAAGAAAAAAAGAAAATAAATAAATAAAGGCTCAAGTTATGAGTGAAAGTTTCGAAAACGTGACCGGATTGAGTAACCGAGGCGAGGTGCTTGGGTTGTCATCTCATCTGGCGTAAAAAGATTCGAGTGACAAGTCGATAACTTAATAACATTCCGCTAATAGAGCTCAATAATAAAGACTGCTTGAACTGAGTGACCGGGATAGAGTGCTTGGGTTGTCATCCTAGTTCACGTAAAAAGGTTTGACCATGTCTAATTTATTTTTCTAAAAGTATATTTAATTAATAATGCCTTGCAATTTATTGGATTCAAACTCAATTTAATGAAATTATCTAGTTCGCATATTTCAAATCTTATGACACTTGTCTTGTTGATTAAACTATATGTTCTGAGCATTGATTTAATTATTTTTGCCTATGTTGTTTACGTTGAGTATGGATGCAGAAAAGAGGCTCGATTTTTAATAAATTGTAGAATTGATTCTAATGTTTGAAAGAACAACATGCTTGAGGGCAAGCATGAGCTAAGTAGGGGGATTTCATAACATGATTATTTTGCATGATTTCTTGTATGTAATTTGGTTTATTTCTGAATTAATCCCTACTAAATTTGTATTTTTATGATTTAAATCTTGTCAGGTATGCAATTGATCAAAAGCAAGCTAAAAAGGGCCAAATTGAAAGAAAATCATGGAAATGGGGCCAAATCAAAAAGATGGAGGAAGCCAAGGACACATTAAGCAATTTGACTTTGTAAAAAGCCAAATATGAAAAATCCTATTTCTAGTTTATTTTATTTTTAATTATTTTTATTTTTAATTATTTAAGATTTTATATTAAATTAATTAAGCCTATTTTTAGTAAACCTCATGTATATAAATAGGGGTTATTTGTATTTGGAAAATCATCAATCAATTATTTATTTTCCTATTCCTATTTGAAGTTCTATTTATCTCTTTTCCTATTTCCATTTAGAATAGAATTTCTTTTATTTTTTCCTTCAAACCAACGTCCAAACATTCTATCCATTTCAATTTCTTTTGTTTCTTTTCCCTAAATTGGTTTAATTTCCTTCCAAACCCCTTCCCTTTCCAAAATCCCATCATCCTTCACACCAAATCAAACACCTTTCACAACCTTCAAGCATGATTAAATTCATGCCACACTAAATTCCATCTTAGTCTTAGGCCGGTACTCTTTCCAGTCGGGAATCGTGAGATTCGTATCCGCGCAAATAATCCTTCCAATCGGTATTCACCTTTTTCCTAAGTATCGGGATAGGTAAATCATCCCTTAAGGTTGAATTTGATTCCAAGTCAAAGTGCACGTTGGATTGGGATCGTATTTGCCGACAGTTGGAGAATCGAATTGGCCATGCTGTATTCGAGTTTCCTAGAATAAATCAAGGAAGAGGTGATCGGGTTTAAACGACCCACGTGGTTGAGGCCGTTGATTCGCGTTGGGTTCTTCAGAACGCAAGGCTACCAGAATCTTCAATCGGGAACACGTGTATCTCGGTTAGATAATCGGTAATAGTTGGTTTGCAGGTCGTACCAGAACCAGCTACGAAAGGAGGAATTGGTGGTTAGGACGTTCTTAATCGCTATAACCAGCTTATCGTTTAGAGGAGAAGATCAATTCTCGAGGATCGATTCTTGACTCAAAATTTACCGAGTCTAAGGCTAAGGCTTATTTACTCTGATTATAAATCCAAGTTTAATTTTTATTTGATTTCTAATTCATTTAATTATTCTAATTCAATTATTTAGTTTTTTTACATCTTAAAACCCCCTGATTTATTTATTTTCTTTTTTTTAGGTTCGCTTGAAGTTGTGGCACGACAACTACCCAGACAAAATTCTGGTCGAGAGAGAAACAATTTTGAGTAAACCAGTCTCTGTGGGATCGACCCTACTCCCTATACTGCTTAAATTTGCAACTAGGTGTAGGTTTATATTGGTGGAATCGACAGCCATCAGTGCTCGCTTCTGCTAGCCAAACACGCAGTGTGGTGCTGCGTGTCACGTTGATCCAGCCGTGTTCGATTACGCTTTCGTAACCTGCGGTCGTGTTTGATAGTCCAGGCCGTGTTGATTTCTAAGGTAGGCCCATTTTGTCCCGTTTTGGCTCGTTTATCGTTCTTTTCGACTCCCTAAGCTCTCCTGAGTATAAAACATGAAATTAAAGGATTAGGAGCATCGAATTCATCAAATTTAATGAAAATTCATCCAAAAATAACCAAGCATGGGGTAAAAAAATATGTATAAATTATGGTTTATCAGCCCGATACATAAATGCCAAAACCGTAGACCCCCAATTATAACTGTGAACACAAGCGAAGTCCTCTAGCAATGGAAGATACATTAATTGGCAATGACCACCTGACTTATCTGTCATCAATAGTCTACTAATGATGCATAAAATGTATGCTTTAACGTACTGATTAAACTTCTCATTGCTCACACTGATTGTGTAACACCCCTAACCCGTATCCGTCGCTAGATTTCGGTTATGAGGCATTACCAAAAATATACAATTCAGAACAGACATTCAGATCAGACATTCATTTCTTTCATGCTTCATAAATGAACCACATCAATACACTTATCCTATTCAAATTCGAACCTTAATACTTCTAAGTTCACATCAACCACATATTAAAATTTTGTTTGTTTCAATCATATAACATTACATATCATATATTGAGCATATATCAAATATATATTGCATAAGCAAGACATACTATTTTATTCTTTGAATATTCACATATCAATTATTAATTCTACGCTTGCATATAACAAAACCAACCGAACAAATTTTCTCTTTATAATAATAATAGTCAATCACATATGTAATCATAGTAACATACACATGGCCGAACATACTAATGAAGCTTATATAAATATATATATATATATGGTGCGCATTTTTTTCATAAAATCAATAGCCATATTTTAAACATTAAAAGCAAACAACATCTCATTATACACCTAATTCGCAGATGTATATTAGTATATCGAACTTCATATCACATTCTTTTAACTATCCTTAAAAAAAAAACTAACCAAAACATACTTAAACCATATCCATCATTTACCCTTTTTGATTCATATCAAAACAAATTATGAAACACATTTACTACTTACCATTTTACAACCGAACATATATAACCAATATACACTCAAATACATTATCAATACAAACCGAACCAAAATTACCTATATACATCCAAACTTATAATCATCCAACCAATACATTCAAACAATTAATCATATTTTTCCTCATTACTAAGCGAATTATAAATGGTTTCCAACCTTTATGTACATGTTTCATTTTTATAAGACATAACCAACTCAATTAGTTACCAAATCCATACATACCACACATATTTTATATATATATATATATATATATATATAATATATTATGTATATATTAACTCATTATACATTATTAACGAAACATAGCAACCATATACCACATATAAATAAGCCATAGCTGAATTGATAAAACCAAACACATTAAACACTTGATCAAGAACTCTTAAAAACTAAGCCTAATCTTAATGATCAAAGACAAGCCATTTTCGCATGGCTTTATATATATACATGTCCCCAAAATCAAACATTTTAACTAGACTATACATGCCATACGTTCAATTTCAAAATTAACAAAATACCGAAAAGAGTCGATATTGTGATAGGCTTCTCTGACGATCCCCGAGCTCGTAACGTGACTCCAAAATCTATAAAATAGAGGTAAACAAAAACACACACAGATTAAGCTATTTAAGCTTAGTAAGTCATAAGCAAATATATATCATCTTTTGTAAATTAAAACTAAGTTAACAAGGCCGAATATACATGTTCTCAAATACAAGGTTATCATTTAAATTACTCACACACACCATATGGCTAATTGTACAATTACACATGAACTTATATAAATCTCACAATTAAAATCACATATACCACATTTGGCTGAATATACACAATCACATTTGCATACACATAGTTCATTTATAACTTTAGCATTTATACAATCAATTCAACATCCGACTTAACTTATTTTCGCAACTTGGTATAAGTACATACCTGAGCCTTTTAATTTGATTTCACATTTGGTCTTCACTTAACATTGCCCGTTAAACCGTTCGGAATTAAAAAGGATACGCGGATAATCGAAAAGCTTGTAAAACGCCAACGTCTTAGACGTGGTCTTACATGTAATCACATATCGATGCCACTGTCCCAGACAGGGTCTTACATGAATCAAATAAGATGCCAATGTCCCAGACATTGTCTTACACGTAAACACAAATTGATGCCAACGTCCCAAACGTGGTCTTACATGAAAACACAAATCGGAGATCCTATGTCATGACATATGTATCCTATCTATTCCTAGGGTTCGTACGGGACTTTCAGACATTGAATCTCGATCGAAACGAGCTCAAAACATAGTTCCCTATCTCAAATCACATTCAGCCAAACACATATATAATCGAATAATTCATTTCATCACATAATATTTACATATTCTCAATTTAACAACATTTAAATGCTTATAGACTTACCTCGGATATTGACGGACGAAATCGACTACTCGACTACTTTTGACTTCCCCCGATCTAATTTTGTTTTCTTTCATTCTTGATCTAAATAAATTCAAATTTAACTAATTTAATCACACATTCATTCAATTTAATCCAAAAACACATAAATGGGAAAATTACCATTTTTCCCTGACATTTTACACTTTTTACAATTTAGCCCTATCGCATAAAACACAAAATACACAAAATTTCATATCACCATAGCTAGGCCGAATATCACCCATGCCCTTACAAGTCCATACATTTCATTTATTTCACATTTTATTCCCTCAAAAATTTGTTTTTTTTACAATTTAGCCCTAATTTCTCAAATTCATCAAAAATTCAAAGACAAAACATATTAATCTAACACATATATTTCATAATTCATCAACTAACATCATAAAACTCATAAACTCATCAATGGCAAAACACAAAATCATCATCAAATTCAAAAATTAAGACATGAGCTTTGAAGATAACTTAGCAACGATCTCGAAAACATAAAAATTATCAAAAATCGAGCTAAATACGTACCTTAATCAAACTCAACAATGGCCGAATACCCTAGCTCTCTTTATTTCTTTTTCTTTCCCTTAGTTTCGGTCATAAGCAAAAATAAAAGATGAACATGGCTTTTAAATTATATTTGTTTTATTATAACATTGTATTATGTTATTATTTTATTAACTTTTATAATTAGTATATATATAAAGAAAACATATATTAATCAATATGCCATCCACTACCTTTTATTATTGACTAAATTATAAAATAAAACCTCCATATTATAAAGACAACAACAATTAGGCACTTTTATATTTAACCATTAAATTTTCATTTTACGCGATTAAGCCCTTTTCTCAAATTAAGCACTCAAATAATAAAATTAATTCACGAAACTTTCACACATGTAAATTCACACATAATTAAAACAGAAAACAATATTAAAATATTTTTTGAACTTGAATTTGTAATCTCGAAACTACTGTTTCGATTAGGGTCAAAATCAGGCTGTTACAGTTTGCTAGTCTATTCTCGACCAATGCATGCAACTATGTAAACCTCGTTCAACCGCCCTTAATATGTCCTTCTTCATCCAAATATGAAGAGATCTTGGCGGAATTGCCACATATGAAATTGAGCACAATTTTGCAAAAAAACCCACTTGCCTTTCGAGAAGAGATGGGACACATGCTCAATATTATTTGATTGAATAGTTGACCCAACTCATTGTTTGAAAAAAGCTTCCATTTTTATATTTTTTTCACGAAAAACAAACATGAGATAACAAATCGAAATTGATAAACTATTCATACCAAATGGGTTATACCCATTGATGAGTTGTGAAGAGTTTAACCATAAATAGTCTCTTAACCATCCCATCAAATAAGTGAAAGATTCATTAAACATATGAGACATTACCTTGTCATGATGTGACGTGTTTCCAATGCCAATAAAAGATAACCCATCCAATGCTATTTAACATGCATCCAAAAAAACCGCCAAATAAAATGTACCTTTTAGCTTGATTTTAGGCCCTGACTTACCCTCTATGGACAAACCTTGTGAAGGAACCCTTGGGTTTTCGAAGCATTGGAAAAATCAAATGTGCAATGATTCGATAAATAAGAATTTTCCTTTCTTGAAACAATACAACAAAAAGGTCTCTTTCTGTTTGAGAATTTCCGTTAAAAATATTAATTTATTATTCAATTATATGGTTGCTATATGATACCAAAAAAATGAAATATTACATTAGCTCGAAGTCATAACACGTATTAGATCTTTTTATATCTATAAAAGAAAGAATATTTTTTTTCTTTTTTTTCTTTATTTTTCTTTTTCGTTTCTATTCCTTTCGGATCTAATAAAACCACGAATGAGGACTTAAACTAAAAATAATAAAGGATTAGTTCATTCTTGATGGTCATTACTTTAATCTATTCATTTTAAACTCCAGATCAAACTTGTTCATCTTGATTACAATCGACCCTTCAATTGGAAAGCCCATAATTAGGGAAACATGTTCCAATGTTACCATAGCTTCGCCGCATGGGAAGTGAAAAATCAATGTCTCTAGTCATTACCTCTCTATCTAGGTCGTGATCAATGGCGTTTGCAATGGAATCGGATGTATTGTAATGACCTTTAAAAACTTCGCTATTAATAAACGATCCCTAAGTCAAGAGTTTTATTTGTTTGGAATCAAATACCCTAAGTTAATTTGAAGGCGAAGATTCCTTTCTTCAACCTACAATGTAGACAAACATATCTATTACTAACACTTGATTTTCCACAAATAAATGCCCTAAAAGTAAATAATATACACGGCACTTAAAATTAAAAAAAAAAAATACTAAAGTATTAAATCCTTTTAGGTTAAGAAAATAATGATCGGATTCA
Source organism: Gossypium rotundifolium (assembly GCA_025506655.1). Classification (NCBI taxonomy): domain Eukaryota; kingdom Viridiplantae; phylum Streptophyta; class Magnoliopsida; order Malvales; family Malvaceae; genus Gossypium; species Gossypium rotundifolium. Next base: position 193,969,614 of record CP106727.1, read on the forward strand.
GGTTCAAAGTGAATGACTACTTGTAGGCATGGTAAAATTTAAATCCTTAATCATTGAAGTCGACTTATATTTATAATAGAACTACACTTGACACCAACCATTGTTGAGTTTACCAATAAAATCTTAACACCAACCATCCTCAAGTATATTTTTACATTTATCACGAATAAGGTTTAAGGTTTAATGCATGATAAAATAATACAATAAACTCAACTTATTTGATGCAACGAATTAATAATTATTACATAATGAATCTTTTGATTTTACTTATGTCAGAAGATTGGTGGCATAAAATTAAAATTGAACTCGACACTAATTGATGTTGAGATAACCTTATAAAAATATAATAGAGAAATAACTTTTCCCTACCCATTTTAATATATAATATATAAAACTATTATAATTTAGTAAAAAAACTATTTATCAAATAATTATCTTAATATAAATTAATTTATTTATCAAAGTTTTAATATAAATCATGTTATTATTTTTAAATGAAAGAGCCCAATGCATCAAATATTTTAAATGCATGGGCTGTTTAATTTAAAAATAATAGTTAATTTATGATTAATGAAAGGAATTAAGTTAAAGATAAAGATAGAGTTGGAGATAATAGTAGTAGTTTTATGAACAAAAGAGCCATCTACGCATTAACCTAGAAAGAAAAAAGCAAGAGAAACAAAACTGTGTAAATAAATTGTTTTATGATATTAAATAAATTATTATTTAATTATAAAAACAGAGTTTTGGTTTATTTAAAACACCAAAAATAAAATTAAAAAATATATATTTTGTTTAATTTGTTACAAAGGGCTGTTCTTTCATTCTGCAGTATATCAACAGAAAAGAGAATTCAAAAGCTCTCTCTCTTCTCTCTATCTCCAAACAAAACCCTAAAATTTTGACATTTTATTAAATTTTGCCTTTACCAATCTTTATTTCTTCCTCTCTTTGGTCTCTCGCTTTCACTTTCGTCGTGGGTTTTCTTCTTCTTTTTCGTCCCTTCTTTCACTGAACTTTTTCTCTCGTTTTCTATCTTGTGTTTTTTTTGTCGTAATTATTCCCCTTTTTTTCCCGGAAAAAAAGAAACGCATTGTTTGGATTGGGAGACGGTTATTTTGATAAAACGGTTACGTTTTCAGGCGGTAGCTTGGAATCGTAGCGGCGGTTAGGTTTAGTACTCTTCCTTTTTTCTTTTTTCTTTCTTCTGCCCTCTTCTCATTTGTTAGAATTTTCCCCCAATTTTTCTCGTTGCCCCTTTGGGTTCAATTCCTGCAGTTGGGAAGTTATAATCAAAATTCAATCTAGGGTTTTTAATTTTATCCCCAATTTATTGGTTTTTAGTATTATTTTCCCAAATTTAACTGGTTTGTGGGCTTTAACTGTTATTTTGGAAAGTTGTTTTTCCTTCGTTTTTGCCCAAGCTGTTGATTTTAGAAAAAGGGACTGGAATTTTTCTGTTATTTTATTGGGAAATACGAGGGTCGTTTCAGATTGGAAAATCAGAAATCTGCAAATCTATCATCCGATAGAAGATGGAAGGGTAGGGAGAGAGTGTTAATTATAAGGCCTCCTTATTGCCATTGCCATTGTTTTAAAATTTTGTTTTATTTGATCAAACAATTCCTTCTTTACCATTGGTGAATGACCTGTTAAATCTAGAAACCCTGATTTTGCTGGGTTTAATTGACCAGGAATAGGGTTAAGAGTTGAGAGTTTTGTGTGTAAAGAAAATCAATTTGGTGGGTTAGGGTTTGAAGAACGTTGAAGAAGTGGGTTCTTTTTTTATATCATTTTGTTTTCTAATGGTCATATTCACTATCCCTTATGGAAAGAAGTGAGCCAGCATTAGTTCCAGAATGGTTGAGAAGTAATGGCACTGTTACTGGTGGTGGCAATTCGGCCCACAACTTTGCTTCCTCTTCTTCTCACTCAGGTACCTTTTCACCAACTTTTAAATGCCTATTGCATTTCTCATTTTATTTATACTTAATTACAGTGTTACTGCTGATTTGTATATAGTTAGAGATATGTTCTGTATGCATACTTTTTATGCCCATTGTGTTTCTTATTGAATCATACTATTTTCTTATAGTTGTCATTGTAGGAATGTTCATGAATATATAATAACCGTACACTTAATTGTTATATTAGATTCTTCTCTGGTGCATCATGGGAGACATAGAAACTCGAGGAATATAAGTGATTTTGATTCCCATCGACCAACATTTTTGGATCGGACATTTTCATTGAATTCACGGAGGAGTTCTAGTAATGGTTCTGCAAAGCATGCTTACAGTAGCTTTAGTAGGAGTCACCGTGATAGGGATCGAGAAAGGGATAAAGCAAGGTCAAACTTTGGGGACCATAGGGACCGAGCTTCTTCTGATGCTTTAGAAAGTATCTTAAGTGGTAGGGGTGAGATAGATACATTGCATCGTTCTCATTCTATGTTCTCTAGGAAACCAGGTGAGTCTTTGCCTCGAAGGATTGGTGTGGATGTGAGAGACAGTATTAACAGTAACCACAACAATGGCAATGGTCTGATATCTGGGGTTACCCTTGGGAGTAGCATCCACAAGGCTGTGTTTGAGAAGGATTTTCCCTCACTTGGAACTGAAGATAGGCAGGTGGTGCCTGAGATAACTAGGGTGTCGTCTCCTGGTTTGAGCTCAGCTTCTCAAAATTTGCCTGTGAGTAGTTCAGCACTTATCAGTGGAGAAGGGTGGACCTCAGCTTTGGCAGAAGCTCCCAGCACGGTTGGAAGTAGTAACACAGGTTCCTTGGCTGCCCCCCTAACTGTTTCCCCCTCAGGTTCTGGGACTTTAACAGGCACATCTGGCCTTAATATGGCTGAAGCACTAGTGCTAGCTCCTTCACGATCCCAAGCTGCTCCTCAGGTAAATGGTTTAGTCACTAAGTTCTTAATATATTACTTATGTGATCTAATTACAAGTTTTTTTTTTTTTTAATTTCATACAGTTATCTGTCAAGACTCAAAGACGTGAGGAACTGGCTATTAAGCAATCAAAGCAGCTAATACCAGTGACACCTTCTATGCCTAAGTGCTCGGTAAGCCTCCTCCACCGCTGTTCTTTTAGTTGTTGTTCTCCCTCCCTCGCTAGCCTTTTTTATACGTTTCAACTTCTTTTATGAAGAGTACTATTCAGACATTTTTCTTGTTTTATCTGATACAAAAAGTTAGTTGATTTAGTTCCATTGTGCTCTGAATTTCTTAAAGCTACAGTTGGTGATAATCTTCTTCAGCATTTATGATTATGTATAATCTTGAAGGTCACAATGTATTGCTGATATATGATGTTGCCTTAAGTTGCTAATTTTAATTTAGTTTAGATATGAATTACATTAGTTGTCTCTTTAGCATGCTAAGACCGTTGATCATCTTCCTCAATCATAATTGAGAGACAAGAATGATATTTGGAAAGAAATTCATTAGGTCTCAAGCATATGTTTTTTCAGTATCATCAAATACATAGAGTCAACTGATGAACTAGAAAACTTTCAAGGAGTCTACTAACTATTTTTTTGACAGAAGAAATTAAAAAGGCTCATGGTTATTTCTTCTTTCTCTTTCCACCCTGCATTTCTTTATTGGGTTTTAAGTTCCTGAGGACTTCTCTTTATCATGCGACTTTCCTCATGTATAGTTCTGATCAAATTATAATTAATCTTGCTCATTTTTATGAGATTTTCAAATGCCAAGATAAATGGGAGTTAGCTAGTTTGCTATCTGCTCATGAAATGTTTCGGAAGTTGCTCTATCTGTTTATTACCTGTCTACTGCGTGGATAAATAACCATTTATTAAGTACTTAGAAAGTTCCTTCCTCGTAATAAGTCAACTTTTTGTTCCAGGTTCTCAATTCAGTGGATAAATCAAAAGGCAAACCTGCTGCCAGAATAAGTGAGATAAATACAGCTGTCAAGAGTGTGCAGCAGCAACCTTCTTTGATTCATCACAGTAATCAATCTCCTCATAGTGGACATGTCAAGCATGATGCGCCAAAGACATCTGGGAAGCTTTTGGTTCTCAAACCAGGATGGGAGAATGGCGTTTCATCCCCACTCAAAAAGATGTTGCTAGTCCAACAGCAAGTGCTAACAGCAGAGTTGCAATTAGCCAACATGTTGGTGGTCCTGCAAGAAATTCGAACAACCCAAAGCTTTCTTCTGTGGAACGTAAGGTTGCTGCCTTGAATCCAGTAGCTGGGTTCACTGTGGAAAAGAAACCTTCTTTGGCCCAAACCCAGAGCCGAAATGATTTTTTCAATCTACTGAAGAAGAAGACCTCGACAAAAACTTCTGCAGACCACTCAGATTCACTCCCTCATATTTCATCCGCCATCACAGAGAAATCTGAAGTTACGAAGGAAGTTGTCACTGGCTCGTCAGCTGCTCATGCTAATGAGAATGGTACTGCTGCTACTAGCAATGGTGACACCTGTCAGGAGGCTAAAAAATTTGCTAATGATGGTGAAAAGAATATGAGCTCCATTGATATGGTTTATCCAGATGAGGAAGAGGCAGCATTTCTTCGTTCTCTTGGCTGGGAAGAAAACTCTGGTGATGATGAAGGCCTTACAGAAGAGGAGATCAATGCTTTTTACCAGGAGGTAAGCTACATTTCTCTTTTTCTCATTCTCTCCGTAGTTCCCTTTACTAATGTAACAGATTTATTTCGTAAGTTTCCACTTCTCATTTTTGTTATTCTATGACTTAATTTCTAGTATTAATGTTTATAATGAACTGTTGGATGCTAAACATGAAAAAAAAAGTGTTCTTGATAGCCATTGGACAAGTATAGAGGTTTGGTGTTCTTGTGCTTTTTCCTTAGTTATTCAGTATCTCTTTCTCATTGTCTAGAAGCAGAACATTTAATTTACAAAATGATGTGAAAATAAGAATTCTTATGAGAATTATTTGCATATGATTTTATTTATTCTGTGTATTCATTTGGCATTGCAGTACATGAAACTGAGGCCAACTCTGAAGCTGTGCCGTGGCATGCAGCCAAAGCTGGCTCAATCTTTTGCAACTAATTTGGATGGAGCTTCTTCTGAAGTGAGCTCCTGTGACTCCGAATCGGAAGCTTGACTTTCTCTGTCCCTACATAGTAAATCCAAATAAGTTCCCTTTTTTTTCTTCTTTAATTTTTTTATGGCAGATGATTAGGCTTTTCATTGGGCTCCTGTTTGAAAGAAAGCTGATGAGTTGGGGGGTGGGTTTTGGTTTGATGGCTTCCAGATAATGCAATAATTGAGTCCTACCCGTCTATAACTGAGAATTCTATAGGTTTGGAAGGATTGATGGGGGGACTATTTTGATTGCGGTTGAAAGATGCTAGAAACTTGCATCTTTAGGGGATTTTTCTTTCTTTTTTTTTTTTTTTTTTTTCCTTTTAAAAGAAATAGCTTATTGGTGTTTTTGGTCAATTTTACCGAAAGGAAGGAAATCAAAAGTTCCATTTTTTTTTTTTAATTTTCACTTTATATGTTTTTGTAGTACATTTTTTAGCCTAGCAATAATACGTGTTCATATTAGCATGAAATTTGTCTCCATTTCGCTTTCGACTCTATACTTATCTGCCTCATTTTCATTTCGTCACTTTGGAGTTCGGACCACTCTTATTTAGAATATCTTATGGGTCCGTTAGATTAGAGGAAGATTATTATCTCAGATTTAAAAAAAAAAAAAAAAACCAATCCAGTTAGATTAGAGCAAGAAATAATCTCAGCCTTTAAAAGAAAAAAAAAATGGGGAAACCGGGATTTTCCGATTGTAGCTTTTCTTTCTCGTTAGAAATTTTTTTAACATTAATTTTATTATAAATTATTATCATATTTTTTATATAATGTTTAGAATTATCAATAATTTTTTCTTAACTTTTAAATAGAAAGATAATATATTTTAACGTATTCAAATTTATGTCATTCTACATTCAATAGACATTAATCGTTAGATTTTCTTTTCTTTTGATATTTTTAAAGGTTAAACCATAGTCATTTAGATGGTTTGTTGCGTTAATTTTTTTTTTTTTATTTTCTTTCAATTTTCAACTACCATTTCTTTTTTTCAAATTTCTTCAATCTAGAACGCATGAGCCAAACTGGAGTCCAACCTCCACCTCTGCCGCTTCGTCTTCGTCTTACAGGGAGTATTTTGGTGCGACGGCGGGGGGGTCTTCTTCTGGTGTTCACGAGGAAGAGGAGGACCGAGATCAGGATTACCCGCCACAACATCGTTTCCAATTTCATAGTACCAGGTTTGAGAATCACCGAATTGGTGGCTTTCTTTCTTACAGAGATAACTCACCTGCTTTTAATGATAATTCACCATCGGCGATTAAGATGGACACGTGGTCTTGCATCATTGTTGTTTTCACTTTTTGGTGTTTCTGTTTTATGATTCTTCTTTTTTACGGTAAATAAAAGTTAAGCTTTTTTGTTTTGATGCTGATTTTTCTTTGGTATCGTAATATCTTGCTTCATTTATTATTTAATTTTATATATAATAGGCTTATTAATTAAAAATAAAAATTAAAATAATATATTTATTAATTAAAAATATAAAAAATTTGAAATGATATGAAATAAAAAATACAAATGTGTTTAGAAGAGGAATTAAACTTGGGCTCAAGAATGAAAATACTATTATCTAACCATTTAATCAAATGAGCTACTATATTAAGAACATTAATTAAAAATAATAATAAAGCTTGAAATAACATGAAATAAAAAAATATAAATACGAGTAAGAGAGGAATTAAACTCAAGACTTAAAACAAAACTACTAAATTTAGCCATCTAACCTAAGGAATTGATGTGTTGAAAAAAGCCAAAAAGATCACCTTATAGATGCGTTTTAACTGAAAATGCATCCAACAAAACAGATTTTTTATTTCTCTCTCAAAAATTAGTATTTTCCTTAAATACAACAAAAATCCGCCCAAAACCCTAGCTTTTTTTTTAAATGGCATATTCCTAAAATTTGGCCCTATACAAATATCGAACTCACTATTAAATATCTAACTTGAGTGTAGTAATGTCTTTGAATTCTTCGATCATTGTCACCTTGACAACGAACCATTCTAGCAACGACCATAGAACCTTCCACACAAATTTTACGTCGAAGAATTGTTCGCTAAGACAAAACGTCTCATTTGAGATATCACAGATACAAGCATAGATTTCAGAAATTGTTTCTTCCTCATTCATATTCAAATTCTCAAACTTGGTGGTCAGTATCTATAATTTTGACATCCTTATGGCAGTATTTCCCTCATGTTGATTCTAAAGAATTGTTCTATATCGACAACATTGGAAATAACATTTAACGCCTTAGAATTTCCAAATGTCACTCTCCTTTCTTCAATAGTATATTGTGTCTTTCCTTTTGGTTGTACAGTTCTATCAGTGCTAGTAACAGTTCGTTGAGTGCAATCTTTTTCAACGGCTCCCAAGCAACAGCATCAACTGACATGATAAATGTTTTCATATGGACTTTCCAGTAGGTGTAACTTGATGAACCTACCAAAAGTGGAGCACGACATCGAACTTCCTTCTTTCATTAGTTTCATACCGTAAATATTTCACCAAATCATCTTCAAACACCTTATGAAACCAAGCTCTAATACCAAATGAAATAAGAATGAGTAAATAAGAATGGAATAGTCAACCATTTTAAAAGAAGTTAAAAACGTAGAATAGAACAAGAATGATGAGCACAAAGAAAACAGGGGCACTAGGGAGAAAGAAATGTCAACAACCAAACTTTATTAACGCAGTTCAAACAAAATGGTCCTACATCTGTTGAGTTTTACTCAGAGTGTAATATTATTTGATAAATTTAATCAACTAACCCTACTGGATAGAGCCCAAAAAAACTCTTTAACGAATAGGATTTACGCAGCCCCAACAGACTGTCGAATTACAAACTATTACACTTTCAATATCACCTATCCACAATTATATCAGCTCAATGCAACACAAGTATAACTCAACATAATAGATCTAAAGAAAAGCTAGAAATAAATAAACAAATGCTTCTCACAGAATGATCCAATCTTCTAGCGTACAAGTCGCCTTTCACCATGGTACTTCACCAACTATAAATAGAGTAATCAGCAAGGAATAATATCTTGATAGGCCCTTTGAAACAGTCGATAAGTCTTATAAAGCAATCCTCCAAATTAACTAATAATCAATGGGGGTTGAGCAACAATCCATATCCAATTATACTAGCTCATGGTCAACCATCATCCATTTGATTAATAAGATAGAAAAAAAACAAAGCTTCACATATCCAAATAACCGACTGATGTCGCTCATGATCACGTTTTGTCAAAGATGCCAAAACAACTGTTTGACTGAAGCAAGACCTTAACCAGTAACCCATTCAAACAGCTCATAGAAAGCAAAGGCAGGTAATAGCAGGTTCCAAAGTTCGTTCGAACAAGATATGGAGCAATCAAATGTTCCAATAAATGTAAAAAAAAAAAATCCAAAATTTTAATATAATGTGACGATGAATGTTACATTTATATGCTTTTTGTCACAGAATTAATGTTCCAACAAATTTAAAAAAACTCCAAGAATTTAATATAATGTGACGATGAACATTATATTTATATGCTTTTTGTCATAGAATGTAGATGGATGAATTTCTTGTTACTGAATGGCATTTTTCTAGTTGAGAAAATCCCATTTTTGAAAGAAGAAAATTTGTTGGATTAGAATGATGAAGTTTCATATATAATTAATACACCGTAATTTGATATGTACATTTATTATTCTTTCGCACACATTTTAGCATGTTTTAAATGGAATTGAGTCATTTTAGTGTCTAAGGTGTTTGATTAGTTTAAGTGTGTTTTTGAGTTGATTTAAGTGTTTTCATTTTATTTTGTGTCTTTGATAGTTTTTGACATTTAAACAAAATTATGTAGGTTGTATAGTACAAATCGGGAGCTGAAAATACGCCTTAAAGGTGAAACTATAGCTGAGATCACGACCACGAGCTGTGGAAGTCGTGCCATTAAAGTCAGACGCGAAAGTAAAGAGAGACCAAAACAAGTAATCTCATCGCAATGTGAAACCGCGTAATGCTGCCACGTTGCAACCTTACGTCATGATGATTTTATAGCTAATCTGGACATTAACTTGAGCATTTAAGGGCATTTAGCAATCATTTTCAGTTTTAAGCCTTCATGAATTAAAATGTTATCAGAGGTGGTTTCGTCTTTTGATTATTTCCTATATAAATCAAATTTTAAGTTTTATTTAGGGGATTATGATTAAATAAATGAATTAAGGTAGATTAGTGTAGGGTTTTATTTTATTTTGTTGTTAAATTACAGTTTGATTTATTTTGCGGTGTGAATTTCTACTTCTCGTTGGAACTTTGAACGGGAGATTACTTGGAATTTTGCACTTAATCCGATATATATATATATCAACATTTCTCCTTAGCTTTATCTTCATATATTTCATTTGTCAATTGTTTGTACGAGAACTTGAAATGAATCATGCGCTAATATTATTTTTATTGGTTGATTAATTATTTAATTGTATTGGTTGTTTTGTTCGATTATTCTAAATTGCTCAATTTATTAGAATTGACAACTCTAGTAGAACATTTAGACAAATAAGATCGAGAGGAAAGTTTGTTGTGTAATAGTTTGGTATAACCATGCGAGGGGTGAGATTGAAAAGAGAATCGTATACCTAAGCGAGTCTGAAAGAAGAGCTTAGGTGATAACTTTTAATTAGGACAAGATCGAGAGAGTAATATAAATTAAGAGTAGTAAACATTTCAATTGAAATAGTTGTAATAGCTTAGTTAGCAATTAGCAAGTTAATTTACTTTCATTTTTATGTTTGGATGTTTATTAATTTAGAATTAGTTTTATTATAATTTTCTATTTGGTTGCAGTAATAATTTTTAAATCGATTAGACTAATATTTTTTCCTAATAATTTAGCTTGTTTTCGAAATACTTTCGTATTTCGTTGTAATAAAAATTATATTACAATTTGACTTGTACACTTGCAGTAAACCTTAGCTTTATTTTTATATCTATTATTTTGCTTATTTTGGCATTCGCACACCAGTGGTTAGGTTGTCGACACCATTATCGGGGATTGTAGCAGTGTAAATGTGTTGTTAATTGTTTTAAAAAACAATTTAGTTGAAAGACAAATGAATTAGATAATGTTTTTATTTCATTGTATCAGTATTTCCTTTTTATGTTTTTGCTTTTATTTACCTTGTTGAGGATTTAACTTAATCATTTATAATAATGGATATAGGTGATCAAGTGAGCAATACGATTATGACAAGTAGTCGAGTTCGACAAATGGAACTTCAACAATCAATTGGAGCTATGATGATTATTATGGGGAACATGAATATTCACTCGAATATTCTTATGATCAATATGGTTATCCAACGATACTAATGGTCGAATATTCTTATGATCAATATGGTTATCCAACGATACTAATGGTAACTATCGAGGTTGGTCGGGTAGTTATTCAGCATATGGTTTGTATCCCTCATATTGTTATTCGAATAGAGATGTGAAGAATGAAGAATATTTCAACAACCATCCTTTGTTGTGCAGGTCAATGAATTGGAAGATGGCATTTCGTCGTGCCAAGATACAATGTCATCTATGTCCAAAATGTTGGATCAACTATTGGAAGCTATCCAAAGCCGATTCGCAATGAATGCTCCGGCAAAATTGAGTGTCGACCATGATGTTCCCAAACTTGAAGAGGAGGCCCACCTTATCGTAATTGAGCATGATAAGTTGAAAAGGGATGTTCAACAAGAGTTTGGAGTGGAGGATCAATATTTATGATGAGTTTAAACCGATCCTAGGTGAAGGTGCGAAAGAGCCAACATACCTTTCGATTATAGTTGACGAGAAGACAATCAATGGAATCAACAAGTATATTCATTTCCAATCTAATGAGGGAGGTAAAGCTTGGGTACTTACAACCTTAAGCGACATTGAGGGTGTTGTGCGCAAGATTATAGTACCCCAAAATGAATTATAGGGTTGGTTAGGATTTGGGGTAAAATGGCTTGTGATGTGGATGTCACGTTGGTTAAAGATAAGGAAGCATCAATGTGTTCGATCGACAAGACCGGTTCACCTCTCTTGAATGTAGAACAAACGTCAAATCAAAGTGTTGAGAATCGACTGGAAATTTTTCTATGGAGGTGATACAAATTGCCTCGGTTATGAATTGTTCTTTTATTTTTTGTTGTTATTAGGTAACTTTCCAAACACTACCTAATTAGATTTAGATGTAATTGGTTGTAATCACACATGATGGGCATGTTTAGGTAACTATTGTAATTAGTGGACCACATTGAATTGAGTGTAATTGGAGTAAAGGTGTTCATAAGTCAATCTTAAGTATGATATTAACACACTTTATGATTGCCCAAGTCTGGCAAAAAATATGGATCTAAAATTTTGTCCAAGCCCGACCATATTTGTAAATTGCTAACCCAAGCTCATTTTAAGCTCGCTCATATTATTTTTTTTAAATTTAAAAATTATATTTACATTTTTTAAATTTAATACTTGATAATTTTATATATTTTTATTTATGAAAATTTAATATTTATTCATATTAGCACTTTTTTATGTTTACATTATAGTAATGTAACACCCCTAACCCGAAATTGCGCCGAAATAGGGTCAAGAGGCATTACCGAACAGTCAAATCATTTCACATCCCATTTACGACACAAAGTCAATCATCATCATAACACATCAAGACATAGTCAAATAGTCCCTTATTGAGGCCTACAAGACCTCAAACACATGCTAGAGAGGGGTCGGGACTAAACCGAACACTTACGAAAGTTTTAGAAATTTCAAACATTCAACGAGTCTATTGAGGCCACACGCCCATGCCGCCAGGCCGTGCCAAAATAGAGCAAGCATTCTGATTTCTCCACACAACCACCTGGCACGCCCGTGTGCTCTTAAGCTAGCTATTGACTTATGCCCACGGCTAGTTGACACGCTGGTGTCAAGGCCGTGTACTATTAGGCTAGATCCTATCATTTTCCCATGGCCATTAGGCACACCCGTGTGCCATAACCATGTTTGGCAAAACAGGCCATATGCAAGGCCAATTTGCCACCCACACAAGGGTCAAACCGGGAAGCACATTTAAGCATAATTCCACACACAATTTGGCAATCAATTTCATATCAAGTGATCGACATATCATCTCATACGATCTCATTTCTAATCAAGTCAACTTATAAACTAAAATTCACCACTTGAACACATTCAATATCAAACATGGTTTCTCCTCAAATTTACTAGGTCATACTAGCATCAATCTATCACCAAGATTACCGTTTATAAGATATATCCATTGCCATCAAAACATACCAAAACTCACTTCGCATACCAAATCCTCACAAATATATTTCAAACATTTATCTAGCCACCTCACATGGCTATTTACACATCTCATACATAATTTACATATCTAGCCTATACATGCCATATTTCAACTATGTACATCTTTTCAAAAGTACAAAATAAAGCGTTAATAGTGTGATTGAGATGCTAACGACCCCCAGATCCGAGCTAGCTTTACTGACACTGTAAAACAGAGAAACAATCACACAGTAAGCTTTCAAAAGCTTAGTAAGTTCGAAATATAATACACATTACTCAAATATTCCATATTAGTACATAAGTAAACCATCACATAGATAAATGCACAATTAGGCTCATCGTCAAACTCAACCATATGCTCAAATATCTATTCATTCAACTTCTAAGATTATCATCAACCATATAGGTTCAACATACCTTGATCAACACATGGTTACTCACCATTTAAGCTACTCCATAGCTCAATATTACATCACATCCAACATTTGCTATTCCTTTGAGTTATTTGCACACTTATTGCCAAATTACATAATCGAAACATAGTCGTTTCCACACACTTAGTGCCAATATGTTAAACCAAACTTATATCGGTATCGAACACACAATGCCAATTCATTAAGTCAAGTTTTTATCATCTCACACACACAGTGCCAACCATCTCTATCTCGTATCTAATTTCGCACATTTAGTGCCTTTTAGTTCAATTCCTCACTTAGCATTTCAAATCTCATTGTTATATAGACATTCATTCAATTCACATCACATAGAACATAAGTTAACAACATGTATTATATCCGAACTTACCTCGGACGTCGAACTATCAAAACGGTCAATTAATCGAGCACTTTATCTTTGCCTCGATCTCGATCTGATCCTCTCCTCTCTTGGTCTATACACATTCAAAGTTAGCCCATTCAATCACCAAATCATTCATTTTAATCCAAACACACATATTTAGAGCATTTTACACAATAGCCCTCACATTTTCACATTTTGACACTTTAGTCCTTTATTCATAAAATTATCAAATACACATAATTAGCTTGCACCCATGCCTAGCTGAATTCTCACTATACTCATACAAGCCCACACATTTCATTTATTTCACAATTTAGTCATTCAATTACTCATTTTCTCATTTAAGCCTAAAATGCTCAATTTCACTAAAGTGTGGTCATCATGGTGTTGATTGAGGTATTTTAGGTGCTAGTTATAAGCTAAGGGAAGGTCCGAGCTATAGGAGAAATTTTGTTTTTAAGTGTTAATTAGGGGAGCTAGGCTAAGGAGGCTTTCCTTGTAAGTGCTTTTCTTCTATTTGTATTTTCTTTTATTAATAACCATAGCCGAATCTCAAAGGAGGCAGTATTCTTTTTCTTCTATCGCAAGTTCTAAAGCGGGATCCATTCTCTCTTAGCCTCTTCAAGCAACGTGTAGTGGTAAGTAGTTCTCTCTAGCAATCGGTTATGGGGTTTCTTTCCATTAAGGTGCCAAAATCAAGTGTAGAGGCCTTGATTTCTTTGGATGACCGAATGTCCATTAAGCTATTTTATGTGTGTTTTGTGTAGCCGATATTAAGAAGCGAGAAGGAGTTCTTGAGATTCGAAAGCATCAAGGTAAGTAGTATGTGTTATTCTACCAATGGCCACTATTCATGGATTTATGTATTATAGATCTTTAACATATAGTATATATAGGAGTTCGACGGTTTCAAGAGCAAGAGCGCTTGGGTTTTGGTAAGTAATGCGCTTTGGCTAAAGGGTGCATCCATAAATATTCATGTGTTAAAGCCGAACTAACATCTAGTATGTAGGATTTCGTCAACTTCATAACGGTGGTGATTCGGAATAGTTAGCAAGGTAAGTGGTGGTTAGCATTGACCTTAGGCCATTTTTGGTATCTAAGTGGCTAATCGATTACATCCATGATGGATTAGGGCTAATCGACGGGCATAAGGGCAAGTTTCGGTATTCTAGATTGTGTTAGATTCAATAGATCGAAATCTCGCTAAATAATCAAGTGCGTAGTTATCGTCATCGTCTCTTGAATGATTATATGTGTTATTTTATGTATGTGTATAATGTGAATAATAGCCGAAATAAGGGCTAAGATTGTGAATACCTGTGGTGGGCGATTGAATAATTAGGTCAGTGATTTACGATAATAAATGATTGTTGATGAATGTATGAAAATGTGGTGGCATGTGATGTATATTTGTTTCAAGTGATATGTTGCCATGATACATATATATATGCATAGGACTTGGGATGTGACTATTGAAAGAAAAGGGTGTACATTATGTACGTGGTCTAATGTTAGCCTTGTGCTACATTAGCGCTTGATGTTAGCTATGTGCTTCATCGGGGAGGTTGGCTAGGTGCCACATCTCGGTTGATGGTCAGTGTGCATCACCGTTGATTGATTGATATGTGGGATCACTTAGGTGATCGGTGGTCAAATACGACCTTGAGCAACAAGTCCGCCAAGGTAAGATATGGATTACTTATGTGATCGGTGGTGGATTAGCCACGGCCTTGGGTAGGGAGTCTGCTAAGGTAGGTGTAATGGATGGACTTAGGTTGGGTTGGGCTTCATAATTGCATATTTATGGATGTGTGGATATGAGCCAAGCCCATATGTGGAGACATGTGAAATGACTATGCATGAGTCATTGACTCACCCAAATTTTACCAACATTTCGTGTGATGCATAAAGCTTGGACCGGCCGGAGGGATACGAGGTGGCCCATGAAGTTATTTTATGCCATGCGTAAGTTGATTTTCCTTATTTTTATATATTTTATATTATCAAGATTTTGGGAATTTATTTGATGTAATAAGGGCCACTTATAGTACTTGGAAACTTTATTTATGGTTTTGAAGTTTATTTTATTATCGAACTAATAATGGGAAATATTTTTGGATTTAATTTATATTACAATAACATATGTAAAAGTTTTAATCCGAATTTATCTTGACTAAATTTTCAATGGGCTTTTAAATACATAATATTTTCCAAGGATGTAAATTTATACGTTTTCACCTTTAAGTCAAATTCTTTCAAAACATCTTCCCTTGATGACATACAGATCCGGTCAAGGCTCGTGGGCCGAGTTTAGGGGTGTTACAGTTTGGTATCAGAGCCCGATTCAAAACTCAGCTTTGAGGGTTGTGGGGCCCAAAAACATTTTCAAAATGGGATTTTCAAAAATATGGACTTCTATGAAATTTTCAGTTTATTCGGCATGGCACCAGATCTCCTACCAAGTCCACCGGTAAGTACTTCGATTGTTGAAGTGGTTTGAATTTGTGAACTATATGGGCTTTTATGGGAACGTAGATTAGTGAACTAGGATCTATTGAACCCTAGGACTAGTCTACTCAAACACATGCATAAGACTTAAGGACTATTAAACAAACTCAGTGATTAAGTCGCCGAGCTGGGTGTGGCAACCATTGCACGCATGTCTAGGATTGGTATTCAGAAGAGCTTGGTATTTAAGCAGTCCTAGCGACTCACCTCCTCTTTACTCGAATCCCACGCAGTGCGTAGCTACGGTTCACCTTAACCAAGAGGACTTATTCACGAAATTAAACCCGATAATTAAAACCCGAAAGGGACTAGCCATGCAGCTTTATAAAATTTCTAGTTTTAAAGTTCCTAAATTACCCTTTTAATTTTAGTAAAAGATTATTGTGAAAATTTTTCCAAAATATCTCGATTTACAAAATTACAAAATGCCCCTATATTGTAAAATTACTAAAAATACCCTTGATTGTAAAACTACCATACTACCTCAACTTTTGTTAAAATAATTTTACAAAATACCAAAATCTCTAGTTTTCAAAATATCAAGATACTCGACTTGGGAAAATTTACGAAAATACCCTCGGTGGTAAAATTACCAAAATGCCCTTGGTTTCTAAATTTTCATATTACCCTCGACTTTTATTTAAAATATTCTTACTTTACAAAAATATCAGAAAATTTTATTTTTACAAATGGTAAAGATACCTATTTGGAAAATTAATGAATTACCCAATTACCAAAATAACCCCGATTTTTGAAATTTCTGTAAAACCTTGATTTGGAAAATCTTTCATTAAAATGCCCATGAGTTTGGAAAAAATTTAGAAATGGCTTTAGTGATTTTCAAATTTACCCGATTTATTACCAAATTACCTGTAGGACAAATGACGAAAATACCCAGGAGGATAAAGCGGACAAAATGTTGAATAGTGAATGTGGGTGGTGGATACCCTTTGAAAGAATGTGGCCTTGTTGAGCAATAAAGATATCTCCATTATGAATGTGATTGTGAAGGTGATTCTTTGAATTAGAGTAGTGAACTCGAACTGAAAATTTGATTGATCAAAGAACAACTTCGAAAACTTCATTTCATAAAATTGCTCATGGATAAATAGTGGAACAAAATTTCTAATGCATAAAATTTAATGAATCGACTAAATCGAGGTGCTAGAAATGAGTTCTAGAGGACGTGGTCGAGCGCGTAATGATCGTGTGCCGAACCCGTTAGGTCGGGTCAAGATCTCGAGAATGGGGTACCACCACCACTACCACCACTTTTGGTGTTGAGCAAGAAGATCGATGGGGATGATGTCAGACGCAGGCGGTCTTGTGAGTTCTTGAGATGGTGGTGGAGCGGTGAAAATATGAGAGCTAGGAAGTCCGTACTGGCTCCGAGCTAATGGTGAGGTGTTTGGACGATCGTGTGGCACCCAAGACTGGTGAATATTGGTTGGAAGCAATCGAGCGAATTATGGATGAGCTCGATCTGACCGCTGAGGAGAAAATGAAAGGAATGGTGGCGCTGCTTCGCGATGAGGCATATCAATGGTGGCTAACAGTTCGGGATAGTGCCACGGTGGAGGATCTCACACAGAGTACGTTAAGGCGGTGTACCGGAAGAAGTATGTCGGTACTCATTATATTGATGCTTGCGAGAGGAAGGCGTTTAAGAAATTGGTTCAAGGAACAAGTCCATAGCGGAATCTGGTGAATTCTTAAGGTTAAGCCGATATGCTCGAGGGTAGTTGCTACGAGCATGAAGCGATGTGTCCGGTTTGAGGACGGATTAAGGACGACGAGGTTGTTGATAGCTCCTCATCGTGAACGGAGTTCGTTGTGTTAGTCGAAAAGGCTAAGGTAGTGAAGGATTAAGGACTCGGTGAGACGTAACGTAGATAAGGATAAGAACCGGGATAGGAGGAATTTTGGATCGTCTGAATCATCGAGGGTCTTTAGAAAAGACCAGGGTTGAAAATTCATTCGTGTTGCTAAGCCGACTATGGAAAATTCGGACCGTCCGTGTGCTCGATGTGGAAGGTATCATGTTGGCAAGTGCTGGAACCGGGAACGGGAATATTTTAGGTGTAAGTCTAAGTCTCACCTGATTAAGGACTATCCTCGGGATCCGAATAGGGCTCTGGACAATAGGCCAAGGTCATGTGCAATGGGTAGAGATGGTCAAATAGCGACAAGGGTCGTGGTCCCGAACCATGGAGGAAGCGGTTCAAAGCCGAGGTCGTGAGAGCGCCAAACAGAGAGGTGAAGGTGCAGATGCAAGGCAGCCAAGGTTGGTTTTTGCAGTCGGCTATCGCAAGGGGGAAGATGTGCCCGAGGTGACAACGGGTAAGTTTCTTATTTCTGGAATATCCTCAATTGTCTTGTTTGTGGTTAAGTTAGTTCGTTCTTATGTTGCTAGTGAAGTGTATGGAACTTTGACTATGAACTTAGAGAATGTGTTTAGAAAGTATGATAGTTCTTTAAGATCAGAGTGCGCAGCAGTAGCGTAGTGTGTTGAGTTAAGGATGCACGATTGAACGATAGTAAGTAATTTCGAGGACGAAATTATTTTAAGGGGGCTAGAATTGTAATACCATAAAATAGGGGTAGATTTTTTATTAAATTATTTTGCATAAGTGTGGTCATCATGGTGTTGATTGAGGTATTTTAGGTGCTAGTTATAAGCTAAGGGAAGGCCCGAGCTATAGGAGAAATTTTGTTTTTAAGTGTTAATTAGGGGGAGCTAGGCTAAGGAGGCTTTAAGAGAAGTTGTTGGGGATTTATGACATAAAAAAATGCCTTGGTAAAGTGGCTTAAGGGCGCCACTTAAAGGCCTGGAAGTAACGCCAACAAGGGCCTGGGTTCGAAACATGGCGGCAGCAAGTGGTGGTTTATTTTTGTTTTTGGCGTTAAGGGGGGAACAAGATGAAGGATGTCTTAAAAGAAATTCGGGGTGGAACATGTCACAAAAAGCGCCTGGGTAAAGTGGCTTGGACGCTTGCTGGAAAGGGTGCTCCAAGGGGATGAGGTTCGATTCACATGGGCAGCAAGGAGTGGGGTTTTATTTTTAGCTTTTGGCATTAAGACAAGGGGGAGCTAAGGAAGGAGGCTTTAAAAGAAATCGGGGGGAGTTTATAACACAAAAAGAATCAGCAGCAGAGTGGCTTAGCGCTACTGCAAAGAAGCAGTTCCAGCAGGTCTTAAGTTCGAATCGTGGTGGCAACAAATAGGTGTTTTATTTTATTTTTGGCTTTTGCGTCAAGGTGGAGAGAAGTGGGACGATTATGGGACTTTAAGGATAAGGGATAAGTGTTTTTTTATTTATTTAAAGTGATAAATTTGGTTTTATTTGTTTTAAATATTAAGATAAATGTTGGTTTATTCAAGATATTTTGAATAAGTGTGGATTATTTTTAGAGATAAGAGATAATTGTAGATTTATTTTATTTATTTTGAATAGATAAAGAAGAGATAAAGTATGGATTTTATTTATTTTAGTCTAAATAGGATAAGAGATAAAGATTGGCTTAATTCAAATTATTTTTGAATGAGTTTGGGAGAGGAAAAATAGGTCTGAATTTGAGTAGTATAATTAGGGTGTTCATCCTTTGGCCATCCTTTCCTTCATTTTATTTCCTTTTGTGAAAATTTGTTTGTTCATCTTTTAATCTCCATTGTCAAATTCTTCTACTTTTCCTTATTCATCTTTTTATTTCTTCCAACCCCAAATCCCCTTGTAGTGAATATTTCTTGTGATTTAAAGCCTTAGCAGAACCTTGTAAGTGCTTTTCTTCTATTTGTATTTTCTTTTATTAATAACCATAAGAATCTCAAATGAGGTCGATTCTTTTTCTTCTATCGCAAGTTCTAAAGCCGGGATCCATTCTCTTAGCCTCTTCAAGCAACGTGTAGTGGTAAGTAGTTCTCTCCAGCAATTGGTTATGGGGTTTCTTCCTATTAAGGTGCCAAATCAAGTGTAGAGGCCTTGATTTCTTTGGATGGCCGAATGTCCATTAAGCTATTTTATGTGTGTTTTGTGTAGCCGATATTAAGGAGCGAAGGAGTTCTTGAGATTCGAAAGCATCAAGGTAAGTAATATGTGTTATTCAGCCAATGGCCACTATTCATGGATTTATGTATTAGCCGATCTTTAACATATAGTATATATAGGGAGTTCGACAGTTTCAAGAGCAAAAGCAGTTTGGGTTTTGGTAAGTAATGCGCTTTAATGAAGGTGCATCCATAAATATTCATGTGTTAAAGCCGAACCTAACATCTAGTATGTAGGGATTTCGTCAACTTCATAACCGGTGGTGATTCGGGAATAGTTAGCAAGGTAAGTGGTGGTAGCATTGCCTTAGGCCATTTTGGTATCTAAGTGGCTAATCGATTCATCCATGATGGATTAGGCTAATCGGCAGGCATAAGGGCAAGTTTCGGATTCTAGATTGTGTTAGATTCAATAGATCTAATCTCGCTAAATAATCAAGTGCGTAGTTATCGTGACTTGTCTCTTGAATGATTATATGTGTTATTTTATGTATGTGTATAATGTGAATAATAGCCGAAATAAGGGCTAAGATTGTGAATACCTGTGGTGGGCGATTGAATAATCAGGTCAGTGATTTACGATAATAAATGATTATTGATGAATGTATGAAAATGTGGTGGCATGTGATGTATATTTGTTTCAAGTGATATGTTGCCATGATACATATATATATATGCATAGGACTTGGGATGTGACTATTGAAAGAAAAGGGTGTACATTATGTACGTGGTCTAATGTTAGCCTTGTGCTACATTAGCGCTTGATGTTAGCTATGTGCTTCATCAAGGGAGGTGCTAGCTAGGTGCCACATCTCAGCGGTTGATGGCTGTGTGCATCACCGTAGGCTGATTGATATGTGGGATCACTTAGGTGATCGGTGGCTCACCACTACCTTGAGCAACAAGTCGCCAAGGTAAGATATGTGGATCACTTATGTGATCGGTGGTGGATTAGCCACGGCCTTGGGTAGTGGAGTCTGCTAAGGTAAGTGTAATGGATGGACTTAGGTTGGGTTGGGCTTCATAATTGCATATTTATGGATTTGTGTGGATATGGGCCAAGCCCATATGTGGAGACATGTGAAATGACTATGCATCGAGTCTGTTGACTCACCCAAATTTTACCAACATTTCGGTGATGCATAAAGCTTGGACCGTGTCGGAGGGATACTGAGGTGGCCCATGCAGGAAGTTATTTTATGCCATGCGAAGTTGATTTTCCTTATTTTATATATTTTATATTATCGTATTTTGGGAATTTATTTGATGTAATAAGGGCCACTTATAGTACTTGGAAACTTTATTTATGGTTTTGAAGTTTATTTTATTATCGAACTAATAATGGGAAATATTTTTGGATTTAATTTATATTACAATAACATATGTAAAAGTTTTAATCCGGAATTTATACTGACTAAATTTTCAATGGGCTTTTAAATACATAATGTTTTTCCAAGGACGTAAATTTATCGTTTTCACCTTTAAGTCAAATTCTTTCAAAACATCTTCCCGATGACATACCAGATCCGGTCAAGGCTGTGGTAGGGTTTAGGGTGTTACAATCCCAATACAAACTATGTTAACCCAACACCAAGTTTTCATATTTCACTATCAACTAGCACATAGCTCAAGTATTCCTCAATGGCTCATCTCAACAACATCATCAATTCACAAAATTTTAACATGGGTTAGCTAGAGCACAAAGCAACGATTACGAAAATGTAGAAATTATCAAAAACCGAACAAAACTCATACCTCAATCAAGACCAAAATGTGTCGAACCCTTGTGTTCTTTCCCTTTTCTTTTCTTGCCAATATTTGGCCAAGAATGATAACTAAAATGGCCATTCTTTTTGTTTTATTAAGTTATAACAACATAATTATCCATTTCCCATTTTATCCTTTCATTAAACATATAAGACAAATTAACAATAAGGTTGTTAAGTCATTTAACCTTCCACTAATTTAAGAATGGGCTAATTGCTTCATAAAGCCTCCATATTAATAAAACAACAACAATTGAGCATTTAACATTCAGCATACAACTTTTGCATTTATGCGATTAAATCCTTTCTCTTAATTCGGCACACAATCGATAAAATTACCACACAGAATTTTCACACAGACTATGTCACATAAAATCAACACCAAAGATAACATTAAAATATTATTTCAACCTCGGATTTGTGGTCTCAAAACCACTGTTCCGACTAGGGTCTAAACCGAGCTATTACAAGTAGTATTCTATATTACTATAAATTTAGTTTTTATATGTTATAAATTACATAATATATAAAAATAACATGATACAAACTTAAAGAATGGGTTGGGCTGAGCCCAACCCATATTTTAAATAGACCTAATATTTTTGCCCAATCCTCTCAAATTTCAGACTAGCCTTCAAGCTTGGGTGAATAGCCCAACTCATGAACAAGTATAACTTGGAGCCCCTTAATTACACTATTCAATTCTTAGGGGAGGGTGAGAATTGGAGTAATTACATTGATAATTACACTCAAATCCAATTACCTTATAGATTTTCAAACACACATTCATGAATTAAGTTTAATATGTTATTTTTATACAATAATAATATTTTATTTTTGGGTATATATATTTTAATTTTAAAATATTATTGAAGGGGTCGATTCTTTCAAGATAAATCTTTGAAGTGCCATCTGTTGGGCAACCAATTGATACCAAACAATCAAAGGTATGTGCCATGAATGGTTTCTCAATAGGCCTAGTTCACAGATCAGGAGCGCATTAGTCGGTGGACCTAAAAAGCTCAAGAGAGAGGTATCAATATAAGGAATATCTAAAAATTATGGAGCTCACCTGCACAAAGGAGGACTTGAATAACCAACCTGAGGCTTATAAGGCACTTACCTGTACAGCCATGATACCACATGGGCTATGAGTTGAGGTGGGGTTGATTCTTGCAGGAGAATTCTTCGAAGTTTTGTCCGTTGAGCAATCGATTGATCCCCTAACAACCAAATGTATTATCCTCTGGTGAGGATTTTATCTCCCATACTCTATTGGAGTCAGCATACCATAAGTAGTTGCTTGATGGGCTTGGTTCATAGATCCGGAAGCACCTCGTTTGGTGGACCTGTAAAGCTTAAGAGAGAGGTGTAAGTATAAGGCATGTAATAATTATGGAGCTTGCCTGGGACTAATGTGGTACCATGGTTGCAGTTAAGCCCCTTATAAGCCTTAGGTTGGTGATTCAAGTTCCTATACGCCCAGGTAAGCTCGATAATTTTACACACCTTATACTGACACATTTCCCTTGAGCTTTGCAATTCCAACAACTGAGACTAGGGACGGCAAAAAAATACCTAAAATCGATGGGTTTTGAGTTGATCTAACCCGACCCAATAGGGTCAAGGTTTTTTTAAATCGAGTTTCGAGTTGAGGTCAAGCTCGGGTTTAGCGTGAAACCGCCCTGCCCATAGATATTGATAGAATTACCCTCATATATTTAATATTAATTAGGTTAAAAAAATCCTTAAAATTTAGGTTAAATTCTTTTATTAGTCCTTGCACTTTGAGAAAATTTTGGATTTAGTCCTTGTACTTTAATTTGGTCACTTTTAGTCTCTGTACTTTTCAAATTTTAAAATTTCAATCCTCACCAAATGGTAACTATTAAATTCATTAAATTAAGTTTTGTAATTTCCAAAATCTAATGCGCCAAACATATTATCATATGTATAATGCTATGCCAGCTTATTATTTCCACTTATTACTCCCTAAAAGTTCAATTAATGGATTAATGACTATCATTTGCGTCAAGATTGAATTTAAAAATTTGCTACTTAGAATGATCCAATTGAAAAATATGGACTAATCTACAATTGTATGTATAGTACAGGACTAGCAGTTGAATTTAAACAAACAAATTTAACAAGTATTGATTGGGTCAGGACTAAAATTTTAAAATTTGAAATGTCTGAGGACTAAAATTTACCAATCTTAAAAGTACAAATATTGAAATTGATTAAATTAAAGTATAAGGACTAAATCAATAACTTTTACAAAATACTAGATTAACAACAAAATTTAACCTAAAATTTATCACTACCAACATCATTTTTATCATCTTTACTCCCATTTTGCACTAGTTTCTTTTCCCTTTCTTTTTAATTTATTTTCTTAAGTCTTCCTTTTTTTTTTTTGTTCTTTTTTTTTTCTTTTGTGATGTAACATATATTACCTAGTCATCCTCGACATGGTCTTTGATGTAAATCATAATAGCTCATAAAAGTAAACCATGAACACATCAAATTCAATGTTGAAAAAAAAAACACATCAAATTCAATTCAATTGAATGTGATGCCAAAAAAAGTCTTTAATTTAATTAATCATAATTTCAAGAAAAAAAAGTTTGAACTCAGATTGGGTTGGATTAAGGTCAAACATAAAATTAACTTTTGAGTTTGGGGTAGATTTTTTTTAAATCGAGGTCGGGGTGGGCAAAAATTCGATCCATCCCGCCTTGTTGCCATCAATAATCAAGACGCTCCCAATTTTATAAACCAAGCCTACCGAGCAACCATACACGCTACGCTAATCTCTCTGTAGAGTATAGGAGCAACATGTTGGTTCTCAATAGAGTACGGGAGAAAACCCCAAAACCAAGGAACAATACCTTCAATTGTTGGGGAGAGTCTACTACTTGGCAAACAACACTTTGAAGACTTCTCCAGGAGGAGTCGACCCTCCTTAGTAGACATTCATACTCATATTTTATAATTTTTTATGAAATTTTCATAATTTTAATTTTTTGTACTTTCGTTAATTTTCATCTTTTTTTTATAGTTTTAGTTTTTTTTTTATATTTATATGTTTGATTTTTTTAATAAGAACCACATTAATAGGATGTGTAAAGCGTCAAGGACAAAATTTTATTTATTTTTATATTTATGACCAAGTTGATGAATGTGTAAATATTGATATCTAAATTTGTTATTATGCAAATTAAAAAGAACATATCAACATTTTGTTGAGAGTAACAAAAATATTTAATGTCAATAATATTAGTGACGAAATTGAAATTTTTTTAGTTAGATGGCTAAAACAAAAGTATGCTAATAATTGAATAAAGAAGAGTATAATTTACATAATAAACATCTAAAAATTCATGACTTTTATTAGATAATAATGAATTTCATATTTATAAATATTTAATCTTTTATAACACATTATTTCTAAAATATAAATTTTCTGAAATTCAAGTGCATGCTTAAAATTATGCATTGATTGTTGTGTCTACATTTATTTAAAGGTCAGGATATTGGTATAAGTTCGAAAAGTAAGTTTGAAAAAAAAATTAGGTCAATTTGAAATATGAGCTAAACTTAGACTCAAACATTTAAGGCACAAGCTTAATCCGAGGCGTATCATATTTTAAGTTTATATTATATTATATTAATTAATAAAATAAAGTGATAATAATTTATACTACTATAAAATAAACTTTAAAAATGGTTTAAGTTCCGTATATATAAAAATTTAATAAATAAAAATATATAAAAATATTAAATATTAAATTAATATAAATATAAATATTTTTAAAAAATTTTATATTATGGGTGAGTTTAAAATGAGTTTAGGTTAATCATTTAAAAATATGAACAAGTTTTGATAAAATTGAACCCATATTTCGAACTGAATCAGAATGTGTTAATATTAAATTTTAACTGGATTTACAAAAAATCTTTCTATTGAAGGAAGAAAATTGTTGGATTTGATGGAAATGATAATCCATGAACGAAGTTTCCATAAATAATTCTTTTATGGTGATCCTAACCCATGCATTGGCTGCATCGTGGCTCACCGCCAAGCTCTCTATGTCCTCGTTTCTCGGGCCAATCGCCACAGATATTCCTGATTCCCTTAATGCTTCAAGCACTTGAGGGAAAGGCTCATATATCCTGATATTATCAATTTGGCATGTTTTGTATTTGGAGATGGAAGATTAGTTCCATTTAAACCATAACAAACACCAACATCTCCACCATCTGCAACATTAACATATCAGTTAACATCAATAATGATAAACCAAAAGAAAATATTTTAATTTTATTCTTGGTTTGAGAGTATGGTTTTTACCAGTTACAGATAGAAAAGAACCAATGCTGATACAAAAAATTCAGCCACTTTTGGACCCATTTTCCCAATTTCTTCTTTTACAGATCCAAAACAGAAATGCTAATTTAGTGGTAGTCTTTGCAGTGTTGATTTATATATACATAGGATTATACCCATTTTTGGGCACTTAATAATGTCACTAGATTTGCTTAGGAAAACATGCTGCATTGCCTTCCTTAAGAGTCACCACCAACTACTATGCTGTCATTTCCTATGTATGGATCATTTATCTTATCCTCCATTATGAGAAGCTGAACTGGCTTCCCAAATAAGAACAAGTGGAAATTAACTGGCTTTCCCCTTTAGTAATTTATTTCACAAATATAAGTGAGGTTGAGAAAAAAAATTGAAATTGTTTGGAGGAGGTTATTTTAATTGAACCGAATTTTATATTTATTTAATTTATAATTAATTCTAATACTGTGTTATTTAATAATAAATATTTATATTTAGAATAGTGAAAATAATTTAAAATTTTTATATAAAATATTTTTCAAAAACACAATTCAAGACTTATTAGTTATTTTTTATTTACTTGAAAATTTAATTTATTTTAAAATATTTATATAAAAATTTAAAATTTTATTGAATAATATCCGAATTCCATAAAAAATGATTTTGTCAAAATAAATTTAAAACTCAAAATCCAAAATTAGTATTAAAAACTAAACCAATCCATTAAATATTAATGTGCCTAAACCTAGATGCTGTTGGTCGTTAGTGATTTGGTAACTTTGTATTAACATATTTGAATTATGCTTTTCTCATTAATTTTCAATATATCTTTCTATATTATCACCTTTTACTGAATTTTTAATATATCTTTCTATATTTCAAGACTCTAATTAGAGTTTAGTCTTATTCCTTATTGTTGAATATCATTCGTCAGTAAAGCTCGGACTCACTATGGTGATTTTGCAAAATAGCACTTCACGTTCAAATCTCCAATTAACATCTTCGCTATGCAATCCAAAGTGACCCGACGTCAAAACTAACCCAACCCAAAATAACTCAAAATTTTAGAACTCAAATAGACCAGACTCAAAATCAGCTCGACTTGTCCAACTGACAAGTCTAGTAAGCATTGTTTGATAAGACAGATGAAAATAGTTTAAAAGCTAATACTCAATTTGTAATTTAAAAGAAATTGGTACTCCAATAATTAGCTGTTGATAAAACTTAAACCATTATTGAGAGAAAAGAGATTGACGTGATGAACACAAGAAAATTGGTATTGTTGAACGAGAGGGGGTTAATGTGTTATACCTGCGCTTACTAGAGTCTATACCCGTAGAAGCAGGGGTAGAAAAAAGGTCTAGTATATTTGGTAGGAGTTTTTTTTTTTCCACATGTTTTAACACATAAATTAACAACAAATTAATTGCAATTAGTAATTTTAACCAAAATGTTATTTTTTGCAAGAGTTTTACTCCTAAGTTCAAGTTCAAATTTATACTAATTATTCTTTATTTCATATGTACTACATAAGTTTTTCTAGTAACCAAACGAGTCATATGATAATTATTTATTATGTATTGAATATCTCTAGCAGTTTACTAACAGTTATTATGTGTTATTTGGTATTAGAAAGAAGGGGAAAAGGGAGTGTACCTTGGGTATTATGTATTCCAGTACCATTGGTGTGTTGTAAGACTTATGTAATGTGTTGTTGGCAGTAAAGATTATTGGATTGGGTTCTATGTTTCATTTGGTGCTAGTGTTTTAAGGATTTACAGGTTAAGGCTGGGAAAGAGTTTTAGGTTTCCTACCAAGGGGCAATGGACATAGATGATTAGGCCCTGTATATAATTACTGAAAAAAGAAAACATAAGAAAATAGGTGCTGTCAATGGGCAGGTAACTGAAATTAGACTAAATCGCCATCACAAATTTCAAAAGAGCAGTATGAATCGTACCTTCATACTCACCACACCACAATACAATACAAGATTTACAAACGTGAATAACTTTCTTTCCAATTTAAGTACCAATTGAGTTGATACATGCACGGGATGTTGCCTTACTCGTGGTTCCAACTTCCAGGTTCCCAAGTCTAGGCGCCAGATTTGAGGGATTTATATTATTCAGAATGAGAAGTCCAATATAGCAACCCACTGCGGTGGAAAATTTGAATTAACGAAGTTACTGAGTTGATGGCACAACATTTAACACATAAAGAAATGTTAAGATGACGTTGGCAGTATATGTATGCATCGTTATTTATTTGTATCATTCTCATATGGGGCACATTCCTCGTCAAGTTGGAAAAATTATACAAAGTAGCCTAACATGACATGGATGATTATTGCAATTCAAGATCTGGAAAAAGATTTACCTTATTAAGACAAACACGCACTGTAAGACACCTGCAGTACCGGTCCACACTGAAGGACCAGATTTCACCAGAGAATCTTGTATCAATAAGCCTACTGAAGCAGCCAATGAAACAAAGGATACCACATAAGCAACGAAAAGCCAGAGCTTCAACCTGTTGCAATGAAGGATTAGTATCCATCAACCAGAATAAGCAATCACAGGAGTAGTGTAACTCCCATAAAAAAGAATCCAGCGTTATAACACACAACAACAGATACTGATTATCTCATTCCATCTCAAGCAATTAGAAATTTGCCACATAAACAATCTCAATATCAGCAATTGACACAATTATCTCAAACCAAGCATGTAGAAGTTAACCGTGGAAATCAAAAGCTTAAATACAATTAGTAATTCCCTGCAGCTTTAATTCATACAAAACCAAATCCTTGTGCTGAATTTCAAATTCCAGTCACATACTATGAAACTGTCGCACAAAGGTAGCAAAGGCAGATCAAGGTAATTAAATTCCACTAAACACAAGGGTGAACTTCGCAAATCATGTTTAATGCATATGAATATCCCATATCTATGATATTCGGACTCGGGTACGAGTGTTGAATACGAGCATGTGTCCTACATAGATGTGACAAATTCTTTTTGAGTTTTTCTAAGTTTTCAGAAGATCCTAGGAAGGTAACCCCATTATCATATCCAGATATGCATTGGACAAGGGCGTTAAACCCAGATCCTTGAAAAAAAATGAAGAGTAGAAGTAGCATAGGCCCATATACCATCCCATTTTTGGACGAAGCAACAATACAAGGAACAGAATATGCTTACATTTTACAGCCAACCATTTTAAATGGTTAAGCAAAATGATTGTCAAGCTTTCTTTTAACAAAGCATATCGCAACTTTGCTCACAACAATGGAACCGGAATGAAAAGAAAGGAGACTTCAAAAAGCTTAAGGGCATTTACTGTGCCTCAAGAAAATTCAGTAGTGAATTGTACTGAATAAACTAGTTCAGGTAACTGGGTAGTTTCTATGGTTGATAGAGCTAAAAGGAAAGAAGAATGGTTTTCCCAAAGCCCATCCTAAGACTGAAATGAAAACATAAAGCACAAAATATATCAAGACATGTTTCATGAGAACAAAAAGACTATTTAAATTTTAAATCATCCTTTTTAAGCAAATGGATCATAAACTGCAGAGAACACCTCTCACATTATCTTTATCCCATCTGTTTTCATGTATTTTGATCCTGATAAAGTAAAATAAAACTTCCAACTCTTCAAATTACAACGAAAACTTGTAACTTAGAGAATATTTCAGTTTTAGGATTTTCAATAACAAAAATTTGTTCAATCAGCTAACATGTATAAAAAATTCAATTTAACCTGAAAAGATCAAACTCAAATTAACATCAGTTAGGAATAGTAAAACCCTAAGTAATTACTTAAATTTCCAAACAACGGCAAAATGACTACGATTTTAGCAAAATTAAATATAGATAGAAGCATAACCAAACTATAAAAAGCAGATCAAACACAAATGCGATCAGAAAAATAAAATCAACAAAAGAAACAGCAACTAATTGAAAGAAATTGAGAAAAATTAGCTAACCTCCATTCGCCATCGTCATAAGGAGAGTAATCAATGTCGTCTTTTTTAACACAATTGAACATCACAGCCGCTAAAGATGCAAATATTCCTAAAAATAAAAAGAAATAATCAGCCACAAAACATGGATAAAAAATATATGGAAAACAAATAAATTATGGTATACCAGGTAGATAGTGGACGAAAGAGACATTGACGGAGCTACAAACGACGGCGTCAACCCAAAACCACCAGCCGGTGCCGAACACGGCGCCCGCGACGCCAGGACCAAAGATCGCCCACAGCTCCCCTAAATCCATTTGATTATAGTTAAACTAACAAATTAGTAAGGATGAAATAACGACTCAATTTCCTCTCACTTATTTTAATTTAAACCCTCTCTCTTGTCCACGAAGTATTCGCAGCAAGCCAAAGGCTGAAGCTTTCGATTTTTTTATTTACTGTTAAAATTTTATATGAGTTTTACTCTTTTTTTTTTTTTTTAGTTTGGATTATTTTATTTTTAGTTTTTTTCTTTATATTTGATTGATTTTATTTTGTAGTTATTGGAAAATATTTATCTAATTTTACTATAATTATATTATATTTATATTTGTAAACTTTAAAAAAATCTTCTTTAAATACAACCGATTTTAAGTTATTATTTTCCCCAAAATGCATTATCATAAGAGGCTTATCTTATCTAGAGTCCTAGAGAGAACAGTTTCTACTGTAACTTGAGATGGATGAGGGTGGTGGTGTGGAGAGGGAGAGCAGTGAGATCTCATTACTAGCAAATGAATTGAATCAATTATCAATCAAGAAATCATTGGTGGTGCCGTCTGATAAACTTACTCTAATTTATTCAATATGGACGAAAAAAGCACTTCAATACAGAGAGTTTAAGGGCACAATTGAAGAGTATTTGGAAGACCAAAAGGAAATTTGATATCCAGATGGTGGGGCAGAATCTATTTTTAATAGTTTTTTTATTTAGAGGAGGATTTGGAGTCTATTATGGAAGGAAGGCCATGGTTATTTCGAAAGTTTCTTATCCTGTTTGATCGACTGATCAATCCAATAGAAAGGGATCTAATTTGTCTCACTTCGTCACCTTATTGGATCAAGATCGGCCGTGTTCGCCAGAACTGGATAAGAAGGATATTTTACATGCAATCGGTTGCACTTTTGGGGGAGTTTTTAGATCTGAGATCAGCGGTGATTGGTGCAGGCTTCGGGTTAATCTGGATGTCCAAAACCTCTGCGTAGAGGAATTTTTGTTTCCAGTGATAATAGCGTTAAATCTTGGATTCCATTTAAATTTGAAAAGTTGTCAATATTCTGTTTTGGTTGTGGTAGATTAGATCATGGCCTCAATGATTGTATGTTGTCAGATCCTGCAGAAAAAATCAGAATTAGAGAAGATCCCCTTATTCAATTGCGTTAAAAGCAGAATCAAAAGTGACAGGAAAAGAAAGTATGAAGTTCAATGCCTTTGTCAAGAAGCAGCGAACATAGAGCAGTTACATAGGCCAAACTAAGGTGGTGAAGGGACAGGAGGTGGACGACGGAATTAATGTCTTGATGGGAAATATTGCAGGAGGAAAATTTTAGTAAAGTGGGAGGAAGGATTACAGGATCAGGAGGTTAGTTTGAATTCAGGGGAAACTGTGCTATTGAATGCTAGGACTACAGAAGGGGAAGGTTTCTTAGAAGGTCGAAAAAAATCCAACTGGAAGAGACTACCAGTTAAAAATCAATTATCCGGAGAGCATGCTAGCATTGGGGTTGAAAGAAAAAATCCAGAAGAAGGGGAAGTCGACGACTGTTCGGGTTTGATAAATGGGGATAAAATAAGGAGGTTGAGATATGCTGATATGGATGATAAAGTAGGGGACTATATGGAGGTTATGTTGGATATATCGAACAGTTTATTGTTTCAAAAAAATCAGGATCGACGGTTGCCAATGGGCAAGCCGACTGGACGCAATAAAAAACATTTGTTAGAATGTTCGTGGGTTGGGGAGCCCACGGGTAGTAAGAAGGCTGCGACATCTATGTAAGCAGTATAATCCCCAAATGGTCTTCTTGATGGAGACTAAGTTAGATCAAAAGCGGATGGAGAGGGTCAGGAGGAGTTGTGACTTTGTTAATGGAATAGATATTGCTGTAGAGGGATCTCGAGGAGGGTTGTGTCTTGCATGGAAAGTAGATTTTGAGGTTACTTTAAAAAGTTTCTCTAAATGGCATATTGATACAATTGTGAAGGAGGAGAATGTGCAGGAGGAATGGAGATTCACAGTTTTTACGGTTCACCATATTGGAAAGATAAAAATCTTGCATGGAGTACGCTCAAGAATTTAGGTCAGGGATGTGATTATCCATGGCTTGTAGCAGGAGATTTTAAAGAGATCATGTACTCTTTTGAAAAGAGGGGTGGAGTGCCACGTGATCATAGAAGAATGGAAGCAATTAGAGATACACTAGAAGAGTGCCAATTGTTGGATGATGGATATTCGGGAGCATGGTTTACTTAGGAAAGGGGAAATCTTCCAGAGTCAAACATAAGAGAGCGTAAGAGAGCGTCTGGATCGAGGAGTTGCAAATGATAAGTGGTTAAATCTTTTTCCAAGAGGGAATGTTCAACATTTTGCTTATTCTACTTCAGACCACTGTCCCATTCTTATCAACACAGATATCGTAATTTCTCTTCCAGGAAGTCAGAGATTTCATTTTGAATCGTGATGGATATTTTGAGGACTCATTGGAAGGTATTGTCAGGAATTTTTGGGATTTATCTTCAGCACCGCTAGTGGAAAAATGGAGAATTTGCAAATTTGTTTAAAAAGTGGGCATGTGCTATAAAAAGTCAGAGAAGGGGTTTTAAGAAGAAGCTTACTGAAGAGCTCGAAACCTTGATGAGAAATGGAAGAGATGATGAAACGATGGCTAGAATCATTGATAAAAAATTCACTTGAACATGGAGATCGACAAAGATGAAATGTATTGGGAACGGTGAGCTAAATCTAATTGGCTAAAACTGGAGGATAAAAACACGGCTTATTTTCACAAATGTGCATCAGTTCGACGTCGGGCCAATACAGTAAACAAACTAGTCTTGGATGACGGCAGAGAAATAACTAATGATACTGAAATATCTGAGATTGCTACAGAATATTTTGAAGATCTTTTTGCATCAAACGGAATTGGCAATCCCCACAAGGTGTTCGGGGTATCGGCTCAAATATTTCTCATGAGATCAATGAAAGATTATTTTCACCTTTTCGGGAAGAAGAAGTGTGGACAGCATTGAAGGGGATGGGGCCTACAAAAGCTCCTGGATCGGATGGCTTTCCAGCACTCTTCTTTCAAAAATTGTGGCATATCGTTGGTAAGAAGGTAATGGAGTTCTGTTTGAGTATTTTGAATGGCAATAAAGGGGCCGATCTAGTAAATGTTACTGAAATTGTACTTATCCCAAAAATTCGAATCCTACTTCTCTTGCTAATTTCAGGCCTATAGTTTATGTTCAGTTCTTTATAAAATAGTAGCAAAAACTATTGCTAATAGATTGCAAGATATCATGGGACTATGTATTGATGAGGTTCAGAGCGCTTTTATCCCAGGTCGACTCATAACAGATAATACACTTTTAGCTTATGAAATCTTGCACACATTCCAAAAGAAGAGAACAGGGAATAAAGGGTTTATGGCATTGAAATTGGATATGAGCAAAGCCTATGATAGGGTGGAGTGGGATTTTGTTAAACAAGTGATGATCAAGATGGGGTTCGCAAAGATTGGGTGGGATTGATTATGAAATGTATTACCTTCGTATCGTATTCTGTTAACATTAATGGTTGCAGGGGCAGATCTTTCCAACCGACAAGGGGTTTGAGACAGGGTGACCCATTAAGTCCATTCCTTTTTCTATTTTGTAGTGAAGGTCTCTCTTCACTAATGCGATCAGTGAAAGATAAAGGTTTGGTCAGAGGTGCAAAGGCAACCCGACGAGGGCCAGAGATCTCTCATATTCTATTTGCAGATGATTGTATGATGTTTGGCGAAGCAATAGAACAGGGGGCTAAAAGTATGAAAAACATTTTGCAGGAGTATGAAAGTTGTTTGGGTCAGTGTGTTAACTTTAGTAAATCAACTATTTTCTAAGGCTCGAATACAAAGGCAGAGACAAAAGTAGTGGTGTCATCAATTTTAGGAGTTAAAAGCTCTTCAAATCCGGAGAAATATTTGGGCCTTCCAAATGTGGTGGGTAAAAGGAAGAAAAGGCTTTTCAAAACTTATTGGACAGAATTAACAGGCGAATTGATGGTTGGAGCACCAGGTTGCTGTCTAAAGGAGGGAAAGAAATTTTTATTAAGTCTGTTTTGCGAGGCTATTCCCACGTATGTAATGACATATTTTCTTCTTCCAAAAACCTTCTACGATATGATAGAGAGCAAATTCGCTAGATTCTGGTGGCAAAAAGGCGCAGGTAAAAGAGGAATTCATTGGAGCCAATGGAGATATTTATGTCGTTCAAAAGAGGAGGATGGTTTGGGGTTTCGAAACATGGCACAATTTAACATTGCCCTTCTATCAAAACAAGGGTGGAGATTAATGAATTATCCGGATTCTCTTGTTGCACGAGTTTTTAAAGTAAAATATTTTCCAGATTCTGATTTTTGTCAGTCTCGTTTGGGAAATTCCAGTTCATATGTGTGGCGCAGCATTTGGGCAACAAAGAATACTTTGGAGAAAGGTTTGATTTGGAGAGTCGATTCGGGCTCTAAAATTTTAATTTTTGACGATGTTTGGATTCGAATTATGTTAATGGGAGATTATTGTCCGAAATTGTTAATGCACATATTGATAAAGTAGCGAAATTAATCAACAGTAATGAACGTAAATGGAATAGAGAGTTGATAGGTAATACCTTCCCAAGTAGCTGACTTGATCCTCCAAACTTGGAGATGGAATCTCGCGATGATGTTCTCGTTTGGAATGGCGAACCGTCAGGAGAATTTACAGTACGAAGCTCCTATAAACTATTACAAGAATTAGATCCTACAGCTTACGCTTTTCATGACAACTACAAGGAATTCTACAAGAAACTGTGGCGCGCTGACATTCCAGCGAAAATTAAAATTTTTGTTTGGAAAATCTCTTGGAATTATCTTCCTACTCGCGTGAATCTGGCTTTCAGGAGACTAGCCTCCAATAGAATGTGTCCTCGGTGTGGTAACGGGGAGGAGACAATGAATCATCTCTTTAAGGAATGTCCTGTTTCAATGGAAGTTTGGAGAGGATCAACGGTTTCCCTTTCTCTTTTGTTTTCTATTTCAGAGTTTTCAGAGTGGCTTACCAAGGTTTTGGTGTCTCTTTCACTGGATCAATGTAGGATTTTTTGTATCACGCTTTGGGCCATCTGGGGAGACAGGAATTCTCGGATCCATGAGAAAACAAACAGATCCAGTAAGGAAGTGGTTGGTTTTGTTAATAACTACATCAATGAACTTGAAGGAGTCAAAGAAGTAAGGAAGATTACCTCTACTGTGAAAACGAGGTGGAGGAACCCTTCTGGTCAGATGGTCAAAATCAATTTTGACGGGGCTTTTGATGAGCGAACCAAGCAATTGGCATTTAGAGTAGTGGCAAGAGACAGCAGGGGCGCGTTCTCATCTCAAACACAGATCTACATGAAGGCGTAGCCTCTGCCTTTGCTGTGGAAGCTATAGCTTGCCTCAAAGCAACCCAAATAGCCATTGAAATGAACAGAGAATCAGTTACCATAGAAGGCGACGCTCAGACGGTAATAAAAAAAGTGCAATAAAGGAGGTTTTGATAAGTCACAAATAGGATCTTATATTCATGACATTCATAGCCTAAAATCCAAAGTGCGGAGTTTAAAGTTTCAGTTTGTGCCACGATCTGAAAATACTTTAGCCCATATTTTAGCAACAGAGACGATGAAGAGGAAGGAAGGGATTTTCCTAATTGATGGAGTTCCTCACTTTGCAGAATCGCAGATACAGACTGAAAGGGTGCGAGAACCAAATTAGAGAGACGCAAATGAGGAAGAGAAGAGTTTAAACAAAGGGATATCAATCGTCTGAAGACCTTTAAACTCATCTCGGTAAACGGCATTACCATTAATGATAGATTTGAAAGATGTGAAATGATGGGATAGCCGAAATGATCTGATTGGGGATGTAGTCGGTGCTTTTCTTTACTTTTTTAGTATTTTTTATTTATTTTCTTCTCTCTCAACAAATCTAAATGGTTCTTTTATCGGGCCAGCTGTTTTGGGCCATTATTTATTCTTTGTTTTTGTAATTTTTTTTCTCTTTGTACTATCAATAAAGTCCAATCTGATTCATCTTCAAAAAAAAAAAAAAGTTATTATTTCCCCTCTCTTTTTTTTCACTCCTCCATTACTTTTGATTTTTAGAATTTTTTAATATAATAAATTATTAATAATTAAATTATATTTTAATACCTTGATCAAATTTGCAATAATCAAATTGATTATCTTTAAACTATTTTTAGTGTTATAAAAATTTAAAATAAAATTTTAAAATGGTTTTAACTTTTACGAACATTTTTTTAGCAATCTCAAAGTATTGATACCAAAACTTAATTTTTATAAGATCAATATTAGAAGAAGTTGTGACTATCAGTGTTTTCAAAGTGGAGAGATACACGTGTTTGCATATTTATGCAACATGAGTCTTAATGTTTTGGCCTATGTAAATACGAAGTATATACTTAATTACATTACGAAGTTATAAGAGACATCATTTATTTCACTTTCAATTTGAGAATGGATACTTTTAAATAGATTTATTAATGGATCGGACTATTTATATAGACTTGAACGCTCATCCGAAATTTTAAAATATTTGAATAAAAATATTACGTCTGAAAAATGAGTTTGGACAAAAAAATTAAACTTGTTTAAAATATAGGTCGGACTTAGATGTTAAATATTCAAGGCCTGAGCCCGGTCCGGCCCACTTTTAAGTTTATAATATTTTATATTATATTATTTTATATATTGTGAAATTTAGAACATATTAAAAAATAAACCTATACAAAATATATAATATTACTTTAATGTAAACATTAAAATAATATTAAAATCATTATATAAAAGTTTCAATAAATAAAAATTATATAATTATTAAATATTAAAATAATATAATATAATTATTTTTAAAAAATTAAAAATAACATGGGCGAGCTTAAAATAGGTGTAAATTAACCTTTTATAAATATAATAATATTTTAAATTTATATTTCGAATTAGATTAAACTTAAATAAATATAAAATATATTAATATTATATTTACGGTTGGCCCAAACAGGGGCGAAGCTAGGGGTTGGCATGGGCCTTGGCCCTCATAAAATGTAAAATTACTATTTAGATCCTTAGAATTTTTTAAAAAATTTAAATTAGTAAAAGTAAAATTACACTTTGGACCCTCTAAAATTATAAAAATTCGATTTAATCATTTACAAATTATAAATATATAAATTATAAAAAATTAAAATTTCATCCGATCCCTAAAAAATTATTCTAACTTCGCCTCTGGACCCAAATATAACCCGAATATCATTTAAAGTTTATTTAAATACGGAACGCATTAGATAAAATTCCCTTTGCCCCTATTTGTGTCCCCAATAGTTTATTGCCACCTGGATTATTTATTATTTACTAACGGGAAAAAAATCATACTCTTTTTATGCTTGGCCATTTACGAAAGGAAAAGAGAAAATTTCTTCAACACAAAAATTCTTATAAAAAATTATTCCTTTTATCCCTATATATTTCTTACTCTTTGAAAAGGGTTTTCTCTATCAAAAATCAATAGTAAAGGGTTTTTTTTTTCTACCTTTTTATTTTTCTTTTCTAACTAAAAATGTCGAAACTATTTTTTTGTTTGTTTGGAAAAAAGGGCCGACTTTTAAAAAGAAAAATAGAATCGCCACCAATCTTTTTTGAAGTGCGATTGGGCCACTTTTGAAAACGTTTTAGTCTACGAATTTTAAGAAAACGAAGTTCGGGAGTCGGCTACGCATGAGGAATGATTAGCACCCTTACAACGCTCAAAATTGGTACCTTATTAATTGATTAATGTCCTAATGTCGAAAGTTGGAATAGATTTTAAAATACGAATCCTTTGGAAAATGTTTAGGTAATTCGAATTAGATATCGAAATTCTCTTGTTTCGAAAGGATGAAATATCACATCCTGCACGTTAGGATACAATATTTCAGACCCTCGATACCAAGATTATTTCATGATTTCCAAAATTCATGCATTGCAATTTTTAAAAAGGGTATTCCGTTATTTGGCCAAACGAAAAAATCGAAACCCAGCACGTTAGGGTATGATTCCTCGAATTCCAAACCCAAAACATTGCCTTATTAATTTGAAGCTGAGAAAACACGATCAAAATTTTAGAAGGATATTTAGTCCTTTGGACGAGTGAAAAATTGAAACCCAGCACGTTAGGGCACAATTTCTCAAAACTTCCAAGCACAAAATATTGCCTTGTTTTTAATTTACGGAAACACAGGCACAATCTTAAAGGATATTTAATGATTTGGTCAAATAGAAATCGAGACCCAGCACGTTAGGGTACGATTCCTTGAATTTCCAAAACATGAAACATTGTCTTGTTTTAAAAAAACATTTTTACGAGTTTTAAAAAACGTGGTAAAAGAAAAACAAGATAAACGATAGTATTAATACTAAAGAAAATGACAAATAATAATAAAAGTAATAGGAATGCTAACAAAATAGGCACAAAAATATAAGAAACAATAATAATAATACTAATAACAATGATAAAATAAAAATAACGGTAATAGATAAAGTAATAACAGAATATACAATGGTAAAAAACAAAGCCAAAGCAAACTAAAGTATTAATAATAACATAACCACAATAATACTAACAGCAAATGTAATAATATTAATAAAATAATGAAATTGATTGGAAAAGTAAGAATAATATTAATGATGAAATGACAGCACTAACACGTGTATAGGGAAAAACAAAAAAAAATTCAGTAAACATAGCTGTAACATCCCAAAGTTGGGCCTAGTAGGATTGGGCCCATTGGGCTTTAGGCGTAGGAGCGTTTAAAATTTTTGGGAATAAGAGAACGGCTTTAATGCAAGTTAGATCTAGTAGGTGAGTGATTTTGGAAGGTTAGAGGTTTTATGAAGTCCAGGGTCAAACTTTGGCTTTAGGAAAATTTTGGTTTTAGGTGAAAAAACCACAGGAGTTAGTAGGTAGGCTTTAAGAATAAAATGTGGAGAAAATGACACAAGTGGAGTGTGTGGTGTAGTGACAAAGTGATGCCACATAAGAGACAAGGGTGTGATGCCACAAGGAATGAAGGAGGTCCAAGGTTCAAGTCTTGGCTTTTGCATTTTGGTTTTCTTTTTATATGGACTTTAGAATTTTGCCATAGGGTTATATTTAGTTCGCATGGTTTTAAACACAAGAGGAGCTTGTGGCTTAGTGGCAAGTGGCTTGAATTGGCGATGGGAGGCACGAGTTCAAATCTCATGACAAGCAAAGGAGTATTTATTTTGCGATTAGACGAGAAGAGTTTGAGTTGGATTTAAACTCTCCTAATGGAGGGATCCCACATCGGTAAATATACCTTGGTGGATGTTTGGGTGCAAACCTTGAGGATAATCACCAATAGTAGCGAAGGAAGGGCTACTATAACGTGAGGTCTGCAGTAAGGTTACGATGAGGTTTGGTTTCGATAAGTGTATATTAAGTTATGATTAATCGTTAGGTGATGTCGATTGTAGGTTCGTGACTAAGGGGTTTGCAAAGCAGGGGTTACCAGTGTGTACAAACACTACACACGAAATCGACAATGCCAAAAGTTGAAAAGCCAAAAAAGCGAAAGTGGCTAAACGGTGGGCCTGAGGCTAAGTTTGATGAAATGGTTTGGTTGGTTATCTGAATTGAATTAGTCATGCATGATCCATGAATTGGATTTGTTTTGGGCCTAAAAGAGGCCATATGATGAGATTTGGGCCTAAAGGGCCGTAAGTGGAGTGATTTGGGCTTGATGGGCTTATGGGGACCAAATACCCTTATATTTATTAAATTACTAAAATACCCTTATATTGGTAAAGTACCAAAATACCCGCATTTTGTAAAATTACCAAAATATCCACGATTTGTGAAATTACCAAAATACCCCTGTTTGTAAAATTACCAAAATACCCTTGATTTGTGAAATTACCAAAATACACGGTTTGTAAAATTATTGGTAGTACTAATGTTATGCGTGTTAATTGTATGATTGATTATGTTGAGATGCACTTTGCATACATGGATTAGTTATGAGTAGAATTAGAATTACCCTTGGTAGGTAAATTCTTGAAATACCCGTGAGGTAAAATTACAGTTATACCCTTTGGGATTGATTAAGCGTGATTGTGTGTAACTCACTCATACCATCTTTAATCTATATTAATATGATTATCATATACATTAAATATCAAAAGTTCAATTATGGCTATTGTGACACTTGTGGAGGGTGTAGCGAGACATCGGGTTAGTGATTTACGTCACGATATAATAAAGGTTATGATGAAATAATTGATCCATGTTATGAGTATTAGTACACTCTTGTGGTAATTTGTTACATCCATACATCCGCATTTTATGTTGCATGGGGTAGGGAATATGTGATGAAAGGAAGTGTTGTAGTGGCTTTGCCACGATTATTATAGTGGTTTTGCCATGATCTATTGTAGTGGTTTTGCCATGATCATTGTAGTGGCTTTTGCCATGATCATTGTAGTGGCTTTTGCTATGATCATTGTAGTGGCTCGCCACGATCATTCTGAGTGACTATGTCACGATTGACGATGAACGACTAATTGCGGCATGAGCGCCATCGATGGTGTAATAGCGGATGGAGGGTTGATTGTAGAAATCCCGGTGTGATTGGTTGGTATGGGTGGTGTGTAGAGGATGGAAAATCTAGGTTGGGGCTGGGTTTGCATCGTATTGAATACATTATCTGTTTGTGACATATGATGTGGGTTAAGGCTCAACAGAGGCTATTTTGGGCTAAGGCCCAATTGCCCCGATCTTGTAATGGGCTTGGCACGGATTGTTGTGATGCATGTTCTCACCGATGAGGTTGTACACTTGAGTTTTCGTAAACTAACCCCATCTTTTTATTAAATGTTTGGTGATTCCCGTGATTGAATATTGGGAGTCGTGGAAGACTAGAAGGTGGCTATACATCGGAGATACTACTTGTGAACTTTAGTAATTCGTTTTCTTTCTTTTATAGTCTCAGTATTACTATAAGTTTATTTTGATTTGGGACTTTTGTTACGTAATAAGGCCTTGCAAAGTTGTACTTTGGTTTTATTAATTCTTGTTTATATCAAATTGGCACCACACGGTTTAAATATTAAGGTAAAAGTGGAGTTTCATTAATCTACACATCGATGTTTTTAAAGACAACGTAATACTCGGAAAAAGTTTTCTTTCAAATCTCTATTTTTCTTAAGTATAATTAAGACTTGATTTTACTTCACCTCGTGACATACCGATTAGATTAAGTAGCATTAAGCGGAGGTTTGGGTGTTACATTTATGGTATCGAGCCTAGATTGCAACACTTCGGTGTGGAATAGGTTCAAAGTGTTTTCAAAGTTATTTGAAATTTGGTTTTTTAAAAAGTATCTTTATTGTAAGTATGGTACGAGTCTGGCACCAAATCCATAAGTCCCCTTACTTATTATTATATGCTATAATTGTATTTATTTTGTGTATGTTTTAGATGTGATGTTTGAATGAAAATTTTTTTATGTATAAGTGTTAAATATTTGTTTACTTATGTATTAGATATTTGGTTGTAGGAAGAGGTTCAAGCTTAAGTTAGAAAGTGCATTCTTGTTTTGGAATCGAGTCTTGACGTGAGTGTAGTGTTGTAGGTTAGGATGTGCATTTGTTTCTATAGCTAGAAATTTCGATGACAAAATTTCTTTAAGGAGGGTAGATTTGTAACATCCCAAAGTTGGGCCTAGTAGGATTGGGCCCATTGGGCTTTAGGCGTAGGAGCGTTTAAAATTTTTAAGAATAAGAGAACGGCTTTAATGCAAGTTGGATCTAGTAGGTGAGTGATTTTAGAAGGTTAGAGGGTTTCATGAAGTCCAGGGGTCAAACTTTGCTTTAGGAAAATTTTAGTTTAGGTGAAAAAACCTAGGAGTTAGTAGGTAGGCTTTAAGAATAAAATGTAGAAAAATGACACAAGTGGAGTGTGTGGTGTGTAGCAAAGTGATGCCACATAAGAGCAGGGGTGGCATACAAGGAAGGAAGGAGGTCTAAGGTTCAAGTCTTGGCTTTTGCATTTTGGTTTTCTTTTTATATGGACTTTAGAATTTTGCCATAGGGTTATATTTAGTTGCGCATGGTTTTAAACACAAGAGGAGCTTGTGGCTTAGTGGCAAGTGGCTTGAATTGAGTGATGGGAGAGCACGAGTTGAATCTCATGACAAGCAATGGAGTATTTATTTTGTGGATTGGACGAGAAGAGTTTGAGTTGGATTTAAACTCTCTGCGGATGGATCCCATCGATAAGATACAAAGAAGGAAGGTGAAGCTAGCTATATAGAGCATTCTATGAGGAGAGTTAATATACCTTGGTGGGCGTTTGGGTGCGGACCTTGAGGATAATCGCCAATAGTAGTGAAGGAAGGGCTACTATAACGTGAGGTGCACGGTAAGGTTACGGTGACGTTTCGGTTTCGGATAAGTGTATATTAAGTTATGATTAATCGTTAGGTGATGTCGATTGTAGGTTCGTGACTAAGGGGTTTGCATCGCGAGAGGTTACCAGGTGTGTACAAACACTACACACACCAAATTGGCAATGCCAAAAAGTCAAAAAGTCGAAAGTGGCTAAATGGGCCCGGTGGGCCCTGAGGCTAAGTTTGATGAAATGGTTTGGTTGGTTATAGGAATTAAATTAGTCATGCATGATACATGAATTGGATTTGTTTTGGCCTAATAGGCCATATGATGAGATTTGGGCCTAAAAGGCGTAAGGGAGTGATTTGGGCTTGATGGGCTTATGGGGGCGTGAACATGTATGTTAGGGTTTATGGACCTTAGGCTAGTTTGAACAACTCTTAAATTCCATAAGACTTTCTAATAATTAAACATGTCGTGAACAAGTCATTGGGTTAGGGTGTGGCGGGTATCACATATGTACAGGATTGGATCTAGGAGAGCTTGGTACTTAAGCGGCCTAGTGGCCCACCTCCTCTTTTGGAATCTATTTGGTGCGTAGTGTTTGTTCACTTTAGTCGCGAGGACTTGTTGATGGGCCGAAGTTCATAACTAAAATCCGAGAGGGACCAAATACCTTTATATTTGTTAAATTACTAAAATACCCTTATATTGGTAAAGTACTAAAATACCCTTATTTTGCAAAATTACCAAAATATCCCAGATTTGTGAAATTACCAAAATACCCCCTGTTTGTGAAATTACCAAAATACCTTTGATTTGTGAAATTACCAAAATACCCCTAGTTTGTAAAATTATTGAAATACCCCTGGTTTGTAAAATTATCGAAATACCCTTGGTTTGTAAAATTCAAAATACCCACAGTCATAAAATTACCAAAATACCCCTAGTTTGTAAAATTAAGAAATACCTCGGATTACAAAATTACCAAGATACCTTTAGTGTGTAATTACGTTTTACCCTTAAATAATAAAATGACCGTTGTACCCTCGTGGTAGTACTAATGTTATGCGTGTTAATTGTATGATTGATTATGTTCGAGATGCACTTGCATACATGGATTAGTTATGGTAGAATTCTTGAATTACCCTTGGTAGGTAGATTACTAAAATACCTCGGTAGGTAAAATTACCGTTATACCCTTTGGGGTTGATTAGCGTGATTGTGTGTAACTACTCACCATCTTTAATCTTTATATTAATATGATTATCATATTACATTAAATATCGAAAGTTCGGTATGGCTATTGTGACACCTGTGGAGGGTGTAAGCGAGGCATTAGGTTAGTGATTTCTGTTCTGATATAATAAAAGGTTATGATGAAATAATTTGATCCATGTTATGAGTATTCCGTATACGTTTGTGGTAATCTGTTACATCCATACATCTGCATTTTATGTTACATGGGGTAGGGAATATGTGATGAAAGGGGAAGTGTTGTAGTGGCTTTTGCCATGATCTGTTGTAGTGGCTCTGCCACGATCTGTTCTGGTGACTATGTCACGATTCGACGATGAGCGACTAAGCTATGACATGGACCGCCATCGATGGTGTGTAGCGGATGGAAGGTTGATTGTAGAAATCCCCACGGTGTGATTGGTTGGTACGGGTGTGTGTAGAGGATGAAAAATCTAGGTTGGGGCTGGGTTTGCATCACATTGCATACATTATCTGCTGTGACATATGATGTGGGTTAAGGCTCAATAAAGGCTATTTTGGGCTAAGGCCCAATTGCCACCGTTACTGTAATGGGCTTTGGCCTGGATTGTTGTGATGCATATTCTTACCGATGAGGATTGTACACACTGAGTTTTCGTAAACTCACCCCCTCTTTTTATTAAATGTTTCAGGTGATTCCCAGCGATTGATGATTGGGAGCCGTGGAAGACTCAGGGGTGGCTATACATCGGAGATACTACTCGTGAACTTTAGTAATTCCGTTTTCTTTCTTTTATAGTCTCGATATTACTATAAGTTTATTTTGATTTGGGACTTTTGTTACGTAATAAGGCCTTGCAAAGTTGTATTTTAATTTTTATTAATTCTTTTTATATCAAATTCGACACCACGACGGTTTAAATATTAAGGTAAAGTGGAGTTTCATTAATCTACACATCGATGTTTTCAAAGACAACGTAATACTCGAAAAAGTTTTCTTTCAAA
Source organism: Gossypium rotundifolium (assembly GCA_025506655.1). Taxonomy (NCBI): domain Eukaryota; kingdom Viridiplantae; phylum Streptophyta; class Magnoliopsida; order Malvales; family Malvaceae; genus Gossypium; species Gossypium rotundifolium. The sequence goes on from CP106727.1 coordinate 194,014,468, forward strand.
TCTCCTATTTTTCTTAAGTATAACTAAGACTTGATTTTACTTCACTGTGACATACAGTTAAATTAAGTAACATATAAGTAGGGTTTGGGGTGTTACAATAGCATTAATGACAAAACAATAGTAATAGGGTGAGTTTAAAAAAGAAAAATATTAAAGCAGAAAAGAAATTAGAAAAGAACAACGTTTAAGCTCCCTTGTTGTTTGCCTTTGCTAACCCATTTTTACTAAAACCACATAACCCCAAAATGAAAACCCCTATTTTCTCTGCTAGGGCAAGCATCCTTTGCAACAAATCCTCCACTCGCATCTTGATAGCGGTGGTAGAGAAAACTGATGAGATCCTTTCATTCTTAAAAAATCTTTATTTCATTTTGAAAACAAGTGATAAATCATGAAAATGGAAGGGTTTTTATGCCCTCTTTCTTGTTTTATTATGCTATGTTGAAGTAAAGGGAAAACAAAATGAAACTTGAAAATCAAAAGGCCAAACACCGTAATCACCTTGTTTTTCACTGACTTTCGATTCCAATCTATGCATAAAATCTCTCTTTCAGTTTACTTGTATTTTGTATATATAGAAATTGTGTATATTGCCTTTTTCTCTATTAAAAAAATCGCCTTTTACACTCGTTTAGAAGGCTTTTATAGCCTTTTGGAATATCCCAAAAACTAAAACTCTAGTTTTCTATTTGTTGTACTCTTGTTTTTCCTTTTCTTTCGCAGTACAATGACGTGGGCGCCAAACCGAAATTTGTTTGGAGCGTCGCGGCTTAGGGTTGTAAATGGTGTGTCAAGGCTCTTGCTAGGGTTTCTTATTTTCTATTTTGGGTTTAATGATTTGGGCCAATAAAGATCAGGCCATATGTAATTGGATTTAACCATTATATCGATAGAGATCCTCGATTACGTCTCGTTTCGGGACAAATTGCAAGAAGCTTTGGGTACTCGGTTGTATTTCAAAGACTGCATTTCATCCTCGACGGATGGCCAATCTGGCGTGCAATTCAAGTATTGGAAGATATGTCTCGATGTTGTATACTAGAGTTTGAAGGTAATTGGGAAAGATATCTTCCTTTGATTGAATTTGCTTACAATAATATCGATCCGATATTACAATAGCTCGTATGAAGCTTTGTATGGTAGAAAATGTAGAACACCATTATATTGGATGAGCTCAAGTGAAAAGAGGATACATGGGGTTGGTTTGATTGGGAAGCGAAGAAAAAAGTAAAAGTGATTCGGAATAGCTTGAAAGCGGCCTCGATCTCCAAAAGTCATATGCCTATCTTAAGCGAAAAGAGATTGAATTTCGGTCGTTGACAAGGTATTCTGAAAGTGTCTCCTTGGAAGAAAGTTCTCGATTCGGTCAAAAGGTAAATTGAGTCCAAGATTTATCGGGCCATATGAAATTATAGAAAGAATTGGACCGGTAGCTTATCGATTGGCATTACCACCGAAACTTGATAGAATTCATAATGTTTTTCATGTGTCTATGCTACGACGATATCGGTCGGATCCTTCACATGTTATTTCTCCAACGGAAGTGGAGATTCAAATGGATATGACTTACAATGAAGAACCGGTCAAAATATTATACGGAAACAAAGGAGCTTAGAAATAAAAAAATAAATTTGGTGAAAGTATTGTGGCAAAAGCATGGGATTGAGGAAGCGACATGGGAACCGGAGGAGGCAATGAGGAAACAATATCCAAACCTCTTTCGCTAAGATTTTCGAGGACGAAAATCCTTAAAAGGGGAGAGTTGTAATGGCCTAAATTTAAGGTTATCTAACAATGGTTTCGCAACCATAAATCCAATTTAAAGAGAAATTTATTTTAATATTTTTGCATGAATATTTATATGATAGGAAAATCGTATTAAAATATCGATAGAAAATTTTGCCGATTTAGTGGTTAGTTAGAAAAAGGAATTATTGAAGGAATTGGGTAAAAACAAGGTATCGAGACCTTGATCTCATAAAATTGAGTAGGAAATATTTTATAAATATTTATAAAATGTTAGTAATGTGGTATTAAAATTTCGTTAGAAAATTTTAACGTTTGGGTAGGTAATTAAATGAAAAGGACTAAATTGAAAAAAAGTGTAAAAGTTATTAAGTATTAAATAGCTCAATTGTCAAATGAAAAGGGATCTAAAGAGCAAATAAGCCCAAAGGAGATACTTTAGGCAGCATAAAGTGAGAAAAATCGGAGAATTCTTGAAAGAAGGGTAAAATGGGAAAATAACAAAATTTATTAAATAAAACTAGGACTAATTTGAGATATCTAGAAATATCTTCATTTTCTTTACTCTCATCATCCAAAAACGCCATAAGAGGGTTTTCTAAGCTGGTATAGCATAATTTTGCATCAAATCCAGTAAAACTCAAATCTGAAGCTAGATCGAGGAAAGGAAAAATCCGGATTAGTAGATTTTGTATACGAACTAGTATCGAGGTAAGTTCATGTAACTTGAATTATATTCTTAAATGCTTGAAATGTATGTTATTGATGTGAATATAATTTGAATGTTCATTGTATGAAGATTGATGAAACATTAATATATTTGATAAAAGTGGAAGAAATCCGGTTGAATGAAAGGAAAATTTGATGGATCTCGAAAAGGAATTGTGGTAAAAAGGATCTAGCACGGACGGGTGATCATATCTGTTATAGCCCTCCGAAGAATATGTGGAAAATGGATTTAGCAGGACGGGTAATCCCAATTAAGTCTGAATTTAGCTTGGGTAGTAATTCAGGATCCAAGCTCATTAGGGTCTGAATTTAACCTTGGTTTGGTATGTGTTGATGTTATCTTATAAATATGCATGAATCTATTATGAAAATATGTTGAATTGGATTGGTTGATGTGGATTGGTCTCGGTTTAAAATTGCAGGAAGGCTAAATATTTATAAAGGGGCTATATTGAGAAAAAAAATTGTAAACTCCGGTAATGCCTTGTACTCTATTCTAATATCGAATACGGGTAAGGGGTGTTACATTATGGACCTTAGGCCTAGTTTGAACAACTCTTAAATTTCATAAGACTTTCTAATAATTAAACATGTCGTAAACAAGTCTTTGGGTTAGGGTGTGGCAACCAGCATACGCATGTCAAGATTGGATCTAGGAGAGCTTGGTACTTAAGCGCCCTAGTGGCCCACCTTCTCTTTTCTGGAATCCTACCTGGTGCGTAGTGTCTGTTCACTTTAGCCACGAGGACTTGTTGATGGGCCAAAATTTATAACTAAAATCTGAGAGGGACCAAATACCCTTATATTTGTTAAATTACTAAAATACCCTTATATTGGTAAAGTACCAAAATACCCCTATTTTGTAAAATTACCAAAATATCCCCTATTTGTGAAATTACCAAAATACCCCCTGTTTGCAAAATTACCAAAATACCCTTAATTTGTGAAATTACCAAAATACCCCTGGTTTGTAAAATTACCGAAATACCCTTAGTTTGTAAAATTACCGAAATACCTCTAGTTTGTAAAATTACCAAAATACCCCTAGTTTGTAAAATTATCGAAATACCCTCGAATTACAAATTACCAAAATACCCTTAGTGTGTAATTACTGTTTTACCCCTAAACAATAAAATAACCGTTGTACCCTCATGGTAGTACTAATGTTATCTGTGTTAATTGTATGATTGATTATGTTCGAGATGCACTGCATACATGGATTAGTTATGAGTAGAATTACCGAATTACCCTTGATAGGTAAATTACTGAAATACCCTCGGTAGGTAAATTATCGTTATACCCTTTGGGGTTGATTAGCGTGATTGTGTGTAACTACTCACACCATCTTTAATGCTATATTAATATGATTATCATATTTTGTTAAATACCGAAAGTTCGGTATGGCTATTGTGACACTTGTGGAGGGTGTAAGCGAGAATCAGGTTAGTGATTTCTGTTCTGATATAATAAAAGGTTATGATGAAATAATTCTATCCATGTTATGAGTATTTCATACACGCTTGTGGTAATCTATTACATCCATACATCTGCATTTTATGTTGCATGGGGTAGGGACTATGTGATGAAAGGGGAAGTGTTGTAGTGGCTCTGCCACGATCATTATAGTGGCTTTTTCCATGATCTATTGTAGTGGCTTTTGCCATGATCATTGTAGTGGCTTTTGCCATGATCATTGTAGTGGCTTTGCCATGATGCATTGTAGTGGCTCGCCACGATCATTCTAGTGACTATGTCACGATTCGACGATGAAGCAGCTAATTGCACATGACCCGCCATTGATGGTGTGTAGCGGATAGAGGGTTGATTGTAGAAATCCCCACGGTGTGATTGGTTGGTACGGGTGGTGTGTATAGGATGAAAAATCTAGGTTGGGGCTGGGTTTGCATCGCATTGCATACATTATCTGCTGTGACATATGATGTGGGTTAAGGCTCAACCGAGGCTATTTTGGGCTAAGGCCCAATTGCCACCAAGCATCTTGAATGGGCTTTACCGGATTGTTGTGATGCATGTTCTTACCGATGAGGGTTGTACACACCGAGTTTTCGTGAACTCACCCCTCTTTTTATTAAATGTTTCAGGTGATTCCCGGCGATTAAGGATTGGGAGTCATGGAGGACTCGGAGGTGGCTATACATCGGAGATACTACTCGTAAACTTTGGTAATTCCGTTTTCTTTCTTTTATAGTCTCAGTATTACTATAAGTTTATTTTGATTTGGGACTTTTGTTACGTAATAAGGCCTTGCAAAGTTGTACTTTGGTTTTTATTAGTTACTGTTTACATCAAATTTGACACCACGACAGTTTAAATATTAAGGTAAAAGTGGAGTTTCATTAATCTACACATCGATGTTTTCAAAAGACAACGTAATACTCGGAAAAATTTTTCTTTCAAATCTCCTATTTTTCTTAAGTATAACTAAGACTTGATTTTACTTCACCCCGTGACATACCGATTCAACAGAACGTATAGGTAGGGTTTGAGGTGTTACATTTATGGTATCGAGCCTAGGTTGCAACACTTTCGGTACCGTGGAATAGGTTCGAAAGTGTTTTTCAAAGTTATTTAAAATTTGGTTTTTTTAAAAAGTATCTTTATTGTAAGTATGGCACCGAGTCTTGACACCAAATCCAGTAAGTCCCTTACTTATTATTATATGCTATAATGATCAGATTTATTTTGTGTATGTTTTAGATGTGATGTTTGAATGAAAATTTTTTTATGTATAAATGTTAAATATCTGTTTACTTCTGTATTAGATATTTGGTTGTAGGAAGAGGTTCCAAGCTTAAGTTAGAAAGTGCATTACTGTTTTAGAATCAGAGTGCGCAGCGTGAGTGTAGTGTTGTAGGTTAGGATGTGCGACTGTTTCTATAGCTGGAAATTTCGAGGACAAATTTTCTTTAAGGAGGGTAGATTTGTAACATCCCAAAGTTGGGCCTAGTAGGATTGGGCCCATTGGGCTTTAGACGTAGGAGCGTTTAAAATTTTTGGGAATAAGAGAACGGCTTTAATGCAAGTTAGATCTAGTAGGTGAGTGATTTTAGAAGGTTAGAGGGTTTCTATGAAGTCCCGGGGTCAAACTTTGGCTTTAGAAAAATTTTGGTTTTAGGTGAAAAAAATCCCTGGGAGTTAGTAGGTAGGCTTTAAGAATAAAATGTGGAGAAAATGACACAAGTGGAGTGTGTGGTGTAGTGGCAAAGTGATGCCACATAAAAGACAAGGGGGTGACGCCACAAGGAAGGAAGGAGGTCCAAGGTTCAAGTCTTGGCTTTTGCATTATGGTTTTCTTTTTATATGGACTTTAGAATTTTTCCATAGGGTTATATTTAGTTGCGCATGGTTTTAAACACAAGAGGAGCTTGTGGCTTAGTGGCAAGTGGCTTGAATTGGCTGATGGGAGAGCCTGAGTTCGAATCTCATGACAAGCAAGGGAGTATTTATTTTACAGATTGGATGAAAAGAGTTTGAGTTAGATTTAAACTCTCCTAACGGAAGGATCCCACATCGGTAAGATACAAAGAAGGAAGGTGAGAAGCTAGCTATATATAGAGCATTCTATGAGGAGAGTTAATATACCTTGGTTGGCGTTTGGGTGCAGACCTTGAGGATAATCGCCGATAGTAGCGAAGGAAGGGCTACTATAACGTGAGGTGCACGGTAAGGTTGCGGTGAGGTTTCGGTTTCCGATAAGTGTATATTAAGTTATGATTAATCATTAGGTGATGTTGATTGTAGGTTAGTGACTAAGGGGTTTGCATCATGAGGTTACCAGTGTGTACAAACACTACACACCAAAATCGGCAAAAGTCAAAAGAAAAGTTGAAAAGGCTAAGTGGCTAAATGGGTTATAGAATTAAATTAGGCCTTGAGGCTAAGTTTGATGAAATGGTTTGGTTGGTTATACGAATTAAATTAGTCATGCATGGACGTAGACATGTATGTTAGGGTTTATGGACCTTAGGCCTAGTTTGAACAACTCTTAAATTTCATAAGACTTTCTAATAATTAAACATGTCTGTGAACAAGTTGCTGGGTTAGGGTGTGGCAATGGGCATACGCATGTCTAGGATTGGATCTAGGGAGTGCTTGGTACTTAAGCGGCCCTAGTGGCCCACCTCCTCTTTTCTGGAATCCTACTTGGTGCGTAGTGTCTGTTCACTTTAGCTGCGAGGACTTGTTGATGGGCCAAAGTTCATAACTAAAATCCGAGAGGGACCAAATACCCTTATATTTGTTAAATTACTAAAATACCCTTATATTGGTAAAGTACCAAAATACCCTTATTTTACAAAATTACCAAAATATCCCCTATTTGTGAAATTACCAAAATACCCCTGTTTGCGAAATTACCAAAATACCCTTAATTTGTGAAATTACCAAAATACCCCTGGTTTGTAAAATTATTGAAATACCCCTAGTTTGTAAAATTACTGAAATACCCATGGTCTGTAAAATTACCAAAATACCCCTAGTTTGTAAAATTATCGAAATACCCTCGGATTACAAAATTACCAAAATACTCTTAGTGTGTAATTATCATTTTACCCCTAAACAATAAAATGACCGTTGTACCCTCGTGGTAGTACTAATGTTTTCTGTGTTAATTGTATGATTGATTATGTTCGAGATGCACTGTATACATGGATTAGTTATGAGTAGAATTACCAAATTACCCTTGGTAGGTAAATTACTGAAATACCCTCGGTAGGTAAAATTACCGTTATACCCTTTGGGGTTGATTAGCGTGATTGTGTATAACTACTCACACCATCTTTAATGCTATATTAATATAATTATCATATTCTGTTAAATACCGAAAGTTCAGTATGGCTATTGTGACACCTGTAGAGGGTGTAAGCGAGACATCTTAGTGATTTCTGTTCTGGTATAATAAAAGGTTATGATGAAATAATTCGATACATATTATGAGTATTCCGTATACGCTTGTGGTGTCTGTTACAACCATACATCCGTATTTTATGTTGCATGGGGTAGGAATATGTGATGAAAGGGAAGTGTTGTGGCGGCCTGCCACGATGCATTGTAGTGGCTTTTGCCATGATCTTGTAGTGGCTTTTGCCATGATCATTGTAGTGGCTCGCTTACGATCTATTCGATGACTATGTCACGATTTCGACGACGAAGCATTAATCGCAAAGATGACCGCCATCGATGGTGTGTAGCGGATGGAAGGTTGATTGTAGAAATCTAGGTGTGATTGGTTGGTACGGTGGTGTGTAGAAGATGAAAAATCTAGGTTGAAATTTGGGTTTGCATCGCATTGCATAGATTATCTGCCGTGACATATGATATGGGTTAAGGCTCAATCGAGGCTATTTTGGGCTAAGGCCCAATTGCCACCGCCATCAGAATGGGCTTTACTAGATTGTTGTGATGCATGTTCTTCTGGATGAGGATTGTACACTTGAAGTTTTCGTAAACTCACCCTCTTTTTATTAAATGTTTGGTGATTCCAAGTGATTGAGGATTGGGAGCCATGGAGGACTCGGGGTGGCTATACATCGATATACTACTCGTGAACTTTAGTAATTCCATTTTCTTTCTTTTATAGTCTCAGATACTATAAGTTTATTTTGATTTGGGACTTTTGTTACGTAATAAGGCCTTGTAAAGTTGTACTTTGGTTTTTATTAGTTACTGTTTATATCAAATTCGACACCACGACAGTTTAAATATTAAGGTAAAAGTGGAGTTTCATTAATCTACACATCGATGTTTTCAAAAGACAACGTAATACTCGGAAAAAGTTTTCTTTCAAATCTCCTTTTTTCTTTAAGTATAACTAAGACTTAATTTTACTTCACCCTGTGACATACCAGATTCGGACGTAACATATAGGCCGGGATTAGGGTGTTACAATAGCATTAATGAAAAAACAATAATAATAGGGTGAGTTTAAAAAAAGAAAAAAATATTAAAACATAAAAGAAATTAGAAAAGAACAACGTTTAAACTCCCTTGTTGTTTGCCTTTGCTAACCCATTTTTACCAAAACCACATAACCCCCAAAATGAAAACCCCCTATTTTCTCTGCTAGGGCAAGCATCCTTTTGCAACAAATCCTCCACTCGCATACTGATAGCGGTGGCTGGAGAAAACACGGTAAGATCCTTTCAATTTTAAAAAAAATCTTTATTTCATTTTTGAAAACAAGTGATAAATCTGTCAAAATGGAAAGGGTTTTTATGCCCTCTTTTACTGTTTTCGTATGCTATGTTGAAGTAAAAGGGGAAAACAAAAACGAAACTTGAAAATCAAAAGGCCAAAACACCATAATCACCTTATTTTTCACTGACTTTCGATTCCAATCTATGCGTAAAATCTCTCTTTCAGTTTACTTGTGTTTTGTATATATAGAAATTGCGTATACTGCCTTTTTCTCTATTAAAAAAACCGTCCCTTTTACACTCGTTTTGAAGGCTTTTATAGCCTTTTTGGAATATCCCAAAAAACTAAAACTCTAGTTTTCTATTTGTTGTGCTACTGCTTTCCTTTTCTTTAGCAGGTACAACGACGTGGAGGCGCCAAACGCGGAGCTATTTAGGGACGTGCGGCTTAGGGTTGTCGTGGCTGCGCAAGGTTACTGCAAGGGTTTCTTGTTTTCTATTTTGGGTTTGATAATTTGGGCCAATAAGGATCAGGCCATATGTAATTGGATTTAATTTATGTTGGGCCTGTAATTTGAAACCTTTTTATTAGACTGTTATTTTATTTGGTTTGCTTTTGGGTTCGGGCATAAATTTGGGCCCTACAGCTGCCCCTCTTTGCTTGTTTTCGTGTAACGAGAACAGAGTAAAGACTTTAAAAAGGGCGAATTTTACTCGGACTAACTGAATCTTGGTAGCTTCATTCCATCTACTACATCTTCAGGAGTATAGGAATTTTAATTCGATTTACTCCACTCCTGCTCAATGGAGATAAGGTCTGTTATCTTTTAACCTGCTCCGCTCCTGCTCAGTGGAGATAAGGCTATGATCTTCAGTCTGCTTCATTGCCGATACATGGAGATAAAACTTGTAATTTTTGATATGCTCCGATTCTGCTCAATGGAGATAATATCTGTAATTTTTAGCCTGTTACCCTACTTCTTAGGGGGTTAGGATGGTGGTTTGAATCTACTCCATTGCCGATACATGAAGATAAGATTTGTAATTTCTGATCTTCTCCACTCCTGTTTAGTGGAGATAAGATTTATTATCTTTAGCCTACTCCACCCTTTCAATGGAGATAAGGCTTCGATCTCGACTCGCTCGGTGGAGATAAGATCTACTCTAGCCTTCTCCAATGGAGATAAAATCGCCTTATCTTCGCCAGTGGAGATAAGCTTCCACTCTTGCTTAGTGGAGATAAGATCTGTTATCCTTAGTTTTCTCCGCGCCACTCCTACTATCGTCAGTGGAGATAAGGCTTACTATCTTCGATCATGGAGATAAGACTTGTTGTCTTTGCTCCATCTGCCATCTTTAGCCGCTTCGGTGGATATAAGATCTCCGCTTCCACTACCTACAGAACTCCCATCAATTTTGCTACATTTTCCTCTGGAGAACCTACCTGCAAAATTGATTTCATGGAGTCTATGCTATGTCAAATGATTAGGACGTCATGAAAAATGCTCCAACCCTATGTATTACGAGTGTTATGAATGGATGTAAAATATCATGAGGATGATCCATTTTTAACACTTAGACTGTCATGCTTGCTATTTATTAAGGTGATCCCTGGCGTATGTCTTCCTTGTTCAGCTGGTATTTCTAACAGAGAATTTGAAGATGTCATCACTGTTTATACCCCTTATCTCAAATGTTTTAAACCCTTTAAGCATGGTGAGTTCTAAATAATTGTCCTGTTTTGGATTCTTTTATTATTTAGAGACTTTCAGAGTAATAAGCAAAACTTCTCTTGCGAATGTGTTATTAGTTCATTAATCATTACTTCAATATGAAATGCTTGGAAAAAGATTATAGAGATGAATGAAATTGAAATTTATTAGGGACAAAACCCGTGAATAATGAATTGAACAAAGCAGCAAATTTTACTAAGGTATAAAAACGAGTAAGGGTAGAATTGGTGCCCCAGATATCACAGCCTGAGCTTTTCTGTACAAACTTCTTAAAGACCACTCTGAGTTCAACATGTGTCTAGGTGATCTGTGGTATTTTGTCAATGCTTCGAAGATATGGCATATCTTCGAAGTTAATTTAATTATGGGATGGTCAGCGCATGCCCTATTTCCCCCAAACATTTGAATCGCCCTTTATGGGTTTTCAATTCAAAACCCTTTGGTCTCAAGATGTCCTTTACGGGTTTTCACCTTATCCTCTTCATTTTTTTCTTTTTCCCTTTTTTCATTTTTTTGAACCCAAGACGTCCTTTGCGGGTTTTTGCCTTGGCCCGTTTTCCCTCTAACGCAAAATATTTCTTGACTGAGTCTACATTAATTGGATTTGGCAGACTTTTTCCGTCCATCTTAGCGAGTATCAACGCTCCCCCAGAGAAAGCCTTCTTTACAACATAAAGTCCTTCCCAATTAGGCATCCACTTTCCCCTGAAATCTTTTTGCACAAGGAGGATCTGTTTCAACCCCAAATCTCCCTCATGGAATATTCTGGGGCGGACCTTCTTATTGTAAGCCCGCATCATTCGCTTTTGGTACATTTGCCCATGACGGATGGCTCTCAACCTTTTTTCCTCAATTAAATTCAGTTGATCATATCGAGACTGAACCCATTCTGCTTCATCTAACTTTATTTCTGACAAAACACAGAGAGAAGGAATTTCAACTTCGATGGGCAAGACTGCTTCTATCCCATAAACTAATGAGAAAGGTGTTACCTTGGTGGAGGTTCTAACTGATGTTCGATAGGCGTAAAGGGTAAGTGGTAACTTTTCATGCAAATCCTTGTAGGTCTCAGTTATTTTCCCCACAATTTTCTTGATATTTTTATTAGCCGTCTCAAAGACGCCATTTATTTTCGGCGATATGGCCATGAGTTATGGTGCTTAATGTTGAACTGACTGCAGACTTCAGCTATCGCACTGTTGTTCAAGTTCAAAGCGTTGTCAGATACGATCCTTTCTGGCATACCGTAGCGACAGATGATCTCTCTCTTCAAAAACATGCTGATTACAATCTTCTTGATATTGGTATATGAAGTTACCTCTACCCATTTGGTAAAGTAATCAATGACCACGAAAATGAAACGATGTCCATTAGAAGCCTTCGGTGAGATTGGCCCAATGACGTCTATGCCCCACATTGAAAAAGGCCACGGATGTTATAACATGAAGAGGTGAATGAGGTACATGGGTCTTGCCTCCATAAATTTGACACTTATGGTATTTTTTATCATAACGGATGCAGTCTCCTTCTATCGTGGACCAGTAATACCCGAATCTCATGATTTGCCTGGCCATTGTGAACCCATTGGCATGCGTTCCACAGACACCCTCATGGACTTCTTCCAAGATTTTCTTAGCCTCAACAGTATTGACACATCTTAACAACACCTGATCATTCCTCTTTTTGTACAGGATCTCTCCGTCTAAGACATAGCCATTGGCCAGTTTTCTCAATGTTCTTCTGTCATTTTTTGCCACTTGATCAGGATATTCACGACTCTTCACATATCGCAGAATATCATGATACCAATGATGATTATCTCTCTCCTCCTCTTCGTCAATATTGCAACAATGAGTCGGAGCCTCGAGATACTCATTTGGATGGGCATCATACCTTCTTGTTCATTCACTCTGATCATAGAAGCTAATATGGCCAAGGCGTCAGCCATTTGGTTTTCATCACGCGGGAGGTAAAAGAACGTGATATCATCAAACTCCTCCATTAGTTCCAAGACCAACTTTCGGCAACTGACCAATTTGGGATCTCTCGTTTCCCATTCCCCTTTTAGCTGATATATTACCAATGTAGAGTCTCCATATACCTCTAGTAACTTGACTTTGCGATCTATAGTAGCTCGGATTCCCATGATACATGCTTCGTATTCTGCCATATTGTTTGTGCAATCGAAGTCCAACTTGTAAGTGAATGGATAATGTTCTCTATTTGAGGATACTAGGACTGCCCCAACTCTATTCCAAATGGCGTTTGATGCTCCGTCAAAGTTCAACTTCTAAAGATGATTTTTAGGTATTTTTTTCATTGTCGCTACAAACATCAGATCTTCATTAGGAAAATCGAAATTACGAGGTTCATAATCATCTAGTGCCCTGTTGGCTAGAAAATCTGCTATCGTACTCCCCTTCACCGTCTTCTGGTTCACATAGACTATGTCAAACCCAGAAAGTAAAATTTGCCATCGGGCCATTCTTTCATTCAAGGCGATTGACTCCATCATGTACTTAAAAGGGTCTAGTTTCGATTTTAACCAAGTCGTATGGTATAACATGTACTGCCTTAACCTCCGAGTTGTCCAAACCAATGCATAGCATAACTTTTCAATTGGCGAGTATCTCATTTCACACTCATTGAACTTCTTGCTGAGGTAGTATATCGCCTTTTCTTTCCTGCCTATCTTATTGTGTTGACCGAGTACACATCCCATTGAATTATCGAATACCGTCAAGTACAAAGTCAATGGTCTATCAGGACTGGGTGGCATTAACACTGGAGTATTGGACAGGTATTGTTTAATCCTATCAAAAGCCTTCTGGCATTCGTCGTCCCAAATGCCCGAGTTGTGCTTCTTAAGAAGACAGAATATGGGGTCACATTTCTCAGTCAATTATGAAATGAACCGAGCAATATAGTTTAGTCTTCCTAGAGAACCTCGGACTTTCTTTTGTGTGCGCGACGGAGGCAATTCTTGTACAGCCCTGACTTTGTTCGGGTCAACCTCAATTTCCCTTTTACTGACTACAAAACCGAGCAGTTTCCCTGATCTAGCCCCGAAAGTACACTTGGCTGGATTGAGCTTCAGTTGAAATTTCCTCAACCTCAAAAATAGTTTCCTCAAAACTTGCACATGCCCCTTTTCTGTTCGAGACTTTGCGATCATGTCGTCGACATAGACCTCGATCTCCTTGTGCATCATGTCGTGAAACAAGGTTACCATAGCCCTTTGGTATGTTGCTCCCGCATTCTTTAACCCAAATGGCATCACTTGGTAACAAAAAGTTTCCCATAAGGTTATGAAGGTAGTCTTTACCATGTCTTCAAGATGCATCTTTATTTGATTGTATCCCGATAAACTGTCCATGAAGGAGAAAAATGAATATCCCGCCCTGTTATCCACCAAGGTGTCGATGTGAGGCAGTGGGGAGTTGTCTTTCGGGCTGGCCTTGTTTAAGTCTCTGTAGTCGATGCACATTCTTACTTTTCCATCCTTCTTAAGAACAGGGACAACGTTGGCTACCCATTCTAAGTAATTCACCACTCGTAAAAACCCTAGCATCAAATTACTTCTTGACTTCTTCCCTTATTTTTACCACGACTTCGGGTCTCATCCTTCGAAGCTTCTATTAGACTGGTTTATAATATCTTTTATGGGGATACGGTGTACCGCAATGTCAGTACTCAACCCAAGCATGTCCTGATATGACCAAGCGAAGACATCTTTGAACTCTAGCAGAAGTTTAATGAGGTCCCGCCTTGTTTCCTCGGTTATGCAGGTTCTAATTTTCACCTCTTTCCCATCTTCTAGAAGCACATTCTCAATTGTCTCTTTGTGAGGTAGAATCAGCTTCTCTTCCCGCTCTACCATCCTTAACAAATTCAGGGATAAACTATAATCTTTGTCATTTGTAAAATCCCGAGATCCCTCTAGGCACATGTTTTACTCATAAGAGAATTCTGGGTCCATAGCAGTGTCGCTCATGACGTCGATATCCGAGGACCTATGGTAGCTATGAAAGAATATTCAATGAAATGAATTTAAGAATAACTCGTTTATGTGTATGATTATGAATGAAATAGAAAAGGAGTAACAAATGATTGCACGGTATGAAAGAAAAATGTACTTTTATTGAAAGTAAAGATGCCTGAGCATGAGCCTATTTCACAAAAGATTCTTATTGTTCCTAGGCTTGAAACAACAAGTGTGTTTTGAACATTACTCTGTTTTAGTCCTAAAAATTACAGGCATTTCTTCCGCAGTCCAGTTGTCCAGAACACTTCCAAGCTCGTAGGGGCGAATACCCTCAAAGTTTATTTTCTTTGGACTCTCTTCAGTCACTGCATTGATGTTCAAAGCTCTCATCATATCCGCAGCCGTTTCCTTATTCATATCCTTCAGTCCTGAATGGATAATTCCTCCCGACACGAATGTATTAGATATATGGGGAAAAGTCATTGAACCCTACTCGATCTCAGCACAATTCAATCGTGCCCTTCATCTTTCACGCTTCCTCTCCGGCTCCTCCTTTCTCGTTCGGCATCCGCCTATGCCCTGCACTCAAAGCGATCATGCTTGTCAACCAATCCTAGCACTGACCTACCGAGAGATATTTTTTAAGTCTCCTCCCAGGCAATGCTCCTTTTTCTATTGTCAGCTGTAGGCCTATCCTTATTGTTTGAGAGATTTTAGGCACTGGGATCTTACTTCCTTCACTGATAAAAGTCACATTTACAAACTCTAACAACCTGAATGAGCACTCTATAGCCTCTGTATCATTCTCTATGTACGGTGCATTACTAGTAACGGACAGGATGATATCCTCCTCCGCATTATGGTTATCAACCGGCCCTCTGTCACCAACATTAACTTTTAGTGTAATGATGATGGTACGGCTCCCGCTGAGTGGATCAAAGGCCTCCCCAACAAGCAATTATAAGAGGGTTTGATGTCCATCACAGGAAATCCACTTCGTATGTATTTGGCCCGATTAGGAAGGGTATCTCAATTCTTCCCATTACTTTCCTTTCGGTGCCATCAAATGCTCTCACTATATTTTGGCATGTTTTCATATGAGAGCTGTCTACGGGCAACTTGTTCCGTGTAGATAGGGGCAAGACATTTAGTGCCGACTCATTATCAATTAATACCCCTGGTAATATATACCCTTTGCATCGGGTAGTGATGTGTAAAGCCTTGATGGACCCCATGCCCTCTGACAGTATTTCATCGTCACTGAAAGAGATGAAATTGTCTGCGCTTATGTTACTAACAAGGCGATCTAGCTTATTTACTGAAATGTCTTCAGCGACATATGTTTCGTTCAACACCTTCATTAACGCGCTACGGTGTATATCTGAGTTTAAGAGCAGGGCCATTACTGATATGCTGGCCAGCTGCTGGTGTAATTGTTCCACAACACTGTACTCACTGTGCTTCAAGAACTTCAAAAACTCTCTAGCCTCATTCTCTGTTACTGGTTTATTAACTATTGACCCTATTTTCTTTTCTCCCCTTCTGATCATAGAGGATTTTCTTTCAATGCGTTCAACTCTGGGTCGGGCGCACTGGCCGATCTCTCTTTCCCGAAAACTGTCATAGTGTAATTGCAGTTCCAAGGTACCCTCTTGTTATCCTTATAAGGAAAAGTCACAGGTTTTTAAATTACAACCCTCGGAGTATCCTTATAAGAAAAAGTCACGGGTTTTTAAAGTACAACCCTCGGTGCCATTTTCACTCCTACTTCATCGACCCTTGGTCGTGTGATAATCACTACTGGGTGATTAACCCTAAGGACCCTCTCTACAGTCCCTCCTTCCGTGACGCATACATTCTTTCCTTCTATAGAGTCGAAGAACTCAAGTTCCTTGTTTTCAATTAACCCTTGCGCTAGGGCTCTGAATTCGTTGCACTGCTGGATCTCATGGTCTTCCTTATTATAGAACTCACAGTAGTTCCTTGCATCTAGGATTTACTCTCCAACTCTTGCAAAATCAGACCTCTTTTTCGCATCTTTCTCCAAACCTCTCTCAATGGAGTTCCTACCTCAGCAACCGTCTGTTTGATTTTCCTCCTCATGCACTCGACTATTGTGTTTACCCCATTATCTATATGACTGGGTAAAGGATTTCCCCCACCAGGTGCATCGTTGAACTTTACCACACTCGCCTTGATGAGCCTTTCGACAAGCCTTTTGAATGAAGTATAGTTTTCTATCGAATGACCTACTACATCCGCATGGTATTCACACTGAGCGTTTGTGTCATACCACTTAGGATATAGAGGTTGCAATGGCTTTAAGTAGAAAGGAGATACGACGTGCTCATCGAACAGAGATTTATACAATTCCCTATACGTCACAGGTATGAGAGTAAATTAGAATTTCTCAGTCTTCTGCCTCGTGTTGGGTTCTTGTCTAGGTGGGGCTGGCTGGCCCGCAGTTACCGCTCTCGGTTGGCTAATAGTAATGGGTTTGGGATAACCAGAACTTACATTACCTACTTCATTCTTTCTTTTCTTTGGAGCCGATCTTTTCATGCTCTCTCCAGCTTCTATTTTTTCATACCTTATTGCGTTCTCTATCATTTTGCTAGACATCACTATGTCTGCGAAACTCTCGGTCGCGCTCCCCAATATATGATTGATGAAAGGTGCTTTCATGGTATGAATGAAGAGCAAGGTCATTTCTTTTTCTAGTAGAGGTCTTTGGACTTGTGTAGCTTAATTCCTCCACCTCGGGCATACTTTTGAAACTTTCACCGACTTTTCTCCATGTTTTGCAACGTGATCTTGTCAGCGCAATGTCACCACATGGCCATAATGCTTCATGAAGGCCTCGTATAAATCCTTCCATGATTTGATTTGGGTGCAATTCAGCTGATTATACCATTTAGTCGCGGCTCCAATCAGACTATCCTGAAAGCAGTGGACCAATAACTACTCGTTACTGACATGGCCCGTCATTCTCCGACAGAACATTGTAATGTGGGCCTCAGGGCAGCTGGTCCTGTTATATTTTTCAAACTCTGGCATCTTAAATTTTGGAGGAAGTACCAGATCTAGAACCAAACTCAGTTTCTTAGCATCCACCTCGCATTGGTAATCAGCACTTTCTAATGCTTTAAACTTCTCCTCCAACCATTTGTATCGATCTTCAAACTCTTTTGAGAGTTCCGCCCTTACTTTTTCCTTTTTCTGCTACGCATCGTCAAAGTCAGGGACCATTGGTTTTGCCAAATTGATTCCTGAGTTGGAGCTCAATCTGTCGAAAGGTTTATCGGTGATGAGATACCGGATTGATACTGAGATATGATATTGACAGACACTCTTGGTGGTTGTACTTGGGAACTTGCAGGGGCTAAGCCTGGAGGACAAACAAAATTTTTATTTTCATCTCCAGCATCGACCATAAGGTCCTTTCCTTTATCTTGCCCTCTAGTCAACAATTGCATTAACTAGCTCATCATACTTCTCTGACACTCCAGCATTTGATCCCTCATGTCCTGTTGGACCTTAGCCAACTGTTCTTGCAATTGGTCCTGCATTTCCTTCTCTATCTGCTCTAACTTTTCCATCATTTGATCTATTACTTTTATTTTCCTTCGAATGTAGTAGTGATGTTCCAGGATAACTATAAACGACCTCTAGTTATAGGGCTTTTTTATGATATTTAATACACATGATGCGATGTAATGCAAATGCATGATATGAATACAAAAATAAAAGGCGTCGATTCTAGTTCAATTTCTTTTAGAAAACTTTATAAGAAAATAAAATCCTTTACATAAAACAGAGTCACATATACGACCTAGCCCTTATGCCTAAAGCTTTAACTTTCTTAAGAAGCGAAGCTAACTCTCGACCCCGGTCTGACTTTGACTCATATACTACACTTAACACATCAGCCTGAACCGCTATGGTTTGTAGATGATCGGCCACTTCTCGTATCTGAACCACAGATTTGCCCATAACGTAGTCTCTTTCTTTGACTTGGTTCTGATATCGCTGAAGTTGTTCTTCCCATCGCTCGTTGTTTGCCTCCAATAGTTGGATCCGAGCTCACTATTTTGTAGCATCATTTCGAGCTCTACCACCTTTCCTTTCAACTATTCAATCTGATTTAGGCTTGATTCCAACTTCACCGTAGAGTTGCAGCTTCGACACAATGCCTCTCTAGTTCTGCTACTCGAGCTCTTAACATCTTATTTTCATTTTGGCTCTCACCCACAGTCTTTCTCAGAGTATCCTTTTGTGCTTGAGCCTCATGGAACCACTTCTTCCATTGATCGACCTTGGCCTTCTCTTCTTGAATTTATTGACGCCATTGTTCTAAAGTTTTGCCCAACCCAGCAGTCCTCATTGATGAATGTAACTTTTTATAATCGATCTTCAAGCTGTCCAAATCTTTCTCGGCCTTTCTTTTCCCTTTTCTTAGTTTCTCATCCTCTGATTTTTGGATGTCAATATCTAACCTCAAATGCACTTTTTCTTCTTCCAGTTGTTCTATCTTTTTTCCTAACTCTGAAGTTTTACTCTCGAAGTCTTATTTTAAGATTTCCAACTCGGAAAGGACTACTTGCAAGTATTCCTCTATCAGTAGAGCATCATCCTGTGTCGGTCTCGATTCTCCTATTCTACCATGCATTATATTCGAGGGTTGCCATTGGACCTACAGCAACTCTTTTCATTCGGCGAGTCTGCTTCCAAGTATCAAAAATATCTCGAACCTTCTTCTTATAATGATCCCCCTATATGAAAATTTAAACTGAGCTAGCCCAAACGTTACAGATATGAACTATCTTGATCTGTATTGCTCAACACAAGCAAAGGGGCGTACTCAACCCCAAATTCTTGATAGAGGGACCTAATCATAACTCCCATATCGATAGAAAATTTTGGCGGGAACCAACCAATGAGCTATCCACTCAACGTCCTCTTCCTTGAAATTTTGAAGGAGCGCGATCCAATTTTTTTTGGTACGTCATCTCTTCTAGGAGTGGCTGCTAATTCCTTTAGCGATAAGTAATTCTCAAAAACTCGATAGGAGAATTTATCCACCTTCCAAAAATGGCTATGGAACCAAGTTAACAATAACTGTGCGCACCCTATGAATCTGCCCTCATCGGCTCTCCTGCATACATTTAAAGATCTAAATGTCTCGCCAAGACCACAAAACGAGTGTGACCCCTCTATCGAGTCGGTCAAAGAGATCCGAGACTGCCTCATCTACATATCCTAATGCCCTTGGGAAGACCATTAATCCATATATGCTCAAGGCGGAAACGTCAACTCTCCTCTTCGTATCAGGATGCATCAGAATCAAATCCTTCAAAATCCTCCATGGGATGCATTTGCACTTACCTTTTTGCTTGATCCTCGTTGCAACCCACTGTTCATTTATCCCTATAATATTCATCATCTTCTTTAAAAAGGTTGGGCCACAAGCGACTTTAATATAGACCTTGTCGACTTGGACATTTTGGAAACGAAGTAAAGCCGTATATTCTTCTATAGTGGGTACCAAATCTACCCCTAAATGTAAAATAGCTATACGCATGATTCTAATACTGAGTGAGGGCCCGAAATAAATGCTTATTTATATTGATGCCAAGTAAGTGAGGCAAATCCCCATAATTCCCATAAAACAACTGCTTGGTCTCTTCATCCCACTAGTCTCATATTTCTTTTAATTTCTAAAGATTATTTTGCGTCACACTGATGCGAGTGTAATCACATAACTCTGATGTATATCCCTTAGCTAGGCTGTCTCTCTTTTCTAATTGCGTTTGCTCTGACCATATTCTAACGGTCACATTATCCTCTACTTTATTAAAGAATTCGTTCTTCATGACAAGCTTCCTAAATTAGAAATCGAACGTAAGTCGACACCTCTTTAAGATGCAATGACATTCAATTACTATAAAATGCAACAAGTTAGTATCATGCACCAGAAATAAAATTTAAAATATGCTGAAAAAACAATCCAGTACCTATCTGGGTAATTACTAGGGTTTGGCGTAGCTCTATTTAGGGTAAGTTCCTAGGGCTCTCTATATGCGGTTTGGCTCTAAAGTAAGGGTACCTAAACTAGTAAATTCCTCGATCCTCACCCATTATAGGCTCATATGGACCGAGTTCAGCTCAGGGGAATACATTTCCCTATGGCTGCACGGAGGTGAAAACCTCACGAAGACATAGGTACGGATGTATTTCGAAAGCGATCCACTATCCTGCACGGAGGTGAAAACCTCACGAAGGAGTAGCTTCTCACTCTCACTTAAACGTGTGACCACTACAGTCATGCAATATGATACCAATGTATCTTAGACACTTAAAACGTAAAAAACATATGACACGACCCAAACAAATGAGATGGAATAATTAAAATCAAAATTTAATTTTCAATAAAAGGACATTAATCAATCAATTCTATGGCTTGACTCTCTTATTGGTCCCTAGTGGAGTCGCCAAGCTGTCGAAACCATTTTTTTGTTTGTTTGGAAAAACGGGCCGACTTTTAAAAAGAAAATGGAGTCACCACCAATCTTTTTGAAGTGCGATTGGGCCACTTTTGAAAATGTTTTGGTCTACAAATTTTAAGAAAACGGGTTCGGGAGTCGGTTACCACGAGGAAGGATTAGCACCCTCGCAATGCCCAAAATTGGTACCTTATTGATTGATTAATGTCCTAATGTTGAAAGTTGGAATAGATTTTAAAATACGAATCCTTTGGAAAATGTTTAGGTAATTCGAATTGGATATCGAAATTCTTTTATTCCGAATGGATGAAATATCACATCCAGCACGTTAGGATACAATATTTCAGACCCTTGATACCAAGATTATTTCATGATTTCCAAAATTCATGCATTGCAATTTTTAAAAAGGGTATTCCATTATTTGGCCAAACGAAAAAATCGAAACCCAGCACGTTAGGGTACGATTCCTCGAATTTCCAAACCCAAAACATTGCCTTATTAATTTGAAGCTGAGAAAACACGATCAAAATTTTAGAAGGATATTTAGTCCTTTGGACGAGTGGAAAATTGAAACCCAGCACGTTAGGGCACAATTTTTCGAAACTTCCAAGCACAAAATATTGCATTGTTTTTGATTTATGGAAACATAGGCACAATCTTAAAGGATATTTAATGATTTGGTCAAAAAACCGAGACCCAGCACGTTAGGGTATGATTCCTTGAATGTCCAAAACATGAAACATTGCCTTGTTTTAAAAAAACCTTTTTACGAGTTTTAAAAAACATGGTAAAAGAAAAACAAGATAAATGATAGTATTAATACTAAAGAAAATGACAAATAATAATAAAAGTAATAGGAATGCTAACAAAATAGGCAAAAAAATATAAGAAACAATAATAATAATACTAATAACAATGATAAAATAAAAATAATGGTAATAGATAAAGTAAAACAGAATATACAATAGTAAAAAACAAAGCTAAAACAAACTAAAGTATTAATAATAACATAACCACAATAATACTAACAAAAATGTAATAATATTAATAAAATAATGAAATTGATTGGAAAAGTAAGAATAATATTAATGATGAAATGACAAAGACTAGCACTGTATAGGGAAAAACAAAAAAATTCAATAAACATAGCATTAATGACAAAACAATAATAATATGGTGAGTTTATTAAAACATAAAAGAAATTAGAAAAGAACAATGTTTAAACTCCCTTGTTGTTTGCCTTTGCTAACCCATTTTACCAAAACCACATAACCCCAAAATGAAAACCCCTCTTTTCTCTGTTAGGGCAAGCATCCCTTGCAAAGAAATCCTCACTCAGATATCGATGATAGCGATGGTAGGAGAAAACACTAGTAAGATCCTTTCAATCTTAAAAAATCTTTATTTCATTTTTGAAAACAAGTGATAAATCTTTGAAAATGGAAAGGGTTTTTATGCCCTCTTTTACTGTTTTCGTATGCTATGTTAAAGTAAAAGGGGAAAACAAAAACGAAACTTGAAAATCAAAAGGCCAAAACATCGTAATCACCTTGTTTTTCACTAACTTCGATTCCAATTTATGAGTAAAATCTCTCTTTCGGTTTACTTGTGTTTTGTATATATAGAAATTATGTATCGCGCTTTTCTCTATTAAAAACCGCCCTTTTACACTCGTTTCAAGGCTTTTATAGCCTTTTGGAATATCCCAAAAACTAAAACTCTAGTTTTCTATTTGTTGTGCTATCGCTTTCCTTTTCTTTCGCAGTACAACGACGTGGAGGTGCCAAACGCGAGTTGTTTGGAGACGCTTGACTTAGGGTTGTCGTGGTGCACAAAGCTATTGCTAGGGTTTCTTGTTTTCTATTTTGGGTTTGATGATTTGGGCAAATAAGGATCAGGCCATATGTAATTGGATTTAATTTATGCTGGGCCTGTAATTTGAAACCTTTTTATTGGACTGTTATTTTATTTGGTTTGCTTTTGGGCTCCGGCATAAATTTGGGCCTACAATAAACATGAGACAATAAAAAATCATGAGTCTGTAGACAACTATTTCAACACAATTACAATAAAGTATAGCCTTATGATTTTGGTTCAACTTCAATTATCCTTAATTCCACATTATTTTCTTTGCTCTATGTTTCAATTATAGTTTATTTTTATACCAAATTTATTCTAACACTTTATTTAATATATTATAAATTTTTAATACTTAGTTTTTAATTTGTTAAAAATCACATAAACTATAATATTTCAAATACACAAAAATGGAAAGCTTAAATTAAGCCACTAGTCTTTGTATTATAAATTTGAAATTTAGTTTTTATACTTTTATTTTAAGAATTTAGTTTCTTTACTTTTCATAATTCAAAATTTAGGTTTAATTGTTAACATTATTAAAATCATTTTGTTTAAATTTAAGTTTATTACAACGTTATTCTTTTAGTTACATTGTTATCATGTGAGTAATTTTTATTTGAAAATGTCATACAAATAAATTTAGAAAAAATTAGCAAGATTAATAATTGAACTGAATTGAAATTTGAAAAATCGAGAGATTAAATTTCTAAAAATAAAATATAGGATTAAAATCAAAATTTGTAAAGAATATAGGGACTTGTTACATATTTTAACCAAATGAAAACATTACTCTTGAGTTTAATTAATAAAAACATATTTTGGTGCATCGGTTTAAGGGCAAAACACCCAATAATACCAAAAAAATAATTTAATAACAGAAAAGGATCGGATTGAAAAATATTTACGGGAAATGGCCATTTCCCCAAAACGTCCACGTCGGTTGCGTTTTGGGGGACTCGCTTTGTCATTGAATTACTGTGAAAACGCTACCGACGTGGACGCGTTTTTGCCTCCCCGATTTAATTACAGTATGATATTCTAAGGTTTCTTGGCTAGGTAAATATATATTTAAGGTTTTTGGGCAAAATATATTAGCCCAAAAAAATTAATTGAATTTTGTAGCAGTTGTATCTGACAAAATAATTTTGAGAAGACGTTTCTGAACAAACAGTGGCTAAAAACGCTTCAAGAAGGATGCATTGTCAGCAGGAGTACTGAAAAGAGCTCCCACGTGGATGCTCTTTTGCTACAATAGTCTCCGGTAAAATTATTTTGAGAAGACGTTTCTGAACAAACAGTGGCCAAACGTTCTCAGCATGGTGCACTGTCAGCAGGAGTATTGAAAAGAGCTCCCACGTGGACGCTCTTTTGCTCTGATGAGTCTTTGGCAAAATTATTTTGAGAAGACGTTTTGAACAAACATGGCCAAAACGTTTTCAAAGATGGTACACCTGTCAAGAGAGTATGAAAAGAGCTCCTCGTGGACGCTCTTTTGCTACAGAGTCTCTAATAAAATTATTTTGAGAAGATGTTTCTAAACAAACAAGGCCAAAATGCTTCCAAAGAAGGTGCACTATCGCAAGAGTATCAAAAGAGATCCCATGTGAACGCTTTTGCTACTGATGAGTCTCCGCAAAATTAGACTATAAATCACCCAAATTTCATTCTCGAGTTGCATAAGGAAATTGAGGCAAAAGAAAAAAACCGAAAATGACTGAATGTATTAATGTTGTTATTTACTACGATGGTGAGGTTTATGACACCGAAAATGGTGTTGTTTTCTTATCGGAGAACACAACGCGACTGAGTTTTAATCGGAACGTCGATGTGATAGAACTTCCCAAAAGAATTAGGCGTAAAATATTCGAAACAACGCCAATGAAAGTTCATCTATTAAATATAGATTTTGCGCTTCGGTTGATCCGGTGAGATATGACTCATTCGACATCAAAGGTCCTCGGAGCTTTGAGGCAATGGTGGAGACTCATCTTGCCAGTGGATCACCCTATCTCGAGGTATATGTACAATTTTCATCTTCAAGTGATCTTTCTGCGACCTCAACATCTACTGCTATTCGAGGAGAATACATGACCCCAAGCCGACACTCTGTTAGTGGGAGGCAAAACACGGAAGTGCCCGTGTTCGGTGGTAGTATGGAAAACATAACCCCTGCACAACACTCGATTGGTGGATGGGACATACATATCCGTCCTTCGACGTCCGATGATAGAAATACGTATTGGGGGACGTCATCATATTCTAGTGGTTGAATATCCACATATGATTGGGAACGTTACGAAAGATGTTTAAGGAGGGATAATGTACTCCCCACGACATCCACCGGCGATGGGCCCTCGTTTGTTGTAGATGATAGAAGGTCGGACGATGAATCTGATGTAGATCCACCTCGAGAGCCCGGGCCTGATGGTGCAAAAGTTGGATTATTTTCTGAACCAGAGCCTGTTCCAATTGTACTTGAAGATGTTGAGGGCGGTTCAGACGAAGAAGAAGAATATCTGCTATTTAGGGTGTACTTGCCTCCAGCTCACATGCATAATGTTGATCTATCTCAAGATGATGCATTGGAGTTTCCTGAACTACCACATCAGACGCATGACCGTACAACTTCGTCATTGGATTCGGGTGAATTAGAAGTTGGTAACGAGTTTTCCAACAAGAATGCTTTTCTTGCTGCATTGAAACAATACAGCATCAAGAACATGGTTAACTACAACATGGTTAAATCTAAGCTCGATAAGTATGAGGCAAAGTGTGCAGTGCAAGATGGTACATGTTCATGGAAAATCATGGCGTCATTGAGGAAAAAGAACATGCTTGTGGAGATCAAAAGAAAAAAGTCCACATACATGTCTTGCTTCAGAGTGCAATTACTATGTGTTCAAGTGTTTTTGAATAATACTAATATTATGTAATGTTGTATTATTTAACATTCTTCATTGACAGGTGTTACACAAGATCATCCGAAGATGGATTCAGACATGTTGGTTGACTTAATAATCCCGACGGTGAAGGCCAATCCCAAGACTACAGTGCCGGCCTTAATTGGCAATATTCGTAGCCAATTGGGGTACACACCCTCTTACAGAAAGGCTTGATAGCCAAGCAGAATACGTTAAAAAAGTTGCATGGTCGGTGGGATGCTTCATATAATGAAGTGTGGCAGTGGTGTCAGGTGCTGGAGAGATATGTCCCAAGCAGCATAACAGACCTTAAAACGGAACTGACGTACTACAACGATCGTTTTCTCTGTGGATGCGCAGTGTTCAAGCGTCTGTTCTAGACATTTAAGCAATGCCGAGATGCCTTCATATACTGCAAGCCATTGGTATAAATTGACGGTACCTTTATGTATGATAGATATACGTATCGGCTATTGCTAGCTGTGGCACAAGACGGTTGTGGGAGAATCCTTCCAATTGCGTTCGCAATAACACTGAGGGAGTCAGCTGATGACTGGGACTTCTTCCTATCTAGGTTAAGGAGGTATTTCTACCCCCAACCTAATATAGGATTGGGGCCCTGGAATACTAGCCGCAATAGAACGCCAGAGAAGCATGTGGCATCGCACACACCATTGATATTACCTAAGGCATGTTGCATCCAACTACTATGGGCAACATCGATCTAAAAGTCAGTAACGACAAGTGACTAATATGGGTATGAAATATCTATTAATATAATTTCGTTTGTAATATTGAATTTATTCTCAATTGAAAAGTGATATGTAATATTCACTATCAACATATATTGGTAGATACGAGATCAATAATGACCGTTTTCAGGAGATGTTAGCGAGTTTGCACTCAGATAACGACGAAGGCTCTAACTACCTGTGCAATATTCCTTTTGAATAGTGGACACAAGCATACGACGGCGGCATACGATATGGTCATATGACCACAAACTTGGTCGAATGCATAAATTTTGTTCTAAAAGGAACCCGTCATCTGCCAATTACATCGGTTGTGCGAGAGACATATTTTCGTTTAGCGACATTATTTCCGAAGCGAGCAGCGAGTTATAGAGGGCCGATGCAATGAGGCCATGTATAGAGCCGAAGGTCTTGCAATAAATAAACAGGGGAAGGCACGAGCCAACACCATGCACACACAGGTGTCACGATCGCGACGAATTTATGGTTTCGTGTCACGGAGTTTGTGATCGAACCAAGGTATTATTGGCGAGGCGATGTGTGTACACTTGACAAATAAGACACGAATCGTGGGATATTTGATGCACTTCATTACCCATGCGCCATGTACTTGCGGCTTGTCGAATCTCGTCTTGATCCCATGAGCTATGTCGACGAAGTGTATAAATTAGAAAACATGTACAACGTGTGGAGACACGATTCCACCGATCCCAGATGAACGTAAGTGGTCGTCGGTATCGCTTGCACAATATAAGTTGTTGCCGGATAGACAATTACAAGAAACCAAAAGGTCGACCTTACTCGACTAGAATATGCAACAATATGGATATCCAGAAAGAGCAACCAAAGTAGGTCATGCGGATGGTGTAGGACCCCGGCATACATCTCGCCGTGTCCAAATCGAATAGTTGACCGTATTTTTAGCTTTTTGTCTCTTGGTGGCTATGTAATTTCTATGGGTTTTGATGAAAAGCGGTGAACTTTTGTACAAGAATCCCGTATTTTATTCAAGTTATTAAATTTAAATTACAAAATTACAAAAATAAAAACAACGCTTTTAATTTATTAAAATATAAAAATCAAATTACTATAAAAAATAAGAAACTGTTATTTTATTAAATATAATAAAACTAAATTACAATAAAAATTAAACCATTTCTATTTTATTGAAGATATTAAAATTAAATTACATTAAAATAAAAAAATTTCTTTTGTTAAAAAATTAAAATTAAATTACATGTAAAAATAAACAACTTCTTTTTATTGAATATATTAAAATTAAATTACATTAAAATAAATAAAAATAACTTTTTCTTTTTTTTTAAAAATTAAAATTAAATTACATGTAAAAATAAACAACTTCTTTTTTATTGAATATATTAAAATTAGATTACATTAGATAAATAAAAATAACTTTTCTTTTGTTAAAAAATTAAAATTAAATTATATGTAAAAATAAACAACTTCTATTTTATTTAATATATTAAAATTAAATTACATTAAAATAAATAAAAATAACTTTTTCTTTTATTAAAAAATTAAAATTAAATTACATTAAAATAAACAACTTCAATAAAATAGAAGATATTAAAATCAAATTACAAATACAAATAAAAAACTTTTATTTTATTAAAAATTTAAAAATTATATTACAATTAAAAATAAAAAGCTCGTCTCGAATCGGTGTTGATGCTTGGTCGAAATCAATGTCACACGGGGTGGTCGGTTACTACTGGATTCCTCCATCTTCTAGCTTCCCACGGGGTCGTGGAACCTCGAAGGGATTCGGTTCCTCCCGCAGTGTGGTCCAGTTCAGGTGTTGCGAGGATGACCCACCTTGATAAAATAACGACCCGGAGGTGTTTGCATAAACCACTACGGGTGTTTGAATCCGTATGGTAAAGGAGCTGGTAGAAAGAAGTGCTCCCGACGCCTCCTCCGATTCCACACGCGAGACGGCTTCAAGATCGGTGGCCGAGAGAATAGTCGGAATGACTCTAACTCGACCATACATTCCAACTGGGCCTGACCGGGAAAAGAAAATATATGAGTTAGGATACATATAAGGGGGGTAGGAACGACATGGCATAAAGGGTGAAGGTTGTGATGTCGGTGTCAATGATCGATAGGCCCGATGGGCCGTATCGAATCGTGTTTGCTATTGTTGATGGCCCCGTCTCATCACCCATTCTCCTTGGATTTAAAGGGCCCCGACGTTCCCTTCGTTTACGAAGTTGCCGTCGCCTCTCTTCTTCCGACAACAGATACGGCTTACTATGGATCCTAAACCATGGCATGTATTTCGACACACACGCTAACTCAGGAATGATGATCGGTTCTCGGATAGGTAAATAGTCATGTCGGTTCTCCCACGTCTCAATATGTGCTGACCAAAATATTGGCCAATCCGTGTGCAGTAGCCGTAAGTCCACTTTGTGCTCATCATCGAGTACTTCAGGTGGCACGGGAATCAGTTGCTGGAATCTAAATTGTCGCAGAACCCGATCTGACCGGTGCATCTCCACGGTCATATAGGTGATCAATGAGACCTTCACGTGCCAACTGTTCAAATTTTGGAAGAACTCATCCAAAATTACTACCTGAATTTTCGGATCTTCGTACGGTGTCCATTGAAACTATATTAACATTACCAAAATATTAGTTAAATACATAATAGTAGACGATAAATATGAAATACTAAATTATAAATACCAAATTTGAAACTTACTTGTGATTCCGACTGTTGGTCCAATAGAAGCCAGATATCTTCAAGCGAGGTAGGTATTCCAACATGACTACCGAATGGTTCCACCTAATTAAATAAATTTTAGCATACAATTATACTATAAATCTGAAATAATTGTAAAATATAACATTAAATTTACCTCGTTATCGGTGGGGATGAATATGGGTGGTCGAGTCGAGGACGTAAAAATGGAAATCGATACCATGCCCATGACTGCAGTAGTGATAGACAACCTCCGATTTTCGCTTTACTTGGCCGCGTCGTCAAGCACATCTCTCGATACAACCTCGATAAGACGGTTGACCCCAACTCAATTCACCAGCTGCTCTGAAATCAACAAGTTTCAGAGACCATCTCGTGTATGAGGTTTCTAGAAAGTTTCAGATCGATAGCCTCCAATTATCTCAAGAATGTATGCCCGAGCATACCGTATTCTTTCTATTTCATTGAACCCTCCTGCGGCCCGGAATGTGTCTCAGAACGAGCCATCTCGATCCGAGCTCTTTGAATTTTATCCGAATGGCACCGTAAGCTCGTAACATATGGCTCCTCAATCACCGAAGTTGTGGACCCGATGACTACCAACCCGCCCACCGGCAATCCCAATCAGAATCGCATATCTTCCAGAGTGATGGTACACTTTCCGCATGGAAGATGGAAAGTGCGTCTTGGTCTCCACTCTCTATCAACGACCGATCAAAGGTGGCTCCAACTTGAACCCCTACCTATCGTGGCCACGTGACAAAAACCCGCTTCCGTAGGTAATTCTCAATCAACGACGATGGGGACCATGCATGTCATGAATGTAACATTCCAACACCCGATCTCTGACTGCTTAAAAAATTATAAAATAAAAATTAATTAAAATTACATAGACCTAAAAATATTATATAAATATTAAAAATTAAAATTAAAACTTATCATTTTCAATTGCTCGACGGAGATGTGCTTCTTTGTCTGCACAAGTAATTCCACAGCCATTGTAATAAGATCTAAAATTTTAAAATTTTCAAAAAATATATTAAAAAATAAAAGGGCTTTTTATAAATAGTCAAGGACTATTTTAAAATTTGAGAGTAAATTTCAAGGACTTTAATTGAGAATTGAGAGAATTGAGAGAGAATTGAGAAAGAATTGAGAAAATTGAGAGAAGGATTAAAGTGTGAAAAAATAAAAGAGTTGGGGGTTTTATAGGAAAAATTTTGACGTCAAAGCGCTTTACGTGGCTTTTCTCCCAAAACGTTGATCGTTGAAGAAACGTGAACGAATGCGCTTTGTGTCACGCCAACAAAGCGTGTCTACGGACGAAAACGATGACTATTTTTTAAATATGGATTTTGGGAAAAATGGCCCTTTCCCGTAAATATTTTTCAATTTGACCCTTTTTCATTACTAAATTATTTTTTTAATATTATTGAGTGATTTGCCTCGGTTTAAAACTAATTTAATAATTTTTGTATTGAATCCATCTAAACGTAGGATACCTTATAATTTTTCCGAAGCTGGAAAACACGTCAGCGCTGACTAGAAAAACAAAAAGAAATAGAGGCCAGATAATAATATCTACACACACGCGCAAGGGGGTTGTATCTCATCCTTTCAAACCAATATTCACATGCCACGTGGTAAAATCAGGTGAGTACACGAAAATATGTATTGCGTCACCCACATCCTATCTAAACCCCACTTAAAACGAACCGTCCTCTCCTCCTTGCCCGCATAAAACGCGAATCTCTCTCTTATTATTTATTACTATAATAACCTTTCCTTATCTTCCTACTTCTATTTCTATTTCTATTTCTATTTCGCTCTCTTCCAAAGTTCCCTAAAAGAAACGAAGAACAACGCACACTTTGAAACGGATCTGAAAGCTGAACCACAATATACTGAAAACCCTACTCTTTATTTACTTTCCTTTTTTTTTAATTCTTCTGTTTCTTTTGCATGCAAAAGACTGGTAGTGTAGCTTGATTTTTAGGGTTAGGGTTTTGTGTTTACGAGGGGGCGGAGATAGGGTTAAGATCAGGGTTTAGGATAGGACTACGGTTCGACGGTTATGGGATGCGAAGGGCGCGTTGGGGATTTGGGGAGCCCTATGCCACTGGCATAAGAAGATGATGGGTAGGAGTGCAGACGGACGTTGCGGCACTGAGGAGAGGCCTTGCCGCCCAATTTCTAGTGTTTCCGGTCGGAGTCCGGCGCAGATACCTGAGAATGCGTTGAAGCGATTGTCATTTGATGATGTCGGTGTCGATTTCTTTTCTCAGGCAGCTAAAGTTCTTTCTGAACGTTCCCCTTTTGATATACCTGAAGGTGGCTCCATTTTCGAGTTGAGTGTGCCTACGCTGCCTAGTGGATTGGCAAGTTTGTTAAAGCAGGCTGATAGTAAGAAGAAGCATAAGAAGTCGCATTCTGGAGCGGACAAGAAGTCTTTGAAACAAAAGGAAAAGAAGCAAGGTGGAAGCATTTGGGTTGAAACAAAAGAGTATTTTAGGGACTTGGCATTACAGGATATTGACGCTTTGTTTAAGATTACACCGTCTAGCTCTTTAGCTGCTAGGAAGAAGTGTTTTTTATTCCGTATGTTGGCGATGAGCCGAGGGTGAATTTGAATTTGGACGCTGACGTGCGCGAGAAGGCAAGCGTGAGTTGTGGAGAGCATTTAAATGTTAGGAATGAAAATGGCGGTGTTGGAAAAGAAGAGGAGAAGGTGGTGGTCGAGGAGGAGGCTGAGCAGTTAATGGTCATTGATAGTGTGGAAACGCAAGCTCAGTTTTCACTAAAGGAAGAAAGAGGATGTTCTGTTTCAGATTCATCTAGTGGCTTAGGGTGGCTTTTAGGGTCTAGGAGTAGGAGATTGACATCAGAGCGGCCTTCTAAGAAGAGGAAGCTCCTTGGAGATGATGACGGGCTGAAGAAGGCATTAGTCGCGTGTCAATGTGATGGGAATTCATCTTTATGTCATTTTTGTTGCACTGATGATACCAGAAAAGAATCGAACAGATTGGTTGTTTGCTGTTCTTGTAAGGTTTCTGTTCATCAAAAGTGTTATGGTGTCCAAAATGACGTTGATAGTTCTTGGTTATGTTCTTGGTGTAAACAGAAAAATGATAGCAATGATGCCGTGAAACCCTGTGCACTTTGTCCAAAGCAGGGCGGTGCTTTAAAGCCCATCCAAAAGAGTGATGAAAATAGTGGGTCTGTGGAATTTGCTCACATGTTTTGTTCGATCTGGATGCCTGAGGTTTATGTAGAAGACTTGACAAAGATGGAACCAATTATTAATGTGGGAGAAGTAAAGGAAACTAGAAAGAAATTAGTCTGTAATGTATGCAGGGTGAAGTATGGTGCTTGTGTCCCATGCAGTCATGGTATGTCTGTTACTGCCTTTTCTTTTAGATCACCTTGCTTCTCTTTTTCTGGTTGGTGCACAGGGAGAACGTCCTTTTATTCAAATCTTTGGTTACTTTTGATATCCATTAGTGTAGACATTTGCAATTGTAAAACATGTTCTTTGAAGTGCTTCCTATTAAGCATGATGGCTTAAATAAAAGAAGAATATTTTTGCCATGGTATCACCTAAGTAGATGCTTTTTGTTATTAGAAAATGTCTTTGTTTCCTTTATTTACTGTTTATACAAATAATTTCCGCATGCTCTCTTTTCCCGTATTTTAACAGAAATTGATATAGTGTGTTTGAAACACAGTAAGTTGGATGATTCAAATTAAAGAGCCTATCTAAAACATTTGCCCTTTCTGTTAAGGGTGAATGATTGCTTTGCTGCCTTTTGTGCTAGATTGATCTCACTTTTTTCATCCCCTGGCGACTTCTTCCGGTTCCATATTTTGATGCAGCAATTTATTCCACAGTTATGAAATAGTCTTGTCATTTAATTGTATCTAAGTATCTGCATGATGAATTTCTGCTAGAGAGAAGATATACTTGTCTACAACATTTTGTTGCTTTTTCATTGTCAGGAATATTATCAGTGGCAGTTGGAAAATAAACTTAGATATTTCTCATAAAAAGAGTGGGTGTGAGGCTAGATGTTTAATTTTGAGGTTGTAGCGATTTGCTTACAAACAAGAAAAATGGTAACTTAAGGCTTTGTGGTGCGAGACTTGTTTAGTAGCTGTGGTATTTAAATATCCAGCTTTCTGGCTTTCCATGGTTCTTGGCAGCTTTTGGTTTATTGTTTAGTAAAGCTTGATTAGAATCGCTGTTTCTGGAATCCTTATTTATAGAAAGTTTGCGTTCCTTTTTGTGTTTTGAATGTGGGGTAACGGATAAGCCACTTATTGGATGTGCAATTGCAGAATTTGTTCTCATAATAATGTGAATTACTTGGAATGGAGCTTCTAGAAGTAGGATGTTTGATGGAAAAAATTCATCAATTTCTTTGGGTATTATCTTCCATTGTTAATTTTGTAACTCTTCCCTTCTTCCTGTAAAGTATTGTTTGGTTTGAGTAGTTTTTGAGAGTACTATGAAGAAGGAAGCAATGTAATTTGGCATCCGCCTTGGACATATGAGGAAGAAAGATGCAAGAAAGAGAATGAAACAAACATGATGAGGATTGGAGAAAATTCCAATGTTAATAAGAAACAATAGATAAAATATTTAAAAGTTGAGTTAAAAGTTGAAAGTTCAATCATGCAACTACTTTCACCTTGTTTCTTTGGTCAACTACTTTGTCTTTTTCTTTTGCTGGTTTGGTTTATTTTGTTTCATTTTTACATATTTTAGGACAATTAGGATACTTGGGCATCAGTTTATCTACTTTTATTGGCCAACAAGCTGCTTGATTATTTGTAGGATTTTACTTTCTTTTAAATACTCAGAACGAAAACATTAATAATACATGTTCCTTTCATAAAATGTCAAATAATGGAAGGGTAAAATAATTTGGATGAATTCCTCTGCTTCTGCCTGTATCCTCATTGCAGATCCTTTATAACCATATCACTCTATTCGGGATTCCAGATAGTTGACATTTCAGACACATACATACCCTTAGGACCTGCTTATGCTGACATTTTGAGGTTTTTGCTGAAGATCTTTTGGTTTGTTTACACGGGATCAGGAGGGTATCACCATATCTATACACGACCCTGAGCTAGTTAGGAAGTGTAATGTTTGTGATGTCATAACTGCCACCGTTGTTTGTGGGTTCTTGCCCCTGAAATCTGCTTTGGTGCCTTGAATTCCTGTTAACAGTTGCTTTTCTCTGGGGTATAATAACTGTTGTCAGGGATTTTAGGAACTGAAGGGTGAGTAATATTTTGATAAATTCCCTCATTCTGGTTTGAGTCCAATCATTATATTTTTGTTTTCTGTTGGAAGCTGAAACTGATGCTTCTGAGTTTCAAAGGGACTGTACTGAGGTCAAGGATTAATTTTCCTTATTGTAGAGCTGCTGCAAGAACTCCTGAAGGAAAGCATGCTTATGCTTTTCAGGAGTGCAATGTGTTTTTACGTTATTACGTGTCATGTAAACATTAGATTTACATGGTATATTTACCTCTCATGTCCTTAATATTTGTTTTTCTTTTTGTTTTGTTATACTAATTATGTATGTAGCCCGCAGCATAGTTAATGGTTTATCAAATAATGCAGTTCTGAGAAAAAAACTAAAATGATCTTGAAGTAAACAATCACCTAGATCTTTCATGATGTTGGGCGCCTAGCTGCAATTGAACAATTTTTGCTAACTTAATTAGTGTGCCACTTTAAGGCTGAAATATTTGCTGTCCTTGCATGTTTGTTTTCTGTTGTTTATTAATCCTCTATTTTGAACATGTATATAATGCTTCGACATATGATGGATGCTTTTTTTGGGTGCTTTTTTCAGGCACTTGCAGAAACTCATTCCATCCTCTATGTGCAAGAGAAGCCGGGCATAGAATGGAAGTTTGGGCAAGATACGGGTGTGATAATGTAATTCCTTTTTTTTCCCTTCTTTTTTATGGAGTTGTTTTGCTATTATTGATTAGCAGTGACTTTGCTCTTATTTTAGGTTTTCTCATCATAAATCTTCAGCTATTCTTAGTGTTTTTACAGATCGAGATGCGGGCATTTTGTTCTAAGCATTCAGAAATCCGGAATAACAGCAGTTCCCCACAGGTTGGAGAACTTTGTGCAGCTGCTAATGACTTTTCTATGGC
This sequence comes from Gossypium rotundifolium, assembly GCA_025506655.1. Classification (NCBI taxonomy): domain Eukaryota; kingdom Viridiplantae; phylum Streptophyta; class Magnoliopsida; order Malvales; family Malvaceae; genus Gossypium; species Gossypium rotundifolium. The sequence goes on from CP106727.1 coordinate 194,049,763, forward strand.
CAACCAGTTTTCTCCAACATCTATGGAAAAATCTCAAATTTTAAAAATTGGCCATAAAGATGAAGATAAAATTACAGTGGACATACATGATCCAAATGACAACTCTGATAAATCTGGTGATGGTGAATTGCAAGAGATAGGCTTCTTTGATACCAGATTAGATGCCCGAGTTTTGTCAGAATACGGTGACTTGCAGCAACTTGTTGATATGGGGCTGCTGGAGAGGAGCAATATAAATGACCATGACCCATCTGACCCCCATAATTTTGCACTGGTTTTGAAGAAGGTAGCTAGTCCAGTACGCAAAGGATTTGTAGTTTTTTTCTCAATGTTTGGAAAGCCACAGATTATTTTTTGACTCACAATCTACAATTTATGCAGCTGATTGCCCGAGGAAAAGTCAATGTAAAAGATTTAGCATTGGAGATTGGACTCTCGGATGACTCTTTGAGTGCTTCATTAGATGTAATACCAGCAATCATGTGCTTCCTTATCCCCAAATTGTTTTTGGAAATCAGTTTTAGCTATCATTTTGTGCTTTTATCTTCCTTTAATTTTCTTTAATGTTACTTTTGGTCTTTCTTTCTTCAGGGTGATAGCTTGGCACCTGACTTGCAAGGCAAATTAATGAAATGGCTCAAAAATCATCCTTATATGGGCTCTTCCCCCAAAAAATTAAAAGTTAAGATAAAGCCTTTGATGTCATCCAAGGATGAGACTGGAGCAACTGATGGTTATGACGATATAATGGACTTTATGTCTGATATAACAAATCCTGTTGCTGTTAAGTCTGTGCCTCCTCGGAGAAGAACCAAGAGCAATGCGAGGATTTTGAGGGATGGTGAAGTAATATGCTCATCAGATGAAATTATTAATGACAATGGTTTAGTGATGGATAAAGTTATGGTTGATAGACTCGCCAAGGAATCCATTCTCGATGCCATTGGAAAGGTTAGATATCAATTTTTAATATTAGCTTCAAGGTCTTTTGACAAGTTAACTTTTAATCCTTTTAATTGATTATACTGTTAGTATTGTCTTTGAACCAACATTTACATCTTATGTTTTCTTTTTGTTGCTAATAATTGCTGGGTGTATTAATTCCATGGGTTTTTCCTCATGATTGGTATCTTTTCCTCATTTATTATGTACATTGGTTGCTGACTAGTAGCATTTCAGGTTCTTTTTTCTTTTAGAGCCCATTTTCTGTGCTGTTGGACTGTTTCCATTTAACTAGATATTTTGTCGTTGACATTGATTTTACTTCAAACAACTTTTGTGCATATTGCTTTATGTTTATGCATCCTTTCTCTTTGTTTTTTTTTGTCTGTTTGTTCGTTTGTTTGGAGGGGGGGGGGGATAAGTTTTATGGAGTTGGTTTAGATGAGGGTGCACAAGGGATACTTTGTTTTTGTTTTAGTCGTCTAGTTTATTTTAGCTCCTCCCCTTGTAACATAGAGCCCCTTCTCTTCCTATTGCTTTGACTTAGAATTTGTTTAGTGTTTAGATATTCCCTTTATGTATGATATGATCTCCCCAATCAAATTCGTCCTAATTGTGCATTCCATTGTATGGATGGACATTGTAGTTGTAGTTTATAGTATGATTCTAGAAAGTTGCTTGCTAGTGCTGCTTTTGAGTAGATACATTCCTGCTTACAAATCTATTTTGCTCCCTGTGATTCCTTTTTGTCCGTCAATTTGAGTTTTAGAGAGAGTTGGTCTGCCCCACCTGTTAAAGTGCAATAGTTGTGAAAGTGAAGAGTTTCCTTGTGATGTATAAAACTATTATTTTAATCTATCATATTAATATGAACATTGAATGGTGAATTGCAGAGGATATACTTTGAGAAAATTTTATGTTTTACTTCATCTTAAGTGACTGTTTTTTTTCCTTTTAAGATGTGTTCATGTAATTATGATGTGCTTTTTGTTTCCTTTAATGAATCAAAAAGTGCAAAAAAGAACTTGAAATGTTTAAGATAGTGCCCAAGTGCTTTAATTTCTCACTGATTTCTTCTTTCAATGTCTCAAGGTTTTATAGAAGAAACTGCTTTGGAAATAGTATGCTTATGTGCCTTTATCTAGTCATGTGTTCCTTTTATTTCTGCTTTTATAGGTTTTATTTTATTTTATGCCCTTTCCTTATTTAGTTCCTCTCTTACCTTTTGTTTTCTTTTCCTTAAGTGGGTATTTTTTTTTTTTTTTCATTTGTGTAGAATTCAGCCAAGCCTGATGATGATTCCCTGGACTCCTCAGACAGGCATTTGCCTGCATCTGAAGGTACTATTTTTTGAATTATTTTCTGTTATGTATGTAACACGCTTTGTCAAAATCATATTCTTGATCTGGTTCACATTTGTGGGTTAAGTAATGCACTCTTGTTCTAAGTGCTGGTATTTTGATATTTCAATTCTTTTCATGTATACGCTTGCATTTGTTCTTTCATTCTCTCCATTTTAATTCCAGGGGGCTTGTCTTTCAAATTTTTGGTTTGCAAGGAACCTACTTGCAGTAATATTGATTAATTTTCTTTTTCCTTTTTCGGTGCTTTTTCTGCTGAAGTTCATGATGAGTTCCAAGAGAGATAGTTTATGTGTCTAAGCTGTTTATAGTGGCCAAAAGTTTTCCTTTTTCTTTTACGTCATGTAAGTCAAAGTGGGTTTACATGTTTCTGATTTTTATGTTGAAGTAACGTATTATTAGCTTGCTTTATGAAATGTTTACTTCTGTCATGCATATGTTGCCAAAAGCTAGGCAGATGAAAGTCTATTTTCTAGATTTGTACTTGTTTGTCTGTGAAATGCTTGGTTTTGTTGTACTTTTTGCTGTACTGTTTCGGGTTCTGATTTTCTTGATCTGGTATGTTCAGATTTTATTTTGGTTGCCATGCTACTTTATTCTAGAGATATGGCTTCCCTTGTAAATTTCTTTCTTGGTGATTTGGTTTGAGCTGATTGTTACACGGTTGGCTTCATATGCCATGATCAGTGTAAATAGACCATTGTTATTATTGTCGTGGTGTTAATGCATTATGCAGAACAGATTCACATGTTAAGGCTGGTAAGTAAATGAGTTGTTAGATAACTAACATTAAGGCGAGATCTTAGCATTTCTTATAGTCTTAGCATTTGTTCTTGCATGTTTACAAATATCCTCCCAAGGATTTTGTAAGACTATACACTTTCTAGTTTCTCCCTTAATTTGTTTTAAAAATAGTCGTTTACCTCCTGAAATTAGGAAGTAATATTTGACATTTTCCCTGAAGGTGAAACAAGTTCATGTTTTCAGAAATGTGGGGCAATTATAATTAGGCAATATAGTCAAAGGATTGTTTGTACAATATGAAATACCTTTGCCGGCATCTCCTCTTCTTTTTGCCCTGAAGTTTCTCTTATTATGTTGTTTTCTTTTAATGGACATAGTGTATCAAATAATTTCTTGTCTCTAATGATTTTGATATAGTTTGCATCTGTAACTTAAAATTTTATGATTGAACAGGAAATTCACCTGATCTCTTAAATGATGGCTTCTCTGAAAGGAGTCGATCAGAGATGGCTGCAACTCCTGAGAAGATTACAGTAGCAACTTCGGAACAAGGAAGTTCTATTTTCCCAATTGTGAATCTCATGTAAGCTTTGTGAAGAGACATTTGTTAAATCTATAGTCTATAGGTCTCTCTCTCTTAATTGAATTGATGTTTGTTTATCGTTTACAGGAGCTTTTCTTCTATTTTGATGAGATATTTTCTTATTCTTTGATAATTTTGTATTGCAGAAGTGAAGAGTTTTCTAATTTTTATATCCACCCCTATATACGCAAGAAATTTCTTCAGATGCACGATAAATTTATTTGTAACAACAGAGTAGGCAAGTTTGAAGACGGAATGAACACATTAAATGAGTTGGATGGTAAGTTTCGTGTCATTAGTTAGTCTGCAGTTTCTTCTTTCTTTGTGCTAGTTGTTTTGGACATATGACTCAGGTCTGACTAGTTGCACTTTGCCAGGTAAAAGGGGGAGAGATCGCTCTTGCTTGGTGGCAGCTTCTACTGACAGTGTTTATTCTAGTCATGAAAGTGAACATGCCAGGTGCAACGAGAAGAGTTGTACACCTGATGATTTAGATTTTTTTATTAAGGCTAGGAAATTGAGATCTCTCAAATTGTCTCCAAAGGATGAAGTGGAAGGGGAAATTATATATTATCAGGATAGATTAATGCACAACATAATTGCTAGAAATTGTGTTACAGGTATTCACATTTTCCGCTAGTGTTCTTTTGTGTGTATGTTTGCTGTTTCACGCTGATTTATAACAATAGAACCTGTATTTTGTACGATGTTCTTCTTGCAGATAATCTGGTTTCTAGAGTTGCTAAAAGTCTACGGTTGAGGTTGAAGCTGCAAGGAACAAAGATGGGATGCTGTGCTTGCTAATCAATATCTTTATGATCTGAGAGAAGCAAAGAAGCAGGGCCGTAAAGAGAGAAGGCATAAGGAGGCACAAGTCAGTATTGGCTGCTGCAACTGCTGCTGCAGCTGCTTCTTCCAGAAATTCACTATCAAGGAAAGATGAAGATTCTAGTCAGCAAGAGGTTATTCTCATGATCTTTTTTCTTTCTATGAAATTTTCTCATACCTCCAGATAAGCATGCTATTTTACTTTCTTTACCTTTGTAGAATATATTGAAGCTGAATGCTTGTGTTGGGAGAGCTGGCATTAGCTTGCAGCAAAGATCAAAAGATGCTTGGAATGCTGTTCCACGAATTTCATCTGAGAAGTACTCTGATATCGTTCAGTCTGTGTCAGATTTTTCTAAAGAACATCCTAGGTCATGTGACATCTGCAGACGGTCTGAGACAGTACTAAATCCTATTTTAGTCTGTTCTGGATGCAAGGTTTTCTAGCTTGGAACCATTATTTTTTCTTTCCTAAACGGAAATTCTCTTCATCTGTTAGGGTTTTTGAGTAAGTTTTTCTGCTTACAGGTTGCTGTTCACTTGGATTGCTATCGCAGTGTTAAGGAACCTTTGGGTCCTTGGTGTTGTGAATTATGTGAAGAATTGTTCTCATCAAGATCCTCCAAAGCTACATCTCTAAATTTTTGGGAGATATCTTATCCTGCTGCTCATTGTGGTTTATGTGGTGGTACTACTGGTGCTTTTAGGAAATCTGTGGATGGCCAGTGGGTACATGCTTTCTGTGCTGAGGTGATTTTTCCTTACCCCTTGGTCATTAACATTTCATCTCTTATTCAATCAAATCAAATGAAATGAGTGAACTTTTCCTACTATTTTGTAGTGGGTTCTTGAGTCAACCTTCAGAAGGGGACAAGTAAATCCTGTAGAAGGAATGGTATGTATGCATGTTAAGGCATTAGGTAATTACTAATTTGAGAGTTTAATAGATCTTATTTAAATTTATATGGAAATGGAATATCAGGAGAAAGCTTCAAGGGGGGTTGACATTTGTTGTATATGCCATCGAAAGCATGATGCATGCATAAAGGTGAGTTTTGTGGACATTTTCTTCCTTCTTTCTGAAAAGATATTTGTTTTTTGTACTTGGTATTTTCTACAAGTTGTTGCCTAAGATACTTTGTAGCTAAGCAGGTATGGTTTTGTTCTTTGCAGTGTAGTTATAATCACTGTCAGACCACTTTTCATCCCTCCTGTGCTAGAAGCGCAGGCTTCTGTATGAATGTTATGCTTGCTGGCGGCAAATTCCAGCGCAATGCTTTTTGTGAAAAGCACAGTGTGGAACAGAGAGCAAAGGTTTAAATTTGACTTTTGTATAAATTTGTTGAATCTGTAGTTTTTGGTTATTTTTCTTATCTGTTGAACAATTTCTGTAGCTTGAAACTCAGAAGCATGGTGTTGAAGAGTTGCAAAACATGAAGCAAATTCGGGTAAGGACATTCTTGTTTAGTTTTAGTTTTTTGCCTTGCACTACTTTTGGTGTTACAACTTACATTATTGTATGAATCGTGTGGATTCTCCTCTACAGGTTAAACTGGAGAGGTTACGCCTTCTTTGTGATAGAATCATCAAACGTGAAAAATTGAAGGTAGTTGTTAGAAATGGTAAAACTATTCTTTTGTTTTGCTGATGTGATTGCTGCTTGGAGGGGGTTTTCTATTTGTACGACTAAATATGAGAATGTATTATGAATGTTTGCAGCGGGAGTTGGTTGTTTGCTCGCATGAAATACTTGCACGCAAAAGAGATCATGTTACTCGTTCACTGCTTTTTCATAGTCCTTTTCATCCAGATGTTAGTTCAGAATCTGCAACAACTTCCCTCAAAGGTCACACAGATGGTTACAGATCATGCAGTGAATCGATGAGATCAGATGATATAACCGTAGATAGTACTCTTTCAGTTAAACACCAAATAAAGATTCCTGTGTCAGTGGAAAATGATCAAAGGACTGATGATAGTTCCACATCACAGAGCCTTTTTGTCCCAAAGCCAATGGATAGGGTTCGATTCTCTGGGAAGCAGATCCCTCATAGATATTCGCTTGCATCTCGTAACAGTTTAGATAATGCCGAAAGGAACTTAAAACTAAGGAAGGTATGGTTCTTTCTTTCTTTCCTTTTTTTGGAGTAGTTATTTGTTTTTCTCACACGTGTTTGTACACACACACAACCTAAAAGGAATCTTGGCTGATGGTTGCCCTGTGGTGAATCTCAGCCAATTGAAACATTTGAAAAGGAGTTGGTAATGACATCAGATGAAGCATCGATGAAGAATTCACGTTTACCAAAAGGATATTGTTACGTCCCCGTTGATTGTCTTCCTAAGGAGAAGCAGCACGCACAGGATGCTTGTTCTGATGGACAATTGGAGCACAATGGATAAGGCTGAGTCAATACCTGGATGTTTCGATTGCCTATGATGAGTGATGATCATCTATGCCACTTTATAACTGCTTTCCACGCAGGTGACTTGCTTATCAGATTATGAAGGCGGTAACTAAGGCAGCAAAATCAGTGCTGAGATGTTGAGTGGGGGAGCTGCATTGTATGGCTGGTGATGGGGGTGGATGTCTGGAGTTCTGGCATCAGTGTTGTATATTCACAAACAGTTATATTCGTACAGTGGGTGAGCGTTCATTCCATCATATCATGTTTTGGCAAGTCTTCAAGGCCAGGGTCTTGGGGATTGAGGATCGCAGATTGGTGATTTGTTTATTGTACCTCTTTTTAATACGGCGAAGGTACATATTGCCCACAATGCGTGCTCTGTATAGGTATTCAGATATGTATTTAATGTCAACGTTCAAAGAAAATGGTGCCCAACGAGAGATCCATACAGGGATATGCCGATTCTTTCCTTTCGGTTTATGATTATTTTCATCTGCTCTTGGTTTGTTGTCTTTAGCTGATCAGTGTTAAGGTAAAATCTAATAAAACCAAAATTTACAAGTACAAAAATTATATGTATATTTTTTCAAAACCAGAGGTGGAATTGTGTTATTCCTTTAGAGCTGATATGAAATTGTGTATGTTAACTAATGATACATGGTAATTTGTGTATTCTTGTTTATGTTAGGGTTTTTTGTTATTATCATAGTTAAAGACTAATGATATTATATGTACAAATAATGGACATGTTATAATTATTTTATATGTATGTATGTATGTATGTGTGTGTTCTTATCGTATTTGCAATTTTTTCCCTTGTATACTATAATCATGTCGAATCTCTTGAGATTGTATTAGTCTTTATTTTCATTTCCTCTAACCCTGCCTGGATATTTACTTTTATGTTGTTTGATCAACTGTGTGGCGATTTTTTTCTATTTAAGTTTGTTTACTGATATTAAACTTTTCTCGTTTAGTGTCGGACACTAATTTAATTAGTAAATGACGAAAAATTTTACTACATAAATTATATTTTTATTTTCATAAAAATAGAAATATAAAATTTGAACTAAAGTTTTTATGATTATTTTACTATTTAATCAAACCTTTAACATTTGAATGTCATTATTATACAAATTTTGTTTTCCATCCATTCCATGTTTGTAATCATTTAGTCTATTTCTTTTGCATATGTGGAGTAATGTTTTCTTTGAAGGAGTTTAAATAGTTAGCTTTTATAGTTGTATTTAAGTAAAGGGTAAACAATATTCATGGTTACTTAAATTTTTTTAGAAATTTAATTATTTTAAATAAGATAATTGTGAGAATTAGTTATTGTGGTTAAATTTTCTGTTTCTTTTAATGGGTTACTGATGTGGCACATTAGCATATTGAATGATAGATACATGTTAATTTTTTCTATGACTTTTGACTAATGTTTAGATATTTCGTTATAACTAGTTTAAAAAGTCTCTAAATTGTTTAGAGAGGTCTCCAAATGGGTTAATGTGTCACGTTAACAATTTATTAAAAGAAAATAAAAATTTTATTAACAATGATTAAGTTGCATAATTGTCTTATTTAAAGTGATTAAATTAAATTTTTTTAAATAATTAAAATAAGATAAGACTATTTTAAAGTAATTATAGATGTGATTTACGTTTAATTAAATAATAGAATATGACTAGATTAAAAATTTGAACCATTTAACGGTGAATATTAAGTTATGTTAAATCTAAATGTTTAGGTTTTCTAAATTACTTGGATGAATTAGTAATCATTTATTTATCACAAAAATGATTTTTTTAATGTAAAATTGTTTTCCTCGATTTAAAAATAGTTTAAACTCTGGTTCCATGCGAGAATCTATACCACACCTTTTAAAAAGTACTTTTATTTATTCCATACTTTTTAAAATGTGTCAAATTGTCATTAGATGAGTTTTTATAAGAAATGCCACATGTCAAAAGCAAATTGGTACACTAGTGACATATCATTTTTCGTCACGACATGGGGTAAGCTTGTTAACGGAATGATTTTATAGGTATCAAATTGAGAATAAAAAAATCATAAGTACCACATTGAGGAATGAGTTATGGTTTAGGTATTAAACTACATATTATCCCCAAAATGTGACCATATTACATAATATGTAAATGTTGAAAGTTAATTTTTTAGAATCAACACTAAATTAATGTAATTTATAAATATTAAAGGTCAAAATTATTATATTAATTTTAAAAGTTGTCACTGATAGTCAGTTCATAATTAAAAAATATAAAATAAAATAGTTGAGTGATTATTTTGTAACCTTTCATGATAGAGCAGTCACCATTTTATAACATTTTTATAGTTAGGTGACAAAAAAGAAATATACTGATCATCAGGTGATAAAAATTTCACATAGTGATGATAGCACGTAAAAAAGAATTAAAAATGGAGTTACTCACTAGACATTTTCAAATTATAATTTCCATTTTAAATTAATTTTCAAATTTCAAAAATCTTAATTACATTTCTAAACTATCAATGTTATTGCTAGTAAGGATCTTTTATTATTGAAATCACTAATTTAACCATTAAATGACACGTAAAATTTTACATGACATAATTTAAAATGAAAATTTTAAAGAAAAGTAAAATTTACCTCATAAGTTTTAAAATTTAAAACTAAAAATAAAGTAAAACCTTGGAAAAGTGAATGATAGTTTCTATAAAAGTGTTGAAAACCTCAAAACTAAGATTTTGACAAGATCTATTTTTCTTTAAATTTTATTTTAAATTATGTCACATAATATTTGAAATCTTATTTAACAATTAGATTAATTATTTTAGTAATGGAAGGACCTTATTGATATAACATTGATACCTTGATGTTGTAATTAGAATGTTTTAATGTTTGAGGACCTATTTAAAATGAGGATCATAATTTGGGGATGTTTGTTGCAATTAACTTACAGGTACGGATTAAGGTGAAGATAGAAGAATATATAAAGTCTGTGGGCCAAAGCCCAAAATATTAATCATCTTCCATCTTTAACCATCCAATTCTCCAGCCCACTCCAATTCTGAAAACTCTTCCAATGGGTTCCATTGACACGCCGACAATTACAGAGAACGGTTCGACCCAGTCTCAAGCCGCAGCTCCTTCCGGCGGCGACCACAAGCCTCCGGCCTCAGCTAACGGAGCGCAAGTGGAGGTGTCGCCGGAGCCTGAGGCAACGAGAAAGAGGAGGTCGAGTATGCTACCGCTGGAGGTGGGTACTCGCGTGATGTGCCGCTGGAGGGACGGCAAATATCATCCTGTGAAAGTTATCGAACGCCGTAAGATGCCCTACGCTGTGCCCTATGATTACGAATACTACGTTCATTACACCGAATGTAAGTTCTCTTTTCTCCTTTAGATTTAGGGTTTTAATTAAATTTTCATTTTTTAGGGTTTTTCAAATTTTAGTTAAATTTTTGAATTATTATGCTAGAAATGTTAGAAAATTAAGTGTGTTTTTTTTTTTTTGTCATAACCATGAGAGTGATATTGAAATTATAGTTAATAGGAGGCTTGACGAATGGGTGAAGCTTGAACAGCTTGATCTTGATTCTGTCGAAACTGTTGTCGATGAAAAGGTTGAAGACAAGGTAGACATCTCTTTCTGATGCAAATTCTACATTTCATTTCCCTCACTCGTTATCTTTGAGGGTGTGTTCATTTGAATAAATTTGCCAATGAGGTTTTCAGGTAACAAGCTTAAAAATGACACGCCACCAGAAGCGGAAGATTGATGAGACGCATGTAGAAGTAGTGAGTATATGTAAAACTTTCAGTTACTAATGTCAAAGATAGGGGGGCATGTGATGGTTGTAAATTTGGTTGCTCTTTGTATTTCTGTAAATCTATAATAGTCTGCTCTGTTGTTTTCTAATAGGGCCATGAGGAGCTCGATGCTGCTAGCTTGCGTGAACATGAGGAATTCACAAAGGTGAAAAATATAGCGACCATAGAACTTGGAAGATATGAAATTGAGACGTGGTACTTCTCGCCCTTTCCGCCAGAATATAACGACTCACTGAAGTTGTACTTTTGTGAGTTTTGCCTCAACTTCATGAAGCGCAAAGAGCAACTTCAGAGGCATATGGTGAGCATTTCCTCAGTATGGCAATACTTTTCCTCCTGCAGTACTTTATGTTGGAATACATTTAGAATTTTAATTGTCCTCCATTTACCAGTTCCTTTCTAGCTTTCTAAGCACCTAGTCTAATGCAACTTTGCATGTCTCTGCAGTGTAATTGCTTATATAGAAAGTTTTAATTGTCGCCTATGTATCTGTTTGTCTATGGCCATTGTGTTTTATGATCAAGATATGGTGCCAATAGTCTTTTTCTCTTTATATCTTGAAGTAACATCTTAATTTGTACGTCTCTGTGGTGTACTTGCTTATATAGAAGGTTTTATATATGCCTGCATTTATATTATGGGTTCTCTACTCTCTTTATGATCTTTGGGATAGATGGGATGTGTTATAGATGTTAGATAGTGCTCAGTTGAAAGAAAAAAAAATGTCTTTGTTGAAGTGCAATTGCCTTAAGCCACAAACAGGGCTGAGATAATATTAACTCTGGTTTTATGACTAATGTGTAGAGAAAGTGTGATCTGAAGCATCCCCCTGGTGACGAAATATATAGAAGTGGTACTCTGTCAATGTTTGAGGTATGCTGTTGATGAGCCTTTAGTGCTGCTACTCTCTTGCTAACTCAAAGAAAAAGAAAAGGGTCTTTCTTGGTGCATTTTAAGTAAATTCATATGGTTATGGTTTTCTTCACTTCTACCCGAGTGTTTTCATGTCCAACTCTTGGAAATTCATGACACAGTTGAAAAATCTGAGAAAAAATTACCAGAAAGAGAGAAGGAGAGAGATAGAGAAGAGAGCACGAGAAAGCTAAGAGAGAGTGAGAAAAGCAATTCCAAATTTCATAACCACCTCCATTGCCTGATTGGTGGCTAAAAAGGAGAAAAACGGATTCTTAACAGCTGTCATAACTAAGCTTAAAAGTCACCGTTTCATTAAACTGTCCCTCTACCCTGACAACCCGACCCCCAAAACGCACTGTATTATTTTAAAGAGTCCAAAATGCAGTGTTTACAACAAAAATAAAAACAAACTGAAATGAACAGAAATTTAAACAGACCGTTGTTGACCGAAGCTTGACTTTCATTTTGATCCATAACAATTAAATTTTCAAAACTATTTGATTGTTTATGAATCAAATAATCATGAAATCTTCTTGAAGAATGCTTAACTTTGAAAAGTAGAGTCTGCTTTGAGTTCTATTTTTTCCCTTTTTATTCTTTTGGCTTATAATTGTTCAAATATTTGTCAACCCCCCCCCCCCTTTTTTTTTCTATTACAGTTGTTAATTTTCATGTTTGTTTGCTCAAATATTTTGTAACAGGTTGATGGCAAAAAGAATAAAGTTTATGGGCAGAATCTTTGTTATTTGGCGAAGTTATTCCTTGACCACAAGACCCTTTATTATGATGTTGATCTGTTTCTGTTTTATGTTTTATGTGAATGTGATGATCGAGGTTGCCATATGGTTGGATACTTTTCTAAGGTAACTTCTAGTGCATTTTGTTACTTGATGCAGTGGAAATTTATAACTAGTGTCTATATGTTTGTGGTCATTCTGATATTTTGTAATTGGAATTTAGTAATGTGGCATGGAGTGGGTACAACAATTCTTGCCTTTGTAGCCTCAAATTATGAGCTTTCAAGTAGTAGAATTTATTGTTTATATGTGTGTATTTGGGGCTTTCAATTGCTTATTTATTTCATAGCATGTCTGCTAAAATTTTCTGTAGTTCCCGATCATTTTTTGTCATTTCATTCTTGTGTTTTAGACTGTACCTCCTAACACAAACAAATATCTTAGTTAGTAGTTTGTATCTGATCATGCAGGAAAAGCATTCTGAGGAATCATATAATTTGGCATGTATCCTCACCCTTCCTCCGTATCAAAGGAAAGGCTATGGAAAGTTTTTGATCGCCTTTTGTAAGCTCCCTGCCCTCTTGATATTTGATTTTCTTTTTCAAGGCTCATTTCATTAATGGATCAGAATAAGTGAGCTATTTATATGTTTGAATGAAAGAGAGACGGGGACAGATAGCACCAACTGATGATGATTATTCATTCAACATTAAATGAGAATGTACCATTATCCTACTAGTTAGACTCTCAATATAACATCAAGTTGGTTGTCTGGAATTGTTCTAAAGTTAGTTTACTAGAATCATGAGCTGCTGCGAATTTATAACATTTTCATGGACTAAACTTAATCTCTATCTTCTAATTTCTTAAATTTTATTGCTTCATGCTAGTTGCGTAGTCTTGAATATAAATGATGTTATACTTGATTTTGTTGTATTGTACTTTGCATTTGATCCCATTGGTATTTTATAATTCAACTTTATTGCTTATTTTGTCTCTGTTATGGACCCAGCATATGAACTTTCGAAGAAAGAAGGTAAAGTTGGCACACCTGAAAGACCACTATCCGATCTAGGGCTGTTGAGCTACAGGGGGTACTGGACGAGGGTTCTTTTAGACATCTTGAAAAAGCATAAGGGAAATATTTCCATCAAGGTATCACTACCTTAAGCTGTATTAAAAATGTAGTGGGCTGTGTTCTATGCAATTCCCCTCTTCTTGTCCAAATGGAAATTTATGTTCTTGCTTGGGGGGTGGTCAATGCCTACACTGTAAAATGCAGTGAGACTCAGCGTCATCAATTTAGATTAATTTGGAATGGCAAGACTTGCTTAATTAGATATCAATTATATAGTATTGGGAACTTTTGGGGCTGAGAATAAAATGTTCATTTGGTTCATTCTGACATCAAAAAATTGAACCAGAGTATGATTCAGTCAAGCTTGAGTAGCTTGTGATTAGGGTTGCTTGCTTTAACTTTGGATTGATGGCAACAGATGAGGCACTAACCTAGAAACTAAAAGTGGGTATATTATCTTCCACATAGAAAAAAGAGAAAAAAATTGAAAATGATGTTAAGGAGCATGCCTGATTCGATAGGTTTGATGCTGCTTCTGATAAACTGTTTATTCTTGTTTGTTATATTGATGTCTCTGAATAGCTGTATCTATTAATGTAATTTCTCCTAGAATATTGATTCATGCATGTTGTACAAAATTCATTGCATTGTGGTGTCACTGAATTGTTAAATACTAATTTTCTACATGAATCTAATTTTCTGCAGGAGCTCAGCGACATGACAGCTATAAAAGCAGAGGATATATTGACCACCCTGCAGAGTCTAGAACTGATTCAGTACAGGAAAGGTCAACATGTTATCTGTGCAGACCCCAAGGTCTTGGATCGCCATCTAAAAGCAGCTGGCCGTGGTGGTCTTGAGGTTGATGTTAGCAAATTAATCTGGACACCATATAAAGAACAGAGTTAATGATGCTACTCATATAAAGAACAGGTTCGAATTACACTAACGAGTTTGTCTACTTAGTAGCTGTTTTCTTAGGAATAGTAGCTGTTTAGTTAGGAATTTGTAGCTTCTTGTGTTTTATGTATAAAGCTGAGGTCTTAGATTATGAGATTAGAAATTCAAACTTAGATCAACTCAAGAGCGATTTACATTCTAGATGTACTTATTGCCATCACACCATCACCTGTGTCATCTGAGACATGTCGGGACGAGCTAACCCGTATATGTTATATTACACCGTGACTTACAATATAACGACTTTCTTCTCTCTCTCTCTCTCTCTCTCTCTCTCTCTTATGTTTGACAGTTGATTTGATTTCCACCTTTGTTTGAATTGAAGTTGTTGCTCGCAACCTTATTGCTTCTGAATGGGTTTTATAATCATATTTCATGTCCTACTTTTCTCTACCCTTGGTTTGGTAGTGTTGTTGGAAACATAGTGGAGGAGAGAAATGGTGACAATCTTTGAGAGTTTTCTCTACCGTTAGTTGGTTGGTTATCTTTAGATGATTGCCATTTAATCTACCTTTCACCGTCTTGTCCCCTTTTATGTTTGTCTATTAGATTTGACAATTGACGCCAAGGAAGGTAGTATATCTTTTATAAATCATATATAAAATTATACGTTGGATATGGGTGTATATATATGTATTTTTAAATCATATATAAAAACCATATTTCATTTCCATCTTTATGCAAGCTTCCATATTTGATGCTTTGTTTTTATTTCTGGGGCTCTAAGCAAGCTTCAACAATGGAAAGGGATTGATGTTAGGCATCCTAATACTAGCATAGGGGTTGATGTTAGGCATCCTAGTACTAGCATAGCGGGGTTAATGCTAAATTATTTTATCTGTTAAAAGTCACTGCTGACCACAGTTTTATTCCCTTTCTCTTGTCCATTAACTTTACTGTTTGATGTCTGCCTAATGATACAGTCGTCTCTCTTTACGACCATCACCTTCAATAACAGTTCTTCATTATATTTTATTACTGTGATATATATATATATATATATATATATTACATTGTATATCGGTTTAACTAATTTTTTAATGTTTAATTTGAGTTGATTAGACACATTTTAGTATCCTAATAACAATGTTGATTTTTTAGTAGAATCAATTTTATCAATTCAATCATAACCTCAAAATTAAATGAATTTATAATTATTACTAAATTTATTTTTATTTTTTAATATACTTAATGTCTGTATTACGGTCTATATTCGAGATTTGTAGTTACCTATTCTAACAATGTTGTCTAAATTCACACCTAACCACTTATTGATTATCACTAAATTTATTTTAATAACAAAATCAAAATTACAAAGATGCAAACTTAGTTGTATTAACAAAAAATATAAGGTGAACCTTAAGACCTAAAAGATGAAGACCATTACAAACTCATGCACCGGCTTTTGCAGAAAGAGCAAGGAACCACTACAATATTTTTTTATACATAATCAACCTATTGAACAACATTCAGTAATAATTGATCCATCGGCTTTGGTTTTAACCAATTTAATCAAATCCACTTGATTCTAGTGTTTGGAATAAATTAAAATTGATAAATCATATGTTCATTATATATTATAAATATTTAAAATAAATTAAAAATATAATAAGTCAATTCGCCGCTTTGATTATAACTTTCAATAAATAATTATTCATTTCAACTGATTTTTAACTCAACATCAACAATTGAATTTTGCAATTTATAAACATTAACATAGTATTATCGATTTAGTTATAATTTTAACATCAAGTTCATGTCTGTTGTATAATTAATAGAGATCTGTTGTATAGTTCATAGAGATTAATTTTTTTAATTGATGCGCACAACTCTCTCTTAACATGTGAAACAATGTATGTTTGTTTTCAAGTTACTGTAGTTCCAGGCTCACGCATCACTGTTGACAAATCAATTTCCATTTCACATTGTCATACCTTCTCTATCTTATTCACCAGTCAAAAAGAAAAACCCCAGAACTGTCATCCTTTAGAAGTCATTAGCCCTTCCCAAATAAATGATTTTTAATGGGTGCCAAAAATTATCTGAAAATAGAACCTTGATCTGACACCCCCTTATCTGTTCATTTTGTCACCCTCATTATCAAACCGGCAGCAATAATCTTTGTGGTGGCCATGTAGGGTCTGTCTATCATTAACTTTTTTAAGATTAAAATATCCTTAAAATTTCTTTCAAATTTTTATCAACAATCCCATTACCATCACCATAATTTCATGTCTCTTAACACAAGTGGAACACAAACATTAATCATCAAAATTGGAACTCCTCTTTTTTTCTTTTTTCTTTTTCGAAGAACAAATCATATACATTACCTATTACATTGTATGGATCTGTTTTTTTTCATCAAACAGTGGTTGGTTCTTGATGTCTGTTAAGTTGAATCTGTTGAAGCTGTAATCTTTCCAGTGCAATCCCACGTGATCTCCTCTGCCAAAGTGTAGTATCGGATCCATCTCTTTCATCACCTTGTTTCGGCCCTTTTTTATTACAGGCAAAGGTGGATCCATGGTTTCAATGTTGATTGTACCAGAATTCTCTTTCCCATCATCACCCTTAGGCTTGCTTGTCCCATTTATCAACACCTGTTTTCTTCTACAACCGGTGGTGGCGGCGGTTGTGGAGGTAGCGGGGCTGCCAGTTAAATTCTTACCAGAAAACAGCTTCTTAAGCTTGAAATATTTGACAGTACTACTATTGAAGCTGCTGCTGCTGCTATTCTTGGGGGTGACAGTACTGAGCTTGTAAGAAACAGGGAACCCAACAATCTTGTTGTTCCTCTTCACTTGTCCCATGCAACTGATCTTTGGTGACAATGGATCTTCAGACAAGGAAGCCGACCTGTCAACAACTTTCCATTTGGGAAGAACCACATCTTTAATGGAAGGTTTAGAACACAACAATGGCAAAAACATTCCTTTACTATTAATCTGCTGCTGCTGATGGTATCTATTTCCCATCTATTTTGAAAAGAAAGAAATGGGAGATGGAGAGATGAATGGAGAAGAAGAAGAAGAAAAAGGGAGGGGTTATAAAAGGGGCAGTGGTTGAGTTTTTTGTACCAAAAAGTCTCTTTTGTAGGCAAAGTGATATTGATTTTGAGATTGTCAAATATATGAACAAAGTATTGTACTTATTTATTGTGTGGGAAGGTTTAGGGTTACATGTTATTATTATACCATTGATTTTGGTTGTCTTACTGTTCAAACATTGGTCATTAAAGAAACTAAGAAGCCGACAAAATAGAAGTGAGTTACATCTTACCTTTTGTTGATGACTTCCATGTCATCTAATGACTACTGCTGAATTTGGGTTTTTTTTTTTTTTTTTCTAACATTTTTTATATATAAAATATTAATTCTTTTGCCCTAAATATCGATCAGATCAATTATTTTTGATGTGATACTTAAAATTATTCATAGTTCTCTCAACTCATAAATAAGAGGATAATGCACTTCAATACACTCAAATTCATATCCTCTTACATCGATAATAATATTCAAATCAATCGAACTAAAGACTTAATGGGTCAAAAAGATATTTAATTTTGATGTTTTTGTGTGGGTTTTTATATATATATATGAAATTGAAGTAAAGAGTATGAGTAGACGACATATAGGCGTGAACAGGAGCAACATTATTTTGGTTTTCTTGGAGACTGCTAAGCATGCTGTAAACTAAAGAAAAGTAACTGACTGTTCACAATTATTTTAGAGGCCCCCCAATCTTTTTTTCTTCTTCTTGAAGGAAAAAAAAAACACACACCCCAATTCACCAAATAGATTCCACCAATTTTTCACCCTACTGATTGTAAATCATAGGCTGACCCCCCTTTCGGGTCCCTTTGTGTTACCCATTTTCATTTGAAGTTGAGAGCCCATATGTAAGGTTAGTATTTACTTAGTTTATTTAGTTTTTCACCTCGATTTGAAAAAAGAAAAATTTTTACATGTTGAATTTTAATTGGTTAATTTAGTATTTATTACCATTGTTAACTTCATTTATCATAATAATATATAAATTGACAGTTTAGATATTACAATCAACATTTCAAAACTATACAGGTACTACATTAGATATTTTATAAAAGTACATGTACTAAATATGAGATTATTCCTTTTAACAAATTTGGAGCATGCATGTTATTTCCCGTTTTGAGGTTTTAAGGGTTTAAAATATAAATTCACAACAAAGTTGGCTTTAGGCTTTAGCCAGTAACACATTAATTAAGTAAATTAAATTATAAAATAAAGCTTAAATACAAATTTTATATGACAATTAAAATATGCCAATTATGTCAATTAAAATGCACAACATTAATTACAATTATTTTATATGAGAAGTCACACACTATAAATATAAATATAAATATAAATATAAGAAATTTGCACAATGGAAGAAATTCAATGCAAAATTCTTTATTGGTATTTTAAGTCTTTGTTTTTTTTGTATTTTAATTATGTTTACTATTTTATTCATTTTTGTATTTTTAATTTAGAGAAAACTATTGAGTAAATCATCTTTCGCGTTACTCCTAATCAACTAAAAATAAATATTTCGGTATGTTCTACATTTACTATTATATCGTTAAATTAATTTTGTTTTTACAATTTTGACTATAGATGTGAGATTATAAAGTCTCCAACGTCTAGGGGTGTAATTGTAATTGTGGGTGACAGTGGTGCCGGTCCTTAAAATGATATAGATTATTATAATAGTGAATTTATATTTTTTCTATTATAAAATTATAATTGAATTTCAACCCCTAAAAAAAAATTTTAATTTTACTCCTGCCGTCTACAAAGTAGTAATCCCTTCATATTGATTCAAAGGTAAAGTGTTTTTTTCTCAAAGCATGGCCAAATGAAAGAGGAAATTTTTTAGCCTTTTTTACTTATTTTAAATGGTCTACCATAATTTTTTATTATTAGAAATAGCCCTTTCAATTTGTTTTAAATTCATCACTAATTTTTAAAAGCATAAATAATTTTACAATAAATTATTTATAAGTCATATTATTTAAATTTACTTAAAATCTACATTTACTAATTAATAATTAAAACTAGCTTACAAAATATGCATAGAAATATGATTTTAGACAATCTACTACTATAGTATTTATTTTTATTTTTTTTCCAAATAATATCATATATTTATTTGATAAACGTTTCAATTATTTGTAAGCATTTTCCTAGGTGAAGTTTTACATGTAAAAATAAAACATTGATGTATAATTTTAAAATTACTACTAAATTGAATATATTTAAAATATTCCACTAATTTTTATAAACTATAATTACAATTAAGTTATAAAACTAAAATAAAACACAAATGGAATTAATATTACATGAAAAACGAGGGTACTTTAAAACCCAATCACACTTACAAATATCTAAATTAACTTTATTAAAATAATTTACCATTTTAATTAATCAAATTAAAAAATATAATATAATAAATTGGATTTAAATTTTATTTTAATTAAAAATAATAAAATACGCTGGAATTTTGTTGCCTCTATTGTTATTTATAAATAAAATTAAAAAATAAAAATATTAAATCCATACATCACACGTGATAAAGCTAAACATCGACACTGACAATATAAAAAGATCACAAAGCAATAAGAATAAAAAATAAAACAAACAAATTTTATGTAGAAATTATTTCGGGAAAAAATTACTGGCAAAGAGGAAAAAATTCACTAATATTAAAAATCGAGAATGAAACGAGAGGAGTTCCGACTGTATCTATTTAAAAGTTGAAAAATCTTATTCTAATCAAAGTCAAATAGAGGAAGTGTGTTACTATACGTTCTTAAGTCCATCACAGATCCCCTAATTTTACCACTATATTATTTCTTTAAATAAAATTTAAATCACACAACTCTAAAACACACAAAATAAAATTAATTTACTGTTACAAGATTTCAAAATCATAATTATATTCTCAAAGGAGAAAATATAAATAAAAGCAACCAAAATTGACTTTAATTAGGAGGTGAAGTAAAATGGTAGTCAAGAAGCTTGATCTATGTTCCATATATATATATATATATATATCATCTCAAGTTGTTTGTTTATTTTGCATTTCATGTAAAACGTTGAATCTTTAGGTTTATATATTTATTTTTTAAGGAAATAATTATAATAATATGTAATTTAAATTGAAAAATATATAATATATGATGTTTGTTTTGGATAATCAACATCACAATTGAATCAATGAGAGCAGGCGAAATAAATAAAGCAACATGTTTGTTGAATATTTACATATTTCTTTTCAATCAATCCTATATTTTATTTTGTATTATTTAAAAAATAAAACTAATTGTTATTTTAAAATTTAAATATTATAAATATATTATCACATATGTAATGATATTTCGGTTTATTATTTATACACATTACTCAAAAAAACTCAATTAATAGATTTAATTGATATTATTTGCTCAAGACTAAAATTTTTAAAAATATAAAGAATAGAAATGATGAGTTAAATCTACAGCTTTATGTATAATACATAACTAATAACATAATTTAACTGCTTACTATTTAAATTACAATTGGGATTTTAATATTCAAAAATAAAAAGATTAAAATTGATTAATTTAAAAATATAAAAATTACATAATATAAGGACTAGTAACAAAATTCCACCAATGAAAATAACAAACACCTAACGTCCTTTTTATCCTATCTTTTCTCATATTTATATTTCAAATTATGCTTACGTTTATGTTTTTCTTTTTGGAAAAATATTTTATTTTAAAAACCTTTCTAAAAAAACAAATATAAAAAAGAGGGAGATTTTATCTCTTCCGTTTAGGGTGGCTGACGGTTTCAAAATTATTATTTCTTAATTAATTTTTGTGAACCATGAAAATGGCGGCGGTTACGGAGAGAAGGTGCCAGCACAGCCAACATGTTTGAATATTTATCACCACCGTCGATCATAAAGAGGTAATGGAAGCCGTCGATTTACATCTGAATCTCATCATCCATTAAAAAATTGTGATGATGAACAGTGGAGCGTGGTGGAAACAGTAAAGGATGGTCTGAGTCCCAGATATGGGAGAGATGCTTACAGCTCAGCCGACAGCACCATGTGTTCCCGCATGTGCATGGCACGTGATTCTCTTGCCCTTTCGTTTTGGTATATCTTGTCCCTAACCCTAACTACGATAATATTAAAATACCATCTGTTTTTAAAACTAAAATATAACTAATACAAGGACCATTATTATACGTTACAAAAGTTTTTGAATTTATTTATTATTTAATTCTTTTAAATATCAATTATGATTCACAAGTGATAATGAAATTTAAAATTTTTATTAATAAGATTAAAATTCTCTTCTAATTATAAGATATTCTAATTTCTTAGACACATTTAATTATTATATCGTAATTTTTGTGTCATATTTGATATTATAAATTATAATCGTTAAATTATAAAATTTTAAATTCTAAGAAATATTAATTATTATGAAATGGATAAATTTTCTAATTGATTACTCAATTTTTAGACGGCATCAAAGGCCTTTAATCAATTTGTTCAATTTCAATTAATTAAACTATGAACATTTTAGATTATTTACTAATATAAGTTGTCTCCTCATGTTATGATCCGACCACGTAATGTAATTTAATATTAATTAAATATTAACTAATTGGTAAATTAATATTCACTTACATTTCATTTTACATGCAAAGTTTATTGAGGATAAATATAAACGATAATATTAGTGTGAATAATAAAATTTTATTTAAACGAATTTATACGAAAAATTATAAATATAAACGATGAATTAATTACACAAGGAAGATGAGAGTGGCGGTTCACACAATGATACTGTGTAGAGAGCAATTTATGGTGGTAATTTGGCAAGCTTTTGGCATAAGAGAGGGAAATCTACTCTAATGGTGAAGGAGGGGATATATAGGCAAGTTAGGACACTCGTAGAATTGACACATGTTCGTGTGGGTCTTGTCCTAGTCTACTCCTTAACCAGGATAAAATTGATGTATCTGGTGATAAAGCTACAACTAGACTTGTGAATTTGATGAAGTTCCACGTGTACGAAACAACGATTGTGTGCTGCACGTGTGTTTTTTCGTTCATCAAAATATTGGTTTTGCCATAAGAGTGCGCCTATAATTGCCATTTTAGGGGCAAAAGGGCTGTTGGAACAAGATACTCAATCCACGTCTTCAACATCAGGTCTTAAAGCCTGACTTTCTCTTGTCAAGGCCTCCATCTCACCATGAGAAGCCTGAAGTTACTGTTGTGGGAAAGCCGGTTCTGGTTGGTACTCTGGGTACCTATGACACCCTTGCCTTTATACGTTAAGTGGGGAGGCGGCTTCATTGTGCTGCCACTGGAACTGACGGTCTTGACTTGCTCTCAATTCTCTAATAACTTCAGTGTATTGATGAAGTTGTTCTTGATGTTGGTGGTATTATTGGTCCTACCTAAGTTGTTGCATCATTTGATCCTTCAAAGCCCTCATTTGCTCTTGTAATTACATGAATTGCCGGGAAGAGAAATTGGAGCTATAATTCTGTTTGTTCTTTAGGAATGGGGATTGAGTGTATGTTAGGCGATGGTGGGAATGATAGCTGGTTTGTATAAGTGTAGTATCTAGGCTATCGCAGTTGATGCTGACGGCATCAATTTTCATATGGATCACTGTAGGGATTGTATTAATGTGCACGTGCTGAGGATTGCTACTTTGTCACTCTGAAAAGCCTACGTAAAAGTAATAGCAATGGGACCATGGTTCTTGGGGATGTTCTCGTTAGGATGATATAAATCCTTCCACGCTTATCACCCTAAAATGTTGAGGCTAAAGCTAAGAAGGATGATGAGAGTGACGGTTCACACAGTGGTATAGTGCAAAGAGCGATTTGTGGTGGTGATTTGGCAGAGTTTGATACCAGTGAGCGCAATACCCCTAACGATGAAGGGGGAGTATATACAGACAACGCTGATCACTACCAGCCTTGGGCCTTGACACGTGTTCATACAAGTCTTATCTTGGTTTGCTCTTTATATGACATAGTAGCATTTTAGCTAAGTGATGATGGGATTGATGTATCTAGCGATTAGGCTACGATTTGATTTGTGCAAACTCGATGAAGATGCACATGCCATCCATGCAAAAGGGAAGCTTGACATATGTCTTGATGAGGTAGAGTGAAGGTACTCCATGTGTAGAGCATACTATGTGTTAACGGGGATCATGTTTAGAGAAGTATTGATTAATAATGGTTTAAAATGAATAAAGGAAAATATTTCCATTTTCTACCATAATATGTATATAATTTAAGTTTAAGCAACAAGACAATGGATGCTAAAATTTGACATGACATGTTTTTGTGTTTTTAAATTTACTTTAATATCTATGTCCTCTTTCTCTGTCCTCAAATCAAACTATGGGTTTTTATTCATAAAAAACAATGATTTATTATTATTACTATTATTATTAAAGTAAAAGAAAAACTGAAATGGGAGACGAAACTAGATTTTGGGTTAGCTTAGGCTAGGCTAGGCTTACAAGGGAAGGACATGCTTTGTCTTGTTCCTGAAAGACATGTTTTAAGTGTGAACCAACATTTTCTCCTAATCCATGTGTGCATAAAGTTTTTTTTTTTTTTTCTTTTCTTTTGATTCAATGTGTTCATAAAGTAAATAAAGAAGTCTTGTGACCCAACATTTTCTCCTAATCCATGTGTTCATAAAGTTTTTTTTTCTTTTCTTTTGATTCAATGTGTTCATAAAGTAAATAAAGAAGTCTTGATAAAGAATAGACTTCTTCCTTTTCCTATACCCTCCATCCCTCTACCATGTCCCATGTATACCACAAAAAAAGAAAGCACAAGATGCGTAGGGAAAGAGAAGCTTATCAGCCTGCCTAATAGACGGCCAAATTAAGATTACTCCAAATATTATATAACTTTGGTCATATTTGTTCTTTTTAACACAATATATTGAACTTACCCATAGCACATTTCAACGCATAGATAGGAGAAAAATGCACTTTAGTGCACTTAAATTCACATCCTCCTGCATTAACAACAATACTCAATCCGCATTACATAACTTGGTTTTAGTTTTACATTCGTATATTTTTTAATAACAAAGCAAGATAGGTAAAACTAAAGTTAAGTACAACGATTCCTATATTGATAGGGATTTGACATAGCTAGGTTCTGGACCAACATACTCTGCAATAGATGGTTAATATCTTATGTGACCAGCAGCATTTCAGTGTCAACAAATTCATTAGATCTGTCTACATTTTACTCTTATTCAACTAATTCTACTTGCTTTAAATGTTTCACTAGATTAAAATGTTTTTAACAAATTAATCAATGAATTTGTAATATAATTATACTATCATGCTAAAATTTTCTAATTAGTTATTGAACTTTTCAATTTACTCAACATATATACATCAATTAAAAAAATATAATCAAATTAAATAAAATTACTCGTATAAAAAGGTTGGCAAAATTTTAAACTGGGTGTAGCTTAGATTGTATGATAAATAAACTGTTTTTTTTTTTTTTGCAAAAGATAAAATATGAGCTAGAAAATGATATCTATAATTGTAAAAGTTCTTTTATCTTTATATGTTACTCTAAGCTCGAGAATGAAAACATGAAGATAAGTGACAAATGCCAAAATATATAATATTAATTCAGAAGTTCAAAAAGATTCAAATTCTACTCGCATGCATCAAATATTGAACCAAATGCGTTAATGAAAAAAATCATTCGAATGAATTTTCCAAAATCCTGCTTAATATTCTGGAACAAAAGTGAATTTGACAAAAAAAAAATCCCCATGTGGGTTGAACTCCATTGAAAACCCAAATTCAATCTGAGTCGGACTCATTTTCTAATTATATAATATATTATGTAATTTACATCACATACTCTATAATTATATATAATACTATAAGATAAACATTAAAAGATATGCTAAATTGTTTATATTTAAAATTTTAATTAATGAAAAAGCATCTTAAATATTAAATTAAAAAAATAACATAATTGCTCTGTTTAAAAAACTTAAAAAAAAACATGGATGAACTTAATAAGTTTGGGATGGTCAATTACAAATATAAGTGAGTTTAAATAAAATTTAAAAACCATATTTTAGACCAAACCCAACTTGAACAAATATGAAATGTGCTATGTACATGCATAGACTGCAATAGGCGCAGCCTGAACCATGAAAACTTCTTTGAACAAAAAACAAAAACACCATGAACAATTATAGTAAAGGCAAATAAACCAAAAAACAAAGTCAAATTATTAGTCGAGAATATATATATATATATATATATAAAAAATAAACCAGGGATGTTCAATGTACCTAATCCTGGAGCCAATTATCGAAACGTGACATCATTGGTGTATAATTCAAAAGGTTGCCACACCTTGCTTCAAAACATAAGTGCCCACAGTTCACATGTTCCTACTTTTTAGAATGAACCAAGCTCATGGTATACAAAAAGATAACACAAGAAAAAATCGTACCTATCATCATCATGTGTGCTGTAAACAAGGTTTGGCAATATTGAATCATCAGAGTTACTGCACAACTTGCATTTGCTGGGCACGATCACTTCATGAACCAAAAGCGAATTTCACCACTGTTCTCGGGTTCTCTCTCCCTAGATGGCAAAATGGTCTTTCGAGTTCAAAGTTAAAATGATGGTCTGCCATTGCCTTCTAATTTGGAGAAAGATGACATAATTCTGTTCAGCACATAAAGGGAGCAAAAGAACCATAGTGACTCAGTTACCGCAACAAACTTAGGCTATTGTTCAGAGGTGTCATCATGGCTGTATTCCGAGGATCCAACAGCCTCTTCCTTTAGTAAATCGGAGTTTGTGTTTTCTTGATTAGAAGTTCTAGTTGGGCCATCCTCCTCCTTGTCAGTATCGTTTTGCAACCCAATATTTTGTGCTATTGCCCTATGATCTTGAGATTCCTTGACTGTTTCCACATGTTTCTGGGCTTGAGCTTGTGACTTAGACAGAGGAAAAGATGCAGAAGCACCATCTGATCCTTTCAAAAGGCAAACATACTTGAAGACCAGTTGTTTATAGTTATTTAGCAGCTCTTCAACGTCTTTTACTGTCAAATCACCGGCATGAGCAAACATGTATGGGTACTCTTGAAACACTTTACTCACTTGATCCTCCTTCAGAAGTATAGTCGCCCCTCTATTCTCCAATTCTGAGATGGATGGACCTTTAGAGATTGATGACTGATCTTTACTTGAAGATTTCCCATCAGAAGATTTAGGTCTATTAGCATGGTCCTCCTTAAGAGTGTGATGTCTGGAATCAGTTGGTTCTCTCTGATCTTGTCCAGCAAGTTGGTTAATTTGACTGGACAGACCATCCAAATCTGTTGAAAGGCCTGACAGAATAGCTCGAGCAAACACCATGTTTTTCTCAAACTCGGTTTCCTCCAATGAAAGGGCTTTTGCATCAATATTTGAGATGAAAGCCTCAGCAGACAGCATGTTCGTAAAAAAGTAGGCTGCTTCAGAAACTAATCGAGACTGACGTCTATAACGTTGTATATACAATAAATTCGAGTGCAGCTGTGGAGGATTTGCCTACGTAACAGATTTCATGAGAATCATACATTATTTATTAATTTTTAAAGGAGGGATGATAACCTAAACAACCAAGCATGCATATACTACTGATCTTACCTTTATGGTAACATAAATCAACACAGGAAGAAAATCATCCGCTCCAGGAGGATTCTCATTTGATGCAATTGAAGCATTAAGCAATAAATTATTGATAACCTTGCAACAATTGAGGATACACACAAGCTTGTCTCTTGGGGCCTTGTACATATTAATTTTTTGCAACTCTTTCTGTGCAAGCTGCCAAATAAAGTATAGATTCAGGGGAGAGACTGAAAGGTGGAATAGCTATCATAACTAGGAATCCAAAATCCCAAGCATATCCACAGACAAGCTTTATCGACCAAATTTTTTTCTGAAATAAATTAGAACCATAACCAAACTGCACTCAAGTGTTGAGACATTTGTTGCACGCAATAAATAAATTTTTCTTCAAACAACAAAATGAAGAGGCAGTGAATATGGTATGATATATTGCTCAATAGTTACTTATCCAATAAATAAATAAAGATATACTGCTCAAAGGTTATTAGACCTTAAGTTATGTGCATAACAAAGTCAGCTAAATAAGATCATCAAATTAAAAAGGCAACAATAATTACAACTAGTTCAGACATAACAATGATGACAAGCTTGTTTTAGATGGAAAGCATTTGTAGATAATTTTGTTTTAGATGGAAAGCATTTGTAGATAATTTGCAATACTCAACTGCTTAAGACCAAGACTTTTCATTTAATGTAAACAGAATTCTACCTACATTACTATCAGCTTGTCTTGCTCATAAAATTAGCAAACCTAAGTAGAGATGGGGAGAAAAAACTTATTGACCAAATCCCCAAGTATTTTGCACCTGAAACTACTGAAGACCAGTTGTTCCTTTGTGGAAAATATTTCTGAGAACGACATTCTCTAAAAGCAGCCAAAAAGGACTGGAACTTCAGCTTTTAATTGGTGCATCACTTCAAAACAGTTTATTCAATTCTCAGTACAACAAAGATATTAGCCATAAGTTCATAACCAACAGCAGGGGGTACAAGCACCGTATCAAATTGAGTTCAATGATCAAATGATTTCACTGCTGCTTAAGACAATATGAATAATTCGTAGAAAACTGAAAAATTATTAAGGCATTAAGCATGGAGCTCCCATAAAAAAGGAATATCTTATGTAATATGGAACAAAAATGGAGGAAAAATAGATATAAAGAAAAAAAAACAAGACAGCTTTATATGGTTACAGAGCATGCAGCTTCAAGCACCCACATATGCATCAACGTTCATGGTTGATAGCCAAAATCTAGATCAGATATGTCTAATAGGATGACAAAATGTATAAACTGCCATCTAAAAATAGATTGATGCAGCATTGTCTTGACATGTTAACAAGGCATAACTGCACAGGGCCTCCTAACATTAGAAAACCGTGCACATTCCTCATTCGGTCATGCCATGGGATGAGAACAATAAAAGTAAGCTCATATCAAATTTGGACTCCTATGCTATGCTCATAGTAAGGCATGGAAGAATCTACCACATAAGAGGACCTCAATAGAAGTTTTCTTTAGAGCTCAAGCAGGGATGCATTGCGGAAATAGATTCTCCACGAAGCAATATTCCTAACAAAGAAGTTAACTTTCCTACCTAGCTAAGGATTTCTGCACTTTTATGGTCCATCTTTCTAGCCTCCCTTATATGAATTATAGACAGCATGACACCTATCAGCATTACATCCTTGGAAGCATCTAATAAAAATGTTACTACTTTTGTCTATTTCACCAGGATGAATTGTGAGAATCCCTAGCAGCTTCTTATTAACTAGTTGTTATTCCTGATTTCTAGATAAAGTCATTGATTATTATCTTCAAGGAGGCAAACACCTTGTAATGTTTTTTTTACTCCAGCCAAAGCCTTAATCGTTTCACTGTTTGCACAGAAGATATCCAAAAATATACTCTGCCAAAGGTTTTTAAAAAAAGGTTAAAAGGGTTCTCACTTCTCAATAGAATAGAAAGCCAAACATGACAAGGAAAGATATAGTTCACAGAGACAACATATGCCAAAGGTAAGCTAACTCCATACTCCCAAAAAAAAAAAATAGGCAGCCACTTGAAACAGAAATTCCCCAATTTACCAGCCATGATGTCTCATTCTGAAAGGCTGGCTTAATATCCAAGTTCTCAGGCCGAACGAATTGCTGAACAAGAGCCATCTTCTCAGAAAGTTGTTCATCAAGCTTTACATCATCTGGAAGTGAAGCAAACACACGGGTAAATAACTTTGTCATAACATACTTCTCCAATCCCTGTATTAGGAAAAAAAAAAAAAGTAAATACATCAACCCAAGGTGAAATTTTTTTCCTTTTTTTTTTCCCTTAAACAAATTACCTAATGCAAGATACTACGTTAAAATGACTTACTTCACCAGCACTGTCCAACTCCTCCTCTGAACATCCAGCCCAAAGCGGATGAGCTCGAAAAGCAGCTTCCATGTTGGCAAAGAATGCCTGTACGGCCGCACTATCCCTTTCGGGATCAGGAGCATTGTTGGAGAACGAAACTATGAAACTGTAATATGGCGATACGAACGAAACTCAGAAAGTCAAAACCCTGAAACGATTGCCTAAAATGGAACACCCCGATCCTTCTTAAATTAAGTTCGATTGTCAATTAATTAGACAAAAAAAAAAACAGCTTCCACGTCGGGATTTTTACTTAATTTGAAGCAATCAACTAATAAATTTAAATCACCGACCAAATAAATTTATAAACAATCAATAATCACTTCCGATTAGTCGCAAATCACGTTCAATCATTAGTCTACGCATAGATTTAAAGATGAACATTTAAAATGAGAAAGAGAGGGGCGACCTTTTGATAGATTTGACGAAATCAGCAGCGGAAGGCTGGCGCATACGCTCTAGAAAATCTTGCAATCCTAAGAAGACGTCGGCGTTCTCCATTTACGGTAACCGCCGTCTGATTGTTTGACAGTCGCTTAGCTGACGTTGATTAGAGAGGAGACAGAGAGGGGGCTTTTTGCTTAGGGGAGAAGTCCTCAATAATCAGAGGAGTGCGTGATTGAAGGTGCAGACGCAGTTGCAGACGACCAAAAAAACAAAAAGAAAAAAATTACAGCTATTGTTTTTTTTTTTTTTATTTTTTATTTTTTGTACTTTAGAAAATTAAAAAAATAATCATAATGAAATTGGGCTCTGTTCTTTTGGATCTCTCGTTAATATTTAATCTATACTAATATTTACCGTTCTCTCCACATCGCACTCGAATTTATTAATTTATTAAAAATATATTTTTTACGTAGGGTAAATATTAAATTTAGAGTAAATTTCATAGTTGGTTTCATCACCCATTTTGGTTTTAAAATGTTTTAATTTTAGTCACTTATTTTAGCATTAAATCTCTAATAAAAGTTAATTTAATTAGTCGCTTTTATTTTAGTCACCCAAAAACATTTTCTTTTAAATATTGATTGGATAAAAAATTGTAAAACTAAAATAATACACAAAATTGTCAATTTATTTTTGTTTATCTCATTACCGAAAATTCTAAATGTCTTTTATAATACTAAAATCCTAAATTTCAAAATATCATAATAATTTTAATAATTTTCTTAAGTTGATATTCAATTGATTAAGGGTCATTGATAGCATCAATAAAGTACTTTATCTTATTTTTTATTTTATGAATAGTACCATACAAATCGAGAGAAAAAAATAACAAATACCCTTCGTAGGCATTAAAGGGCAAGCTCCATCAACACAACAAAGGTTTTAATCTCAACATTAATAAAACATTATGACACATTGACAATTGACACCGTTACAACTCAAGCACAATATATATAGAGTGATAGTAAGCACTTAGTACCATATGAAAATCAACTCCGAATCACTCAAAGCGGTGGGCAAAATCGACAAAACCATCCCTAATTGCAAAAACAAGTATATGCATAAGTAAGACTAAAACACATATTATAAGAGTAGACAAAAATAATAAAAGTGAATATTTATTGAACACTAGAAAACAAGCAAACAAAAATGTATAAAACTTAAACAACATGGGTCCAAACCAACTCGTGAAATAATTTGTTATTCTAAAATACTTTCAAAATAAAAATAAATTAAGAAGTCGATAAAGAGCCACCCACTTTTCAAGAGAAATTGTTGGTGGCCAATGAAATTTTAATGAGAGAGAGAGAGAGAGAAATATATAGAGGAGAAGAAAGAAAGTGAAGTTGGTGGGAAGGACAAAAAGGCAGGTGAGACCCGATTAGAGGTTGACACAGCTACTAGACCAAAAAAAACAAACAGATTAGAGAAAAAAAGAGAACATTTTTTTTTTGACAAAGTACATTATTTGAATGCATTTATAACTTAAGCTCTAAATATTAAACTTGGATCATCTCAAATGATTAGGTACGATGTATTCTTGATGCTCTCAATTGTAGTTTTTCTCTTTTTACTGAAAATGAGATAAAATAGCATGAAAATCATGTAGTAAGGTTTAGATTACCATTTATTTTCTTTACTCAAAAAATGAATAAATTAATTTCTGTACATTAGATTAAAGAGAAATTAATTTTTTATTAAAATTTAATCTTTATATATCAACATAACATACGCGTAGTACGTCTCTATTTAGTTATTCTAACAATTACACCAATTTTTAATAGCAAGACTAGTTTATTCATATTTTTAATAAAGAAGACAAAATAACAGAAAAATAAAATAAAATGGCACATACAACTGGACAAAAATATTGATACAATGATGTAAAGTTCTCAACTGTCTGCCATCTATATAAATAACAAGCGTGTAACATTGCAAGATCAGCATATCACTTGCAACCTATTTTACAAACCTTTCTCTATCAATATAACCACATACATTAGGGTTTTCCTTTTGGGGTTTGGACCACCATTTTTGCACCTCTTAGATTACAACATTACCTTAATAATTCTAAAGTATAAATACAGTCATCTCTCCTATCAAACCCCAAAATGAAAAGAATGGGAATATATGTTGAAATGCAACTATCATAATATGCTTTTCTGATTAAAAAAAGTGATTTCTATCTTTAATCTCCATTTCTTTCCAATACGATTTCGTGCAAATGTTGTAGGAGATGGGTTTGCAAATATGTATTGAAACCAGATGCAATGCTTTTCTCTTACTTGGCTGGACGAGATCTGCTTTCTCAATCATCAAACCACGAATGTTTGATCTTGTTAACCGCAAGAAAAGCTTAGTATCCGAATTAATTTAGACTAAAGTGTTCCAAACCGCATCATCTCCTTCACCACACCTTTCGTGAACGGTTTTGAGCTTCTCCACGGATTTGCAGATTCCACTGCAGCTCCAGTCGAAAGATGCAACACAGACATTACCTGCTTGTGCCTTCCACTCACAATCTGTGGAACAGGAAACAAACAAAGAGTTAAAACAGGAAGAAGACCGAAATAGCAAAGAGCGTTGAGCTTTGACTAAATCCAAATGAAATTATCGTATTAAGCATTAATTGAGATCTAGGATTGAGGTAAGAGTTTTTGGCATGTAGATATGTAGTTTGACACAAGATTTAAAGCATTACCTGGTGGAGTCCCACAGCACATATTCCTATCGTCTATGTGTTCAACCTCAAGGCCAATAAACCATGCCCCTAGGGACACATCTTCATTAGCATACTTATGCAATATAGGCCTGCAATCATTCAGAATCACTCGGAATATTAGCGATACCTCTTTTAAAAGATTATTATCAAAGACAGAAACTGGAAGAGTAAAGGATATAAATTTGAACAGCATTTTAATAAGCTTGGGAATTTTAATGGACTTATGCAAGATTACAAAAGATTAACTCTATGCTTAAAGTGATAAACAAGGGCTAATTAAATAAACTGAAAGAAAAATTGAAAACAGAGAGAAAACTTAAGTCAAGGGGATGACTGCAAGGCATTGCCAAATGGGCACAAATACAAGGACTATGAAAATTAAATCAGAACCCTCGATTAGGCAAAGTAATATAAACAAAGAACAGGCTACTCCAAGACAAAAATCAAAGATCTTACTGGTTTATGGAGATGTAGGTTGCTAGCTCCTTTGAAATTGCATATATCTGACCAGTTGCATGTCGGAAGTATTTGTTACCCTCTTCTCCAAATTTCCAGTACTCTGGTTCATGGTACTTAACATTCCTAATGAACATAAAGGAAAGAAACAGAAGTTATATAACAAATTTGCAGGAGGAAGCAAAGCAAATTGAAAAAGTAATATTATGAACAATAAAAAGGTCATGGGGGAAATTACTTGCTAGAAAGAACAGGTCCAGATTTCATGCATCCTATATAGAGGCGGGGCTTGGAACGGTGACGGCCAAGGGTAGTAGCTAGCATACCTGTGAGAAAATAAGCATAAGAAATTCATCATACAAAACAACCGAGTTTTTTCTTCATCATTATGATGGTGTGATAAAATGTTTAAGATAAACAAAAGAGATGGAAAACCAACCAAGATTAACATGGACATCATCATCCACCTTGACATAGAACTCAGCATCCCATTTTGCAACTGCAGTAGAAAAGAAAATTTTTGTTTTTGCTGATAATTCGTGATATCCTTCAACATGCTCCTGCATTTTAAGATTGAAACCAGATATCAGTAAGAAATGCTTGAATATCTCGCAAGAATATCCAAAAATTATAGGAGTGCTTTCTAACCAGTCTAAAAAATCCTTATGCTGAGCGTCCTCCGAATCAATAGCTCGATCTAAAATGCTGTTGGATGTTGCACTGGATCAAACAACGTATATACAACTTATGTTAGTTCAAATATGTACTTTATATTTATCCCATGCTGATCACAGTGTAACAAATGTCATTTGCTTAACATTGCCATTTCTTTGGTTAAACAAATTTCAGTTCGAACTAAAGTTTTATCGGTAAAAGTACCATGGAGGTCCCTGTACTAGGAGTTAGAATGCATTTTGGCCCATCTACTCAAAAATGGCAAATTAGTCCCTATATTTAGATCAAAGAAAAAATTGGTATTTTCTGTTACAAATTTCATCTTTTATTCTATTAAAAAACAGGGTGACTAATAGAATAACCAAAAAATGACAAGTGGCATGCCAGGTGACCTCATGCTAAGGTACAAGGGTCCAGTTTTTAACAGGAAAGTTAGAGGAAATTTTAACCAATGACCAATTTGCTCTTTGATTTAATGTATAGGGAGTAATTTGCCCATTTTTTGAGTATAAGTGTCAAAATACAATCCCACTTCTAAGTACAATGGCCTCCATGTCAGTTTTACCAAGCTTTCTCTTGCGTGAAATGATTTACCTATGGCCGATCATGAAACGAATGACGATCCCCTTCTCACGCTCCAATTGAATAAGCTTTTCCCCTACTCAAACATTAACATACAAATTCATTAAATACTAGCAAACTAATTGATATGAAAACCTCAAAAGGTTATGGAAAAATATGGAACCTTGTGGCATCCAAGTCTCCCGGACAGAATCGCGCCGTCGCCTACTACTAAAAGCAGTATTGATCCCAATGACCATGAACACCTTCTTCCTAGGTGGACCATCACGAGTCAAGGTTGAAACAACTTTAGATGCCTCCCCATTGTCCATTTCCTGAGAACTACGAGAGGCAGCTAACTGCATCTCTAGCATTGCAACCGACTTGTCTAGAGATCTGTAAGGCCTCATGAAAGATCATAATATTTTCCAAACAAATTAGCTAAAAAGTAAAAACAAAGGTTAATCTTAACTGAAATAACAAGAACCCAATTCTGTACTCACTGAATTGCTTCATGGGTTTTCAAAACTTCACCCATTACATCATTATCTTGTCCAGGCGTCTGTGTAAACATGGTAAAAAAACTTCCTTTTAGAAATACAAATTTCGTTTTCAAAAAAGTAAAAGTAAACAAGAACCAAAAAGAAAAAGAAACACATACTTTCTTAGTATCGCAATCACCGGAGACAATCTGCAACTCCTGCTCACGTCGGCGTTGTGATAAAAGTTGACCGTTAGATTCAGGTGGGACCCACAACCTGTAACCAAAATCCAATGGCTAGAAATACATCAAAAAAGAAGAAGAGAAAAACTCCATCCCAACAATTAGAGAGGAAAAACAAACACTGACCCAGTTCATCAATCTATCTAAAGAAAAGAAAAACACAAGGAATGGAATGAAATTTGAAAAACCAAAAAGATTTATATAGAGAGAGAGAAGGGGGACCTGTAACTGAAGAGAATCCCAAGAGTGAAGAAGGAGAGACAGATGAATGGGATCCAATTAAGGGAGATCTTCTTGGGACTACGTTGCGGCTTCATGGCTGAGAGGGGAGAGAGAGGCGGAGCTGTAGATAATGTAAAAAAGAAACTGAGATATTCAATATTTGAAACGAAGGAGAAGATTCAAAGTTTTTGTAGTTGTGTTAGGCTTGTCAAAGTTCATTTCATAAAGGGCGATTGGATTGGATGAATGGAATATCGTAAGACTGTTACGCGCGTTGGACCGTCAAAAAGAATGATAGGGAAAACAAAAATTAGGCATTAAACAAAGAGAAATTTGCCGTATTAGTATTTATTAAGGTTTTCAACTTTGAACTTTCCGTCGTGCTTTGGCCCCCTCCGTGTAACTCACGTGCACGCCAGTCACGCCACCTGTCTTCAATCAAACACTGTACATGCGCCGACTTGTTTCTCCTTGGATTTTAACCCGAATCCTGTTCGTTTTTCTTTTCAACCACAGTTTTTACATAAAACTCCCAATTTTTCTAACACTTTATTTGTTGTTTGTGATTTAATTTGATTTCCAAATTTTGTCTGATTTTTGTAAATAATAATGTTAAATCATTTTTATCTTATAAAATAAATTAAGTGATTATAAAATATATTACAATATTAAAATAGATTGATTGAACTCGGGTTTGAAAGTTTAAATTTATATCATATTTTATAAGAGTTTAATTTTTTGTATAATAATTTATTTAGCTCTTCAATTTCATTAAAAAAACATTTTAGCTTTTTCATTTAACTTTTTAATTTTTTTTAAATTTGTGTTTTTTTATCAAATCACTTCAAAATAGATTGAAAAGTTAACGCTTTTTAACTTTGTTGATGTGATATACACGTGGATAACACAGTCAACATTCAATTAAATTTTTAAAATTATATCATCCACGTGACAATCTACATGTATGTTACATCTACAAAGTTAACAAGCATTGACTTTTCTATTCATTTTGAATGATTTAACAAAAAAATACAAATTTAAAAATTAAAAGAGACTAAAATTAAATAGAAAATTAAAATATATTTTATAAAGTTAAAGGGTTTTTCCTATTCAAGCTTATTTTGACCTAATATTTCTTTTTTCCAACTTTCTCAAAATATTATGTATAACATATATCTATAAAAATTATGCTTCCAAGTTTATGATTTTCAAATTGAAATTTTAACAAATGCTACTATGATTTTAAATTTATTTTTAAGTTTAAATTAATTTTATACATTATTTTATAAAAATTATTTTTATTATTTTTGAATTAAATTAGTGTTGATTGATTCGTAACATTTATCCAATCAAAATTCATAATTTCCGTCTTATTTATTTATTCTTTTAGATTTACCAAAATATAAAGGGCAAATATCCCAAAATACCAAAAAAATAAAAATTATCGGAAAGACGGGTTTCAAAATATTGACCGGAAGGGCAATTTCCCAAAAAAGCCCATCGTCGTAGCGTTTTGGGGAAATCGACTAAAAGCGTCCATGGGGGCGCTTTAGGTTAACTTCAAGAAAAGCGCCCCACGAGTAGCGCTTTCTTGAAGTTACCTAAAGCGCTCCCTATGGACGCGCTTTAAGCTAATCTTTCCATCCACTTGCAATGTGAAAAATGAAATAATTTTTGGACATGAGTCTCCGGCAAAATAATTTTGAGGAGACGTTTTAACAAACCGTAGCCGAAAAAGCTCTCACGTGCGCGCTTTTGCTACTGATGGTCTCCGCAAAATTATTTTGAGGAGACGTTTCGAACAAACGGTACAAAAACGCTTCCAATAGGTGCACTATTACCGGAGCGGTGAAAAGCGCTCCACGTGGACGACTTTTGCTAATGGTGCATGCAAAATTAAGCTATAAATCACCAAATTGCATTCTCGGTTGGCGAAAGCATTCAAGCAAAAGAAAAAAAAATTGAAAATGAGTGAACGTATTAATGGTGTTATTTACTACGATGGTGAAGTGCGTGATCGAAAATGGTGTTGTTTTCTTATCGAGAACACAGTAGCGATTGAGTTTTAATCAAACGTTAATTTGGTGGAACTTCGCAAAAGAATTAGGCGTAAAATATTGAACAACGCCAATGAAAGTCCATCTATTAAGTATAGATTTTGCGCTTGGTCGATCCGATGAGATATGACGATTCGACATCAAAGGTCTTGAGCCTTGAGGCAATGGTGGAGACTCATTTTGCCAGTGGATCGCCCTATCTCGAGTTATATGTAGAATTTTCATCTCTAAGTGATCTGGCTGCGACCTCAACATCTAGTATCGTTCGAGGGGAATACACGACCCCAGGTCGACACTCTGTAAGTGGGAGGCAAAACACAGAAGTGCCCGTGTGCGGTGGTAGTATGGAAAACATAACCCCTGCACGACACTCGGTTGGTGGATGGGACATGCATATTCGTCAATCGACGTCGGATGACAGAAATACGTATTGGGGGACGTCATCAACTTCTAGTGGATGGCAATCCACATACGATTGGAATCTTTACGAAAGATGTTTAAGGAGGGATGATGTATTACCGATGGCATCCACCAGCGAGGGGCCCTCGTTTGTTGTAGGTTATGGAGGATCGGACGATGAATCCGATGTGGATCCACCTCGGGAACCAGGGCCTGACGGTGCAGAAGTTAGACTATTTTTTGAACCGGAGCCCGTTCCAATTGTACCTGAAGATGTTGAGGCGGTTCGGACGAAGAAGAAGAAGATCCGCTATTAGGGTATACTCGCCTCCGGTAGACATGCATAATGTCGATCTATCTCAAGATGATGCATTGGAGTTTCTGAACTACCACACCGGACGCGGATCAGTATAAATTCTTCGTTGGATTCGGACCAATTAGAAGTTGGTAACCGCTTTTCCAACAAGAACACTTTTCTTGGTGCATTGAAACAATCTGACATCGAGAACGGGTTAACTACACTATGGTTAAATCAAAGCTCGATAGGTGCAGGCGAAGTGTCTTTGTGCAAGACGGCACATATGCATGGAAAATCATGGCATCGTTGAGGAAAAGGACGGGGATGTGGGAGGTGAAGAAGTACAAAGGTCCGCATACATGTCTTAAGTGACAATACCACTATGTGTTCAATGATTTGAATAACACTAATATTATGTAATGTTGCATTATTTAACGTGCCGTTGTGGTGTAACACAAGATCATCCGAGGATGAATTCGACATGTTGGTGATTTAATAATCCGACGGTGAAGGCCGATCCCAAAACTACGGTCTTGCGGCCTTAATTGGCAATATTCGTAGCCAAATGGGGTACACGCCTCTTCTGAAAGGCTTGGATAGCCAAGCGAAGCGTTGGAAAAGTTGCACGGTTGGTGGGACGCTTCATATAATGAAGTGTGGCGGTGGTGTAAAGTCTTTGGAGAGATATGTCGACAAAGATAATGAGACATTGAAACGGGCGGCGTACTACAATGATCGTCGCTCCGTGGATGCGCAGTGTTCAAGCACTGTTTCGGACATTTAAGCAATGCCGAGATGCTTTTACATCGCAAGCCATTGGTACAAATTGACGGTACCTTCATGTATGGTAGATATACGCATCGGCTATTGCTAGGTGTGGCACAAAGGCTATTGTGGGAGAATCCTTCCGATTGCGTTCGCAATAACACCGGAGTCGGTGATGATGGGACTTCTTTCTATCTAGGTTAAGGAGGCATATGCGCCTCAACGACATATCGTTATATCGGATCGGGCCTTGGAATACTTGCGGCAATAGAACAACAGGAAGCATGTGGCATCGCACACACCATCGATATTGCACGAGGCATGTGGCATCCAACTACTATGGGCAACACCGATCTAAAAAGCGAAACGACAAGTGGACCGATATGGGTATGAAATTTCTATTAATATAATTTCTTTTGAAATTTTCAATTTATTCGCAATTGAAATGTGGTATGTAATATTCGATATCAACGTATATTGGCGGTACGAGATCAATAAAGACCGTTTTCACGAGATGTTGGCCGCTTATGCGAAGATAACGCAAGGCGCGCAGAGTACATGCAATATTCCTTTTGAGCAGTGGACACAAGCATATGGCTGCTACGATATGGTCATATGACCACAAACTGGCCGAATGCATAAATTCTGCTAAAAGGAACCCATCATCCGCCAATTACTGTAGATTTCGCGGAGACATATTTTCGTTTAACGCACTATTTTCGAAGAAGCGGCGAGTTATCGAGGCGATGCAAGAGGCCATGTATGGAACCCGAAGGTCTTGCAAGAAATTAACCGTGGGAAGGCACGGTGAACACTATGCACACGTTTGTCACGACCGCGATAGCCTATGGTTTCGTGTCACGGAGTTTGATGAGCCGAGCCAAGGTATTGTTGGCGGGCATTATCGTGTACACTTGACAAATAGGACATGCGATGGGATATTTGATGCACTTCGTTACCCATGTGCTCATGTACTTGCGGCTTGTCATAATCTTCGTCTTGACCCCACGAGCTATGTCGACGAAGTCTACAAATTAGAAAACATGTACAACGTGTGGAGACACGTATTCCACCGATCCGGATGAGCGTAAGTGGCCGCCAGATCGCTTGCACCGTATAAGTTGTTTGGGATAGAGAATTAAGACGCAAACCAAAAGGTCGACCTTTCTCGACTAGAATACGCAACAATATGGATATCCGAGAACCGACCAACCAAAGCCGTGGTGCGGGTGGTGTAGGAACCCGGCCATACATATTGCTCGTGTCCAAATCGGACTAGTTGACCGTGTTCTTAGCTTGTTTGTCTCTTTTGGCTATGTAATATACATTTTTTGGAGGAAAAGCGGTGAACTTTTGTACAATAACTCAAATTTATTAAATATAAGATAATTAATATTAAATTACAAACACAAATAATAAAATAACTTTTTATTCAAAAATAAAAAATTATTACAGTTAAAAAAATAAAATAGCCCGTCATAATCAACGTTGATGCGAAATAAACCAACTTTTATTTTATTCGAGTTATTAAAATTAAATTAAAAATTAAATTAAAAAATTAAATCATTTCTATCTTATCAAAGATATTAAAATTAAAATAAAAAATTAAAATACAAAAACTTAAATTACAAAAAAATTAAATAAATTAAAAAATTAAATTACAAAAAAACAAACTCAAATTGTATTAAATATATTACAACTTAATTACAAAAAAAACAAACAAACCTATTTTGTCAAAGTTATTAAAATTAAATAAATTAAAAATTTTAATTACAAAAAAACAAACTCAAATTGTATTAAATATATTACAACTTAATTACAAAAAAAAAACCAAACCTATTTTGTCAAAGTTATTAAAATTAAATATTTAAAAAATTAAATTACAAAAAAAACAAACTCAAATTGTATTAAATATATTACAACTTAATTACAAAAAAAAACCAAACCTATTTTGTCAAAGTTATTAAAATTAAATAAATTAAAAAACTAAATTACAAAAAAACAAACTCAAATTGTATTAAATATATTACAACTTAATTACAAAAAAACCAAACCTATTTTGTCAAAGTTATTAAAATTAAATAAATTAAAAAATTATATTACAAAAAAAACAAACTCAATTTTATTAAATATATTACAACTTAATTACAAAAATTAAACCTTAATTACAAAAAAATTAAACTCAAATTATAAATTAATTTACAATTACTCAAATTAGGGAGTTTAGGGTTTAGTGCGGATCTTGGGTGGGAACCAAGTGCACACGAGGCGGTCGATGGTTCTGTATTGGATTCCTCCTTCTTCTAGCTTCCGTGGGGTTGTGGAACCTCGAGTGGGAATCCGATCCCCTCCGCGGTGGGTTTGGTTCAGGTGTTGCGATAATGACCCACCTTGATAAAATAATGACCGGAGGTGTTTGCATAAACCACGGGGTGATCGCATCCGTGACGGTGAAGGAGCTGGTAGAAAAAGCGCTCCCCAGCGGTACCTCCTCT
This sequence comes from Gossypium rotundifolium, assembly GCA_025506655.1. Classification (NCBI taxonomy): domain Eukaryota; kingdom Viridiplantae; phylum Streptophyta; class Magnoliopsida; order Malvales; family Malvaceae; genus Gossypium; species Gossypium rotundifolium. The sequence continues at coordinate 194,091,127 of CP106727.1, forward strand.
AATCCCACTTTAGATGTCGGCCTCACGATCGGTGGCTAAAAGGAGTTGTCGAACGGACTCGAACCCGACCATGGATTCCAACACAGGGGACTAGAAAAGGAAACATATATGGGTTAGGAGGATACATGTAAGGCGGTGGTGCACGACCGCATAAATAATGGACGTTGTGTTGTCGGTGTTGTCGGTGAATGATGGGCCGGTGATTGTATAAGTATTTGTTGATGGGTCCGGTGATTGTGATAGGCGCTGTTGATGGGCCGTTGTTGTGTAGTATTTATTCTTTGGGCCGTCTCATCACCCTTCTCCTTGAATGTAAAGGGCCCGACGTTCCTTATTCATGAATTTGCGTCGCCTCTCTTCAACCGACAACAGATCTGACTTGCCATGGATTCTAAACCATGGCATGTACTCCAAGACGCACGCTTAACTCGGGAACTACGATCGGTTCCGGTTAGGTAAAAAGTCATACCGGTTCTCCCACGTCTCGATATGTTCGACCAAAATATTGGCCAATCCATGTCTTTGCCAGTAAGTCCATATTGTGCTCATCATCGAGCACCTCGAGAGCCACGGAATCGGTGCCGAATCAAATTGTCGCAGAACCCGATCTAACTGGTGCATCTCCACGGTCGCGTAGGTGATTAGCGGGACCTTAACGTGCCAACTGTTCGGATTTTAGAGGAACTCCTAATTATCGCCCGAATTTGGGATCCTCGTCAGTGTCCATTGAAACTATATTAACATTACCAAAATATTAGTTATATACATAAATACTAAATTATAATAACGAAATTGACACTTACTTGTGATTCAGACCGTTGTTCCAATAGGAGTCAGTATATCCTCAAGCGAGTCGGTATTCCAACATGACTTCTGGATGGTTCCACCTAATTAAATAAACTTTTAGCATGCAATTACACTATAAATCTACGACATAATTGTAAAATATAATATTAAATTTACCTTGTTATCAATGGGAATGAATATTTGGTCGAGTCGGGGGCGTAAAAATGGAAATCGAAACCATGCCCATGATCTGCAGATAGTGATAGGCAACCTCCGATTTTTGCTTTATTCTAAGACCGTCGCCGCAAGACATCTCCCGGTACAACCTCGATAGACAAAGCAGACCCCAACTCAATTCACCTACCGCTCTGAAATCAACAAGTTTTGGAGCCATCTCGGTGGACGAGGTTTCTAGAGATGTCCGGCATCGATAGCCTCCAATTATCTCAAGTATGTATGCCGTGCATACCGTATTCTTTCATCTTCAATCGAATCTTCATTCTATCGCGGGAATGTCTCGTAACCAAACCATATCGATCCGACCTCCTTGCAATTTATCCGGAATGGCACCCGGAGCTCGTAGCATACGGCTATCAATCGAGAGATGTTACGGACGGTGACTCTGACCGCCCACCAGTAATCCCAATCAGAATCGCACATCTTCTAAGGTGATGGTACACTCTCGCATGGCGATGGAAAGTGTCGTCTCGGTCTCCACCTCTATCAACGCGCTTATCAAAACCGGTCCAACTTGAACCCCTACCTATCGTGGCTACGTGCCAAAAACCCGCTTCCGCAGTAATTCTCGATCAATGGCGATGGGGACCGGGCATGTTCGAATATAACATTGCAACACCGATCTCTGATGCTTAAAAAATAATAAAATTTAAAATTAAATAAAATTGCATAATTAAAAAATTTAATAATATTGAAAATTAAAATTCAAACTTACCATTTTCAATTGCTCGACGCCAATGTGATTCTTGTCTAGGCGATGTAAATCCCGACCATTGTACTCTCGATAAAGATTTTTAAATTTTCCAAAAAATAAATATATTAAAAATTTATAATGGGCTTTTTCAGTAAATGGTAGAAGACTATTTCGAAATTTAAGCGTAAATTTCAAGGGCTTTGATAGAAACTTGAGAGAAAATTGAGAGCAAATTGAGAGAAAATTGAGAGAAAAATGAGAAAGGATTGAAGTGTGAAAAAATGAAGGCTTGGGGTATTTATAGTTTTTTTTCCGTTGCTTTTTGACCGTTGGGGTCCAACGGTCAATTTTTTGATTGATTCTTGACCTAAAAGCGCGTCCATGGGGCGCTTTAGCCAACTTCAACTAAGCGCCTCGTGGGAGCGCTTGTCTTTGAGTTGGCCTAAAGCGCTCCCCATAGACGCTGCTTTTAGCCTTTCCCTAAAAAGCGACCGACGTGGACGCTTTTGGGAAATTGCCATTCGGTCAATATTTTTGAAACCTATCCTTTCGGTAATTTTGATTTTTTTGGTATTTTTGGGATATTTGCCCAAATATAAATATACATAAATAAGAAAAGAAATTTATATTATTTTATTGTTGTAAAAGTTATTACGTTAACGGTGGGCTTTAAAATTCCATTTTTTTTCTACAACAAATTATTAGAGGCACGTGGGGCCACCATCATGTGAAATGACAAGAGTCGTCCGTATTTCTTTCATTGCTAATTAACGGATTTGCTTTTTACTGAAAGTAAGGGTAATTAACCTTTTAATATTAAATAAATAATAAAAAAGGGTTAAAAAATAAAACAATCTCTGCAAATAAAAGAATAATTTTTTTTTTACCATTGGGTAAATCGACTATTGATTATTATATTAGGTTGGGCCAATGTTATTTTAATCACTAAACGTAATAGTAAAATACCTAAAATTTGTTCTAGAAGGAATTTGAGATTTGTGGAGATTGATTATTTATTCATAATCGTGAAATGAATGAAAATAATTTTAATAGAAACGAAACGAAAGCTTTGAGTAAAATTTCTTACAGCCCAAAAGTCCCGCCTACCTTTAACGAATTCATTTGCAATTTAAACACTTTCTCCACTTACCAAATAAAACTATCTATCTTATCATAAATTCGAAATTCCTTCCCAATTTTAGGAGAGATTAGTTAAACCCAATAAATAGTTTCGAATTCGGGTTTTAAAAATAATTATAAATGAATCTCGGTATTTATAAGAAAAATGTTATCACATCACAACTTCCTCATTTGTGTTGTTAAGAGTGTAATTAAGGGGGCTGACAAGGGCTCCAGTTTAATTTTTTAGAAGTTTTTAAATTAATAAAAGTAAAATTACACTTTAGCCCACTAAAAATAATAAAAATTTGATTTAACTATTTAAAAATTATAAATATATAGGCTATTCAAATGTTGAAATTGTGTTTTTACTATTGTAAAAATTAAATTTTAATTTTGGCGCCCTAAAAAAATTTTAGGTCTTCACCCCTGCGTGTCGTCACGATGTTGTTCGTCATCGCAACATCGGGAAGTATCTCGTTGTAACGTCACGGGCTGACTTTAGTAAGTGCCTGCAAATTGTCCGATAAATGCGAGATACACCCTACAAATTAGTACTCAATTAACAAGATTACAAACACTTTGAGCATGAGAATTATTGTACCTCCCACTTCTAGATACTTTATGTGATGCAGAGAGCTTCGTCACGACTCGTTATATCAAATCCAATGTCAATAGTATTTCCAAACTTCTCAAGTTTACTAATCTCGAATCAAACTTCAATCTAGTTTAAATTAGATTCTATTCCTAATTTTAAACCTTATTTGTGATAAAAGTGAAGTTGATGTCAAAACAATTTTGATGGTTATTTAAAGGTATTAAACTTTTTTCATGTCAAAATTCCTCACTTCAAGCCACAACTCATGGACTTGACTTGAATGGAATTTACTTTTATTTTTTGTTAAATTTTAAGAATAGTCCTTGTATTTATCTATTTTAGCTATTTAATCCCTCCACCTTTATTTGCTCAAAACTAATCTCTTTATTTTTCGATTTGTTCATTTTTAGTTGCTCGGTTAACTTATTTCCATTAACTATGTTACAAAATTATCTCCTTTTAACTTGTATAGCTTTTCTCAGTTTGATCTCTAACCTTTTTATTTTTCTTTAATTATTAGAATTAAAAAAAGTTATAAATTTTCTCATACAGTAATTAAAAATAGAAAAATTAAATAAAATTTACTATTAATCAACTACTAGAGATTTTAACGTGTAATTCTTATTTAGCGACAATAAATATCGTATATATTAAGTAATTTACATTATAAATAATTGAATTTAACCTCAACTTTCAAATATAGATCATAAACATTTGATTTAATCAAAACACATCATTTAACTTTAATTGTTAACAACTCGAGTCACTTATAACAATTCTATTAAACTATTTTAATAAAATAATTGAATCCATATTTCTACTGTGCATGTTTTTAGCACGCAGATAAATTAATACTTAATTGGAAATTTAATTTTTTAGATTTATTTTTAAAGTTGGATTAGGTGACAGGATAGAATTTCAATTTTTTTATCTTTATATTATTAGCGTCGATGGCGTTATTAGGATCATTAAAAAATTCAAGTAAAGTTCTTGATTTTTTTTTTTGATAATCAGAAATAATAATTAAAAAAATTCACAAAAATCGAAGAATAACCTTCAATGAACAATGGTGCTCCATCAAGTTTCAAGAACCAAGACCCTCGCACTTTCTTTCCTTCCTTCTTTCATGATTTTGTGTTTTTAGAAAAAGGGGAGTGAACATTTTGTTTGCTAGTTTTGTTTATTAGGGAAAACCATGAGATCAGTTGAGGGAATATGAAAGAAGTAGGAAGAGTTGGAAGAGAGGGGTTTTTCTAAAGTTTATTATCGAGAAAATTAGTGTTATAATTCCGTAAGAATAAACTCATAATTAATTAAATAGTTAATGAATTCTAATCTAATGGTGATTAATATTAAGTTTTAGTGTTCTTTTAATTTGTTATAATTTTTAACAATGAAAGTAAAAATAAAAAGAATAAGGTCAAATTGACAAAATTATAAACATTAAAGGGCTAAACTTGTGATTATACTTAATTTTTCTTAACAGATTTAATGAAATAAGTTGTAAAAGTAGAGGAACCAATTTTAAGCAAATATAAAATAAATATAATATTTGTTTTTTTTTTTCAATTCATTCGGCAATAAATGGAAAAAGAAGTAGTCTTATTTTTTTATTATTATATACAATAAAAATATATTTTAAAATAATTTTAGTAACAATTAGTTTTAAACATATTCTAAAATATTTGTCACCTATTACACGTTGGCACATCAACATGATTTAATTTCGTAATCAAATTATTAGTGAAATATAAAAATTAAATAAATTCATAAAAATAATTAAATATATTTTATTTAATACATACAATTAATTTATGCATCGCACAAGTATACAAACTAATATTTATACTAGTTTGTATAATCACCATGCACAATTAATTGTATCTATAAATTAAAGTATATTAAATAAACATTTATGTTTTTAAAACTATAATAAATTAGTTAATTAAAATATATTAAAAAACGTGTACAATTTATTAGAGAAGTTTAGTTTTATAAATTTGTTGGTTTACAAATAAAGTTAAAACATTAAAAATAAATGTTTTGGCCTACTTTGTAGTATATATTTATATTTGGGTATTTGTATATATATATATTTTAAAAATTACGTAATTTATATAAAAGTAAATACACAATACTTAAATAAAAATTAAAAATATTAAATTATAATAAAAGAAAAACAAATAAAGTTAATAAATATTAAATTAAAAATAATATAATTTTAAAAGTGTTAAAAAATAATATGGGTTGAATTAAAATAATATTAGATTAATTATTCATAAATATGGACAAATTTAAGTAAAATTGAATCAAACTTAAGCAAATATAAAATGTATTAATGTCATATATATATATATATATATAAACTTGGCCCAGTCTTATAAACAACCTCTACATGCAATTAGAGGTGTTCATAGATCAAATTTGGGTCAGTCTTAAACATTATATTAATATATTTTATGTTTGTCTAATATTGGCCCAGCCTGAAACATGAGTTTAAAATTTTGGTTAAACTCATATGCAAAAGATTAACTCAAGCCTATTTTAAGCCCATCCATATTAAATTTTTAAATTTATTATTTTAATATTGACAATTTTATACAATTTTTTATTTATTGAATTTTTTTATATAATTAGCTTAACATTATTTTAATATTTACGTTAGAGTAGTATTATATATTTTGTATATGTATATTTTTTAGTGTATTCTAAATTACATAATATATTAAAATAATAAAATATAAAATATTATAAACTTAAAAATGGGTTGAGTCAGTCCTTGAATGTTTAAGCCTGAACACAATCTATATTTTAAACGGGCTTAATTTTTTTGTCTAAACTCATTTTTCAGGCCTAATAATTTTATCTAAAACTTTTTAAATTTTAAATGATCCTTAAAACCTAGTTGAATAACACGACCTATAAATATATCTAGATGGAATGCATGAATATGCCTACTTAGCCCGGCTATATGACTCCTAAAGTTTGGGCCAAAACTTTCCAACATAAATCTTGTACTAAAGGATCGTCCCATTTTAAAGAATTTGGTATAACAATGTTGGATTTCCCATTTTAATTTTCAATTTAACTAAGTTTATCTTGAAGACGAAGTAATCAAAGTAAAGCTCTCATAATAAAATAAACCCTCAATATATATATAGCATCAAATAAAGCTTTTCTTCGAGTCAAAGTATTTTATTATAATATTCCTTAACTAGTAATAAAAGGACAAATTATTAAAATAGTCATTTTTATTTGTCTGAAAATATATTTTAGTCATTTATATTTAAAATGTTACATTTTAGTCACTGAACACTAATTTTCGTTAACAGTGTAACAGTAAGCTAACGTGGCACGTTAAATCATCATTTCAAACAAAAATTTTAGGTTAAATTATACAATTGATCTTTATATTTTTTCGTTTTGAGCAATTTTTTTAATATTATTTGAACTTTCCTTCTTTTTTTTTTTTCACTCTCTTCTCCATCTTATTTCCTCCCTTCTCCATTTCTTTTAATATAGTTTTTCCATGTTTTCCTTGTGTTAAAACTAATCCTTATGCATTTATTTTTTGAACAATTTAATTTTAAATTTTAAATTCTTTATTTTCATTTTCTTATTCCCTCTATGTTTCTCTGTTCTCATATTTTTCATTACAGAAACATAATATTTGCCCACCAAATAAGCTAAGTTCTTGTTTCTTTCACATGATTCATAAATTGAATTTTACTAAAAAACGAATATCAATCATTCTTAATCAAACTTCGATTTTGAATATAACCTAATTTTGAAACTAAAATTGGATCTAACTAATCAATATAAAAAATCACATCCTTAATCAAATCTAAACATAAATTGAATTTTTTATATTCAAAATAATTTTTTCCCGTTTCCCAACTTTTACATAATCGTGTAGATTATTTATTTCTATTTCTTTTATTTTCTGACGAATAAAATTAAGCAAAACGATAAAATTGATCTAAACATTGTTGAATATTCTCAAACAATTGATTGAATGCCGAGTATAGATGAACTGAAGAGAGAAAGGGGGCATGGAACCAAACTGGTTTGGGTAAAGTTGAGGGTAAATTTTGTATGACGGTCATTTTAGTCATTGAGAGTATAGAGCTTGTTTGAAGAATCCGTGAAACAATGTAGTTTCAAGAGGCGAAAATTTTGTAAGTAAGATAGATAAGATGGTCGTGGGGGTTGGTTAGGAGGTTAAGAGAATGGGCTCGGGAAACTTTGTTAAGGGTTGACTGCCATAAGTCACAACTAGCGAGGTCTTCGAGTGGGACGAGTTTGTGGACTAGGTCATTGAGAGATCAAAACTGGTTCGTTAAAGCGATGATGGATGATAATGTTTTGTAATTGTGGGGCGAGAATATGCGAAGCAAGTTTTATTTTGGTTTCAACTTTCATCTTTTCTTTTTCATGAACATAAAAAAAGTTTTAACAAATGAAAAACATAAAAAAAAAAAAACTATGTTAAAAGAGATGGAGAATGGAGGAAAATAGAGAGAGTCATAATAGAATGAAAAATAAAGAAAAAAAATTAAAAAGAACTTAAAAGAAAAAAATTAAATTGCTTAAAATGAAAATATATAGGGACCAATTATATAATTGAACCTAAATTTTTTATTTGAAATGATGATTTAATGTGTCACGTCAGCTTACTGTTATATCGCTAACGGTAATTAACGGCTTAGTGACTAAAATGTTACAACACGTTAATGAAAATGACTAAAATGTAACATTTTAAATATAAGTAACTAAAATATAACCGAGATAAACAAAAACGACTATTTTAATAATTTATCCTAACCAAAATATTTCAATATTTTATTTTTTATTACGAAGATTTTTTCATAATCCATACTTTGAGATAAAAATATTTAAAATTTTGTAAATTTATATATATTTTAAATATTTTAATTTACTGTAAATATATTTCAGCTGGTAAGTTAATTATCTAAATTTATGTGATAGCATTTGTCTATTTTTAAAATTCTTTTTCATCCGATGATTTTTCTTAAAAATAAAAATAAAATTATATATATATATATTTTTTAAAAAAGTAAAATTTAACTAAAAATACTATAATAATAATCTGGTGTAGTTTTAAATGCCTACATCCAGGAGATAATGAGAAGAAGTATAATTAAACACGCAAATTTAAAAGCTTCAATTTGATTTTACTAGAGTGCCACGTAATTTTTCCTCTTTTTAAAATTTTAATTTTAAATATTTGATGATCTTTTCTGTTGTTTAATTTCCATTTTCACCCTTTGATATTCCGTTACACTAAAGAGATAAGTTTTTTTTTTTTTTTTTTGTGAAATTGCAAAAAGAACCCCACCATCATTTAAAGTATGAACTCTATAAGGGCATTTTGGATTTATAAAGAAAATATTAAAAAATTAATGCTACTGATAACTGACACTTAAAATTCTAACGTAAGTCCTTTTAAATTTTATTATATTTTGCAAATTTTTATATGAGAGAAAAGGATTTAAAATTAAAAAAGGGAAAGAAGACAAACTATACCATTATGAAAGCAGTTGGCAAGCTTTTTACAAACATAATAATTTTTTAATAATATTATTATATAGTTTATTTTATGTACTGATTATAATTTTCATTCAAATTTCATATAAATTTCCATTAAATATTTGTCACTTGATTTACTATATATATATATATATATATATTTTTTTGTAAAACAAAATCTATTAAAGCTTTAACAATCATTTTCCTACCATTCCAATACCCTCCTAATACATCACGTTCTAAATTGACTATTCTGGACAAGTTCAAATTATGCATTATATTGTACTGTTTTGTCCAACTTATTGAAATTTTAATAGTGTCTATAAAATTTTAAGATATACTTTAAATAAAGTACAAACGACTTAAATTAAGAATAATTATTTGATACATTATTTGTGGAGTTTTTAGACTTCACAAATGAATTGAGAACACGACAAATATTACATTGATTTATATTTATATTTTTACTACACTCTATAAGACACTTGTCATATCATTAACTCATTTGTGAAGTATAAAAATCTCTACAAGTGGTATATGAAATAATTTTCTTTAAAATATTAAAGACATAGAAAATTTATATTTTCGCTTAAGTAGATTATGTAATTCTTTAAATAAATGGGAAATTTTTTGAGCAATAATTTTATTAATTTAACTATAAAATATGAAAGAAAAGATTAATTCCTCTTATATATTTTAGACTTTCTTTTTATAAAAATAATATTAAAAATTAATTAATTATAAAATTGGAAGAATAAAAGAGAAAAGAAAACCGTAAATACAAAATAAAAGTAAGGGCAATAATGTAATAAGAAAGTCGGTTCCAGAATATAATTAATATATTCGAAAAATAAAAGTTGAAAGATGCTGAGTTTGCCCTAAGCGTCACCATATAAAGCAGCGTGTTTCGCTCTTTTTCCTCCACAACAAAAATCCGCTATATCTAAAATAAGGTTTCAACTTGTGTTTTTCTTCACAAATTCCCAATCTAATCTCTTCCCCCCCTTCTTTTCCACATCTCATTGAAGGTATGATTTCTGTTTCTAATTACTGTTCTTATTTTTTCTTATCGATGAATCTCTTCGATTTCATATAATATTTTATTCCAATATGTTGATTTTAATCTCTCGTGTCTTTGTTCATAGCTGGATTTACTTATTTTTTCTGTTTTTGAATCGTTCTAGATCTATTTATATTTTTCTTTTTAAGTTCCTATTTGTTTTGACTTAGAATGATCGGATCTATGTAGTTTGGTTCTTGTCAGAGCCATTATGTTCTGATTCCTGAACTTGATTTTTTAATTTTTTATTTAGATGATTGTAAATCGGATGTTGAATACTATGACTTTTTTTTTCTATTTTTATTATTATTTAACGTTGAATAAAATGTTTAAGTTATTTATTCTGATTTTGTGATATTTAATAATTTTTCATTAATATTTTGTTGAATTTACCTCGTCTTTAACACTCATTAATATGATTAGGAGGTTTATGGTTTTCTTTTTTTTTTAATTCTGTTTCTTTTAATCTACCCTTAATATAGCAAATCCTTTTTCCTTTCCACATTTTAACGGTTTGATTGATGTTAGTAAGCTTGAGAATAACATTTTAATCTTAATTTTGATAGTATCATTTCTTATACTAATATTTTGTGGATATCCCCCAATTGGAGGACCAAATATTGGAATCTGAAGGCATTTAGAAATCATAGGCTTTCGACCTTTAGCAGATATTTAGTTTTTCTACTTTTGGATGTATATATGCAATATTGGAAAACGTGATGCCGTTTTCAGGTGTTGATTTTAATGAAATCAACTTTATGTTGATGAGCTGTCTACTGCTCATAGATTGAGTGTATGCTCTAACATTTGCCTGGATTGACTGTATGTTTTTAACATCTTAATCACATATTAGAATTTGAAGCCATTTAAGAAGCAAAATAGGGTTTTGACCTTTAAGACTTAAGCATATATTGAGTTTTATGCTTTTGGATGTATACATGTTATATTGGAAATTGTAATGCCGTTCTTAGTTGTTGATTTTATTGGAAGTGACAATGTTGATGAACTTCTACTTATCGATTTTTATATGTTTTAACATTTGCCTGGGTTAATTTTGTTGTTGAGTACCAGAGTTGGCAGTTTGCTCTGCTGTGTCGACAGTTTGTCAAAGTGGAGGGCATTAATTTTGAATTATCTTTTATGTCTGAACGGGCCTCTCTCTTTTTATCATCAATTGGTTTGCTCGGTGAATACTGTCCCACTTCTAGAAAAAAGGAAGGTATCTGCATGCATATTGAGGTCAGTAATACAGAAAAATTTGGTTGCCATTTTATGCGACCTATTCCAAGTGCAAGAAAGCAGTCTGGTAAAGGATTTCTTACCACAATTGGAAACACTAGTATCTGATCCGTCCTTTGTGATTAAGTCTATTCCACAAGTTCGATCAAGATGGCTCTGCAGAATATTGGTGCTTCCAACAGTGATGATGCCTTTTATAGGTATAAGATGCCCAAAATGATAACCAAGATTGAAGGACGAGGAAATGGCATCAAGACTAATGTGGTTAACATGGTTGAGATTGCGAAGGCTTTGGCTAGACCTGCTTCTTACCCTGTAAAATATTTTGGTTGCGAACTGGGAGCCCAATCCAAGTTTGATGAGAAGACTGGAACTTCACTGGTAAATGGTGCCCATGAAACTGCCAAGCTTGCAGGGCTTCTTGAGAACTTCATCAAGAAGTATGTTCAGTGCTATGGTTGTGGGAACCCAGAAACTGAGATAGTTATTACGAAGACGCAGATGATTACTCTTAAATGTGCTGCATGCGGGTTTATTTCTGATGTCGACATGAGAGATAAGCTTACAACTTTCATTCTTAAGAATCCACCTGAGGCAAAGAAGTCATCAAAAGACAAGAAGGCGATGAGGAGGGCTGAAAAGGAAAGACTCAAGGAGGGTGAGGCTGCTGATGAAGAGCTGAAGAAGATCAAAAAAGAGACAAAGAAGAAAGGTTCCACTACTACAACTAAGGTTGCTGCTGCCAAAGGTGGAGTGACCAAGAAGAAAGGTAAACATTCAGATGAAGATCACTCCCCTGAACATAGCCAGGCTGATGAGAATGAATGGGTTGCCAGTAATGACGACGACGATGATGTTCAGTGGCAAACTGATACTTCACTTGCAGCTGCCCAACAACGCATCCAAGAGCAGTTGAGTGCTGTTACTGCTGATATGGTGATGCTTTCTACCGATGAGGAGAAGAAGAAGTCGGTTAAGAAGACTCCTGAGCCTGAGACCAAGGTTCATGAGAATGGTGTTGGTGCTCATGATAAACTTATTGATGAGATAAAGGAATACTTCAAGAAGGGATCGTCTCCAAATCAGCTTAAATCCTTCCTAGGTTCACTCACGGGACCTCCAAAGAAGTCATGGATGCTCTATTTATAGCACTCTTCAATGATGTTGGGAAAGGGTTTGCAAAAGAAGTAACCAAAAAGAAGAACTACATTGCAGCAGCAGTAGCAGCAACCAAAGAAGAGCGATCTCAGTCGGTGCTCCTCAATTCTATCGAGTCTTTTTGCAGCAAGGCTAGCCCCGAGGCAGCGAAGGAGGTGGCATTGGTTCTTAAAGTGCTGTATGACGATGATATTTTGGAAGAAGAGCTTATCATGGAGTGGTACCAGAAGGGTATAGCTGGTAGCAATAAGGGTTCTCAGATATGGAAGAACCTCAAGCCCTTCATCGAGTGGCTCCAGACTGCCGAGTCTGAATCGGAAGACGAGTGAATCCCGAAGCTCTTCGTATGGTATCTTTACCATGTTAAGCCTCTACTTCTAGTGCAATAAATATTAGCGTCGTCTTCTATTATATATTTGTGTTTGGCCTTACTGTGTCGTGTTTCCTAGAATATAAGACAGTGAGCTACATTCCGTACGTGCTCTCTGATGTTCTGTGGTTTATTATGTTGTGAACTGGTCATTGTTTATTCCCCTAATGTGTTAATTGAGTTTACTGTTTTATTTCTTTCTAGTTTTCTTAAACCGTCATTAAGCCTGGTTTAAATTTTCATGTTTTTAATTAATTATTTATATAAAAAAACAATGTTTTGTTTGCACCGACAATTGTTTTCTTCCTATATAAACATTAATTTTATAATCGACATGAATTCAGGGATAAGAATGAGGAGAAAAGTTTGATTTAATCCCAACTTTTAAAATGTTTGAATGAGATAATTCTGAGATAAAATAATGATTTCATTATAAGGCTGTTAAAAATAACGATTTAATTTTTAAAGAGGTATGTTATAATTACCTTCCTAACAATTAGTATCGATGAAGTAAACTTTGAATATATCCATCTTTTAACTCTCTTAATTACTAAGATTTTGTTTCTTACTGCTTTTTGTTAAAGTTAATGCTTTTCAACTCAAAACTAAAAACACTTCTTTAACGACATTTTTATTCTAATTTTTATTTTGTGTAATATTTATATTAGGTACGTACTTATTTTTTTTATTGAAATAAATTTCAAACATATGAAAATAAATTTATTATGGGTTCTAATTAAATTTATAAATAGTTAATATTAATTATTTACAAATATTTATATTGCATATATTGAAATATTAATAAACTGTTTTTATATTTTTATTAAAATATCGTGATTTTAATAAATTTGAACATTATTTGGATATGTATATTTTCTTCACAATTTCATATTTAAATTTTTACTTCTTAAATTTTATAGAAATAGTGAACATTGAAATTTTGAACCACAAATTGGCTCTAAAAATATAATTGTAATTGTTGAGGTTTTATATTAAAAGTATTGAACTTTTTATATGTCTAACTAACATAATTAGAAAACATATGCGTGCTTATTTATTAAATTAAAAAAAGTTTAAAAGATATTTAAATACGTAAATACTTTTAATATTAAATTTAATATCAATTCAATCAACGATATTATTAATATTAGATTTTATTATATACAATATGAATGAACAAAATATAAAATAATTATATTTATAAAATAATGTTTTTAACTTCTTTTATTTAAAGATTATATAAAAGTAAAGAAAGATAAAAGTATTTTTATAATAATATTAATAATTCTCTAAAGTAAGGGTGTTTTAGTAACTTCATAATTGAGTTAGTGTCGACTTAATTCGTGACATCAACTTAGTCACGTACTTTATTTAAAACATATATATATATATAGTGGCATGGGTGTAATTTCTATATACAAATTTTATAATGATTTTGTTTAAAAATATAAAATATAAAAATTGTAACTTTTCATCGATTTGGTGTCTGGTTAACTTGTACACCGACTCAATCAATAGTTTAAATAATAGTATGAAACAAAATTAATGTGGATAAAACATTGTGTAACAACGTTGGAATGCTTATTTTGTGACAAGTAATGTTCAAGATTTGCACCAATCTTTTAAGACCAAAATGATGTTTTTGTGAAAGGGTTAGTCGACCATATTAATATTTCTTGATATCCTTGTTTTATTGAGATATTTGCTATTCGTGAAATGTAATTATGACTTTGTGATTAAAGGTTAGATAATATTGTGATTGAATTTGATTGCTAAAGTATAAATGCTTTGAAATTTTCAAGTGTTAATGTATCTAAAATCGATACACTTATTAAAGAAATCTGATTTGTCCTTTCAATGGACAAGAAAAGAAGTTAATAAGATGGCTCATAAATTGGCTAGGATGGCTTTATTTACGCTTCTTTTCATGATTTTGAGACAACATCTTTCATTTGTTCTTAATGGAGATGTAATCTTGCTTACGAGGAGGACACACAGCATTTGGTGTACGGGGTAAGCTTGTTGGCTTGGGTTTAGTTTGTCTTCCTATTGTGTTTTACTCTTCTTTCTCTATTTTATAAAGTGCATTTTACTTTAAAAAATAAATCTTTGGTTGAAGCGGTAATTTCTTTTATTGATGTTGAGGCATATGTTCAAATTTCACCACATGTAAAATTTTAGTATGTTCTATTACAAAAATAAAAGACAAATTTACCATTGCAATAATATAATTATTAATATATGGAAAAGTATTTTTGTAATTCGTTTAACCAAATTGATATTTGGTTGAAGGTGACATCAATTCAATCAAATGTTTAAAATTGTATAGATAATTACTTTATTAAATTTACTTATCGAAATATTTAAGGATATCTAAATAAGATAAATATTATTTAATTTAATTAAAATTATATTAGAATTTTTATCATATACGTGTGTTGTAACACCCCATACCCTACCCGATAACCTAGTCCGAGCTATGAGATGCTACATCCGTTGCTGAAGCAACCACAATCAGTTATATACAATACAACAATTTATACATACACATAGGCATATTACACGTTACATAATCATTTTTGGGTCTTATACAAGTTTACGAAAATTTTTTGCTAACCCAAGGCCGAATTAAGATTAAGTTACAAAAATTTTAAAACATTACAGGCTGGTGTTGCGGACTCCGAAATAGTAGGCTGGTTTCTTAACTTGAAGACTAAAATGTAAAGTTTCTAAAATTTTATTGAATTGACATCACGACATCGCAACGATAATAACTTGTGTCGCCACATTCATATGGTAGTGTCGTCACTCCATAGTCAATACACGACAATCCTTATTCGGATTCATTTCAACCTGCCATTTAATCAAATATACATCATCTTAAGACTTAAAATGATAACAATATCATATACATATGTTCAATTCCACATTTCAAACTATATAAGCCTTAGCCATTCAAAATTAAGTAAAGGATGGAGGATGTTGTAGAAAGTGAGAATGATAAATTTTTTACAAAATGAAAATGAAACGAAGAAAGGAAAAGATTAAGAAAAAGAGAGAAATAAAGTGACAAATAATAAAGGATAAAAATATGTTTAAATTACGTTTATTTTCAAAAAAATTCAAAATTAAAGTAATTGCTAATCGGTAGTAGCAATTAATCTTTTTATCACGAGTATTTTTAAAGAAATAAACGATGATCATAATATATTCTCTATTATCATGATTAAGAATCGAATCACACAACTTTATTCACATAACTATTATTACTTGTATCTCAAATTAGGATTAATCACTATTTGGATGGATCTATGTCTATGAAAATTGTGATTAAATGTGCATTATGTTTATTTATCAAAACTTATGTAAGAATAATATATAAGTGACAGATTTCATCTAATTGAGTTCAATCATGAAAAATAAAAACATAAAAACTTTGAAATTCTAGTTCTAATTAATATTAATTTTGAAATTAAATGTGTATATAACTTAATTTACACTATTTATGAAATCTATATTTTGAAATTTAAGTTCTCATAAGCTACTTTAGAATAAAAATTCATAAAAATAAAAAATAAACACAAATAAAAAATATAAACATAAACATTTATTTTATAAATTGTAAAAATAAAATTAAATATTTAAATTAGCTTCAATCATATTCAACCATTTTCTTATCAGTTCAACTTTTTTTTTTAAATTTAAAGCTGTTGATTGAACTAGTCGGATCACTATTTTCAATTTAACTGTATTTGATTCTAACAATTATAATTTTAATGAACTCTTAACACAATTAACAACGGCGAAAACCTCAAATCTTGAATGCCCGAGCTTGAGTTATACCTTAGGTAAATCATTCGTGGGTTGTCTAGATTTACTTTAGTTTAAATCCCTATGAATCCTATCTATAGTTATTTTAGTCTAGATAAGTTATATCAGATTTGTGCTTTGTAAGATAAATTTTATTTATTGGTAATTTTTGTTGTATGATTTATTGGTAATGGTTTGGACTTTGGATGTAATTTTAGGGGCTAAATTGTATATTTTGTGATGGTAAAAAGGTAATTTTACGATTTTAATAGTTTATATTTTATAATTTTAAAATGTTAAATTAAATTTTATCATTTTAGGAAGATAAATTACAATTTTATTATTATTACTTTAAAATTTTATAAATTATAAAAAAAACCAAACAAATTTTTTTTCCATTAGCCCAACCAATCAAAATTTAATAAGAAAATGAACCAAACTCTACAATCTAATCCAGTTTTCGCTCTTAATTTTATTTTATAATTTGAAAATATAAAGAAAGCGAGTGTAGAACACGCACAGGATTAGACGAGTGAGGTAGAGGCGAGGCTGTTAAGTTGGTCGTGGGCTACAACTGTAAATCTCTAACCAATCAAACAAAGGCCTTTTTCTCCTGACGCTAACAGAAATTTGCCTTCTGCCTGTTTCTCCGACCCCTTCTCTCTCGTTCCCCGATTCTGCCTTTTTTCAACATATCCTGCTTTCTTGTTTCTTTTGCTTTCTGTAAACCCTAAGCTGACCGATGCCGCCTTCACGGCCGCCGGCTGCGGAGGTTCGCCACGTCGATTTAAGGATCTGGCGAGCTTGCGCTGGCTCTTCCGTTCAAATCCCCACTGTTAACTCTATTGTTTACTACTTCCCTCAAGGACACGTGGAACAATCTTGCGGTTCGACTCCGTTACTCTCTTCTCTCGTGCTCTCTAGGCCTCTCATACCTTGCGTTGTCTCCGACGTTCATTGCCTCGCCGATCCCAGAACTGATGAAGTCTTCGTCAAACTCTTCCTCGTCCCTGTCGAGCCTTCTAGACTACCCAATCAATTTCTAGACGTTAATGGTGAAGTTGAAGATCCTGATAAGATCGTGTCCTTCGCCAAGATTTTAACGCCGTCCGATGCCAACAATGGCGGCGGATTCTCCGTCCCCCGGTTTTGTGCTGACTCTATTTTCCCGCCTCTTGACTACAATGCTGACCCGCCTGTTCAGACTCTCACCGTCACCGACGTTCGCGGCGGGGTTTGGGCTTTCCGCCACATTTACAGAGGAACGCCGCGTCGGCATCTGCTCACTACGGGATGGAACAAATTTGTTAATCAAAAGAAGCTCATCGCCGGCGATTCTGTTGTCTTCATGAGGGACTGTAATGGGAAAATGTTTATTGGAGTCCGTCGGGCTATGAGAGAGAGAAGGCGGTGGGGATTCCGGGAGGTGGAGAGAGCCAACTGGTGGAGGAGCAACGAAAGGGGACGGAAGGGGGAGGATGACGGCGGAGGTGGTTGTGGAAGTGGCGGAGAGGGCCGCGAAGGGGTTGCCATTCCAGGTTGTGTACTATCCTCGGCCCGGTTGGACAGATTTCGTGGTGAGAGCGGAGTTGGTGGAGGCTGGACTCAATACATACTGGGCTGGTGGGACCAGAGTGAAGATGGTAGTTGAAACAGAGGATTCCTCGAGAATGACGTGCTTTCAAGGGACGGTTATTTCTGGTGCTTTGTCGGATTCCGGCCCCTGGATTGGCTCTCTTTGGCGAATGCTTCTGGTAAAATTGCCTTGGACTCAGTTGTTTTAAATGTGGTAGTTAGATTGATTGCGTTTTGCTGATAACTTCGATATGCTTATTTAGAACAAGCTCTGATGGTAGATTTGATGGGGTGGAGGAACTAAGGTTGGTACAAGATTACACAGTTATAGGCTTATAGCAGCAGGCAGCATTATACTTAGTCTATATCAATTTTTGTATATTTTCACTTTTAAGTAGTGTCCTTACTGGGGATTCTCAGTCTTGAGTTTGTCTCCGTAGGAAGTTTCCCAAGGTTGGGGTGGTGCAATTCAGATTTTAGTAATTGATTTAGATTGGGAATGATTTGCATAATTTTCATTCTTTACGGGTTGTGTTTGATGGCTTGTTATGCAGTGGTTTCTCATCCGGAGTAACATGGTATGTATTTGTGTTGATGATTGATTGTGCTTGAATCTAAAATTCTGTTACTTATATATTTGTTAAAAGAATAAAGTACTTATGCATTCAGTTTTGAGCCACTTGCTATGTTAACTTCAACTCCCATCAATTGGGTAAATTTTAAATTTGTTGCTTATTGAAATGTATCTTGTGAGACTCTCATCTTAGTAGGGAACAACTGAACTTTTAGTGCTTCTATAGAGGTCTTGTTTCATCTGCACTTTATCTGTGTTTGTGACTGGTAATAATGGCGGAGTAGTTTCTTCAATGTTGTATGTTTTATGTTTTCTCATTTTAGAGGTCGCATTTTACGGGTTGGGTTTGTGCTAGGTTGTGGATTATTTAATCTTACATTTAAGTTTTTGAGAGGTATTAAGTGTTTATCCATTTTGTTACATATAAAGTATCTTCCTCTTTACCCTTGCTGACTCATGATTTCATATCTTTATATCATTAGGTTGCATGGGATGAACCTGATCTCCAGAATGTAAGGAGAGTGAACCCATGGCAAGTTGAAATTGCTACTTCCTTACCGCTTCAGTCTTCATTTCCCTTGGCGAAGAAGTCCAAGTTTTCTCAGGAATCTGGGCTGGCTGATGCAGAAGGAGAAATAATGTTCCCTATGACAGGGTTAACCAATTCAACAATGAGGTACATGAATCCATCACTGTTGAATTACAATTCTTTTCCTGCTGGCATGCAGGGAGCCAGGCAAAATCATTTTCACGTGCAAGGTTTAACCAACCATGTGAGTGAGAATACCCCAATGATGTCCACTGATGCTTCCTCTAGCAACTATTGGATGCCCAAGTTAAGGAGGATATCCACTGAGCTTAACATTGGCAGTTCACAGTCTGACAACTTGTCCCCAGATAGCCAGAGCAGCATGGTATCCTTTGGCACTGAATTTACTGAAAATGCAGGCTGCAACTTGAGTAAAGTAGGTGTTAATTCGTTTCAATTGTTTGGCAAGACCATTCATATGAAGGAGCCTGGTGGAAGCATGTTTGGTAATGTTGGTAGCATGGAAGATGATAGTGGTAAAAGATACGATGAAGCTGTGAGTGAAAAGAACTCGTTAGATCTTTCATCAACTAACGACTATTCAAAGCTGCATGACAGGATAGATGTCAAAAGTGAGAGTGCTTCAGTTTTCAAAGGCTTTTCTTTGTGAATGAATCCAAGTCCACATCAAGCAGATGAGTAATTGTTTAGGTATGGGTTCTCTGATTGAATTTCACGAACCATTCAACTATCTTAAGTGTGTTGTTTTTATTGTCCAAGTTACAGCAATTGCTTTGCCTTTTTTGTAATATTTGTGATTTTATATGATTTGCTTTCCATTTGTGTGGCATGGACGTTATAAATCTTTATCTGTTGGGCATCCTGTTCCTTTGGAAATGCTCTATTTTGTGCTATTGTGTTTGTGGATCGTGCTCTTAGGTGGTTATGCATTTTAAATGCTTCGCCATGTTTTTAAATCATGCATTTGAAAGGCTCATACCCGCTTCTTCTCTAACACAAAACTGGAATACATGATAGTTCTCAGTTTTTTTGGGCCTCTGCTGACTGCGAGTGTCAAATCAAATAATTCCCTTATATTCCAAAAGATGTGTTGGCCATTGATTGTGTTTAGCAGTATGTGGAGCATCAAAACCAGGCTTTGATTGGAGTCCTGAAAATAATCCAAAAGTCACCCCAAATGCATGATTTGTGTGTAAGGGTCTATTAAAAAACTAACTCGGGGTCTGTTCGGCATAAGACAGTGGTATTATGATACTTTGATGCGTGGGTTTATATCCTTTTGTCATGTTTACAACTTGCTTGCTTGAGTTGCGCTGCTGCCCTTACTGGTAGTGATTTATTTTGCAGGTAATTTAGGGTGGCAGTACATGGTCAGTAGTAGATATGTCCAGAGGGTGGAGACACTTTGACTGATAAATATATATAAAAGAAAATTGTAGACAGAACAGTAGAGATTGTGATTTGTGAAGTAGAGATGATTGAGTGAGCTCATAACAATCCAAATTCCACGTGCTCTTGGCTTTGCTTTGTTCGGCCTTTTTATTATTTGATCCCTTATTAGGCAGGGATATGATACAAAACTCCTTTTTCTTTAAAGAAAATTATATTTTAAATTGTGATTTTGGCCATTTTCATCAAATATTGATTTTCCTCTTCTACAAACTTTTAGGTTACTTTTTAAAAAATAAAAATCAAAAACATGTTTCATAAATATAAATAAAAATTTGTTTTAGTTGTGAAAATATGTTTGATAATTATTCTTTATAATGAAAATATGAGAAATAAAATAATTTTTTTGCATATTTATGAATTTTAATTGGAGTATTAGATTTAAGATTTAAAATCTCTTGAAAAAGAATTTTCTTTTTTGTGTGTTCATGGTTTGCAATCCTAAACCAGAATCATATCATTTAAAGTTTACAAAACATTTTTATCTTTAATTTTTGAAACCAAATGAAAATTGTTCTAGGTTGAAATCACTAAGATCTCTTTCAAACTGCTATCAATATTTAAAATTGCCAGTATTGGTTAGTTTCTCTTAGATGGATGGAGCTTAATTATTATATTAACATGCTTTATATTTATCTAAACTCAAACCGACTTAAAATATGAGTTTAAAATTATTTTTAAGTTTGTCTATTTTGTAAATACCTTTCCATTCTCATTTAAGTCCACCCATATATTTTTAAAATTTTTAAAATTTAATATATTTTTATTTATTGAAAATTTATATATAGGCATCTCAACTTTAATATTTATATTATAATATTATATATTATTATATATTTAGTTTTTATGTGTTATAAATTATAATATATATTAAAATAATATAATATAATATATTACAACTATTGAAAATAGGCTAAACTTGGGTCTTGAATATTTAAGTCTGAACTCGACCCATATTTTAGATAGACTTAAGATTTTTTGTTGAAATTCATTTTCAAAATTTAATAGTTTTGCCGAAATACTCTCTAATTTTGGGTGGACATCCGAGCTTGAATGGATAGTCCAGCCCACGACCGGGGAGAAAGGCAGGGGGGCTAGTTGGGCCTCGGCCCCCCTAAATGTAAAATTATTATTTTAGCCTTTAGAATTTTTTAAAAATTTTAAATTAGTAAAGGTAAAATTGTACTTTGGCTCCCCCTAAAATTATAAAAATTTGATTTAATCCTTTATAAATTATAAAAATATAAACTATAAAAAATTAAAATCTTATCTGACTCCCCCTAAAAAATTGTTTTGGCTTCGCCCCTGCCCACGATGAACATGAAAGAACTCTATCTTTACCTATTCAAACCTAAATTCCAACCTTAGAAACATGTTTAAGAACTCTTAAACTCTCAAAATCCATCGGAACTTAAGCTCACCCATTTAGGCCACCTTCGTTGCTCCATCAGTGATGGACTTTTGGGCAAAAAGGGACTTTTCAGTGAACGGAATAAAGAACGGAGGCCAGTGGGGGAGATATTTCAACGTTGGAGAAGCACTTTTTCATAGATGGAGAAGCCAAAAATTTTAGCTTTTTCTCTCTGTAAAAGGATTTTTGCACCTGTCTTACATTTTTATCCCTTTTCCCCTTTTCCCCTTTTCTTCTCCAAATAGACGATGCACTTCTTTTTTTTTTTTTCCATTTCTTCTTTTGTCAAGTTTATAGGCTCGTCAGCTTTGAAGGTAAAAAAAAAATTTATTACATGATCTCTTAACGTCTGCTATGGAATTTTTTCTTATTTGCTTTGATATATTGGCGAGATGTTTTGAAAGAATTTGTCTTGAAAAGGTGTGTGAAATTGGGGAAATTGTTGAAAGAAAATGGAGGACTCGGATTGGATTGGAGTTGAAGAAGAAGAAAAGGATTTGCCAAGAATTAAACTTTGTTCTGAATCTGGGAATTGCAGTGGTGTCAAGGTAAATTTAAATTGATAAACTTGCGTCGAGTTTTGATTACATTGTCAGAAACTAAAATGAATAATATTAATTTGGGGTCTCCCTTCTTCTATTATGCATTTTTGATGAATTAAATCTGTTTCGTCTCCCTTCTTCTTCCTTTCTCCTCCTCCTTGCTATTCTGTCTCTCTATTTCTTCTATTTTCTCCTAAATTCTCTGCTTCTGTTTTTGTCCTCTTTTCTTTTTCTGCTTTTCTTCTGGCTTTCTATTTTGTTCCATAACAGTGTGTTTCCAATTTGCTCTAAATGAATCCTTACGTCATCGGTGATTCAGTGATCTCGCTCTCTTTTTGTTTTTATAAATTTCAATTGAAAAAGAATCTAAAAAATTAATATATATGTAATAAAATTAGAAATATTAGAACAAATCGTCCTATACACGCATTATTTTCCTATTTATTAGTTTCTTAGTAATGTGATTCAATAATTTTTATATACATAGTTGATGGATTATTGTTGTACATGTTGACTTATGGAATGGGAACCACCTCTGCATCATTATCATAATACTAGTAATTGGTTGTTGTTTCTTCTTTGTAATACATGTTAATTGCATTATTTGCCTGGTTTATGGCGATTCTACATGATATTGAAAATTTTCATTTTTAGCATTAAGCATTAGGTTCTTAATGATGCTTGCTTCTTTATAACTTTTACTTCTATTTTATCCTTTCCTGCTTTCTTTGGAGGCATGATGCTTGCTTTAGTTAAAGATAAGTGATATAAGTGTTTTCAGAAGGCAACTGATATTAGATATATTTCTCCATAAAAATTCCTTTTAAACTTTTTGGTTGGTGAATGAGTTATGCTTTTGGCGCTTAAATACTTAAGTGTAGGAATGGGGTCAATCTGAGTGGAATTTAGTACAAATGTGTGGTAATAATGCATGAAGAGTTTTTGCGGATGATACTTATTAATAAGACAAGAATGGCGATCAGGATAAAAGTATTCTAGTTCCTAGATAGAGTAATTAGAGAGAAAGCATGAGGGCAGTGGATGTCATTGATGAGTAATGGGATGGCTTACCTCAATACTAGATATCTTTCACATTCCTTTAACAATCTTAATGGAAAATTTCATTGGACTAAGGCATGGTATAGAGGTGAAGTAAAAGAACCATAAAGGAAAAGAAAATAAAAGAGGCGAAGAAGCTTGAGGAAAAGAAGTGATTTATTTATCTTTTGTTTGATAGTAAAAAGCGAAAATTAATAAAAGAAAGAAAAAACCTTGTGGTCTTGATGTCTCTCCTTCATAAAATGAGTTGGTTGGGATACTTGGATGGTTTGGTGGCTCAATTACATAACACGCGTGATATTAATTATTGAGCTTTCTTCTTGTTCTTGTCTTTGGAACATATATTTATTTCCACTGGATATGTTGTAAGTTTGTCTTGAATTATGATTCTGCGCCACCAAGCCGTAAGTGACCTCGCTATCGTTATGTGCATGTCTCTGTCATTAAATCGTTGTTCATTTGCTGATTGGCATTAGCCATTTCTCCAGGAAATGGTGATCGATCACCACACCAACTGCGTAAGTCGGCAAGTCTAGTAAAATCGACATGGTGGAAATCAAATGTCCAATGGTCTTACCTCTAAACATGATGGAAGAGTAAAGGTAATGGCACTGTTTCCCCTCTATTTATTATAAGAGGCACTATGAGGATGTTGGAATGTAATTGGTGTTCACCTGGTCATGAACCCTTGTGCTGTTTTGCTTTTTCCCCCTTTCGTTTTAGGGATTACTAAGCTCTTTCTTGGTTTTTTCCATTATATTCCAAAATAAAATTTTTCCTCTGTTTGGTGTTGATAAAGTAAGCTTCTAAATTGTTTGGTGTTGATAGATGTTATCATTGAATTGACTTTTTTAAATGACCTCACCTCTACCCCTTCTTTTATAGCACATGATGGTTCCTCTGTTGAAAATTGCTTAATGTGTTTTCTTCAATTCAAAGATTCATACACATTTACCCTTAATCAACATGGATAGTGATGATGACTTGACAAACTTTTCGTGCTTTCTATTGCTTCAAATTAGCATGTTCCTATTATATAATCTAGTTGTTGACTTCATTTCGTATTTTTAACATCAATCCCAGATCTAGGGTCTTCCTTGAAATTATTATGTTTCGTGACTTTTTGCATAATGTTTATTCAATATCGGCTAATTGTTTAGCTTGTTAGCTGTTTGCTACTTTTGTATTTTTGCATAATCTAGTTGCTACTTTTGATATTAGAAAGCTATATATATATATATATATATGCTCATCAGTTCATTTATTTGTTCATAGTTTTGATCTTACTTTTGGATTTTTCGCTTGCACGTTTTTTGCTTGATAGATTTGATCATTCCATCGAGATGCAATTGAATTGTCTTATTTTAGTTTTTCCTTTTGGACCTTTAAATTTAAATCCATATGAGATCGATTTGTTTCTCTTGATTTACGTTTTGATTGTGAGAATTTTAAGTTGTTTTCAGATTCGTTGTTGCATTTGCATGGTTGTGAAATTTCAATTAATGTCACCGTTCGATCGTTTATCGTTATTTTAAGGAAAATATAGAAAAGCTCCTTGGAATGAGCTTCATATGAGCTCAAGAGAATTTTGCAAGAATTTAAGTAATTTAAGAATTTAAGTTGATTTAATATTTTTCTTTTGTGTGATAGTTGCTAGGTGTGAAATCGACATGTATGTGGTTTGCTAAGAGAAAACGACATGTATGAGGTTTGCTAAGAAAACAACTTCACCTAATCTTGTGTATGTTTTCTTGTTGGATTTGTTGCAGTATGTATTTAACAACGGGCAAACGGACCTTGAAAGGCGGGATCAATTTAGATAATTGTTTGAGTTACATTGATGAAGGAGCCAGTCATGTCATTGTCACCTCAGTATGTTGATCTGCTGGGCTTCCCACGATCATCACCTTCTTGGCATGGATGATTGTAGCTGTGTTGTGTTATAGAAGCTTCTACTGGGAAATCCTTAGAATGAACTTGTGATTCTTTTATAATGTATTTCTCCTGTTCAGTTTTATATATCTGATTTTACGATAAAACCATAACTTCATGCCACCAAGTTTGTAGATAATTTATTGTAAATGCTATTGTAAAATTTTTTGTATTTATATTTGGTATATAAATATTATCCCTTTTGAAACTTTAATCCAAATATATGTAATATTTTAATTTGTTATATTTATGTTTTCTATGTTATATTAATATCTAATATGAATTTTACAAATGTATTAAAAGCATTAAAAATAAAAAAATTTTAAATAATACAATTGTGACAATATTTAATTACAAATATTTAATTATTATATCTAAATATTTAAATATAATTTATATATTCTAATTAAATTTAATAAATAATTAATATTAATTACTTAGAAATATTTAAAATTAATATTATTTATTAAGATATTAACAATAAATTATAATAAATTATTTTTATATTTTTACTAAAATATCATAATATTAACTAATTTGAACATTATTTAAATACATATTTGTTACTTTATAATATTATGTCTAAAATAGACATTTTACTTCTCAAAAGTACTTTTTGACAAAGAATGTCAAACACTTAAATTTTTCAAAAGACTTCAAAACACTTCTCAAAAGATTGCTAAACTGACCCTTAAAAGCACTTCTCAAAAGTACTTCTCAAAAACATTACCAAACTAGCCCTTACTCTCTCTAAAACACCTTAAACTCTCAACAACTATAAAACTCAATCCTCAATCAAACTTAAAATCCTATCTTCTGAACCTATTCTAAACTGTAATCTAACATGAATCCAACACAAGAACACCAAATAAAAACCAAATAAAAGCTTTGGGAAAATGAAGAAAAATAAAATAAAAATAATTTTTCCATGGTTTAAAATCACATATTAGAGGTTAAAATACCAATAAATGCCATTTTTTTTAAAGTTACGGAAATAAGCCGAATTTTTTAATATAGGAAGTAATATCACATTGTCTAGTAACAAGCTGCAAACCTATTCATGAGTCTATATATACACATATCTCATATCTTACATTGCTTAAGAAAACAAGAGAAATGAGACTTTGGGTCTATATAAATGCATGTTTTGTAAAATTTATTTCCATATTAATAGTTAGCAAAAAATAAAAAAATAAAATTGATGCTGTCATTTTTAGTGCTGATGTGACAAAAAATATTTATAATTAAAAGCGTTTTCTGTCAATATGTTAAAAATATATTCAATTAGAAGCATTTTATTAAAATCGGCCTATTCTCATAAATATTAAAAAATTTGATCGATTTTTATAATTTAAAAAAAAACCGACCTTTACTGGTATTTTAGCCCATGCTAGAAAACACTTTGCCTTGTGGGGAAATAAATATTGAATCAAGAAATCTCAAAACTCAACTTCCACCTCATAGCTCCCATACTAGCATGAAACACAAAGAAAAGAAAATGTTGATATCTTGATTTCCGAATCTTGTTTAACAAAAGATTTTAATGGAAAACGAACTTACTAATCTGAAATCTTGATGAGAAAATAAAGATTAAGAAGAAGAGTTGAAAGAAAATTGAGAGAATATTTTTGATAGTTTTTGGAGTAACAATCGTGAGAATGAGGATTTGGCATTTTCAAAATGGTCTATTTGCCTAGATGGGCTTGGGCAATTCTCCAAATAAGGACCTCTCCTTACCCAAATGCTATTTCTAATAATCACACTTTGATGCCACTAATTTATTAATTTTACAATTTAATCCATAGACCTTAATTACTAAGCTCTTGCTCTAATCATTTATTAATGACCACCTACTAAGTAATAAATCACTCAATCCCCTGCCAAATAACTCGGTTTAAATAATCCGACCCAAAACCAAATATCTCAAAATTTGGGGTGTTACAATAAGTAATAAAAAGTTACATACCAATTATGTGTGTTCATGTCCTGATTTTGAGACAATGGCGGATTTCCTTTATAGAGCTACTCAAATAGCAAGTGAAATTAAGAGAGATCAAGGAAAATTGCATAAAGATTTCTTTAAGGATATGTTTGGGTGAGAGATTTATAGGAGGCATGTGTAGTTCGGTTTGCAATGCCAATATTTGATCTGAAAAAGGAAATTTAAGTTTTTTTGAACAATCTCATTATAGGTTCTGATCACATTTGCTCTTTTTGACACAATACCTAGAACTACCCATAGTTTCTCCCCAACTCATAAATAGGAGAATAATGCGTTTCAATACAATCAAACCCGCGTCCTCCTGCGCCAATCGAGTTAAGACTCGATCGATAAAAAAGGAAAAAAGAAAATATAAAGTGAGTTGCTTTGTGCATTGAAAATGTAATTGGGGTGAGTTTGAAAGTTATTAGGATGAGATCGGTTAAATCTAATTTTTAGATTTTTTTTCGAATTGTCTATCATATTTTAATTCGATTTTCAATTTTTTATATTACTTTTTTTGTGATTTTGAACTTTTTTTTTAAAATTGGGTCCTATTTTATAACCTTTGAATATTATTAGGTAACGTTTTAAAGTTTTTATTATAAATATTTCTAAAATATATATTTCAAGTAAATAAAAATAATGAAGAAATTTATATGATTTTAAAAAATTATATAGAAAGTTATTTTATTATTTTAAATATAGAACATTTATCTTTTACCTCATAAAATATTAAAATTAATTATAAATTAAATAAAAATAAAATTGAATTTGATAAGGTAACCACAATTTAAACACATCCATTTAAATGGGTTTCCGATTTTTCTTGCTCTAACACTAAAAATTTGGGCTAAAAATATTATATATTTATATTTAAAAATTTTTAAACTAAATAATCAAATGGTTTTTTTTTTGTAATTTCATTAACCAATAATTGGGAACTTAAATTACTATAATTGACTTTAAAATAAAAAAAATACCAAATGGAATAAAGTAAATAGAATGAAGGTTAAGATAGGCAATTGAAATGGTGGGTGGTGTTTGCTGTGGACACTTACTGGAATAAGCCAAACACTAACTTCATAAGTACCATAACTTTGTCTCTGCTTAAACTTCAAGTAGTTACTGTTGTTGTTGTTGTTTTTTTTAAATATTATTGTAAATGTGTAGTTTCGGTAGTGGGTGTAAAGAGCGAAAAAAATGTGTAAATTTGGAAAACAAACAAAATAAATAAGGTAAATATCCCCACACTTTCAATAATAATATGTAGCTCGGGTTGGATTCTCATCCTGAGTATGAAACAATTTTAAAACTCGTGACTACTATTTACCTTTTAATGGATCTGTAGAATATGAATAATTAATTATTGGTTCGCTCCGATAGATACATTGAAAAATGGAGAAACATAGATGATTCATGGTAATTATAATTTGTCGACTATTTTACCCATCTGACTCAAAAAAATTAATATTTACAAAAATTAATCTGGTTTAAAAATATTCACCAAAATGACTTGAAATAAATAGTAAAATTGGGATATGGGAACTAGATGGCCGACACCACTATTTTTTCTATTAAAAATAATTTTTGAAGTTTTGGACACTAGATGGCTGACAACTATGTATTTTTTTTCAAATTTTTTTGGGTGCTAGCCATCGGATTAAAAAAATTATTTTTTGGGACTGTGAGGTCAAAGTCACCCAACAAAAGGGATGAGAATATTGTAACATTAACCCCTCCTTATTTTTTCATCTTTTTTATTTCCCAATTTTAATTACATATTTTATATTTTAAAATAATATTAAACTACTTATCATTGCATCACTCACATTATTATTAAATTTAAAATTAATTTAAATTTAATATGCACAATTAAATTAGTTTTTTTATAAAATTAGAATCTACTTTAATGATTTTCATTTTTATAATAATTCAAATAAAATTACTAAATTATTGTTTCTTTTATTTTGAAAAATAACGTATAATATATTTATAAATTTAGAAACATCTAAAAATTAATTTTAAATAAACTTAAAAATTTTAAATATAGAAACGTGTAATATAATTATAAAAAACTTACCTTATAGATTAAATTAATTTATATAAAATAACGTGTAAAAATAACATCTATAGATTAAATTTTTAAATATATTACTGGTTGTTTATTAAAATAAAAGAAACATAGATGATGTGTGGTAATGATAATTTGTCCCATACGTAACGTAACTTTGCCATATTCTGCACCCACACTTCCAATACCATAATTTTGTTTTCCTGCCATTAACTTTCCAACATTTCCCCTAAGCCATGTACCAAATTTGATGTTGCTTTCAATAATAACTCGAATTTAAGTTTTATTTTAAAAAATAGTTATTAAAAGGTTTTTTATAATTTTTATTTTAAATTTAATTAGAACGAATATAAAATAATATTAAAAAATTGAAGAAAAAAAAGAGCAGTTGGTGGTATCACCGCTATATTTTTTTCTTTATTGATTTATTTAGTCAGCATTATATATTTGTTTCTGCTATTATTTTATGGTTTTAAATTGATTTAGCAGCCTGTCATGGAAGATGGAACCCTTGAAAGGGGGCAAGGCATGAATTTTGGGTTGGGACAAAAAGCATGAAATATTGACATGCGGTTTACAAGTGGAAACCCCCAAAAAAGAAAACCTTAAATCACAAATTAGTATTCCATTTAGAGTTAAATTAATTTAGGCTATTTCTAAAAAATTATTTTTGAATATATGTTTCACACATATTTAATTTGAATTTTTTACTTCAATAATATAAAATAAATAAATACCAAAATAGGATAAGACCCTTAATATTTAGAAAATTAGGCAAATATTACAGTAAATAATTGGTGTCACCTGACCAATCGGTGACACCCCTCTTCTTTAAAACAATTTTTTTTGAGTGCAGTCTTACCAATCGGTGGCATTCGTATTTCAAACCTAAAATACGACCTGTTGCGGATGTGACCCTCAGTCACGGACCCGGGTTCTAATACATGAAAATTATTATATCAGTTTTTTCTTTCATCTTAAAAAATATTTTATTATAAATAATAGGGTGCCGCCGATTGGTCAGGCAATACCAATTATTTACTGTAATGTTTGCCTAATTTCGTGAATATTAATAACATTATCCTAATCTAGTATTTATTTATTTATTTATTTTATATTATTGAAGTAAAAAAAAAAATCCATTTAAATTCTGTCACTCTATTTTCAATCCTAATATTGTATAAAAGAAAATTTGAGTTAAGTTTAAGATTTAAAATTTTTAATTATTTTAATTTCATAAATATAAATCCTCCGGTTAGATTGAAGTAGAGATTCTATTGGATGTGAATAGTGTATTACAATAATTATAATAAAATAGATATGTGTGCTTTTTTATACTTTTATAGAATATTTGTCAATCATTTGATCTTACTTGTGAAGTTTAAAACTCCATTTATAGTGTACCAAATAATTTCTCTAATTACATATCTTTAAACTTTATAATGTGATATTTTTTATTGGTGTCCAAAACTCAGACCTTGATATGTAAATTATTCTCTTTCAACTATACACACTTTATTTTTTTTTATCAAAATTTTGGTCAAAAGTAGTCAAAGCGTGAGTTTTTAGAATTTTCAAACCGATCATGATAATTCGGTTTAATTCACTTTGATTATTAATTTTCTATATTAATTTTGGGTTTTGAACTTATTTTGACAAAATAAATTTTATTTTGTAGTTTTAAACATTGTTTGATTTCAAGTAAAAAAATTTATTTGATTAAGTTTCAAATTATTTTACATAAGTATTTTTAAAGTTCAAATAAATAAATAAAATAGCTAATAACTCTTATATTGTATTTTAGGAAAAATATAAAAAATTTAATTTTACGTCATAAAGAAATTATACTAATGATAAATTAAAAAATAGAATTTCTCTCAATTTGAGTAATGCAATTTTTAATTTGTATCTCGAAAATTATTTGAACACCAATTTAGATCAAATTTCAGTTTCTCAATTTTTTTTTTGTTCGGCCTTAAAAGTGGTATCTCAATTATACTTCCATTACCCAAATTATCCCAAACGTTATCCCTATTAGAAAAATTCAACTAATTAAAAGTTACCATGTAACACAAAAATCACGTAAGCATTGTTGTGTATTTATTTATATCCAATAATTTAAAAAAGAAAAATTATAAAAATATTTTGAGTATATAAAATTAAGAAAATATTTTTATGAAGCTTTTATAATATATTAATTACATAAAATTTAAATTATATTTAAAGTTAAAAGATATATATATATAATAAAAAATAAAAATAGAAATATTCAAAAATAATTAGGAAAATGAAAATTATTTTTATAATATATAAATTAAATAAAGTAAAAGATTATATATGATTATATAAAATATGAATAACTCAAACAACATATATGTAAAATTAAAAGTTGACCAAAGTTAATCGATAAATGTCGATTAATGCCCAGTCAAATTCAGATCAATGTTCAATCAATGGACATTGCTTATATGGTTTTTTTTTTTTTGTCACATTCCACTTTGTGATTGAGCTACATCATTATTGATAATAGTTAACTAATAGTTGTCTACGAGGGTACCAACATAGGGAAAAAGTAATGTAAGTATCACTCCACTAAAAGAAATTTAAATATCAAAATGAGAAATTAAATATAATTTAGATACCAATTTATCATTTAAGTAAATAAAAATCTAATTATATTCAAAATATTTATATGATACGTGTGTAGTTTTTCTTAGAAAAACTTTTTTTTAATTTTAAAATTTATACATAAAATATTTTTAACATCCAATTTTATTATATATACAAAATTGATATTTATCTATTAAAAGATAATCCATGGCATAAAATTGCTTAATATGAATTCGGGATTCATGAATTTGAGAAGGATTAGTTATAGAATTAAAAATTAAAAGATTTGGTTGGAATATGTCTAAATACCAATAATTAGATAATTATAATATATTTATTTTTATTTATGAATAAAGAAATTTCCATTATTATGCTTAATCTTTTTTTCTATGTTTTAAATAAACTGAATAATAATGTCTTTGAAATAGTTTGACTATCCTTGAAATTGTTCCTAGTCCAATATTCTTGTGGGTTAGGGAAACAATAATATATCGAGGCTGGTATATGATTGATTGATGACAAAGTGTTCATCAACAGTATGAGTACATGTTAGAGGATAATATACTGAATCGACCCATTATGAGAATGTTATTGGATAATTATGTGAAAGGCGCATCAATTCTCATAATGATAATGGTGAATGTGATCTTTAGGCTTGAGGTCACCAATAGTTCCCAACATCAGGATTTGTACATTATTGTGTTGCCAAAAGAATTTTATAACTAGATGCACTATAAAGGTTGTTGTTTGATATACCACAAGCTATATAGCAAGATATGGGTGACCAAGATAGGATTTGCCCATCTCGCATAATGAGAGCGATATCTTGTGCTATTTGATAAAGTTAGACTAAAAATGTATGGTTGTGTTCAAATGATTTGAAATGAGATATCAGAATCATTTGTATATCTAAGTCTATTCAAAAATCAAGAAATGAAAGATTGAACTATACAACTATAATTATTTTACGACTTGTGTTAAATCTAGATAACACAAACAAAGGGAAATATTACATGGTAATTTTATGAAAAAAAGGTTTTATCGGACCACGACTTTCTACAATTTGGGTAGCAATGATGCATTACTAGATTTCACTCACTATTTGTAAGATCAAAAGTATTTTAATATTACTATAATGTTACAGAATCCTACAAGATCGCACCCTATGATCAGATCGATTGGAATATGAAGAAAACGTGGGATTATAATTAAATATAAATTTGAAAATTTTCAGATTATACCAAAATATTTATATAATTAAATTTAAATATAATATCTGATAATTTAAATTATGATTTTTACGAGTGTTTGTCACATACAAGGAAAGAACTAATTAAAATAAAGTTAAATATATTTAACTGATTTTAATAAAACTCAAATATATTTCACATTTATTTTCATGTTACTTACTATTGATGGGTTAACCGAAAAAGGCGAAGAGGATGTGTGGTTCACCTTGTTTTGTACAAGGCGGAGAGCCTTCGATCAAGGTGGTCAAAGGTGGTAAGAAAGAAGGAGAAGAAATGGAGAAAGGTTGTACAATTTGGTTCTGGAGGAGATACACTATTGCTTGGTTAGTCTGGAATTTATATACCTTTAGTCCTGTTTCCCTAGGTGTCACATCGTAAGCTGCTATTAGAGGGTTAGAGTCAAGTGGTCTAATGGTATAGGCCAGGGTAAGGTGGCTCTATGATTTGCCCTGTGTCACCTTGGATGTGGTTAATGAGTGGGGCATACTTAATTGTTGGCTAGGGGGTTTCCTTCCAAGCATTTTTTCGAGAGGTTCATTTGCACCGTCTGTAGCCTCTAGGTTTACTGCTCGGTTCGAACAATTAGGGTATAAAAATTTCCCCTTCCCCAATCTAGAGGGAGGTTATGTAATGGCTTTCCTTGAGACGCGATCAAAGTTCTTACTATTAGGGAGAAGAGAGGTGTTCAAGGGTAAAAGGTGAGTGATTCGTATGAAACACATAGAATTTGGAATGGTAGGTCTGTAACACCCCTAACCCGTATCCATCGCCAAATTAAGGTTACGAGGTATCACCGAACTAAACTCAATTCCATATAGACTTTCATTAGAATTCAGCACAAACAAGGCGATCTTTTCTATTTCATATAACATTTCAATCCATTTAATTAAATAACGTACAATAAGATTTATTACATGTACTTAATATATAGAAATATTCAACCATATAACTTAAACATTCATAGTATATATATACAATTAAAGCATAACCCAACTTATATCATTTCATACCCTATATCGAACATAAATCAAGTTTCAATTAATATAAACTATTTCCATTCGTTTTACTACAATTCAAGTACCTATTAAAACAATGTAACCATTTATATCATTATTACTATTTAAAAAAATCAAATGCACATACAAACATAGCATTATTACCATATGACCGAATGTACTATTGATGTATATGTATATATATAAAACGCGTACCTACCCTATAAGAAAAAGTTACATTTACGATTGCATACAATTAATCTTACAATATATATATACTCAATTCGAACATACATATACACAAAGATACTTGAACTTCCTAATTTATCACATTGAAATAACCATACCATTTCGCTTACCCTTTGGTTTTGCACTTAACAATTATGAACATATTCATTTCTTACTAATAGCAACCGAATCTTTATAGCTACTTTTAATATTTATACTTTATTTCATAACTAAAACTTTCACATTGCTGAAATCATTCAAGCATAGCACCATAATTCTTCCTAAATACCTCAAACCTATATTTTTCTTTTTCATTAATAATGAACACATGGCTTAGCTCAACTATCACTGATAAATCAAATTAACAAGCAACACATAAATCACCTAAACCAAGATCATATTCCAAACATATACACATCAACCTCATTTCGCATATAATAGACCATACCCAAATCAAAACAAATGCAAAATACATCAATATGTCATGCTTATCCCGAACGCAATACATCTATATATAATAGGCATATTACTTATTTAGTATACTAGATATTATAACTCATTAGACATCCCTCATTATCTTTCTTGTTAAAACATATTACCACACACCACAACATGTATATCATATGACCACTTTCCATTCATGATTAATCCATGACCGAACTTCACATCCATTAATATAATAATAAAACCATTATATCAAGAGCATAGGAATTAAACTTGACCAAAAGAAATAGCCATATTCGCAAGGCTATACATATATACAAAACCGAATGTTCTTAGTCTAAACCTTAGTCTAACCTATACATGCCTTCGATTTAAAACTAAGATTATGTACCAAAAAGGGGTGATAGTGTGGTTGACTTTCTTGACGATCCTCTGAGTCCTTAGCTGAGTCTACGATCTATAAAACAGAAAGACCAATATATATAAAGTAAGCACACTAGCTTAGTAAGTTTTAAGTTAATGGTAATACAATGTCCAAACACCAATACATATAATAGTTACCATTAACAATGTAAAATAAACATTTCAATACACAATTTATGTAAAGTCAATACCATAGTTCATTAACCTAATTATTTCACTTGTTTACCTTAAACTTATATTATATCAAAACACAAGGTATATGTATTACATTAATCACATTATTTCAAATCATATACATCCACCATTCACATCGTCTATATTATCCTACTCAAAGTCATATTTCAATGAACATTTCTATTCATAATCAAGTCTACCAAAATATTATATTCAATCTCAATTTCAATCACATACTACTCATACTTTTTGATCATAAGTTCAATTTCACATTATACCATTTCTACCGTATCATTCAAATTCATTAATATTAGACATAACTTACCTTGCTCTCAGTAAATGAAAAAGGGACTTACGCTTACTCGGCGTTTACTTGATACATTAATCTGCGTTTCACCTTGAGTAATTCAAGGTTTCTTCATTTAAACGCATCACCAGCATCAAGCCTACTAGGCACGAAGCCCAAATATATCAAGACTAAGCTCGCTTAGGCACGAAGCCCGAATATGTCACCGGTACAAGGCTTGCTAGGCACAAAGCCCGAATATGTCACCGGCACAAAGCCTGCTAGGCACGAAGCCCGAATATGTCACCGGCACTAAGCCTGCTAGGCACAAAGCTCGAATATGTCACCAAACGAGGCTCGCTAGGCACGGTTCGAATATGTCAATATTCTAAGCTCATTAGCACAAAGCCGGATATGTCACAGACGAGGCACGCTAGCAATAAGCCCGAACTGTTTATCAAATCAATTCATCAACTTACATTTCTTAACACATAAACTACTATCAATTCATATTCACAAAACCAATTCACTTGTCAAACCAAATATACTAATTCATATTATCTTGCAAACATAATCATCCCAATGTAAAACATACATTCTGCTAACACCCATATCTTACTCAATTTAATTAATTAATTTCATTTCACCCTTTCATAATTATTTCTTTAATGAACTTTAACTTAAGAACTTACCTCGATCGTCGACGGACAACTTAGACCGGCTTATTCGAGAACTTTCGCCTTTCCCGATCCAATTGCATTTTCTTTGCTCTTGATCTAAAACACATTAAATTCAGCTCATTAAAGTATATTTAAATTCAATTTAGTCCCAAAACACATAGATATGCAATTTACCATTTTACCCCTACTATTTCACATTTTGCAATTTGGTCCCATTAGCACAAAACACAAAATAAACAAAATTCCATTACAACACTCAAGGGCGAATATTCACAAGGACCCTATAAGTCCATTTCTTTCATTTATTTTGCAAATAAGCCCTCTAAAATTTATTTTTACAAAGTAGCCCTAAACACTTAAATTCACCAAAATTACCAATACCAATTATATTAATCTTAAACATATCTTTAATTTAAAACATCAAACATCAAAACCACAAGAACATGTCAATGGCGAACATCAAGCATGCTTATTGTTAAAATTCTAACATGGGTGGATTACGGTTCAAACAACGATCTCAAAAACGTAAAAATTTTCAAGAACCGACTAAAGACTTACCTTGAATTTGGCTTGGAAAGTAATCGAAAATCAAAGAACTTAGCTCCCTTTTCTTTCTTCAATATTCGGTCAAGAGAAAGATGGAGAAAACATGTTTATTTTTTGTGTTTTGATAAACATATATTATGTAATTGTTGGATTACTAAATTAACCTTTTACTTTAATATATAAACAATTAGTACTAAGGTTATTCTTGGTATACGCTACCACTACACATAAAAATGGGTTAATTTCCTTTTGATACTCCATATTAAAAAGCCATAATCAATTTAGCACATTTCACTATAGTTTGCAACTTTTACTTTTTATGCGATTAAGTCCTTTTTCTAAATTAAACACACAAACAATAAAATTTTTTTACGAGACTTTTACACACTTTGATTCATATATAATAAACACAAAATATAATATTAAAATATTTATCAGACTCGGATTCGTGGTCCCGAAACCACTGTTCCGATTAGGGTCAAATTCGGTCTGTTACAATGTCCCTGCACGTAAAAGACACATGTGGCTAGCATTGCACCAGTCGTCACGTGTTCGTGCATGCGCATTAATGGTTGTGCGTTACAACACATTGTTGGGAAACAACACCAATTATTTTTTGTTGTTTAAAATTTTGAAACTACGAGGTGTAAGGCCCTTATTGGCCTTTGGCTTGAAAGGTGTATATATCCTTGGTCATACTTATTACACTAATTGTTGATGGGTTAAACAAACAAGGCAGAGAGCATGGTGAGGATGTGTGGTTCACCTTGTCGTAACCATTTTTTGATAAAACAGTAAACGACGCGGTTGACTCGGGTTTTGAAAATGAAAAAGAAAGGAGTCGCCACCAATCTTTTTTTTTTGATGAGGTGTGATCGGGTCACCTCGTAAAACAGTTGTTTTTAATAAACAGTTTGATTTATCAAAACAACGATTTTGGTCTACGAAATCCAGAAAACGGGTTCGGGAGTCAGTTACGCACGAAAAAGGGTTAGCACCCTCGATACGCCCAAAATTGGTACCAAATTGATTGATCGATGTCCTAATGTTGAAAACTTTAAAATGATTCGAAAATTTATACTTTTATTTTCAAAACTTGAAAGGATCAGAAGGGACGTTAAGGCTCTCTTATTTTTGAAGAGATAAAGCATCATGTCCAATAAGTTAGGGCGCAATACTTTAGACTCCCGAAACTAAGCTCGCCTTTTAAAACCTGGTTTTATATTTGAAGAGGATCTCCCGTCATTTGTCCAACGAGAAAACAGAACCCAGTAAGTTAGGGCTTGATTTCTCGAGAATCCAAATGAGGAATATTGCTTCTATTTTAGGAGAAAGAAAAGAAACTTATCTCGAAATATCTAGATGTCGAGTCCAGTAAGTTAGAAAATGCAATCCCTATTCTACATAGAACCGCTACAACCCCCATTCTCAAAATGGTATGACGCAAACGCTCAGTATGAGTACCATGCGAGAATAGTGGGACATTCAATCGAGAACTGTACTGCATTTAAAAAGTTGATCGAAAGATTCATCAACATGAGGATCGTAAGGTTTGATGACCTATCAAGACCCAACGTAGCAGGAAATCTGTTACCCAACCATTCTGATAAAGGGGTAAATGCGATAACTGAGAATGGAGGCAAAAGAGTCAAGGTGATGTGGCTGAAGTAAAAACCCCACTGAGATGGGTTTGGAAACAAATGGTAAACGGAGGCTTAATCATGCAAGAATCAGGGGAAAAGTCCAAAGGAAAGGGAAAATACTACGAGTTCCATATCGAGGTGGGTCATGATATCCAGGAATGCATTGAGTTCAAGGCCATAGTGCAAAATCTCATAGATAATAAAGAGATGGAATTTTATGAAGAGATCGAAGGAACAAAAGAATGAGAGGTCTACGCATCAGAAGAAGGATCAACCAAGAAGGTCTATGGGGTCAATCACCCTGTGGTAATTATCTCGCGACCAAGAGTTGGTGAAGCTGAAGTACCGATCGCGCTTAAGGTCATAATTCAAAAGCCTGTAGCTTTTCCCTATAAGGACAGTAAAATGGTTCCGTAGAATTATGACTGTAATGTGATGATCCTAGGAGAGGAGAACCCAGCTAATACCTCTGAAGAAGGTCAAGATGTAGGTTTCTTTACACACAGTAAAAAGTGTTATACCCTGAAAGCAAAAATAGAACCAGTAAAAGGAAAGGCCTTGGAGGTGGAACAAGAAAAAGAAAAGATAGTTAGAGTAGAACTACCCATTAACGAGCCGATGACCGAAAAAGAGGCTAAAGAGTTCCTAAAATTTTTAAAGCACAGCGAGTACTGTGTTCTGGAGCAATTGCACAAGCAATCGACTTGCATATCAGTACTGGCCCTGCTCATGAGCTCAGAAGCCCACCGTAGTGCATTAATGAAAGTGTTGAACGAAATATATGTCGCGGGTGATATATTTGTCAACAAGTTAGACCGTCTGGTCGGTAATATAAGTGCCGACAATTTTATTTTCTTCAATGACGATGAGATACCTCCGGGGGGTATGGGATCTATAAAGGCTCTACATATAACCACGCGTTGCAAGGGATATACATTGCCAAGAGTGTTAGTTGATAATGGATTGGACCTAAATGTCTTACCCTTATCCACGCTAAACAGGTTGCCCGTGGATAGCTCAAAATGAAAACATGCCAAAATATTGTGAGAGCTTTCGATGGCACCGAAAGAAGGGTCATGGGAAGGATCGATATACATCTTCATATTGGTCTAAATACATACAAAGTGGACTTCTTGGTGATGGACATCAAGCCTTCCTACAATTGCATACTAGGAAGACTTTAGGTCCACTCAGCAGGAGCAGTGCCGTCGTCACTACACCAAAAGTTAAAATTGGTGACTGAATGTAGATTGGTCACAATAAATGCAGAGGAAGACATCATAGCATCTGTTACCCGTGACGCCTCATATATAGGGGCAGACGACGAAGTAATAGAATGTTCTTTTCGATCACTAGAGTTTGTCAATGCAACCTTCATCGTCGAAGGCAACAAGATCCCTATGCCCAAAATATCCAAATCCACGAGGATGGGCCTACAAATGAAAGTTGAGAAGGGAGCCTTACCAAGAAAAGGACTCGAAAAATGCATTCTAGGGAAGACTAAGGTACCAATGCAAAAGGAAAAATGAGACCGCTTTGGCTTAGGATTTAAGCCAAATGCAAAGAAAATGAGGAAAGAGGTAGAGAAAAAGCAGGAAAAAAAAAGGGTGCGCTTAAACGGAGAAGAGGCCAAATGGGAGCCAATGACCTTTCCTCATTTATACAAAACATTTGTTTCGGGAAGAACCATATACCCTAAACAAAGGATGGCAGGAAAAGAAATAGCAGAGGTGATGTTGAAAAGTTTGAGCGTTAACATTGTATCCGAGGAAGGAACTGAAGAAAGAGATTTATCTAGAATTTGCCCTTATACTCTTGGAAGTGTTCTAAACAATTGGACCATGTAATAGATTCCTATAACATTTAGAATTAATTCAGAGTAATGTTCAAAACACACTTGTTGCTCTAAGCCTAG
The DNA here is from genome assembly GCA_025506655.1 of Gossypium rotundifolium. Classification (NCBI taxonomy): domain Eukaryota; kingdom Viridiplantae; phylum Streptophyta; class Magnoliopsida; order Malvales; family Malvaceae; genus Gossypium; species Gossypium rotundifolium. The sequence continues at coordinate 194,132,089 of CP106727.1, forward strand.
GAGCAATAAGAATCCTTTTGTTAAATAGGCATATGTCCAAATATCTTTATTTCAATAAAATACATCTTTTATATCATCTCGAGAAAATGTTCTTTGATTCTTTTCATTCATGACCAAAATATTCTTTACATTTCATTCATAATCAATCATGCAAATAATCATTCTTAGATTCTTTTATTTTTGTACCTTTCTTCGTCTTTTAACAGGTCTCTAGATATCAATAATATGAGTGACGTTGTTATCAACTTAGAATCTCCTTTTGAACAAGATACGGGTATGGAGGATTCTCAGGATTTTGAAGATTACCATGATCATAACATATCTCTTGATTTGTTAAGGATGGTAGAGCAAGATGAGAAACAAATCTTGGCTCACAAAGAGTCAGTGAAAATTGTGAGCTTATGAGAAGGAAAAGAATTGAAGATTGGAGCTAGCATTACCGTAAAAATGAAGCGAGACCTTATTGAGTTACTCCAAAAATTCAAGGACGTCTTTACATGGTTATACCAGGACATGCCTGGGTTAAATACGGATAACATGGTACACCGACTCCCCATAAAGGAGGAATGTAGACCACTTTAACAGAAGCTCCGAAGGATGAGGCCCAATGTTTAGTTGAAGATAAAAGAAGAGGTCATGAAGCAGTTTGATGCCGGTTTCTTGCAAGTAGTTAAATACTTAGAATGAGTAGCGAACATAGTACCTATTCCTAAGAAAGATAGAAAGGTACGGATGTGCGTGGACTATAGGGATTTGAACAAGGCTAGCCCAAAAGATAACTTCCCATTGCCTCACATTGATACCTTAGTGGATAACACGGCTGGTTATTCACTTTTCTCTTTCATGGACGACTTCTCTGGGTATAACCAGATTAAGATGCACCCTGAAGATATGGAGAAGACCACATTCGTAACCATTTGGGAAACATTCTGTTATAAAGTAATGCCATTTGGACTGAAAAATGCGAGGGAAACATATCAAAAAGCCATGGTAACCTTTTTCCATGATAAGATGCACAAGGAGATCGAAGTTTATATGGACGATATGATTGCAAAATCTAGGTCTTGAGAAAACTGTTCCTTAGGTTGAGAAAATTCCAATTGAAGCTCAATTCAGCAAAATGTACCTTTGGGGCTAGGTCGAAAAAGTTGCTAAGATTTGTAATCAGTGAAAAAGGAATTGAGATTGATCCAGATAAAGTAAAGGCTATACAAGAGTTGTCTCTACCACGTACTCAAAACGAATTTTAAGGTTTCCTAAGAAGATTAAACTACATCGCCCGGATTTATTGCACAAGTAACGAAGAAGTGTGACCCTATATTCCGTCTTCTTAGGAAACATAACCTAGGTGTATGGAATGAGGAGTGTTAGGAAGCTTTTTATAAGGTCAAGCATTACTTGTCCAAAGCCCCAGTACTGATGCCACCTTGTCCAGATAGACCACTGATATTGTATTTAGCGGTGTTTGAAAATTCTATGAGATGTGTGCTAGGCCAACATGATGAGTCAAGAAGAAAGGAAAGAGCAAAATAATATCTCAGCAAAAAGTTCACTGAATACTAGACAAGATATTTAAAAATCGAGAAGTTATGTTGAGCTTTGATTTGGACAACCCGGAGGCTTAGACAGTACATGTTATACCATACAACCTGGCTTATCTCAAAACAGGATCCTCTCAAATACATGATGGAGTCGACTGCGCTGAATGGAAGAATGGCTCGGTTGTAGATTCTACTTTTGAGTTCGATATAATCTATGTAAACTAGAAGGCTATAAAAGGGAGTGCAATAGTAGACTTTCTAGCAAGCAGAGCTTTAGAAGATTACGAACCACTGGACTTTGATTTCTCAAATGAAGACCTAATATATGTTGTAATCATTGAAGAAAGTGTTCAAAAGGAAGGTCATCATTGGAAACTAAACTTTGATGGAGCTTTAAACGCAGTGGAAATTAAAATTGGGGCAAACCTAGTATCCCCAAATGGAGATCATTATCCTTTCACTAGCAAATTGGATTTTGATTGCACAAATAACATGGTCGAATACAAAACATGCATCATAGGTATCCGTGCAGCCATTAAACTCAAGATAAAAGTGTTAGAGGTATATGTCGATTCTGCACTAGTGATATATCAGCTCAAAGGCGATTGGGAAACAAGAGATCCCAAGTTGATCAGTTAATGAAAGCTAGTTTTAGAGTTAATTAAGGAGTTTGATGACATCATTTTCTGTTACTTTTCGCGAGGAGAGAACCAGATGGCCGACGACTTGGCTACCTTAGCTTCTATGATCAAAGTAAACAAGCAAGAGGAAGTGAAGTCTATCCAAATGAGCATTTATGATGCTCCGGCACATTACTGCAACATCAATGAAGAAGAAGAAAAAGATGATCACCCTTGGTATCATGATATATTGCAATATGTGAAGAATCATGAGTTCTCCGACCAAGCAACTAAGAACAATAAGAGGACGTTGAGAAGATTGGCCAGTGATTATGTCTTGGATGGAGAAATCCTGTATAAAGAAGGAAGGATCAAGTGCTTTTAAGATGCATGGATGCTGTTGAAGCTTAAAAATCCTGGAAGAAGTCCATGAGGGTGTCTGTGGAATGCAAGCTAATGATTTTACAATGGCCGGACAGATTATGAGATTCGGGTATTATTAATCCACTATGGAAGGAGATTGCATCAGCTATGTCAAAAAATGCCACAAATGTCAAATTTATGGAGATAAAATTTATATACCTCCCTCACCTCTTATGTCATGACTTCTACATGGTTGTTCTCTATGTGGGGCATGGACGTCATTGGGCCAATCTTACCAAAAGCTTCAAATGGGCATCGATTTATCTTTATTGTCATCGACTACTTCACCAAGTGGGTGGAAGCCACTTCGTATACAAATGTCACAAAGTTAGCAGTCAGTAGGTTATTAAAGAAGGAGATCATATGCCGATATGGAATGCCCGAAATGATCATATCTAATAATGCACTGAAATTGAACAATAGTACCATAGTAGAGGTCTGCAGTCAATTCAAGATCAAACACCAAAATTTGTCGCCGTATCGTCCAAAAATGAATGGTGCAGTGGAAGCGGCCAATAAGAATATCAAGAAGATCGTGGGAAAGATGACTGAGACTTACAGAGATTGGCACTAGAAGTTACCATTTGCTCTTTATGCTTATCGAACATCAGTCAGAACCTCCACCGGAACAACTCTTTTCTCCTTGGTTTATGGAATGAAGGCGGTACTTCCTATCAAAGTTGAGATTCTTTCCCTTCGAGTCTTGTCTGAACTGAAATTGGATGAAGCAGAATGGATCCAGTCTCGATATGATCAACTGAACTTAATCGAAGAGAAAAGGCTGAAGGCTATTCGTAATAGTCAAATGTACCAAAAGCGAATGACGGGCTTATAATAAGAAGGTCCGCCTAGAGAATTCCATGAAGGAGACCTTGTTTTGAAGAAGATCCTCCCCATACAAAAGGACTTTAAAGGAAAATGGATGTCGAATTGGGAGAGACCTTATGTGGTCAAGAAGGCTTTCTCTGGAGGAGCGTTGATTTTGACAGAGATGGATGGGAAAAGCTTACCTAATCCTATGAACTCAAATTCAGTCAAAAATACTTCACCTAAAAAAAGGGGGAAAATGGGCCAAGGTGAAAACCCACAAAGGGCGTCTTGAGCTCGAAAAAGAAAATAGAGAGGCCAAGGTGAAAACCCGCAAAGGGAGTCTTGAGACCAAAAGGTTTTGAATTGAAAACCCAAGAATGGGCAATTCAAATTTTTGATTGAATGGGAGGCATGTAGTAGTCTTGCTATACTCGAATTAACAAGAAGGAGAGATGTTACGTCTTGGGGCATCAACGAAGTCTTCTAAGTCAGCCAAACACCTATCAGGTTCAAAAGGTTCTCGAGAAGTTATGTGCAGAGAAGCTCATGCTATGATATCTGGGGCACCTATTTTCATCTTATTCATTTCATATTTTAGCACAGTTTGCTATTCTTGATTAATTTATTTTTGTTTTTTTAGCAAACTTGCTATATAAACTTATTCTTATTCTATACTTTCTCAAAATTTGATTTTTTTTCGAGCTCGACTCTTAATAAAAATCCATCTTGTCCATTGTGATAATCTTTTTCAAGCATCTTTCATTGAAATAACGATTAATGGACCAATAATATTTGAATAAAAGGAGTTTCGCATATTACTTTGAAAACTTTTAAATATTACAAGAACATGAAGTGAGACCACTATTTAGAACTAACCAAGTTCAGGGGTCGCAATTGAGAAAGAATGATCCAAAATTATGACCCTCAAAGATACTAATTGAATAAAAAGGCAGGGTAATACGTTACTAACGAGTAATGACAACCTAAGCATTAATAAGGAGGATATTCCAAAAATGACATTTTTGCATTCATGCAAACATCATACATATTTAGTTAGAAGCGTTTGATTCATCCTGTTCATGCCGTCCTAATTATGTTGACATAAGCATAGGCCCAAGAAATAGATTTTACAGCTCATGTCCCTCAGAGGACGGTGTAGCAAGATCGATTGAGGCCACAAATTATAGATTTTATTTCCCTGAAGTTACGTTGGAACAGATTGAAGCCAAACCTTATCTTTCTAAAGTTGCAGTGAGGAGGTTAAAGTTACAAGTATTATCTCCCTAAAGTTGCAGTGGAGTAGACTGAAGATAGCAAACATTATCTATCTGAAGTTGCAGTGGAGCAGGTTGAAGTTACAAGTCTTATCTCCCTGAAGTTGCAGTGGAGCAAACTGAAGATAGCAAACCTTATCTCTCTGAAGTTGCAGTGGAGCAGGTTGAAGTTACAAGTCTTATCTCCTTGAAGTTGCAGTGGAGCAGACTGAAGATAGCCAATCTTATCTTTCTAAAGTTGCAGTAGAGCAGATTGAAGCCAAACCTTATCTCTCTGAAGTTACAGTGGAGCAGGTTGAAGTTACAAGTCTTATCTCTCTAAAGTTGCAGTGGAGTAGAGCAGACTGAAGATAGCCAATCTTATCTCTCTGAAGTTGCAGTAGAGGAGATTGAAGCCAAATCTTATCTCTTTGAAGTTGCAGTGGAGCAAGTTGAAAATAATAAATCTTATCTCCCTGAAGTTGCAGTGGAGCAAATGGAAGCCATTAACCTTATCTCCCTAAAGTTGTAGTGGAGCAGGTTGAAATCACAAGTCTTATCTCCCTGAAGTTGCAGTGGAGCAAACTGAATATAGTTAATCTTATTTCTCTGAAGTTGCAGTGGAGCGGATTAAAATGACGAATCCTATACCTTTGAAGTTGCAGTAGGTCGGATTGAATTTACCAGAGGTAGTCTTATCTCCCTGAAGTTGCAGTGGAACAGACTGAAGATGACAAATCTTATTTCCCTAAAGTTGTAGTGGAATTGATTGAAGTTATAAATTAGATCTTATCTCTCTGAAGTTGTAGTAGAGTAGATCATATAAAACCCTATCTCTTTGAAGTTACAATTGAGTAGATTGAAGTACTAATTCCTATACCCCTGAAGATGCAGAGGAATAGAATGAGGCTATTCGAAGAATAGAAGCACCAAAGAAATCAAGATTTGGTGAGATTAGGCAAAATTGGCCCTTTTAAAGTCTTTGCTCCATTCTCGTTACACGACAACGAGCAAAGAGGGGAAGCTGTAATGGCCAATTTTAGCCCAGACCCAAGACCCAAAAATCAATAGAAATGAAAACCCAAAATAAATTTTAATAGTCCATTATTCAGAGTCCAATTACTAAACTAAAACCCAAACCCAATTACAAATCAGCCTAGTTACAAACCCTAGCCCATTAACAGAAAAGGAAAATAGCATCAAATCCTAGCCCCTAAACTGTGCGCCGTCGACTCCTCATCTCCCCCACCACGCGCACCAACCAGCAACCGCCGTCAGCAGACCTCTCGCACGCCTCTAACCACCTGCAACAACAAGAAGGCACGCAACAACACCGAAACAAAGAGAAAAATGACAAACAAAACAAAGAAAACAAAATGAAAAAAGACAAAAACGACAAACAAAATAGAAAAAAACAAAAGGGGTCTTTGCAAATCGGTTATAAAAACGGAAACAAATCTTGTATTTTCTGCTTCTTTTTTTATGAACCATCATAAATCAAAAGCAAAAAATTGAAAGGTTGATTTCGTTTTATTTTCTATCATTATTTACTGTAATTTTTTATTTTTTTATTATTTATTCATTATGAACGAAAACAATAAGAGAATAGAGAAGAGAAACTTCACCTCGAACCCTCATGGACGCGGCGTCGGAGGGCTTATTCGTCGTTGCTGTCGATTTCAAAAGGGGAATTGAACGTTTCCTTTTCTGTTTAGGACAAAGCATCGGGGCTTGGCCTTCTAACAGGCTTAGAAACGAGGCCAAAGACTCATCTTCTCGCACTGTCGGCCACCGAATTTAGTGGCGGTGTGACGGGCGGCCGGAGAACCCCTCTTAATCTGGGAAGACGAGAGGGAGACAGGGTTGGATGCTGATTCTTTAAAATTTTTAGGGTTGAAAATGCGTTTTTCAGAAAACTTGGGCCTTATATGCCCTCAATGAAACGACGTCATTTGGTTCAAAGGGAAACTGCACATATTCCTTCAAAAGGAATATTTGCGCGATGGCCCCCTCCCTTTTCTGCGCCCTTGATTTTAGCCCAGTTTTGCTTTTTTTTTTTAATTTTACCCTGTTATTTCTATTACGTCTTAATTTGGTCCGCGTCCAGGTCAGTTGAAGCGCTGTGCATAAGGGTTGGGTTATTCACCCATTTGGTCCCCATGAACTTACACGCATGGCATTATGGTCCCTGGCGCCCTTTTATTAATTTTTATTTATACCCTTCCTTTTTACTTTGATTTCAAATTTGTCCTTAATCGGTTTAATTTATTTAATTCATTTTTTTAGACTGTTTCATATATGAATACAATATTTTATTTTTTATTTATTTTATTTTATATATTACTTAGCCTAAACTATTATATATTGACTTTTAAATCTTATATGTTTATATATATACATTTCTTTTTTAAAATGGTTTTACATATTATTTATTTTAAACCTCTATTATAATATTTTAAATTGCTCTATATATTATTATTTTAAACTTTTGTTACGTATCATTTATTTAAAATTGTTTTGTGTATTATTTTTTATATTATTTATTTCATTGTTCTTTGATTATTAATGCTAGTATTTAAATAACGTATATTGCTTGATTATTGCCATTGTTTTTTTTAATTCATTTATTTCATATCTTTTGTATTATTGTCACTCACTCGTGTTATATTGTGTTCATGCATACTTGTCCCATCCTCATTACTATATTCTTATGTGATCACATCGTGAATTAAACCCTAACACATTTATCCAACTTAGATCATCGTATTTTACTTTAAAACAAAATAAATGCATGCCTTTACATGTTGTATTCGCTATTATTCAAAAACCGAAAATTTTTCAAAATAAGGTAATATTTCACGTTTTGAAAATTTGAGAAAACCGTGCTCTAACTTACTGGGTTTCGATTTTTCTCGTTTAGCCTAAATAACGGAATATCATTTTAAAACAAAATACAAGTTTAAAATAAAAAGCTTATTCTAGAGAATACAAAGTGTTGTGCCCTAACTTATTGGGTGTGACATCTCGTTACCTCGAGATAAGAATTTCTAAAAATGATAATATTCCGCATTTAGAAATTCGAGAGATCGTGCCTAACTTACTGGGTTTTGTTTTTTCTCGTTTAATCTAAATAACTGAATATTCTTTTAAAATTAAAATACACGTGCTTTTAAAAAAAAGGCAGGCTTATTCTCAAGGATTCGGGGTGTTGTGTCCTAACTTACTGGATGTGGCATTTCGTCGCTTCGAGATGAGATGGTCTTTAATCATTATTCTAACTCATTCAAATGTTTTAAAATCAACATTAATAAAAATGATCGTATTTTTAAATTCGTTCTCGGTTATCAACTTTCGACATTATGACACTAACAAATCAATTTGGTACCGATTTTGGGCGTGACGAGGGTGCTAATCCTTCCTCGCACATAACCGACTCCCGAACCTATTTTCTCGAATATTCGTAGACCAAAAACACCGTTTTAGTAAACCAAAACGTTTTATTAAAACAATGGTGATTCGATCACACCAAATAAAGATCGGTGGCAACTCCCGTTTTATTTTCGCTTTTAAAACCCCAGTCGATCTCCGTTTTCAAAAAAATAGTTACGAAAATAATTATGAAATAATTACAACATACAGAATCATGTTTTTAGTTGGACAAAAATTCTTACTAGATAGCACAAGAGAGAATTTCATATAGTCTCTAATCATTCAAATTAAGTGGATTATGTAGAGGCCAAAGCGAGAAAAGTTGTGATTGTGAATTCGGATTATCTACTTAGATCAACCAAAGTTATATTTCAAAACCTTTTCTTTTTCTCCAACATGAATTCATGGTCTGTGATCATCATTTTTAATTTTTCTCTATACCACTCATGCTTCCACATCCCAACCTAATTAACATATTTTTTACCACTCTTTGTGGTGAAAGAGAAAGAAATGAAAGATAAAATTAGGGGAGGGGGAGAAACTAGAAAGATATGTATATTTGTATCATATTCATTTTACTCTTTTTTTTATGATAATTATATTTAAGATATTATATATTTACATTATGAAAATAGACATTTATTATAGTATTCCGCCAGTGTCGCTTCACATATTGGAGGCATTAAACTGAAATGTGATAACCTAAAATGTTTAGGAACTTGATATATAAATTTTTTATTTTAATTGCTCTGAAAAATCGATTTCATATTAATAGGTTTTGTATTAATATTAATATTTTAGGTCATTACAGATAAGATTTTTTTTTCATATTAATATAAAAGCTATTAGTTAATAATTTCCTTCAAATATTTTTATATTAATATAAAGGGTTAGTTATATTAGTTAAGACACTATTGAGAATGGTTTTTTTTTTTGCTTTAGTTAAGAAGCATATTTTATTTAATTGTTTTAATTTTTTAAAATATATTAAATTATACTAAGAGTGACTAAATTGTAAATTTATTAATAATTGATTGATCAAATTATAAATTCAGTGGTCCACACGTCTAACATCCATAAGAAACTTAACATTTGAGAGGCCAACTTGTAAATTTTTAAAGTTGAGTAAATAAAATATAAATTTATTAATAGTTTCATAGCTTTAGATGTAATTTACCCAAAAATTATATTAAGCATGGAAAAACAAAATAGTACTTAATATTAGTATCTCCACAGTGGAAGCAGTCAATGAGTGCAGAGATAAAAAAAAAAAAAAACATTTTTTAATTAAAAAAAGAAAGAAAGAAAAAAAGGGTACTCGAGACAACCCCCCAAAACAAGTGATTCTTCATCTACTGCCTTAACATTATCAAATTTCCTAGTACTGGTGTTGTGGTTTTTTTTTTTTTAAATTCTACCTATGACTGCAAAAATCCAAAAGTTTCTTCCTCCCTTCAACAATCTCATCAAAGAAATCATCAATTTGGGCTATTATACCCTCTGTTCCACATCTTAACACTCCAAAACACCCTTTCATCTTCTCTACTCTTTCCCTCATCCCTTCTTCCCTATTTTCCCCTCCTTTTCTCTCCATTTCTTCCTTCACTTCTTCCATCGCCATTTTTGCCCTCCTGTATTCGTACATCAATATCCCTCCTCTCCCATTCATTTGGTTTATTTGTTCGGCTACTCTTTGCTGCAACCTCGCCGTTGATATCATGAATGTTGACCCGAAAAACAAACACCCTTCGTACCCTCCTCGTAGGAAACTCGATTCCGGCCAACAATACACCAGGCCGTACAACAAGATCATCAGCAACAACGAACTGACGTTCCTCATTGCGTATAATACTCCTCGGAAACCATTGAATCCGTTCAGCTTTGATTCGATTGAAACCCTCTCGTCGAACCTTAATGAGAGTGGTTGGATTCTGGTTTGCATCAACGCTTTGTTTTCTTCTTCAAGCCCCAAAGCTTCTCTTCGACACCCTGAAATTGCTCGGATTATCTGTTTGCGGGGTTTTTTTAAAAACAAAGATCAGATATTCAGATCATCATCAATTAAAAAACCATAAAAAGGATTCACATTTGGGGGTTTGATTTAATGACCTGTCTAGAAACCTGGGGGTTAAGATGGCGATGATTATCGAGAGAAGAAGTGATGTTAAACCCTGCAGAGTAATAATTTTCCATGCTAGAAAGGCCTGTTTTAAGGACATGACAAGCTTCCCAAAGCTTGGAGCTTTCATCCATGTATTCATCAAGCCACTTATCACCGACGGGAAGATGGAGTTTTTGGACAAGGAGGAGGAGTTGGGAGTGGAAAGATCGAAGGAGGGAAAGAACCCTTTGAAGGAACTGGATAGACATGAAGTTATTAGAGAGATAAACACGTTCAAGATCATCTATGCCACGAGTGAGGAAGGTGTAGAAGCCATTGACTGAGGTTGTGGAAGATGGATCCATGGTTGAAAGGGAAAGAGGGTTGAGAGAGTGAGAGTAAAGTGGGTGGGGAGAGGGGAAAAGGTTGTTATAAAGAGGAAGGGGGGATATTTAGAAGCTCAAGTTTCAAAGGATTGATAAGGATCGTTGGGAGCAATGACGGGTGTTTCCTATTGTGGGGAAAGGATGATTGGTAATATGCCATTTTCTTTGTTTAAATAATCTTTGTGTTTAAATGCTAATGATTCCATAAATTGAATTTGGGAAAATGATATAATCCAATTTTGTTCCCCTAAAAGAATTTCGAAAAATATTAATTAATTTGAAAATCACACAAAATATTAATCAATTTAGCAAATAACATTTTATTAGTATTAGAATTTAAGTCTGGCTCGCAATTACATGTAAGTAGTAATGAATAAATAGATGACATGCCTCCTAGACCTTTGTTGGAAAAAAGAAAAAACCTCCCTTAAAAGCATGAAGTTCTTCATCAACTTTCTATTTCTTCCCTCTTTTACTCTCATTTCTCACAATTTAATAGGGCAAGTGGGTATTTTGCAAATTGAAAAATGAAGTTTTAAAATAATATAGAAACTACATTGTTCAAGGATGATAGACTTATTGGGGTTCATTGGGTTATAAAAAGTTTGACTGATTGAGATTTGACTCAGATTTTGCTGGCTTTAAAAAAATAAACCAAATTGTAAATCAGTCTTAATTTCTTCCCAATTTAGAAGTAAGATAGATGTTTGCTTTTATTTTCTGTCTCGAGCAACTGAATGGAGTCATTCACTTCACCATCCAAGCAATCCATTCTATTGAAATTTGTGGGTTTTGTTTTTCCTAGACATTTTTATCTTTGATTTTTTCAAAAGGCACTTGAAATGATGAGGTTCCTTGTATTTCTTTCTTATTTATGTACCTTCCATTTCACCCATCAAACGGCGGATAATCAAAATAATTTTCTGGGTTTAATTTTGTTAATGATTTGAATATTCATGGATATGGAGGTGGTCTCGTGGGATTTTGGAGAATGGGACAAGTAAAGAGGATGTTGGTCTTTTGAGATTTTCATTGGAAAAACAAGGATGAAGAAGCCAAACAAAACTTAATAATTTAATTAATGCCATTGATTCAAACGCCCATCCCTTCATTTTGTCTTCGATCTAGAACTAGGAACTAGCAGCACACCCTTTAATTATGGAGTTTATTGTAAAATATTTCTACTATTCGCAATAAAATATATATTTATAATTTTTTTTTTTGTCTCAATTAAATTTTGTGTCTAATCACATTAGATTTTTTTTTATTCACAAAATTCGAATTTAATACTTGTTGATGTAAGCATTCAACAGGGAGGAAATCTAGAAGAGTAGGTGCAGGAGTAAAGTTAGAAATTTTTTTAAGTAAGGGTCGAAATTAAATTGTATATTTTTACGATAGTAAAAAAGAAATTTTATCATTTTAATAGTCTATATTTTTATAATTTTTGAGGGATTAAATTAATTTTTTCTTATTTTTGAGGAGTCAAAATGTAATATTACCATATACTAATTTAAAATTTTTAAAATTATAAAAAAAACTAAAGGTAAAAATTTTTATTTTAGGGGTGATCGGGGGCCCTGCCAACCCCCTTAGCTCTACCCCTGAGTAGGTGGTGATAAAAAGGAGGTCGATTAATCTATAACAAACAGACAGTTAGAATAAACTATGAAAGTAGGATTTGGTAGAAAAGAGTAGGGTGCGTACAATTAGAAAGTTAAGTTTGCTGAAAGAAAGGAGGAGAGAGGCTTCCTCTATGCCGTGCTATGGCGTATTTATAGGTGAGGGGTTTCCTTTTCCAATTACATCACATCATCGACAATTCTTGGGCATGGTTGTCGTGTAAGACTCTAACATTCCTTTTATTGAAGGGATACAATGTTACTAAGTCTCAATGATCCTCAAAGGATCCCTCGAGTGAGCGCACAGTCACTAAATTGAAATTATTCATGAATATTTGAATCAATTCTCGTATTATCAAGTGTCAAAATTGGAATAAAAGTATTTGCCCAACTTAACCAAAAAAAAAATGGTTATACCAATTGATGTTTAACTAGTGTTTATGAAAGCATTATTAAGAATTTATTTAATCATTATTTTTAAATAATTCATTATTACATGTTTCTTATATGGATAGGGTGCTTATGAAATTGATTGAGATGATATCTATAAAAGGAAACATATAATCAATGAATTGCATTTTTAAATCAGTAAAAAGTATATTAAATATTTTTTCTTAAATTGATAATTAAATAATCTAGTAACTATTTTCATTTTTTTCTTAAGCTTTGACTTGTCCATTTCTTGACACTAATTTGTTTTGTAGCTTTATAAAAATTTGTACATTAAAAAGAGATTAATGTAATCATGCTAATCAATAATGCTCATAGAAACTAAAACTAAAAATTCTATTAACTCTTTGGAAAGTAATTACCAAAAGAAAATTTTAGTTTTTTGAAAGGTAAATTCGTTAATTCATTTAATGAATAAACCAAATAATTCAAGAAAAAAAATAACAATAAGCGTAGTTAGTAAATGACAAGCTCCATCAACACAATTAAGGTTTTAGCTTCAACATTAATAGAACATTATGACACGTTGACAATTGGCTTTATCACAACTTAAGCGCAACATATTTAGAGTGATTGCAAGCACTTAATACGATAAGGAAATCAACCCCGGATGGTTTAAAGAGGCGAGCAAAAATCGATAAAAAATCGAGTATTCACTAAATTAGATTACATGCATAAGCAAGACTAAAAACGTGCTACAAAAGTAGACAAAAACTTCTAAAACTAAAAACATATTAAACAATAAAAAAAACAAAAAAAATATAAAACTTAAGACAATATGGGTCCAAATCGACTTGTAAAATTATTTACTATTCTGAAATACTCTCAAAACAGAAAAAGATTAAGAAGTTGACAAAGAGCAATCCACTTTCCTATAAAAACTATTGGTGGCCGATGGAGTTTTAACGGACGATAGACACCGTCATCTGTCCATTACAATTTGTGAATACAACAAAGATACCCACAAAATATATCAGCAAACTAAAAAGAGAGAAGACATGTGGAGTGAATAAGAAGAAGAAAGAAAGAAAGGGTTGGTGGGAGAGAAAAAAGCGAGTGATAGCCAGCTTAGAGACTAGCACCGCCACTGGTCAAAATAAAAGATAAAAATCAAACGGCTTAGAGAAAAAAAAAGTGTTTAGGGTTTTTATTTTTATTTGTCTCATATATTTAAATTATATAATATATAAGAGGATAATTAAGAGTTATATATATATTTGAAGTCAAGAGTTATATTTATTTGGTTAATGAGAAATTGACTTGAAAATGAGGCTCAATTTCAATTTTTTTTTTTGCCTTATTACTTAAAATAAATGCAACATATATTTATTGGATGCCATTAAACTCTATTTATTGGATCCCAGCAAACTGCACAAAATTATGATAAAAGAAATATATTTTTAAAAAAATCCCAAATTTGCCAAGTAAGAAACAAGCTGCTTTCTACATGGAATCCAAAAATTGTTGAGGAAATTTGGGCAGCTATTGATTTAGGATCAGATGATGAGATTGGTGGGTGAGAATTTGTTTGCTCTTCTTTAGCAAAACAAAGACTTTCCAAGGAAAATTTATAGAGGGAGTTGATTGATTAGTCAAAAGAATTTTAAATTAATTTTTATATATTTATATAATTTTTATTTGACTTATATTTTGATAAACATATTTATAATTTACTCGATGTAAAACCTTTCGACTATTAAATATATAAATAATTTAAGATAATTCTTAAAATAAAATTCTAGTATTTATCTCTATAAAAAGTAAATTATATTACCTTTATTAAAGTTATTTAGAAAAGAAATAAAGTGGTCAAAATTATCAGAAAAAATTAAGGCAAATAATTTGTTGACTTCACCCTCTTTGTTAAAACATTGGAATAGGTAAAAGTGTTTAAGGGCTAAAAATTGATAGGACACGTGTCGGTCCAAAAACTACACAACTGGATTTGGGCAATAATTAATATTTATTTTTAAAAAAATTAAGCTAAAAAAGAAACATATTTTCTGCAACCAATCATAGCTAAGAGTGGACTTTGAATGAAATCATGAAATTTCAGTGGGGCCTCTGTTAAATGTTTTGTTTGATTATTAAGACCAGCAAATTTTGTCCTCTTTAATTAATTTTGATCTTTTTGAGTAAATTTCTTAATCATAAATTTGGCATTTCATGATTTTCTTTTTCTATACTGCCAAATTTAATCTGTGGGTAAGAATTTTTTTTTTTCTTTTGTTTGAAGATAATAATGATACAGGTGGCCCAACTGATTGTTTTATTTATTTAAATTTATTTTATTTTTACTTTAAATTTTAGTTCAATTAACATTAATATTATTATTATTATAAGATGATATGGGTTTGAGTGCACGGTGAAATACATTATTTTTTATTTAATAATTGAAGATGGACTATAAATAATTTTAAATATTATATAAAAATAGATATGATAAAAATTTATAATAAAATTATATTAAAAATAATTAATTTACTTTTTTTTTATTTTAGGGACATAAAAGAAATCATCGGTAAAAAGAGTTTATCAACTCAAAAATGATATGCAAAATAATTTCAAAAAATTGTTATTTTTATTTGTGATTACAAAAGAACAACTTAATCACTTGGCGTGCAAGTGCGAGCAACTTTTTCTTATAAGAAAATGGGCCAACCAAAATAACATTATATTGATTTTATCAAGTTCAATTTAAAAAAATTGATAAAAATTTAAATTTTGAGTTAATCTAATCGAATCGAGTTAAGTTTTATAATTTAAATAACTCAAATAATTTGAATAATAGATTATTGTAAATATCATTTTGGTTCCTGTCAATTTTAAAATGAGTAAATTAACTTTTCTCTCAAAAAATATAAAAAAATTCAAAATAATTTTAAAAATTTAAAATTTATATTTTTAAAAGATTATAATTTTTTTAAATTCTAAAGAATATATAAAGAGTTTTAAAATTTTAAAATTTTTAAAATAATAATTTTAGAATCTAAATAAATTAATTAATGATTCAAGTTTATCATACTAAATATTTTATTTTTTCCTTATTTTACTTTGGCAAAGTTTTCAAATATATATGCTTTTAAATTTTGGTGCTTTAACATAGAATTAATTATCTTGTAATAAAATTTTAATTTGACATGTTTAATTTTTCAATTTAACTTGAACAATTTCAGTCAATTTGACTCGACTTGATTCGAAAAAAATTTAAATCGAATTAGGATGATAACACCTTAATTAACTAAAATTTTTTATTCAATTCGATTAAACTCTCACTCGTTCCCATATAACTTTTTTAATACAATGCTTAAAATAGAATATCAAAATTTTATATAAAAAAAATATAACATGAAATTAACATTTCTTTAAATCTTTGTTTATCTCTTTTGTTTTTCAAGTAGTAATTTCATTAATTAAAAAAGTAATATTGAACGAAAATGATGACTCTAAGGCACCAAATAACAAAAGAGAAATTAAAAGACTCTTTCAATAAACAAATCAAGAAGAAAATGCTTGCTTGATTCAATGTCAACCTATACCGGTTCGAGGGGACAAAAGCAACATTGACCCAAATAGGGATGATTAGGGGTGATATTAGTTCAGTTTAGTCGAGCTTTTTAAATTTTTTGAATTGTTTATTATGATTTAGTTCGGTTTTTGATTTTTCGATGTTATTTTTTTGTTTTGAATTTTTAGATTAATCCATCCTTGCTCAACACTGTCCAACTTCAATTTATTTTTTGCTAGTTATTTCTAATATTTTCTTTCTTTTTAACGAAAAGTAAATATTTAAACATAAAACATGAGTTTTTTTAACACATTTAATAGTTATAAATATACATGTGTAAATAGTAATTTCATATAGTAGAGCAGGGTGGGATAGGGCAAACAATTACCATAATTGCTCCATATTTACCATCCAAAAAATCCACCTTGTCTTACTCTGCAGGTACTTTTCGAAAAAATCTATTTTATTTGAAGCATATCGGTTCAAAATCCATTAAATGGTTCAGATTTATCGTCCTTAAAACTAATGAAACCATCAAAGAAAATACACATATTATTAATGTCTAACTCCATCAAAACAAGGTAAGTATGAAGAGAAAATTCTAGGGTTCATCCAAACTCCCTTGCAATAACATAGCACTTTTTCACATGAAAATATAGCAAGCATAGGTAAAAGAAAATTTGCAAGAGGCTAAGGTGCTAAAGACTTAAAAAAAAGTTGGGATAGAGGGAAAAAGACATGAGTTGAGAAGAAAGGATCCGAATATTATCAAAATTTAAGGTCAATAGGGTTAAAATTCTTTTGGGGTAATAGACTCTAGCCTAGTTTCCCCTCTTTGACTAACATTGATAATGAAAGGGATGGAAGCCTTTCCATTGCTTTCCTTCCATTTCCTTTCCCTTTTACTTTTTGGTTTGAAGTAGCCAAAATCTCCACTTTAAGATGATTCCTTCCCACTATAGGTACCATACCATCTAGGCCCTTTCTCATCCCCTAAAAGAGGGAGCCATTTCTAAAGATATAAACAAATTTACAATCTTCCTCAAACCCATCAACTAAGCATTTATAGTAATGTAATGTAGTATTAGTGGTTGTAGGTGGGTATTTTTAATCAGAGCTAATAGAGAGGGTAATACTTTAGTTTTTCTTTTAGGGATTATGGTTTTGATTTAGTGGAAATTTTTAGCAAAATGCCAAATTGATTAAAAACTTTGGCTCATCATGTGCTAAGTGGGAATATTCCACATGTTATAAATTCTATGGCTGCAACCTTCCATTTGGTGCTCAAAAGATGTGACCAAAATAAAAATTTCACAGCTGACATGTTTTTGTTTTAGTCTTAATATTTTTGTTTTATTGAATTATTTTGGGTTTATCGTTTTAAATTTTTTTTTGAATGATTTATAAAAATTTTAATAATTATTATTAAAAATTATAGGAATTGATTAAAATTCAAATAAATGAAAAAAAAAGAGTAAAAAATCTTGTAATCGGTAGAGATAAAACCAAACCAATACAATATTAGTAATTGCCACTGTTATGATTTTTTTTTTTACACATAGACATGAACTACAATAAATGCACCCTCTTTTTTTATAATTAAGTTGCAATTTATGACGGCTGAGTCTTAGTTTGATTAGTATGGATATTATTATTAATGTAGGAGGATGTGAGTTTGAGTGCATTGAAACATATTATCCTCTTATTTATAAGTTGAGGAGGAGTTATGTGTAGTTATAGGTATTGTATTAAAAAAAAGCAGATATGATCAGAACTATAATGAGATTATTAAAAAAAAAGTTGCGATTTATGATTTTTTTGGTCAAATTTTTTTACTTCTATAATTTTAAATATTTGATTAATTAAAATTTATAAAACATAAAATAAAAAATTGACCATAAAAAAGTGATAAATTTATTAAGACAAAGATTATTAAAATATTGATATGAAAGTATAATTCTTTACTAGGTAAAAGTGTTATAGAGTCTCTTATATTAGGAATAAGATTGCATTTTGCTTCATCTATTTAAAAATAGATAAATTAGTCGTGTATATTAGATCTAAGAGTAAATTAATCATTCTATAAAAAAATTGGTACATTAGCATGCAGTATACGTGGCATACCATATGTAATTATCTTATTATTTCATCAGCCATGACAGTTTTTAATAATATTTAATGGAAAAGTTCAATTTATTCTTTGAACTAATGTATAAAGATTAATTTATCTATTTTTTAATAAAAAGATAAAATACAATCTAATTCTTAACTTACCTTCTAAATTATGTTGATGACCGACACTTTTACTGATAACATACAACATAAGGCAATAATAATAAATCGAAGTTATGTTGATTCAACCACAAATAAAATAGTAAAGAACTTACGTTGGTATATTGGATTGACATTTATTTGGGGTTTGATATTTGAAAAAAAAAACATAAGTTTGTCCCAAATATTTATTGGAAAAAAAAAAAAGGAAAAGGCGGTAAGTGTGAGGCAGATGTAGACACATAGCGGCGGGGGCGCAGGAGAATATTGAAGTGGTCCAAATAATTAATGATGGAAGGCCCTGCAATTAACTTAAACAAACTGCAGTCATGTAGCAGGAAAATTAATATAATCCTTTGAATTTAATGGACACCTTTTGATTCATTTAAGTTTGTACCCTATTTAGATCAGCTGGCTCCTTTTTCTTTTATTTAAGTGAGAAGAATAGGGGATTAATGTTTGTTGATAGCTGACAATTCCCTAGAAAGTTCCTCTTTGAAATCACTAACAAGCCAGCTGTTAGATGCTCAAGGGATTGGGTTAAGAACCAATGAGTGCTTTTTTTTATGGTTTTTAAGTTGGAGAAGAGAGGGACCGTCGTCCATGATTTCTGGTTTCGCCCTAAAGTGGCATTGGCATTGGCATGCTCCATGGATTCCAACCCTACTAAATTCCTTCCAAGGTACAAGTGTCAGTTTTCTTGGATTAGGGCTAGGAAATAATTACAAACTTGTGCAGAGTTTCAAGGCAAAAATAAAAAAAAAAAGCTTTGGAGCCAATCAAAAGAAAGGCTAGAACATGGCTGCATTATTATTATTATCATCATCATTATTACGAGAAGTGTATAAAACAAACAACTGAAAATCTCTGATTTAAAAGCATTGCGGCTTGGTGGGCTAATAATGTCATTGTTAGGGGGAAGCTTAGGTTAGGGCGGCCTTTGTAGTTCAAAGCTGCATGTAATCATATATGTTCTGTTAAAAACCCAGAAAAAAAGAAAAAGAAGATTCTGAATTTAATGAAAGAGAAAAAGAACTTTATGGATTTAAGCATTTGTTTATGTAGTTTGGTTTGAAATGGGTAATGACATAAGGAAACAAAGAAAATAAAAATGAAGTGAGAGTTTGGAGTCCATGTAGTTAACAAAGCTGATTGTTTCAGAGAAAAAACAATGGCAGCTTATTTCTTAGCTGATTTACCAAACAAATTTCATTCTTAATTTCTTTTGTTTGAAAATAAGCAATCAGGAAAGTGGAGACATCTGATAATTGTTTTTTTATTTAACAGTATTTAGCATTAAAAAAAATGTTTTCTCAACAAATGCAAATTTCAAACGAAGTAGAAACTTATTCATGGATGGAAGAATCTGAAAATGACAACCATAATGAAGACGCCGATGTAACTCAACGTTGAATAATTTGTTTGGATTATCTGATCATGATGGTAGTTTGCTGAATGAAGAATGAAGCAATGAGATCATTTAATAGAGGCTCGGATTCAAATAGTAGCGATGAAGATTTCTTTAATTGATTGGAATATACCAACGTTGTATATCGTAATGATGGTGAGAATGAGCCTCTGGAAGATGAACAAGATAGTGTTGTGGCAACAAGGCTAACTAAAAGCAATGTGATTAAGAAACATTGATGAATTATTCAACTTTTATCAAGTGCATGCTAAATTGAAATGATTTATTGTGGTTAATAGATCATTGACTAGAAAAAAATTGAAGTCCCCAGTTATACTTGTTTAGCTTGTGATAAAGGTGGCAATTGTAATGATAGAAAGAAGAATAAGGGAATTGCTTGTCTTACTAGAGTCAATGCTAGTTTAGAGTTTAGGAGATGATGGTATGTGGTGTGTTAATAGTTTAATTACAATTCATTCATATGAACTATGCTTGACATTTTAAGGTTAATGTTTGCCCACAGACATGTTTTTAAACAGTTAAAGAGAACCACTGTGGCAAATGGCATGGCCAGTCTTCAGGTTTGCAAGAACATTAAATTGGTCTAAGTTCAATTAGGTGGTCCAGATCAAATAGAGTGTTTACCAGATAATTGTAGAAATTATATTTGTAGCAATCGGAGGCGCTAATCGTGCAAGAGGAGGATGTTGAGTATTTGAATAATTTTTTTTTTTTCAAAATGCAAAATAAAGATAAGAACTTTTTCCACCCATTTGAAATTGATGGCTGTGGAAGATTAAAGAATATTATTTGGATCTATCTTCAAAGTATG
Source organism: Gossypium rotundifolium (assembly GCA_025506655.1). Classification (NCBI taxonomy): domain Eukaryota; kingdom Viridiplantae; phylum Streptophyta; class Magnoliopsida; order Malvales; family Malvaceae; genus Gossypium; species Gossypium rotundifolium. The sequence continues at coordinate 194,152,743 of CP106727.1, forward strand.
AAGACTTCAATGATGTGGTTAGTTTTAACCCAACATATTGTGTCAACAAGTACAAGATTTCGTTTTGCTTCTTTTGTTGTAGTTAATCACCACGGTCAATTGATCTTCTTTGAGTGTGCTTTTGTTTCACGCGAAGATGTAGGGGCATTTAGTTGGCTGTTTAAACTTGGTTATCTATTATACGAGACATTCAACCTTATTGGATTTTGATTAAGGGTGAGTGTTCGATCGGATCGAATGAAAAGATTTCGAGTTGACGAATCCTATTTTATCATCTCAATTCTATTTGAAAATTTCTCGAATCGAGTCGAGTGAGATGAAATTCAAATCGAATATATTTGTTTGAGTTAAATTTAAAAAATGACTTTGACATTGTTTATTTTGATGTAATCTTTTTTGAAAATATTTTTCAAGTTTTTAAACATGATCATACAAAGAAAAATTGAAATAAACAAGTGAACAAATAAAAACAACACCACATAAGTTCAAGTAAACAACAACAACAACAACACAACAAGATTATAATAGAAAACATAAGCAAAAGCTCAAAATATAGTAGAAAACTACACCGTCCAAACAACAAAACAAAAAATAAAAACGACACAACAAAAGTCTAATAAACTAGCAGCAATAATAACACATGCAATAAGATTATAATAGAAAACACAGCTCTTGTGAGCATATACGATCACAGTCATAGGTTGTGTGAGCATTTTTCTGAGTATCCGATGTTATTTCATTTGATTCAACGGGGAATAAAGGCTTAATTGAGTGAACTTAATTATATGAAATGTTTTATGATTTTGATAGATGAAATGGAAAGTGTTGGTAAAAATGTTTTGAAATGAATGAATGATGTATATTGGAGATATGATGAATGAAATGTCTATTGATATGCTCCTAATACATGTTTCATGATATAGTAAGACTATATGTTTCATTTTGATCTTACTAACTTGTGAGACTTGTGATGTGAATAAGAATTTAATGAATTCGTGAGCATATTAATGGAATTATGCATGAATTGTATAAATTGAGCCTATTTGGTAAGTTTACGTTTATGATTTATACAAGTTTACTAAACATTAGTTGCTTACGTTAGTTATTTTCTTTTCTTGTAGACCATCGTAAATCACGATCGGTTGGAATAAGTTGAGCATACACACTACCCATCCCTCATCTTGGTAGAAGTTTTAGTCATTTTGATATTGGTTATAAATGGCATGTACTAGGAACTTTAAAATTCTTTTGTTATGATGATGTTGTTAAACTTTAGTTAAGGCATACTTATGGATATGTGTATCTTTAGGTTTTTGACTTGTAAATTTCTAAATGCATGTGATTTTGGCTATTTGGTTGGTGCTTCTTGGATATGGTTGAAATATGGTTGAAATATGGTAAAAAAAAATTGAATGTGAATGAAATGGATGAAGTAGTATGTTTGGCTTGTGTACAAGGTAAGGGTTGGTGATATTTGAATTTGATGTTAGTTTGATGTATGAATTGTGGTGCTAATGAGAGCATATTGGTTAGGCATTTAGGTTGAACGTTTTGGTATGTTTTAAGCATGTTTAAATGTGTTTTGAAGGTATGTAATTGGTTGATTTTGGTTTGGCTTAGCGCTTAAGGAATGGGTAATGTTTTGCCTTGCCTGTGACATGGGTGACACACCACATGGTCGTGTGCCTCACACGGTCACACCACACAGCCTTGTGGACTATTTAATTTTGGTGCAAGTTTGTCCCACATGGTCTCAGGTTGTTACTCAAACTGAAGATACGATCGTGTGACCTTATTTCGAATTAAACACGATCTAAAACACGACCGTGTGACTCTATTTCGAATTGCACACAGTTGAGCACACGATCTGGTGATACGACCCTATGACCCTAATTTCGAACTGTACACGGTTGATCACACGACCGTGTCCCTGAGCCATACGGCCTGGTGACACGACCGTGTGACCCCTATTTTCAATTTATCTTATATTTTTCTATTTTATTTCAAATAAGTTCCTAATTGTTTCAGAATTGATTTTTAGGTTTTGTAAGCTCGATATAAGGCTCATAATCGTATATATGCTATGAATGATTATTAATTTTGAATATTTAATATTTTAATTAATAATTGAATGGTATTATGTTGTTATTTGATTTAAAAGTGTAGTAATGCTCTGTAACCCTAATCTGGCAACAGAAACATATTTTAAGAGTATTACATAACATATTAATACCTTAAACCCATATTTTTTTTCACGAAACCTTGCTTCTTCCATCTCATATAATAAAATTTCCAAATTTTACATTTGAGTTTTATTGTCAAAATATTTCTTTTGTAGTACTAACAAGTCATAAACACAACAAAAATAATCTTTTGTCACTGCTTGCTTCATCATCTCCTCACAGGCATTGAAGATTTGGAATCTACAAAATCAATGTTAATTAATGTAGAGATGAAGCAATATTAATATATGAACAAATTGGATTGAGGTTTTCTTTTCATTTTTTGTCTCATTTCCTTGATTGTTTTTTTCCTTTTGGTAAATCTGATTTCAACTACTAAATCATTATAAAAGAAGTATTCTCTTCAATTTCATCTACTTTGATTCCGATAAAGAAAACAGCAGGAACATAAACTTTCTCAAATTTATCAAAAAATAAGTAAAAAAAAAAATGGTAGCCTCCTATATGAACACATCAACAATCTATAAATGGTCGAATAGGGGTAGGTTTAGCCTAAAAAATAGTAGGAACATAATTTTTAGGGATTTAATTTTGGGGTTTACCGTTTTCAGTTTCCAGACCAACTTCCTCAATCCTTAGGATCGTGTGAGGCTTAGCTTGGTAGGCATAGGAGTTGGGGAAGCGGTAGCAAAGCTTAGGTGGACGGTAGTAATGCAAATGGGCGAGGGATGGCCGGATGGGAGAGAGATTTTAATCCTCAAAAACTGATGAAGAAGAAGATGGTTTAGAAATTTTTCCGGGAGGATTTTGATTTGGGGGTAAAGGATGAGTGAGGGAAGTAAAAGGTTTTCTGGCTAAAAATATAAAATATTTAGAGTAAATAATAATTTAAATTTAAATTTTAAAATAATATATTTTGATATTTAATTTATTCGAATTGTTCAAATTATTTGAATTCAATTAGACTCAAAACTCAATTTGAATTATTTAATTAATTAGATTTGAATAATTTGAAATTCAAACTTTTTTTTCAATTTTTTTCAGTTCAATCAAATTTTACTCCATCCTGATCTTGATAGAACTGTGTGAAAGCATTATGGCAACAATTAATGACGTGATGCTAAACCCAATACATTAATTTTGTATAGGGAACATGTACACAAAGTTGCCTCTATGTATGCAGTAGTGAAAAAAAAGAACTGAAGCCACTATCCAAGGAAGCTTAACTATAACAAAATTGGAGACATGATGGGGAGAGTATGTGAATAAATATGGAACGAATGGAAATGAATAGTTGATGAAGTTCCTAATTATCTGACTCGCTAAAATGAAATCAACTCAAAAGAGCGAGGGGATGCATGCATGAGCACTCTAAAAATCTTTTATGGAGTCCTTCAAAAAATAGCAGAAAGGGCTCCTAGTGGATTCTTATGGGAAGAGTAGCTTGAAAGGGGTCTGACATATGGAGTTATTGAAATAATATCGGTGTGAGCCAATTGTTCCTTCCAATTCATAATCGTCCTAGAGTGGAGAAGAACGATCTATAATGAATAATTATCATAAAAATACATTTGTAATCTAAATTTCTGATTATTATTTTTATAATAAAAACAACATAAAAATAAAATTTTCAAATAAATCTTCAATATTTCTAGACAATTATAAATAAAAATTTTCAACAATGACAATGAAATGAACCAGTATAAAAATATCATAAGTAAAAAGATAACAATGACGATTGAGTTTCATGTTGGGAAGGGGAAAAAAGATTCTCTATACTAACCAATGCAAATCATAATTTTCATATTACCAAATGCTTTACACGTTGAACTATGTACAATAATTACACAGAGAAAGATTCTGAAATTTCAATTTCAATTTACTATAATGGTTAATTAGTTAGACATTTTACTATCCCAAAACCATCTTGTGGACATTCTGGATACTATTTTTCTGTGCGAATACCTTTTTCCATCAATAAAATACTAAAATTGAAATAGTGAAAAAGTAAAACATGCAAAAACAGAATGCTTATCCATTATAACATGGAAGATACTAATCTCTCACTCAGCCTACTAGCCTTTTATAATGTTGCAGAGGGAGAGCCAGGTTGGGGCATACGTATGAGTAATTGCATGTTTAACCAATTTTTACTTAACAGCCTGCCTGGCTAGCATGTTAAGCTATAATATGAGACCATTAATTTCATATGAAACACTGAAGAAAACTCTTTGGTTTCAAGAATCATATTAACAACATATCAATTCCTAAGAATTCAATTACTGAATGAAGCACTAAATGTTTTAAGAGAAGTGGCATAAGCAATGAATTTTGCTTGTCAGTGCTTTGCTATTCATCATTTAAAGCCGCTTAGACACTTTAATGAGCAGTATCTTGGAAATGCACTGTATATTCCAGCTATATGTTCTGTCGACCAATTTGTTCATTTGTCTCAACTGAGTCCATATTTGAGTTGGTACTGTCATTTTGAGTCCTCCCTCCATCAGCAGATCATAGCGCACAAGTCATTTATCCTTGCCCGTGAAATGTTGGTGAAAGGGAAGACCCTGGTGTTGCCATTATACAAACAGGTCAATGTCATCTCTGAGTTGCTCTTCATGATCTGCAATTACATGTCAAGGCATTAATATGACTATCAAGTCGGGAAGTTGCCTGGAGACGAGACTGAATGCAGTTAAAAAGAAGCAAATCACTAAGCATGCTACCACTAATAGCTTTTTCATACTTACAATTCTAGTATACCGTGTTGAAGATTTGGTAAACTTAAATGGTGACAATAGAAATTAGATAATTGGTTTTCATAATTCATGGCAATTATTATATGGATTAGAAAGGAGAATTTCACTGTGGAAAGGACAGTACTCATCACAAAATGAAGCAAAACAAGAATCAAAATGTGTATATATATACCTCACATGTATTTGGTCCATCATTGCAGCTCCACCTTCTGTAAGGGATACAATCAATGAATCTACACCATCCGCAATAATGGTTTATATCTATGCCTAGGAATAATGCTACAAGACAACCAGAAAGCCTGCAAATGAAAGAAGACCCTTATCTAAGATCTAGCTCCGGAACGGTGAACAACAAATTAATTCAGCTTCACATTTAGGTGAACAAAACTTACAGAATAACAAACAGTATAAGAGAAATGCTCCTCAGAATCGGCCTGTCTAGTGCCAGCTTCTGCTTCAGTTTAATGGTACTCTTGGCATGTTTGACACCGCATTCAAACAGCCCTGCTTTGTTTTTAGACATTTGCCTAATCTGAGGGGTGAGCAAAAGCACAAACCCGAGTAGAAGTCCGGATATAAAGGCACCAATATTTGCAAAATTGTCGATGTATGGTAGCAAACCAAGGAGGAAATTCGTCGCCAGAACTGTGAAAAGTGCTGCCAAAGCTGCACCCTGCAATCAAACCACAAAAGGGTTTAGTGAACTAAAAAGGTTAGATGGAGATAGATATAATTGGATACAAGGAAAAAGAGTGTTAAGCACCTTGCTTGAGTAAACTTTCCAGTTACGGATAAGCCCAGAAAGCATCGTTCCAAGTAATCCGAACAAAGCACCAGAGGAAGTAACTACAGGATTATTTCGAACAAAAAGTGAACATACCAAGCTACCAAAGAATGCCGAAAGTAGGTAGATTACCCCAATCCTCACTGTCAATCAAAAGTGAAAAACAATAAGTTCTAACCAAATGTAAGCCCATAAAACATTTAGCTTTGCATGTTTTTCATTGGCTGGATCATTGCAAAGTAAGGGTTATACTTAATACGAGAGAGCAATGCTCTTACAAGGTCCATAGTCTCTCTCTAAATGGATTCCAATAAAGATCATACAGCTGATATTGATGGCAAAATGTATGATCCCAGCATGTAACCAGGGGCATACGAAGAAACGCCAATTTAGGTGGTTCTGAACCAGAAATGCCCTTCGCAGTGCCCCAACTTTATCTAGCCTGCAACATTACAATCATGATTTCAGTAAGAACACGAAGACCATAACCTTTTTTTTCTTTTTTCTTTTCCTTTTTCCCCCTCGAAAAAGAGTTCAACAAAAGCCAAGAACTTTGTATGACAGCAGACTGCTTCAGAATAGTAGGCTACTAACAACAATCAAAACCCTTCTTTTTTCTTAGACAAGACGATGAATTTCCAGTGCTACCAAAGTAAGGGTATTAATATTTATCTATTATTCTTAATTTGCAACTTATTTAACCCCCCCAAAAAAGAAAATCATGGAAAGTGGTTATCAAATTAACTCTAATTATAACTAAAAGTGGAATCGTCAGATCTCTTCAATGAAAAACGATTCAGAGTACAGTAACAAATAAAACCCAATAAGATTAAAAGAGGTAGAAAGTGAAAAGAACAGACGTGGAAGCAGAGGGACCAAGCAGGGGATTCTCAGAGAGAGGCTGAAAGAAGACACTGCCCGTCGAGAAATAGTTGAAGAGAGTGGTGGTTATAAAAGCCACGAGATGAAGGATGACCAACAGAGAGATGAGCCATGTGTCCGATGCCCTCTGCCGGTAGCGGGACTTGAAGAAAGGAAGCTTTCCTTCAGGCTGGATGTCCATTTCGGAATTGTCGACGACGGAGGAGGATGGGGGCGGCTGTTCTTGGCCTTGGGGCTTGATTTCGATCTGGGTATGGAGCTTATTGACTGAGGCTTCCCCTTCCATTTGATAGAGAATTAAAAAAGACTGAGCTTCGAGGTTCTTGCACTTTCACTCTATGGAAACTGGAAAAGCCCAACGAAGATTCAACTGTTTTTTTTTTTTTTGGTTGCAGAGGTGGAGAGAGAAACAAACTTTCTCTCTCTCTAGACAGTTGAGTTTGGAGGGAAACTTTTTGCCGCGTCTCACTGATTTTTCAATTTTGTTATATATTATCTCTTTATCTATCTATCTATCTATATATATATATATATGATATGATTTTTATTGTTTCATTTTTAGTCGAGATTATTTTTAATTTAAATCAACTTTAAACTTGGATTGTTTCGGCTTTAATTAATTTAGACCCAAATTATTTAAGTTTTTTCGATTTGAATTAATATTGATTTAAGTCATTTGAATTTTGATCATTTAAGTTTTCATTATTTCAATTGCAAGTTTAAGATTATAAACCAAATTATATAGAATTAAGTTTTGATTCGATTGATATAGATTAAATTTTGACCAACTCTTTGCGCATTTAATTTAAAAATAAAAAGGTTGCAATGTTTGTATATTAGAAGCCAATACTCAAGTCGGTTCTAGTCGTTAGGGCTTGCAAGCCCCTAATATGAAAAAATTTTCATTTAGATCTTTTATAATATATACAATTTTAAATTAGTAATGATAAAATTACATTTTGATCTCTCAAAAATAATAAAAATTTAATTTAATCCTTTTATTATTGTAAAATATACAATTTAATTCCATTGCAATTATGAAGGTAATAATATTATTACAATTAATTACGTTAAATATTGATTGTTGTTATAATCAACCATATTAAAACCTATTTGAAGGTCATTGTATCACGTTACAATTACTTCTTCTACGTGCTACAATCAAGTCACATCTTTGGGTATCCCACCAACCCACACTCATTTCACGGGGCTCCGACTAAGTTCCAACCTCTATCCGTATATTAAAACTCTACCAAACTTTGGTTATAGTGCTTCAAATCTCACCATAACCTTCTTGAGCATCCCTAGACAGATACAATTGTGTGAACCACCTCCAATTTCCATCTCAAAACATTGCACTTGCTTGTGAGAATAAAAAGAAAAAGAAGCTATGCCGCTGTCAAATGAAAAACGTTCCCAACATACAATGCTAAGAAATTCCAAAATATTGATAAATGTTGTACCTTTTTTTTTTTTTTTTTTTTAACATGGAGTATCCGAGCAATCTTCATGGACTTGTACTCACTGATGCTTGTTAATATTGAGGTTGTGGCCTTTGGGTCCATTTTGATAAAAAAGAAATCCCAAAATATTGGGAGGAGAATACATAGAACATCACCAAATGTATTTCAACGTTCCAAACATGTTATCATCAAATCTCATCTCATCCTAAAATTGCTCCTCACGATCTTACGATCAACTTGACACAATAGGACATTTATTCAATAGCCAACTTGACACAATGAGACACTTATTCAATAGGGCTTGCACCAAGCACCAAGCTTCAAGCTCTGTATATAAGCTCCTTCCATCACAATACCTTCATTATCTATTGAAACTCTAACTTTCTCTATACCCTTCCAGACCTCACTATGGCCTTTTAAAGCACTTCTACATACTGCTAGTAGCTCTCGACACAACTGTGTAAACCACTTGTAATCTTCATCTCAATACTTTGCACCAATTGTGAATATAAAAAAAAAGAAAAAGAAAATCATAAAATAACAGTTAAAACGCTAAATTTCTTGATCCAATTCGAAAAAAGGGTAAAAAATGAGGTACTCACAAGCTTGCTAGTATAATTCTTTGGCTTCCAAACAATGTAAATTCAAAACAAGAAAATCTAACTTTGCTGACCTAAAATTATTCTTGATACACAGCAATAAGGATTCATATTTACATGTCTCATGCTCAGGAAAAATCTAAGCTTATATATATTTATTGATGTTTCATACAAGAAGACCTGCAAAAGACCATTTTCTTACCGGTTGAGGAACAAACTTCTGGCATCTGCAACCTAGATATAATATTGATGGTAGTCTAAGTTTCTACCTTCACTTCAGATTTCGGCAGGTTCGCGTGGACGTGCAGACCAAAGTGAACTGAGAGCACGTAAACGATGGAAGTATTCCCCCAAAGCAAGTAAACCTCGAGCTGCTTGACGGGTTGTTAAGATTCGAGCCATCTGTTGCAAAGTCTGCTGGCGAAGGTGATCAGCCTGTCGGAAAGAACACATGCAAAATCCAGTAAGCAAATGCAAGTTTTAGCGGCATGTACTCAAAAAGTATTACTCAAACCTTGTAGACAACTTGAAGTAACGATGTCAAATAAAGGAAAAAAAAAAAAAAGAAAGAAACCGACAATGAAAATGTATAGTCATACCTGCTTCACAAAGCCCTCTAGGGCTTGCAATTTATCCATTGCAGCAGCTAGTTGAGCTCTGTAGTTTCCTGAACTCAAATCTGTTGCTACACTCTCGGCTAAGTTCTGCTGAAGTCTATCTATTCCCTGAGAAAGAGCATCTTCAGCTTGTTGAGAAGATAGTTGAAGGTTATAAACCTCCAACTGTTGTTTATCAGTCAAAGGCTCGATTCGTGACATGACAACCTGAACAAACAGAATTTGCAGTTTCATAATTTGTCTGTAAAAATGTTGTTAATTTTCTTTTTGATGCATAGCTATCGATCTAGGTAGGTAGCTCACATATCGGAAGAATTACTCATTGCAGAGAAAGCCAAGAAACTATTGGTATGGCCTAACCTTATTCAGCTGCCAGGAACATTGACGTTCCTATTTATGCAATGACAATTATCTATACAACAATACGATACCAAACTTGCTAAACGGTAATCAACAATCAAACATGCTCAACAATGTTCAGAAATAGAGGGATGAATGGCATAATTAGTGGAAAAATGAGTTACGTTCAAGAGTTCTGATGGACGGAATCCTCCAATCCAGTGGAAAAAACGCTCGGCTGTAGTTCTCCAAATGCCTGAGATCAAATAGAAGACGTCTGCCTTTGCAGCATCGGCTTTAATTTGGAACAAATTGCAATAGTGGTTCAAGCTATTTTCTACCAGAATGCGGAGCTCTATATCAGTAATGTGTGCTTGGAGAGCACTTCTAAGTTCACAAATCTTTTTATTTTGCTCTTCAACCCAGTTCCCATATTCCATCTCAAAAGCAGTAATACCTGTAAAGTTTAAATTAAACTATTCTAAAGAAGAAACCAATATGTAGGCACTCAATATTTACACGTGTGATATACAAATAGAAACCTTTGATCCAGCAAACAGAAAAATATATCTAGTTTCTTGAAAGCTATATCGAACAAATCTCTCCTATATAAAGAAAAAAATATTACTGTAAATTAAGATGTTGGGAAGCAAAATGTATTCTGTGAGCCAATCTACAAAGAAAATAATGATAACAGAATCAGATTAGGTCACAAACCAGCATTTGCAGCTGCAGACAGTCCAAAATAACCAGTAGATGCACTGCTTATGTATAACCCCTGCATCAAGGCAATGCCTAATTGATATGATTTGTCATGGAAAATAAAGAATTCCTTGTTGAAAAAAAGTGAAAACATACAAGGAGAAAAGGGGAGAGAGAGAGTTTTCACTTCACCTGCTGCCTAGCTCTTTCGAGCTCTTGCTCCAATTGAGCTAGTTTCAAACGACTCGATTCTAATTGTTGAACATAGGCCTATAACATTGAATTAAATCATAAATGGTCCATACAGTGAAATAACTCCCATAAGCAGATATGTCATATAGAATGCATTTTTTGTCTACCTTTTTCCGCAGACGACTTTTGCGAGCAGCTTCACGATTTTGTGCCAGACGTCTCTGTATCTGCATGTATTATGTGTCTTTTAACAAAAGATAAATAATTGAAACTAGTAAGAGGGAACAAGCAGGTCTAGATTATAAAACAGCTAATAATGCAACTTCATCACCTTATCTGTTGGCTTATTTGTTTCTTGATCACTTCTGCAAGGTTCGGTTTTCTCGGAAGACATATATTCGGCCTATGATTTAAATCACAACAATTTAATTATAGCCTGCAACTGGAAGAAAAAAGAAGCTGAAGCCACCTACCAAATAAACAAAACTGAATGCAACTTCACCTTGTTTTCTAGCCTAACATCCACTTGTAAAACTGTCGATGATCCCCTTTTTGGACTGTCTTCACCGTTGAAGGTGTCTCCCCACTTGTTTATCTGGTGGAATTGCTCATATATTCCCATCCTTCTCGTAAGTTCGGTTGACAGAGAGCTCATACTCTATCAAACAACTGCAACAGAATAAAAAACAGATCAACAGCTGATTATAAGAATGCATAACAAAGAAACTAAATGGAACTTGGACTTCCTAAAGGAGCAATCAAATCTTGGACAAGGACAAAGTGTCCAGGTTTCAACAATGCTCACACGGTTTCCTTACCTCTGTCTAAGGGTAAATCTCCATGGCTTGTAAAAGATACAGTCATACAAAAGGCTGAAAAGGAATGCACAATAAAAATCAGCTCAAGTATTAGCAAAAGTGGGCTAAAAGTCTCAAGAACTACCAACCAAAAACATCAATAGTGAGTGATATGTTGAAAGGGACTGTCATTTTTGTTTTGCTTTATAGGGAACAGAAGTGGAACTTAATCAATGGAGATTTGTTAAGAGCATCCCTCCTTTCCTAGTACTCAATACAAATAACGTTGTCATATTAAGGTTTCATGTTTTCTTCAAAGGCAATGAAATCTGTAAACTGGCATTATTGCCTTTCTAGAGCCAAAACAAGGAATCAAAGCCATTAAAATATGAACCTAGTTTCTCAATAACATTGCCGACAGAGAAATCTATGTGCAGAGAGTCAACTTCATCAACTGATAACCATATACAGAGAGTCAAGTAAACATATCATGAACTGAAAATACAAGGAACTCAACTTTTACATTCAACTCATGCTCTTAAATTGCTCCAAAATTACAATCATCCACCAAGTAAAAACAAAAGAAGTTCCTACTTAATCACCATATATTACCAAGAATCAAAAAATAAGAACATGGTCAGCAAAAAACCCAAACACCACCCAGTATATATACCAAAACCACTTAAAATTTTCATTTTTTTCTCATAAACCCAAACCACAAAAAGATTGAAATTTGAAAAAACTTCTCTAACAAACCTTATGGAACAACTGAACTTCCCAAAACTTGAAGTTCTTCAATAAAAAAAAAGAAAAAGAAAAAAGAAAAAAAGAAGCCCAAATGAACACTCAAAAGCTCACCACTCTTTGAAAGCAAACAAAGAATCAAAATCAACCCACAGACAGAAACACTTAATAAATAGTGATGAGAACAAGAAAAAAGGAAAAATAAATTGTGAAACTTTTTATTCTCTCAATCGCTACGGTCAAAGGTTAACGTCTGAGTGTTCCCACTTAAAGCAGCAAAAATATAAAGTAAAGAAAAACGGGAAAATGCTAAAAAGAAATGCGCACAACTTTTTATCCTACGCACCCCACACTGCCTTAACCTACGTCACTTATTACATCAGTTTACGTCACCCTTTAACGACCATTGCTGACGTCATTTCCGCGGAAAATAGTACGGAAGATTCATCCCCACAAGCATTTTCTGATTGTCGTCAGTTGAGGTCCCACGTGGTGGAAAATGATTGGATGGTGGGTTCAGTTGTTGGTGAAGATAGCAGACAACCACTCAAGTCTTTTTGTAGACTTCCTTCCTCATTTCCATTTTTCCAACAATAAATTTCTATTTTTTAGAAACCAATGGAAGTTTCTCTTTACTGCAAGTTATTTGATTCTGAGTCAACAGAGCTTTTATATTTTAAAATTAAACTCATTTTAAAACATATTAAAAATTCTATCCTTTAAAAATAACATTCCATAAATAATAAAATTTACAGTTCAAAATTAAGTTATCATAATAAAATATGAAATATATATGATATTAATATAAAATTAAATTAAATTATGAATAAAATAAAATTTACATACATAAATACATCAAATAAATAATGTTAGTATCGAGTTGACTAGTGCATTTTTGGTTGAGGGATAAATTTAAAGTTTCACGTTTTAATTACAGAAGGACATTTTGTATTTTTCTAACCGTGCTTGTGACCCAATTGAGGGAGACACCAACTCGGTAAAATACTAAATAAATAGTAAGTATAAATATATACAACTTGTGTAAATTAAAATAAAAATGTATAAAATAGTTTTAAAATGAATATTTGGTTTGAGTGATAATTTAAGATTTTATTAATCCAATTTACATCGGTTTAAATCCCACCATATGCATATTTTAATTATTTTTGTTAAAATGAAAAGACTAGAATACATCAAATAGTATAACTTATTTTAATTACGGAAAGGTAATTCTATAATTTACTAACGAGTTGTTGACTTGATTAAGAGTTACTTCAACTCGCTTAAACACTTAAATAATAGTATAGATAGATACAATTGCCGTAAATAATAACTTGGGTATATTAAAATAAAAATGTATAAAATACTTTAAAATGAATTTTTGGTTGAGTGATAAAATTAAAGTTTTACTAATCCAATTGATATGAGTTCAAATCCCACCACATAGGGGTGAGCATTTGATCGAGTTGAGTCGAATCAAGTCAAAAAATTTCAAGTTAGTCGAGTTGACGAATCCTATTTTAGCAACCAAAACTCAATTTAATTTTTTTTTCGACCTGAATCAAATAGAGTTAAAAAATTTCGAGCTAACAAATCCTATTATTTATACTCAATATCGCGTTTACATGGATCGATTATTTAACTAGTAGACGAAGTACAAGATTATTTAACTACATAAACAATATAATTATTTTGTCTTTTAATTTAATGGATAAACATTTATTAAAACGAGATAGTTTTGTATTTTAACTTAGTGGTTTTAATTTTAACTTTAGAAAAAGTAAACATTTATTAAAATGGCGGAGTTTTACCCTTTTTTTATTTAGATTTTCGGATAACTCGAATTGTGTAATTCATATTTGAGTTAAACAGAAAATTTTGATTTTTATTCGAGTTGATATAAATAACTCGAATTATTTAATTCAAAATTTGAATTTTCTATCGAGTTTTTTAAATTAAATTGGATTTTGCTCACCCTTACCGCCATATGCATATTTTAATTGGTTTTTTTTTTGTTAAAATAAAAAGACTAAAATACACTAAAATAATATAACTTATTTTAAATACGAAAGAGCATTTTCGTAATTTCTTAACCGAGTTGGTGACTCTATTGAGAATGACACTAACTCAATAAAACATTTAAATAATAGTATGGATAAAAATAATTAATAAATAAAATATGTAGAAAATCTTAGCTATGTTATTGTAACTAGTTCTTATCTCACGAATATATGCCTTTAATTATTTTTATCATTTGATTAAAATATTTTTATTTCATGAAATTAATATTTTATTTCAAATTATAATTTAAGTAATTATATAATCTATACTATTATTTAAACATTTTATTAAGTTGGTGTCATGAATCAACTGAACATTAACTTGATTAGGGAAATTACGAAAATATTTTTCGTAAATTAATTGAGTTATATTATTTGAAAGTATTTTAGTCTTTTCAATTAAAAAAAAACCAAATATATATATATATAGCGAGATTTGAATACTCACCAATTGAATTAGTAAAACCTTAAATTTACCATTCAACCAAAGTTTCATTTTGATGTGTTTTATATATCAATTTATTATCTCCATCAGTTTCATATATTAATAATGTTGTTAACTAAATTGATGTTACAAGTTAACTTGACACTAACTCACAATTGATGACAAAACTATGATAAATAATTGTAGTGCATTTAGTATATTGTTTATATGATTATTTATGTGTTTAAATTTCGTTTTTCGATAGTATAATCTGCTTTTTATTTCAATATCATATATATTTCATGTGTTATTATGATTAATTAGGTATTATTTGGAAAATCACTTATTAATTAAATTTGAATGTAGTTACTTGTAATTACACAAGTGTGACATGCAGAGTCTTACCGAATTGAGTGTAATTGGAACACTCAATTATATTTTCCAATTCTTGAGTTACACTCAAATCAATTTTAAAATATTATTTTTATACAAATTATAAAACTATATTATAGGTATGAACATTGTAAGGCCCAATTTAGCATTTCAAACACTAAAAAGCACCCAAACCAAACAACTAAACCCTAAATTTCAAATGTTTAACCCAAAACCTAAAAAAAAAAACATAAATCAAAGAGAGAGTAGCAAGCAACCCTCACAACAGCCTCCGTGTCATGCGCGCCCACGCCACTGAGCCACGTCCACCACGTCCGTGAGAGGAGTCCCTCTCCATCACGTACCTGTAAATTAGAAAGAAATCGGTTGTAAAGTAGACTACAAAAGTCAAGCAAAACAGTGTAATGGGGGGGAACTTTTTTTTTTCGTTTTTTTTTACACAAACACAGAGGCAATATACCACTTTGGCTACAACTACAGAATAAAAGATTGAGAAAAGGTCTATTTTTTTACTTTTTTTTCCCGAACTGTTGTTGGTCCATATTTGTTCTTTTTTTTTTGTTTTTTTTTATACAAAAAGCTTTTAACAATAAAATAAAAACTTACGGTTTGCGGTCGGCGACGGAGGTTGGCCGGTCCTTGGCCGGGATCTGGGCCTTGAGGGGAGCAGGGGAGAGCAAACTGAAAGTTTCTTTTTTTTTTCTTCCCCTGCTGAAACAAGAAAATGAAAGAAAAGGGGAGGGGAAGGTCTGAACCTTCTGTTTTGAAACGAAAAGAAATGGAAGAAATGTTGGGCTTTCAGTTTTAAGGGCATTAAAGGCAAAAATGGGTAATTTTCATGCTAGGTCCTCCCCCTTTGCGCGCCCTTTTAATTGCATCCCTTTCAATTTTAAAATCTTCCCACAATTTTGTTAAGCGATTTCAATTTAATCCGCTCAAGTCTTTGCATTCAGCGATAGGATTATTGTTTTTAGTCCTCCAGTTGTTTGCGACATCACAATTTAGCCCATTTACTTTCACTGCTTTTAAATTTGGCCTGAGCTCCTTTTTTTACTCAATTTGGTTTTTTATCTTTCCGTTGTTTTTACCACCATGGTTTATATATATATTTGCTATTGTATTTACGTACATTATTATTATATTTCTATGATATTTACTATTGTTATATGTATATACTTGTTTTTTATATTGTAATTATATCTATTGGTATTATTATCAAATACTTTTATTTTCTTTTATTACTACTGTTTTATTCATACTATTATTTTATTATTTTCTTATTATTATTTTTAATTTTATTATTTATTATCATTCTATTACTTTGTACTAATATTTTTCTTTATTATTATTTTTATTACATACTATTATATTTATTATTATATATATTATGGTTTACTTTAATGCTTTATTATATATTATTACTTTTGCATATATTATTTTATTATTATTAGTATACCTTTATTTCTTTTATTACTTTTTTATTACTATTAATATCATTACTTTTTCCATTATTATTGGTATTATATCTCATTATTATTACTACTTGTTTTATTTGTTACATATCGATTTTATAATTGTAATACTATTATTTTTCTTTTTGTATTTATTATTATTTTCTATTATCATCGTGTCTACATTTTCACGTTTTTTATTTTTGCTTTTTTTCCAAAAACTTAAAAAATGTTTCAAAGGGAATTTTGTGTGTTTGGAAGTTCGGGAAATCGTGCCCAATCGTGCTGGGCTTCGATTTTTTCGTTCGTCTAAATCGCTAAATATCCTTGAAAGATTTTGATCGTTTTTTAAATAAGGCAATGTTTCGTATTTGGGAGTTTGAGAGATTCGTGTCCAATAGAGCTGGGTCTCGATTTTCTATTCGTCCGAATGACCAAATGTCCTTCAAAGATTTTGACCGGATTTTTCTAAAATGAAGGCAATATTTCATGATTGGAAATTCAGGGAATCGTGCCCAATCGTGCTGGGTTTCGGTTTTTCATTTGGCTAAATAGTGAAATACCCTTTTTTAAATTGCAAGACATGAATTTTGGAAATCATGAAATGATCTTGGTATCGATAGTTTGAAGCATCGTGTCCTATCGTCTTGGATATGGTATTTCAACTTTTGAACAAGAAAGTTTCGATATCCATTATGAGTTATCCAAACATTTTAAAGACTCATATTTTAAAATATTTTTTCGATATTAAGGACATTAATCAATCAACACGGTACCAATTTTGGGCGTTGCGAGGTGCTAATCCTTCCTCGCATGTGAATCGACTCCGAGCCCGCTTTTCTTAAAATTCGTAGACCAAAATGTTTTCTAAAGTGACCCAATCACACTTCAAAAATGATTGGTGGCGACTTCGTTTTTCTTTTTAAAGTCACCCGCTTTTTCCAACAAAAATGGTTCAAACAAACTTGGCGACTCTAATTGGGGACTATAAGAGAGTCAAGTAGTAAAATTGGTTGATTGATGTCCTTTTATCAAAAATAATTTTTTTGTTTTCATTTGCATGAGTCGTGTCGTCATATATCGCTTTGGTTTGAGACACATAGAATATTTTTGCATTCATATTGCATGACCGTTGTGGTCACACCCTTAAGTGGGAGCAAAAATCTATGCCTTCGTAAGGTTTTCACCTCGCATGGGCTAGAGGATCGCTTAGGAATACATCCGTACCTATGGTTCCGTGAGGTTTTCACCTCCGCATGGCCATAGGAAATGTATTCCCGAATCGAACTCAATCAAGATGAGCCTATAATGGGTGAGGATTGAGGAATCTGTTTGGTTCGGTACCCTTTCTTTAGAACTAAACTACATGTAGAAAACCTAAGGGCCTACCCTAGGTAGAACCATGTCAAACCCTAATGGTCACCTTGATAGGTTCTATGTTTTTTATTTTTCTTGTACTAACGGGTTTTATTCTGTTTTGATTGCATTGCATTCACATCATAGAAAAGAGGTGTTGATTTCAAATTCGATTACTAAATAGAAAAGTTGGTTATAAGAAAATGGATTTTTTGATAAAGTGGATTATAATACGGTCATCCGAATATAGTCCAAGTGAATACAACGAGAGAAGACTGATAGTCCGTGAATGAATACAAGACCTTATCACCCAGGGATTCAAGTTGACAAGAATATTCGAAGATTACTACGTCTCGGCATTCTTGAAGAAGCTAACAAGTGAACAGGAGTAGCGGTCCAGATCAAGCAAAAGAGTTAGAGGAAGTATCTATTAGAATTTTACAAGACTTGACTTTTGCGAAGAAGGGATTCATGTTTTCACTTGGACTATGAGGACAAGGCCGTATATGCGATCCGCTTTGTGTAAAGAAATTTATTTTCTAGTAAAGTTTTTCTAATGTAATGAATTGAGTCAATGCCTCTTATTTTCACATTTATTCATTTGCATTGCATTTCATGCATTTGCATTGCATCACATCATTTGCATTAAATATCATAAGACAACCCTTTAATTAGAGGTTGTATTATAGTGACCCTGGAACATCATTACTACACACGAGTATAGAAACGGCTAAGGGTATAATGAAAACCTTGAGCATCAATGCCGTATTCGAAGAGGGATTGAATGAAGAAAACCTAGGAGGCATTCGCCCTACGAGCCCTGAAAGTGTTTTGAATAATCGAGCGTGAAGGAAACTCCGTAGTTTTTAGAGCTAACACGAGTAATGTTTAAAACACACTTGTTGTTTTAAGCCTAGAAACAATAAGAATCTTTTGTGAAATAGGCTCATGTTCAAACATCTTTATTTTTAATAAAAAATACATTCTTGTGTTTCATGCCGAGCAAATATTTTTTCATTTTTTTTCCATGTCATACTATACATTCTTTTGTTTTTTTTGGGATGTCTTCCATTCTTCATCATCCTAAGAATCGCTTATTCTTTGAAATTTACCTTCGTACCTATGATAGGTACCCAGATATCAAGACATGAGCAACGCTGTTACAGACACCCTTTTAAGTGAAATATGGGGCTAAAGGGATCTGAGGATTTTGAAAATGTCAAGATTGTAGCTTATCTTTTAATTTGTTAAAGAAGGTAGAACAAAATGAAAATAGACTTTACTATACAAAGGGGTCAATAGACATTGTGAGTTTGGGAAATGAGTGAAGATCGAAGCCTTGCTCACCACAGAAACAAAGCGAGATGTCATTGAGTTATTCCAAGAATTCAAAGATGTTTTTGCATGATCGCATCAAGATATTCCTAGGCACAAGGAAACTATGGAGTGTTCGAAGGCACATGTTAAGAGTTTTCGATATCCGTGTCGATTATAAGTTTCAAGTCATCGTTGGTCTACCATGAAAAGGAGATTGCGTCGGTTATGCCATAAATGCCAAATAGAGAAAGACAAGACTTATGTACTTCCTCCATATCGTGGGGCATAGATGTTACGGGGACGATCTAGTCAAAAGCTTCTAACAGACATCGTCATCTTTCCGGTTGTCAATTACTTCATTAAGAGGGTGAAGGTCGCTTCATATGCCAAAAGTTACATGTCTAAATATAATGTCAAAATCGACAGTCTATTTAAAGATCAGACGCCATATCAGGGTAAAAAAAAAGGAAAGAAAGAAAGAAGAAGAAAGTGAGAAGGAACATCCAAAAGATTTTTTGAGACTTGTAAATATTGGCATAGAGAAGTTACCATTTACCTCTTTGCTTCTCGAGTATTGGTTAGGACCTCCACCGGGCAACGCTTTTCTCATTGATCTATGGGATGGATGCGATCTTGCCTATCGAAGTTGAGATTCTTTTTCTTGGATGTTGTCGAGCTAAAGTTGGATAAAGCGGAATGGGTTCAATCTCGGTATGATCAACTGAATCGACGGGGAAAAGATTAAGAGCCATCCGTCATAGTCAAATGTACCGAAGCGAATGATGCGGGCTTACAACAAAAGTCCACCCTGAGAGGTTCATGAAAGAGACTTGGTATTGAAAAGATCCTCCCTATGCAAAAGGGCTTCAGGGGAAAGTGGATGCCTAATTGAGAAGGACATTATGTTGAAAAGAAGGTTTTTTTTGGAGAAGCATGGATACTAGCTGAGATGGACGGCAAAAGTCAGTCAAACCCAATTAAGACGGACCCAGTCAAGAAACGCTTCACTTATGACGGAAATAGGCCAAGGCAAAAACCCGCAAAGGGCGCCTTGAGTCCAAATTCAAATTAAAAAAAAGAAATAAATAAAAAATCAAAAAAAAAAGGAGAGGCCAATGCGAAAACCCGCAAAGGGCGCTTTGAGACCAAAGGGGATTTAAGTTGAAAACCCGAAAAGGACGGCTCAAATTTTGAATAAAAGTGGGGCATACAGTAGTCTTGCTACATCTGAATTAACAATGATGAAGTATGTTTCATCTTGGGGCATCGACAAAGTACTCCGGATCCCTAAGCACATATTGGGCTTAAATGGTCCTCAAGAAGTTTGAACAGAGAAGCTCAGTCGGTGATATCTGGGGCACCTCACTGCCATCTTATCCATTCTTAATTTGCTCGTTTCAAAATACACTACCAATAAATTTCCTTCTTGATTGCATTTGCTATCTTATTTGTTTTGGGCTATGCTCCTAATTAATTTCTTTCTTGTCCATTATTATGATCTTTTCCAAGCATTTTTCATTGAAATAATGATTATTGAACTAATAATACTTTCACAAAAGAAGTTTTGCATATTATTCTGAAAGTCTCTAAATAATACAAGAATCCGAAACAGGATAATTATTTAGAACTAACCAGGCTTAAAAGGGCTCAGAGACTTGAGATAAGGGCTTAAGCAGTGACGACGTCTTCAGATTAGTTGTTAGAAGTATCAGCTAAACAGAGAAGACATACATCAGGGGTCACCTTAATAAGCAGCAAGCAATGATAGCCCAAGTGTTAAAAATGGATCATTTTCATGACATTTTGTATCCATTCATAACATTCATGATACATATGGTTAGGAGCATCTTTCATGACATCCTAATCATTTGACATAAGCATAGACCCCATGAAATCAATTCTACTGGTAGGTTCCCAGGAGGACGGTGTAGCAAAGTTGATGGGAGTTCTGAAGAGTCAGATCTTATCTCTATCGAAAGCAGAGTAGAAGCGGATCGAAAGCAACAGATCTTATCTCCACCGAAAGGAGTGGAGCAGATCAAGATTGAAGCCTTATCTCTACCGAAAGCGGGAGTGGAGCAGCTAAGATAGTAGATCCTATCTCCACCGGCGGGAGTGGAGCGGATTGAAGACAACAGATCTTATCTCTACTGGCGAGGGAGTAGAGAGCAGATCGAAAGCAAGCAGATCTTATCTCGGCGAAAGGGAGTAGAGCGATCGAAAGATCAAGCCTTATCTCTCTGAGCAGAGGAGGAAGTAGGCTAAAGATAGTAGATTCTATCTCTACTGGCGAGTGGAGCGGATTGAAGACAACAGATCTTATCTCTCGAAAGGAGGAGTAGAGCAGATCGAACATAGAACGGTTTCCTTAAGCTGGTTTTCATATATTTTACTGCAAGTATGTTAATCCTTGCCTGTTCTTGTAATTTTGTGTTTTTAAGACTTTTACAACTAGTGCCTACTATTAAATACATTAGTTTTGATTTCATGGATGAAATTAAAAGTTACCATGGTTGAGTGCTGTAAGTTTATGATGAATTAGCATGAAATTTAAGCTTTAAATTGTTTATGAGATGATTTTATTAGGTAATTCCAATAGAAATTGATTTTTAGGATCTAAATTGTGAAAATATTTGGAATTAAAGTCTATTACTGAAATTCTGATTTCCAAAGGTTATAAAGTAGTTTAAAGTGATAGAATAAAGTTTTAATTGAGAGAAATCAGCTCAATTGAGAAGTTAATTGAGCAGGGATGAAATTATCATTTATTGAAGCTTAGGGGGAAATTGGTAATAAGCAGTTTGCACTAAAACAGTTTTGGACAGCAGCAGTAGACTAACTTTGAAAAATCACCATAAATTGTAGAAATCGAATTAAAAGATGAAAAAAATATTAAATTAAATATTATTGAGTCTAGTTTCTCATAGAAGAAACGGTGTAAGAAATAGATATGTAAATCATGAGATATAATAAATTTTGTGAGACAAGGTCAGAATGAATTCGGGTTCCCCTGTTTTAACTTTAGAAAATCATAAAAAATTGGATAAAAATAATTATGGGCTTAAATTTATATGTTTAGAATTCTTAATGAGTCTATTTTCAATAGAAATAAACAGAAACATCATCCGAATCCTTTATGAAGAGATAATTAATTTTTAGTGAAGAAGGGTCAGAACTGTCAAATAGCAGAACAGGGGTGACTTTAAAGAATAAATTGTACTTATTGGCTAAACAAAAAATTCTGAAAATTTTATGAGAAGAAGATATGTGAGTATAGTTTCAGGAAAAATTAACGGATCTAAATTTTAAGTTCTGTAGCTCAAGATAAAAATAATTTAGTGGATATGACTCAAGTAGATAGTTTTGAATGAACTAAAAATAATAATAGAATTATAGAAAATGGTACATGTGAACATGAAATGTATTGAATTGATGATTGAATTTATTTATTTAGATCCGGAAAACTCAAATCAAGTCTAGATTGAAGAAAGGAAAAGTCGGATTAGTAGATTTTATAACTGAACTAGTATCGAGTAAGTTCATGTAACTTGAATTATCTTCTTAAATGCTTGAAATGTATGTTATTGATGTGAATATAATTTGAATGTTCATTGTATGAAGATTGATGAAACATTGATATATTTGATAAAAGGGAAGAAATCGGTTGAATGAAAGGAAAATTCGATGGATCTCGAAAAGGAATTGGCGCTAAAAGGATCTAGCCCAGACGCGTGATCCTATCTTAATATAGCCTCCGAAGAATATGTGGAAAATGGATTTAGTCCCGGAACGGGTAATCCGAATTAGGGTCAATTTAGTTTAGGAAAGTAATGTCAGATCAAGCTCATTAGAGTAATTGTCGTGTAGAATTAGCTTAGAATTTAATCCGAAACAATACTCTATGAGTTTATATTACGAGATTTAGCATGAATGTAATCCGCGTTAAGTATGAGGTCGTCGAAGTGTGACTCTCGAAATGAAAATAAGCAGCAATGAATATGAATTAAGGGAACTGGATTTGTACACTAAAGTGTACCTCAATAATCCTCGAAATTCGAGTAATTCTAACGATAATATTTTTTTTTTTTTTTTTTTTTTTTTTTTTTTTTTTTTTTTTTTTTTTTTTTTTTTTTTTTTTTTTTTTTTTTTTTTTTTTTTTTTTTTTTTTTTTTTTTTTTTTTTTTTTTTTTTTTTTTTTTTTTTTTTTTTTTTTTTTTTTTTTTTTTTTTT
Source organism: Gossypium rotundifolium (assembly GCA_025506655.1). NCBI lineage: Eukaryota > Viridiplantae > Streptophyta > Magnoliopsida > Malvales > Malvaceae > Gossypium > Gossypium rotundifolium. The sequence continues at coordinate 194,176,035 of CP106727.1, forward strand.
TTTTTTTTTTTTTTTTTTTTTTTTTTTTTTTTTTTTTTTTTTTTTTTTTTTTTTTTTTTTTTTTTTTTTTTTTTTTTTTTTTTTTTTTTTTTTTTTTTTTTTTTTTTTTTTTTTTTTTTTTTTTTTTTTTTTTTTTTTTTTTTTTTTTTTTTTTTTTTTTTTTTTTTTTTTTTTTTTTTTTTTTTTTTTTTTTTTTTTTTTTTTTTTTTTTTTTTTTTTTTTTTTTTTTTTTTTTTTTTTTTTTTTTTTTTTTTTTTTTTTTTTTTTTTTTTTTTTTTTTTTTTTTTTTTTTTTTTTTTTTTTTTTTTTTTTTTTTTTTTTTTTTTTTTTTTTTTTTTTTTTTTTTTTTTTTTTTTTTTTTTTTTTTTTTTTTTTTTTTTTTTTTTTTTTTTTTTTTTTTTTTTTTTTTTTTTTTTTTTTTTTTTTTTTTTTTTTTTTTTTTTTTTTTTTTTTTTTTTTTTTTTTTTTTTTTTTTTTTTTTTTTTTTTTTTTTTTTTTTTTTTTTTTTTTTTTTTTTTTTTTTTTTTTTTTTTTTTTTTTTTTTTTTTTTTTTTTTTTTTTTTTTTTTTTTTTTTTTTTTTTTTTTTTTTTTTTTTTTTTTTTTTTTTTTTTTTTTTTTTTTTTTTTTTTTTTTTTTTTTTTTTTTTTTTTTTTTTTTTTTTTTTTTTTTTTTTTTTTTTTTTTTTTTTTTTTTTTTTTTTTTTTTTTTTTTTTTTTTTTTTTTTTTTTTTTTTTTTTTTTTTTTTTTTTTTTTTTTTTTTTTTTTTTTTTTTTTTTTTTTTTTTTTTTTTTTTTTTTTTTTTTTTTTTTTTTTTTTTTTTTTTTTTTTTTTTTTTTTTTTTTTTTTTTTTTTTTTTTTTTTTTTTTTTTTTTTTTTTTTTTTTTTTTTTTTTTTTTTTTTTTTTTTTTTTTTTTTTTTTTTTTTTTTTTTTTTTTTTTTTTTTTTTTTTTTTTTTTTTTTTTTTTTTTTTTTTTTTTTTTTTTTTTTTTTTTTTTTTTTTTTTTTTTTTTTTTTTTTTTTTTTTTTTTTTTTTTTTTTTTTTTTTTTTTTTTTTTTTTTTTTTTTTTTTTTTTTTTTTTTTTTCTTGCTACATCTCAATTAACAATGATGAAGTATGTTTCATCTTGGGGAGTAGAGCGATCGAAGACCAAGCTTTATCTCTACCGGCGAGGAGTGGAGTAGGCTAAAGATATAGATCCTATCTCCACCGAAAGGAGAGGAGTAGATTGAAGATAATGAGATCTTATCTCTAGAGTAGAGCGATCGAAGATCAAGCCTTATCTCTACCGAAAGAGTCTTATCTCTCTTGGCGGGGAGTAGAAGCGGATCGAAAGATCCGAAGCCTTATCTCTCTGGCGGAGTGGGCAGGCTAAAGATAGTAGATCCTATCTGATAAAATAATTATGGGCTTAAATTTATATGTTTAGAATTCTTAATGAGTCTATTTTCAATAGAAATAAACAGAAACATCATCCGAATCCTTTATGAAGAGATAATTATTTTAGTGAAGAAGGGTCAGAACTGTCAAATAGCAGAACAGGTGACTTTAAAGAATAAATTGTACTTATTGGCTAAACAAAAATTCTGAAAATTTTTGAGAAGAAGATATGTGAGTATAGTTTCAGGAAAAATTAACGGATCTAAATTTTAAGTTCTGTAGCTCAAGATAAAAATAATTTAGTGGATATGACTCAAGTAGATAGTTTTGAATGAACTAAAAATAATAATAGAATTATAGAAAATGGTACATGTGAACATGAAATGTATTGAATTGATGATTGAATTTATTTATTTAGATCCGGAAACTCAAATACTAGATTGAAGAAAGAAAAGTCGGATTAGTAGATTTTATACGAACTAGTATCGGTAAGTTCATGTAACTTGAATTATCTTCTTAAATGCTTGAAATGTATGTTATTGATGTGAATATAATTTGAATGTTCATTGTATGAAGATTGATGAAACATTGATATATTTGATAAAAGGAAGAAATCGGTTGAATGAAAGGAAAATTGATGGATCTAAAGGAATTGGCTAAAGGATCTAGCGACGATCCTATCTTAATATAGCTCAAGAATATGTGGAAAATGGATTTAGCGGAGGTAATCCATTAGGTCAATTTAGTTTGATTGATCAATATTAGAGTAATTGTCTGATCTTGATTAATCCACAACTCTATGAGTTTATATTGTTGCGTGTAATCCAAGTATGAGGTTGAGTGTCTCAAATGAAAATGCTGAATATGAATTGGATGTTTACACTAAAGTGTACTCAAAATCCATCAAATTGGTAATTCAATGGGATAAATATGAAAATATAACAAAACGGAAATCATGGTATTGATGAGCTCATCAATCATGGTATATATTATTGATACATGGAAATTATTGAACTAACTTGAATGTTGAGCTTGTGTATGTTAGGGTAATAATGCATTGAATGGATATATGAATGTTTATTGCATTGTATTGAAAATGTTAGGTAAGTATAATTTTGTTACATGGATTTACTAAGCACAAATACTTTCCTTTTCTTTGAGTGTTAAGAGCTTGGGTGATTTGGAGATACATCACACTATCACCCAAGATTTGATATAAAAAACTTTATTTTGAAATCAATGGCATGTATAAGTAATAAAGTAATGTTAATATAAAATGAATGTAAGGTAAAATTGGTATGTAGCAAACATTGGCTTGGTATGTTGATGTTATCTTATAAATATGCATGAATCTATTTTGAAAATATGTTGAATTGGATTGGTTGATGTAGATTGGTCGGTTTAAAATTTGTAAGGAAGGTTAGATATTTATAAAGGGGCTATAAAAAAAATAAAGTAATCTCTATCACGAATACGGTAGGGTTTACATTTGTTGGTATCGAGTAGTTTAGCGAGAAGATAGTAGATCCTATCTCCACCGAAAGAGGTGGAGCGGATTGAAGACAATAGATCTTATCTCTATTGAGTAGGAGTAGAGTAGATCAAAAAGCAAGCCTTATCTCTCTTGAAAGGGAGTGGGCAGGCTAAAGATAGTAGATCCTATCTCCACCGAGTAAGAGTGGGCGGATTGAAGATAACAGATCTTATCTCTCTTGGAAAGGTGAGTAGAGCAAATCGAAAGATCGAAGCCTTATCTCTACCGAGGAGTGGGAAAGCTAAAGATAGTAGATCCTATCTCCACCGGCGGGGAGTAGAGTGGATTGAAGACAACAGATCTTATCTCTCGGCGAGAGTAGAAGCAGATCGAAAGAAGAGATCTTATCTCCACCGGCGAGGGAGTGGAGCAGATCAAGATTGAAGCTTTATCTCTACCGAAAGCGAGTAGAGCAGGGCTAAAGATAGTAGATCTTATCCCACTGAGCAGGAGTGGAACAGATCGAAAGCAACGAGCCTTAATTCCCTAAGTAGTAGGGTAACGGGCTGAAGACTATAGACCTTATCCCGCTGAGCAGGAGTGGAACAGGTCGAAGACGATGAGCCTTAATTCCCTAAGTAGTAGGGTAACAGGCTAAAGAAGTAGATCCTATCTCCACTGAGAAGGAGTGGAGCGGATTGAAGATAACAGATCTTATCTCACCGAAAGGGGAGTAGAGCGGATCGAAAGATCAAGCCTTATCTCTCTTGAGTAGGAGTGGAGCAGGCTAAAGATAGTAGATCCTATCTCCATTTGAGTAGGAGTGGGCGGATTGAAGATAACAGATCTTATCTCCACCGAAGGCGAGTAGAAGCGGATCGAAGATCGAAGCCTTATCTCTCTGAAAGGGAGTAGAAGCGGGCTAAAGATAGTAGATCTTATCTCACTTTGGCAGGAGTGGGATAGATCGAAAGCAACGAGCCTTAATTCCTAGCGGTAGGGTAACGGTGAAGACTATAGACCTTATCCCACCGAGCAAAAGTGGAACAAGTCGAAGACGATGAGCCTTAATTCCTAAGCAGAGGGTAACAGCTAAAGCGAGATCCTATCTCCACCGGCGAGAGTGGAGCGGATTGAAGATAACAGATCTTATCTCTCTTGAAAGAGTGAGTAAGCGGATCGAAAGATCAAGCCTTATCTCTACCGAGTAGGAGTGAAGCGAGCTAAAGATAGTAGATTCTATCTCCACCGAGTAGGAGTGGGCGGATTGAAGATAACAGATCTTATCTCTCGAAGAGGAGTAGAAGAGATCGAAAGATCAAGCCTTATCTCTACTGGCGAGAGTGGAGCAAAGCTAAAGATAGTAGATCTTATCTCCACCGAGCAGAGTGGAGCGGATTGAAGATATGAGATCTTATCTCTATGAGCCAAGTGGGCGGATCAAAATTACAGATCTTATCCCCATTGGCGAGTGGGCGGATCAAAATGGCGAATCTTATCTCCATGTATCGGCAATGGAGTAGATTTAAACCATTAGCCTTATCTTCACTGAGCAGGAGTGGAGCAGGTTAAAAATAGCAGATCTTATCTCTACTGAGCAGGAGTAGAGCAGATCAAAAGCGGTAGATCTCATCACCACTGAGCAGGAGTAGAGCAGATCGAAAGATAGCAGATCCTATCTCCACTGAGCAGGAGTGGAGCGGATCAGAAGGTCACAAATCTTATCTCCATCTTCACTGAGCAGGAGTGGAGCAGATCGAAACAAAATCCCTATACCCATGAGAATGCAGTGGGTGGAATAAAGCTACCTGGAAAAAGGAAGCATTAAGAAGTCAAGATCGAACAAGATGGGACAAAATTAGCCCTTTTAAAGTCTTTGCTCTATTCTCGTTGCACGACAATAAGCAAAGAGGGGCAGCTGTAAGGCCCAATTTAGCAGCCCAAACACTAAAACAGACCCAAACCAAACAACTAAACCCTAGCCCAAATGTTTAACCCAAAAACCTAAAAAAAAAAAACATAAATCAAAGGAGAGTAGCACCGCAACCCTCACAGCAGCCTCCGTGTCATGCGCGCCCACGCCACTGAGCCACGTTTACCACGTCCGTGTGAGGAGTCCCTCTCCATCACGTACCTGCAAATTAGAAAGAAATCGGTTGTAAAGTAGACTATAAAAGTCAAGCAAAACGAAGTAATGGGGAACTTTTTTTTCGTTTTTTTACACAAACACAGAGGCAATATACCACTTTGTCTACAACTACGTAATAAAAGATTGAGAAAATGTCTATTTTTTACTTTTTTCCGAATCATTGTTGCTCCATATTTGTTCCTTTTTTGTTTGTTTTTTTATACAAAAGCTTTAAATAATAAAATAAAACTTACGGTTTTGATTTGGTGGCGGAGGTTGGCCGGTCCTTGGTTGGGATCTGGGCCTCGAGGGAGCAGGGAGAGCAACCGAAAGTTTTTTTTTTCTTCCCTGTTGAAACAAGAAAATGAAAGAAAGGGAGGGAAGGTCTGAACCTTCTACATTTTGAAACGAAAAGAAATGGAAGAAATGTTGGGCTTTTAGTTTTAGGGCATTAAAGGAAAAATGGGTAATTTTCATGCTAGGTCCTCCCTTTGCATGCCCTTTTAATTGCATCCCTTTAGGTTTAAAATCTTCCCGAATTTTGTTAGCGATTTCAATTTAATCCAGCTCAAGTGTCTGCATTCCAGCGATAGGATTATTATTTTTAGTCCTCCGGGTTGCACGACATCACAATTTAGCCCATTTACTTTCACTCGCTTTTAAATTTGGCCTGAGCTCTGTTTTTTACTCAATTTGGTTTTTTATCTTCCCGTTGTTTTTACCACCATAGTTTATATATATATTTGCTATTGTATTTACGTACATTATTATTATATTTCTATGATATTTACTATTGTTATATGTATATACTTGTTTTTTATATTGTAATTATATCTATTGGTATTATTATCAAATATTTTATTTTCTTTTATTACTCTTGTTTTATTCATACTATTATTTTATTATTTTCTTATTATTATTTTTAATTTTATTATTTATTATCATTCTATTACTTTGTACTAATATTTTCTTTATTATTATTTTTATTACATACTATTATATTTATTATTATATATATTATGATTTACTTTAGTGCTTTATTATATATTATTACTTTTGCATCTATTATTATTATTATTATTATTAGTATACCTTTATTTCTTTTATTACTTTTTTATTACTATTAATATCATTACTTTTTCCATTATTATTGGTATTATATCTCATTATTATTACTACTTGTTTTATTTGTTACATATCGATTTTATAATTGTAATACTATTGTTTTTCCTTTTTTGTATTTATTATTATTTCCTATTATCATCGTGTCTACATTTTCACGTTTTTTTTTTTTGCTTTTTTTCCAAAAACTTAAAAAATGTTTCAAAGGGAATTTTGTGTGTTTGGAAGTTCGGGAAATCGTGCCCAATCGTCTTCGGGCTTCGATTTTTTCGTTCGCCTAAATCGCTAAATATCCTTGAAAGATTTTGATCGCTTTTTAAATAAGGCAATGTTTCGATTTGGGAGTTTGAGAGATTCGTGCTCAATCGTCTGCGGGTCTCGATTTTCTATTCGTCCGAATGACCAAATGTCCTTCAAAGATTTTGACCGGATTTTTCGAAATGAAGGCAATATTTCATGATTGGAAATTGAGAATCGTGCTCAATCGTCTTTGGGTTTCGGTTTTTCGTTTGGCCAAATAGTGAAATACCCTTTTTTAAATTGCAAGACATGAATTTTGGAAATCATGAAATGATCTTGGTATCGATAGTTTGAAGCATCGTGTCCTATCGTGCTGGATATGGTATTTCAACTTTTCGGAACAAGAAAGTTTCGATATCCAATGCGAGTTATCCAAACATTTTTAAAGACTCATATTTTAAAATATTTTTTTCGATATTAAGGACATTAATCAATCAACACGATACCAATTTTGGGCGTTGCGAGGGTGCTAATCCTTCCTCGTGCGTAACCGACTCCCGAGCCCATTTTCTTAAAATTCGTAGACCAAAATGTTTTCTAAAGTGACCCAATCACACTTCAAAAATGATTGGTGGCGACTTCGTTTTTCTTTTTAAAGTCGGCCCGTTTTTCCAACAAAAAAATGGTTCCGACAAACATGAATGAGTGTTTGGGATGATTATGACAACAAATTTCTTATATTATAAATCCTAAAAGTTACATTATAAAAATAATTTGTATATTTTATAAAATTATAAAAAATTCTTATATTATAAAACTTAAAATTTTTTAAAGTTATGCCAAAAATTTTAATATAAAAATAATTTATATATTATAAAAGTGTCATAATATATTTATTTATAAAATTTTATGGCTAAAAAAATGAATATAATTTCTTTATGTACTCATGCTATATATTATAAAAATAATATACTTATTCATTAAAAAATGTTTTAGTTTTTTTATCATAACTTATTTATAAAAAAATAACTTTGATGGAAAAATTTATATTATTTATAAGAAGTGTTATGAAAGTTATTGAACAATTATATTATTTTACTTAATTAACGTAAGAAATACAACCTAGCATGAAGTCTTTTTCTTAATTAAGTTTATATAAGTTTTCGTAATTAAATCTACAGACTATTTGGATTGTGAACTCGAATATTATAAGGTTGATGCTAATTATGCAAATATAAGAAGTTTTATTGCACCATATTATAGAGTATGATACCATTTGAAATAATGGTGCTAAACGCAACTATCATAAATAGCTCACGAACTCTTTAATGTAGTTGAGGTAATGATATTTTCCATATTAACATCACCTTAATATAGTTTAAAAAATAAGGTTGGATTGTGCCTATTTCATAATTTGAATTATATAGAATAACTCAACAAATATGCATTGAAATAAGCAGATAAAATTGCATACGATGGAGATTCAATTTGCATATGTTAAATATTAAAAGGAAATAACCCACAAATATGCACTAAAACAATTAAATAAAATTTGCATATGATGTTTATTTTCTTTTAATTTCTATTAATAATTGTTATTACTTGTTTAGAAATTATTTTATAATACTAATAAATATTTTATAGTAATTAATATTTTTAAAAGTATAAATTATGTAACTATATAGTTACATTTTATATTACCAAACATGACATAGAGAATTTCAATTCTTTGTAATCATAAGAGACGTAATTACACTTTTATTTAATTACTCAAGATTGTTCAAATAGACTTTTAGTTTTAAGTTATACATTTTATTATTTATTATCTGTTATTTTGAAACACACATCTATATTCTAAATCCGTGATCTTCATAAGCATGTACATATGATAAAATTTTAGTATTAAATAATTATATTTATAAGATGTACCATGTTTATTAGACATGATCTTATATTTAAAAATTTCAGTGTATCAAATAAAAATAATTCCTTTAAAAGAATTACAATTCCTTAAATTTCTTAAACTTGTGTTGCATTTGGAGACTTTGATCTTTCTCAAACAAATGAATGCAAAAGATTGTAATTTTCCTTTACTGATCTTGTCTGTAAATGTGGGAGGGTGAATGCAATTTATAAATTGGGGAAAAGAGAATATGGGGGAGGGAGTCATGACGGGTTAGTCATATTGACGACAACCCAGGCATCAAAAAAGTAGTATCGTCATTTTGACAGGTGACACTAATTTTTTAACGCTTGTATTGCCGCCAGCGTGATCAATCGGTCACGACTCCATTAATTTTCAATACTCTCTTTCTCTTTTCTCATAATTTTATTTCAACTATTCTGATTTTCCTTTTAAAATATACTATTTGACGCCCCTATTCAAACAATGGATGTCAAGAGTTGGTGTCGCTTGACCAGATGGTGACACCAATATTTGAAACGTATAATTTATGAAAAAGTTATGAAAAATGTGAAAAATGAGTATATTCTAGTTAAAATCTTATGGCCCCTTATTAGTTTGACGACACAATTTTAAACATGAGTATTTAAATTAATCAGTCTACTTATTTTTAAAAATATTTTTATCTTTTGTTGACATGGATCTCCATTACAATATCTGTTAACAACCACACAGAGTTGTTGTTAGTTTCTAACAGTTATCGTTAGTCAAATGGTCTCGTTGGTTGAAATTATCAATTTAGGGTTCAATTTGGTGTAAAATATTGAAGGGATTAAATGATTTTTTTTCAAAAAAAAAAAGAGTTCAAGGTCTTGGAACGAAGAAAAGTAAAAGTGATTGAATAGCTTGAAAGCGCCCGATGCAAAAGTCATATCCGATCTTAACGAAAAGAGATTGAATTTGGTCGGTGACAAGGTATTCTGAAAGTGTCTCCTTGGAAGAAAGTTCTCGATTCGGTTGAAAGGTAAATTGAGTCCAAGATTTATCGCATATGAAATTATAGAAAGAATTGGACCTTAACTATCGATTGGCGTTACCGAATTGATAAATTCATAATGTTTTTCATGTGTCTATGCTGACGATATCGGTGGATCCTTCATGTTATTTCTCCAACGAAAGTGGAGATTCATGATATGACTTACGGGAAGAACCGGTCAAGATATTAGACGAGAAACAAAGGAGCTTAGAAATAAAAAATAAATTTGGTGAAAGTATTGTGGCAAAAGAGGATTGAGGCGACATTGGAACGGAGGAGGCAATGAGGAAACAATATCCAAACCTCTTTCTGGTAAGATTTTAGTACTAAAATCCTTAAAAGGAGAGTTGTAATGGCCTAAATTCAGGTTATCGAACAATGGTTTCGAACCATAAATCCGATTTAAAGAAAAATTTATTTTAATATTTTGCATGAATATTTATATGATAGAAAAATCGATTAAAATATCGATAGAAAAATTTTACGATTTAGTGGTTAGTTAGAAAAAGGAATTATTGAAGGAATTGGGTAAAAACAAGGTATGGAGACCTTGATCTCATAAAATTGAGTAGGAAATATTTTTATAAGTATTTATAAAATGTTAGTAATGTGGTATTAAAATTTAGTTAGAAAATTTTAACGTTGATATGTAATTAAATGAAAAGGACTAAATTATAACAAATACAAAATTATGAAAAATGATTAAATAGTTTAAATGATAAAAGAAAGAGGCTTAAAAGGAAAATAGACCCAAGGTCTATTTGGGCTGGACAACAAGGGCATGAAATCAGCAAGAAAATAAGGAGAATTAGGGCAAAATTGGAATATTGCAAAGTTTACTTAATAAAGCTAGGACTAAAGTGGAATTATCTAGATTTCTCTTTATTTTCTGCATTCTCATCAGCAAAAACTCCATAGAAGGGTTTACTTAAGCTGGTTTTCATATTTTTACTGCAAGTAAGTTAATCCTTGCCTGTTTCTTGTAATTTTGTGTTTTTAAGACTTTTACAACTAGGTCCTACATTAAATTCATTAGTTTTTGATTTCATGGATGAAATTGAAAGTTACCATGGTTGAGTGCTGTAAGTTTATGATGAATTACATAAATTAAGCTTTAATTTTTTTTTTTTTTTTTTTTTTTTTTTTTTTTTTTTTTTTAAAAAAAAAAAAAAAAAAAAAAATTATTTTATAATACTAATAAATATTTATATAAGTAATTAATATTTTAAAAGTATAAATTATGTAACTTATATAGTTACATTTTATATTACCAAACATGACATAGAGAATTTCTAATTTTTGTAATCATAAGAGACTGTAATTACTATCAAATTTTATTTAATTACTCAATATTGTTCAAATAGACTTTTAGTTTTAAGTTATACATTTTATTATTTATTATCTTTATTTTGAAACACACATCTATATTTTCTAAATCCGTGATCTTCATAAGCATGTTACTATATGATAAAATTTTAGTATTAAATAATTATATTTATAAGATGTACCATGTTTATTAGACATGATCTTATATTTAAAAATTTCAGTGTATCAAATAAAAATAATTCCTTTAAAAGAATGTTACAATTCCTTAAATTTCTTAAACTTGTGTATGCATTTGGAGACTTTGATCTTTACTCAAACAAATGTTAATGCAAAAGATTGTAATTTTCCTTTACTGATCTATGTCTGTAATATGTGGGAGGGTGAATGCAATTTATAAATTGGGGAAAAGAGAATATGGGGAGGGAGTCATGACGGGTTAGTCATATTAGACGACAATCCCAGGCATCATAAAAAAGTAGTATCGTCATTTTGACAGGTGACACTAATTTTTAACTGCTTAGAATTATTGCCGCCAGCGTGATCAATCGGTCACGACTCCATTAAATTTTCAATACTCTAATTCTCTATTTCTCATAATTTTATTTCAACTATTCTGAAATTTTCCTTTTAAAATATACTATTTGACGCCCCTATTCAAACAATGGATGTCAAGAGTTGGTGTCGCTTTGACCAGATGGTGACAACCAATATTTGAAACGTATAATTTATGAAAAGTTATGAAAATGTGAAAATGAGTATATTCTAGTTAAAATCTTTTTATTATGGCCACTTATTAGTTTGACGACACAATTTTAAACATGAGTATTTAAATTAATCAGTCTACTTATTTTTAAAAATATTTTTATCTTTTGTTGACATGGATCTCCATTACAATATCTTTAACAACCACATCGAGTTGTTGTTAGTTTCTAACATTATCGTTAGTCAAATGGTCTCGTTGGTTGAAATTATCAATTTAGGGTTCAATTTGGTGTAAAATATTAAGGGATTAAATGATTTTTTTCAAAAAAAAAAAGAGTTCAAGGTCTTATTGTACCCATAAGCCTTACTAATATTGTCTCTTCCACCAATATCACATTTGACATGCTTTCATCGCCTATCTTACTTCACTACGAATATATAGACTTAAAAATCACTACCAATTATATGGATATTAGATGTATCTATTTCCATCTCGCCTTAATTCGATTTGATTTAAAAAAAAATAGATTTCAATATGGGGCAAGTCCTTATGCTCTTCATATGTTTAGAATTTAGTCCATTTATTTTTAATTTAATTGCTAACCATTAAAATTCTTTTATTAATTTACATCCATTACAACAATATTTTGAGAAAATTTTCTTTGATGATTCAAGTTTTATTGACTAAGCTTTCTTCATAAATACTAATATTATTGTCTTTATAAATTTTAATTATGCCTACATTAGTACAATTCGTCGGTCTTAATTTATAATTTAATTATGAACATATTAAAAAAATATTTTTTTGTAAAAATACTATTTAGTCGGTGTAATTTGGTTTTAGAGTTGTCCATGAGTTGGGTCAGACTCTAACAAAATTCTAGGCTCAATTGATAGGCTCGTGCTCTGTCCAACCTGAAAAAGAGATTTAATTTTTTCTCAAGCCCAGCCTGAATAAAAATTATAAAACTCAGGCTCAGCCTAACTCGCCCGTATTAAATTTTTTTAATTTTATTTTTTATATAAACATTTCAAAAATACTGAAAATATTAAAATAAATGTTTTTCAACAATTTAAAAATAAATTAAAGATAGATGCAATTTAGCAACCAAAATTAACAATAAAACAAGAGTTATAAATATCCAAATAATAACAAAAAATATTAGCAACATAATAGTGAAATGGCAGCAAAACGCTGGAAAAATAGTAGGAAAATAACAACAAAATAGTGGAAAACAACAGTAAATCAACAATTTTTTTTCAAATTCAGGCCGGACCGAACCCAAACAAAAAACCTTACCCGAGGTCTAACTCGCTTTCTAAACAGACTTTATTTTTTTTGTCCGACCCATTTTTTAGATTGACCGTGCCATCGATTAGCTTACACCTAATTCGATAGAATTCATAATGTTTTTCATGTGTCTATGCTACGTATATCGGTCGGATCCTTCACATGTTATTTCTCCAACGAAAGTGGAGATTCATATGGATATGACTTACGGTGAAGAACCAGGTCAAGATATTAGCACGAGAAACAAAGGAGCTTAGAAATAAAAAATAAATTTGGTGAAAGTATTGTGGCAAAAGCACGGATTGAGGACGACATTGGAAGCTGGAGGAGGCAATGAGGAAACAATATCCAAACCTCTTTCTTGGTAAGATTTTCAGTACTAAAATCCTTAAAAGAGGGAGAGTTGTAATGGCCTAAATTCAAGGTTATCGAACAATGGTTTCGTAACCATAAATCCGATTTAAAGAAAATTTATTTTAATATTTTGCATGAATATTTATATGATAGAAAAATCGTATTAAAATATCGATAGAAAAATTTTACCGATTTAGTGGTTAGTTAGAAAAGGAATTATTGAAGGAATTGGGTAAAAACAAGGTATGGAGACCTTGATCTCATAAAATTGAGTAGGAAATATTTTTATAAGTATTTATAAAATGTTAGTAATGTGGTATTAAAATTTAGTTAGAAAATTTTAACGCTTGAGTATGTAATTAAATGAAAAGGACTAAATTATAACAAATACAAAATTATGAAAAATGATTAAATAGTTTAAATGATAAAAGAAAGAGGGCTTTAAAGGAAAATAGACCCAAGGTCTATTTGGGCTGGACGCAAGGGCATGAAATCAGCAAGAAAATAAGGAGAATTAGGGCAAAATTGGAATATTGCAAAGTTTACTTAATAAAGCTAGGACTAAAGTGGAATTATCTAGATTTCTCTTTATTTTCTGCATTCTCATCAGCAAAAACTCCATAGAAGGGTTTACTTAAGCTGGTTTTCATATTTTTACTGCAAGTAAGTTAATCCTTGCCTGTTTCTTGTAATTTTGTGTTTTTAAGACTTTTACAACTAGGTCCTACTATTAAATTCATTAGTTTTTGATTTCATGGATGAAATTGAAAGTTACCATGGTTGAGTGCTGTAAGTTTATGATGAATTAGCATGAAATTTAAGCTTTAAATTGTTTATGAGATGATTTTATTAGGTAATTCCAATAGAAATTGATTTTAGGATCTAAATTGTGAAAATATTTGGAATTAAAGTCTATTACTGAAATTCTGATTTCCAAAGGTTATAAAGTAGTTTAAAGTGATAGAATAAAGTTTTAATTGAGAGAAATCAGCTCAATTGAGAAGTTAATTGAGCAGGGATGAAATTATCATTTATTGAAGCTTAGGGGGAAATTGGTAATAAGCAGTTTGCACTAAAACAGTTTTGGACAGCAGCAGTAGACTAACTTTGAAAAATCACCATAAATTGTAGAAATCGAATTAGAAGATGAACAAAATATTAAATTAAATATTATTGAGTCTAGTTTTCATAGAAGAAACGGTGTAAGCAATAGATATGTAAATCATGAGATATAATAAATTTTGTGAGACAAGATCAGAATGAATTCGGGTTCCCCTGTTTTAAATTTAGAAAATCATAAAAAATTGGATAAAAATAATTATGGGCTTAAATTTATATGTTTAGAATTCTTAATGAGTCTATTTTCAATAGAAATAAACAGGAACATCATCTGAATCCTTTATGAAGAGATAATTAATTTTTAGTGAAGAAGGGTCAGAACTGTCAAACAGCAGAACAGGGGTGACTTTAAAGAATAAACTGTACTTATTGGCTAAACAAAAAATTCTGAAAATTTTATGAGAAGAAGATATGTGAGTCTAGTTTCAGAGAAAATTAACAGATCTAAATTTGAAATTCTGTAGCTCAAGATAAAAATAATTTAGTGGATATGACTCAAGTAGACAGTTTTGAATGAACTAAAATAATAATAGAATTATAGAAAATGGTACATGTGAACATGAAATGTATTGAATTGATGATTGAATTTATTTATTTAGATCCGGAAAACTCAAATCTGAAGCTAGATTGAGGAAAGGAAAAGTCCGTTAGTAGATTTTATATACGAACTAGTTTGAGGTAAGTTCATGTAACTTGAATTATCTTCTTAAATGCTTGAAATGTATGTTATTGATATGAATATAATTTGAATGTTCATTGTATGAAGATTGATGAAACATTGATATATTTGATAAAAAGGGAAGAAATCGGTTGAATGAAAGGAAAATTGATGGATCTTTGAAAAGGAATTGACGGTAAAAGGATCTAGCCGGACGAGTGATCCTATCTTGATATAGCCCTCAAGAATATGTGGAAAATGGATTTAGCCGGACGGGTAATCCAATTAGGTCGAATTTAGCCTAGACTAGTAATTCAGATCCAAGCTCATTAGAGTAATTGTCGTTGAGATTTAGCTGGACTTAATCCACAATACTCTATGAGTTTATATTTGAGATTTACTGGACGGTAATCCTATGAAGGATGAGGTTCAAGGGAGTGTGCTCTTAAATGAAAATGTCGACATGAATATGAATTGAGGTCGGTTTGTACACTAAAGTGTACCTCTAAAATTCATCAAATTCGAGTAATTCAACGGGATAAATATGGAAATATAACAAAGAAGAAATCATGGTATTGATGAGCTCATCAATAATGGTATATATTATTGATACATGGAAATTATTGAACTAACTTGAATGTTGAGCTTGTGTATGTTAGGGTAATAATGCATTGAATGGATATATGAATGTTTATTGCATTGTATTGAAAATGTTAGGTAAGTATAATTCTTGTTACATAGATTTACTAAGCACAAAGTGCTTACCCTTTCCTTTTCCTTTTGTAGTGTTAAGAGCTCGGAGGTCGGATTCGGTAGGAGATACATCACACTATCAGCCTCAAGGTTTCGGATATAAAGAAACTTTATTTTGGAAATCAATGGCATGTATAAGCTAATAAAGTAATGTTAATATAATTGGAAAAATAGTAGGAAAATAACAACAAAATAGTGGAAAACAACAGTAAATCAACAATTTTTTTTCAAATTCAGGCGGACCGAACCCAAACAAAAAACCTTACCCGAGGTCTAACTCGTTTTCTAAACAGACTTTATTTTTTTTTGTCCAGACCCATTTTTTAGATCTATATTTTTACTCAAATCCTCTCATTTTTAAGGCGAATCCACATGTCTAATTGTTTTCTATCAAAGCTATATATGTGACCGGCTAGCTAGTGCAACATAAAAATCAAATATTGATTGTGAAAATCATATAATTACATATTATGGAACTATTATTTTGTATTCATTATGGATGTAGTTTTAAAATATGGAGTCTTTTGTCATTGGAATTTCATTTCCTATACATAAATAGATAAAGGAAACAAAGAAAATATATTACCCATGGATATCACACTGCTTATTTGTTAATGCAATTAAAAGGGAAAATCCTTTTAGCACATGATTGCCACTAAGCAGATGAGCACTAAGATGTGGGATATGGATTTGTTATTATGCTTACATAAAATTCTCGACATTATTATCACTGATGATAATTAATTAAGATAATTACCAAGTAACCAAAGCACCTTCTTTTTTGTCTCGTTGCAACATTTCTAAGACTTCATCAGGAGGGTTCTTATAGGTCTGAAAACTTATCTTCCATTTTAAACTCATCTTTGTCAAGCAGTCAGTCACTGTATTAGCTTGTCTAAGAATTTACTTAACTCATCACTGTCCTTCAGATTTTAAAATTCATTGAACTCTCTTGAACATAGTGATTCTTGAGTCTTTCCTCCCATTCTCTTGCAGGGCTTTAACTACCTCTAGACTATCGTTTGAACTATACCCCTCTTGAATCCTTTAATCAATAAGAAAAGAATAGCGTCTAAGATATCCCATAGCTCGTCCTCAAAGGATGTGCAACTCCCTAAAAATCGATTAAATCCTGTTAAGAGTCTGTTAAGTTTGTTATACTAGCTAACAGTTTGCTGTTGAGCAAGGGTCTTAGTTTGTTAGCCATCTTTGAGTCTATAAATACAACCTCTATTGTTTATTTTCAGTCTGTGCTAATGTTTTAGTTTACCTAAATTCTTTCATGGTATCATTCGCCTAGGTGATCCTTGACGGTGACCACCATGCATTCCAGAGTTCTGCTAATGTTGAGCACTATGGTTCTTTATTCACCGGTTATCGGCTCGTTCATTCTTTTCCACACCATGATGTCGTAAAGCTTGACGTCAACACCTTTGTTCAGTGGCAGAAATAGATCTGACTCATTATTGCCGGATACAATTTGACCGGATTTCTAGACGAATTGTTTACTTCTCCAGCGCGGTTTGTCGTTGCATCTGATGGAGCACTTGTGTCCAATCCAGATGCTTCTGCCTTTATTGAACAAGATAATCTGCTCACCTCTTGGTTATTGTCCACGATCAGCTCTGCTTACCTATCTTCCTTCACCGATGTCCAAACGACGTCTGATGTATGGACAACGGTAAGCTCACTGTTCGCGGCGGACACTGGTACGAAGCAGTCTCGGCTACGTCATGAGCTCCACTCTCTCCGCAAAGTTAACCTGTCTATAAATGAATTTGTTGTGAAAATGAAGGGCCTCTTTGCTCTCTTGCATGTATTCGAATCTCTCGTTCCGAGGCAGAACGAACGGAGATCTTTCTTGCTGGTCTTCCGTCCAAGTTTAAGGCAGTTGTGTCTACGGTAACTCTGTCTCTGACTCCCTTGCCGTTGCAACGCATAATCGACGTTCTTCTTGAGTATGAGTGACGGTAACAACGGGAAGTGCATGAGGCAATTCTTACGGCGAATCTTGTTGAAAACTCACCAGCACCTTCTGTGGGAGAGTCCTCTCGTGGTAGTCGATTTTTTACGCGTGGTCATGGCAGAGGTTTTCGGCCGCATCTTCAATACCAGATTTATGCTCGATACGGTCATGTTGCCCAATGGTGTTATTACCGTTATCACCGTGATGATAGTACGCCGGTGATGGCTTCGCCTAGAGGTTCGGTGGTTGGTGGTTTGATTGTTCTGACTACATATGCGTCGACTGTACCTAGCTTTGAGAGGGTCGACTATCCCTCTAGACTAATACGATTTTCCCTCCTTCAAATCCCCTAAGTTTCGGTCAAAATTAGCCTTATTATAGTCAAAATTATGGTGACCGAATTTGCCTTCGAGCTGGCCCCCATTACATCGATCAAAATTGGGATAATAGTGGTCAAAATTATAATGCCAATTTTGGTCATCAAGATTGATGAAACATTGATATATTTGATAAAAGGGAAGAAATCGGTTGAATGAAAGGAAAATTGATGATCCGGTAAAAGGATCTAGCAGGACGAGTGATCCTATCTTGATATAGCCCTCCAGAAGAATATGTGGAAAATGGATTTAGCCGGACGGTAATCCAATTAGGGTCTGAATTTAGCCTAGACTAGTAATTCAGATCCAAGCTCATTAGAGTAATTGTCGTTCTGATTTAGCCTCGTTAAGACAATACCTATGAGTTTAGTTTTCATGATTTAGCTCGACCGGTAATCCATTTGTAAGGATGAGGTTCAAGGGAGTGTGCTCTTGAAATGAAAATGTGCGCACATGAATATGAATTGTGGGCTCGGATTTGTACACTAAAGTGTACCTCTAAAATTCATCGAAATTCGAGTAATTCAACGGGATAAATATGGAAATATAACAAAGAAGCGAAATCATGGTATTGATGAGCTCATCAATAATGGTATATATTATTGATACATGGAAATTATTGAACTAACTTGAATGTTGAGCTTGTGTATGTTAGGGTAATAATGCATTGAATGGATATATGAATGTTTATTGCATTGTATTGAAAATGTTAGGTAAGTATAATTCTTGTTACATAGATTTACTAAGCACAAAGTGCTTACCACCTTTCCTTTTCCTGCTTTTGTAGTGTTAAGAGCTCGGAGGTCGGATTCGGTAGGAGATACATCACACTATCAGCCTCAAGGTTTCGGTATATAAAGAAACTTTATTTTGGAAATCAATGGCATGTATAAGCTAATAAAGTAATGTTAATATAAAATGAATGTAAGGTCAGCCATTGGTATGGCTAGCAAACATTGGCTTGGTATGTGTTGATGTTATCTTATAAATATGCATGAATCTATTTTGAAAATATGTTGAATTGGATTGGTTGATGTGGATTGGTCTCGGTTTAAAATTGCGTGGAAGGTTAGATATTTATAAAGGGGCTATATAAAAAAATCGTAAACTCTGGTAATGCCTTGTACCCTATTCTGATAACGAATACGGGTAGGGGGTGTTACAATGCTACTGTTGGTGGGTTTAATGCACGTGAATTTAATGGGCAAAAATGGGTGAATTTTTATGAGCCCAATGCTATGTTTGGGCAAGGACGTTCAAATCCTATCCAGCCTACTACCAATTGTGTTCAAGTAGGGTCTCCATTGGGCCGTGGTCAACCGGTTGAACCATTTCATGGTGCGGGTGGTTCTAAGCCCGCATTTTTCTTGGAAGATCAAACCTCGTGTTCGTGTGTATTCTGGATCAGACCCGTGTATTGGTCTTCTTCAACTTGGTGATTTGCGTACGCGTCGACTATTCGGACTCTTCTGGCTCACATATCAACATTGCTAGGTCGGGTCTACTGGTGGAGGCACAAATTCTTATATACCCATGTCGGCTGGGTCTGCATCATGGTACCCCGACTTGGGTGCCAGCAATCATGTCTGCCGTGAAACATCGGCTCTGAATGACGTCACACCGTATCTAGGTATGTCCTCTCTCTTAATGGGTGATGGACTCCTACTCAAATATCGTCTATTGGTAATGGGTTTTTTCATACACGTTCTAAATTACTTCGGTTGTCTGATGTTTTATGTGTACCAAAAATACAAAAAAATTTGTTATCCGTGTCCCAATTTGCCACTGATAATAATATGTATTTTGAGTTTCACCCGACATACTATGTAATTAAGGACATTATGACCCGGAGACTCTGCTGAAGGGCCACATTCGTGATGGGTTGTACTAATTCTCTCTGCCAGCTGTCTCTCAATAGTGTGTTCGAGCTCTGGTTGCTGCATCTGCTGATCTTTAAAATAAGTCAAATAAAAGTGATACTTTTTCCTTGTAGCACAATCATCTTGGCCACCCGTCTACTACTTTTGTTAAATCTATTTTAGACAAATGTAATATTGTATCACAAACAAATTTCCTTGAGAATATATGTATGACATGTCAAAAGGAAAGTCGCATAAATTGCCATTTCCACTATCCACTACTGAATATAGTAATCCATTCGACTTGGTTATGTCTGATCTTTGGGGACCTGCCTCTGTTGCTTGTGGAAACAATTGGTACTATATAGAGTTTGTCGATGTGTGCACTCGTTTCACATGGGTTTATCTACTTCGTTAAAAATCTCAAGTAGTGAAATGTTTTGTTTAGTTTCAACAACTTATTAAGACTCAATTTGGAAAGACTATTAAACAATTTCAAAGTGATTGGGGCGGAGATTTTCGGGCGTTCACCTCTATTCTAGCTTCTCAAGATATCATTCATCGACTGTCGTGTTCGCATACTTCAGAATAGAACGAGATGGCTGAGCGCAAACATCGTCACATTGTTGACATGGGCATTACTCTTCTAGCTTAAGCTGGTCTCTTTATGGACTATTGGGGATATGCGTTTTGCTATACTGTTCATCTCATCAATAGGCTTCCTACATCTGTTCTGAAAGGACAAAGTCCGTATCGAGTTCTCTATGAAACTGAACCAACTTATGATCATATCAGGGTTTTTGGGTGTTGTTGTTTTCCGTGTCTACGTTATTTTCAGAACAATAAGTTGGATTTTCGATCTCAACCGTCTATTTTTTTGGGCTATAGTTCTCAACATAAAGGATATCAGTGCCTTTTGCCTGATGGTAAGGTTATTATCTCTGGACATGTAGTTTTTGATGAAAATAAGTTTCTCAACTCCGAACCTGCTGGAAAAGGAACTATCGTTGACCATACACAGCCATTTTTAACCTATATTTCGCTTGTACGGACTTGTCCTGTGGCACCGTCCGTTGCTCCACCTCCTGTTTTATGCTTTCCACACGTTGAATCCTCGTTTAGGTTTTCGATACATGAAGCTCGACCTGACGTTGGATCTGATCGAGAGTTGACGACAAATGAGAGTGGTAACTCTGAACATTATCCAACCGCTGAGGTATCTCCTAGTATTCAGGCACCAGTAGTACCTGTATCTAATGATCATCCAATGGTAACTCATTCGAAGGCTGGTATATTCAAACCCAAGGCTATGACTGCTGAAGCTGTGGAACCTTCCATAATTGAGGAGACTTTTTCTCATTCAAAATGGTGTGATGCTGTTCAAGCCGAGTACGACGCTATTATTCGGAATGCTACGTGGGATCTTGTCCCGCTACTGTCAAATTGTAAAACTATTGGGTGTAAGTGGATTTTCAAACTCATATGGAATCCGGATGGTTCGATTGCTCGACGTAAGGCTCGGTTGGTTGCAAAAGGCTATTCTCAAATCTCTGGGTGTGATTTCAAGGAAACGTTTAGTCCTATGGTGAAACCTGCCACTATCCGAGTTATTGTCTCCATTGCTATTTTGAGAGGGTGGTAGCTACGCCAAGTTGATGTCAACAATGCCTTCTTAAATGGTGATTTGGACACTGAGATGTTTATGCAACAACCCCGGGGTATGTTAAGTATGATTCCGATGGTAAAGCACTTGTGTGTCGTCTAAAAAAGCCCTGTATAGTCTTCATCAGGCTCCACGTGCGTGGTTTGAGAAACTTAAGAAACTTCTCATTTCTATTGGGTTCATCGGATCCAAGTGTGATGCTTCATTATTTATTCGGATCCAGTCTGAATTGGTTTTCTATGTACTTGTCTATGTTAACAATATTATCATTACTGGAAGCCTAACAACTGCCATCGATTGGTGTGTTCGGGTGTTGAATAATGAATTTTTGCTAAAGGATATGGGCGATCTTTACTATTTTCTTAGGATAGAAGTTACTCGAGTTTCTGGCTCTCTTCATCTCTCCCAAAAGAAATATGTTCATGACATTCTTGCTTGTTGTTTGTTGACTAATGCTAAGAGTGTTCATACACTGATGATTAGCTCGTCTACTCTTTCAAAAAATGATGGTGAGTGCTTAAAGGACCTAACGGAGTACATGAGTCTTGCTGGGGCACTTTAGTATGTTGTTTTTACTCGACCCGATATTGCGTATGCCGTAAATCAGATTTGTCAATTCATGCACAATCCTACTACTGTTCATATGGTCGCACTAAAATGTATTCTGCGGTATCTGTGTGGTACTCTTGAATTTGGGATTATTTTTCGTCCGTTTGCTTGTCTTTCTTTGGCGGCTATGCCGATGCCAACTAGGGTTTAGATTTTGACGATAGGCGGTTAATGATAAACCATAAAAGTAACATATTTTAATCGCATTTAGTATACTTTTGGATGATTTATCCCCTGAATTGTGCAAATAGGTGCTCTTAATCCTTTGTTTTCATGTTTTATACCCAGGAAAGCACCGGAAGATGAAAAAATGAGAAACGGGCTTAAACGGGCCAAATGGGCCAAAGTACGAAATCAACATGGCCTGGGCCCAAGATCACATGGCCGTGTCTCCCTAATATACTTGAACACGGCCTGGCCACGACTTACATGGGCGTGTGCCATGGGCGTGTCCTACCGTGAGAAAGAGGAGTTTTACTCGGATTAGGATATTTAGAGGCAAAGAAACAAATTCCTAAGTCTATATAAACACCCTAAGTATAACCTAAAAAGGGGGCTTGACATGATACTCTCGAAGCGTTCTAGGGGGCATCCAGCTAGGCCGAAGAGGTCATATTTGTGGATTTACTCGAAGATAGTCAGTTGATTCATCTCAAGAAGCCGAAATCATATTCAAGACGGAGGATCTCTCATTCAATTCCTTCAGGGGGTTTTAGGGTTTTCTTATGTTTTGTTTTATCTTTTCTTCTGAGATGTTTTTTTTATTATTATGAACTAAACCCTTCAAGATACCTGAGAGGGGTTGAAACCTAAGACGAATCTTGTCATTGTTTTCTGAACTATATGATAAATATTTGATTTATTCTTAATTATGTGTTCTTAATTCTTGTGTTGATATTTTCGAGATATTTATTCG
Source organism: Gossypium rotundifolium (assembly GCA_025506655.1). Classification (NCBI taxonomy): domain Eukaryota; kingdom Viridiplantae; phylum Streptophyta; class Magnoliopsida; order Malvales; family Malvaceae; genus Gossypium; species Gossypium rotundifolium. The sequence goes on from CP106727.1 coordinate 194,198,910, forward strand.
AGTTTGATGTGCTTAGACAGAGGAAGAATAGACCCTGTCTAACAGTAGGTCTAGCATAATTAAGTAGAGTTGCTCGCGCGCCTAGAGATAGGGTGACAAAAATCTGCCAGATTAGGTCAAACCTAATATGGGAGTCTATAGATCGAGTTAATGCAATTCTAGGGCTTTTAATTAGAAAGAGATTTCAATTAATGAACCTAAGGTTAGAAGTTAGTTGCCCCGAGAGAGCGATTAATATAAATTAGGGAATCCTACGGATCAAGTCAAGTGAATAAATCATCTGGTTCAGTGTTAGATAACAAGTGAAGTCTAGGTGAATTCTTCTTAGGGTATCCTCTTAATCAATTGAGTTTTTCCCAAAAGTATTTCCCCAAATTCATTCCATTTTGTCTTAGTGTCTTTAGCTTAGTGGTTAGTTAATTTAGATTAAACAACAACTTCCCTTTATTTTAGGCTAGATAATAAGAAGAAAGTTAGTATTAGTACTTTTGGTTCCTTTAGGTTCGACAATTTGGTCTTGACTAAGCTATACTATTGTTCGATAGGTGCACTTGCCTTAAATCGTTGTCATAGTTAGTTTCCAGGTTCGATCATTCATTATAAATTTTAAAACTTTGATAAAACAATGATCAAGTTTTTGGCGTTGTTGCCTAGGAACTGAAATATTAAGAAAGCTCGATTTTTATTACTTTAGCCATTTTTATTTTCTGCAATTTACTATTATTTTGTTTTTAACTTTACTAATTTTTTTCTTTTCCTAGCAGGTACCTCTAATTTATGACTAGAAGGAACCCGATAGGACCCTTAGTTTATGACAATGATACTGAAGGTACTATTTGCAGAAATTGCAGAGAAATAAGGCGAAGCTTAAACTACATAGAATAAGGGCAAGAAGATGAAACCAATCCTACTGAAAGGATGGATGAGAATAATCCACCACCACCAAAGGTGGCGGAAAATCATGCTCCGCGTACTATGTATGATTATGCTAAACCGCATTTAACATGAGCTGAATCGAGTATTGTTAGGCCTACTATAGCTACTAATAATTTTGAATTAAAACCTAACACTATACAAATGATTCAACAATTTGTTCAATTTGATGGTTTACAGGATGAAGACCCGAATACTTATATAGCTAATTTTCTAGAATTCTGTGATACCTTCAAAATAAATTACGTTTCTGATGATGCCATACGTATTCGGTTATTTCCCTTTTCACTGAAGAATAAAGCCAAACAGTGGTTGAACTCGTTACCACGAGGTTCAATCAACACATTGGACCAAATGATCAAGAAATTTTTATTAAAATATTTTTCACCAGCCAAAACAGCGAAATTAAGGAATGATATCTCTTCTTTTGTGCAGATGGATCTAGAAACACTATATGATGCATGGGAGAGATACAAGGATCTCTTGAGAAGGTGCCCACACCATGGGTTACCCTTGTGGCTTCAGGTCCAAACCTTTTACAACAGTGTGAACCCCTCAACAAGACAACTAATAGACTCAGCCGCCGGTGGAACCCTGAATAACAAAACTCCTGAAGCAGCCTACGAGTTTATAGAAGAGATGTCACTGAATAACTATCAGTGGAAAGTTACAAGGACAAGGCCAACAAAAACAACCCAAGTTTTCAATCTCGATGTTGCAACCATACTATCAAATCAGGTAGAGATGATTAATAAAAAGATTGATAGTTTGTGTTCTTCACAGGTACATCCGATGATGCAGTGCGATGCAAGTGGAAGTGTGGCGAATCTTGAGTACCCACCTTACCATCCGGGCACAGAGAGCTAATAGATGAACTATATGGGTAACAATTTTAGATCTAACAATAACTCTTATAGTAATACTTATAATCCAAGTTAGAGGAATCACCTCAATTTTTCATGGGGAGGTCAAGGAAATTAAAGACAACAACCTCCTCTAAATTTCCAAAAATAGCCCTACCCACGGGAAAAAAATTGAACCTTGAGGAGATGCTGACAAAATTTATAGCAGTCTCAAAAACTCGTCTCCAGAATATAGAAACAAAACTTGAAAATTAGCAAACATTGACACAGGAGCTCAAAGATCAAATTGGGCAACTTACTAAGTTAGTTTCTGTAATACGACAAAAAAATTTACCTAGGGAAAAAGAGCAGGTAAAGGCAGTGACGCTAAGAAGTGAAAAGGAGTTAGCTGAAATGAAGAAAAAGATACCACATGAAACCGATAAGACAAAGGAGGAGGAAGTTGAGAATGCAACTCCGATATGTGGGGGAATTAAACCACCGACCCCATATCCAGAAAGTTGAAGAAAGACCGATTAGACGGGAAATACGGTAAATTTCTTGAACTTTTTAAACAATTACACATTAACTTACCTTTTGTTGAAGCCATTTTGCAGATGCCAACGTACGCAAAATTCTAAAAGAGCTTCTGACAAATAAAAGGAAGTTTGAAGAAGTATCAACAGTGGAACTTAATGAAGAATGTTTAGCCATCCTCCAAAACAACCTACCAACCAAATTAAAAGATCCAGGAAGTTTTACTATTCCTTGTTTAATTGGTAGTTTAAATATTAAGAAAGCACTAGCTGATCTAGGCGCCAATATTAATTTAATGCCTTATAAAATGTTTAAGCAACTAGGTTTTGGGGAACCAAAGCCCACTAGGATGAGTATTCAATTAGCTGACAGATCTATCAAATATCCTAGGGGAATTATTGAAGATATTTTGGTAAAAATTGATAAATTTATATTCCCTGTTGATTTTGTTGTGCTTGACATGGATGAGGACATTGAACTGCCTTTAATTTTGGGACGACCCTTTTTAGCTACTGCTAGGGCTATTATTGATGTATGTGATGGCAGACTCGCATTAAGGGTAGGCGATGAAGAAGTTATTTTTCAAATTTACGATGCTAAGCGATATTCTATAGAACAAGATGATTCCTGTTATTTTATTGATGCCACTGATCATATTATTCAAGATTTGTTGTAGGAAATCATACATGACGACACGATGGAACTGTGCCTTACCCAAAATGAGGGGGTAGAGGATGATATCGATGAGTCGAATTTGAATACATCTTCATCTAGACAAAAAAAAGAGGGCATTGAAATCAACGACGAACTAAAACAAAAACCCTTTATTGATGAGCCACCCAAATTAGAATTAAAATAGTTGCCAAAACATTTAGAATATACATTCCTCGGGGATAATTCTATGCTACTAATAATTATCTCTTTAGAACTAAAACCTAAAGAGAAAAATGAGTTGCTACAAGTACTAAGGGAACATAAAAGAGCCATAGCTTGGAAAATTTCTAACATTAAGGGAATAAGCCCGTCGTTTTGCACCCACAAAATTTTAATGGAAGATGAATATCAACCATGTGTGTAACCTCCAAGGCGATTGAATCCCAACGTGAAGGAAGTTGTTAAAGCTGAGGTAATTAACTTCTAGATGCTGGAATAATTTATCCTATTTCTGACAGTACTTGGGTAAGTCCTGTGCAGGTTGTTCCAAAGAAAGGAGGCATGACTGTTGTAGCCAACGAAAAAAATGAATTGATTCCTACAAGAACAGTCACAAGTTAGAGAGTCTGTATTGACTATAGAAAGTTGAACGATGCCACCAGAAAAGATCACTTTCCTTTGCCTTTTATTGATCAGATGTTAGAAAGATTATCAGGGCATATGTATTATTGCTTCTTGGACGGACTCTCCGGCTACTTCCAAATTCCAATAGCCCTTGAAGATCAAGAAAAGACAACATTCACATCTCCATACGGCACGTTTGCTTATCATAGAATGCCTTTTGGATTATGTAATGCTCCTGCTACTTTTCAGCGCTGCATGCTAGCCATTTTTGATGAACTTGTGGAGGACATTATGGAGGTATTTATGGACGACTTTTCGATATTTAGTAATTCTATCCATCTTTGCCTTAAAAATTTAAAACAAGTTCTAATGAGATGTGAGGAAACAAACCTTGTTTTAAATTGGAAAAAATGTCACTTTATGGTACGAGAGAGAATTGTATTAGGACATAAAATTTCTAGTAAAGGGATTGAGGTAGATAAAGTAAAAGTCGAAACCATAGAAAAATTACCTCCCCGTAGTTTAGTTAAGGCCATTAGAAGTTTTTTAGGTCATGCTGGATTTTATAGAAGATTCATTAAAGATTTTTCTAAAATAGCTAAGCCTTTAACGAAATTGCTAGAAAAAGATGTACCTTTCAATTTTGATCAAGAATGTTTAGATGCATTTAATATCCTTAAAGAGAAATTAATGAATGCTCCAATTATAATCGCCCCTGATTGGAATCTACCTTTTGAACTAATGTGTGATGCGAGCGATTTTGTAATAGGTGTAGTTTTAGGATAGCGAAGAGACAAGCACTTTCAGCCAATCTATTACGCCAGCAAGACATTAACGGCCGCACAGGAAAATTACACCACTACAGAGAAAGAATTGCTAGCTGTGGTTTTTGCATTTGATAAATTTAGACAATACTTGATACTATCTGAAGTTGTCATTTACACTGACCATTCAGCTCTTTGTTACCTTTTAACTAAACCCGATGCAAAACCTCGACTCATAAGATTGATTTTACTTTTGCAGGAATTTGATTTGGAAATTCAAGATAAGAAAGGAGTTGAAAATCTTACAGTAGATCATTTTTCTAGGCTTGAAAATCCATATCTCGAGGAACTCGAAGAGAGCGAAATAAATGATTCGTTTCCCGAAGAACAACTCTTTTCTATAACCCACTCTGAGGTACCCTAGTTTGTAGATATTGCAAACTATCTAGCTGCTAACATCCTACCAAAAAGGTTAACACATCATCAAAAGAAGCAATTCTTTGCCGATGTGAAAACTATTTTTGGGAGGACCCTTTTCTTTTCGTATATGCGCAGATCAAGTAATTCGAAGATGTGTTACAAAGGCAGAAGCAAGCAAAATCGTAGAACATTACCATTCAGGACCTTCAGGAGGACACTACAGCGGGATTAAGACAACACATAAAATACTCGAATCAGGTTTTTATTGGCCTACTCTATTTAAAGATGCCAACAGGTATGTCGCTTCGTGTGATAAATGCCAAAGAACAGGTAATATTTCTAAAAACGATGAAATGCCTCAAACATATATGCTATCATGTGAAATATTCAATGTATGGGGTATTAATTTTATGGGTCCATTTCCTAGTTCACTCGAAAATAAATATATCCTAATAACAATATATTACATGTCAAAATGGGTGGAAGCCGAAGCTTTACCTACTAACGATGCAAAAGTAGTAGTGAAGTTTTTTAAGAAACTGTTCTCTCGATTTGGAACACCCAGAGCAATTATTAGTGATAGGGGTACCCATTTTTGTAATACTCAATTTGAGAAAGTCTTAAAAAAATATGGAGTACACCACAGAATAGCTACCCCTTATCACCCTCAAACCAGTGGGCAAGTAGAAGTAGAGAATCGAGAGCTTAAGTGCATCCTAGAGAAAACGGTTGAAACAAACAGAAAAGATTGGGCATTAAAAGTAGAAGATGCTTTATGGGCCTATAGAACAGCATTTAAAACTCCCTTAGGAACATCCCCATACAAACTTGTTTACGGAAAAAGTTGTCATCTACCATTTGAGTTAGAGCACAAAACTTTTTGGGCTATAAAAATTCTTAAATTACGATCTTAAAACCGTAGGTGAGAAGAGGATGATGTAGATGGACGAGCTAGATGAATGGCAAGCTGAGGCTTATGAGAACTCACGACTGTATAAAGAGGCAACAAAGCGACGCTATGACGCCCGTTTAAAACAATCAAAGCAATTCGAAGTAGGAGACTTAGTCTTGCTATACAACTCAAGGCTCAAACTATTTCCTAGAAAGTTGAAATCAAGATGGTCAGGACCATTCATGAGCAAAACAATTTTTCCCTATGGTACGATCGAGATAACTCATCCATCTCGTGGGACACTCAAGGTAAATGGTCAGCGACTGAAAATTTATAATGGAGACGATTTTAAGGCTATGAGAGAAGAGCTTCAGCTCCGAGAACCCTCATTTAGAAATGAAAACAGGAAGTCTAGCTTAATACTTTAAACGAGTGCTTCTCTGGAGGCAACCTGAGCATTAACTTCACTAAAGTTCTAATTCCCTATGTGTAGCCCCTAACGGCAAACTAACCAGTTTACTAAGCGTAGGATTTAAGTACCACACGGCCTTACACACGGCCGTGTTTGTAGCCGTGTGGACACCATGAACGAAAAACTGGCATGCCGGTAGCCGTGCGAGACAAAAAATAAGAAAAAATTTTTAACACGGGCTGCGATAATAGGACCATGGCCGTGCGATGGAGCCGTGGACTATTCTGAGTAACTAAACAAGGGCATAAAACACGCCCGTGTCCTAAAACCGTGGACGATATTGATTTCTGAGGCACGGGCGTGAAAAATAATGACACGAGCGTGGGGACCCAGCTTATACGCGCCCAAATTTCAAATTTCTTGAAAAACACGAGCTGAATAAGGGACATACGGGCATGGCGGTCAACCGTGTCACCACCCCTATTTAAAGAAAATCACACCTGTCTTCCCCAAATCTTTCCCCCCCAAAAAAATTACTAACACCCTAGCCATTTTCCCTTAAAAATTCACCCCATTTCTCGCCAAAGCAAAAATCTTCCCTCCCGTTTTTAACCCTCCACCCCCTTAGCCTTTCCACTACTCCACATACACCTAGAAAACCAGTCCACGCCCGTGCCAACAGCACACACGCTCGCCCACAAATGTGACACAGCCGTGTTCCACCATCTATTCACAGCACACGCCCGTGCCTCACTGCTACACACCCGTGCTCCTCCCACTACTTCAGCCGCACCACTACTCTCCAAAAACTCCACCGATTACCTCTCATTATTATATTTTCATCCTTTACAACTAATTTATCATTAGATTTTTATTTAGCTTTGATCTAATTTATTGATTATTGTTCAAAAATTAGTTATACTTACTATTAGATTAATTTAGTCGTTGTTTAATAATGAATCATATTTATGCAAAATATTAGACTATTCTTATTGTGATTGATATCCTTATTTTATCATTGACATTATTGAGTTCTTAACTACATATGACTTGTCTTGGCTAGAAACGTTACTTGAATCGTTGAAAATCTGTTATTTTCAGGAATACAATGTCATCGCCGAGGCAAGAAAACCGCAGCCCCTAATTCCAACAAACGAAAGAGACTCGATTCGTCATCCGCCAGCGCATCCGCCGAAGTGTGCCACCCATTCTTACAATTCCCTCCAAGAGCTTAAGAAGACCATTATAAGATACTTCGCGCACGACCCCGCGGCACAGGGAGATGTATTGATTGGGTCGCTTTGGAGCAGGTCTATTTAGTCGACGATGTACGGGCTCTCCTAACTACCGATCCGTGTGACCAATTCTTCAACATTATCGAGCGCACATATCTAGAGCTCACTTTGGAGCTCTGTTCCACATTTCACCTTCAGACGGTGATGACATGTCACGACGACCCCGGTACGATCCAATTCCGTCTCGGAGGCATGATACGAGAACTGAATGTACCGTAATTTGGGGCCGTATTGGTACTCTATATCAAGAATTTATGGAGGATAATGATCTCTCGGAGCTTCACCGCCATATCCATATCACACCCATGAGATGTTGGTACTACATAGCCCATGCATCATACAACTACGATCCTAGTCGCTCAAAGGCAACAACCCTCGCCCCATTTCTGATGTACGTACATGCTATCTTAGCTCATACCCTGACAGGTTGGCGAGAGAGCACCGACGTCGTCAATACTCACGACGCTTATTACCTATGGTGCATGGCAAACGGCACGTGTTTGAATTAGCCTATTTCATAGCTCGCACCATCCAACATCAGACAGAGCAACACAAGAGAGGGGTCATATCTATGGGTCCCTACATCACACGCCTAGCTCGACACTTCGGGCTCCTCAACACCACCGCTCAGATCTCTTCACTCACACTGATAGGTCAGATGTCCCCACATGGCATCCAAATGATGTTACACATGAGGATGATCTAACATCAACGTGGGATCGGTCTTTCTCAATATCGACTAAAACCTTCCACCGACGAGGAGGATCCTACGGACATTACTGATAATGTCCCCCATCACAGGAAGCACCACCACTGAGCCATTATCCATCCCATGCGGCAGCATTTATTTCGGACATATTTGAGCGCCTAACACGATTTGAGCAGCAATGCTTCCAGCGCTTCAACTATATTGACACCATACTCTACCAGATATGTCAGTACCTTCATATCTCATCGCCACCACCACCGCGCGATCCAACCGATGACGAGGACCTTTGAGTCCTTTTATTTTCATTATTCTTTAGTTTTATTATCTATTTTTCATTTCTATTTTTAGTTTATTTTTTTTAATTAGAACTTTTTATCTTTCATGTTTGAAACTTTTATTAGTACAATTTAGTTTCCTTTATCACTGGATGTCTAACCCTCGAGTATCTCTAATGACACTCACTAAATAGTTCCCCCTGAACATCTAACTGATGACTTCGCGGTTTCAAAAAGGTTCAATTTGACACTAAAGAAAATGAACACATCACTAGGAGTATTCACTACCACATACACATATACATAAGTCATCATTACTAATCATCCTCCAACTTAAGGATTTCATCCAAAATTCAGGAAGTTTCACTTCTCCCCTTCTCTTTTGATTTTATTACTAAATGATTATTTATCTATCTTTGTACATTGAGGGCAATGTACATCTTAAGTGTGGGGGGATAAAAGTGCCTAACTTTTTGCATTAATCTCAAATCCCTGAATTTTATATTGTTCTTAAGTAATTTTCTCATATTACTAATTAGGGTGAAATTTCCCTTGATTTATAATTTTATTGACATATTTTAGAGTAAGTCATAGTTAATTGTACATTGATGATTTAAACTTTAAGATACTAAAATCAAGCATGATAAGTCTATTTTTCAAGAATAAAAATTTGCTAGGTTGTTGACCTAAATTTGAATATTACTTTGAAGTTTGAAATTTACAAGGTTGATATCAAAAACCCATAATTTTTGTGAGACTTTGAGCCTTCTAGAGCATATTCTTTTTTGTGCTCACTTTGTTGATTATGAGTGTGTCAACATTGAATTGTTATTCTAGAACTTGCTTCGATTATACATGTCGAGACCACACTTTTGATTTGATATACAGAGATGATAAAGGCACCTAGGATTTAACCCACTTAATCCATAAAAAGCCTACCTCCGTAATTAACCCATAGTGAACCCCATTGATCCTAACAACCCTTTTTATTGACTAGCCTACTAATATTAAACCAAAACCCTTCGTATTTGTTATCACCAACCTTTATCCACACCTTTAACCTAAGCCCCGTTACAACCCTAACTAAAGACCTTTTGATTTGTGTATCATCTCATATTAGTGGTGGAGATTTGATTTTCAAGCAAGCCTATGGGATTAACTTTTCATGTTCGACTTATGAGTGTTTTTTCTTGAACCTTAAACACCTCGAGTGATTTGAGTGAATATTTAGTGAGGATGTGAATCCTTGTCAGTTTTGAATCAAAGGTGATTATTTAGATGAGGGGAAACACCTATGTTTTTGTGCTACAAATGTATGACTTAGATTGTTTGAATCTTTAGGACTCTTTGAGTTAAATTATCCATGTAGAAATTACCTATGAATTATGATGAGACATTATTGATGAGAATTATGAATTGTGGAAAGTTCGTTTTAATTGTAAGTTGAGAATTTTGCTTATGGACAAGCAAAAGCTTAAGTGTGGGGGTATTTGATAAACCATAAAAGTAACATATTTTAATCCCACATTTAGCATACTTTTGGATGGTTTATCCTCTGAATTGTACAAATAGGTGCTCTTAATCTTTTGTTTTCATGTTTTATACCCAGGGAAGCAGGAGGATGAAAAGAATGAGAAACGTGCTTAAAAAGGGCCAAATGGGCCAAAAGACGGAATCAACATAGCCTGGGCCCAAGACCACACGGCTGTGCCTCCCTAATAGACTTGAACACGGCCTGGCCACGACTTACACGGGCGTGTGCGGGCATATCCCTGTGATGAGAAAGAGGAATTTTACTCAGATTAGGATACTTAGAGGCAAAGAAACACATTTGAAGCCTATATAAACACCCTAAGTATAACCTAAAGGGGGCTTGACAGGACACTCTCAGAGCGTTCTAGGGGCGTCCAGTTAGGTCGAAGAGGTCAGATTTGTGGATTTACTCGAAGATAGCCAGTTGATTCATCTCAAGAAGTCGAAATCATATTCAAGATGGAGGATCTCTCCTTCAATTCCTTCTGGGGGTTTTAGGGTTTTCTTATGTTTTGTTTTATCTTTTCTTCTGAGATATTTTCTTTTATTTCTATGAACTAAACCCTTCAGATACCTGAGGGGGATGAAACCTAAGATGAATCTTATTATTGTTTTCTAAACTATATGATAAATATTTGATTTGTTCTTAATTATGTGTTCTTAATTCTTGTGTTGATATTTTCAAGATATTGATTCGAGTTTGATGTGCATAGGCAGAGGAGGAATAGACCCTGTCTAAGAGTAGATCTAGCATAATTAAGCAGAGTTGCTCGCGCGTCTAGAGATCGGGTGACGAAAATCTGTCGAATTAGGGTCAAACCTAATATGGGAGTCCATAGATCGAGTTAATACAATTCTAGGGGTTTTAATTAGAAAGAGATTTCAATTAATCAACCTAGGGTTAGGCGTTAGTTGCCTCGAAAGAGGGATTAATATAAATTAGGGAATCCTACGGATCAAGTCAAATGAATAAATCGTCTAGTTCAGTGTTAGATAACAAGTGAAGTCTAGGTGGATTCTTCCTAGGGTATCATTTTAATCAACTGAGTTTTTCCCAAAAGTATTTCCCCAAATTCATTCCCTTTTGTCTTAGTGTCTTTAGCTTAGTGGTTAGTTAATTTAGATTAAACAACAACTTCCCTTTATTTTAGGCTAGATAATAAGAAGAAAGTTTGTATTAGTACTTTTGGTTCCTTTGGGTTCGACAATCCGGTCTTACCTAAGCTATACTACTGTTCGATAGGTGCACTTGCCTTAAATCATTGTCATAGTTAGTTTCCAGGTTCGATCATTCATTATAAAATTTAAGACTTTGATAAAACAACGATCAATCAACCTCCGGCTATTGTGTTTACTTGGGTCATACTCCTATTTTTTGGTGTTCTAAAAAGTAGCAAGTAGTTTCGCATTCTACCGCTGAAGCCGAGTATAGAAGTCTTGCGGCGGTTACCAGTGAAGTCACTTGGTTGTTGTCATTGTTTCAGGAGTTACACGTTCAGTCTGCTGATAAACCTACTGTGTGGTGTGATAGTGCTGTTGCGGTTGCAACTAACCCTGTTTTACACTCAAAGTTTAAGCATGTTGAGTTGGATTTATTTTTTGTGCGTGAGAAAGTTGCAGATTTTCGTGGGTGAAGTTCTCGCGTGTGATCAAGTGGCTGATATTTTCACCAAACCGCTGTCAGTGAACTCTTTTACTCGGTTTAGGAATTTTCTTCGGGTCGTACCCGTTTGGAAGATGGATGAATGTTAAGGTCTGTTAAGTTTGTTATACCAGCTAACAGTCTGCTGTTGAGCAAGGGTCTTAGTTTGTTAGCCATCTTTGAGTCTATAAATACAACCTCTATTGTACAGAGAAGACGATTATTAATTCAATAACAGAAAGTTTATTTTCAGTCTGTGCTAATGTTTTAGTTTACCTAAATTCTTTCAAATCCCAAGATCCAATTTCCAAACTAGTCTCATAGCACCTTTTGAACAAATTAAAAAGATGTTCCTCAATGTAGTTTTGTCTTGTTTAGCTTAAGACTATGGTGAAGAGAAAGAGAGAGGATCCGTATGCATAAAGGTAATAAAACATGTCCACTATACAAGTTAGGTCATCTAGAATTAACTTATTTATTCACATTTTATATGACTTTTTTTTTCCTTACTATTATTATTGTCGAAACCATTTTTTACGGGATTTAAAAAAAATGGGGATCGACTTTAAAATGATAAATGGAGTCGCCACCAATCCTTTTTGTTTAGGTGTGATCGGGTCACCTATAAAACACTTTATTTTTAAAAGAAATTAATTTTGATCTACGAATTTTAAGAAGAAAACGGGTTCGGGAGCCGGTTATGTACGAGGAAGGATTAGCACCCTCGCAACGCCCAAAATTGGTACCAAATTGATTAATGAGTGTCCTTGTGTTGAAAACTTGAAAATGTTTAAGGTGTGATACTTTTAAAAGGAAAATTAATTTTGAATTGAATTTCAAGATTAGTTCGTTCCAAAGGAATAAAAACGTCACATCCAATACGTTAGGACATGACACATTTATTCTTCGATACTGAGATCATCTTTTATCTTCAAAACATGCGATTAAAAAAGGGTATTTGGTTATTTGGTTGAACAGAAAATTAACACCCAAGACGTTAGGGCATAATTTTCCAAACTTCCAAACATAGAAATATCGCCTTATCTTGAAAAATTGTCGAATGAGAAATCTTAAAATTTGGCTCAATATATAATTTTTAACGAAATGAAACCTTTGGTAAAGCCTTGAATATATTGAAATTTGAGGCACAATGCAACAACAAAATGTACTGAATTATGTGGAATTGAATCTCAAGATTAACTCGTTTCAAAGGAATAAAAATATCATATCCAATTCGTTAGGATATAACACGTTTATGCTTCGATACCAAGATCATCTTTGATCGTCAAAACATGCAATTAAGAAGGGTATTTGGCTATTTGGTTAGACGGAAAATTGACACCCAGTACGTTAGGGCATAATTTTCCGACCTTCCAAACGCGCCAATATTGCCTTATTTTAAAAAGTTTTTTTTTAACACAATCTTAAACTCGGCTCAAAATGCATTTTAAATGAAATGGAACATTTAGTAGAGACTTGAGTACATTAGAATATTCAATGTATCATACAATAATAAGATGCATAAACATTAATCACGAAATACACAAATTAAATATCACACTAACAACAAACTATAAAATATAATAATCTTACAAAATTGACCATGACAAATTAACATAAAAATAAAATTTTAGACGCTAACAAATATATTTAAAGTAACTAAAATAAATTGATTTTGATGTTAACTCTTCACGGAATTATTTTGAATGGGATAATTTGTACAAAATCTTGTTATTATATATATATATACAAAATAATATTTAGATTAAATATTATATAAAATTATCAAAGAATACATAATGTATAATTTGGAAATTAAACATTTATACAATACATATAAACAAAATAAGTTAAAATAATGAAGAATCAACGTTAAAAACCGGGTTAAAATAATAATAATAAAATTAGGAAGCTATTATGTAAATAAACAAAATTGTTCAAACAAAATGGAAGACCATATTAAAATTTCGCATGAAAATAAGGGATAAACCTGGTAAATAGTCTAAAATCTTAAACGCAGCATATGAACAGGACTAAATAAAAATAACACATAAATTATTGAGACCGATTAAACAATAAAAACAACGTAACAGAACCAACTAAAAACAATATAGAAATAGAAGGGACTAAACGCGCAAATTCCCCATTAATTGCAAAAACACGGGGATCCTCCGGGTTCCGAATCGGGTAGGATCGGGGTGCTCACACGACGTCGTTTCAAGGCTATCGAGCTGAACTTGAAACGCCGTCGTTTCATTAATGGTCATTCACCCTTTAAAAGCCACCTTAAATCCTCTGCTAACCCCCCTTTTGCGAAACCCTAGTCGCAACTAAAACTATTTCTCTCCCTCAGCCGCAATTAAAACTCTTCCTCTCCCTTAGCCGCAACTAAAACCCCCTCCGTTCACCACTAAGTCGTCATCATAACCAGTGAACAGTAGTAGACGAATGAAAAAAACCTTTTGTTTACCACCAAATTGCCATCATGTTCGGCAAAAAGCAGTACCCGAGTGGTCCGATTTACTTCCAAGACACCGATCTTAAAACCTCGCTCGCTTACCAACATCGAACTCCAATTACAACGGAGAAGACAAAGGTCGAACGTTCGGCCCAGGTAAATCCCTTTTCCCCCTCCTTTTGTTTATTGTATATCAAAAGCAGAAAAGAAATAGACACAGAAACGGATTCGAAAAGAAGAAACGATCGAGAAAAAAATGGAGTCAGAAGGCAACCTTTTTTGAATATCTTTGCTATTGATTTTGTATTGCTGTATTACGTATGTGTGTAAAAAATATACAATGGATTCCCGGTCTTTTAAAGGTCGAAAATCAGGAATCAAAAAAAAAAAAAAAAATGAAAAATTTTTATTTCTATACATTTTGCTGTCTCTCTGTCATTTGCCTGCAGGTACGGAGGGGACGTGGCTAGGGCACGGAGGCTATACGGAGGTGTTGGCTCGCGCGTGGGGTGCGCATGGTGGCGCGCATGGAGGCCCGGGCGCGGCGTTGGAATTCTCTAGAATTCTTCTAGGGTTTGAGGTCTCTGAAAATGTTTCAGGCCATTTGGGCCGATTTCGGTTATTGGGTCAATAGGTTTTAGGCTTTAATTTAATTAGGGCCCGTATCTTGTAATTTGGACTGATGGACTTTATTAATTAAATTTTTAATTGTTTTTGTGTTTAATGTTGGTTAATTGAGCCTCGGGCAGATTAGGCCTGCTACAATAATCAAAATAGAGTAACCATGAATATTGTTTACCCTTTACTTAAATACAACTATAAAAGCTAACTATTTAAACTCCTCCAAAGAAAACATTACTCCACATATGCAAAAGAAATAGACTAAATGATTACAAAAATTGGAATGGATGGAAAACAAAATTTGTATAATAATGACATTCAAATGTTAAAGGTTTGATTAAATAGTAAAATAATCATAAAATTTTAGTTCAAATTTTATATTTCTATTTTTATGAAAATAAAATATAATTTATGTAGTAAAATTTTCGTCATTTACTAATTAAATTAGCGTCCGACACTAAACAAGAAAAGTTTAATATCAAGAAACAAACTTAAATAGAAAAAATTGCCACACGATGATCAAACAACATAAAAGTAAATATCCAGCGGGGTTAGAGGAAATGAAAATAACGACTAATACAATTTCAAGAGATTCGACATGATTATAGTATACAAGGGAAAAATTGCAAATACGATAAGAACACACACATACATATATACATACATATAAAATAATTATAACATGTCCATTATTTGTACATATAATATCATTAGTCTTTAACTATGATAATAACAAAAAAAAACCCTAACATAAACAAGAATACACAAATTACCATGTATCATTAGTTAACATACACAATTTCATATCAGCTCTAAAGGAATAACACAATTCCACCTCTGGTTTTGAAAAAATATACATATAATTTTTGTACTTGTAAATTTTGGTTTTATTAGATTTTACCTTAACACTGATCAGCAAAAGCCAACAAACCAAGAGCAGATGAAAATAATCATAAACCAAAGGAAAGAACGGCATATCCCTGTATGGATCTCTCGTTGGGCACCATTTTCTTTGAAGGTTGACATTAAATACATATCTGAATACCTTTACAGAGCACGCATTGTGGGCAATACGTACCTTCGCCGTATTAAAAAGAGGTACAATAAACAAATCACCAATCTGCGATCCTCAATCCCTAAGACCCTGGCCTTGAAGACTTGCCAAAACATGATATGATGGAATGAACGCTCACCCACTGTACGAATATAACTGTTTGTGAATATACAACACTGATGCCAGAACTCCAGATAGCCACCCCCATCACCAGCCATACAATGCAGCTCCCCCACTCAACATCTCAGCACTGATTTTGCTGCCTTAGTTACCGCCTTCATAATCTGATAAGCAAGTCACCTGCGTGGAAAGCAGTTATAAAGTGGCATAGATGATCATCACTCATCATAGGCAATCGAAACATCCAGGTATTGACTCAGCCTTATCCATTGTGCTCCAATTGTCCATCAGAACAAGCATCCTGTGCGTGCTGCTTCTCCTTAGGAAGACAATCAACGGGGACGTAACAATATCCTTTTGGTAACCGTGAATTCTTCATCGATGCTTCATCTGATGCCATTACCAACTCCTTTTCAAATGTTTCAATTGGCTGAGATTCACCACAGGGCAACCATCAGCCAAGTTGCCTTTTAGGTTGTGTGTGTGTACAAACACGTGTGAGAGAAACAAATAACTCCTCCAAAAAAAGGAAAGAAAGAAAGAACCATACCTTCCTTAGTTTTAAGTTCCTTTCGGCATTATCTAAACTGTTACGAGATGCAAGCGAATATCTATGAGGGATCTGTTTCCCAGAGAATCGAACCCTATCCATTGGCTTTGGGACAAAAAGGCTCTGTGATGTGGAACTATCATCAGTCCTTTGATCATTTTCCACGGACACAGGAATCTTTATTTGGTGTTTAACTGAAAGAGTACTATCTACGGTTATATCATCTGATCTCATCGATTCACTGCATGATCTGTAACCATCTGTGTGACCTTTGAGGGAAGTTGTTGCAGATTCTGAACTAACATCTGGATGAAAAGGACTATGAAAAAGCAGTGAACGAGTAACATGATCTCTTTTGCGTGCAAGTATCTCATGCGAGCAAACAACCAACTCCCGCTGCAAACATTCATAATCACATTCTCATATTTAGTCGTACAAATAGAAAACCCCCTCTAAGCAGCAATCACATCAGCAAAACAAAAGAATAGTTTTACCATTTCTAACAACTACCTTCAATTTTTCACGTTTGATGATTCTATCACAAAGAAGGCGTAACCTCTCCAGTTTAACCTGTAGAGGAGAATCCACACGATTCATACAATAATGTAAGTTGTAACACCAAAAGTAGTGCAAGGCAAAAAACTAAAACTAAACAAGAATGTCCTTACCCGAATTTGCTTCATGTTTTTCAACTCTTCAACACCATGCTTCTGAGTTTCAGCCTACAGAAATTGTTCAACAGATAAGGAAAAATAACCAAAAACTACAGATTCAACAAATTTATACAAAAGTCAAATTTAAACCTTTGCTCTCTGTTCCACACTGTGCTTTTCACAAAAAGCATTGCGCTGGAATTTTCCGCCAGCAAGCATAACATTCATACGGAAGCCTGCGCTTCTAGCACAGGCGGGATGAAAAGTGGTCTGACAGTGATTATAACTACACTGCAAAGAACAAAACCATACCTGCTTAGCTACAAAGTATCTTAGGCAACAACTTGTAGAAAATACCAAGTACAAAAAACAAATATCTTTTCAGAAAGAAGAAAGAAAAATGTCCACAAAACTGACCTTTATGCATGCATCATGCTTTCGATGGCATATACAACAAATGTCAACCCCCCTTGAAGCTTTCTCCTGATATTCCATTTCCATATAAATTTAAATAAGATCTATTAAACTCTCAAATTAGTAATTACCTAACGCCTTAACATGCATACATACCATTCCTTCTACAGGATTTACTTGTCCCCTTCTGAAGGTTGACTCAAGAACCCACTAAAAAAAAAATAGTAGGAAAAGTTCACTTCATTTCATTTGATTTGATTGAATAAGAGATGAAATGTTAATGACCAAGGGGTAAGGAAAAATCACCTCAGCACAGAAAGCATGTACCCACTGGCCATCCACAGATTTCCTAAAAGCACCGGTAGTACCACCACATAAACCACAATGAGCAGCAGGATAAGATATCTCCCAAAAATTTAGAGATGTAGCTTTGGAGGATCTTGATGAGAACAATTCTTCACATAATTCACAACACCAAGGACCCAAAGGTTCCTTAACACTGCGATAGCAATCCAAGTGAACAGCAACCTGTAAGCAGAAAAACTTACTCAAAAACCCTAACAGATGAAGAGAATTTCCATTTAGGAAAGAAAAAATAATGGTTCCAAGCTAGAAAACCTTGCATCCAGAACAGACTAAAGTAGGATTTAGTACTGTCTCAGATCGTCTGCAGATGTCACATGACCTAGGATGTTCTTTAGAAAAATCTGACACAGACTGAACGATATCAGAGTACTTCTCAGATGAAATTCGTGGAACAGCATTCCAAGCATCTTTTGATCTTTGCTGCAAGCTAATGCCAGCTCTCCCAACACAAGCATTCAGCTTCAATATATTCTACAAAGGTAAATAAAGTAAAATAGCATGCTTATCTGGAGGTATGAGAAAATTTCATAGAAAGAAAAAAGATCATGAGAATAACCTCTTGCTGACTAGAATCTTCACCATCTTTCCTTGATAGTGAATTTCTGGAAGAAGCAGCTGCAGCAGCAGTTGCAGCAGCCAATACGGCTTGTGCCTCCTTATGCCTTCTCTCTTTACGGCCCTGCTTCTTCGCTTCTCTCAGATCATAAAGATATTGATTAGCAAGCACAGCATCCCATCTTTGTTCCCTTGCAGCTTCAACCTCAACCGGTAGACTTTTAGCAACTCTAGAAACCAGATTATCTGCAAGGAGAACATCGTACAAAATACAGGTTCTATTGTTATAAATCAGCGTGAAACAGCAAACATACACACAAAAGAACACTAGCGGAAAATGTGAATACCTGTAACACAATTTCTAGCAATTATGTTGTGCATTAATCTATCCTGATAATATATAATTTCCCCTTCCACTTCATCCTTTGGAGACAATTTGAGAGATCTCAATTTCCTAGCCTTAATAAAAAAATCTAAATCATCAGGTGTACAACTCTTCTCGTTGCACCTGGGATGTTCACTTTCATGACTAGAATCAACACTGTCGGTAGAAGCTGCCACCAAGTAAGAGCGATCTCTCCCCCTTTTACCTGGCAAAGTGCAACTAGTCAGACCTGAGTCACGTGTCCAAACCAACTAGCACAAAGAAAGAAGAAACTGCAGACTAACTAATGACACGAAACTTACCATCCAACTCATTTAATGTGTTCATTCCGTCTTCAAACTTGCCTACTCTGTTGTTACAAATAAATTTATCGTGCATCTGAAGAAATTTCTTGCGTATATAGGGGTGGATATAAAAATTAGAAAACTCTTCACTTCTGCAATACAAAATTATCAAAGAATAAGAAAATATTGTTGGAACATTTTCAAATATTTATAGTGTTCTAATAATTATAAATGAATAGGTATAATTAATTAAAAGATTATATTTTTGATTTTGAAAAGAATTATAACTATTTAAATAATATTATTTGAATAGTTATAATTAAATGAATAATTATGTTTTTATTTTAAAAACATTATTATTATTGGAAAGGTATACTATTAATTAAATATGTCTCATGAAGAGACATGAAAATTCCTATAAATAGGAATCAAATTTCATTTGGAGATATACCAACAATTCTAATAATCTTTCTTTCTTCCTTCATTTTCTAATATTGTTAGATTGTTCTATAAAGTATTACTGCAGAAATTCTTTATAGAAATTGAGTTTCTTGTCATACATTGCTCAATGTGTAGTGGGCTATCCTCGTCAGTGCAAAATGCAAATAGCCAGGTTAATTTGCTTGGAACTCGTTTGCATACCAAAGATAGGTGGGGGCGAATATAACCTTAAAGAAAGTGGTTTGATACACGCCTTGGAGTCTTGTCCTATTTCTTCTTCTGTTCGAGTTTCGTTCTTGTGTTCGAGATTTTCCTCACCGGAAATTTGTACTAACAATTTTAAGGTTATAATTCATGATGACTTCAACAAGTCGTGAAAGTGGAACACTAAAGGAGTTGGCTTCCAATTTTGTCAAACTTGATCGGTTTGATGGTGGCAATTTTCTGCGATGGCAGACAAAGATGCACTTCTTATTATCAACTTTGAAGATTGCTTATGTTTTGGATACTCCAAGACACGAGGAGACCGAAACGAATCATTGTCGCAACCCGAGAAAGAAAAAAATGGGACAATGCTGATTACATGTGCATGGGCCACATATTGAATGGTTTATCTGATGGTTTGTTCGATACCTATCAAAACGAGGTCACTGCTAAAGAATTATGGAACAAATTGGAGACAAGATACATGACCGAAGATGCTACAAGTAAGAAATTTCTTGTCAGTCGTTTCAATGATTATCAAATGATTGATGGTCGTTCTGTTATGGAACAATTTCTTGATATTGAAAAGATGCTGAATCAATTCAAACAATATGATATGAAAATGGATGAAATGATTGTTGTATCCTCCATAATAGACAAACTTCCTCCAACTTGGAAAGACTTTAAAAGAAGTCTAAAACATAAGAAAGATGAAATATCTCTTGAGTCTTTGGCAAATCATCTTCGTATTGAAGAAGAATATCGAAAGCAAGATCGAATCTAAATTCGAAAATGCCAAAGTGCATGTTACGGAGGAAGTATGAGACTATTAAACCATTCAAGAGAAAGTTCAAATAGCGGTGATAGAGCACCTAAGTTTCAAAAGAAACAAAAGAGCTCATGCTATCATTGTGTAAGCGGGACATTTCAAGAATGAATGTCGATTTTAAAGAAAAATTATCTTCTAATATGATAATAACGAAAAGTTCGTTGCAATGATATCTGAAATTAATATGGCACAAGATGATAATACATGGTGGATTGATACCGAGCAACCAAACACGTGTGTAAAGACAAAAGCATGTTCACAAAGTTCACACAATGTGAAAATGACAAAGTCTTGTACATGGGAAATTCTTCCACCAAGTAATCAAAGGCAAAGGGTGCATTGAACGCAATTCACTTACGGAAAGGTTTTAACCTTAAATGATGTATATTATGTACCGAAGTTAGAAAGAATTTAGTGTCCGAAAGTCATTAAATAAATTTGGTTTCAAACTTGTTTTTGAGGCGATAAGTTTATTTTGTCTAAGGAGGAATTTTGTAGGAAAAAGGTATATGTATGAGAGTATGTTCAAATGAATATTATTAATAAGAATAAAAATACTATTTTATATGTATGAGAGTATGTTCAAAAATATTATTAATAAGAATAAAAATACTATTTCGCTTATATGGTTGAATCTTTTTGTTTATGGCATTATAGATTAGGTCATTTGAATTATAGGAAATTGAATGACATGTATAAGTTAGATTTAATTCTATTTTTAATAATAATATTGAAAAATGCAATACATGTATGTTGATTAAAATTACAAGAAACCCTTTCCCTAAGGTTAAAAGAAAAACAAAATTGCTTGATTTGATACATAGTGATTTATGTGACATGCATAATACTCCTACATTAGGTGGAAAGAAATATTTTGTTACTTTTATTGATGATTGTTCTAGATATTGTTATGTATATTTATTGCATTCAAAAGATGAAACGCTTGATAAATTTAAAATTTATAAATCTGAAGTTGAACTTCAATGTGAATCATTTATCAAGTGCTTAAGATCGGATAGAGGTGGAGAATACTATAATCCAAGTTATTTTTAATCCACTGGGATTGTCCATCAAGTTTCAGCCCCTTACACACCACAACAAAATGGTGTAGCTGAAAGGAAAAATAGGGTATTGACTGAAATGGTAAATTCAATGTTATCAAATTCAGATCTTGGACAAGGTTTTTGGGGAGAAGTTGTTCTAACAGCTTGTCATGTATTGAATAGAGTTCCTAATAAGGAAACTAAAATAATCCTTATGAACAATGGAAGAAAAGGAAACCAAACCTTAATTATTTGAAGGTTTGGGGTTGTAGAGCTATTGTCAAAGTTTCAACACCTAAACGTAAAAAGTTAGGTGAAAGAGGAATTGAATGCATATTTATAGGATATGCACATAATAGCAAGGCATATAGGTTCATGGTAATTGAACCAAATGATTCAATTTTAATTAATACTGTTATTGAATCAAGAGATGCTATTTTTGATGAAAATAGATTTAATTCTATATCAAGACAATTACAGCCACAACAATTGATTCATTCTTCAAATGAGAATGGGATTCCATTGGAACAAATTGATAATAATGATGAATCTTGTCAAGAATTAAGAAGTAAGAGGATTAAAAAGGTCAAAGATTTTGGACCAAATTTCATGATGTTTCTTGTAGAAGAAAAAGGTGAAAGTATATGCAATAAGATAACTTATTGTTATAATATAGAATCTGATCCTATTACATTTGAAGAGGCAATGAAATCTCAAGACTCTGCTTTCTGGAAAGAAGCAATAAATGATGAGATGGATTCAATAATGGGAAATCAAACTTGGATCGTAGTTGATCTTCCACCGGGTTCCAAACCAATAGGTTGTAAATGGATCTTCAAAAAGAAAATAAAGGTCGATGGAACCATTGATAAGTTTAAAGCAAGGTTAGTAGCCAAAGGTTTTACAGAAAAACAAGGTGTTGATTACTTTGATACCTATGCTCCAGTAGCAAAAATTGCTACAATTAGACTCTTAATATCACTTACCTCTATATATAATTTGGTTGTTCACCAAATGGATGTTAAAACTACATTTTTAAATGGTGAATTGGAAGAGGAAGTGTATATGGAACAACCGGAAGGATTTGTTGTTGTAGGACAAGAGCATAAGGTATGTAAGCTTGTTAAATCTTTATATAGACTTAAATAAGCACCAAAACAATGGCACCAAAAGTTTGGCAATGTTGTTTTAGCTAATGGCTACAAAATAAATGAATTCGATAAGTGCATATATAGAAAATTTGAAAATGGAAAAGGTGTCATAATTTGCTTATATGTAGATGACATGCTCATGTTTGGCACGAATTTGGAACAAATAGAAAACACAAAGAAATTCTTGTCAAACAACTTTGCTATGAAGGATATGGGTGTAGCAGATGTTATTCTTGGGATTAAAATAACTTGAGATGAAAGCACTATAGCTTTATCACAATCACATTACATTGAAAATGTGCTTAAAAAGTTTAATCTTTTCAACTGTATACCAGCATCTACACCCATGGATCCTCAAATAAAATTAGTATCTAATGCTGGTAGGAAAATTGATCAATTAAAATATGCAAGTCTATTTGGTTGTCTTATGTACATAATGACTTGTACAAGACCAGATATTGCATATGCTGTTGGGAAATTGAGTAGTTACACAAGCAATCCAAGTAGTTTGCATTGACAAGCATTGAATAGAGTACTTAGATACTTAAAGAAAACTATTAACTATGGATTGTCTTATAATGGATATCCTCCAGTTTTAGAAGGGTATTCGGCTGCTAGTTGGATTATAAGTTTGGAGGATCATGTATCTACTAGTGGATGGATCTTTATTCTTGATGGAGGAGCCATTTCTTGGAGTTCCAAGAAACAAACATGTATTACTGAATCCACCATGGTAGCAGAATTTATAGCATTAGTCGCTGCATCTAAAAAAGCAGAATGGTTAAGAAATTTGCTTTATGATGTACCTTTATGGCCTAAGCCAATTTCACCTATTTCTATCCGTTGTGATAGTGAGGCTACTCTAGCAAAGGCATATAGCCAAGTATATAATGGAAAGTCTAAACACATTGGGTTAAGACATAGTTATGTCAGACAATTAATCTCTGATGGAGTGATCACTATTAATTATGTGAGGTCAAGTGAAAATTTGGCAGATCCTTTGACAAAAAGTCTTGCTAGAGATGCAGTAAAAAGGACCTCAAAAGGGATAGGAGTCAAGCCTATTAATTAGAGTCATCCATGATGGAAACTCGACTCAACGCTTGGTATAACGTCAAGTCTTGAGTTCAATGAGACAAAGTACATCATTAGTATGTGACTGTTAGCACTATAAATAAATCCATCCTAAGATTAAAGTGCTAGGTACCCGTAATGATAAGGGAAGGATGAGTAATGTACTCTTAATGGACCCATAACATAAATATGTTAGAGTGTTATAATTACGGGAACACTCTTGATGGGATCTACCTATGTGAGTGGAAGTGTGGCCGCTTCTAGGAGCTCAAGGGCTTGGCTCTGACAGCACCCATGAAAAGAGGACACAGGCACATGGGCATAATATTGTCCCTGGATACTATGCATTGACCGATGTTGAAATCATTGTGTGAGATGTGTTTGGTTAATCAAATGAAATAGTTGGTTCAAAGTTTAGTCTACCATGCAATTTCGATTAACTTTAACATGTTTTCACTAAGTGAAGGTTCAATCGTAAGATACCTTCATTTATGCAAATTGATTTCCAAGAATATCAAAATCTAAAATATTTTGAAAATTGGGGAAGATTGTTGGAACATTTTCAAATATTTATAGTGTTCCAATAATTATAAATGAATAGGTATAATTAATCAAAAGATTATATTTTTAATTTTGAAAAGAATTATAACTATTTAAATAATATTATTTGAATAATTATAATTAAATGAATAATTATGTTTTTATTTTAAAAACATTATTATTCGGAAAGGTACCTATTAATTAAATATGTCTCTATGAAGAGACATGAAAATTACTATAAATAGGAATCGATTTCATTTGGAGATATACCAACAATTCTAATAATCTTTCTTTCTTCCTTTATTTTCTAATATTGTTAGATTGTTCTATAAAGCTTAAAGAAAGTGGTTTGATACACGCCTTAGAGCCTTGTCCTATTTCTTCTTCTGTTCGAGTTTCGTTCTTATGTTCGAGATTTTCCTCACCGAGATTTATACTAACAAATATCTCATCAAAATAGAAGAAAAGCTCCGTAAACGATAAACAAACATCAATTCAATTAGAGAGAGAGACCTATAGACTATAGATTTAACAAATGTCTTT
This sequence comes from Gossypium rotundifolium, assembly GCA_025506655.1. Classification (NCBI taxonomy): domain Eukaryota; kingdom Viridiplantae; phylum Streptophyta; class Magnoliopsida; order Malvales; family Malvaceae; genus Gossypium; species Gossypium rotundifolium. The sequence goes on from CP106727.1 coordinate 194,223,727, forward strand.
TCACAAAGCTTACATGAGATTCACAATTGGGAAAATAGAACTTCCTTGTTCAAGTTGCTACTGTAATCTTTTCAGAGTTGCGACCATCTCTCGATCGACTACTTTCGGAGAAGCCATCATTTAAGAGATCGGTGAATTTTCTGTTCAATCATAAAATTTTAAGTTACAGATGCAAACTATATCAAAATCATTAAAGACAAGAAATTATTTGATACACTATGCCCATTAAAAGAAAACAACATAATAAGAGAAACTTCAGGGCAAAAAGAAGAGGAGATGCCGGCAAAGGTATTTCATATTGTACAAACAATCCTTTGACCATATTGCCTAATTATAATTGCCCCATATTTCTGAAAACATGAACTTGTTTCACCTTAGGGAAAATGTCAAATATTACTTCCTAATTTCAGGAGGTAAACGACTATTTTTAAAACAAATTAAGGGAGAAACTAGAAAGTGTATAGTCTTACAAAATCCTTGGGAGGATATTTGTAAACATGCAAGAACAAATGCTAAGACTATAAGAAATGCTAAGATCTCGCCTTAATGTTAGTTATCTAACAACTCATTTACTTACCAGCCTTAGCATGTGAATCTGTTCTCGCATAATGCATGAACACCACGACAATAATAACAATGGTCTATTTACATCGATCATGGCATATGAAGCCAACCGTGTAACAATCAGCTCAAACCAAATCCCCAAGAAAGAAATTTACAAGGAAGCCATATCTCTAGAATAAAGTAGCATGGCAACCAAAATAAAATCTGAACATACCAGATCAAGAAAATCAGAACCCAAACAGTACAGCAAAAAGTACAACAAAACCAAGCATTTCACAGACAAATAAGTACAAATCTAGAAAATAGACTTTCATCTGCCTAGCTTTTGGCAACATATGCATGATGAAGTAAATATTTCATAAAGCAAGCTAATAATACGTCACTTCAACATAAAAATCAGAAACATGTAAACCACTTTGACTGACATGACGTAAAAGAAAAGGAAAACTTTTGGCCACTATAAACAGCTTAGACATATAAACTATCTCTCTTGGAACTCATCATGAACTTCAGCAGAAAAAGCACCGAAAAAGGAAAAAGAAAATTAATCAATATTACTGCAAGTATGTTCCTTGCAAACCAAAAATTTGAAAGACAAGCCCCCTGGAATTAAAATGGAGAGAATGAAAGAACAAATGCAAGCGTATACATGAAAAGAATTGAAATATCAAAATGTTGAATTATGGACTCCATGCAGCCCATGCAACGTCCAAGAGTCACCTAAACTTCCTAGCTATGCTGCTGCTGTTATTTCATGAGAACCAAGTTCTTAGTTTTGCTAGGTTGTGATCCAATATCAATGTAACTTAGTTTGGTTTATTTTGAACCATGTTAGGTTGATATTTCATGTCATTTTGATAGTGACTTACCTGATCATATCAGCAAGGTTAAGCTTGCAAGTTATTATTTCAAGTTTCCATGAGTTTAAGTGGGATTAGGTATGTTTAGGTAAAGATTTGTTGTAATTTACTTTCACCATGGCCTATATATGTAATGATAATGTATCCTTGATAAAATGTAATAAAAATCAGATGCATTTCACCCATTTTTAAGCTCCATTTCCTTGACTTTCGTTTTCCTTTTCAATATTCTGTCACCTTTCCTTCTTTCTTCTTCAGCAAGTCTCGACACTTGCTCAAACAAGTTCTGACCTCATACTAGCCGTTAGGTGCTTCTAACCCCAACAATTGGTATCTAGAGCTTCATTCTTGGAGGACTCATATCGCTATAATCAAATTGGAATGGCTTCATCAAGCTTCACCGCTGTACCTTCGATCTTCATGGAGAAGGTTTTCATATATGGCAAGTTAAAATGAAAACTTACCTACAAGCTCTTGATCTATGGGAGGTTGTGAACACCGATCTTGAACAGAACCTCTTCGAGCCAACCCAACTGTGGCTCAAATCTGACAAAGATGTCGAGGAGAAGACCAAGAAACATAAGGCCTTGTCATGCATCTAAAATAGGAATTGAATGCATATTTATAGGATATGCACATAATAGCAAGGCATATAGGTTCATGGTAATTGAACCAAATGATTCAATTTCAATTAATCTGTTATTGAATCAAGAGATGCTATTTTGATGAAAATAGATTTAATTTTATATCAAGACAATTCTGACCACAACAATTGATTCATTCTTCAAATGAGAATGGGATTCCATTGGAACAAATTGATAATAATGATGAATCTTGTTAAGAATTAAGAAGAAGTAAGAGGATTAAAAGGTCAAAGATTTTGGACCAAATTTCATGATGTTTCTTGTAGAAGGAAAATGTGAAAGTATATGCAATAAGATAACTTATTGTTATAATACGTAATCGATCCTATTACATTTGAAGAGGCAATGAAATCTTAAGACTCGCTTTACGAACGAAGCAATAAATGATGAGATGGATTCAATAATGGGAAATCAAACTTGGATCGTAGTTGATCTTCCACCGGGTTCCAAACCAATAGGTTGTAAATGGATCTTCAAAAAGAAAATAAAGGTCGATGGAACCATTGATAAGTTTAAAGCAAGGTTGGAACAAGGTATTGATTACTTTGATACCTATGCTCCAGTAGCAAAAATTGCTACAATTAGACTCTTAATATCACTTACCTCTATATATAATTTGATTGTTCACCAAATGGATGTTAAAACTGCATTTTTAAATAGTGAATTGGAAGAGGAAGTGTATATGGAACAACCGGAAGGATTTGTTGTTCTAGGACAAGAGCATAAGGTATGTAAGCTTGTTAAATCTTTATATAGACTTAAACAAGCACCAAAACAATGGCACCAAAAGTTTGACAATGTTGTTTTAGCTAATGGCTACAAAATAAATGAATTCGATAAGTGCATATATAGCAAATTTGAAAATGGAAAAGGTGTCATAATTTGCTTATATGTAGATGACATGCTCATTTTTGGCACAGATTTGGAACAAATAGAAAACACAAAGAAATTCTTGTCAAACAACTTTGCTATGAAGGATATGGGTGTAGCAGATGTTATTCTTGGGATTAAAATAACCCGAGATGAAAGCACTATAGCTTTATCACAATCACATTACATTGAAAATGTGCTTAAAAAGTTTAATCTTTTCAACTGTATACCAGCATCTACATCCATGGATCCTCAAATAAAATTAGTATCTAATGCTGGTAGGAAAATTGATCAATTAAAATATGCAAGTCTAATTGGCTATCTTATGTACATAATGACTTGTACAAGACCAGATATTGCATATGCTGTTGGGAAATTGAGTAGGTACACAAGCAATCCAAGTAGTTTGCATTGACAAGCATTGAATAGAGTACTTAGATGCTTAAAGAAAACTATTAACTATGGATTGTGTTATAATGGATATCCTCCAGTTTTAGAAAGGTATTCGGATGCTAATTGGATTATAAGTTTGGAGGATCATGCATCTACTAGTGGATGGATCTTCATTCTTGGTGGAGGAGCCATTTCTTGGAGTTCCAAGAAACAAACATGTATTACTGAATCCACCATGGTAGCAGAATTTATAGCATTAGCCGCTGCATCTAAAAAAGCAGAATGGTTAAGAAATTTGCTTTATGATGTATCTTTATGGCCTAAGCCAATTTCACCTATTTCTATCCGTTGTGATAGTGAGGCTACTCTAGCAAAGGCATATAGCGAAGTATATAATGGAAAGTCTAAACACATTGGATTAAGACATAGTTATGTCAGACAATTAATCTTTGATGGAGTGATCACTATTAATTATGTGAGGTCAAGTGAAAATTTGGCGGATCCTTTGACAAAAAGTCTTGCTAAAGATGCAGTAAAAAGGACCTCAAAAGGGATATGACTCAAGCCTATTAATTAGAGTCATCCATGATGGAAACTCGACTCAACGCTTGGTATAACGTCAAGTATTGAGTTCAATGAGACAAAATACATCATTAGTATGTGACTGTTAGCACTATAAATAAATCCATCCAAAGATTAAAGTGCTAGGTACCCGTAATGATAAGGGAAGGATGAGTAATGTACTCTTAATGGACCCATAACATAAATATGTTAGAGTGTTATAATTACGGGAACACTCTTGATGGGATCTACCTATGTGAGTGGAAGTGTGGCCGCTTCTAGGAGCTCAAGGGCTTGGCTCTGACAGCACCCATGAAAAGAGGACACAGACACATGGCCATAATATTGTCCCTGGATACTATGCATTGACCGATGTTGAAATCATTGTGTGAGATGTGTTCGGTTAATCAAATGAAATAGTTGGTTCAAAGCTTAGTCTACCATGCAATTTCGATTAACTTTAACATATTTTCACTAAGTGAAGGTTCAATCGTAAGATACCTTCATTTATGCAAATTGATTTACAAGAATATCAAAATCTAAAATATTTTGAAAATGGGGATGATTGTTGGAACATTTTCAAATATTTTCCAATAATTATAAATGAATAGGTATAATTAATCAAAAGATTATATTTTTAATTTTTGAAAAAGAATTATAACTATTTAAATAATATTATTTGAATAATTATAATTAAATGAATAATTATATTTTGTTTTTAAAACATTATTATTAGGAAAGGTACCTATTAATTAAATATGTCTCTATGAAGAGACATGAAAATTATTATAAATAGGAATCGATTTCATTTGGAGATATACCAACAATTCTAATAATCTTTCTTTCTTCCTTCATTTTCTAATATTGTTAGATTGTTCTATAAAACTTAAAGAAAGTGGTTTGATACACGCCTTCGAGCCTTGTCCTATTTCTTCTTCTGGTCGAGTTTCGTTCTTGTGTTCGACATTTTCCTCACCGGAGATTTATACTAACAAATATCTCATCAAAATAGAAGAAAAGCTCCTGTAAACGATAAACAAACATCAATTCAATTAAGAGAGAGAGACCTATAGACTATAGATTTAACAAATGTCTTTTCACAAAGCTTACATGAGATTCACAATTGGGAAAATAGAACTTCCTTGTCCTGAAGTTGCTACTGTAATCTTTTCAGGAGTTGCGACCATCTCGATCGACTCCTTCGGAGAAGCCATCATTTAAGAGATCGGTGAATTTTCATTTCAATCATAAAATTTTAAGTTACAGATGCAAACTATATCAAAATCATTAGAGACAAGAAATTATTTGATACACTATGCCCATTAAAAGAAAACAACATAATAAGAGAAACTTCAGGGCAAAAGAAGAGGAGATGCCGGCAAAGGTATTTCATATTGTACAAACAATCCTTTGACCATATTGCCTAATTATAATTGCCCCACATTTCTGAAAACATGAACTTGTTTCACCTTCAGGAAAATGTCAAATATTACTTCCTAATTTCAGGAGGTAAACGACTATTTTAAAACAAATTAAGGAGAAACTAGAAAGTGTATAGTCTTACAAAATCCTTGGGAGGATATTTGTAAACATGCAAGAACAAATGCTAAGACTATAAGAAATGCTAAGATCTCGCCTTAATGTTAGTTATCTAACAACTCATTTACTTACCAGCCTTAACATGTGAATCTGTTCTGCATAATGCATGAGCACCACGACAATAATAACAATGGTCTATTTACACTGATCATGGCATATGAAGCCAACCGTGTAACAATCAGCTCAAACCAAATCCCCAAGAAAGAAATTTACAAGGGAAGCCATATCTCTAGAATAAAGTAGCATGGCAACCAAAATAAAATCTGAACATACCAGATCAAGAAAATCAGAACCCGAAACAGTACAGCAAAAAGTACAACAAAACCAAGCATTTCACAGACAAATAAGTACAAATCTAGAAAATAGACTTTCATCTGCCTAGCTTTTGGCAACATATGCATGACAGAAGTAAATATTTCATAAAGCAAGCTAATAATACGTCACTTCAACATAAAAATCAGAAACATGTAAACCACTTTGACTGACATGACGTAAAAGAAAAAGGAAAACTTTTGGCCACTATAAACAGCTTAGACACATAAACTATCTCTCTTGGAACTCATCATGAACTTCAGCAGAAAAAGCACCGAAAAAGGAAAAAGAAAATTAATCAATATTACTGCAAGTATGTTCCTTGCAAACCAAAAATTTGAAAGACAAGCCCCCTGGAATTAAAATGGAGAGAATGAAAGAACAAATGCAAGCGTATACATGAAAAGAATTGAAATATCAAAATACCAGCACTTAGAACGAGAGTGCATTACTTAACCCACAAATGTGAACCAGATCAAGAATATGATTTTGACAAAGCGTATTACATACATAACAGAAAATAATTCAAAAAATAGTACCTTCGGATGCAGGCAAATGCCTGTCTGAGGAGTCCAGGGAATCATCATCAGGCTTGGCTGAATTCTACACAAATGAAAAAAAAAAAAAAATACCCACTTAAGGAAAAGAAAAGAAAAGGTAAGAGAGGAACTAAATAAGGAAAGGGCATAAAATAAAATAAAACCTATAAAAGCAGATATAAAAGGAACACATGACTAGATAAAGGCACATAAGCATACTATTTCCAAAGCAGTTTCTTCTATAAAACCTTGAGACTTTGAAAGAAGAAATCAGTGAGAAATTAAAGCACTTGGGCACTATCTTAAACATTTCAAGTTCTTTTTTGCACTTTTTGATTCATTAAAGGAAACAAAGAGCACATCATAATTACATGAACACATCTTAAAAGGAAAAAAAAACAGTTGTAATAAAAAGAAAAAGTAAGCATCAGCTTCACTTAAGATGAAGTAAAACATAAAATTTTCTCAAAGTATATCCTCTGCAATTCACCATTCAATGTTCATATTAATATAATAGATTAAAATAATAGTTTTATACATCACAAGGAAACTCTTCACTTTCACAACTATTGCACTTTAACAGGTGGGGCAGACCAACTCTCTCTAAAACTCAAATTGACGGACAAAAAGGAATCACAGGGAGCAAAATAGATTTGTAAGCAGGAATGTATCTACTCAAAAGCAGCACTAGCAAGCAACTTTCTTTTCTTGTATTTAATTCGGTGTATTTATGAATTAATCCCTATTAATTTGTATTTTTTATGATTTAATTCTTATCAGGGACGCAATTGATCGGAAACATTAAAGGGCTAAATTGAAAGAAAATCATGAAAATAGGGCCAAATCAAAAGATGGAGGAAGCCAAGGACTCATCAAGCAATTTAACTTTGTAAAAAGCCAAGAATAGAAAATTCTATTTTTAGTTTTTTCTATTTTTAGTTATTTATTTTATTTTTATTTTTATTTTTAATTAATTAAGATTTTATATTAAATTATTTAAGCCTATTTTTAATAAGTCTATTAGTATAAATATAGGTTGTTTGTATTTGAATGACCATCAATCAATTATTACTTTTCCTATTTGAAGTTCTATTTCTCTCTTTTCCTATTTCCATTTAGAATAGAATTTCTTTTATTTTTTTCCTTCAAACCAACGTCCAAACATTCTGTCCATTTCAATTCCTTTTGTTTCTTTTCTCAAAATTGGTTTAATTACCTTCCAAACCCCTTCCCTTTCCAAAATTCCATCACCCTTCACACCAAGTCAAAACACAACTTGCAAGCATGAGTAAAATCATGCGACACTAAATTCTATCTTAGGCTTAGACCGGTACTCTTTCCGGTCGAGAATCGTGAGATATGAATTCGAGCTAAAATCCGTCTAATCGATATTCACCTTTTTCCTAAGTATCGGGATTGATAACTCATCCCTTAAGGTTGAATTTGATTCCAAGTCAAAGTGCACGTTGGGTTGGGGTCGTATTTGCCGACAGTTGGAGGCTCAATTACTTTGATTTCAAAAATCGATTTTAATCTTCAATTTAATTTCTAGTTTGTTTAATTATTTTTTTTGTGTTATCTTAATTATTTAGTTTCTAGACATTTTTAAACCCCCCCTAATCTATTTATTTTTCAACAAGTTCGTTGAAGTCGTGGGCACGACCTTTGCCACGACAATTTTCTGTTCACAAGATAAACACAGAAATTGACAAAAATGTCCGATCCCTGTGGAATCGACCCTACTACCACTCTACGCTATTTAGAGCTATTTGTAGGAATTATATTTGGTGGTTTCGACGCCTATCAACTACAATGTCCATCCATACAATAGAATGCACAATTAGGACGAATTTGATTGGGGAGATCATATCATACATAAAGGAATATCTAAACACTAAACAAATTCTAAGTCAAAGCAATAGGAAGAGAAGGGGCTCTATGTTACAAGGGGAGGAGCTAAAATAAACTAGACGATTAAAACAAAAACAAAGTATCCCTTGTGCACCCTCATCTAAACCAACTCCATAAAACTTATCCCCCTCCCCCCTTCCAAACAAACAAACAAAAAAAAAAAAAAAAAAAAAAACAAAGAGAAAGGATGCATAAACATAAAGCAATATGCACAAAAGTTGTTTGAACTATAATCAATGTCAACGACAAAATATCTAGTTAAATGGAAACAGTCCAACAGCACAGAAAATGGGCTCTAAAAGAAAAAAGCACCTGAAATGCTACTAGTCAGCAACCAATGTACATAATAAATGAGGAAAAGATACCAATCATGAGGAAAAACCCATGGAATTAATACACCCAGCAATTATTAGCAACAAAAAGAAAACATAAGATGTAAATGTTGGTTCAAAGACAATTCTAACAGTATAATCAATTAAAAGGATTAAAAGTTAACTTGTCAAAAGACCTTGAAGCTAATATTAAAAATTGATATCTAACCTTTCCAATGGCATCGAGAATGGATTCGTTGGCGAGTCTATCAACCATAACTTTATCCATCACTAAACCATTGTCATTAATAATTTCATCTGATGAGCATATTACTTCATTATCCCTCAAAATCCTCGCATTGCTCTTGGTTCTTCTCCGAGGATGCACAGACTTAACAGCAACAGGATTTGTTATATCAGACATAAAGTCCATTATATCGTCATAATCATCAGTTGCTCCAGTCTCATCCTTGGATGACATCAAAGGCTTTATCTTAACTTTTAATTTTTTGGGGGAAGAGCCCATATAAGCATGATTTTTGAGCCATTTCATTAATTTGCCTTGCAAGTCATGTGCCAAGCTATCACCCTGAAGAAAGAAAGACCAAAAGTAACATTAAAGAAAATTAAAGGAAGATAAAAGCACAAAATGATAGCTAAAACTGATTTCCAAAAACAATTTGGGGATAAGGAAGCACATGATTGCTGGCATTACATCTAATGAAGCACTCAAAGAGTCATCCGAGAGTCCAATCTCCAATGCTAAATCTTTTACATTGACTTTTCCTCGGGCAATCAGCTGCATAAATTGTAGATTGTGAGTCAAATAATAATCTGTGGCTTTCCAAACATTGAGAAAAAAACTACAAATCCTTTGCGTACTGGACTAGCTACCTTCTTCAAAACCAGTGCAAAATTATGGGGGTCAGATGGGTCATGGTCATTTATATTGCTCCTCTCCAGCAGCCCCATATCAACAAGTTGCTGCAAGTCACCGTATTCTGACAAAACTCGGGCATCTAATCTGTTTTCAAAGAAGCCTATCTCTTGCAATTCACCATCACCAGATTTATCAGAGTTGTCATTTGGATCATGTATGTCCACTGTAATTTTATCTTCATCTTTATGGCCAATTTTTAAAATTTGAGATTTTTCCATAGATGTTGGAGAAAACTGGTTGGCCATAGAAAAGTCATTAGCAGCTGCACAAAGTTCTCCAACCTGTGGGGAACTGCTGTTATTCCGGATTTCTGAATGCTTAGAACAAAATGCCCGCATCTCGATCTGTAAAAACACTAAGAATAGCTGAAGATTTATGATGAGAAAACCTAAAATAAGAGCAAAGTCACTGCTAATCAATAATAGCAAAACAACTCCATAAAAAAGAAGGGAAAAAAAAGGATTTACATTATCACACCCGTATCTTGCCCAAACTTCCATTCTATGTCCGGCTTCTCTTGCACATAGAGGATGGAATGAGTTTCTGCAAGTGCCTGAAAAAAGCACCCAAAAAAAGCATCCATCACAAGTCGAAGCATTATATACATGTTCAAAATAGAGGATTAATAAACAACAGAAAACAAACATGCAAGGACAGCAAATATTTCAGCCTTAAAGTGGCACTCTAATTAAGTTAGCAAAAATTGTTCAATTGCAGCTAGGCGCCCAACATCATGAAAGATCTAGGTGATTGTTTACTTCAAGATCATTTTAGTTTTTTTCTCAGAACTGCATTATTTGATAAACCATTAACTATGCTGCGGGCTACATACATAATTAGTATAACAAAACAAAAAGAAAAACAAATATTAAGGACATGAGAGGTATATATACCATGTAAATCTAATGTTTACATGACACATAATAACGTAAAACCACATTGCACTCCTGAAAAGCATAAGCATGCTTTCCTTCAGGAGTTCTTGCAGCAGCTCTACAATAAGGAAAATTAATCCATGACCTCAGTAAAGTCCTGTTGAATTATGGCCTCCATGCAGCCCATGCAACGTCCAAGTGCTGAATTATGGTCTTCATGCAGCCCATGCAACGTCCAAGAACCACTCAATCTTACTAGTTATGCTGCCACTGATATTTCATGTGAACCAAGTTCATAGTTTTGCTATTTTGTGATCTAATGCCAATGTAACTTAGTTTGGTTTATTTTGAACCATGTTAGGTTGATATTTCATGTCATTTTGATGTTGACAAAGCTGATCAAATCAGCAAGATTAAGTCCACAAGTTATTATTTCAAGTTTCCATGTAATTTAGTGGGATTAGGTATGTTTAGGTAGTGATTTGTTATGATTTACATTGACCATTGCTAATATATGTAATTGCAATGTATCATTGATGAATGTAATGAAAGTTAGATACATTTCATCCAACTTTAAGCTCCATTCTCCTTGACTTTTGTTTTTCCCTTTAACATTCTGTCATTTTTTCTTCTTTCTTCTGTAGCAAGTCTCGAGACTTGTTCATCAAGTTCCAGCCTCATATCAGCTGCTAGTTGTTTCTAACTCCAACAATTGGTATCTAGAGCTTCATTCTTGGAGGACCTGTTGCTGTTAAATTCAAATTGGAATGGCTTCATCAAGCTTTTCACCTGCTGTACCTTTGATCTTCAATGGAGAAGGCTTTCATATATGGCAAGTTAAAATGAAAACTTACCTGCAAGCTCTTGATCTATGGGAGGTTGTGAACACTGATGCTGAACCAGAACCTCTTAGAGCCAACCCAACTGTGGCTCAAATAAGGCAGCATGTTGAGGAGAAGACCAAGAAACACAAGGCTTTGTCTTGCATCCAAAATTGTGTCTTGGATGTTATCTTTACAAGGATTATGGCTTGTGAGACTTCAAAGCAGGCCTGGGACAAGCTTAAGGAGGAGTTTCAAGGTACAGAAAGAACCAGGCAGTAGCAGCTTTTAAATTTGAGGAGAGACTTTAAAAATTTGAAGATGAAAGAAGAAGAGACTGTAAAACAGTACTCAGATAGGATAATGGTTGTTGTAAACAGCATAAGGCTCATTGGTGAGCAATTTAATGAAGCAAGGATAGTGGAGAAGGTGCTGTCAACCTTACCTGAAAGGTATGAAGCAAAAATATCCTCCCTCGAGGACTCAAGGGACCTCTCAAGCATTACTTTGACCGAGCTGATCAATGCCCTTTATGCTCAAGAGAAAAGAAGGGCAAGCAGGAATGAGGAGCACCAAGAAGGTGCTTTCCAAGCTAAAGCCAGGACTTCCTCATCCAACACTGCCTATAAAGGCAAGAAGACCTGGAAAAACAAGCCCAAGCCTGATGCTGCAAGGACAAATGACCACCTTTGCAGATTTTGCAAGAAGCCAGGCCATCCAGAAGACAAATGCTGGTTTAGGCCTGATGCAGTATGCCAACATTGCAAGAAAAAAGGGCATGTTGAAAAGGTCTGTAAGAATAAAGGCAGACCGAGGCACGCTCAACAACAATCAAAGACTAAGGCTCGAGTGGCTGAAGGTGGAAGTGATCAAGAAGAACAGGTTTTTGTTGTGTCATGCTCAAGTGACCAGAAGAGAGGCTCTAAAGCTTGGCTTCTGGACAGTGGATGTACAAATCATATGTCACCTAATGCAGCTATTTTTAAAACCTTGGACAGGAGTGTTCGAACCAAGGTCAAGGTTGCAAATGGTCAGTTCATCAATGCTGTAGGCAAAGGTGATGTTCTGATATCAACTTCAAAAGGCAACAAGGTGATTTCTAATATGTTACTTGTACCCGATATTGACAAAAACTTGCTAAGCATACCTCAACTCCTTAACAAAGGATACTCACTTGTGTTTAAAGACAAATTGTGTCAAATAACTGATCCAAGTGGATCATGCTTCATGACAGTCACTATGACTGATAAGTCCTTTGAGGTTAACTGGTCAGAAGGCTTGAATGCAGCCTACACTACCTTAGAAAGTAACTCAAAGATATGGCACAAAAGGCTCGGTCATACAAACTCTAAAACAATGGCCAAAATGATCCATGAAGAACTGGTCGAGAATTTCACTAACTCAGCATGCAATAATGAAATTTGTGAAGTGTGTCAACTTGAAAACAAGTCAGGCTACCCTTTCCCTCGAACCAAGCCTGGTGAGCATCAGAGAAGCTTCAACTTATTCACACAGATGTTTGTGGCCCTATGAAGACAGAATCAGTTAGTGGAAATAGGTACTTCATTCTCTTTATTGATGATTACTCAAGATTCTGTTGGATTTATTTTTTAAAACACAAGTCTGAAGTTCCACAAGTGTTCATGAAGTTTAAAGTTCAAGCAGAAACTGAGACAGGTTGCAAGCTGAAGACCATCAGGTCAGATAATGGGGCTGAATACATTTCAGCTCAATTCCAAATGATTTGCAGTGAAGTAGACATCAAACACCAACTAACCAATGTGTATACACCCCAGCAAAATGGGGTAAGTGAAAGGAAAAATCGAAGCATCATGGATATGGCAAGATGCTTATTGTTTGAGAAGAAAATGCCAAAGTTTATGTGGGCTGAAGCTATCAACACAGTTGTCTACCTTCAGAATAGGCTTCCAACAAAGGCCTTGGCTTGAAAGACACCCTTTGAAGCTTGGCATGGCTTCAAACCTTCATTGGCTCATTTAAAAGTCTTTGAATGTCTATGTTATGTTCAGATTCCATCAGTAAAGAGGGACAAACTATCAAAGAGAGTAGCTCCTGGTGTTTTAGTAGGATATGGCTCAGTCAGAAAGGGCTATAGGATCATAGACCCAAACACAAAAAAAGTTCAAGTGAGTAGGGATGTGGTCTTTGATGAAAATGCCTATTGGAACTGGGATAACAATCAACCAATAGAGACTTTAGAAGAGCTTGTAGTAGGGCAGATAGAACCTGAGCAAGCTAGTCCAGAAATGGACATCGATGATGTTCTAGTTAGAGGGACCAGATCATGGACAGATGTTTATGAAAGGGCTGAAGTTGCCATCATGGAGCCAACAAGTTTCGAAGAGGCTAAAATACACCAGGGCTGAAAGGCTGCAATGGTTGAAGAAATGAAAATGATCGAGAAGAATCAAACCTGGGATCTAGTCGATAGGCCACAAGACAGAAAGGTCATAGGTGTTAAGTGGGTCTATCGTGCTAAGCATAATGCTGATGGGACATTAAACAAGCTAAAGGCAAGGCTGGTTGTCAAGGGCTTTAGTCAGAAATACGGCCTGGACTACATGGAAACCTTTGCTCCAGTAGCTAGGCTCGACACCATTAGATTGTTGATTGCATTGGCAGCACAAAAGCAATGGTCCATACACCAACTCGATGTCAAGTCAGCATTTCTAAATGGACTGCTTGAAGAGGAGATATACATTGACCAACCACAAGGGTTTGAGGTACCAGGCAAAGAACACATGGTTTATAAGCTCAAGAAGGTGCTATATGGTCTGAAACAAGCTCCTCGAGCTTGGTATGCCCGAATTGATAACTATCTCATCAGTTTGGGATTTCAAAGAAGCATCAGCGAGTCCACACTGTATGTTAAGAAGAATGAAGCTGAAACTCAGCTTATTGTGTCTCTTTATGTTGATGATTTGTTGGTTACAGGAGGAAACAACATTGTCTTGAGGGATTTCAAGAACAAAATGAAGATGATGTTCGAAATGTCAGACTTGGGTCAAATGGCTTACTTCCTTGGAATGGAAGTGAACCAAGCTGAAGGAGAAATTTTCTTGAGCCAACAGGCATTTGCCAAGAAAATTTTAAACAAATTCTCTGTGGAAAACAGTAAATCGATGAGCACACCTATGACTGATGGGCTAAAGTTGATAAGTCAAGGTGACTATGATCCAGTTGAGGAGTCCACCTACAGAAGCCTGGTGGGATGCTTGCTCTATCTAACGGCTACTAGACCTGATATAATGTTTGCTGTGAGCATGCTATCGAGATTCATGCATTGCTGCAACATACAGCACCTTCAAGCAGCAAAAAAGGTGCTCAGGTACATCAAAGGTACCTTGAGCTTTGGATTGAAATTTAGCAAAGCTCATGAGTTAAAGATGATAAGGTACAATGATAGTGATTGGGCAGGATCGAAGGACGACTTGAAAAGCATTTCAGGTTATGGATTTACTCTTGGTTCAGCAATGTTTTGCTGGTGCTCAAAGAAGCAAAACCTGGTGGCCTAATCAACAGCAGAAGGCGAATATGTTGCCACTGCAGCTGCTGTAAATCAAGCCATATGGCTTAGGAAGCTACTTGCTGATTTAAACTTACAACAAGAGAGAGCAACAAAGATCTTATGTGACAACAAATCGGCTGTAGCATTTGCAAAGAACCCTGTATTTCATGGTCGAACCAAACACTTTAGCATAAAACTCCATGTGGTAAGGGAGATGGAACAATCTCGTGAAATTGAACTGGTTCATTGCAATTTAGAAAATCAACTCGCTGATATCTTCACCAAGGCCCTCAAAACAACAAGATTTATTGAGTTGAGAAAGAAATTGGGAATATGCAGCAAGGAGTCCAAGAAGGAGTGTTGAATTATGGCCTCCATGCAGCCCATGCAACGTCCAAGTGCTGAATTATGGTCTTCATGCAGCCCATGCAACGTCCAAGAACCACTCAATCTTTCTAGTTATGCTGCAACAGATATTTCATGTGAACCAAGTTCATAGTTTTGCTATTTTGTGATCTAATGCCAATGTAACTTAGTTTGGTTTATTTTGAACCATGTTAGGTTGATATTTCATGTCATTTTGATGGTGACAAAGCTGATCAAATCAGCAAGATTAAGTCCACAAGTTATTATTTCAAGTTTCCATGTAATTTAGTGGGATTAGGTATGTTTAGGTAGTGATTTGTTATGATTTACATTGACCATTGCTGATATATGTAATTGCAATGTATCATTGATGAATGTAATGAAAGTTAGATGCATTTCATCCAACTTTAAGATCCATTCTCCTTGACTTTCGTTTTTCCCTTTAACATTCTATCATTTTTTTCTTTCTTCTGCAGCAAGTCTCGAGACTTGTTCATCAAGTTCCAGCCTCATATCAGCTGCTAGTTGTTTCTAACTCCAACAAGTCCCTTTGAAACTCAGAAGCATCGGTTTGACTTCCAATGAAAACAAAAATATAATGATTGGACTCAAACCGAATGAGGAATTTATCAAAATATTACTCACCCTTCAGTTCTAAAATCCTCACACAGCTTATTATACCCAAGAGAAAAGTAGCATTAACATGAATTCAAGGCACCAAAGCAAATTTCGGGGCAAGAACCCACAAACAACGGTGGCGATTCACGACATCACAAACATTACACTTCCTAACTAGCTTAGGGTCGTGTATAGATATGGTGATACCCTTCCGATCCGTGTAAACAAACCAAAAGATCTTCACAAAAACCTCAAAATGTCAAGATAAGTAGGTCCTAAGGGTATGTATGTGTCCGAAATGTTAACTATTTGGAATCCGGATAGAGTGATATGGTTATAAAGGATCTGCAATGAGGATACAAAGTAAGCAGAGAGAATTCATCCAAATTATTTTACCCTTCTATTATTTGACATATTTATGAAAGGAACATGTATTATTAATGTTTTCATTACGAGTATTTAAAAAAAGTAAAATCCTACAAATAATCAAGCGACTTGTTGGCCAATAAAAGTAGATAAACGCCAAGTATCCTAATTGTCCTAAAATATGTAAAATGAAAAAAAATAAACCAAACCAAAGAAAAGAAAAAGACAAAGTAGTTGACCAAAGAAACAAGGTGAAAGTAGTTGCATGATTGAACTTTCAACTTTTAACTCAACTTTTAAATATTTTATCTATTGTTTCTTATTAACATTCGAATTTTCTCCAATCCTCATCATGTTTGTTTCATTCTCTTTCTTGCATCTTTCTTCCTCATATGTCCAAGGCGGAATGCCAAATTACATTGCTTCCTTCTTCATAGTACTCTAAAAAACTACTCAAACCAAACAATACTTTACAGGAAGAAGGGAAGAGTTACAAAATTAATAGTGGAAGATAATACCCAAAGAAGTTGGTGACTTTTTTCCATCAAACATCCTACTTCTAGAAGCTCCATTCCAAGTAATTCACATTATTATGAGAATAAATTCTGCAATTGCACATCCAATAAGTGGCTTATCCGTTACCCCACATTCAAAACACAAAAGGAACACAAACTTTCTATAAATAAGGATTCCAAAACAATGATTCTAATCAAGCTTTACTAAACAATAAACCAAAAGTCGCCAAGAACAATGGAAAGCCGTAAAGTGGATATTTAAATACCACATCTACTAAACAAGTCTCGCACCACAAAGCCTTAAGTTACCATTTTTCTTGTTTGTAAGCAAAACATTACAACCTCAAAATTAAACATCTAGCCTCACACCCACTCTTTTTATGAGAAATATCTAAGTTTATTTTCCAAGCGCCATCGATAATATTCCTAACAATGAAAAAGCAACAAAATGTTGTAGACAAGTATATCTTCTCTCTAGCGTAAATTCATCATGCAGATACTTAGATACAATTAAATGACAAGACTATTTCATAACTGTGGAATAAATTGTCGCATCAAAATATGGAACAGGAAGAAGTCGCCAGGATAAAAAAAGTGAGATCAATCTAGCACAAAATGTAGCAAAGCAATCATTCACCCTTAATGAAAGGGCAAATGTTTTAGATAGGCTCTTTAATTTGAATCATCCAACTTATCGTGTTTCAAACACACTATATCAATTCTCGTTAAAATACGGAAAAGAGAGCATGCGGAAATTATTTGTATAAACAGTAAATAAAGGAAACAAAGACATTTTCTAATAACAAAAAGCATCTACTTAGGTGATACCAGGGCAAAAAAATTCTTCTTTTATTTAAGCCATCATGCTTGATAGGCAGCACTTCAAAGAACATGTTTTACAATTGCAAATGTCTATACTAATGGATGTCAAAAGTAACCAAAGATTTGAATAAAAGGACGTTCTCCTTGTGCACCAACCAGAAAAAGAGAAGGAAGGTGATCTAAAAGAAAAGGTAGCAACAAACATACCATGACTGCATGGGACACAAGCAGCATACTTCACCCTGCATACATTACAGATTAATTTCTTTCTAGTTTCCTTTACTTCTCCCACATTAATAATTGGTTCCATCTTTGTCAAGTCTTCTACATAAACCTCGGGCATCCAGATCGAACAAAACATGTGAGCAAATTCCACAGACCCACTATTTTCATCACTCTTTTGGATGGGCTTTAAAGCACCACCGCTTTGGACAAAGTGCATAGGGTTTCACGGCATCATTGCTATCATTTTTCATTTACACCAAGAACATAACCAAGAACTATCAACGTCATTTTGGACACCATAACACTTTTGATGAACTGCAACCTTACAAGAACAACAAACAACCAATCTATTCGATTCTTTTACGGTATCATCGATTGCAACAAAATGACATAAAGATGAATTCCCATCACATTGACACTCGACTAATACCTTCTTCACCATCATCATCTCCAAGGAGCTTCTCTTCTTAGAAGGCCGCTCGATGTCAATCTCCTTCTCCTAGACCCTAAAAGCCACCCTAAGCCACTAGATGAATCAAAAGCAACATCCTCTTTCTTCCTTTAGTGAAAACCGAGCTTGCGTTTCCACACTATCAATGTCCATTAACTGCTCAGCCTCCTCCTTGACCACCACCTTCTCCTCTTCTTTTCAAAAACCGCCATTTTCATTCCTAACATTTAAATGCTCTCCACAACTCACGCTTGCCTTCTCGCGCACGTCAGCATCCAAATTCAAATTTACCCTCGGCTCATCGCCAACATACTGAATAATAAAACACTTTTTCCTAGCAGCTAAAGAGCTAGACAATGTAATCTTAAACAAAGCGTCAATATCCTGTAATGCCAAGTCCCTAAAATAGTCTTTTGTTTCAACCCAAATGTTTTCACCTTACTTCTTTTCCTTTTGTTTTGAAGACTTATTGTCCGCTCCAAAATGCGACTTCTTATGCTTCTTCTTACTATCAGCCTGCTTTAACAAACTAGCCAATCCACTAGGCGTAGGCACACTCAACTCGAAAATGGAGCTACCTTGGTATATCAAAAGGGAACGTTCGAAAGAACTTTAGTTGCTGAAAAAGAAATCGACACCTACATCATCAAATGACAATTGCTTCAACGTATTCTCAGGTTTCTGCGACGAACTCCGACCGAAAACACTAGAAATTGGGTGGCAAGGCCTCTCCTCAGTTTCGCAACCTCCATCCACACTCCTACCTATCATCTTCTTATACCAGTGGCATAGGGCTCCCCAAATCCCCAAATTGCAGTTGAAGTTTTTCCTGCATCTCCTTTTGGAGTTGTTCAAGCTTCTCTAGTATGTCGATTCATATCTTTTGTTTTCTTTCTTGTGCTGTAGGGATGCATCTCTAGTAAGGTTTTGTCGGTTTCCAGTTTGCTGAAATAATTTTTATTTAATTAGAATCTTTTAATGACTTTTAATGCATATGAATGAAATGAAGACAATTGCAAATGCATGAAATGCAAAAGAAGTCGATTCTGATTCAATTCCATTTAAGAAACTTTATTAGAAAACAAAGCTCTTTACAAAAAGTGAATTACAAATACGGCCTTGCTCTAGCACCTAAGTCTTGAATTTTCCTAAGTAGAGAGGCTAGCTCTTGTCTACGATCTGACCGCGTCTCAAACTGCATGCTCAATACATCAGCTTGTACGGCCAAGGTCTGTACATAATCAGCTATCTCTTGCATCTGAGTTATAGCTTCTCCCATGAGTTAATCACTATCTCTGACTTGATTCTGAGAATAGCTAAGCTCCTCTTTCCTTCGTTCTTTATTCGCCTTTAGAGACTCGATATGGTTTTGGCAATTCTGCAAGGCCATTTCTAGTTCTTCAATCTTCTTCTTCATTTCTTCAATTTGACTCAAACTTGCTCTTAATTCTTTCATAGAGTTACGGCTTCGATGATGATGAAGAGATCTCTCGAGTTTTGCCACTCTAGCCTTTAACTCGTTTTGTTCACTTTGGCTTTCTGAGAGGCTCTTTTCCGTAGATTCATTTCATGCTTGTGCCTCTCGAAACTTCTCCTCCCATTGGTTGGCTCTAATCCTTTCGTCTTAAACTTCCTGGCGCCATTGTTCTGAAGTCTTTCCTAAATCGGCGGTTCTCATTGATAGGCGCATCTTCTTATAGTCAATCTTTAAGCTGTTTAGATCCTCTTCAACCCGTTCTTTTCCTTTTCTAAATTTTTTGCCTCTACCTTTTGAATGTCGGCATCCAACCCTAAATGCATCTTCTCTTCCTCTAATTGCTCTATTATCTTTTCCAGCTCTCGATTCTTTTTTCAAAATCTTATTTTATTATCTCCAATTCGGATGAGACTACCAGTAAATATTCCAACATCGGTCGAGCTCCTTCCAGACTTGGCCCCGATATGTTGTCATTGATCTTTCTACTGAACCATCCGCTATACTCAAGGGTAGTCATTGACCCTACCATCAACTTTTTCATACGACGAGTTTGTTTCCAAGCATCAGCAACTTCCCGAATCATTTTCTTGAAATTTTCCCCTCTATAGGGAAAATTGCTTTAGGCTAACCCGTGCGTCGCCAGCACGAATTGTCTAGACTTATATTGCCTTGCTGGAAGCAAAGGAGCATATCCAATGGCTCCCCAAATTCTAGGCAAAGGGACCCAATCAAAGCTCCCACATCTATAGAGTATCTCATTAGGCACCATCCATGGAGCTCGCCACTCGATATCCTCTTCATGGAGATTCTGAAAGATCATCATCCATTTTTCTTCGGATATATCCTCGCGCCTCGACTTAGCTACTTCTTCTTTTAAAGGTGAATAATTCTCACAAAAAGGTCGGTAAGAGACTTTATCCACCTTCCAGAAGTGATCGTGAAACTAGACCATCAATAATTGTGCACATCCGATAAATCTACATTCTCCAGCTCTTCAACATGCATTCAAAGATCTAAAGGTCTCAACAAGAATTGCAGGAACTGGCGTAACTTGCCTATCCAATCTATCAAACAAATCTGCAACCGCTTCATCTATGTGCCATAGAGCTTTAGGGAAAATGACTAATCCATAAATACTCAAGGCAAAAATATCCACTTTTCTCTTTACATCAGAGTGTGCCAAGATCAAATCTCTCAAAATTACCCAAGGAATACACTTTCCCTCACCATTTTGCTAAATCCGAGCTGAAACCCATTGCTCGCTCATTCCAGTGATATTCATCAACCTTTTTACGAAAGGAAGAACATTAGCAGCCCTAGTATAAACTTTATTGACTTGGACCCTTGGGCAACGAAGTAAAGTAGTATATTCTT
Source organism: Gossypium rotundifolium (assembly GCA_025506655.1). NCBI lineage: Eukaryota > Viridiplantae > Streptophyta > Magnoliopsida > Malvales > Malvaceae > Gossypium > Gossypium rotundifolium. Next base: position 194,244,670 of record CP106727.1, read on the forward strand.
CTATAGTTGGTAACAAATTCACTTTCCCAAAAGTAAAGCAACTATATGCAAAATTCCAGAACTGAACCATAGCCCGAAACAAGTGTTTATCTACTTTGACATTGAGCAAACAAGAAATATCACCATAGTTATGGTAAAACATGTGTTTAGTCTCATCTTCCCAATGAGTCCAAATATCCTTCAATTCTTGAAGCTTATTTTGTGTCACACTAATACGGGTGAAGTCCCGCAGCTCCGAGGTGTAACTTTCGACTAGACTATCCCCTTTTTTCAATTGCAACTCCTCTGACCATGTGCGGATGGCCGCGTTGTCCTCCACTTTATCTAGAAATTCGTTTTCCATGGCAAACTTTCTATCTTAGTAACCGAACAGGAATCAACGCCTCTTTAATGTGAAATGACATGCAACAAGAAAACAACATAACAAGTCAATATCACAAGATAAAATTCAAAACAAACAAAATATTATTAAGCGCTTATCTGGGTAACCACTAAAAGTTTGGCACAGCTCTACCTAGAGTAGGTTCCTAGGGCTACTATATACGGCTTGGTTCTATAGAATGGGTACCTGAACCAGCAGACTCCTCAATCCTCACCCATTATAGGCTCATATGGATCAAGTTCGGTTCAGGGGGATACATTTCCCTATGCCCATGCGGAGGTGAAAACCTCACGAAGACATAGGTACGGATGTATCCCGGAAGCAGTCCACTAGCCCGTGTGGAGGTGAAAACCTCACAAAGGCATAGTTTCTCACTCCCACTTATAGGTGTAACCACAACGGTCATGCAATGCAATGCCAGAATATTCTACGAGATTTCAATCATAACATTGGTAGATGCATTAAAAGAAACGTGATTTTTCAAAATAATTTTTCAAATTTCAATAAAGAGGAAAACAATTAATCAATCTAATGGCCTGACTCTCAACAAGTCCCCAGTGGAGTCGCCAAGCTGTCGAAACCATTTTTTTACAGGATTTGAAAAAATGGGATCGACTTTAAAATGACAAATGGAGTCGCCACCAATCTTTTTTGTTTAGGTGTGATCAGGTCACCTATAAAACACTTTATTTTTAAAAGAAATTAATTTTGGTCTACGAATTTTAAGAAGAAAACGGGTTTGGGAGTCGGTTACGTACGAGAAAAGATTAGCACCCTCGCAATGCCCAAAATTGGTACCAAATTGATTAATTAGTGTCCTTGTGTTGAAAATTTGAAAATGTTTAAGGTGCGATACTTTTAAAAGGAAAATTAATTTTGAATTGAATCTCAAGATTCATTCGTTTCAAAGGAATAAAAATGTCACATCCAATACGTTAGGACATGACACATTTATTCTTCGATACCGAGATCATCTTTTGTCTTCAAAACATGTGATTAAAAAAGGGTATTTGGTTATTTGGTTGAACAGAAAATTAACACCCAGTACGTTAGGGCATAATTTTCGAACTTCCAAACATAGAAATATCGCCTTATATTGAAAAATTATCGAATGAAATCTTAAAATTTGGCACAATATATAATTTTTAACGAAATGAAACCTTTGGTAAAGCCTTGAATATATTGAAATTTGAGGCACAATGCAATAACAAAATGTACTGATTTATTTGGAATTGAATCTCAAGATTAACTCGTTTCAAAGGAATAAAAATATCATATCCAATACGTTAGGATATAACATGTTTATGCTTCAACACCGAGATCATCTTTGATCTTCAAAACATGCAATTAAGAAGGTTATTTGGCTATTTGGTTAGACGGAAAATTGACACCCAGTACGTTAGGGCATAATTTTCCGACCTTCCAAACGCGCCAATATTGCCTTATTTTAAAAAGGTTTTTTTTTAAACACAATCTTAAACTTGGCTCAAAATGCATTTTAAATGAAATGGAACATTTAGTAGAGACTTGAGTACATTAGAATTCAAGGTATCATACAATAATAAGATGCATAAACATTAATCATGAAATACACAAATTAAATATCATACTAACAACAAACTATAAAATATAATAATCTTGCAAAATTGACCATGACAAATTAACATAAAAATAAAACTTTAGATGCTAACAAATATATTTAAAGTAACTAAAATAAATTGATTTTGATGTTAACTCTTCACGGAATTATTTTGAATGGGATAATTTGTACAAAATCTTGTTATTATATATATATGTATATACAAAATAATATTTAGATTAAATATTATATAAAATTATCAAAAGAATACATAATGTATAATTTGGAAATTAAACATTTATACAATACATATAAACAAAATAAGTTAAAATAATGAAGAATCAACGTTAAAAACCGGGTTAAAATAACTTGAATAATGAGTAAATTTAAGACTAAAAATACAAGCATTATAAATAAAAGTTAATACTTAATCAAAATATATAAAAAATAATAATAATAAAATTAGGAAGCTATTATGTAAATAAACAAAATTGTTTAAACAAAATGAAAGACCATATTAAAATTTCGCATGAAAATAAGGGATCAACCTGGTAAATAGTCTAAAATCTTAAACGCAAAATATGAATAGGATTAAATTAAAATAACGCATAAATTATTGAGACCGATTAAACAATAAAAACAACGTGTAACAGAACCAATTAAAAATAATATAGAAATAGAAAGGACTAAATGTGAAATTCCCCATTAATTGCAGAAACACGGGGATCCTCCGGGTTCCGAATCGGGTCGGATCGGGGCGCTCACACGACGCCGTTTCAAGGCTATCAAGCTGAACTTGAAATGCCGCCGTTTCATTAATGGTCATTCACCCTTTAAAAGCCACCTTAAATCCTCTGCTAACCCCCCTTTTGCGAAACCATAGCCGAAACTAAAACTCTTTCTCTCCCTCATCCGCAACTAAAACTCTTCCTCTCCCTCAGCCGCAACTAAAACCCCCTCCGTTCACCACTAAGTTGCCATCATGACCATCGAACAGCGGAGACGAATGAAAAAAAACCTTTTGTTTACCACCAAATCGCCATCATGTTCGGCGAAAATCAGTACCTGAGTGGTCCAATTTACTTTCAAGACACCAATCTTGAAACCTCGCTCGCTTACCAACATCGAACTCCGATTACGACGGAAAAGACGAAGGTTGAATGTTCGGCCTAGGTAAATCCCTTTTCCCCCTCCTTTTGTTTATTTTATATCAAAAGCAAAAAAGAAATAGACACAGAAATAGATTCGAAAAGAAGAAACGATCGAGAAAAAAAATGGAGTCAAAAGGCAACCTTTTTTGAATATCTCTTCTATTGATTTTGTATTGCTGTATTACGTATGCATGTAAAAAATATACAATGGATTCCTCGGTCTTTTAAAGTCCGAAAATCAAGAATAAAAAAAAGGAAAAAATGAAAAAAAATTTATTCTTTGTACATTTTGCTGTCTCTTTGTCATTTGCCTGCAGGTACGGAGGGGACGTGGCTAGGGCACGGAGGCTGTACGGAGGTGTTGGCTCACGCGTTGGGTGCGCATGGTGGCGCGCGTGGAGGTATGGGCGCGGCGCTAGAATTCTCTAGAATTCTTCTAGGGTTTGAGGTCTCTGAAAATGTTTCAGGCCATTTGGGTCGATTTCGGTTATTGGGTCAATGGGTTTTGGGCTTTAATTTAATTCGGGCTCGTATCTTGTAATTTGGACTGATGGACTTTATTAATTGGGTTTTTTAATTGTTTTTGTGTTTAATGTTGGTTAATTGGGCCCCAGATTGGGCCTGCTACAATTATTATTATTATTTGTATTTAATATATATTATCTCAATTATTATAAAAATTATCCCACGTCATCATATATAATATTATAAGGTCTCAAGCTCATAGTTGACGTGAACAATTTTTTTTTTTTGACACGTGACATACTTATCATGTTGACACATGACAACAGTCTATATATATATATATATTTTCTGTTTTTAGATTAATGGAAATTAACTCTAAATAAAATTAAATATATTTAGAAAATTAAGGAAATTTCTATAAAAATCTTTTAATGGATTTTAAATATTTTCGTGTTATATTTTAAAATGTGAGACTTCAATGTATATAAATAAAAAATTCATCTATTTTGCATTTAAATCATAACCTATGATAAGAAATATAGGTGATAATTTTATTTATCTAATAAAGTTTGAATTTATAATTTTTAATTATTATAAATTTCAAATAAATACTTTATCCAAAATTTATTATTATATAATAAAATTAGAAAATATAAATTTTAAAATTTTATTAGATAAACGAAATTATCACTTATCTAAAATTCAGTGTTCTTATTTCAATTTTATCTAAATATTTACTTTTATAAATATATTCAAATATATGTGATATTTTTATTTGAATTTAATATATTTAATTTCAAAGTGATAATAATACAATATTAAAATTTAGATGAAGCATTTATTTGAAATTTACAATAATAATTAAGAAGAAAATTATAAATTTGAATTTCATTAGATAAATAAAATTATCACATCATCATCATCATCATCATCATCATCATCATCATCATCCTTTTTCCATCTTCTTCTACTCGTTTCTTTCTCTCCCAACCATAGCCAATTTTTCTTTCTTCTCATCTTAGTTATTCTTTCATTCCCAACCTATTCTAAGCTTTCAAGCTTTAAATTTCACCATAGATTCTAGTTAAACTATGATAGAAACTTCATGACAAACTAAATTTTGAGAAAACTAGCAAAAACACATCTAGAAGAGAAAAGAAAAATTAAGGGTTTGAGTAAGAGTGTAAGGTAAGGTAATGTGATGAGATTCTTAAAAGATTTCATACATATTTCATTCTAATGCATGGAAAATGGTGAGTGATTGTCATTTGAGTATTAGATATTATGTGTATTATGTTATAGAAGAGAAAGAGAAGAAGGGTGAAAAACAAATGGTGGATATTGTTGCAAAGGAGTAGAGAAGAAAAAAGAGTAAACATCTAAGTATATTGTTGTAAGTATATCAAGAATTTACTTTATTTAATTTAAATTCTAAATAAGAATATAATGAATTGGTCTAATAATATTGGGTAAAATATCAAATATACCAAAAAAATAAAAAATTTATGGAATTGGGTCGATTTCTAGAAAATTTACGGAAAATGATCATTTCCCCACAAAACGCGTCCACATCAGTTCGTTTTGTGGGTAAATGGTAGGAAAGTGTGCCCTTGGGGACGCTTTGCTGATGTGGCACAAAGCGCGTCCCCAGGAGCGCGCTTTCCCTTTCCAACGGTAAAAAAACTAACCCTATAAAAACCCCCAACCCTTTTATTTTTTTCACACTTTAATCCTTACTCATTCTTCTCTCAATTTTCTCTCAAATTTCTCTTAAAGTCCTTGAAACTTAATCTCAAATTTCAAAATAGCCCTTTACTATTTACAAAAAAGTCTTTTTTAATTTTTTTAATATATTTTTTGGGAAAATTTTAAAATTTTCGATCGTTTTACAATGGCGGGGGAATTACTTCATCTAGACAACAAGCACATCTCCGTCGATCAAATACAAATGGTAAGTTTTAATTTTAATTTTTCAATATTATTTAATATTTTTTAGGTTTATGCAATTTTAATTAATTTTTATTTTATAAATTTTTAAACAGTCTGTAGATCGGGTGTTGCAATGTTATATTCGCAATATGCATGGTCCGCCATCGTCGTTGATCGAGAATTACCTACGGGAAGCGGGTTTTTGGCATGTGGCCACGATAGGCCGGGGGTTCAAGTTGGAGCCGCCTTTGATCAGTGCGTTGATAGAGATGTGGAGACCCGAGACTCACACTTTCCATCTTCCATGCGGAGAGTGTACCATCACTTTGGAAGATGTGCAGTTGCAGTTAGGATTGCCGGTGGACGGGTCGATAGTCACTGGGTCCGCAACTTCTGTCGATTGGATGGCCGTATGCTACGAGCTTCTGGGTGCCATTCCGGATAACATTCAAGGAGGTCGGATCGAGATGGCCTGGTTACGAGACACATTCCCAGAGCCGAATGAAGGTTCGACCTAAATAGAGCGAATACGGCATGCTTGGCCATACATTCTTCAGATAATTGAAGGCTATCTGATGCCGGACCTTTCTAGAAACCTCATACACTTGAGATGGCTGCTGAAACTTGTTGATTTTAGAGCAGCCGGTGAATTGAGTTGGGGGTCTGCCGTGCTATCGAGGTTGTATCGGAAGATGTGCGGGGCGACACGACCGAGTAAAGCAAAAATTGGAGGTTACCTATCACTACTGCAGTCATGGGCATGGTTTCGATTTCCATTTTTACGTCCTCGACTCGACCACCCATATTCGTTCCCACTAATAACGAGGTAAATTTAATGTTATATTTTACAATTATTGTGTAGATTTATAGTATAATTGTATGCTAAAAATTTATTTAATTAGGTGGAACCATTCGGTGAGTCATGCTAGAATACCTACCTCGCTTGAAGATATACGGCTTCTATTGGACCAACGGTCGAAATCACAAGTAAGTTTCAAATTTCGTATTTATAATTTAGTATTTCGTATTTAGTGTTTAGTATTATGTATATAACTAATATCTTGGTAATGTTAATATAGTTTCAATGGACACCGTATGAGGATTAAAATTGGGCAATAATTCCGGAGGAGTTCTTGCAAAATCCGAACAGTTGGCACGTGAAGGTCCTATTGATCAACTATGCGACCGTGGAGATGCACCAGTCAGATCGGGTTTTGTGACCTGAGGTGCTTGATGATGAGCACAAAGTGGACTTACGCAGTTGCACATGGATTGGCTAAGATTTTGGTCAGCATATATCGAGACGTGGGAGAATCGGTATGACTATTTACCTAACCGAGAACCGATTGTCGTTCCTGAGTTAGCGTGCATACCGAAATACATGCCATGGTTTAGGATCCATGGTAAGCCATATTTGTTGTCGGAAGAAGAGAGGCCACGGCAACTTCATCAACAAAGGGAACGTTGGGGCCCCTTAAATCCAAGGAGAATGGGTGATGAGACGGGGCCATCAACGGCCTGACACACGATCGGGCCCATCAACAACGTCTACACATCACCGGCCCATCGATTCGATCGACAACACCGACATCACAGCCTTTACCCTTTATGCCAGATGCGTACCCTACCCCTTATATGTATCCTAACCCATATATGTTTCCTTTTTCCCAGTCTCAGCCCAAGTTGGAATGCATGAATGAGTTCGAGCCCGTTCCTGACTACTCCAGCTGGCCAGCCGATCTTGAAGCCATCGTCACGTGAGGGATCACAGGAGGCGCCGTCGGGGAGCACTTGTAACATCCCGGATTAGGGGTTATGCGGTTAATGCATAATCCATGTAAGAGAAGGCTTAGTATGTAGTTGAGTGTGTTTTAGGGGTTTGAGAACCCAAGGATATGGAAAAATGCCTTAGAAAATTTTTAGAATTTAAGTCTAAAAGGGAAGCGTGGTAAAGAAGGCTTAAGGAAATTTATGTGGAGTTTGGGATATAAGAATAGCCTTGGTAAAGTGGTCGCAAGGCGACACTTGAGGCCCTGGTATGTACGCCTTGGTTCGAGTTCGCCATACGAGATTAGGAACATGGAGTTGGTTTTGTGCAAACACTTGGCTATGGAGGTCGTGAAGCATATTTTATCTTGGTAGAGGTGGGTCATACCTAGGGGCAACACCCACAACTCAAGTTCCACGTTGGCGTGGAGTGTGTTTTAGGAATCCCGCCAAGTTCCACGACTGGCTAAGGAGGCTTTAAGAAGGAGGAATCCACAAAACATCATGTGGTAAAGTGGCGGTGGGCGCCAGTGTGGGACAAGGGCCTAGGTTCGACTCTTGTGGACAGCAAGGGGAGTGCTTTTATTTTATTTTTGCTTGTGGCGCCAGAGAGAGAAGGGAGTGTTGATTGACTTGGGCATCAACATTGATTCGGATGGGCTTTTTATTTTTTAAATTATAATAAAGCTTTTTTATTTTTTAAATGAAAAAGTTTATTTTTATTTAGTTGTTTGTAATTTAATTTAAATATCTTCACTAAAATAGAAGTTGTTTATATTTTTGTATGTAATTTAATTTGAATTTTTAATAAAATAAAAATTTATGGTTCTTTTAGTCTTTGTAATTTAGTCTCAATCCTCCTTCTCATTCTTTTTTCTTTTCTTCCACCCCAATTCTACTAAGTTCTTGCCGTAATAGGTAGCATTATTTTCTTCTTTCTTTACTTGTGATTCTCAAAGCCGAAACACTCCTCCTGAAAGCCGAAAATTTCTTCTTTGGAGGACCATAGCCGAACCTTATAAGCCTTATTTCCTTTCTTCTTCATCATTATTTTGAGCCATAGCTGAATGTGCATTACCATTTGAAAGGCTAGTCGAATCTTGTTGTGGAACCTTTCCTCTTTAAGTCTCTTCAAGTAACGAGGTGGTAAGTAGATCCTTCTCTAGTAATCGATTTTGGATTCTCCTCATGAGTGTCTTTGAAACCATATGGTTAGGCCTTGGTTATATGGGTGGCGAATATGTTTAGAGGCCATAGTAATATATTTAATAAAATAATAGTTGTTTAATTTTTTATTGTAATTTAATTTCGCCAAATATCTTTAATAAAATAGAAATTGTTTAATTTTTTTATTGTAATTTAATTTTAATATAGGTAATAAATTAATAAGCCATTATGTTTTTATTGTTGACCGATTTTGGGTTATGGATGTTTAGGCAAATTGATAGTGATTAAGAGGAGCTGGATTTTGATTCGTTTTGGTAAGAATATTAAGTGTGGATTCGGATTTGGTAGAAGACCAAATCGGCATTAAGGAGGAGGAAAACCACGTTCCAAGATCCGGTTAGATTCAAATAGTTCGGGATTTAGTTTTAATATATTTAATAAAATAATAGTTGTTTAATTTTTTATTGTAATTTAATTTTAATATCTTCACTAAAATAGAAGTTGTTTAATTTTTTTGTATGTAATTTAATTTGAATTTTTAATAAAATAAAAATTATTTTTATTTTTGTAATTTAGTTTTAATATATTTAATAAAATAATAGTTGTTTAATTTTTTATTGTAATTTAATTTTAATATCTTTAATAAAATAGAAATTGTTTAATTTTTTATTGTAATTTAATTTTAATATATGTAATAAAATAAGAAGTTGTTTTTTATTTTTATTTTTTGTAATTTAGTTTTAATATATTTAATAAAATAAGAAGTTTTTTATTTTTTATTTTTTGTAATTTAGTTTTAATATATTTAATAAGTAAGTTTTTTTTATTTTTTTGTAATTTAGTTTTAATATCTTTAATAAATAAGAATTTTCTTTATTTAATAAAATAATAGTTGCTTATATGTTTTTGTAATTTAATTTTAATATCTTTTATAAAATAGAATTTGTTTAATTTTTTAAATTTAATTTTAAAAATAAATGCCCAATATTTGAGGAAAGGCAAAAGCGCGCCCCTATGGAAGCGCTTTGTGCCACATCAGCAAAGCGCGTCCATGTAAGCACGCTTTTGCTGATTTGGCACAAAGCGTGTAACACCCCCAAACCCGGCCCACGAGCCTTGACCGGATCTGGTTATGTCACTGCGGAAAGACGGTTGAAATATATTTTTTTTTTCTTTTGACTTGAGAATAAAACATGAAAGTTTGTTAACTTTTGAAAACCATGTCCTTTTAAACTTATAAGTAAAACTTTGTTATTAAAAATAGTCCATATTAAAACTTTAATATATAAATATATTTGAATAAACAAATTGCTAAAAATAAATTCATCTTTTATATAGTGATTAAATTTTAACCAAACCATAATTAAAATAATACCAAACATAATAATGATAAACAAATAATGCCAACCATAAAAAGGCCCTTATTACAATCATTACTTAAAACGAAATACTTATTATAAAAAAAAAACATAAAACAATCAAAATAATCTCCTTCTGCATGGCCACCTCATATCCACTCCAAACCCAGGTCAAAGTTTACGATCACCGAAATGGTTGAGAAAAATTGGGTGAGTCCATCGACTCATTGCATAATCATAACACATATTTCCACACATATGGGCTTGGCCCATATCCACACAATCCACGAACCATTCATGCAATCATGCATCACACCACCCCAGTCCATCCATTACACCAACCCTAGCAGACTCCGCTCAAGGCCGTAGCTAATCCATCGATCACAACCGAGTGATCCCACATATCTTACCCTGACAGACTTGCTACACAAGGCCGTGGCTGAGCCACCGATCACATCGTGATCTCAACAGTAATCTGTCTACGGTGATGCACTCAGCTATCAACCGCCGAGATGGACACCAAGCCAACATCTCCCTTGATGATGCACACAGCAACTCATCAAGCGCTAATGTAGCCCGGTTAACACTAGACCACGACACCAATGTGTACTCCTTCCTTCCTCGACCAAACCCAAATCCCATGCATATATGAAAATGCCTCTTATCAAATCATCAGATAAAATGAGTATACATCTTATATCATTACCACATCATATATATATATACATTATAATAACTTAATATCACAAACTTACTCACATGTTATCCGATTACCCAAAACATGGTATTCACCACTGTAGCCATTATGATCGACTTCCACACATCATACATATGTATAAATGTTAGCAAGCAATTAACCGAAAAAAATAGTGCGATGATTACGCACCTTATTGATACAAACGATCAAACTCAAACGTCACTAGATTAAGAACTCTGCCGAAATTCCTTAAACAACCCATAACAGAATCGGTCACCACTTAAAATACATAACATGGCCTTAGGCCGAAAGTCATAACCTACATACCATGCTCACCTTAAATCCCAAAAGGCCTTTCAGATATCCCCCCCTTAACGCTGGCTTCCAAAAATGGCTACAAATCCACGACCTTGAATAGGCTCAGTCATACACAAAATATAGGGTTAAGCCTCATGGTTTCGGCTGGCCAAAACAAGAATAAAAGATTAAACCAAAGAGAGTCCTTACCACACTACTGAAATCGGCACAAGGAGATTCGGCCAGAGGAGAACTGTTCGGCTTTGAATGATGAACAATTGATGTTAGGAAGGAAAATAAGGGTTTCAGTTGAATACCAACGTGTGGCTTATGGCATTACTAAGCAACAAGAAGGGAGAGGATTTTGGTTTAAGAACAATCGAGATGAGAAGAAAATGGTAGGAAAAGTGGCTTTGAACTTTCGCCAAGGTGAACAAATGAAGAGGAGGGACGGTTTTGGTGTTTGGTAGAATATGAGAAGAAAAGTGAAGGCTTAAGAAGAAACAAAATTTTCGCAAAGGGAGAGCACACCCCTTTTATAACATTCGCCATTCCCCCACATGAAGAAACCAAAATTGCCACCTCCCAAAATCACTATGGCCACTAATTCAAATCAATTTGAATTAGCCAAATCCTTATTTTACTCTTCCCAATTCATTCAAATAATTAAAATAACCTTATTAATCACTTATCCTACATTCAAAATGGATGTTTAGGCAAATTGATAGTGATTAAGAGGAGCTTTGGGATTTTGATTCGTTTTGGTAAGAATATTAAGTGTGGATTCGGGATTTGGTAGAAGACCAAATCGGCATTAAGGGAGGAGGAAAACCACGTTCCAAGATCTGGTTAGATTCAAATAGTTCGGGATTTAGCTAAATAGTCAGGTGCGTAGTTATCGCACTATTCTCCTGTTATTGTATGTTGTTAAGTATGTTTGATTATGATGTGTATGTTAGCTAGAAATAATGGCTAAGATGGTGGATACCGTAGTGGGTAATCGATTAATCAGGTCAGTGCTCTATTTTGCCTATGATATATGTGTGATATTTGTGGTGAGCATGTGATAAATATTTACTCTGATTTTTAATCTGACATGATACACATATATGCATGGGACTTGGGATGTGAAAATTGAAGGAAAAGGTGTACATCATTATGTGCGTGGTCTAATGCTAGCCTCGTGCTACATTAGCGCTTGATGTTAACTATGTGCTTCATCAAGGGAGGTGTTAGCTAAGTGCCCATCTCGGCGGTTGATAGTCATGTGCATCACCGTGGGTGATTGATATGTGGGATCCTATGGAATCGGTGGCTCAATACGACCTTGAGCGACAAGTCTACCAAGGTAAGATATGTGGATCATTATGTGATCGGTGGTGGATTAATACGGCCTTGGCGAGGGTGCGCCAAGGTAGGTGTAATGGATGGACCCTAGGTTGGGATGGGCTTCATAATTCTTTGTATGAATTTGTGTGGATATGGGCCAAGCCCATATGTGGAGATATGTGAAATGACTATGCCTTGAGTCGGTTTGACTCACCCAATATTTTAAACCTTTCGGTGATGCGTAAAGCTTGGACCGGGTTGGAGTGGATACAAAGGTGGCCATGCTGAATGATTTTCATCTGAAAGATATTTTAATTAATTAAGCATTTATATTTTCATTACTTTGATTATTCAATTATTGTAATAAGGCCCTAAAAGTATTTAAAGTGCATTTAAGTGTTTTTCATTAAGTTTATTATTATGTTTTATTATGGATTGACAATTGAGGAATTATTTGCAAGCGATTTTTATTTAAATCTATATATACTAAAGTTTTAATCCGGATATTTTTATAAACACCACACCTTACTTAAGAATTTTAATGAACAATTTTCTAAACTTAACAAAATTTTCATGTTTTATCCTTAAGTTCAAATTTGTTTCAAACGTTTTCCTGATGGCATTTCAAATTGATTAAGTAGTGAATGGGCGGGTTTGGGAATTATTCTGACTTCTTTCTACCGGTCTCCTTCGCCATACGAGATTAGGAACACCCGTAGTGGTTTATGCAAACACCTCGGTCGTTATTTTATCAAGGTGGGTCATCCTCGCAACACCACAACTGGACCCACTCACGGGAGGAACAGGAATCCCATTCTAGGTTCCACGACCCTAGGAAGCTAGAAGAAGGAGGAATCCAGTAGCAGAATCATAACCCGCCTTGTGTGCACTTGATTCGACCGACATCAACATTGATTCGGATGGGCTTTTTTATTTTTTAAATTATAATAAATTTTTTTATTTTTAATAAAAATTGTTTTTTATTTGTGTTTGTAATTTAATTTTAATATCTTCACTAAAATAGAAGTTGTTTATTTTTTTGTATGTAATTTAATTTGAATTTTTTTAATAAAATAAAAAGTTATTTTTTATTTTTTGTAATTTAGTTTTAATATATTTAATAAAATAATAGTTGTTTAATTTTTTTATTATGTTTTTGTAATTTAATTTTAATATCTTTTATAAAATAGAATTTGTTTAATTTTTTAAATTTAATTTTAAAAATAAATGCCCCACAGCGCCCCTAAAGCGCGATCCAAAAGCGTCCATGGACACTTTTGTTGATTTTGTGGGAAAATGGTCATGGTCATTTTCTGTAAATTTTCTAGAAATCGTCCCAATTCCGTAAATTTTTTATTTTTTGGTATATTTAGGTATTTTACCCAATAATATTCATGAAATATATTTATAATTGAAAATTGATGATATGAAAAATTGAAATTATTTGAAAGAAAAATGGTATTAAGATAATAGATTGAAAGTGTATGTGTAGTAAAAGTAGAGAAAAGACTAAATTGCAAAGAGTGTAAAAAAAAATTAGATAAGTGAATAGATATTGACATGAAGTAAATTAGTGTAATGTTAGATGTAACACGCCAAACTCAACTTAGGGCCAGTTTGGCAATACTTTTGAGAAGTGCTTTTGAGAAGTGCTGTGAAAAAGTGCTTTTGAGAAGTATTGTGGAAAAGAGCTTTTGAGAAGTGCTTTTGAAAAATTTAAGTGTTTGGTATTGCTGTCAAAAAGTGCTTTTGAGAAGTAAAATATCAATTTTAGACATGATATTATAAAGTAACAAATATGTATTTAAATAATGTTCAAATTAATTAATATTATGATATTTTAGCAAAAATATAAAAATAATTTATTATAACTTATTGTTAATATTTTAATATATAATATTAATTTTAAATATTTGTAAGTAATTAATATTAATTATTTATTAAATTTAATTAGAATATATAAACTATATTTAAATATTTAAATATAATAATTAAATATTTGTAATTAGAAATAAACACAATTATATTATTTTAAAATTATTTTTTATTTTTAATGCTTTTAACACATTTATAAAACTCATATTAGATATTAACATAACATAGAAAACATAAACCTAACAAATTAAAATATTACATATATTTGGATTAAAGTTTCAAAAAGGGATAATATTTATATACCAAATATAAATACTAAAAATTTTACAATAGCATTTACAATTCAAAGTGAATTCATTAAACTAGAAGCTATAGCATCTCTTGTTAATTCCATTTCAAAACCACTTGAATTGCTTGATTCACCGTCATCATCACCATCATCGTCGTCGTCGTCATCATCACTTTCTCGACCATGCACATTTTCTGAATCAATAAATCAAGTCACAAAAAGGTACCTCAAGTTGCATTAACTCGAAAACGAGGCTAAGATCTACTATGGATGGTTGGTTCTCGCCTAGCAAAAAACGTCCATTACCCTTGAGCCAAAAGGACTCTAGCTTTGAAAGAGATGATGAGAATTATCTCACCTTCAAGAATTGCTTGTGGATTCAATGGACGACCAAGTATAGGTGTTATTGTAGTATTGAAAACATATGGGGCTGAAAAGAGAATCATCGAGTTCAAAAGCCTATCTTACCCAAGGAAGAGAACATTTATAGCAATGTCAACCAATCTAGATCTTTTATGGCAAAAGACTCATTCTTTTGAAAAAAAAAAAAAATGGAAAACAAGAAAGAAGAGGGAAGTCCAAGCTCCATTGTTACAATCAAAGAAATAAAAGGGCAAATGAATGATGATTAACAGAAAAAGATTCCTTTCTTCATTACAGAAACCAATTAGACACATGCACACGTAAAAATATCCGACAAAGATCTATCTTACTATTGTGTAGTGTGTACAAAAACTCCTAACACCACCATCGTGGTCTAACTTTAGAAACCAAGTAATCTACAAACTCACTACTTACCATTTCAAATTATGAGAGCACCAAGTCCAGTTGGATAGCCAAACAACTTCAGGATAATGCAATGGCAAAACAACATTATGTAAGATTAGGTTCTTTTGGTTTGCTCCCTTTTCAGAATAAAAAAGGAGTTAATATTTACCCACCAAAAAGTTTAGAATGGTCTTATATATTACCTTATAAAAAGAGATTACAACAAAATCTGCAGGATAAAGTGACAAATCGGGAGGTTGTGTTGCAAAGCCCTTTGCAGCATCGATTAAGACCATCCAATGTCCCCTAATTATACACAGTGGCCAACTATCGAATTGAAACCGATGATTTAGTAACTTAAACACGAAATTTTGCATCAGTACCTGGGAAAATTTGGAACTTTCCATGAAACAAATTCAACAAACCCACATATGCATAACAAACCCAACCCACACATGCATTCCATACCTCAATCCCCCAATTCCAAGAAATCAGAAGATTCAAACCCATGAAGAAGAAAAAAAATAAGTTTGTTGAACCCTCAATTCCCCCAAATCAAAACAATAAGTTTCAAACCATCAGAGAGAACAAAACCCGAATTAAGGTTTGTCGAAACATACCAGAAAATCGAAACAAGCAATCACCAGGAACAACTTACCAATTGATCGAATCCAATGGCGAGAGATCGAAGAGAAGAGAAACGGAAGTATAATAGAAGAGAGAAAAGGAAAAAAAGAGGAAGTGTTCACGTCTATTTGGAGAAGAAATAATAAGGATAAAAAAGTAAAACACCAACCAAAAGTCCTTTTACTCTGAGAAAAGCTAAAATTTTTGGCTTTTTCATCTGAACAAAAGTACTTCACAAACGTTAAAATAATTTCTCCACTGGTCCTTGTTCTTTATTGCTTTTTAATGAAAAGGACTTTTCTATAGAAAAGTCCATCACAGATGGAATGAAGAATGGGCCCTTAGTAGTTAAGACCAAGTCTGAAGAGTTACATTAACTTTATTAGGAAAGCAAACTTTTATAAACACAGTTAAAAACTGTTTAACAAATTATAAACATTCATAAAAACCCAGTCGATAATTCAACTATCTTAGAAAGTCATAATACGAAGAAAATATGGAAATTACTGATAATATAAAAAGGGTGATAAAGCAGAATGACCGAGCTTCCATTACGCCGACCTGATCAAGACTGTGAGTTACCTGTAATTCAGTCAATAGACAAAATGAGTTGAGAACTCAGTGTGTAATCGATATAAATTCAATTGGAAGCATAACTATAACAATAAATTCCTAAACTCATTTCAAATCAGGGTCAGAGAATGTCTAGTATAGTCTTAACAAATTAGATGAATGGTAGAACAATTAAAGTTCAGATACAGAACAGATCAGAAACATATGCAATTTTCCTACCCCATCCACTACACACCATCTCCGACCACCCCAACACACCGTTAAGAGAATTTAATACCCATCCAACCCTACACACCACATAGTGTCGGTCCGACATGTTCAACGTGATTGCAGGTTAGCTGCCAGATCAAATTGCGATAAAACGTCAGATTCACATCTATGTGGTTTTACACGGCCTAAATGATTGGCTTGCATGGCCCCACATGGCCTGACACATGCTTGTTTCGCCTGCTCGTGTAGTCCTTAATGGCAAACAATGAGTCACACGGCCTGGACACACGCCTGTGTCGTTGGCCCGTGTGGTCCTTAATGGCAAATAGTAAGTCATATGGCATGGACACACGCCCTTATCTCTGGCCCGTGTGGTCTTTCATGGCAAACAGTGAGTTACACTTCCTACCACACGACCGTGTGACGCACACGACCTACCACACGGCTTGGCACATAGTCATGTGACGTCGGCAGTCAAGGTTTCCGGCGTCCAAATTTCACAGAGAGTCGGGTTTTCAGTACGCACCTGAAATAGTTTCGAAATCGGAACAATGTAGAAAACTCCCGAAGCCTAAAACTATCGTTCAGTAACTCAATTAACAACTTAACTGAAATAACACGCTAAATCACAATTGAATTAAATTATGTTAAAAACTTTGACGCAAAAACCCCAAAACACAAAATAGTCACTTACCAATGATAGTTCAGCCCTTAACAAAAATTAAATTGTCAGAGGAGCACTCCTCTCAAGATCTTCGCCTAACGGAAGCAAAACAAGCAATTAACGAGAACTTGAGAAACCTTTACAGTAACATTCAAACTCACAATGTGACGATGAAAACAAACAAAAATGGGAACCAAAACAAGAGAAACTTATGTAGAACTCTTCAATCGAAACAACGAACAACACGGGGACCTCGATTTAGCCCGCTAGCGAAGTTACCAAGACAATCAACAAGAGAAAGAAAGGGAAAAAAAGTATTCAATAATGTCTCAATTATTCAAGATAACCACGATGTCCCAAGTTTTGTCTAGAATTATTCTCGTGCAGGTTCATATATATATATATATATATATATATATATATTTTAATTATTTATGTTTTGTATTGATTTAATTTTAGTTATAATTATTCATACATATATTATTTATGATTGAATGTTTCCTAAAATATTCATTTTTGAGTCCTGTATATCTTTCATGGATGTTATTCTATGCTACATTTGGTGGCTCTCGGAAACAACGGAAGGTTTGAAGCCAGTGGAATTGCTTTTACAGTCAGTTTTTTTTTTCATTCCCCCTTCATAGGTGTGTTCTAAGAGTCCAAAATGGTGTAAAAGTGGCAAAACTCGAAGTGGGGGTATCTCATAATTTGAAGGGTGACTGACTCTTGGTGTCTGATGACGTACCCATTTAAACCAAAAAAGAAAAAAACTCAAAGTGGGGGAATATTCTCGCACGTTGCTAAATATTGGAACTGAATTTTACTGTTTTAGAGGGCTATTATAATCTAATGATGAATTTGTGGATGTGTCACCTTGTTAAAAGGCAGCCCTTGTATCAAATTTATAATAAAGGATTTGTCAGACTGAACAAGAATTGTTTGTCAGTCATTCATTTGAAGGGTGTTGTCGAAATATTTTTTTTTAAAAGTGGGGTTGACTTTGATTTTAAAAATATAAAATAGGAGTCGTCATCAATCTTTTTTGATGAGGTGTGATCGGGCCACCTTATAATTCAATCATTTTAATAAAAATTTAAATTTATTAAAACGACGATTTTTGGTCTACGAAATCTAGAAAACGTGTTCGGGAGTCGATTACGCACAAGGAAGGATTAGCACCCTCGATATGCCAAAAATTGGTACCTAGTTGATTAATTGATGTCTTTAGTGTCGAAAATTAAAATTTTGAAGAAATTTTAAAATACGATCCTTTGTTATAAAATTAAAAAATTTCGAGAACAGGGTATATTTCATGTTAATCGAGAAAAAGAATTACGTCCCGTAAGTTAGGACATAATGTCTTAAATTCATGATACGAGAATAAACGTCGAAAAAATTATTTATTTTGAAAGGTATTCGATTATCTCGATTTTAGAAAGAAATCATATTCTGTAAGTTAGAATACGATCTTTTTGTAATTCCCGAGATTATTCAAGATTCACGTAAAAAGGTTCGTTAATTTAGATTTATCGAGAAAATTGAAACCCCGTAAGTTAGGGTACGACCTTTTGAATCTCAAAATACGATATATTATTTGTTTGAAAATTTTGATGTATCAGATAAAGATTAAAGTAACGTAAATTGGTAGTAAGATGTAAAAATAAATGATGGTACAAATATGTATAATGAAAGAATAATAACTGCGTTAGTGTGAATAATAACAATAAGGACGAAAATAAAATAAAATAAAATAAACAAGTCAAAATAAAAGAAAAATAATAAGTAAATAAACACAAAAGAAAATATAATAATAATAATAATAATAATAATAATAATAATAATAATAATAATAATAATAATAGGAATATTAAATTAATTTTAACAATAAAATAGTAAAAATAACCAAAAAGGTCTAAATTAAACTTAAAACAGAAGTTCGGGACAAATTCGAAATAAATAAACAGGAAAAGGACCCCATTGAACGCACGAATAACAAGGAGAGACTAAAAGGAAATTTTTCTTCTCCTCCAAAATGCACAGCATCAGGGAGGACCAAATTGAAATTGAAATAAATCATGGGGTGAAAATTAAAAATAAGAAAAACTTGATTATAAAACAATAAAAAAAGCGGAAGGGCTAAAAGTGCAATTAGCCCTTCCATTAAAAACATGGGATCCTAGGCCTGAAACAGGTCGAAACTCGGGTCAGAGGGCTAAAAGGCTCTGTTTTGGGCTTTTAGGCCCGTCTCAAAACGACGTCGTTTTTTTTGCAAAAATTTTCATTTTTCCCCTTTCTTAAAAAAAAAACGAGAAAATGCTCTCCTCTCTCCCTTCCTTAGCCTCTTCGCTGGCCAAGGGTCCGGGGAAATATTAGCGCCACCGTCTGCGGCGGCGGGAAGACAAAAAGTCACGTTTTTTCGGCAAAGTCAAAAAGGTAAGTTTTTTCCTTTGTTTTTTTAAAAAAAAAAACTATTTAATATATATATATAGTTTTGTAAAGAAGGAAAATGCAAAGAAAGAAATGAGTATATAAAAGTTTCGAAAAATGAAAATAAAAAGGAAAAAAAATAAAACAAATAAAAAGGAAAGACCTTCGCCTGTTTGGATTTGTTTTTCTTCTTCAAATACTAGTGTTTTTTCTTTTTTTGCATGCTTGAATTTCTTTTGGTTGTATTCAATAAATGTCCGAAAATGTTACAATAGATTAGCATGGCTTATATAGTTATTACAACTTGTTTGCTTAATGATTTCTCTGTTTTTCGCAGGTACAAGTGCGTGGTGCCATGACAGTAGTGGTGGCAGCAGGCGGTGCAGAGACTGCTGGTTAAAAGTTGACTGGTCAGAAGGTTCTAGGTGCGGTGCACCTAAGATTTGAATATTCTAATTTTTTTGTTAGGATTTTGGGTCTAATTAGGCTTAAGGTTAAGTGGGTTTGTTTGAGTTTTAATTGGGTTGATAGGTTTTGAATTAAGTTTAGGATTTATTTGGGTTTTTTGTTAGGTTGTAATTTGTTGTTTTATGGGCCCAGACAAATTAGGCTGTTCGCGGGTGTCATTGGATTCAAACCTTTCATTTCTTTCGGTCTTTGGTGAGATTGGGCATCTAGCAGTGCAGGACAAGGGCTATAAAATACCAACACCTGTTCCAATTGTTTTTGAGTCAAATGGCAATGATCCTTTCCGTCAAAAACCAATATAATTATAAAGACGATGCTTTGTTTGAACGCTTGGTGCTTTTTGACTTTTGTTCCAAATTTTTGGGACCATATTGGAATCAACAAGGTGAGTCCGTTTTTCGTTCAAACTTACTAAATTTTACAATTGAATTTAAAAGGATTAAAGTATGTTGAGGAAAGGGATAATGAGTTCGATATTTCTTTGAAATCTTTGGTTTGAATTTGCTTAATGAAGAAAACATTGAAAAAAAATTATATTAGTTTGAAAAATTAAATTAAAAGCTTAAAAGATTTAAAACAACAAATTTTATTATAAAATAAAATATTGCTACAAGACAAGTTGATGATCCGTGATGATTTATGTTAATGATTTATTGTTTTGTGGTATAATTCACACACCATTGGTAACATCAAATAACTTCTCTGTACACACATCATTAGCAAGTAATTTTTAGATAAAAAAGTATCATGGAGATTCTTATACTAGAGTCAGATTGCATTTTACTCCATTAATTTACTCAAAAAAATAGACAAACTAGTCCTTATACGTTAGATTAAAGATCAAACTGGTTCTTTCTGTTAAAATTTTGTTCATTTTTACTGTTAAAAATTGGCATGGTTGACGAAATAACCAGATAATTACATGTGACATGCCATGTGTACCTCATTCTGATGTACAGTGACCAGTTTTTTACAGTAGAAATGGATGAAATTCTTAATAGAATGACCAGTTTGCTTTTTGATTTAACGTACAAGGACTAGTTAACTCATTTTTTGAGTAGAAGAGACAAAATGTGATTCGATTCTTAGTACAAGAGCCTTCATGATACTTTTATTCAATTCTTAGAACTTGAACTCCTGACATGAGTATGAGAGTGGGCTAAACATCAAGGTTCATGTTTGATATCAAAATTTTAAGATGAAGTATCTTAGAGATCTCATTAAATTTTTCCTTGGCATAGAAGTGGCAAGGTCAGAAAAAGGAGTGGTTTTGAATCATGCACTCAAACTTATCTCTGATATGGGGCTAGCGGGAGCCAAACCAGGTTCTACTTCACTAGAACAAAACCAGAAGCTGAGCAGGACAGAGTATGATGAATGTGTACAAGTTACGTACGAATAAAGATGAGCTATTGGAAGGCATTGCTCTTTATCAAAGCCTAATTGGGAGACTTGCTGTTTAACATCTTAGCCAGTTCATGCGAAGGCCTAAAAAATCACATTATTACGCATTGCTTCCAATTACAACTTTACTAGTAGTATAAGGGGTCCCTTGTATAGTTTAGTATGTTTTATTAGAGCTTAACTTATATCATAATGATCTCAAAAAGATAATGGTACTTAATAAAACTGTGTTGCTCAAATTACACTAAGAGGGGTGTTTAGTGTTTAAAATTTAAGAAAAATTATTTTACATGTATTTTCCAATTATAACATTTACATAAATAATATACAATTAAAAATTAAATTAAAATTTGTAGAAAAATACTAATATTTTGCATAAAATCATTAAAATATTATCCAATAATATATTGACATATTCTTGTTTAAAACAAGCTTATTTCACTAAATTAGGAAAAATGTTCATCTTAACTAAATTACAAATTAAGTACTCCTAGTAATGTAACAAAATAAAAAATAAAATAAGGTTGTTATAAAATTGAAAAAATAAAGAGATAAAAATATTGAGATCTAATAATTCAAAAAATATATATCAAACAAATTAAAATTAAATACTCCTACTAATCTAAAAAAATAAAAACAAGATTGTTACAAATTAAAAATAAAAAAGATAATAATCTAGAATATAAAATCTAATAATGCAGTAAAAAAAAAAGATTGATGATTTTTTAACTTTAAAGTTTAAATATTTAACAACTTAGAGGTAATATTTTTTGGTGAAAATAAATTTAAACAATAAAGAGTTAATTATAAAAATACTTGAAGGAAAAAAATGATATTTTAAATATTGTAAAATTAATTACATTTCCTTTCCTCTCATTTCCCCCAAATTGGGGTATTAAAAAATAGAGTAAAATTAGAAAAAGTGAGACTTTCAATTCCTTTTACTTTTCATCTCTTAATAAAAATAACTCATCCAAACAAATGAAAGGAATCATTTCCCTCGCTTTTCTTAGCTTTCTCACATTTTCTTTTCTAATCCAAACATGTCTTATGTAATATCTCAAAAAGAGAGATGAAATAAGAAGAAATAAGAAACCTCTCAAAAGTGAATATGTAATGATTATCTCTCACAAATACTATAAAACACTTGTGCTAAGAAATACAAATAATGTAACAGCTCGATTTTAACCCTAATCAAAACGGTAGTTTCGAGACCATAAATCCGAGTCGAAAAATATTTTAATATTATTTTCTATGCTCATTATGTGTGAATTGGTGTGTGTGAAAATTTCGTATTAAAATTTGATCGTTTTAGTGCTTAATTGTGAAAAAGAGCTTAATTGCATAAAAAGAAAATTTGTGGTTAAATGTGTAAGCACTAAATTGATGATGGTTTCTTAAATTGAGATGTGAATAGTGTAAATTGACCAAAATTCATCATAGTGGCCGGTCATAATTTGCATGTAATAGTAAATGGAATTGTTTAATATATTTGATGATATTAAGTAATAATTTAATATATGTTATTATGTAATAATGAATAAAAAATAAAACAAATGAAAGAGAAAGTGTTCATCTTTCTCAGGTGACCGAAAATAAGAAAGAAAAAGGGAGAAAGAAAGCTTAGAAACATTCGGCCTTTTGCAACCTCAATAGGTAAGTGATTTGAGTTCGGTTGTTGATAATTTTTACGTTTTTGAGATAGTTATTATGTAATTTAGCTAGCCCATGCTTGAATTTTTGAATTGGTTGTGTATTTTGTGAATTGCCATGGAAGAAAGCTTGTTGCTTTTGTAATTTGATGATGAAATTTGATTATATGTGTTAGATTAACAAGTTTTGTTCTTGAATTTTTGATGAAATTGAGTGATTTGGATTAAATTGCAAAAATAAAATTTTGAGGGACTAAAATGAAAAATAAATGAAATGTATGAGCTTGTATTAGGACTATGAATATTCGGCCCTAAAGAAGTGTGGTCAAATTTTGAATATTTTGTGTTTTGTGCTATAGGGACTAAATTGTAAAAAGTGTAAAATGTTAGGGATAAAATTGTAATTTTCTTGATTATGTGTTTCTGAACTAAATTGAATGAAAATATGTTGAATGAGCTTAATTTTAAATTATTTAGATGAAGAAAAAAAAAAGAATTGGGATTGGATCAAGGAAATGAGAAGTTAATTGAATAGTCGGGAAACGAAGCCCGTCGATACTCGAGGTAAGTTTTTAAGCAATTAAGTTGAATTGAAATTTTTTTTATGATGTATTGGATATTGCCGAATGGGTTGATGTTTTTATGAGGTGAATGAATTGATTCGAATATATATATATATATATATATATATATATAATTGAAGTTAAGTTTATATGTGTTTGTATGAATGATGAGTAAAAATTGAGAAAAGGCACTAAGTGTGTAAATTGAATTTCCGAGCACTAAGTGTGCAAAATAGGATAAAGAGAACTAAGTGTGCATATTGATCTTTCGAGCACTAAGTGTGCGAAACCGGACAAGGAGCACTAAGTGTGCAAATTGAACTTCCGAGCACTAAGTGTGCGTGATCGATAAACGCGCCTTAAAGGTATGAGTAAACTTTAATCCAAGATTTAAATTGGTAAGTTTGATATAATGAGAAGTTATTATTTGAATTGTAAGTATAAATTTGGTAAGTGGAATATGCATGTGAAATCAATTATTAAGTGTATGAACATTCGACTTTTGGAGTTACGAAAGGTGATAGTTTAGTATGCATTTGTATTAAAGTAAGGAATGGATTATAGACTTGTGTGAAGCCTATTATTGAAGGGTGGATTATTTGGTTTAAGTGACATGAAAAGTATAAAATTTCTTTTATAATGTTTAAGGCATTGATATATGATTACTTATAACTTACTAAGCTAGATAGCTTACTTTGTGTGGATGTTGTGTTGTTTATTAGGTTTTGAAATCCAGTTTTTGAGCTCGGGATCATCGTCAACAAGGGTGTAGCCAGGGGGATGGCATGGGCCCCGGCCCCCCCTAAAATGTAAAATTGCTTAAAAGGCCCTTAGAATTTTTTAAAAATTTTAAATTAATAAAGGTAAAATTGTACTTTGGCCCCTCTTAAAATTATAAAAATTGTAACACCCCTTACCCGTATCCATTGTCGGAATAAAGTACGAGGTATTACCGAAGAGTACAGAATACTCACAGACAATTTAAATCATTTATCGCTCAAATACCGAAATTGATTATAAAAGATTCTTTACACATATAGTGCACTTGAGGTGCACCATTCCATAATTATGAATGAACACATTTATCAAACATATGTCATGTTTTTATATTTATCATAGTCTCATATTTCCATGTATCAATTACCATCATTTCCTCGTATTTCGATAAATACGTGTAACAATTCTAAACATGTAATTCACTAACTCTTCCTACCAATCACAATTTAAATTGACAAATCAGTTATTGAGCCCAATTTCAATGTTCACTACAATCTATCATATAAATTTGGATGTACGTATCCACTAATAAATTCCATGTACAGGTATCATCATCTCATATTTCCACATACATTACTTTGCACATTATGAACTCAAATAATATATACAAGACATACCAATGTATTTCAAATATGTTTTCATAATATTTCATTTAGAATTAAAATTATTTCATATTAGAACTCTTCTCATTAACTCATTTGGAATACCAATTCATACATATAATACACTCAAGGATGTACAAATATATAATCACAAATGAACTCATTTGTCAACCAAGTTCTACGTTCATGTCTCTTCAACTCGTATTTCCTTATATCACATAATATATACCATGATTTCCATTCCCTTGATATTTTTCCATATTTATCCTGTTGAATTTCTTAGAATTTCGATGGATTTTCAGGGGTACACTTTAATGTACAAATCCGGGTCCGTCAATTCATATTCATGTGCGCACATTTTCATTTCAGAGAGCACACTCCCGCGAACCTCATCCTTATAGCGGGATTACCGATTCAAAGCTAAATCCTCAGAAGAGAGCACACTCATGAACCTCATCATTACAGCGGGATTACTAGTCCAAGCTAAATCCCCTGTAATATAAACTCATAGAGTATTGTCGGGATTACGGTCCAAGCTAAATCCCGCAACGACTATTACTCTAATGAGCTTGGATCTGAATTACAGTCCAAAGCTAAATTGAGACCTAATTGAATTACCCGTCCGGCTAAATCCATTTTCCACATATTCTTCGGGAGGGCTTATATCAGGATCACCCGTCCGGGCTAGATCCTTTTCACACATATTCTTCGAGAGGGCTATATGGAGATAGGATCACCCGTCCGGACTATATCCTTTTTACCATCAATTCCTTTTTAGTGATCCATCGAATTTTCCTTTCATTCAACCGGGATTTATTTTCCATTTTCATCAAATATATCAATGTTTCATCAATCTTCATACAATGAACATTCAAATTATATTCACATCAACAAAATACATTTCAAGCATTTAAGAATATAATTCAAGTCACACGAACTTACAATTCGATTTTTATACCATAAAGATGATCTTAGTTTCATAATAAATATTTGAAATAAAACATTATATCATTTCTACTTCAACGTTTTTCAATTGTAATCGGGCATGTGATCAATTTATGCATAAGTCATTCATATATTTTCCTCCTCCTCCTCTCCATTCCACATTCTTAGTATAAATAACACATTTGTAAGTAACATTATCTATAATTTTTCACTATTTATTTATGTGAATATTCAAGCTGTTCATCCATGTCATAGTCACTAAATTATTTTTATCTTTAGTTAAAGAACTCAAAATTAAGATATTCTAATTTTTGCTAAAACTAGACTCACATATATTCTTACCATAAAATTTTCAAAATTTTTGGTCTAGCCAATAAGTACAGTTTATTCTTTAAAGTCACCCCTGTTCTACTGTCTGACAGTTCTGACCCTTCTTCACTAAAAATTAATTATCTCCTCATACGGGATTCTGATGATGTTCTTGTTTGTTTTATTGAAAATAGACTCATTCAGGATTCTAAAAATATAAATTTAAGCCTATAATTATTTTTATCTAATTTTTTATTATTTTCCAAAGTCAAAACAGGGGAACCCGAATTCATTCTGACCTTATCTCACAAAATCTATTATATCTCATGATTTACAATTCCATTGCTTACATAATTTCTTCTATAAGAAACTAGACTAAATAAGCTTTAATTCTATATTTTATTCATCCTCTAATTAAATTTCTACAATTTTTGGTGATTTTTCAAAGTTAGACTATTACTTCTGTCCAAAACTATTTTAGTGCAAAGTGTTGATTTCCATTTTGCCCCAAATTTCACAGTTCATACAATTCAGTCCTTATCCAATTAACCCCTCAATTGGGCTAATTTTTCTCAATTAATACTTTATTATATCATTTTAAACTACTTCATAACTCTTGAAAATTAGAAATTTAGCATTAGACCATAATTCCAAACTCTTACACAATTAGGTCCTAAAACCAATTTCCATCAATTTTACTTAATAAAATCATCATATATCAAAATTAAAGCTTCAATTCTATGTTTATTCATCAAATGTTTCCAACACTCATGCATATAAACTTTAAAACTTAGCCATAGAATCAAAAACTAATGACATAGTAAGTTGGACCCAATTGTAAAAGTCCAAAAACATAGAAATTTCAAGGAGAAAGCAAGAATTAAAATTAAATGAAGCTAGAGAATGAAGAACAGCTTGAACCCTCTTCCATGGCTGTTTTTAAGCTGGTGAAAATGAAGTTAAATGAAGAGAATTTTAGATATTCCAATTTGGTCCCATTTTTATTTAGCTAATTTTGGCAATTTTCCAATTTTACCCTTATTTCACCCATTTCCTAATTTCTCAGCTATTGCCGCCCAAAATATCTCCTTTGGGATTATTTTCACTTTAGGTCCTTTCTCATTTGACAATTAAGCTATTTAATCCTTCTAGCAACTTTTACACATTTTTCAATTTAGTCCTTTTTATTTAATTAACACCCAAACGTCAAAATTTTCTAACGAGATTTTAATACTACCTTATTGACATTCTGTAAATATTTATAAAAATGTTTATGACTCGGTTTATAACACCGATATCTCGATACCTCTTTTTCCTCAATTTCTTAACCAAATAAATCTTTATAAAACACAATTTACTATTTCAAAAATATTTTAAAAGCTACATTTGGCTCATAAGTATTAAATAATATAATCTACGAGTTCATTTTTTGGATTTAGTGGTCTCGAACCACTATTTCCGACATCGCAAAATTTGGGCTATTACAAAAATTCAATTTAATCCTTTACAAATTATAAAGATATAGACTATAAAAAATTAAAATTTTATCCGTCCCCCTAAAAAATTGTTCTGGCTTTGCCCCTGATCGTCAAGTCTATCACACTATCAAAAAATTTTGGTACTTTATAAGTTGTACTTCTTTTGAAATTATGGCATGTATAGATTATGTTATTTTTGAGTTGATGTTGAATGGTGTGCACATGTATAAATGCCATGCGAAAATGGCTATAATGTGGTATTATGGTTTTATATAGATTCGGCTATGGTATTTGTCGAAACTATTTTTAAAATCGAGTTTTAGAAATGTGGGGATCGACTTTGAAAACAAAAACGGGAGTCGCCACCAATCCTTTTTTGCTTAGGTGTGATTGGATCACCTTGTAAAACATTTTATTTTAAAACATTTAATTTTGGTCCGTGAAAAACAAGAAAATGGGTTCGGGAGTCGGTTACGTATGAGGAAGGGTTAGCACCCTCAAAACGCCCAAAATTGGTACCTAATTGATAAAATCATGTCCAAATGTTTGAAATTTAAAAAATTTAAAATAAGATCCCTTATTAAAAGGAAAACCAAGACTTACCTATTTCAAAGAAATGAAAATACCACACCCAATAAGTTAGGATACAACATTTTATAACTTTGAAGCTAGGTGCATTTTTAGAAAATTCCTTACCTCGAGACACAAACATCACACCCAATAAGTTAGGATACAACGTTTTGAATTCTCAAGAATAAGTTTTTTATTATTTAAAACTTGAGATTTCTTTATTCCGAAAGAATATAAACATCACATCTAGCACGATTGGACACGATATTTTTTAAACCCTCGTAATTAAAATCATCTCATAATTTACGAAATTTATTAAAAGGGTATTTAATTATTTAGCCAAACGGAAAATCGCAACCCAGCACGATTGGGCACTATTTCCCGAATTTCTAAATACCAAAACATTGCCTTATTTTAAAATGTAGTAAGCTTGTAAAAATATATTTTATTTTAAATAATATCCATGTGACAATATCGCATTTATAAACTATCATACACAAATATTAAAAATAATTATAATACAATAACATACAATATAGACAAAATAAAATACAATTAAAATAATTACACAAAAATAAAAATAGTAGTACAATAAGAAAGCAATAATATAGGTTAATATAAAAGAATAGTTGAAAATAAAAAATAATGGTAATGGAAATTAAAATAATAAAATAAAATAATAAATAATACATATAATACACTAATCATAAATTTACACATATAATATAAACGATATAAATAAAATAGATTAAGTAATATAAATAAATTTTATAAAAAAAGACTTTAGAAATAATAAATAATGTAACATAATACTATATAATATAAAAATATAATATAATAAATAAACAATATATATAATAATATATAAATTATTAAACAAGTAAAATAATATATATAATAATTAAATGTAAAGAGTAATAAAAATATATAAATATATATTATTAATAAATTAATAATAATATACAAATAATTTAAAATAAAATAAATATTTTAAAATATTTCAATATTTCAATATAATAATTTTAAAGAAAAAAATAAAAAAAAGGTTTGAAAAATTAAGAAATCAGGATCGAATTATAATAAAAACAGATATTTAGGGGTCAAATTATAAATAAAAGGATATAAACGGACTTAATTATGAAACTGAAATAATACGGAGGGACTAAAAGGAGAAATTTCCCATTTTCTGAAAACACGCGGATCCTATCTTCGGGTCGGGTCAAAGTGCGGGTCTGAGTCAAAACGTCGCCATTTTGGCGTCTGGGTATTGACTCAAAACGACGCCGTTTTATAGAATCTATTTAAATTAAAAACCATTCAAAAAAATCATTTCTGCCCTCATTTAAAAAAAAAAAACATAAACCCATTTCTCTTTTTCTCTCAAAGCGATTTTGATTGTTACTCGGGGACTCGATCGCTGTTCACTGCCGTCGCCGACCATCGTAGTACGGTGGCGAATTTAAAAAATTAAGTTTGTAGTTTTTTTATGTATTTTACATATATATTATATATATAATTTCAAAAGAAAATAAATAAATATAAATAAATATAAAAACAGTATTCGAAAAAAATAACAGTAAAACAAAACCTCTGCTGATTGTGTGTTTCTTTTTTTTTGCTTTCGTATTTCTCTAAATCGGTATATATATATTCTCGTGTGTATTCTCCGTGTGTCCATCCCGCTTTCTGTGTTTTACAAAGGGTTTTATAACCCAAAATGAAAACCAAAAAAGAAATAAATCTCTATTTGCTTCTATTTCCCCATTTTTGTTGTTGGCTTGTTTCCTTTTACAGGTTTGGGCGAAGATCCTGGTGGTGACTTCGGCGCGTGATTCGGGCGCAGATCCTGGTGATGGCGAGGCGCGCTAACTACTGGTAGCAAATCGATGGCGTGACGATTGAGCCATGATCGGAGGCCATTGTGGCGCGACAAATGGGATTCTCTGCTGGCGATTGGGGTGCCGCCATTGCGGCGTGAATCGGAAAGGGTGACTGCGCTAGGTTTCCTCTCAAACCCTAGGTGCAAGCTTGTTTAGCATTAGGCCTTTTGGGCCCTATGCTTTGGGTCATGGGTTATGGGTAGTTAGGGTCAAGTTTTGGGCTTTGTAATGTGACTTTAAAAGGCAATTTGGACATTTTATTTTTTGTTTTTATTGTTTGGGCCGGGCAAAATGGGTCATTCTGAGATTAACTTAATTTGGTGTATATATCTTAATGTGTTATGTTTGGTATTTAGATATAAAAATTAAATGAATTGAGTTAATCATAGTTGTGAATATTCGATCATGGTATTTGTAGGGTATAGTAAGTATACTTACATGATTGGTATGAATGGCATTATGGGTGATGTCTTTGGGTTGTGTAAATTCGAACATGACATATATATGTATATGTATGAAGCTTGATTTATATATTTTAGGTTATTTATAATATGGATATGTTATAATAATTTGACCATGATAATTGTAAGAAATGTGGTCGAATATATGTTTAGTTGTTTTTGGCAGTTGGTATTAAGTTTGGTATATGTATATTAGGTTTTGATAATAGGTAATTTGTTTTAATAAAGTGATTCTAGCATGTGCATATTCGGTCTTTGTAATGTCAAAACCAAATGAATAGTAAAATTTTCTTTAATGAAGAATGTTTATGTATGAAAGGTATTTTGGGTTGCATGTCTTGATTGAGTAAAGATATGTATGATTTATAAATAGTTCTTATAGTAAGTTTAAAACATGTTCAAATAAAATATGCAAGTAACTATGAGATTCGGCATTAGTATAAGTATTATATTGATAATGTATGTAATGTGTTTTGGTAGATAATTGGAATATGAATAAATGTATAATGCCATGAAAAGTTGAGTACATTATTGATGCAATGTTCTTTAGATTTAGATTATTGACTATGTAATACCTTGGACATATTCGGCTATATGAGTTGCTTTAATAATTTGAATATAATATGATCGTGTATTTGGTAATGAAATCATAGTTTGATAGCCAAGCGAGTGTAGCTCATTTGATTTGAACCTGTGATAAAGAAGTGTGATTTATGCTTATAAATGCCTATCCTGGGTTGTGTTTTGATCGGTAATGTCTCGTAACCTAGTCCGGCGACGGATACGGGTTAGGGATGTTATAAATAAACCCAGCAAATGCTATTCAATGAAATAAGAGTATAAGGAATGAAAGATTTGAATTTTTGCTCTTTGATATTGGTAACCATGTTTTTTATCTTCATTTGAGTGTTCTTGGACCATATTTATACTTTTTCATTGATTTTGAGTTGTTTGGAGCAGTTGAATAGAGTTTCTAGTTGCTAGGAGAATTAATTTCATATATTAAATGTATTTTGTTAGTTCAAGTATT
This sequence comes from Gossypium rotundifolium, assembly GCA_025506655.1. Lineage (NCBI taxonomy): Eukaryota > Viridiplantae > Streptophyta > Magnoliopsida > Malvales > Malvaceae > Gossypium > Gossypium rotundifolium. Next base: position 194,276,363 of record CP106727.1, read on the forward strand.
AATATCTATAAGACTGTTCTTGACACTTGGCTAAAAAATAACTGTTATAAAGTCATGGGTATCAAGACTTCAAGGGTAGATCTTGCTACTATGCTCTTCTAAATAGAGTTGTGAGTACTAACTAGTAAAATCTTAAGACTTATAAGCTTAAGTATGGAGTTATAACTACTCAATAATTTTTGCTTAATATTATGATTTATGTACTATAAGAGTTCCAAATTAAATTAAGTGGTGTGATTATTTATTTTCATTATATTTTTAATTAACAAAAATTAATCATCACATTAATCACTATTAATTAATTAAGTGTTATAAAAGTTTTTAATGTCGCATTTGGTAAAAGTAATGTTTTTCAATACTCTTTGTACTCGAGCTAACAATAAAGTAATTTTATTTGATAATATTTAGCCACTCATTTTATTTTGAATAAAATGAAGTTTTTTACTTTTTTTAATTAAAATGTCTTATTTTTACTAGAGCTTTACTCATCCTTTTAATTTTAAGTTTAAATTTATACTAATTATTTTTATATTATGACAAACTATTTAAATAATTTAAGATTTTTTGTGTGTAAATATACTAGATAATCAAACAAGGCATAAATGTTATAAGATTTGCCGCATAAATCGACTTATATCATGATTTGGCTCTCAAGTTATACTCATTTTAGTATTTAAAATTTTTATTCCATTTTGGTATGTAAACTATCACTCTCTTATAAATTTAGTCCAAAAAATTAATCTTGTTAAAAAAAAGATAGCACACCCAATCAATGAGGATGTGGCGTGTTTAAAAAAAATTAATTTATCCCCAATTAAAGATCAAATTTATCTTCAAAATTTAAAATATTTCAATTGAATTTTCAAATCAAAGGGTTTTTTAAAAAAGTTATAATACATTCAGTAATTACAAGCTCAACATTTTAGATATGTGAGATGATCTTAGAGCCTCAACCTTACGAGCGAAGGCCTCGTTGACAATTAAAATATTGTTTCAATAAGGTTTTTTTTTTTGTTATTTTAATTATCACCTTTAGTGTTAAAAGGTTAGCTTTTAGTGTTTAAAAATATCTTTTCTTCATCTATATGTATCTAAGAAGGAATCACCTCAAATCAAGCTAGCATTTAATGCTAAAACTAACTGAGAGATTAATAGAAGATTCTGATTTAGTTTGAGGATTTAATTAAAATATTTTAAAATTTAGATAATTTAAAAAGCATGGTGCAATTAATCCAAACATAAATGACGTCTAAATCTTAAAAAGTAGGTTTGGTTGACAACAAAGCTCTCATGTTAGAGTCGGGGCTTAGGGCCCAAAGCCGAATGGAAAGACAAAGCTCCATCGCCGGGCCCCCGCCAAGAACATCCAGATTTAACGACTATAACGGTCGATGAACAATTCCCTTAGAACCCCTTCACAGAAAGGAGAGGGATTGAAATGAAGTTAAATTGTTGTTTGGGTCATTAATTGACTCTGTTTTTTGGGGAGGGGGAAGTCTCAATCTCTAATGGCTATCCCAACAAATTAGCAAGGAAATCAGGCATGGCAGTACTTTCTCATACACAAAAAAACTCTAAAAATAGGATTCTCCTCAACAAATTCACATCTCCCAGATCGTTTCCAACGCCTTCTTCGATCTTCCTGGCGGTTCAGATTTCACTCTTTACATGCCTTTCACTTCTCAACTTCCCATCTACTTCACCAATCCTTTTTTTTTTTTTTTTTTTCATTTTTTCACAATTTGATGCAAACCCTTTGTTAATTTTCTCTACTTGAATCTGTTTATAGATCCCCCATTTAGTCCTTTATTAGTCAACTCAACTCTGATCTGAATATTGGGTCATTGAGATTAGAGTTGATGTTTTTCAAGTCTTATTTTCCTTGGGATTTTTTTAAATTGATTGATTTGTGAATGGGAGATAGATTCATGATGTCTCCTAATAGATCTGAGGGGCAACATTTTCCCCCTTTGGCTTCACAAATTAGTTCTTTATATAACCTCACTTTTGATGAGGTTCAAAGCCAACTGGGGAAGATAGGGAAGCCATTGAATGCTATGAATTTGGATGAGTTGTTGAGGAGTTTGATAGCTGTTGAAGAAGGAGGATTGGTTCAAAACCCATCTTCATCTTCTTCTTCCTCATCATCTGCTGCTTCTTTCTTTCTTGGGAACATCAATTTAAATGGCACATTGAGTAAGAAAACCGTTGATGAGGTTTGGAAGGAAATAGTTAATAACGGCGGTGCCAATGTCAATGCGATGGACAACCGATTCGTTCAACACCAACTGACGCTCGGCGAGACGACGCTCGAGGATTTCCTTGTTCGTGCCGGTGTGATCAATGGTGGGATCCAGGATGGTGTCATTCATCCGCAACAGTTCATGGCAATCGACCCGATGGCCGTGGTCTCTCAACAGGCTGATTGGCTCCAGTTCCAAATGGCAGCCGTTCAGCAACAACACCATCACCACCAGCAGCAACCAATGACAATGATGGATTCGAATTTCAATGTTCCGGAGTCAGTTTATGAGAACCAAGTTGTAGATGTTGGGCACCATGAGAACCAACTGGCTATTACAATGCCAATGCCTGCAATGTCAGCAACATCATCCGATTCTCAACCAACTGCTGCTAGGAAACACAGATATTCAGATGTGATGGAGAAGACTATTGAGAGAAGGCAAAAGAGGATGATCAAGAACCGAGAATCCGCAGCACGGTCCCGGGCAAGGAAGCAGGTTGATATACATACATATGTGTGAAATCTTTTATGAACCTCAAGAAGTATATATTTGGATATGTGGTCTTATAATATGTATCTGTTTGTTTGGTAATGGTAGGCTTATACCAATCAATTGGAGCTTGAAGTAGATCAATTAAAGAAAACGAATAGCTGGCTCAAAAGGCAAAAGGTACCTTACTTGAACCTTTTTTCATTCTTTTTTTTTTTTTTTTGTGAAGTATATGCTTTATTAACAGCATTCATAGCATACTTATTCTAATAGGATCATGAACCACTTTATTAGCATTATCTTTCTTCTTCACTTCTGGTATGAAATCCTTTTGATCTTTTGTTAACCATTGATGAAATTAACAAAAAACTGGGAATCTATAGGGTAAATGCCTTGTTCTCAGACCAATTTTATGGCCTTAGAAAACATAAACTGGTTTGATAATTGATAAACAAGAAGGTCCAGTTTCGTTTTTCAGAAATGTTTTAAAGAAATAAAGTAATAACAGGTTTTTTTTTTTCCTTTGATTGGATGGCTATGAAGCTTTTGATGATCAATATCATAGGTTCTCAAAGCAAGCTGTAAATTTTCATATTAACTTGATTAGGATAAAGAAGGCTCTTCATGTATGAAAATTTAATCACCCTCACCCTGCAACTATGTTGCCTAGACTTTTCATTTTCTCTGAAACACCCATATACGAGTCATATTCGAACATAAAAATAGGAAATTAATCTTTTTAATATACAAAACAAATTAAGAATATACGTGTGAAACACTATCCGAAACTGAGTCCCGAGTGTTGTTTAAACAGGAAGTGGAGATGGTGTTGTCGGCAAATACAAATGATACAGTGCCAAAGTACCAGCTGCGGCGTACGAGTTCTGCTTCATTTTAGCATATATGTTCATGGCCTACGCCATGTTTTTAATCTTCATTAGCTATTCTATTTATTCATTCTTTGTTTAGGTTCACTTAGAAACTTTTTTTTTTTTTGAATTTTGTTTATTTTTTATTGTACTGAGATCTTTCTTTTCTTGAAATATTTTACTTTTGACATTTTAAGGTATGTTTGTAGGACATTTTTTAAGGTACGTTTGTAACGATTCTTTTTTCATTTTTCTGAAAATATTCCTATTTGATATTTGTGTTTCATGCCTATGCAGATTGGATATTCAGATTATCCATCATATATATATATATATATATATATTTTAAAATGAATATATTTTAATTTAGACTTGATTATGAGAGATATTATCTATCTAGACTCAAAGACCATTAGAAAAGTGAAAGGGTTTGAATAAAAATATAAGTAAAAAAATTGACAAAAAAAAAAGATTCGCTTTCTTAATGGGTCGTGCCTTGGGTAGAATTTTTTTGTCCAGGCTTGGTCCGACCCGATTAAGTTGTTTTGATGTTGTTTTGTTACTTTTTTGCTATTATATTATTACTATTTTATTATTATTGTTTGAATATTGTATAACTCTTATTTTATTGTTACTTTTGCTTCTATTTTAGATGCATTTGCTTGCTTAATTGTAATTATCTTAATGTTATTTTTAATTTGTTGAAAACATTTATTTTAACATTTTATTTTAATATTTTTATGTATTATATATTTTAAATTTATTTTATATAAAAATCTAAAAAAATTAATACAGAAGGATCAAGTCGAATTTGAGTTTAGCATTTTTAATTTGGATCGGACTTAAATAAAATTTTAAGTTCATTTTAAGCGAACCGAGCTTGAACCTAAAAAATGGACCTATAATTTTACAATGGTCCGACCCAAATATCCATATTTAACATATGCCATTGACTCATTTACTTAGTTTCAAATAAAACAAATATTGGAGTAGTTTAAATTCTTGAATTGTTAGGTTTCTTAATAGAATTCATCATTACAGCTATTTATTCTTGATATTCAAGTTCATTTTTTTAGAAAGTTAAGGGAAAGAGTTCAAGCTGATAACATAAACAACACCTATCACGGAGGAATTATCAACAAAGTTTGAACAACAAAACTTTACAATAATTTCAAAATAAAGTTTTGTTGGATATTTGATTAAAAATGGATTGAGACAGAAAGCAAAAACAAATAAAAGTTGAAGCAATCAAGTTATGATCTTTGATTCATTATGGCTTATAGTTTACATGTACAACAATGTTTAAATAAGCTGACGTGATATTAAATAATTACAACTTGGCAAGTCTTGGAATTTATATAGTACAACTTGCCTCTCTATTAGTTGATTCAGCAACCAAAATATCTTGTCAAATAATTTTATTGTTTTAGAGCTAGTTGGCAATTTGTAGAGAAAGGGTTCGCATATATAAGCTCGCCTAACAGAGCTCGCACCTTAGGTGACTTCATAGCTTTGGTGAGCTCGCAGCTTTGGATGAGCTCTCATCTTTGGGTGAACTCGCATCTTTGTGATTTGTGTTCGCCATTGCATGAATGGCTACTTCATAACACTCCTCTTTGACCATAATGCTGCGAACTCCAATTTTGTTTCTTGTGCACCTTCTTCAAAATTTGAGGCTCCAACACTACTAAGCCAAATCTATGGCAAGCTTCAACAATAGGCCTAATGCCTTTAACAGGGATGTCATCAAAAACTTCATCTTCAACTTTAGTCATATCCTCAACCAAATTTATCTGACTAATATGTGATTTATCCACTGAACTAATATAGGCTCTCGAGGCCATAAGGTTCCAATCCAGCATAAAACTTATATTTTTCATTGAGACTATCACAACTTCTTGTCCTAATGAATCAAATATAGCACAACATATTTCTTTAAAAACAATAGTATATTTTTTCTCAAGCAACTGTCCAATTAATGCTAAGGAGATTATGATCTAACTTAGGAACTAAAAACACATTTGTAATTATTTTAGTACCTGTCGCAGTGTAATGACCCAAAATTCACAGGCATCGAAAAAGTGCAATATCGGGCCTCAATTTTAGAAAACCAAATTAGTAAATAATTATTAGGAATATTTATGAGTCTAGTAGTGTGCTTAATTAGGTTTTTACCAAGTAAATTTAGCTTAATTTAGAGTAATTAGGAAAAAGGACTAAATTGAATAAAGGGTGAAAGTTTAATTATAGATTAAAAGAAAATAATAAGGACCAAATCTTAGATTTTTAGATGATTTAATTATATAAATATATAAATTAATTATAAAATATATTATTAAATTAATTATATTATAATTATTATATTAAGAAATAAATTAAATAAAGATGGTGATGATTTAATACGTGTATTAATAAAAATACATACATTTGTAATACTTATTGTAGGGCCCAAATTTTGCCCCGGCCCATATCAAAAACAAAAAACCAAAAATTAAACCACTCCATTTTAATTTACAACAGCAAACCCAATTAATGAATTAACCCAAAAACTAGCCCAAACCTAGCAAGCCCACTAAGCCCAAAAAAAAAAAAACAAGTCAGAAACAAAAGAAATCCTAGCCGTTGTCCCTGCGCCGCCAGCAGCCTCCCCGACGCCACGTCGCCCCGCCCTCCGCATCGTGCGCCTCCAAGCCTCCTCCACGACGCTTTCACCTACGGAAAAGAAGGAAAAAGGCTAGCAAAGCACCAAACAAATTGTATTTGTTATTTTTATTTTTATTCTTTTCCTTTATTTCGGCTATAAAAGACCGAATGAAAAGGGGTTTTAGGGGGGATTACGATTGAGATATATATGAGAGCAATACGGATTTTTTGATAGATATACGAGAGCCAAAAACACCTTACAAGCAAAAACACAGAATATACAGCAACAAAGGTTTTACATTTTTTTTTCTTTTTCTTCTTTTCTTTTCGGCCTTTCTCTATTATAAAGATTTTCTTTTTTTATTTTCTTTTATTTTTTTCTATATATATATAAATAATATTTTTAAAAAATTACTGTTATTTAATTTCTACCACCATGCTTGATGGTATATGGCATGATTTGGCCGAACTCTAGCTGAGTCCTATGCCCTGCAGAGAAAAAAGGGGGAGAGTTTTTTTAAAAGCGATGGATGATTTTTTTTTTAGAAAATTTGACTTTTATAGGGCCCCAAAACGACGTCGTTTTAGGGCTGGCTTCAATGGCCCAAAACGACATCGTTTTGCTCCTCTAACCTGTGCCTTGACCCGACCCGCAAGGAGGATCCGCGCTTTTTCGATGGAACGGATAGTTGCACATTTAGCCCTTTCGCTTTTTTATTTTTTTACAATTAAGTTTATTTTATTTTTAATTTTTCTGGATAATTTACTTTGGTTTTCAATTGGGTCCCCCTAATGCTGTGCGTTTTGGAGGGAGGAAATATTTTCCCCTTTAGTCCCTCCATGTTATTCACGCATTCAAATAGGTCCCACTTTTTTTTAAATTCGCCCCAAATTTTTATTTTAAGTTTAATTTCGTCCTTTTTCTTATTTCCTTTTCTTATTTTTCTATTATTATCGGGTAAATTACCCAAAAATACCAAAAAAATTAAAAAGTTTATGGAATTAGGTCAATTTTTAGAAAATTTATGGAAAAAGGGTCATTTTCCATCAAAACGCGTCACGTTAGCGCGTTTTGAGGGGAAATGGTAGGAAAGCGCACTCTGGGACGACATTTAGCCCCCAGCAATAAAAAAAGGTCAAAATTTTAAAATTTAATTTAAAAAATTATACAAATTCTATTTTATAAAAGATATTAAAATTAAATTACAAAAACATATAAGCAACTATTATTTTATTAAATATATTAAAACTAAATTACAAAAAATAAAAAATAAAAAAACTTCTTATTTATTAAATATATTAAAACTAAATTACAATAAAATAAAAATAAAAAACTTCTTATTTATTAAATATATTAAAACTAAATTACAATAAAGTTAAAAATAAAAACATTTTCTTATTTTATTACATATATTAAAATTAAATTACAATTAAAAATTAAACAATTTCTATTTTATTAAAGGTATGAAAATTAAATTACAATAAAAAATTAAAAACTATTATTTTATTAAATATATTAAAATTAAATTACAAAAATAAAAATAACTTTTATTTTATTAAAAATTCAAATTAAATTATATACAAAAAAATAAATAACTTCTATTTTAGTGAATATATTAAAATTAAATTACAAACACAAATAAAAAATAATTTTTTTATTAAAAAATGAAAAAAAATTATTACAATTTAAAAAATAAAAAAGCCCATCCGAATCAATGTTGATGCTTGGTGGAATCAAGATACGCTGGGCGGTCAATGGTTACGCGCTGGATTCCTCCTTCTTCTAACTTCCGGCGGGGGTCGTGGAACCTCGGGTGGGGATTCCGATTCCTCCGGTAGTGGGTCTGGTTGTGGGTGTTGCGAGGATGACCCACCTTGATAAAATAACGACCCCGGAGGTGTTTGCATAAACCACGGTGGGGGTGTCTAAATCCCGTATGGCGAAGGAGGCTGGTAGAAAGAAGTGCTCCCCAACGGTGCCTCTTGTGATCCCTCACGCGACGGCGGCCTCATGATTGGCTGGCCAGCCGGAGTAGTCGGGAATGGACTCGAACCCGGCCATGCATTCCAACCTGGGCTGGGACTGGGAAAAGGAAGCATATATGGGTTAGGATACATATAAGGGGTAGGGTACGCACCTGGCATAAGGGGTAAAGGTTGTGATGTCGGTGTCGTCAATTTGAACTAATGGGCCCGGTGATCGTGTTCATTGTTGATGGCCCCGTCTCATCACCCCTTCTCCTTGGATTTAAGGGGCCCCGACGTTCCCTTTGTTGACGAAGTTGCCGTTGCCTCTCTTCTTCCGACAACAAATATGGCTTACCATGGATCCTAAACCATGGCATGTATTCCGGCACGCACGCTAACTCCGGAATGACGATCGATTCCCGGTTAGGTAAATAGTCATACCGGTTCTCCCACATCTCGATATGTGCTGACCAAAATCTTGGCCAATCCATGTGCAACTGTCGTAAGTCCACTTTGTGCTCATTATCGAGCTCCTCAGGTGGCACAAGAATCGGTTGCCGGAATCCAAATTGTCGCAGAACCCGATCTGACTGGCGCATCCCCACGATCGCATAGGTGATCAATGGGACCTTTACGTGCCAATTGCTCGGATTTTGTAAGAACTCCTCTGGAATTACTGCCCAAATTTTGGATCCTCGTACGGTGTCCATTGAAACTATATTAACATTACCAAAATATTAGTTATATACATAATACTAGACACTAAATACGAAATACTAAATTATAAATACGAAATTCGAAACTTACTTGTGATTCCGACCGTTGGTCCAATAGAAGCCGTATATCTTCAAGCGAGGTAGGTATTCCAACATGACTAGCCGAATGGTTCCACCTAATTAAATAAATTTTTAGCATACAATTTTACTATAAATCTACGTAATAATTGTAAAATATAACATTAAATTTACCTCGTTATCAGTGGGAATGAATATGGGTGGTCGAGTCGAGGACGTAAAAATAGAAATCAAAACCATACCCATGACTGCAGTAGTGATAGACAACCTCCGATTTTCACTTTACTCGCAATGCGCGCCCGCACATCTCCCGATACAATCTCGATAGCACGCGCAGACTTCAACTCAATTCACCTTGCTCTAAAATGAACAAGTTTCAGACCATCTCAAATGTATGAGGTTTTTAGAAAGGTCTGGCATCAGATAGCCTCTAATTATCTGAAGAATGTATGCCCGAGCATGCCGTATTCACTCTATTTCGGTTGAACCCTCATTCGGCTCTGGGAATGTGTCTCGTAACCAAGCCATCTCGATCCGACCTCCCTAAATTTTATCCGAAATGGCACCCAGAAGCTCGTAGCATACGACCATCCAAACACCAGAAGTTGCGACCGGTGACTACCGGCCCGTCCACCGGCAATCCCAACTACAACTGCACATCTTCCAGAGTGATGGTACACTCTCCGCTTGAAGATGGAAAGTATGTGTCTCGGGTCTCCACCTCTCTATCAACGCACTGATCAAAAGCGGCTCCAACTTGAACCCCCGGCCTATCGTGGCCACGTGCCAAAAACCCGCTTCCCGCAGGTAATTCTCGATCAATGGCGATGGGGGACCATGCATATTGCGAATATAAAATTGCAACACCCGATCTACTGATTGTTTAAAAATTATAAAATAAAATTAATTAAAATTGCATAGACCTAAAAATATTAAATAGTATTGAAAAATTAAAATTAAAACTTACCATTTGCATTTGCTCGACGGAGATGTGCTTGTTGTCTAGACGAAGTAATTCTCCGCCATTGTAATATCTGATCGAAAATTTTAAAATTTTCCAAAAAATATATTAAAAATTAAAAGGGCTTTTTGTAACTAGTAAAGGGCTATTTTGAAATTTTAGAGGAAGTTTGAAGGACTTAAAGAGGAATTTGAGAGGAATTTGAGAGAAGAATGAGTAAGGATTAAAGTGTGAAAAAAATAAAAGGGGTGGGGGTTTTTATAGTTTTTTTTTTTTTTACAAATTTGACCTTTTTTTTTACCATTGGAGGCTAAAGCATGCCCCTGGGGACGCGTTTTCCTGCCATTTCCCCTCAAAACGCGCTGACGTGGACTCATTTTGAGGGGAAATGGCATTTTTCCGTAAATTTTCAAGAAACTGGCCCAATTCCATAATTTTTTTTTTTAGTATATTTAGATATTTTACCCACTATTATCATTATTTTAGTTATTATTATTATCTTTAATATTATTATTACTGTATTTATTATTATTATTACCTTCCTTATTATTAATATTATTACTTTTAACATTACTAGTATTATTATTTAATATTTATATTATTATCTTTGTCACCATTATTATTACTATTATATTTATTACTATTATTTTTATTATTATCACTATTAATTTTAATATTATTACTATTATTTTATTATTAATACTATTTTTATTTTTACTATTACTTTTATTATTATTTGCATTACTATTAATATTATTATTATTACTATTATTATTACTAATTTAGTATTATTATTATTTTACTATCATAATTATTATTTTAATATTACTACTACTACTATATTTTTTAAATTTTATAATTATTATTTTCATTAGTATTATTATCATTATTTTTATTATTATCACTATTATTTTATATATATATTATTATTACTATAATTATATTTATATATTATTTTATTTTATTAAAATATTATTATTGTCTTATTATATATTATCCATATTATGAACCTACCCATTTATTTATTTACGTCTTTATATGCTTGCAAGGTTATGTTGCTCGTTATTGTTATTGTGTTTACATTATCACTATTCGCTAAGCATGATCATTTTTACGTTTTAACCGATTTTCTATTTTTAAAGGTTACATCAACTTTATTTTTTTATTTTTTCCCACTTTTTTACCCAAACTCATAAAAAGGGTTTTTACAAAGGTAATATTTTGTGTTTAGAAGTTCAAGAAATAGTGCCCTAACGTGCTGAGTTTTGATTTTCCGTTCGTCCAAATGACTAAATATCCTTTTAGGATTTTGATCGTATTTTCTTAACTTAAAAAATAAGGCAATATTTCATATTTGGAAATTCAAGGAATCGTGCCCTAACGTGCTGAGTTTCGATTTTTTCGTTTGGCCAAATAACGGAATACCCTTTGAAAATTGCAATGCATGAATTTTGGAAATCATGAAATGATCTTGGTGTCAAGGGTTTGAAACATCGTATCCTAACGTGATGGATGCGATATTTCTTTCTTTCGGAACAAGAGAATCTCGATATCCGATTCGAATTATCCAAATATTTTCTAAATGATTCGTATTTTAAAATCTCTTCTAATTTTCGATATCAGGACATTAATTAATCAATAAGGTACCAATTTTGGGCGTTGCGAGGGTGCTAATCCTTCCTCGTGCATAACTGACTCTCGTACATGTTTTCTTAAAATTCGTAGACTAAAGTGTTTTATAAGGTGACCCAATCACACTTCAAAAAAGATTGGTGGCGACTCCATGTTTTTAAAGTCGATCCTTATTTTTTAAAAAATAAAAATGGTTTCGACACTTATATTTAATTATTAAATAGATATTTATTAAATTATTAAATTATAATATTTTTATTTGATAAGAAATTAAATATATGACAAGTGTATGGTATTGATGATGTACAAATGTAGTGAAAAATATGTGTACATTTGTATATATATAATTAATGGTATAATAGATATTTATTGTTTGAAAGATATTTATTAATTAAATAATTATATTATAAGACTTTTGTATTATTAACAAATTAAATGATGACAATTGTAATTTAAATATTTGTTATCAAATAGATATTTATTATAATTATTATTATTATTATTAGTTTATATATATATATATATATATAAAAGATATAAAGTAAGAAAAAAAAAAGAAAGCAAAAAGAAGAAAAGAAACAGAGAACAATTCGAAGCAGGGGGAAAGAAATAAGGAAAGAAAAGAAAAATGAAAAACTAGGGTTTTAAGGTTTGGAGCTTTAATAGGTAAGTCAATTAAGCCCTTTTTACTTAATTTTGATGTTTTAGAAGCTTTAGAATAAAGTTTTGTTGAAATTAAATTGAGGTTTTGGAAGTTCTTAGGTTTTTGAAGATAGTTCATGTTGAACAAAATGATGAATTAGGGGTTTAATTGAATGAATTTCAATTTAGATTTGATAAAGGGATTAAATTGAAAAGTAAGCCATAAGTTTTGCATAGTAGGGACTAAATTGAAAGAATTTCGAAATTAGGGATTTATGATGAAATTTTGATAGATATGTATAAGTTTGGTTGAATTTTGAATGGAAATAAAGTATGAATTGAGTTAGAAAAGTAAGTTAATTTAGTTAGGATCAAATTGAAAATAAGGTAGAAAGTAAATAGAAATTCAATTATTCAATATAAATTAGTGTTGTATTAATAGTATAAATTATTTTAATTTACATAGCTAGAAAAGAACCTGAGGCATCGGCATCGAAAGGAAAAGAAAAGGTTATCGAGGAGTAATCAAGCAAATCACGGTTTGTATTATTATAATTTAAATCTATTTATTATTAATTGTTATATTTTAATTAAAATACATGGTAGATAAATTTAGGAAAGTAATTGAAATAATAATATTGATTTGAATGAAATTGATTTAAAAATGTTTATGGCTATTGAAATTGAATGTGAACAAATTGGAAATTAAAAGTGATTTGAATTGAATCAAAATGAATTGAATGAAGAAAATATATGATTATTTGAATTGTATATTAATTGAAAAGTGATTAGTGATTTGAACTTGATTGGAAAATCAATCGAAAATATGAATTGAATAAAAGTGAATTAAATTATGAATATGGTGAATATGTGAATTGTGTATTGATTGAAAAGTGGATTGAATTAAATCAAAGTATGATTATATGAGATTATCTCAAATATGTATTGGTATTGAATTGTAAAGTTATGAATATTGTTATATGTATTGCATTGAACGTGAAATTACCAAGTAATGAATTATCGCAATCTTGTGAAACCGATTGAAATAAGGAAATTATAATTGATCTTGAACTAAGATGGAAATTGTCTTGAAAAGTGAATTAAATACCCTATTAACTAGTTGGGCTAGTCGGATATAGTTGGCATGCCATAGGATATGGAAGAGTACGGTTTTTACCTAAGATATCGATTAGGCACTTATGTGCCGACTCATCGTTCTTCATTATCGATTCGACACTTTGTGTGTCGAATATCGTTAGATTATTATTACTGATTCAAAGACTTTGTGTGTTGAATATCATTATTATTGAAACCATTTTGGGTTTGGAAAATGAGGATCGACTTTAAAATAGGAGTCGCCACCAATCCTTTTTGTTTAAGTGTGATTGGGTCACCTATAAAAATGTATTGGTCTGCGAATTCAAGAAAATGGGTTCGGGAGTCGGTTACGCACGAGGAAGGGTTAGCACCCCTATGCGCCCCTGGACGGGTACCAAATCGGTTAATTAATGTCCTTGCGTTGGAAATTTGGAAACATTATAAACTTTTTAAGGAAAATTAATCAATATTGAATTTGAATTTCAAGATTAACTCGTTTCGAAGGAAATAAAAATATCACATCCAGTGCGTTAGGACATAACACCTTTATACCCGACATCGAGATCATCTTTGATATTCAAAATATGAAATTAAAGAAGGGTATTTGTTTATCTGGTTGGACAGCAAATTGACACCCAGTACGTTAGGGCATAATTTTTTAACTTTCCAAATGCACAAACATTGCCTTATTTGGAGAAAAACAAAATTTTATAATAGGCTTAAAATGCATTTAAATAAAATAAAAACAATTTAATAAAAAAACTAGAACATATTAGAATTTGAGGAGTAACAGTAATAGAATGCATAAACATTAATCATGAAATATACGCAAATTAAAGGTCGTATTAACAACATGCTATAAAATGCAAGTTTTCTTAAAGAAAGTTAGTTTATATTGAATCTTGAACTTCAAGATTAGCTCGTTTCGAAGGAAATAAAAATATCACATCCAGTACATTAGTACATAACACCTTTATACCTCGACACTGAGATCATCTTTGATCCTCAAGATATTTAATTAAAAAAGATATTTGGCTATCTGGTTGAACAGAAAATTACACCCATGTACGTTAGGACATAATTTTTCATACTCCCAAACATACAAACATTGCCTTATCTTAAAAAAATTATGTACGTGAAATTTTAAAATGAATTTAATGTATAAAAAATTTTGATATAAGGCATACATGTATTGGAATTTTGAAGCATGCTATGGTACAAGATGTACAAACATTAATCGAGAATTAGTCACAAATTAAACGCTATGTTAACAATAAACTATGAAATTTAATAATCCTACAAAATTGATAAATGCGAATTAACAAGGATTAAAAGCACAAATTTTTCCATAGTCAATAAGCAATAAATTGAATCAAATTGATATAACATACAAATTATGGGGGGCAAATTAAAGAACAAAGCAAACATTTAATGGATCTGATTGAAAAAATAGCACAGGAAAGGAGGATTAAACGCATAAATATCCCCTCAGTATCAAAACGCGCGGGTCTTAGCCGCATTCGGGTTGGGCCTGGGTGTAAGCCAATACGGCTCGTTTAAAGGCTATCATTATAAGCCTGAACGACACCATTTTGCTAACAGATTTAAAAACCGATTAAGAGCTTAAATCCTATCTGCTCTACCTAAACCGAAACCCTAAGTCCCTTTTTGCTTTCATCTCCA
This sequence comes from Gossypium rotundifolium, assembly GCA_025506655.1. Classification (NCBI taxonomy): domain Eukaryota; kingdom Viridiplantae; phylum Streptophyta; class Magnoliopsida; order Malvales; family Malvaceae; genus Gossypium; species Gossypium rotundifolium. Next base: position 194,291,388 of record CP106727.1, read on the forward strand.
TTCTCCGCCGCAAAGAAAAGAAAGAAGAAACGACCACTACGACGCCATGAAGATCTGCGATTAGTGGCCGAATCGAGACCATTCAGCGATCGCCTCTTTAAATTTGACCCGAATACTTCGTGTGCAACGCCCGGAAGGACCGCTTTGCTCCGATCACTGTGAAGAAAGCGACCCGACGGTCCCTATTCCAAGGTAAACCCTTTCCCCTTTCGTTTAAGTATCGAAAACAAAGAGAAATGTTTTAAAGAAACCATTCAAAAAAGAGAAAATGGACGATAAAATAATCAATCGGAAAAGAAACCTTTTTTGTTTCTGACCTCTGATATATTCTGTATGCGTAATACAATGTGTGTAAAAATATGCGTACCTTTTACAATGTTTTCTTTCAACCTTTTATAGTCGACTATTAAATAAAATGAAAAATAATAAAATACAACAATTGTCCCTTTTTTTTTGCATTTTTCCTTGCTGTTGTTTCTCTGCTATTGGTTTGTAGGTACGAAAGATGGACGTGGCGTACGGAGGTGCGTGGGTCATACACAAACACGAGCTGATGAAGACTCGCGCGTGGCGTGCGCGTGGTGGTGCACGTGGAGGCACGCGTGCGGCGCTAAAACTTCTGGAATTCTCTAGGGTTTTGTTCTGCTAAAATTATTTGGGCCATTCGGGCCTGCTTCCAAATTAGGTTGGGTTGTAAGAGGGTTAGACAAAAGACGGGTAGTGGTTTATTTAGTATCTGGGCCGATTGGGCCTATTGTTGGGCTATGAATAGGTTGGGGTTTAGTGGGCTTTATTTATTTTTTGTAATGGACTGATAAACTGTTAACTTTTGGACTTTTGATTATTATTTTTTTTAATATTTATTTTTTGGGTTTTAGTTATTTTAATGGGTTAAGGGCCGAGCAAATTTGGGCTTCTCGATTACTATTATATCTTATTCTTTATCAATTCTATCGATTCATCGATCGGTACTATGTACTATTTTAGGCACAATGTGCCGTACTGGTGTGTTTGGGTTGGAATCCGTGTATCCGTCAAAGTCCGAGTTTGTTAATAGGGTGAATAACTGAAATGAGAAAATTAAATAAATTTGATTAATTGAACTATTAAAAAAATATGAGAAAGAAATTATGAGTTGAATTGTGAATGGAATTAAGATGTGAGATTTGAAGCATGAATTTAAGGTTCATGAATTTACTAAAATATCGAATTATTGATATTGAAATCAGTTCAATAAATGAAATGAGAAAATTGAATGAATTGATTAATTGAACTATTGAAAGTATGAGAAAGTGAAATTATGAATTGAAATGTGAATTGAAATTGAGATATCGAAATAAGAAGTGAAAATAGAATGAATTGGAAATAATGAAATAGTGTATGAGTTAATTGAATATAATCTTATGAATTAATTATAATTATTTTTATTGAAAAATGTTGGTTTAAATAATTATGGAAAGACTAATGTTGTAAGGTATTAGTTATGAAATAGAATAAGTTATTGAATTAGGATATAGAAATGAAATACATGAAATAGTGATTTTATGAAATGGTTATTAATGAAATGCATGAAATGAACATGGAAATAGTAAGAAGATATATAAATTAAAATGAAGAAAAACTATTTAAGATACATATTATTAAAAAAAAATTAAAGTTTTAAATGCATGAATGTTTTATTGAAAGTAAAATAGTGGTAAGGTAAATTGTTCATATTTATTGTTTTAAGTATTTGATTTATAGTAATACCACTGGGTATATACTCAGCGTGCGGTTTGTTTCCATAAGCAGATTAAGTACAAAAATTTTTTAGAGTCAAATTTGAGATTGCAAGCCTCATCTTATCACATCTTCAAGCAATAACAGGATATGCTTTAAAATTTTGAATAGAATGACATGTACTTAGAAAAATTAAGTAGTATCTGTTTTTATGTTCAAATATAATAGTGATTAGCCAAGATTTACTTTGGCACCTAATGTAATAATATTCCTATATCAGGTTCTTTGAGTCGAACATAGTATATGGGTGTAACAATGAGTGCTAACTAGCACACCACCTTTTCCCTTAGCCTTAATAATCTGGTCATTTCCAATTTTGACTTTCGAAATGCAGCTTCTCTCAACCCGTTTGAAGATGCTTTCATCTGAAGTTATGCGGTTTGTGCAGCCACTGTCAACAAGCTAGTTCTTTTTACCTTTGCTGGAGGGTTTGCATGGGGTAGTGAACTGGTCTTCGTATGAGGTTGCGAGCTTGATTCCGTAGGAGGCAGCGAACATCAATTCTTCTTAATTTACTTCTGTTGTTTGTGCTTGAGCATTTTGTTGCTGTGCTTCCCCTTATTCTTGCACACTTTCTCCATATGACCAAATTGTTTACAACTCCTACACTGAATATCTAGCCTGAACCAGCAATATTGCTTGAGCCTTCTCTTTTCTTGATATAAGATAAAAACACATTTAGAAAATGTTTTTGAGTATTTTAAAGTCTTCAAATTTTTAATTAGATATTTAGTAATTTTTCACAAAATGACTTAAGAATAAATATATAAAATTTATCTTAAATATTATTATATCAAAACTTGATAAATTAAAGCTAACAATTTCCCCACTCTTTTGATACAAGTAAAATTTAAGTAAAATTTGTATTTTTGAAAAACTCCCCCAAACCATTAGACATTTTCCAAACATACTCCCCAAATAAAAAGCATTTCAGTAAAATTTAAATACAAAACACTTAAAAGAAAAAATCGCTTAAAATTACACGAATTACAAGATGAAAGATCTAATTTTGCGATACTTGCAGGATATTGGGTACAAACATTGAACTGGTTTCTCAATCATGTTGACATCAACATTGCATCAAATCCATTTTTCAAAAGCACACAAAACACACAAAAATGGATTATCATTTTATTTTATAGCATATCCAATCACAAATTATCGTCTCTTGATTGATATCTTCTCAAAATTAATTAGCTCATATATTCAATAAAGCACTTAAGTATGATGATTTTGTGAATTGTTGGACATTTTAAATCTTCAAGCTCTAACTTGAAGAGGGAGTACCAGAGAATCACCGAAGTTGAGAGATATCTTTTATTATTAGTTTTTATCATTCATTTAGGGTAAAAGTATCACAAAGGCTCTTACATAAGAAGTTGAATTGCTTTTTACTCCTTTTACTAAAAAAAAGGAACTAATTAGTCCTGATACATTAGACTAAAGAGCAAACTGATCATTCTATTAAAATTTCATCTATTTCTACTGTTAAAAATTGGTTCACGCACACCAAAATGAGGTTATACCATGTGTAACTATCTGATTATTTCTATCATCTATATCATCTTTTAACAGTAGAAAATGAATGAAAAATTTAACAAAAAAGGACCAGTTTACAGTTTGATCCAATGTAAAAAGATTAATTTACTCTTTTTTAAATAAAAAATAAAATATAATTTAACTCCTAATACAAAACCTTCATCAAACTGAGTAATTTTTATCATATTGATGGGAAGCAATCAATAAATGAAATAGTAAGTTTATGTTGCTCATAATTCCTTTTCATTGTAGGGCATTAAGTTAATTATGTCATTCATTAGGTTGTTGAAAGAGGTCGATATGGATGGAAGGCTTGCTGTCATCAATCTTTAAAAGCTCTCATAATTACCACCAAAAGCTAACTGCTTCAGATACATCTTACACGTCCACTTGTACATTATGGCCTTTTCTCCACGTCCTCTTTTTTATTTAATAAACTCTTTCTTTAAAGGACAAGTAATAAATTACAATTCCAACCTCCCATTCTCAAAATATCCTATATATGTGATTGAGATTGTTCGAATTAAGAATAGCAATGCCATGGGGTAAGTGCAATGATTGCTGCATCTATCTCAACTGTTAGGATCGTTTCAATTAAGCAACAAGTAAAAAAGTAGTAGAATAAATTAAGAAATTGAACACACAAATTTAACGTGGAAAAACTCCTCCAAAGATGATAAAAAACTATGGGCAAAGATAATTTTACTATAATGGCAAAAGAACGAAGAGTACAAATGATGGAGATAAAAACTAAACCCCGAAAACCCGAAAACAAAGAACCCTCAAAACGTAAACACAAAATTCTCTAAATGTGTTATGAATTTTAATCTCTAATGGGTGTCTATTTCTAAAGTTGTAAAAGAATCTATTTATAGGCTAAATTGTCAAGTCAAATAAATTTTGCTAATAAATGCTAAATATATTATATTAATAAATACTAAATCTTCTAGAAAGAAAATATATCTTGTTTAACTTGACTTACAAGCAATCTCTTAGAATTTAGGTCACACAACTCTAATATCTACCATACATTTGCAAGGATGTCGTCTTTTACATTTCATGTTAATGCAATTCTTTCATTAATGATTTCTCTATTTAAATATTATAGAAATATATTTTTTGTATTATATAAAGTATACTTAACATGTGCAAATATCTATGATATGATTTTAATTTACATAGTTAATCGATATACTAAAAATATGAAAATAATACATAAAATATTACAAAGCAGTAAAATAATAATTCTAAACCGAAGCAGAGCATAAGTTTACCATAATCATTTGATAAGATATATTGTATTTTTAAGAAGAAAATATAAAATGGAACCTTGAAATGATGTTGTTAAGAGAAGTAGTTACCAACCCTAATATGGATAGTAAAAATGATTACTGAACCATTTAAAAGTTTTCATTTAAGTTATTGGGCTATTAATATCATTGTTGTATGACCTTCTCATTGAGTCTCTATTCGTATCGCTTCCGCCAATAAAAAAATCTTGTTCTCTTCCTTTTCTACAGTTCAATTTTTTTTCATGAAATAACTTTGAACATCACAAATCTGCGAACTAAAATCCAAACAGTTTTCTTCTTCGACATTGTGACATTGACCGTCAAGTCACTTGAATCTAAGATATGTTCTTCTACTCATTGATGGGTATTAATCCATCATACTAACTGTTAAATTGTCACTTTGAGCTCACTACCTGGACTTTAAAAAAGAATTAACAACCCAATAACTTAAATAAAAACTTTTGAATAATTCAGTGATCATTTTGTAACTTTTTGAAGTTGAGTGACCAAAACATAAACTTATTAATAATTTAGTGACTTGAAGTGGAATTTACCCTTAAAGAAAACATATCAAAACCAAATATGTGGAGCAACTCCACTCCGTTTGTATAAATAGTGCAGCAATGTGGGTGATATAGCTTAAAAGAAAAAGAGTCTTTTCATTCTTAATCACGTCCCCATGAATGTACGATCTCAACCGTCCCTTTCTAATCGGACCTTTTTCTTGAAAACCAGGACCCTGACAATTTTTTTTTTTCTCTTCTTTTTGGATTAGCTTAATTCATAAAGTATTGAACTGTTAATTTATGTGGATATGGTTTTCCCCTATCTTTTTGGGTTTTATTACCCTCATTTAATTTTGCTAGAACAAGAGATGGGCTAGCTTAGTTGTGTATTTTTCTCCCAATGAATAGATGTACCAATTACCTCAGACCTTGATTTATTTTTGAAGGTTTTCTTTTTCTATAATTTTTAGGGTTTTAATACCCTCATTTATAGTTTTCTTCTTTGCTTGTTTATTTTGCCATGTTTGGTTTGCATAGGAGGTTTGTATATGATCTCATACATTCTTTGTTTGGCCTTAGTACCAGATAGAATGAAAGAATTATTCATGAGTTGCCGGTGTTCAATTATGTTTTCATTTATATGATTGCATGTTTCTAAATTGCAAATATTGTATAATAAATAGGGAGAGTGAAAGTCGAGTTTACTTCGAGTCGAATCAACTGGTTGGACCAGGAACTAGTCAGAGTATTTGTTCAAAGAAGGGCATTGAATCGGTTAATCTAGGAATCGATATGGACCAGTTGAATTAAATTTTATTTTTTTATCAATTTTTTAATGATTTGTTTAATCGGATCGATCGAATTGATTGGAGCAGTGAACAAGTGACCTAACTGGTTCGACCACCAATCCAGTTTTGAAAATCTTGGTAAAAGGTGCATATTGAATCATAAGACTCGTGATGCTTGAAAAGATTGGTTTAGAGTAGATAAATTTAGTATTCTTCATATTTGTTTTATGATCTATGTTCAAAATTTATGATTGTCATTATCTAAAACTCAATGAATAAATGACACGTGTAATTTCTATCAAGTTTATTTTACATGCCATTGAAACAAAATCAGCAATGTAAAAGCTAACCTATGCATCTAATGGTAAAAAACTAACGAAAGGATCATTTTGCTCATGTTGTTAACGTACAAGAATTAGTTTGCTCATTTTCCAAAATGGACTACAATGCAATCCAGAGTATAGCACAAGGACTTACATTGTAATTTTAGATTATTATTGCTATACATTGATATTCTTTTGCATCAATTTCATCAAAACTACAACACAGCATGTTTAAAAGCGAACAATCAGACAAACAAGCACAAGTGCAAAAAATAAAATCTGCACTTTCATTACCCTAATACAATCAAGTTATTAGCAACCAAGCCCGTTCTGTTTTAATAACTACTACCTTTTGTGTATGTGTGTGTTGAAGTGAAAAATGGATGCATGTTTCGTCTTATATGATCCCATTGTTACCAGCCAAGATCGTATATTTGTCTTTCCTTGTAAGATTGGTACACTCGAGTCCTAATACAGTTGCAATCTGACGCTACACATAATTGGCAGCTTCGAATTTTGATTTCCTTCCGGCATTATGTGTTTGCCAACCCGATAACTTGTTTAGAATCATGATCAAGCATGTAGGATTGGGATTTGTGAGATGAAATGCTGAGTCTAGGCATTTTTTCCACTGGTTGTTGATTGTTATGGAATAGAATAGATAGTAATTAATCTGTTAAGGTTGTTAGTCTGTTAGAATAGTTATATGCAAACCCTATTGCATTAAATACATGTATGTAGACTCTCTTTCTGACAAGAATTCAATACAAGAACATTTTCTATACTTCAACATGGTATCAAGAGCCACTCTCTTTCTTTTGTGATTTTTTTCTTCCTCTTTCTGATGGCTACGGAGCCTGCGCCTGGAGTTGACACTCCTCATCACTCGTCCAACACTGCTGCTGCTTTTTCGTCAACTGATGTGGGTGGTGCGGCATTGCCCATAATCCATTACTTCACCAAGCATGATACTATCAAGCTTACTGAGCATAACTTTTTGCTATGGAAACATCAATTGCTACTTCTTCTTGGAGCATATAATCTTGAAGGTTTTGTACAAGGTACTATTCAAGTTCCTTCTTCTTTTCTTCCTAGTGCTGATGGTATGTTGGTTGATAATCCAGCATTTCTTGCGCATAAGAAACAAGACAAATTTCTGGCCTTCTGGTTATTAACCACACTATCTGATGATATTTTAGTTCATCTTACTTCTGCCAAAAGTAGTTTTGCTGTTTGGTCCGCTGTTGAAGCTCGATTTGGAGTTAAATCCACCATAAAATTTCAAGCCTTCGACGTGATCTGTATTCTCTCAAGAAAGTGAATCTCACCATTAAAGAATATTTTTCAAAGGTTCAGCAATTGAGTAATAGTCTTATTGCAACAGGGACTATGGTTACGGAACAAGAACAAATTAGTATTATTTTAGCTGGTCTTCCACTTGAGTATGAGTCCATTCGGGTCATAACTTTAGCTACTCCTTGAGTAATAGTCTTATTGCAACAGGGACTATGGTTACTGACTGACATGTTACTTGATTGTGAGGCGCGCCAACTAGCTATTTTGACCGAAGTTCTTCTGTAAGCTAATGTGTCTTCTTATTCCAAGAATCATTCAAAAACCAATGATGTTTATAATACTTATTCTCAAGGTTTCCGATCAGAGCAGCGAGGACATGGTCAAAGTTGGTCTCGTGGCTGATTTCGTGGCACTGGTAGAGGTTAGTCTCGCTCTAAACCACAGTGTCAGTTGTGTGGAAAAGTAGGTCATGTAGTTCAATCTTGTTATCATCGGTTTGATGAAAAATTTTCGTGTGGATTTTGTTACTTCCAAGACAGTCAACTATCATCAGTTCAACAATCAAGATTTGTCTACTTCTTGTTGTAACTCTCATTCACAAGTTTCTGCTCCCACGGTTCAATAGACTTCATGCTCCTCTTCTTTCAGACCATCAATTCAAGCTTGGTACCCTGACTCTGGAGCTACGAATCATATTACTCCAGACATGACAACTCTCTTGACTGCTTCCTCCTACTCAGGTACGGATCAAGTTTCTATGGGAAATGGTGCTTCTGTCTCGATAGCTCATATAGGCAATTCTTCTTTGTTAACTGGTTCAAGAGTATTACATCTTAAGAACATTCTTTATGTACCTACTGTGTGCAAGAATCTCTTTTCAGTTGGTCAATTTGCTAAAGATAATGGTGTTTATTTTGAGTTTCACCCTTATTTGTGCTTTTTCAAGGACATTCAGATAGGGATGATACTTCTGGTGGGCCACATGCATGATGGTCTTTATCGTTTTGATGTGTCTCGACATAGTAGTTCCAAGATCTCACCTGGAATCTTTCAGTCTCACTCGGTTCATGCGTGCCATGCTTGACTCTCGTCTGCTCCCCTACTGTGGCATAACAGACTCGATCATCCGAATCACGATACTCTTGCACGTATCTTGCGTACTTGTAATGTTTCGTTTAAACCTGATAATTTGCCTCTAGTGTGCTCAGCTTGTCAGCTAGGCAAGTCTCATAGGCTACCATTTAAAGCATCCACAACAATATATTCTGTCCTATTTGAGCTTGTTGTATCTGATGTTTGGGGACCTTCTTATGTAAAATCGAATGGCTTTTCTTACTATGTGTCCTTTATTGACATGCATAGTCGTTATACTTGGTTGTACTTGATCAAAGCTAAATCTAAAGTATTGAGTTGTTTTCTTCACTTTCATCGAATGGTTCAACTTCAATTTGGTTCTTCTATCAAGATGCTTCAAATAGATTGGGGAGGTGATTATCGCTCTCTATTTACTGAACTTTTCAAATATGGCATTCAGCATAGGATCACTTGCCCTCATACCTCGGAGCAAAATGGTGTGGCTGAAAGAAGGCATCGTCAGGTGGTTGATATGGGGTTGACCCTTTTGGCTCAAGCCTCCATGCCTTTGGAGTATTTGTCTTTTGCATTTTCTTATGTAGTTCATATCGCTATCAGGCTCCCAACACGTCTTCTTCAACATCGCAGTCCCATGAAATGTTGTATAAGGTCAAACCGACTTACTCTTATTTATGAGTCTTTGGTTGTGCCTGTTTTCCCTCCTTGAGGCCTATAATCATCATAAATTTAATTTTTAATCCAAGAAGTGTGTGTTTCTCGGGCTTACTTCAAGTCATAAAGGCTACAGGTGCCTTGATAAACCGTAAAAGTAACATATTTTAATCCCACATTTAGTATGCTTTTGGATGAATTTATCCTTAATTTAAGTAAAAAGGTGCTTTTAATCCTTTCTTTTCATGTTTTATACTCGTGAAAGCACCCAAGGATAAAAAGGACGAAACGGGTTTAAACGGACCAAAGTAGGCCAACCAAGAAGTTGGCACTACTGGACTTCATCCCACACTACCGTGTCCCAATATTTAGATTGCACACGGTCACACTCGATTTACACGACCGTGCCTTCATCGACAAAAAGCCCAACACGGCCTGACCCCCATGTACACGGCCGTGCCCCAATTGGCAGACCCGAAGCACGGCTTCTACCCAAATATTGCACGGGCGTGTCAAAGCCGTGCCTAAATCGACAGAATAGAGACATGGGCTGGACCATGATTTACACGGGCGTGTCAAGGCCGCGCCCCTACCGCGAGAAAGAGCAATTTCACTCGGAATTGGATGCTTGGAGCCCAAGAAACACAATCCTAAGTCCACTCAAACACTTAGGACGAATTTCGCTTGAATTACGAGTACTTAGGAGCCAAGTAAAGCATCCCAAACGTCTATATAAACAATCCAAGGCAGCAATTCAAGGGCGACAGGTTTTAGCAGATTTTTCTCCCAGAGCTTTACTCATTTAGGGAATTACTCGAAGATAGCCAGTTGATACATCTCGAATAGTCGAAATTCTACTCAAGACGGAGGATCTCTCCTTCAATTCCTTCAGGGGGTTTTAGGGATTTCTTGTGTTTTGTTTTATCTTTTCTCTTGAGATGTTTTCTTATTTTATTATAAACTAGATCCTTCAGATCCCTGAAACTTATGATGGATTTTGTTATTTAATTCTTTCGGTTTATATGATAAATACTTAGTTTGTTCTCAATTATGTTGCTCAATTTAATCTGATGTGCTTAGGTAGAGGAGGAATAGACCCTTCCTAAGAGTAGATCTAGCATAATTAAGCGGAGTTGATCGGGCGCCTAGAGATAGGGTTATGAGATTTTTTCGGATTAGGGTGAAACCTAATATGGGAGTCTATTGATCGATTTTCTGCTTCCTTAGGGGGTTATTATAAGAGAACGAGAGTTCCACTAATTAACCTAAGTCTAGATGTTATTCGCTTCGAGAGAAGGTTTAATATAGGTTAGGGAGTCTCACGGATCAAGCTAAGTAAAAGAAATCATATGAATTGAAAGTTAGATAATAAGTGAAGTCATAGGTGGATTCTTCCCGAGGGTATCATTTTTATCAACTGAGTTTTCCAAAGTCTTTTCCCATTTTATTCTTTTGTCTTTGCATTTAGTTTAAGTATTTCATTAGTCTTAGATAAGTTAATTAATCACTGCATATTTAAGGCTAAATAATAGGAAGAAAGTGAGTAGTAGTACTTTTAGGTTCCTTGGGTTCGATAAGATATTCTTGCCAAAGCTATACTACTGTTCGACAGGTTCACTTGCCTCTATCGTTGTCATAGTTAGTTTACAGGTTTGATTATCCTTTATAAATTTTAAAACTAGACTGTTTTGCAGCGATCAAGTTTTTGGCGCCGTTGCCGGGGAATTCTAAAATATTACGAAAGCTCTATTTTTATTACTTTAGCCATTATTATTATTTTTACTTTGCTAACTTCTCTTTTATTTAAATTTTGACAGATAATTCTAGTTTTTCAAAGGAATGACACTGAATAATTATCAGTGGCAAGGCATGGGGACAATTTCTACTGAATCAACCAATATTTTCAACCTCGACATGGTCACCAGGTTATCTAATCAGTTCGAAATAATGAATAAAAAGATTGATGGTTTGAATAATCTCTCGCAGGTACACCCAGTAATGCAGTATAACTCGAATTTGAGAGGCGTGGCGAATCCTGAGTACCCACCCTACGGTTAAGGCATGAAAAATGAACAAGTCCACTATATAGGTAACTACTCTAGATGTCAAAATAATTTTTATAGTGACACTTATACTACAGGATGGAGGTACAATCCCGACTTCTCGTGGAATGATCAAAGACAGATTTTCCTCCAAATTTTCAACAACCTTATCCACGGAAGGGAATCAAACCTCAAGAGATTTCGACAAAATTGGTGATAGCTACAAACTCTCGTCTTCAAAAGGTTGAAGAAACACTCGATGAACAACAAAGATCAATCAAGGGAATCAAAATTCGGTAAGAGAAATCATAACGTCGGTTGGACTACTTATTGAGATATTATGTGAAATACTGACGAGATTTTTCCAAAGGCACACAAAGAGTAAAAGCAGTTACACTAAGGAGTGGCAAAGAGTTAATTGAACTAAAAAGAAAGACACCACATGAAATTATCAAGAAAAAGAGTGTAGAAGGTGATAACGATAATCCATTGCCTACAGAGAATAAAATAAAAATTCCATATCCAGTAAAATTGAAGAAAGAACAATTGGATGCTCAATACGATAAGTTCTTTGAACTCTTTAAACAAATACATATTAACTTACCTTTCGTTGAAGCTATTTCACAGATGCCGAAGTATGCAAAATTCTTAAAAGAACTTCTTACGAACAAAAGGAAGCTTGAGGAGGTATCCATAGTGGATCTTAACGAAGAATGTTCAGCCCTTCTCCAAAATAGACTACCACGAAAATTAAAAGATCCAGGGAGTTTCACTATTCCTTGCTTAATTGGTAGTTTAAACATCAAGAAAGCATTAGCAGACTTAGGCGCTAGTATTAATTTAATGCCTTGCAAATTATTTAAACGGCCAAAACTTGGGGAACCAAATCCCACTAGGATGAGTATCCAATTAGCCGATAGATCTATTAAATATCCTAGGGGAATTATTGAAGATGTCTTGGTCAAAATTGATAAATTTATTTTTCCTGTTGATTTCGTTGTGTTAGACATGGATGAAGACATTAATGTTCCTTTAATCTTAGGCGCCCTTTTTAGCCATCGCTAGAGCTATTATTGATGTAGGTAATGGTAAACTAGCTCGAGAATAGGTGATGAAGAAATTATCTTTCAACTCTATAATGCCATGCGATATTCTAAAGAACAAGATGATTCCTGTTATTTCGTCGACACTACTGGTCATATTATAAAGAATTCATTACAGGAAATTATACAAGGTGACACATTGGAATTGTGTCCGGCTCAAGAAGAGGGGGAATAAGATGAAGATAATCTGAAAATGTCATCATATGAACAACGGAGAAAAGAAAGCATCAAGAATGATAATAAAATAAAACAAAAACCTCCATCGTAGAGCCACCCAAATTGGAACTCAAACAGTTACCAAAACACCTAGAATATGTATTCCATGGAGACAATGCTACACTACCAGTAATCATCTCCTCAGAATTAAAATCTAAAGAAAAGAAGGAACTGATAAAAGTACTAAAAGAACACAAGAAAGCCATAGCTTGGAAAATTTCCGATATCAAGTGAATAAGCCCCACATTCTGCACCCACAAAATTTTGATGGAAGAAGAATATAAACCATGTGTGCAACCTCAGAGACGTTTAAACCCCAACATGAAAGAAGTGGTCAAAGTCGAGGTAATTAAACTTCTAGATGCGGAATAATTTATCCTATTTTCGACAAGACTTGGGTAAGTCCTGCGAGTGTAGTCCCAAAGAAAAGAGGAATGACGCTAGTACCCAATGAAAAAATGAGTTAATTCCCACAAGAACAATTATAGGATGGAGAGTCGATAGACTATAGAAAGTTGAATGATGCCACTAGAAAAGATCATTTTCCTTTGCCTTTCATAGATCAAATACTAGAAAGATTATCCGGGCATATGTACTATCGCTTCGGATGGACTCTCCGGATACTTTCAAATCCCATAGCTCCAAGACCAAGAAAAACAACATTTACATGCCCATACAGACGCTTGCTTATCGTAGAATGCCTTTTGGATTATGTAATGCTCCTGCTACTTTTCAATACGTTGCATGTTGGCAATCTTGACGAACTCGTAGAGGACATCATGGAGGTATTTATGGATGATTTCTCAAGATTGGTAATTCTTTCCATCTTTGCCTTAAAAATTTAAAACGAGTTCTAACGAGATGTGAAGAAACAAACCTTGTTTTAAATTGGGAGAAATGCCACTTTATGGTTAGAGAAGGATTGTATTAGGACATAAGATTTCTAGTAAAGAAATTGAGGTAGATAAAGCAAAAGTTGAAACCATAGAAAATTACCTCCCCTAGCTCACCAAGGCTATTAGAAGTTTTTAGGACACGCAGTGTTTTTATAGAAGATTTATTAAGGATTTTTCTAAAATAGCTAAGCCTTTAAAGAAATTACTAGAAAAAGATGTTCCTTTTAATTTCAATCAGGAATGTTTAGGTGCATTCAATTTCCTTAAGGATAAATTAGTAAATTCACCGATTATAATTGCACCTGATTGGAACTTACCCTTCGAATTAATGTGTGATGCAAGTGACTTTGCAGTAGGTGCAGTTTTGGACAACGAAGAGACAAGCATTTTTAGCCAATCTACTACGCTAGCAGAACATTAACACCTGCACAAGAAAATTACACCACGACTGAGAAAGAATTGATAGCTGTAGTTTTTGCTTTTGACAAATTTAGACAATATCTAATATTATCTAAAGTTATTGTTTACACTGATCATTCAACTCTTCGTTATCTTTTAAACAAACTTGATGCAAAACCTAGACTAATACGATGGATTTTAATCTTACAGGAATTTGACTTGGAAATACAGGATAAGAGGGGAGCTGAGAATCTCGAGGCTGATTATCTTTCAAGACTCGAAAATCCACACACCAAAGAGCTTGATGAACATGAAATAAATGATTCGTTTCAAGAAGAATGCCTATTTTCTATAACACATTCTAGTACCTAGTTTGCAAATATTGCAAACTATCTAGTAGCTAACATCCTAGTAAGAATTGACACATCACCAAAAGAAGCGATTCTTTCTTGATGTGAAAAATTATTTTGGAGGATCCTTTCTTTTCTCGCATATGTGCAGATCAAGTAATTGAAGATGCGTTACAAGGGAGAGGCAAGCAAAATCGAACATTGTCATTCAGACCATCGGAGGACACTACAATGGTATTAAGACAAGACACAAAATACTAGAATTAGGTTTTTACCGCCCACTTTATTTAAAGATGCCAATAGGTATGTTACCTCCGTGACAAATGCCAAAGAATGTAACATCTCTAAACGTGATGAAATGCCCCAAACATATATGCTATCATGTGAAATATTTGACGATGGGGTATTAATTTTATGGGACCATTCCGAGTTCATTTGGAAATAAATACATCCTAGTAGCGCTTGATTACATGTCAAAATGGGTAGAAGCGGAAGCCTTACCTACCAATGATGCTAGGGTTGTAGTTAAATTTCTCAAGAGACTATTTTCCGATTTGGTACACCTAGAGCCATCATTAGTGATAGGGGTACTCATTTCTGTAATACACAATTTGAAAAAGTCTTAAAGAAATTTAGAGTATGCCACAGAATAGCCACCCCTTATCATCCCCAAACTAGTGGGAAAGTTGAAGTAGCAAACCGAGAGCTTAAGCGCATTCTAGAAAAAATAGTTGAATCAAATAGAAAAGATTGGGCAGTTAAAGTAGATGACGCTTTATGGGCTTATAGAACAGCATTCAAAACACCTCTAGGGACATCCCTATACAAGCTCGTATACGAAAAAAGTTGTCATCTACCATTCAAGTTAGAACACAAAGCTTTCTGGGCAATAAAATTTTTAATACTGACCTTGACCTTGCAAGAAAGAGAAGAATGATGCAGATAAACGAGTTAGATGAATGGAGAACGGAAGCCTATGAGAACTCAAGGTTGTACAAAGAAGCAACAAAGCGACGTCATGATGCCCGCCTCAAGCGATCAAGACATTTTAAAGTAGGAGACCTAGTCCTATTATACAATTCAAGGCTTAAATTATTCCCTGGAAAGTTAAAATCTAGATGGTCAGGCCCATTCTTTATCAAAACAATATTTTCATATGGCACCATTGAGGTAACTCATCCCACTAAAGGTACATTCAAGGTAAATGGTCACCGACTTAAGATTTATAATGGTGTAGATCTTGGAGATACAAGAGAGGAGTTTATGCTCCATGAGCCTTCCTTTAGAACTAAAAACAGGGAGAGTCTAGCTTAAGACTATAAACAAGCGCTTCTCAGGAGGCAACCCGAGCACTAAACACATTAACTTTGTTTTGGAAAGTCTAACAAAAATGCAGGATCATTAACACGGCTTTGAACACGGGCGTGCCCATAACCATGCATAAACAGGGAAAACCTCTCTTTTCCAACACGGGCTGCGATAAAATCACACGGGCGAGCCTCATAACTGTGTGAGGCTACTGACATATTGAGCACAACTAGAACACGGGGGTGCACTGTGACCGTGCGAACATACTGACTTATCGAGAACGGGCATGACAAATTATCACACGGGAGTGCTAAAGACCCTAAATCGCGCCCAATTCCAAGCAATCGCGAAAAGCACGGGCAGTTCAAATTTAACACGACCGTATCAGGTGGCCATCTTCCCCTCCTTATATAAGAAAATTAACCGAAAAAAAAACCATCCCCCATTTTAAACCCTAGACACAATTCTCAGCCTCCTTCCCCAAAATTTCCACCATACCCACACCCTCCACCACCCGAAACTACCTCTCCTTACTTTTTCCTTAGCATAACCAATCAAAAACAAGTCACATGCCCGCAACACAACCGTGCTACCACACGCCACGCCGCTGCCACCCCTGTGCTTCACCCGTGTTCGTCGCATACAACCATCCCTAGTTCCTTTTTCTTTATTTTTTCAATTATTTTTTCTTTATTTAAAAGTTATAGTTGATTTTAGACTCAAAAGACATGATTCATTTTTAGTTTTTCAGTATTTTTACTTTCATCTTCTTCTTGATTGATTTATTAATTGTTTCCTACTATTTTGATTTAAATTCTTTTTAATATATTCTCTATTTTAGCATTTTATTTTTTTATGCTGATTTTTCTTCCCCTTCATTGTAGAATTGATACTCTATTGACTAAATTTAATTAAAAGTTAAATTATAACTCTCATACACCATGGTGATCCCAATGAAATCTTTGTTTACCTTTTGTTATTGTATTCGAACTAAATAATGATTTTAGTTAAGAATTGTTCATAAGATTACGATTTTAATATTTGTTCTTCAAATAAGCATCTATCTTGGCTATTGACTGTGATTATTGTTAAATTCATGACTGTATAAAGGAGGTGTATCTCTTTTTGATTATGTTGCAGGAATTATGTCATCATCATGTCTTAAAAGGGCCGTTCCAAGCAAGAAAAGAAAAGCACCTGGACCATTTTCGGCTAGCGCCTCATCAGAAATTCGAACCGCTTCCTCCAATTTAATCAAAACACTCAGGAAGAACGATATAAGGCACTCCGGGAACGCCCTTTAGGCACCGGAAGATGTATGGACTGGAACGCAATAGAACAAATCAGCATGACAACCGATATCCGAGCCCTCATAGCAACAGAGCCATGGGAGCAGTTCTTCTCTATAATCGAGCCTACTTACTTGGAACTCACACTCAAATTTTGTTCCACCTTCACATTGCAAACAGTGATGGCTCAGTATGACGACCCTGGCACTATCTAATTTCGTCTCGGGGGCACAATACGATGATTAAGCGTACCACAATTTGGTACGGCCCTTTGTCTTTACACTCCGAAATTTATTGAAGAAAATCCTCTGACGATTTAAATCGTGACCTGCACATCACTTAAATCGCCTGCTGGTAAAGCTTACACCCTACTACAAGAAACTATAACCCTAGTCGTTCAAAGGCGACCGCCCTTTCCCCAGCTCTCAAGTATATTCATGCTATCCTTGCTTATACAATTATAGGTCGCAGAGAGAGCACAGGCGTCATTAATAAACAAGACGTCTACTTCTTGTCATGCATGTCTGAGGGACATGTTTTCGATGTGCCGTATTGTATCGCATGTGCAATGCAGCATAGACAGAGGCACATAAAAAGGGCATCATTTCAATGGGGCCATACATATCACGATTAGCTCGGCACTTTAATCTCCTCGACACCGATCAGCAGAGGTCCTCACTCACACTGATCGGATACATGACACCTCAAGGGATACAAACAATGTTACATATGAATATGATCAAACGACGTCGTGGAACGGACCCTCCTCAATACAGACTAGCTACAGAAGAGAGGTGCCCGAGGACATTCCTGATGATGTGCCACCAGTCCCGAGCCAATAGCCATCATGTTCAGCGACTTCATTAGCAGATATCTCTGCACGCCTCACTCAGCTCGAGTACTATTGTACCCAGCAGTTTACTGGCAATGCTCGACGTCTTGATGGGATCGAGGCCACCCTTCAGCAAATCTATCATCACTTTCACATATCGCCATCAGCACCACCCCAGGATCTAGCTAACGATGAGGACTTCTGAGTTCTCATAGATTGTTTTTTGACATATATTTTTCCCTATTTTAAATGTTTGATTAATGATGCTTCTATTTTTAAACTTTATTAGTGTTTCATGTTTTTATTTTTATTTTTATTCTTATTTTTATACCATTGGCTATCTAACCTCATAAGCAATCCCTATTCAAAAATTATTAACTAAGTGACTTTGCAGAATCAATTACACGCCGCACAAACACATATTCACATAAAAGTCACCCGAGGAATGTATTTTGGACTCCATCCAAAAATTCTGAAGTTTCACTTTCTCCTTCTCTTTGATTTATCCCATTATCGTCATTATTTATCTTTGTACATTGAGGGCAATGTACATCTTAAGTGTGGGGAGTAAAAGTGTCCAACTTTTGTTTTATTCTCAAATCTTGAATTTAGTCTTGATCTTAAGTATTATTCTCATATTATTAATTAGGATGAAATTTCTAATGATTTATGATTTTTATTGATATGTTTTAGAGTAAGTCATAGTTAATTGTGCAATGATGATTAAATTTGAAGAATACTAGAGAATCAAGCATGATAAGTCTATTTTTCAAAAATAAAAATTGATAGGTTGTTGAACTAAATCAATATTACTTTGAAATTTGAAATCTATAGGATTGATGTCAAAAACACCCATAATTTTTGTGAGATATTGAGCCTTATAGAGCATATATTATTTTTCATGCTCACTTTTATTGATTATGAGTGTGTCAACTTTGAACTATTATTCTAGAACTTGCCTCGTTTATGCATGTCGAGACCACAATAATGATTTGATATACTGAGATGATAAAGGCACTGAGCTTTTAACCCGTTCACTCCACTAAAATGCCTACCTACATAAATAACTCCTAGTGAACCCCGTTGAATCCTAACAACCTTTTTATTGACTCACCCACTAATATTAACCTAAAATCCCTTTGTATTTGTTGTCAACATTCTTTTGACTACCCCTCTATCGAGAATTGACTTGATCAATTGCCAAATTAGGTTATTTTAATTATCAAAGTTCTTTCTATTAAGTTTTACTTAGTTTGTTCTTAAAAAATCCAAGTTTATTCAATATTAGTAGTATAAAAGAGCTTAGAGTAATTAAACTCCAATCGTTAAAGAAAAGCTCAGATTAAAGTATTATCAAATTTTAAAGTGAAGAAAATATTCTTTATTATAGAGTAATTATCAATAGTGGTATTATTACTTTTCATTCGATGTAAATATTCATATTTAGTTCATTATTTTTAGATTAGGTAATTAGTCAATTCAATCTCGATTTTAACCCCTAATTCAGCCTTTATCCACACCTTTTAACCCAAGCCCGTTACAACCCTAATAAAGACCTTTTGATCATTTATCATCTCATATACAGTGGTGGAGATTTGATTTTTAGGCAAGCCTATGGGATTAACTTTTCAAGTTCGACTTTTGAGCGTTTTTTCTTGATCCTTAAACACTTTGAGTGCTTTGAGTGAATCTTTAGTGAGGATGTCAATCCTTGTCGGTTTTAAATCAAAGGTAATTATTGAAATAAGGGGAGACACCTATGTTTTCATGCTACAAAATTATAACTTATCTCGTTTGAATCTTTAGGGCACTTCGAGTTAAATAATCCATGTATAAATTATCTATGAATTATGATGAGGCATTGTCAATGAGAATTATGAATTTTGAAAAGTTCATTTTAATTGTAAATTGAGAATTTTGCTTGAGGACAAGCAAAAGCTTAAGTGTGGGGGTATTTGATAAACCGTAAAAGTAACATATTTTAATCCCACATTTAGTATGCTTTTGGATGAATTTATCCTTAATTTATGTAAAAAGGTGCTCTTAATCCTTTCTTTTCATGTCTTATACTCAGGAAAGCACCCAATGATAAAAAGGACGCAAAACGGGTTTAAAACGGACCAAAGTGGGCCAACCCAAGAAGTCGACACGGCCTGGACTTCATGCCATACGGCCCTGCCCCAATATTTAGATTGCACATGTTCACACCTTGATTTACACGACCGTGCCTCATCGACAAAAAGCCCAACACGACCTGACCCCGATGTACACGGCCGTGCCCCAATTGGTAGACTTGAAGTATGGCCTCTACCCAGATATTGCACAGGCGTGTCAAAGCAGTGCCTAAATCGACAAAATAGAGACACGAGCAGGACCACGATTTACACGGGCGTGTCAAGGCCGTGCCCCTGCCGCGAGAAAGAGCAATTTCACTCAAAATTGGATGCTTGGAGCCCAAGAAACGCAATCCTAAGTCCACTCAAACACTTAGGATGAATTTCGCTTGAATTACGAGTACTTAGGAGCCAAGTAAAGCATCCCAAACGTCTATATAAATAATCCAACGCAGCAATTCAAAGGCGGCAGGTTTTAGCGGAGTTTTCTGCCAGAGCTTTACTCATTTAGAGAATTACTCGAAGATAGCCAGTTGATCCATCTCGTAGAGTCAGAATTCTACTCAAGACGGAGGATCTCTCCTTCAATTCCTTCAGGGGGTTTTAGGGATTTCTTATGTTTTGTTTTATCTTTTCTCTTGAGATGTTTTCTTATTTTATTATGAATTAGATCCTTCAGATACCTGAAGGGGATGAAACCTATGATGGATTTTGTTATTTAATTTTTGGTTTATATAATAAATACTTAGTTTGTTCTTAATTATGTTGCTCAATTTAATCGATGTGCTTAGGTGGAGGAGGAATAGACCACCCAAGAGTAGATCTAGCATAATTAAGCGGAGTTGATCGAGCGCCTAGAGATAGGGTTACTTAGATTTTACCGGATTAGGGTGAAACCTAATATGAGAGTCCATTGATCGATTTATTGCTTCTTTAGGGGTTATTATAAGAGAACGAGAGTTCCACTAATTAACCTAAGGTTAGACGTTATTTGCTTCGAGAGAAGGTTTAATATAGGTTAGGAGTCTCACGGATCAAGCTAAGTAAAAGAAATCATATGAATTGAAAGTTAGATAATAAGTGAAGTCATAGGTGGATTCTTCCAGGGTATCGCTTTTTATCAACCGAGTTTTCAAAGTCTTTTCCCGTTTATTCTTTTGTCTTTGCATTTAGTTTAAGTATTTTATTAGTCTTAGATAAGTTAATTAATCACTGCATATTTAAGGCTAAATAATAGGAAGAAAGTGAGTAGTAGTACTTTTAGGTTCCTTGGGTTCGATAAGATATTCTTGCCAAAGCTATACTACTGTTCGACAGGTGCACTTGCCTCTATCGTTGTCATAATTAGTCTACAGATTTGATTATCCTTTATAAATTTTAAAACTAGACTGTTTTGCAGTGATCATGTACTAGACTGTTTTGTAGCGATCATGTTTTGATGACACTGGTCGAGTGTTTGTGTCTCGACACGTTGTCTTCGATGAAACTCAATTCTCAATTTTGCATGATTTTTCTTGTCACGATCATTTGGCTCCTGTTCAACCACATCGTCAGCAGTCCTATGTTCCTATTGTTACACTACGATTTCTTCGAACCCTGTGGCTAGTTTCAGTTCACCTCATCATGATAGTTGTGCTCCAATTAGTTCCCATTCACCTACACCTACTTCTCAATTATGTGCACCATCTGTTGCTTCTCCTATGCCTTCATCTTCTCCTCCTGTTGCTCCCCCTAGCTCTTTCCCTCAAAATGGTCATCCTATGCAAACCATGTCCAAAAGTGGTATCTACAAATCTGTCTTGACTGAAAAGGAACCAACATCTATAATTGAAGCATTTCGGACTCTTCAGTGGACAGCAACTGCACAAATTGAGTATCAAGCCTTAATTTCAAACCATACTTGGGATCTGGTGCCACTACCTATGGATAGGAGGGCCGTTGGTTGTAAATGGATCTTCAAGCTTAAAAAAAATGTTGATGGCTCGATAGCTCGTTACAAGGGGAGATTGGTAGTCAAAGGCTATCTTAAGGAAGTTGGTATAGATTTTCATGAGACATTCAGCCCTGTGGTAAAACCCACAACAATTCGGATGGTCTTGGCTTTGGCTATCTCCTTGGGTTGGTCCCTCCGACAAGTGGACGTCAACAACGCATTTCTCAATAGTGATTTAAGTGAAGAGATATACATGGTGCAACCACCAGGTTTTGAGAAGACAGAACCAAATGGGCAGCAACTGGTGTGCAAATTAAAGAAAGCCTTGTATGGCCTCAAACAAGCCCCCCCGAGCTTGGTTCCACAAGCTGAAGGAGTTTCTACTTTCTAACAAATTCGAGGTATCAAAAGCTGACAATTCTCTTTCCATAAATCGATCTGGCACTCAACTACTCTATGTCCTAGTATATGTGGATGACATCATAGTTACTAGTTCCAACTCAAGTGCTATAAGTCAGTTTGTTAGGAGCTCCATAGCAAGTTCTCCCTAAAAGATTTGGGCAACCTAAGTTATTTTTTGGGCATTGAAGTCAAATACACCTCAAATGGTATTTTTCTTAATCAGAAATAGTATATTCTGGAGTTACTTAAGAAAACTTATATGGACAGGTCCAACAGTTCTCCTACACCTATGATGTCTACTTGTCGATTATCGAGTAAAAAGGGAGTTCGATTGAAGATGAAACTCTTTTTCGAAGCATAGTAGAGGCTCTTCAATATGTTGTCATCACTAGACCAGATATAGCTTTCTCTGTCAACAAGGTTTGTCAATTCATGCACAAACCATTGGACATGCATCTCAAAGTTGTCAAACGGATTATACACATCTACAAGGTACACTGGATCATGGTCTTCACTTTTTTCGAGCATCCAAACTTGTCCTTGAAGGTTACTCCGATTCCAGCTGGGGATCTGCTCTTGATGATAGAAGATCGACATCGGGGTATTGTGTCATCCTAGGAGGAAATCCAGTCTCCTAGAGTTTGAGGAAGCAGCAGGTTGTCTCTAGGTCTACTGCTGAGGCCGAATATAGAAGCTTGGCCAATGTCACTACTGAAATAGTCTGGCTTCGCTCGTTGTTAACTGAACTGTCTGTTCCTTTTTCACCCAAGGCATTGGTGTGGTGCGATAGCTCAAGTGTGATTGTTTCATTGCAGAAATCTAGTCTTTGCACTCAAAATTTAAACATATGGAGTTGGATATGTACTTTGTACGAGAAAAGGTGGCTGCAGGTGTGCTCCAAGTTGGTCATGTGTCTAGTCAAGATCAGATTGCTGACGTTTTAACAAAACCATTGTCAGCAGTAATGTTTAACAAGTTCAAAGGGAAGCTTAAGGTTGCTACACGTGATGATGAAGCTCTCGAAGGAAGAAAGTTAGTAGAGCATTGGGAATGTTATGGAATAGAATAGATAGTAGTTAATCTGTTAAGGTTGTTAGCTCTGTTAGAATAGTTACATGCAAACCCTACTGTATTAAATACATGTATATAGACTCTCTTTCTAATAAGAATTCAATACAAGAACGTTTTCTATACTTCAACATTGATCCATAGAACAAGTTGACCTGCAATTTTATAGCTACGGGGACAATGTCATCGGTGATCTCTGCGAACAAGGGACTAAATCTTAGCAGATAAGGCTCTCTGCAAGTGGTTCCTTTAGGAAAACCACTAAGTCCCCTTTGCTTAACATCTTCTTTATTGTTTCTTCGTTTGTTTTTGGGTCTTGTGTTAACCGGACCGTCTTGATAGGTGAAATTACCTCACTGAACCTACTAATGCTGTAGGTGACAGTGGAGACAGACTTCATCATAGCAAAGGTTAAATAAATTTTGTCTAGTAATGTTCTATGGTTACATACATAGAGCATGCCTCTCTTTTTTCCTTCACCGAAGATTCAACATTTGAATTCGATACGGTATTTATCATCCGGAAAAAGCTAATAAAGGTCCAAAGACCTTGAAAGGAAATGAAATGAAAACCATGATTCTAGTTATGTGTAAAAGGAAACTAAATGGTAACCAAATGAACATAGATAAGGTGTTTAATGGGGTTGGCCTAAAAGCCAACCTTCCATCATGGAAGATCAATGGCTTTAAAGATTTCTTCCTTGGAAGGACTGGCCACTTCTTCTTTTCTGCCTCAGTCACCAAGTAAATCTTCTGTTTCAAACATTTCAATCAATAAATATATGTACTAAACAACAGGGCTAAATGCTCAAATTAGAGCTCAAACCTTTTAGAGGTTACACGACTAAGGTCGAATATTTTAAAATAGTAAGTTCCTATCTTTTACAAAAATATCAATAAAGTCTTTTCACGCACTTCAGTTTAATTTATAAAAAAAATTAGACAAATGTTAGACGCGTTTAGAATAAAACACATAAGATCTGAATCAAATATTACTTGAAAAGAAAACAAAGCAATTAGAACATAATTTAAAACTTAATATCGACATTTAAAAATCTTTATTTGAGCATTTTAAAAAATTAAGCCCTTATTTAATTATTTTGAAAGATTTGACCTTCATTTGAACATTTTTATAAAATTACATCATTGTATATTATTTTGAAATGTTTAATCCAGAAAACAAAATCAATCAAAAAAACGTTGAAAAAAAAGGGTTTACCTTGCAACGAGAGAAAATTTTCTGGTAACGAGAATTTCTGAAGCAACCTAAACCAATATTATTAATACACATTGTTGCAGGATCCATGTTTTCCTCCATTAAACCTAAGAAGTAACCATGGAATTCCTTTTAACTCTTTACCAATAACAACATGGATTCCCAAATAGTCACCTAAGAAACATTCAACCATGATCCTAGGCATTGAAGTGACTGCCACCTTTGTTTTATACTTCATCACCATATCAAACCCCACAACACCAACATCTTCAAGGAAAAACTTAGGCAAAATAGCAGTCCCAGCTCTGAACTTCTCCTTTTCAATACCAACAAAGCTGACAAATACCATAATTTTGAGTCCAAGTTCATGGCCGAGAAACCAAACAAGAGGGTACAAAAGAAGCAAGATGAGAGCTCTAAAGAGTCCACCAGCTTCAAAAGCTACCAACATGAAGTAAGGGAAGAGTGAATATGCCTTCAATAATGCACCCTCTAAATGAAAAACCAATGTCTGGTTTGAAACCTCATCTGTAAACGAGGAATTCTTAAGAAACTTGAATTGAGTTGGTGCAGGGATGCCATGGCTGAACTTCAACCTTAGATAAGGCAACTTCCTTGATGTTTTACGCATGGTTTCGAACAGTGAGGAAAAATATTTTAGTTGAAAGAGCTTCTTAATCCTTGGCATGTTTTTTCTTTTTTGCTTTGTCGCTTGAAATGTAAGGAAGGGCTGAAAATTTATAGTAAATGTGTATAGTCGTTCACTAGCTACTGTTTGTTTTATGATTGTTCATGGATCATTTTTTTAATGGCTTACTGACAAAGGATCAGACAATAAAAGTTGCATTAGCCCCAAACTTGTCCCACACCAGTGACTAGCCATTGCGAGCACTAAAAATTGACGTAAATCTGCCAGTAGTCCTGATTCTGTAGGACATCTAGCACATAAACTGACAAAAATTAAAGATTTTTTTTTATTTTTTATTTTGAAATGTTTCATGTTGCTGATTTTGGAATGTAACCATTGGTCTACTACCACCAGCTACCTGTCCAAATTTAAATATTGCTCAAAAATTAAAAGAGTTTTGTTAATAGGTGGAATACACCTAACATCATTAAACCAATATTGATTTTATGATTTGCACATTCAGTTTTAAAAAATAAAAAAATATTATTTAACTTTCTAGAAGTTTTTATTCAAGTCATCATACTGTTAAAATTGTTATTGTATAACTTTTTTTGTTGGCATTATTTGTATTAATCAAAAGTTGATCTCTTTTCCTTTTTTTCTATAGTGCAACTTTTTTTATGAAATAACTTTAAATATTACAAATCTGTGCACCTAAATCTAAATAATTTTTTCTTTGAACTCCGACACTGTCCATCGATAGACTTGGATCTAGGGTATGTTCTTCTACTTGTAGCTGGGTACTAATTTATTGTAGCGATTATTGAATAGTCGCTTGAAGCACGCTAGCCTAATATTTAAAAAAAAGATAACAATCCAGTAACTTAAATAAAAACTATAGAATAGTTCAATAACTATTTTATAACTTTTTGAAGTTAAGTGACCAAAAGGTAAACTTACTAATAGTTTAGTGGCCTTAAGTATAGTCTACACTAGATAAAAATATTAAAACAAATATGGTTTTCTCACTAAAATATTATAAAACAATAATTATTTACCAAAATAACACGGGTCTTAAATTATTTACAATTTCATACAATCCCTTCCTTAGTAACTTGTATTTTTATATTTTTCTATATCCATGGTGGTGATTTGGGATCCCGAGATAACAAAGATTTTTGTCTTGCCAAATTGAAGTCTGACATGTCACCTTGATCCAATTCAATCCACTTTCAAGTTTATAATATGTTTTTTTTTTAATTTGTATCATATCAAAATTAAATATATTTACTATAATTTAAATATTAAAATTTTATATAAAGTTGTTTTTTAATATTAATCGACTAATCCTTTTATTAACAAATAGAAAGAAAAAACATATTTGGGCTTTTGTTTTTAGTGTAACCAGAAAGTAAAGGCCTGCTAGGAACACTAGTTAGGCCAAGACTAAAACCAAGCTATCAGACCATGTGTCAGAAACCTAGGGAAAGTAAAGCAATTAAGACTAAAGCAGAAAAAAGGAAACCTAGAAAATTAAAAGAAGACATAGCTGATTCTCAAAAGCTGGGCACCGCTTCGTGTTGTCGTTTCAACTTCGTCCCGTCCCATCCTTCAACAGTCGGTAGCATATTCAAATCTTCCATTTCCCTACCAGTTGCTCATTTTTGTCCTTTGCATCGGTTCAATCTGGAGATCTCCTCCATCGGCTTTCTGGAGCATCTTGTGGATTGTGCGAAATCTCTCCTCTCAGGTACACTGTTTCTCCTCTTCGTAACGCTTCCTCTGCAATTCTGTGCGCCATTTGGTTTTCATTTCTGTCGATGAACTGAAACTCGATTTTTAGAAACTGTTTTGATAACTCTTGAATGTCCATGATTATTGCGCTGATTACTGACTTGTCGGTCTTGTTCGTTTGGCATTTTTTGATGACTGTTCGCGAATCCCCCTTTATTCTGATTGTTTGAAAACCCATCGATCTTCCGAGTTTAACTGCATGGTACCCCGCGTATGCTTCTGCTGTGAAAGGAGTTGGAACGTTTGAGTTTGATATGTTCATGGTTTTGACGATACCTCTTGTTCGGTCTATAACCACCAGACCCACCATCGACTTGTTGCTTCTTGCGTTGAAGGCAGCATCAAAGAATATTGTAGTCTCTGAAGGTAACTCTTCCTGATTTCTATTTTCGATTCTGTTTAAGGAAAGTTTCTCTGCCTATATGCCATCAATCTCTGCCATATATCGCTTTACATGCTGAGAGTTCCTCTGCTGATCTGTTTTCTTTTCATGAACGAGTCTATTCTTTGCCCCCCACAATAGCCAGATGGTACTACAAAAAAGACGACTTTGCTTGTGACTGCTTTTGCCAACCACCTAGGTAATCCAATCCCAAAACTCTGAATATTGGGATTATTAATCCATCCCAGTTCTAACAGTTGCCATATCTCCTTTGTTGTAGGGCAAAATCTAAAAACGTGTCCAATGTCCTCTTCCACAGATCCGCATCTAGGACAAACCGAACTAGCAGCAATCCTCTTTGATCTGAGATTAACAAGTGTAGGAAGATAGTTCCATAAAGCTCTCCATACTGTAATCAAAAGCTTAGATGGTAGCTTTAAATTCGATAGCTTCTTGTAAAATTTTTGTATATCCGTCTGTAATAATAGATTATTAGGGTCCATTCTAGCATTCTGTAAGATTTTGTAAGCGCTTCTGACTGAGAAATCACCAGAAAGTTTCCCTCTCCATATCTGAATATCTGCTCCCGAATTCTTTGCCAAAGGAATTTGCAGAACCTTTTCAGCAATGTCTGCTGTGAAGGTACGTTCTACTAGCTTTGGTTTCCACTCACTATTTTTAGCATCAATTAAATCTGAAACTAATTTCACTTTATTTTCTATTTGATGTTCCCATCCATTAATCTCCTTGCCTGGTATCCAATGGTCGTCCCAAACAGAGATTCCAGTTCCTCGCCCTACTCTCTAACCCATTCCACTCCGCAACAACCCCTTAGTGACCCATATGCTCCTCCAAGTAAGGGAAGGTAAGTTACCTAATTGCGTATTCAAAAAGTCTAAATTTGGGATGTATTTTACTTTAAGCACTCTCGCTAATAATGAATCCGGATAAACAATTAATCGCCACCCTTTTTTAGCAAGCAAAGCAGTATTAAACTGACACATATTGCGAAATCCAAGACCACCATTCTCCTTTATTTCGCATAATTTCCTCCATTCACACCAGTGAATACCCTTTCTCCCAAACCCCTTTTGCCACCAGAATTTAGACATGATGTTCTCAATCTCGACACATAACGTTTTAGGTAAATGAAAACATGCCATCGTATAAGTTGGCATAGCTTGCAAGATTGACTTAATAAAAATTTCCTTCCCCCTTGCGATAAGTGTCTCTTACTCCAATGATCAATGCGTTGTTTCATTTTATCCTTCAGTATCTGAAAAGATTCCTTCTTCTTCCTTCCCACCATATTCGGTAACCCTAGATATCGCTCAGGATTATTCGAACTTCTTACTCCTAAAATGTTGATCACTAAGTTTCTTTCTATTGTCAGAGTATTTTTCTGAAAAAATAGTTGACTTATCAAAATTAACACATTGTCCAGAACTGCTTCTATACTTCCTGAGAATTTCCTTTAGCACAATAGCCCCCCTTTTTGATGCTTCACTAAAAAGAATACAATCATCTGCAAATAGTAAATGTGAAATCTTCGGTCCACTTTTGCTAGCCTTTACCCCTTTCAAACTGCCTTCACTTATTGCCAATCGCATTAAGCTCGATAACCCTTCTCCGCACATAAGAAACAAGAATGGACTAAGTGGATCTCCTTGGCACAAACCCCTAGATGGCCAAAAATTCTCTCTTTATAACCATTAATAACCACTGAATAAGAGATCGATGTAATGCACTCCATGATTGTTTCTATCCACCCATTCGCGAAGTCCATCCGAATCATAATTTCTTTCACAAAATTCCATTCTACTCTGTCATAAGCTTTGCTCATATCAAATTTGACAGCCATGAAACCTTTCCTCCCCATTCTTTTCTGTTTAAGTGTATGAAGAACTTCATAAGCAAGAAGAATATTGTCCGTTATCAACCTTCCCGGTACAAAAGCACTCTGAGCAGTATCTATACATTTCTCAATTACTTCTCTAAGTCTATTTGCAATGGCTTTTTCCATGATTTTGTAAATTACGTTGCATAGACTAATTGGTCTAAATTGCTTCATATTCGTTGGACTCGTAATTTTAAGAATAAGGACTATATGTGTGGAATTTACCTGTTTAAAATCTCTGCCTTCATTCAGAAATTGCAAACAGAAATTGTTAACCTCATCTTTGACAATATGCCAACATTGTTGATAAAAAATCACCGAAAATCCATCCTTCCCTAGGGCTTTTGTAGGTCTCATCCCGAATGTTGCCTCCCTCATCTCTTCCTTCGTGTAAGGGGCCATGAGAATTTGATTCTCCTCTTAAGTAATGCATCTTTTGATTCCTGACAGCAAATAATTACAACACTCTCTTTCTTCTGTTCCGAATAGATTCTAAAAATAGGCTCTTGCAATATTCTCTATGTCTTGAATGTTCTCTGCCACCTGTCTATTGTCACTTTGCATTTTTTGAATCATATTCTTCCTTCTACGGGAAGATGCTTGATCGTGGAAAAAAGTAATGTTTTTATCCCTGTATCTCAGCCAGTTTATTCGTGCTCTTTGTTCCCAATACCGCTCATCTTTGTCAATTTCCAGATTTAGCTGAACTTTAGCATCAACCAACTCAGCCATATTCTGTTCATCTCTATCTTCTGCTAGAATTTCTAATAGTCTATTGTGTAGAAACGTCTTTCTTCTCTTCCGATCTCTTTGAATTTTACTAGCCCAACTTCGTAAACCAAACTTTAATTTATCTAATTTTGTCAGTAAATTACCAGATGACGATGCCCAAATATTTCTAACTTCACTGTCAAAAGTTTCCTCCATTAGCCACCAAGCCTCGAATCTAAAAGATGACGTTTTAGCCCCACATTCCTCCCTTCTTGTTTTCACTAAAAGGGGACAATGATCAGAAACAGAGTGAGTTAAATGTTGAATGGATCCGTTAGGAAACATATTCTGCCAATCTTCATTTGTGACTCCTCTATCAAGCATTTCTCGTATATTAGTCTCGGGTAAATTTCCCCTCTCTCATGTAAACCATCTTCCAGAAAATCCCATGTCCATTAGCCCACAATCAGCTAATACTTCTCTGAATACCTCCATTCTTCTTTCATCCCTAGGTACCCCTCCCTTTTTTTCAAATCCATACATAATCTCATTGAAATCCCCACAGACGAACCAAGGAAATCTCTCTCCTGTATATAAACTTCTTAACTCCTTCCATGAATTATTTCTGTCTCGCTCATACGAAGACCCATAAAAACCAGTGAATCTCTATTTACCTTTCTCCTCGTCATCATTAATCACCACATCTATCTGTCTTTTAGAGAATTGGCGAAGTGTAACATTTACCCACTGTTTTCATGCCAAGCACAACCCTCCTCTAGTACCCTCCGGATCAACTTCAATTCCATTAACATACCCGCACCGATGTCGAATTCTTTCCATTCTACTTCTACAAATTTTCGCCTCCATAAAGAAGACCATTTAGGGATTTTGTAACCTCAGCATATACCGAAATCTTCGAACTGCCCGTGGACTCCCCAATCCATGAACATTCCAGCTTAGGAGTTTCATTGCGACCGGTTGGCTTGCCTCTTGGCAGCCGCCGATATAAATTGGTTAACTTCCAACATTCTCCTCCTCCACCCTGCAGAAGCTTTCTCACCTCCTTCCCCTATCAGACTATTCATCTCCCCTCTAGCACGCTTCTTCCCTTCTTCTCTAATCAGAAACCCATCCTCCTTATCCTGCTCCATATCAACTATAGAATGGTCAATTCTTTGAATAACCTCTAACTGTTTCTCCCAAGCCTTCCTCCCTTCCAAATTGAAATCCAAAACTGGATCATTGAATTCTCCATGTTTTGCCACCTGACTATTCCCAAATCTAGCATCAACTTCTACTATAATCTTATCTTCAGTATTGCCTCTCGTTTGTCCAATTTCTTCTTCCCTCAGCCACACACTGCTTGTTGTTACGGCCCTCCTTGATTGCTCCATTAATGATAAATCTCAGCCTATTTCTGCCACTTTCATTCCTAACATCATCTTTGCATCACAGAATGAGTCATTATTGTTAGATTTGTAAAATAAATCTAAAATAAAACTTAATAAACCAAGATCTATCATGTCAAATCATCAAGAATAAATGAAGAATAAAATTAAATGTGGAATCGCACGAATCCATGAATTTCTTGAAGTTTTGCGGATCTTGGGATTTGATCTTCCAAATTAGCATCTGAAATTCAAAGAATATATGCTCTCTCTTTCCTAATGATGGGATATTATAAAAGATATGTTGTGTATAATTTGGGGACCATAACTATAACACCCCTAACCCTTATCCGTCGCTGGAATAGGGTTACGAGGTATTACCCGACCTCAACACTCATCAAATGCACTTTTATACATGTTACCACTTAAATATAGTATACCAACTCATACTATCGAAAATAAAGCCGTATCCCTAGTCAAATATCAAGACATTTAGTAACACTTCACAAATAAAATCATTAACAACTAGTGACTCATTACTCATTGAATCATTCACCATCAAAGACTAAATAAGCATACAGTAATAATCAGTTTACTCCTTTTCTACAATCAACCTTGCATATGTAACCATTTTGCATTATAGCATAACATGTACATAAATATCAATCGATTCATCAATTCACATTTTCATTCATCCCATTCAGCAATAACCATTACTTACGTACATATATATATACTTATGTAATTATAACCTCATAATTATACCTTAATACTCAATTCACATAACCGAATATAGTTAGCATTCAAATGTAAACCTAAACTCCAAACAAGATCAACTCATAACCTAGTATTTTATTTATGCATTTAACATACAGTACATGCAAATAATGGTACCTATGTTCATTCAATTCTTAAATATATGATATGCATGAATCAAACATAATTTACATGCATTTATGCGTACCATAGGTACATTTTATCAAAGTATAAAATTTTACTCTAAATCCTTACCACAAAGCCATACATATTTAAGCATTATCAAATGACATTACAAGTATAAATATATACATTTTACCATGCATAAACAAGTCAGCTAAAACAAAATAAGATAGCCATTTTCGCATGGCATCCTTGTACATTCACATTTACTCCTTTATAAGAAACATCTCAACAAGTAGCTTAGTCTATACATGCCATGAACCTTGGGTTTGAAAAACAAAAAGGGTACCAAAAGAGTTGATAATGTAATCGACTTCGACGACGATCCCCAAGCTCAAGCTTTGCTTCAAATCTAATGAACAATGCATCAAACACACCAAGTAAGCTATTATAGCTTAGTAAGTTTTAAGCTTATATATATATAAAAATATATACAACTAATCGATATAAAAAAAAATCTTGATCAAATAATATGACATTCTGTGTACACAATTGAGCATGGTTTATTACCGTTCAGTAATTCACCACTTCAAATAGACTTCAAACCTAACCTTCATATACTTTATATAAAATTGAATCAAGCTAACATATAAGTAATTCTATTACATTTTTGTAAGTGTATAAGTAAGATCAACTCACTTGAATAGTACTAATTATTCGATTGTCACATTTGAATTACCTGTATACCATTTCTCAAACACTTCCACTCAATTGGTAAGATTTCTAGACAATTTAACCACCCGTACAAGCTGGACAAATCATTACGTAACATATCGCACACTTAGTGCCGTTACTTGCAATGTATCGCACACTTAGTGCCATTGCTTGCAATGTATCGCACACTTAGTGCCATTGCGTAATTCTGGCAGATTTCATGCCCATCGACCGATTTCGCATATACAGTGCTCGATAATTTAATTCGCACACATAGTGCCATTCAACCGATCTCGCACACACAGTGCTCGATGAATAATTCCGCACACACAGTGCCATTCAACCGATCTCGCACACACAGTGTTCGGTGAATAATTTCGCACACACAGTGCCCGTAGCCGATCATTTCCTCAATCACATAAACATATATAATTTCACTATCAATGTTATCAACTATACACCATTTCAAAACACATATTCATCATAAATTATTCATACAATTCCATCCCATCAGTTTCAGCAATCTCTAACGCACATAAAGTATATTTTCAAACCCAACCATCCTTCTTATGGCTTACCATCCATTCGGTCACACCCATACATACAAAAAGTTGTTCATTTGATTATATCATCACATATTCAAGGTCCACACATGTCTACTACTTAATACATAAATGTTCATCTATTTCAAATATATATAGGAAATTTGTTGCATAATTCAACCATACATTCAGCCACATATACCTTGCCCTAATGTTACATTCGGCCTTACCTAATTTAATAAGCTTTATTCAATCAATCATATACACATTAATATTCCATAAAAATAAGAATTTAATTCAACCAAAATAGCTTAAAAACTTACTTCGAAAGTCGATGAAATTGAGTATCCCAACTATTTGTGTAACTTTGTTTTTCCCCGGTCCAATCCCGTCTCCTTTGGATCTTGATCTAATTAGGTTCAAATTAAATTCATTTTAATAAATTTCCATTCAATTTAATCTATAAATTCACAATATTACGATTTACCATTTTACCCCCATCGAATTCAATGTTTACAAACTAGTCCTTGTAACTCAAAACTCACAATATTAAGAATTTGACTACATTCAACAAGGACCGAATGTTCATTCCTCTATTACCAATCTATCTAATTCATTTCTTTAACAATCTAACTGTATATTCTTTTCTTTAAAAAAATTCTAATTTACCCACATTCATCAACAACCCAAAAAAAACTTATATTTATCTAATACAAGTCTTTCATCTAAATGTTCAAATCATCTCAAAGCTCAAATTATTAACAATGGTACCACACGCATGCATGCTCTATATACAAAATTTTCACATGGGCTACTAATAACTTAAAACAACTATACCAAAAATATAAAAATCATGAGAAAATAAGCTAAATACTCACTTTAATTAAGCTCCAACAAAGCCGAATGGAGCTAAGCTCTCCTCTCTTTTTCTTTAGCAACTTACGGCAATCACAAGGAAGAAAGATGAACACCCCCTTTCATCTTTTCTTGTTTTATTATTAAAGTATTAAAATAATTAATAAACAATTAAAACCAATTAAAAATTCAAAGCACTATTACATGCACAATGATGGTCGGCCACTCACCTTATGCTTTTGGCAAAATTTCACTTCTAGTACCTCAACTAAAGGAGCTACCTTCAATTACTACTTACACATTCAACTACTAAGCTTCTCTTTTATACATTTTACCCCTTTATAGAAATTCAAGCATTAACCGATTAAAATTCAATACTAAAATTTCACACTTACTAATTCACACATAATAAACATCGAAATTAGCATTAATATATAATCCCAACTCAGATTCGTGGTCCCCAAAACCACTATTCTGATTAGGGTCACATTCGGTATTATAATAACCCTAATATTTATAACATTGGCATATTAGTTCTAATCAAATTCTAATTAGCCCATCATTAATTAGAATTTGATTAGAAGAGTATATACATATATTTGACCCATACTTTATTTAATAATTAAAAGCCCAATAAAATTCTAACCAAATTAGATCACTTTTAATTTGGGCTAACCTATCATGATAGTAAATAATAACATGTAATTATCCTTATTATATATGTGATGTCCAAATTTTCCAACAATCTCCCACTTGGACCACATATATATACTAATTACTTTATAATTACATGTCATTATATAACCTTATGAGCTCAAAATTTTACTATCATATCCAAAAGGTATTTCGAACAATCTCGTCCATTAATTATGTTAACATAGAACCAATGCGACTTTCGTTACATATATCGTAACTAAATCCATCCATGATCACGTATATTAATACAACCAAATGACATAGATCAAGTATGGATGTGTAGCATGGAAATTACATGCAATATGATCTAAACATGTCTATTTCCAACTGGTCCTCCTTAGTGAGATTAAACCTTACCAAAATCAGAGTGTGAATAAGCCAAATAAACTTTATTTCTGCAAAAAAAATAAACTTAATATCTTTTAAAACTGAAATAACTGAAAATGTGTCTATAACATGAAAGCATTTAAAAATACAAACTCCCTTTAAAATCAAATATCCTTTAAATGACATTACACCCATATGAGCAGTGTGCTCTTATAAAACCTTAGGTCTAATTCCTTAGTAAGCGGATCCGCAATCATGGAGTTTGTCCGATTATGCTTTATAAGCACCACTCTGAACTTTTACTTTAACAACCAGGAACTTAAAGTTTGTGTTTTTACTTTGATGTGCTCCTGTTGCTATTAGAATAAAAGATTGCAATTTGTTTTCACAATTTGCACCTTAGTGAAAAAATCTTATATCCATATTCCATCAAAATTGGAGTCTATATACATAATGATCTCTAACTGATTAGACCTCCGATATATGAGCATGTAATCTTTTGTTCTCTAAAAATACCTTATAACCCTCTTGGATGCTATCCAATGGTCCAAAATAGGGTTGCTTAAAATATCTACCTAACATCCCAATAGTGTACACAATATTCCAATGTATACAAACCTGAACGTACATTAGACTTTCCACGCTAAAATGTAAAAAATCTAATGCATTTTTGTAATTTCAAAATCAATTTTAGGGTTTTGATTGAGGCTATACTTATTATTAACAAGCAGTATGTCATTAACATATAAAACCAGAAATGTGTACTTACTCCCATTGAATTTGTGATACACACAATCATCAACAATATTCATCTTAAAACCAAACGAAACAATTATTTGATGAAACTTATGGTTCTATTGACAGGAAGCTTTGTTTGAGTCCATAGATGGATTTTGTCAATTTGCAAACCATATTCTTTGAGTCTTCCGAATCAAAATTTTCTGGTTGCACCATATAAATTGTTTCTTCAATGTCGCCATTAAGAAACGCAGTCTTAACATCCATCTGATGTAACTCAAGATCAAAATGAGCAACAAGCGTCATGATTATCCTAAAGGAGTCTTTCGATGAAACTGGAGAGAAAGTCTCTGTAAAATCAACACATTCTTTCTAAGTATATCCTTTAGTTACAAGACGCGCCTTATACCTCTCCACATACCGTTTGCATCTTTCTTGGTTTTAAATATCCATTTACAACCAATTGGTTTTGCACCTTCAGGTAATGGGACAAGTTCCCAAACTTTATTGTCTTGCATAGATTTATACTTATCTTTCATTGCATCAATCCACTTTTGAGAATTAAAACTTTCCATGGCCCGATGAAAGTTGATTAGATCATCTTCCATCATTCCATTATCATCCTCATGTTCTTAGAGAAATACAACATAATCATCTCGAAATAACATTTCTCCTTTCTCTTGTGGACCTCCTTAATGGCACTTGTTCTTGAGGTTGTTGAGTTTGTTCTTCGGAACAATTATCTCATTTTGAATGGGGAGTTGTTCAACATTGTCTTGCAGAGGTTCTAGATTCACTTCTTCATCAATGATAGGTATAAGAACCTAAACATCGTCAAAAGTGATAGTAGGAACTGAGTTAGAATCCAATTCCTCCTCAAAAGTAATGTCTCTAACCTTATTTCTCCCCCAAAACTCAACATCCTCAAAAATATTGCAGTTCCCGTCTCAAAAATATTCCTTATTATGGGGTCATAAAACTCATAGCCCTTAGATCTCTCATAATTTCCTTAACCCTTAACTTTATAGACATCAAAGAAGTCAGAAGTGATGTCATTTCAACCTTATCATTTTTTTTAGCAAAACGTTTCTTAATTTCGTCAAGGAAACCTTGGCCTGAGTAATCTTTTCAGATTTTATGCCCCTAAAGGCTTCTGAAATGTTGTGCCTCATGATCATTAGACTCTTGCAATTTGAACGATCCCATCTCTCAAAATCCGTCTTAACATCAGGGGTGCTTTCCGCAGTGAGAGGTGCAGATTGTTCTTCCCTTAATGCAAGGTCTATGCCCATATAGCCAAGCACTATAAGTAAGTGCCTTTTTCATTCCTTAAAATTAGTCTCATTAAGCATGGGTATAGAATTTATATTAGCAGATATTGTGGCAGCAGAAGATGAATTAGCTAAATATAGAACAAAAATAAAAAAAATAAGCTCACATCAATATTCATAAGTAAACAATAAATTCAAGATAATGACTAATCTCATCTCAAGATACCAAACACAACATTAATATCAAGTCTTTGGACAAGAATAATATTAACGATGGCGGTACTCTTGTTGTAGCAATCAAACATTGACAATAAATTATGTCAAACAATTAATTAATCTTTGGACTAACTTATTGCTCACATAAAATGCCTTATAATTGTCACACATTTATCACCACAGATGTCGTTGAAATTCTGTCAAATATTAACTTACCTTTGGGTCAATTAATAAATGTATGAATCACAAAAACATATAATCATCTTGATATTTCAAATAAACTAATCTACACAAAAGAGGTCACTTTGGCGGCATTTTGTTTCAACTAATTTATTTAAAATATTAGACATCTTTATTTAAAAGCCAAAATATGAATTTATTTGTTTCAAAATATCTCTTTTAATTTCATCTTTCAATCAAATTAAAAGATAATAGTATATATATGTATATATATATTTATCATAAAACAACATACAATGATGTTGGCAAATATAATAATAGTTGAATAAATCATAAACCATAAATAACCTCACGTAAGACTTCAAATTTAAACCAAAATAATTTGAATAAAGGTAAACCTTATCTCAAGATATCGGACACTCTATTAATATTTTATCTTTGGACAAAATATTAACTATAAGTGATATATTGATCTAATAATCAAACATGAACAATAAGAACATGTCGAACAATAAATCTTCCTTTGGGCTGATTTATTAATCACATGTAAAACCGAATAATCGTCACATGTTTATCATCATAGTTGCACATGTAATATTATTAACCTTCATTTGGGCGATCAATATTAACATAACTTAAGTTACATGCATACAACCTTCTATATTTTAAAACAAAATAATTTATACAAAAAGAAATCACTTTGGTGACTTATTGCTTCAATTAAGTTGTTTTAAAAATATATAAACATACCAATATTCAAATTTAAAATTACCCAATAGTCAAATGTGAAAACTATTTTTTATTACTTTATAGACTCCAAAATAACCTAAAATTAGGTTGTCTTAATAATGCAATAAAAAAACAAAACCTTAATTTTGAACTTTTTTTTGTTCGAAAACCATATATATCAAAACTAAATAGAAATAATGTAGTGGTTCAAAGCCAAATAATTAAAAAGAACATGTATTCATAATTTTGGCTTGGATAAAACACCAAAGCAATTCACGCATATATATGTATTCATAATCAAATAGAAAATTTACCTGAATTTACCATGTAAATCCAAAGTTGTATTTATGATTAAACATATATTCACGTGAATAATTGAAAAATATTTTTAAGCCAATACATCTCAAAGACCAAAATCATAATAGTTGGCATATCTCAAAATTCATACAATAAATAATCATAATTTAACCAAATATTTGGAACCATAAGATGCCAAAACTTAAGATTGTAGAACCAAACTTAAAGCCAAATTATTTAAACACATATTATGATTAACATCAATTTGCATCAAAATCTAATTTCATCATAATTAAACCATAAAAATATAACCTCGATCAACTTGCCTTACATATCCCAAGTAAATCCAAATTCAAAATATATGCTTAAACCTGAATAGTATGAGAAGAATAAGCATATAAACTCAATAATAAATAATATATTCTATCAACTATATATTGAATTCAAGAATTAATGATTATAAAATTGAATTCAATTGTACAATTGTTGAACCGGATTTGAATTAAAAAACGATTATAATGAAACCCTAAAGCGAATCGGTAAAAAATTAAAACTAACAAATATTACCATCAATCTTAAGGATTCAACATATATAATGAATTCATTGATAAACAATCGGTATATAAGAGACACTTTACTCAAGCAATTTCTTTTACAAACCATATATCATCATGTAAAATCCGAACATAATTACTAAAGTGTCTCCAAAACTATATATATATATATATATATATATATATAATAAAGCTAAAACAAACGATTAGCGATTAACAATGCATCTTTTGATATAATCAAATATATATCATAAAAAGTTTCTAATGAACCCAAACCTACACAACTTTTAAATATTTATTAAAGCGTATAAAAAACATAAAATCCTCAATTTTTTAATTCTCAATTAAAACTATAAATATTTCTGATTATACGAAAATTAAAACCTTAAAACTTTATTTAAAGAATTAAAACCCAAAATTATCAAGAATCTCAAAGATTAAAATATCAAATCCATAAAATTAAAAAATAAAAACGAATCAATCCAAAAATATAAAGAATCAATTCATTCTCAATGATTCAACATGACAAAGCTCGGATGCCACTTGTTAGATTTGTAAAAAATCAGAAATAAAACTTAATAAACCAAGATCTATCATGTCAAATCATCAAGAATAAATGAAGAATAAAATTAAATTCGGAAGCCTACCTGGATCCATGAATTTCTTGAAGTTTTGTCGGATCTTGGGGATTTGATCTTCTAAATTAGAACACAAGAAATTCAAAGAATATATGCTCTCTCTTTCCTAATGATGGGATATTAGAAAAGATATCTTATGTATAATTTGGGGACCATAACCCTAATATTTATAACATTGGCATATTAGTTCCAATCAAATTCTAATTAGCCCATCATTAATTAGAATTTGATTAGAAGAGTAT
Organism: Gossypium rotundifolium; assembly: GCA_025506655.1. Classification (NCBI taxonomy): domain Eukaryota; kingdom Viridiplantae; phylum Streptophyta; class Magnoliopsida; order Malvales; family Malvaceae; genus Gossypium; species Gossypium rotundifolium. The sequence goes on from CP106727.1 coordinate 194,331,502, forward strand.
CTACACATATTTGACCCACACTTTATTTAATAATTAAAAGCCCAATAAAATTCTAACCAAATTAGATCACTTTTAATTTGGGCTAACCTATCATGATAGTAAATAATAACATGTAATTATCCTTATTATATATGTGATGTCTAAATTTTCCAACAGTTATGTCCCAATCTCCCACAAAAGAAGCAAAAAAGTGAAAGCCTTTCATATCTAAACTTTACGTATGAGAGTCGCCCATAACATAAGATTTGTTTCCTCCTCTTCAAAGGACGTCTAACATCAATCTTAACTCTTATCCTCATATAATTCCTATTCTCCTTGCCCAGACTAGACCCATCATATTGCATAAATTCCCCTAAGAAGTTACCTAGTTGGATCGCCAAATTTTCAAAATAAAAGCCAGCAGGAATGTCGTGAATTTGAATCCAGAAAGGAGCCTTAATTAAAGGAATTCTAAGAGGATCTTCACCCCATTGAATCACATGAAACACTAACAGATGATTATTAAAAGTCCACGGGCACCCTTTTATCACTCTCTCCAGATCCATCCTATGATAAAATTGGAACAAATATCTCTTTTCACCCAGATCCCTAATATTCACTCTGAAACACCCCAAACCCTACCCACGAGCCTTGACCGGATCTGGTATGTTCCCGTGTAAACTGTTTCAAATTCTTTTGTTACTTAGGAAAAACTTGTGTGATTTGGAAGAAAGATTGTTTTGGGTTGGGCTTGAGATGAAAACAGTTCATTTCATTATTAAAATCCTTTACTTTAAGTGACAAACGTTTGGGCTTTGTTTTAAAAATAGATTTACTTAATCTTTTAATAAGTAAAAGTTTGTAAGCTTAATAAATAAAAACAGAATAAAATAATTCTACTAAGGCCTTATTACATCAAATAATTCCCAAAATTTAAATTCAAAATACTTAAAGTAAAATAGTCCAAATAAAAGAAATTTGAACTTCACATGGCCTCCACTAAGCATCTGTAGGCCCGGTCCATCACTGGTCGTCACCTGAAAAGTAATCCCTAACAGGGTGAGTCAACAGACTCAATGTGTAACCAACACTAAAATTTAATATTTCAGGCATACAATATCATACATGTTCATAAAACATTTAAACAATATGATGCAACTGAACCCAAACCTATATGCCATCCGCTACACACCATTGCATTCATCCTCGCACAGTGGGACTACTAAGTCAACCCTCCTTCCGCTACACTCCATATCGCGGTCTTAGGTCCTTGCATTCGTGGTCTTAGGTCACCACGTTCAGATTTCGTGGTCTTAGGTCACCACATTCGATTCTTGTGGTCTTAGGTCACCACATTCAGATATCACGGTCTTAGGTCACCGTGTTTGTGGTCTTAGGTCACCACATTCACTTCCCTTTTCATATAACCCATATGCCCCATTTTTCATACACAATATGCAAAATCATGCCTTAATTCACATTCTTATCACTTTTCACATGTTAAAATAACATATATTCATATTCCTAGTAGGAGTAGGAAAGCGTACCTTAGTACTTTGCACCATAGTATGGTACCTTAGCCATATTCACATTCTTATAAACATGCACATTTAATTATTGCCATAAATCTTATTAAAAAGTAGTGTGGGTACACACCGATTAAACAACAATTTCTTTGAAATCCGAAAATCCAATCTAAAGCCTTAGATCTCAAGTCCCTACATTCGGCCAACCTTAGTATGTTAGCATAAAGCCTATTCAGTTATAAAACCAAATCCTAGTAGGATTAGTACACTAAAACTTACCTTGGTGCCAAATCCCGAAATCTTCACTATACTCTTTCTTGTATTCGGCAAAGCTTTAAATCACTTTAACAAATTAGTTTCGGCTTTTGAATAAATATGAACTAGATCTAAAACACCAAAAATAGGCCTTGGCCGAATATTCGCATGTCTTACCTTGTGGATTTTAAATCCCGAAATTCACCGAATAGCTAGGGAACACGCGGCCTATGGTGTACCTTCGGGAAAAGAACTTCTCCTTCTTGTAGTTGACTTAAACAAATCCCGAAAAGATCTCTTCAAAGTTTTGGCAACAAGATATTAATGGGGTTAGTCCTGAATTTCGCAAATCTTAAAAGAAAAGGATGAAAATCGAATGATAACTAGTTCTTACCCTTAATACTAAGTCGACAACCCTTGTTTGAAGTCTCAAAACTATTCGGCTATGGCCTTGATTTTAGCAAACTTTCGCTTTTGGAAGATTATGAAAGAAGAAGAGAAAGAGTTTGAGCAATTTGGTAATGAAGTTTTGGCTACACAAGGTGTATTTTCGACAGCAAAACAATGAAGAAAGGAGATGTTTGCTAGAGAGAATTGACAGAGAGAGAGTTAGAAGAAAGAATGAATGGCCCTCTTTTCCTTTTATAGCCGAAATTACTAACTTAGAATCCTTACTTGGCCATCACTCTTCTATTTTGATAGCTTTATCTCTTTAATTAAAATTAAAGAATAATCCTCAATTATCTCTTTGAAAATAATCTAAAATAAATCATCATTTATCCACCTATTTAGCCGAAGTTTTAAGGAGAATTAAACTCTTCCTTTAAGAGTCCTGTTGTCGTCCATTGCTTCCTCTTTAAGTAATTAAATAAAATTACTTAAAGTCTTAGCTAGATGTCGCCCACCCCTTCCCTTGATGAGTCGAATTTAAACTTATTCTATTGGACTCCTTGTGGCCATTCGAGGCCCAAATTATCCACCTAAGTGGCGCCTCCCTATGATTAGTTTAGCTTTAATAACGAATTGAGCCATAAGCCCAATTTAGACATAAAACACTCTCGAAATGCTCTCTTCTTGCTCAAACCTAAGCTCGCACACATCTTTGGTGGCGTCATTCTTGGGCTTTAAGTGGTGCCTTCTTGTCACTTTTCCAAGCCCTTTTTGTGTCAAATTTCTTCTATTAATTTTCTTAAGGCCACCTTGCCTTAAAACTTATCATTTCTAAGACATTTCCTTACATTTCCAAGTTTCCAAAAACGTTCGTTTCCCTCCTTTAAACTTATCATTTCTAAAGCATTTCCTTACATTTCCAGGACATTTCCCTACATTTCCTTACATTTCCTACATTTCCTTACATTTCCATACATTTCCTTACATTTCCATACATTTCCATACATTTCCATACATTTCCATACATTTCCTTACATTTCCATACATTTCCTTACATTTCCATACATTTCCTTACATTTCCATACATTTCCATACATTTCCTTACATTTCCAAGGTTCTAAAAATGCACACCACATATCACAGTAAACATGCTATTTCATAAAATTAAGCAAAATGCACACAATGGGATTCGAACCTCTTCCCTCAAAGTACTTCACTTGATGCCATAACCCTTGCACCTTAGGTGGCGTCCCTTGCCACTTTTCCACATCACTTATTTTTAACTTAAAAACCAATAATTGTCCAAAGCTTTCTCTTCCATCCTAGGATTTTAAAAACCCTTAATTCACTTCCAAACACTGCCAAAACCTACTACTCATGAATTATGCACAAACGCATAACCCCTAATCTAGGATGTTACAGTTCTACCCTCCTTAAAAATAATTTCGTCCTCGAAATTACTTACTAACAGTCGTACAATCCTTCTCACCGCACTTATGCTTACGTTGTGCACTCTGATCTTAATAGAACCATCATACTTTCCAGGCACAATCTCTAAGTTCACGTCCCTCGAACTCATTTCTAACGTCGCGATTTAATCGATTAAGAAGTTTAATGTATTAAAAATTTTGTTTCAGCGATTAATGTGAAGAAGTTTTATGGAAAGACTTTTTTAGAAGTGGTTCTTTCGTATTCATACATGCACACAGTCTTTACATTCATATATCTATCAATCAATTATGAACTTTCGTTCATTTAGAGAAATGTTGTAGTTTTCATTGTTGTTGTTTTTCCACTACCCAGGGGTATTTTTGTAATTTGCCCTACAGGGGTATTTTCATAATTTGTTGAAATAAGGTCCCTTGGTGATTTGGTCAATAATGGTATTTTGGTAATTTTTGAGATCCCGGGAGTATTTCAGAAATTTTGAAATTACGGGGGTATTTGATAATTAACTGAGGTAAATTTGTAAATCTCAATAAATCAAGGGTATTTCAAAATTTGCAAAACTTGAGGGTTCTTTTTGATAATTTGTTTTCCAAATCGGTGATGTTGCAAAAATTTTGAAAATCAGGGTCGTTTTGGTAATTTTGTCAATCGGGGTAATTAGTAAATTTTCAAATCGGGGTATTTTGGACTTTCACAAAATAGGGTTTTAAATACTTTTACAAAGTGAGGAAATTTTATTGAAATCAAGGGTAATATGGAAATTTTAGAACCAAGGGCATTTTAGTAATTTTCACCCCAAGGGTATTTGGTAATCTTGTAAATCGAAAATTCTTAGAAATTTTTTAAATAATTTTCATAATTCAAAGGGTAGTTTGTCGACTTTTAAAACTAGGGTTTCTATAAAATGTGGCTAGTCCCTTTCGGGTTTTAGTTATTGGGTTTAGCTTTGTGGTGAGTCTTCTTGGTTAGGGTGAGCAAGAAGCTACGCACTGTGTAGGATTCTAGTGGAGAGGAGGTGAGTCACGCGGATTGCTTAAATACCAAGCTCCCACGAAACCAATCCTAGACATGCGCACCATGGTTGCCACACCCTAACTTCGTGACTTAACCACGTGTTTGTTTAATTAGGCATTTAAGTCTTATGTAATTGTTGGGGTAACTAGCCCTAGGGTTCAAGTACTTATCATGCTAATCTCGTTCCATTTCTACCCTTCTACAATTCATATGGTGGACTTCGGGTCGGAGACTTAGTGGGCCATACCAGAAAAACCTGCTTAATTCACAAAATCCCTTTTGGCCTTAACTTTGAAAATGTTTTGGGCCTTAAACCCAAGGCCGAGAGTTAAAAACTAGGCTCGATACTAAGCTGAAACACCCCAAACCCGGCCCACGAGCCTTGACCGGATCTGGTATGTTCCCTAGTGTAAACCGTTTCAAATTCTTTTGTTACTTAGGAAAAACTTGTGTGATTTGGAAGAAAGATCGTTTTGGGTTGGGCTTGAGATGAAAACAGGTTCATTTCATTATTAAAATCCTTTACTTTAAGTGACAAAATGTTTGGGCTTTGTTTTAAAAATAGATTTACTTAATCTTTTAATAAGTAAAAGTTTGTAAGCTCAATAAATAAAAACAGAATAAAATAATTTTACTAAGGCCTTATTACATCAAATAATTCCCAAAATTTAAATTCAAAATACTTAAAGTAAAATAGTCCAAATAAAAGAAATTTGAACTTCACATGGCCTCCACTAAGCATCTATCGGCCCGGTCCATCACTGGTCGTCACCTGAAAAGTAATCCCACAATGGGGTGAGTCAACAGACTCAATGTGTAACCAACACTAAAATTTAATATTTTAGGCATACAATATCATACATGTTCATAAAACATTTAAACAATATGATGCAACCCAACCTGCACCTATATGCCATCCGCTACACACCACTGCACCATCCTCGCACACAGTGGGACTACTAAGTCAACCCTCCTTCCGCTACACTCCATATCGCGGTCTTAGGTCACCGCATTCGTGGTCTTAGGTCACCACGTTCAGATTTCGTGGTCTTAGGTCACCACATTCAGATTCATCGTGGTCTTAGGTCACCACATTCGAGATATCACGGTCTTAGGTCACGTGTTTGTGGTCTTAGGTCACCACATTCACTTCCCTTTTCATATAACCCATATGCCCCATTTTTCATACACAATATGCAAAATCATGCCTCAATTCACATTCTTATCACTTTTCACATGTTAAAAATAACATATATTCATATTCCTAGTAGGAGTAGGAAACGTACCTTAGTACTTTGTACCATAGTATGGTACCTTAGCCATATTCACATTCTTATAAACATGCACATTTAATTATTGCCATAAATCTTATTAAAAAGTAGTGTGGGGTACACACCTGATTCGCTTAACAATTTCACAGAAATCTCGAAAATCCAATCTAAAGCCTTAGATCTCAAGTCCCTACATTCGGCCAACCTTTGTATGTTAGCATAAAGCCTATTCGGCTATAAAACTAAATCCTAGTAGGATTAGTACACTAAAACTTACCTTGGTGCCAAATCCCAAATCTTCACTATACTCTTTCTTGTATTCGCAAAGCTTTAAATCACTTTAACAAATTAGTTTGACTTTTGAATAAATATGAACTAGATCTAAACACCAAAAATAGGCCTTGGCGAATATTCGCATGTCTTACCTTGTGGATTTTAAATCCAAATTCACCGAATAACTAGGGAACACACGGCCTATGGTGTACCTTCGGGAAAAGAACTTCTCCTTCTTGTAGTTGACTTAAACAAATCCGAAAAGATCTCTTCAAAGTTTCGGCAACAAGATATTAATGGGGTTAGTCCTAGATTTCGGCAAATCTTAAAAGAAAAAGGATGAAAATCGAATGATAACTAGTTCTTACCCTTAATACAGAAGTTGACAACCCCTTATTTGAAGTCTCAAAACTATTCGGCTATGGCCTTGATTTTAGCAAACTTTCGGCTTTTGGAAGATTATGAAAGAAGAAGAGAAAAGAGTTTGAGCAATTTGGTAATGAAGTTTCGGCTACACAAGGTGTATTTTCGGCTTAGCAAAACAATGAAGAAAGGAGATATTTGCTAGAGAGAATTCGGTAGAGAGAGAGTTAGAAGAAAGAATGAATGGCCCTCTTTTCCTTTTATAGCCGAAATTACTAACTTAGAATCCCTTACTTGGCCATCACTCTTCTATTTTGATAGCTTTATCTCTTTAATTAAAAATTAAAGAATAATCCCTTAATTATCTCTTTGAAAATAATCTAAAATAAATCATCATTTATCCACCTATTTAGCCGAGTTTTAAGGAAAATTAAACTCTTCCCTTAAGAGTCCCTATTGCCGTCCATTGCTTCCTCTTTAAGTAATTAAATAAAAATTACTTAAAGTCTTAAGTAGATGCCGTCCACCCCCTTCCCTTGATGAGCCGAATTTAAACTTATTCTATTGGACTCCTTGTGGCCATACGAGGCCCAAATTATCCACCTAAGTGGCGCCTCCCTATGATTAGTTTAGCTTTAATAACGAATTGGGCATAAGCCCAATTCAGACATAAAAACACTCTCGTAAATGCTCTCCTTGCTGCTCGAACCTAAGCTTGCACACATCTTTGGTGGCGTCATTTCTTGGGCTTTAAGTGGTGCCTCCTTGTCACTTTTCCAAGCCCTTTTTGTGTCAAATTTCTTCTATTAATTTTCTTAAGGCCACCTTGCCTTAAAACTTATCATTTCTAAGACATTTCCTTACATTTCCAAGTTTCCAAAACGTTCGTTTCCTCCTTTAAACTTATCATTTCTAAAGCATTTCCTTACATTTCAGTGACATTTCCTACATTTCCTTACATTTCCTACATTTCCTTACATTTCCATACATTTTCATACATTTCCATAAATTTCCTTACATTTCCATACATTTCCTTACATTTCCATACATTTCCATACATTTCCTTACATTTCCAAGGTTCTAATTAAGCAAAAATGCACACAATGGGATTCGAACCTCTTCCCTCAAAGTACTTCACTTGATGCCATAACCCTTGCACCTTAGGTGGCGTCCCTTGCCACTTTTCCACATCACTTCTTGTTTTAACTTAAAACCAATAATTGTCCAAAGCTTTCTCTTCCATCCTAGGATTTTAAAAACCCTTAATTCACTTCCAAACACTGCCAAAACCTACTACTCATGAATTATGCACAAACGCATAACCCCTAATCTAAGATGTTACACACTCCCCTTACAGGATGCCACAAATTCGCCATAGTATTCTTCATTGCAGAAAAATTAATAACACTAGCAGTCAGAAAACATCCCACTAACCTGAAAGTTTCTTCTCTACTTTCTTCAACTTGTTCTGTTTGGACATGTAAAACTGCATCTTCCTCTTCATCTAGTGATAATCCTGCTAACCCGTTCTCCATCTTTTGCAGATGAATCCTTGCGCACAACTACTATATAACAACATAAATGTAGGACTGTTGACCGTGATTCAACTTTTCCATCAGAAAACAATTAAGAGAACAAAAAAACACAAAAACCTAGACAAGAAACGTGCCACTTCGGCAGACCAGAGACGTTCCAGAGCAGGCAGACTTGATCAACTCAATATTTTAGTATACTAAAATTCTTAAGATTATACATATTATATAAAGTTGTTTATGTTTAGAAATTTCATAAAAAAATATATAGTTACATATTAAATAAAAAATTTATATATATATAAAGGACTTAAATGGACTTGAATTAATCGTTTACAAATATAAAAAAATTTAGGTAAAATTCCAAAGTCATATTTCATGTCGGACTGAACCTAATGTTTCAAGTTTGGTTCGTGTGTTTTCTCATGGTATTGCAAAAGCAGAATACGGTGGCACAATCTACAGCAAAAGCTGAATTTATTGCAGCTAGTGTTGCTGTCAATCAAGCTTTGTGGTTAAAAAAAGTTTTAGTGGATTTGAATATGAAGCAAGAAGGATGCACAAAAGTGTTTGTTGGTAATCAAGCTGCAATTTCTATCTCTAACAACCTTGTTTTCTCTTAGAAAAGTGCAGAAAGAAGGTTGAATTAGTTTAAAGTACTGCAAATCTGAATTCCAATTACCCAATATATTTACAAAGCCCTTACCAAGAAGTAAGTTTGAGTTTGTTAGAGAGAAACTTGGAGTTTGCAGCAACCAAAGCAAGCATAGAATGTTAAAGTTGTTGTACGATTTAGTCAAAACAACCTTGCTGAATTTTTGCTTCATTATTGTTGCTAATTTTAGAAGATTGTTGATCATAAAACATGGTAAGTTGCTTGATGGTGACTTAATGATCAAGAATATTCATCGCCCCAAGTGTGATTTGGGTTTGAATCGTACAAATCGTATTTATTGTTTAGTTCAATAAAAATGTGAATCAACCAACAATTATAGCCTTTTATCTTTCTTTCTTTTTAAGTTACAGTTGAATTTATTCCAACAATATATAACTTGGAACTATTATCAAACAGGAAATATTCTTTGTTCTACAAAGTTCGTTAATATCTCATTTTCAACAACGGTTTATGAATGAGATTTTTTTTTTAGTGATTTAATTGCTGAGTTCATGAAATTGAGGGCAGGTAATATGGAAAATAAATTTAAAATTGATCAAAATTACGCAGCTAATCTCTGTCTTTGAATGAGGTTGAGATATAGTCTCTTATATTTTTATTTAAAACTATAATCTGATCGTGGACTTTGTTAATATTTTTCATAAATTTTTTATTAATTCACTCTTATAATTATATAAACTTTAAAATAAAAAATTTATTATTAGAAAATTAAAGAAAATCCCAATGGTGCCAATAAATAAAAATAAAATAAAATTAATTTTAACTTTTATAAACATTCGGATTAAATCTTAAATTTTGATACCTTTGAATTTCGATAAGGTAAAGTAGTATATATAGGAAAAGAAATGATTTCCGGAAAAAATCTATGTTTTGTTTAATAAATATATATTCTATGCATTATCGTTTGAATAATTATATTGGTTTTTCTTTTTAATTTTTATTTAGTCTTCAATTTGATTTGAGGTGGTATTTAGATAAAACCCTTCCAATAATAATTACTCTAATATTCAAACTCTATTTTAGTAGAGTTAAAAAGCTTAAGTATAGGAAATTGTCGTTAAATATATTTATGGGATCAAGTTCCAATTAGGCTTATGCATGGTATTAATCAGTGGAGGAGCCAACGGGGCTAGCAGGGGTTCCGGTCTCCCCTAAAATGAAAAATTTTCTATTTAAGTCATTTATAATTTATAAAATTTTAAATTAATAATGGTAAAATTACACTTTGGCCTCCCAAAAATGATAAATTTTAATTTAATCCTTTAAAAATTATATTTTTACTATCATAAAAATATACAATTTAATTATGGTTCCCAAAAAAAATTTCTAGCTCCGCCAGTTGTATTAATATCATGTATAACTATCCAAGCTTGACCCAACTCGAAAGATGAGCCTCAAATTTTGCCCAATCCTGCTCATCTATAATATATAAAACACAAGTTTAAAAAAGTTTTGAACTAACAAGAATACCCTTTATTTTTCATCATATTAGTAAATTAATTTTAAAAATAATTATAATTTGATTTAGAATTATTAATTAAAAAGTTGTGTTAATTTTAAAATAGAGTTATTACTTAGATAGAACTCTAAGCATAAGATATAAAAAAATTATGATAATTATAATTTAATTTGTAATTATTAGTTAAAAATTTTGACGTAAAGAAGTTGTGTTAATTTTATTTTATTTTTAATTATCATTATTGATTCAAAATAGAATTATTACTTGAATAAACATCTTTATTATCACTTAATTAATAGTAGAGTTTTACAATCGTTTGGTGTGGGTGTATAATGTTCCGTGAGTTTGTTTTGAAAAGAAAATCAAATTTCAACAATTATTTTTAACCACTATTATTAAATATGTTTATTAATTTAGTTTAGACTTTATTTATTTATCTTGAATTATTATTGTCGTAACCATTTTTTTGGGGTGAAGCTTGTAAAACCACGCGGTCGACTCGATTTTTTGAAAAAGAAAAGGAAAGGAGTCGCCACCGATCTTTATATGGTGTGATCGGATCACCTTTGTTTTAATAAAGCATTTAATTTACTAAAACAGTGCTTTTTGGTCCACGAACTTTGAGAAAGCGGGTTCGAGGTCGATTACGTGCGAGGAAGGATTAGCACCTCGACACGCCCAAAATTGGTACCAAACCGATTGATTGATGTCCTATTTGTTGAAAACTTAAAAGGATTGAAAATACAATGCTTTTATTTTTAAAATTGGGGGGACGTTAAGGCTTTCTTATTATCGAAGAGGTAAAGCATCACGTCCAGTAAGTTAGGGCACAATACTTTAAGCTCCCGAAGCTAAGCTCGCCTTTTGAAACTTGGTTTTTATTTGAGGAGGATCCTCCGTTATTAAATCAAATGAAATCGGAACCCAGTAAGTTAGGGCTTGATTTCCCGAGATTTCAAATACGGAAGATTGCCTCTATTTTAGGAAAAGAAACTTATCCCGAAGTATCTAAGTGTCGAGTCCAGTAAGTTAGGGCGCGACATTTCAAATTTCCGAGATTAAGCTTTTGTTTAGAAATGTATTTGTTTGAAAAAGGACATTCAGTCATTTAGATTAAACGAGAAAATCGCGACTTAAAAGGAGATATCCCGTTGTTTAACATAAACGAGAAAAACCGGAACCCAGTAAGTTAGGGCTCGATCTTCCCGAATTTTCAAACACCGAACATCATCTTTATTTTTGAAAATTTGATTGATTAATATCAGACGAAGTAATGATACTAACAAATTAAACGAATATATGAATAAATCTAATTCTTATTAACGAATGAATGAGCAACTAAATGATGACACAAGGTTGACGATAATGGGACTTTAGAAACAAATAGAATGATAACAACAATAATAAGAAAATAAAGAATATAATACGTAAATGAATAAATTGCTTTAAAGTATTAAACGAGTAAAGAGCAATGAACGAATAAACAATAAGTAAATGAAACGATAATAAATAAAATAATAAGAAATGAATAACGTAAATAAAAAATTTATAAATGGTGAAAATTTAAAAAATGGGAATCAATTCAAATTAAATAATTGTAATAATAATAATAATAATAATAATAATAATAATATCAATAATAATAATATAGTGATAATCAAATAATAAAAATAACAATAATAAATATAATAGTAAATAAGTAAACAAAAGTAAAAAATGAAATGATAATAATAGTAATAATAATAATAATAGTAATAATAATGATAATAATAATAATAATAATAACAATAATATTAATAATAATAATATGGTGATAATAAAATAATAAAAAATAACAATAATAAATATAATAGTAAATAAATAAACAAAAGTAAAAAATGAAATGATAATAATAGTAATAATAATAATAATAATAATAATAATAATAATAATAATAATAATAATAATAATAATGAGCAGTGGTGAAATATAATGGAAATAATAAATAATGATAATAAAAATTAATAATAGTAAAATAAAAAAAACAATAAAATGGTGCAAATTGCAAAATAATCGAAAAAGGATCGAATTGCATTAAGAATGAAAGTTAGGGTTAATTTATAATAAGCGAAAGGGAAGAGGACCCCATTGTGATGCGTAGCGAAAACAAGAGGGACTGGAGCATAAATTACCCAAAGCGCCTAACGCGGCGTTTTAAAGGGACTAAATTGTAATCGTCAAGCTTCGGGCCAAATAGCAAAATTGAAAGACTTAATTGTAAAAATAAAAATGCGGAAGGATCAGCGTAAATTTTCCATTTTTCGGAAAACACGCGGATCCTTTGGAGCGGGTCGGGTCGCATCTGGTCGCGATGAAGCGACGTCGTTTGGGGCCATCAGATCGGGCCCTAACGCGTCGTTTTGAAATGTTTATAAATTCCATTTTTGGTTTTTTTTTTCATTTTGACTTTTCAAAAAAAAAATTTAAACGCCCTTTTTGTTTTCTCTGCAGGGGAGGGACTCCGGAGGGATTTTCGGCGAGGTGGGCCGCCACTGATCGTCGCCGGGCCGGCGGCTCGCCACCACCCACACAGTGTAGGGAAAGGTAAAAATTTGTTTTTTTTTTTCTTTTTATACTTTGATGTTATATATATATATAAACTATTTTTTTTTAAGAAAAATAACAGAATAGGTTTATTAGGTTTCGAAAAGGAAAGGAAAAATAAAAGATAAAAATGCCTTTGAAAGTTTACTTATTTGTTTCGATTCTCGTTGGATCTACCATTATTCATATGTTGTTTCGAATCTCTATTATTTTTGTTTTTGATTTTCTAAAAAACCAGTGAAAAAGGTTTCAAAAGAAATAATAAAAAAATAAAATAAAGATGAAAAAATGATGATAAATCATGATAGGAAAATAGAAATGAAATCAACCTTTTTTGTTCGGTTTTGATTTACGATGTTTCTCGTATACAAAACTTTGTTTTTTTTTTTGAAAAACAAAAAACCTCTCTTTGCTATCCTTTCTCTCGATTTTTGAAAAGCCCCCTCTCCTACAATGATTTTTGTGGCTTATATAAAAAAATAAAAAATATATTGCTTTTTTCACGCTTTTTATTTCGCTATTTCTTGTTGTCCTCCTTTGTCTTGTTTGCAGTGGCGGTGGGAGCGTCGGAGGCGGTGGCGTCTTGAATGGCAGCAGAGGAGGAGCGAGTCGAGGGTCGAGGTCGAGTCGGCTAGGGTTTTTGGTTTCTTGTGTTTTGGCTGAAAGTATTTTTTGGGCCATTTGGGCCTGTTTTGGTTCTGTTGTTTTTTTTTTTTTTTTTTGAGTTTTCTGGGTTGTTTCGGGTTTGGGCTTTGGATTTGTAAATTAATTTTAACTTAATTTTTTTGTGTAATTGGGCCCTGGGCAAATTTGGGCCATCTACAGCTGCCCCTTTTTGCTCATTGTCGTGCAACGGGAATAGAGCAAAGACATAACGAGGACCAAATTTGCGGTTTCTTTGAGTCTGACTTCTTTGGTGCTCTTCTTCTTCATGTAGCCTCATCCCGATCCTCCACACCTTGTTGCTTTGATCCACTTCACCGACATGTGGCTTGACCGCTTCTTGTCTGCGATTTCAATAGGATGTGACTTGTTTATTTTCGATCGATGCATCTTGGAGAGATGAGGTCTTTGGTTTTAGCCTATCCACCTCTAGTTAAGGCAATAGGACTAAAGCTCAACCATGCTCCCTACTAGTTAGGGACGGGAATTACAAATTTTCGACCTATTCCCTTTCTTTGGTGGGTGGCAATAGGAGGTGGCCAAAATCATGTTCTCCTTTGGTTAGAGAGCCAAGATTCGCCTCGATCTTGCTCCGCTCTCATCGTTAGAGGCGACAAGATCTACAACTTTCTTTTGATCCATTCCTTTTCTGGTCAATGGCAATAGGATAGTGGCTTAAATCGTGTTCCCTCTTGGTTAGGGAGCCAAGATTCGCTTCGATCTTGCCCACTACGGTTAGGCGACAAGATCTACAATTTTGACCTATTCCTTCGCTGGTCAGTGGCAATAGGAGGGTGGCCTAAATCGTGTTCCCTACTGGTTAGGGAGCCATGATTTGCCTTCGATCTTGCCCCACTACTGGTTATGGTGACAAGATCTACAATTTTTGGCCTATTCCACTGCTGGTCAGTGGCAATAGGACAATCTTCAACCTATTCCATCACTGGTTGATGGTAATAGGACAATCTTCAACCTATTCCATCACTGGTTGATGGTAATAGGACAATCTTCAACCTATTCCATCACTGGTTGATGGTAATAGGGCAATCTTCAACCTATTCCACCACTGGTTGATGGTAATAGGGCAATCTTCAACCTATTCCATCACTGGTTGATGGCGATAGGACAATCTTCACTAGTGTTGCTACACCGTCCCCTAGGGACATATCCTGTAGACTCGATTTTATATGTTTGTGTTTATGCCAAATGGTGAGGATGCTATGGTCGGAATGACTCAAATGCTCCTAACTTCGTGTGATATGGATGACACTTGCATGGATGCAGAATGTCATGAGAATGATGATTTTTCGTTAAGATGCAATGATTGCAATGAATCGAATGCTCTTAACCCAATGATATTGCGGAGGACATTTGTATGAATGCAGGATGTCATGAGAACAATTTATTATTATTATTTTTTATTTCAAAAGATTAGGGCTGTAATTGCTCGTTCGCTCGTCGAGGTCACGACACAGACGCAACATCTTGTCTGATGTCTATGTCAGAGAATCTGGGGAGATAGTCATGATTTTAGACTCCTCTTCTTTGAATGTTTCCAACCCCTAATTGTGGTGGTTACTAAACAACGGTCTTGTTTCAGGTTCCTATGCTGTTTAGAGGCTTCCAGAGTAATAGGTGGAACATTATGGGTCAATGGGTCGTTATTTCAATTGCAAACAACTCAAAGATGTAAAATAACAATGGAATTTATAAAGAATGGAATTGGATTAATTCAACAAAAGTAAACATTATTGGAGTACAAAAATGGGTAAAAAGAAAAGTAGGTGCCCGGATATCATGACTGGGTTTCGCCGAATCCTTTCGAAGATCATTTGAGTGAGAAGGCGTTGGGAGATCTGCGATTGTTCAGTAGATGTTCCGAGGTGTAACATTCCTCCTTTTGCCAATTCGGGGAAAAGATTGTCATATACCTCCTTTTTAATTTGAGCGCGCCCTTATCGGGTTTTCGACTCAAAACCCTTTGGTCTCAAAGCGCCTTTACGGGTTTTCACTTGACCTCTCCGTTTTTTTTTTTTTTTGGTAAAGCGCCTTTGCGGGTTTTCACTTTAGCCTTTCCTTATTCAAGCGTAATACTTCTTAACGGAATCTGAATTTATGGGATTGGGTAGATTTTCCCATCCATCTCGGCCAAGATTAGTGCCCTCCGAGAAAGCCTTTTCACCACATATGGTCCTTCCCAATTCGGCATCCATTTCCTCGAAATCCTTTTGTATGGGAAGGATCTTTTCAAGACGAGATCCCTTCGTGGAATTCCTCTTGGCGTACTTTTTTGTTGTAAGCTCGCATCATTCGTTTTTGGTACATCGGCCATGACGGATAGCCCTCAATCTCTTTTCTTCGATTAAGTTCAATGATCATATCGAACTGGATCCATTCAGCTTCATCCACTTCACTTCGACAATACTCGAGAGAAGGTATTTTCACTTGATAGGTAGAAGCGCCTCCATCCCATAGACCAATGAGAAAGGTGTTGCCCAGATGAGAGGTTGGACGGACGTTCGATAAGCATAAGCCTGAACGGTAATTTTCATGCCAATCCTTGTAAGTCTCATCATCTTCCCACTATCTTTTGATGTTTTTGTTGGTCGCTTCCTTGCCCCATTCATTTTTAGGCGTCTGGTGATGAATTGTGGTGTTTGATGTTGAATTGGCTACAAACCCTACTATCGTGCTATTGTTTAAATTGGTAGCGTTGTCTAATATGATCCTCTCGGGCATTCCATATCGACAAATGATTTCCTTTTTCAAAAGCGGCTAATCACCGATTTAGTGGCGTTGGCATATGAGGCGCCTCTACCCATTTCGTGAAGTAGTCGATGACCACAAAGATGAATCGATGCCGTTCGATGCCTTCGGAGATATTGGCCCAATAGCGTCCATGCCCCACATGGAAAATGGCCATGGAGAAGTCATAACATGCAAAGGTGACGGGTACATGAATCTTGTCTCCATAATCCGCATTTATGACATTTTTGGCGTAGTTGATCTGATCTCCTCCATGGTGGACCAATAATATCCGAACCTCATTATTTGTCCGCCATTGTGAAGCCATTAGCGTGAGTTCCACAGACACCTTCGTGGACTTCTTCTAAGATTAACTTAGCTTGGTGGCGTCCACACACCTTAAGAAGACTTGATCTTTCCTTTTCTTGTATAAGACTTCTCCATCCAAGGCGTAATCACATGCTAATCTCCTCGGCGCCTTTTTTCATTCTCGTGGCTTGATCGGGTACTCACGATTCTTCACATACCGCAATATATCGTGGTACCATGGTGGGCCAATTTTCCTTCTTCTTCGACATTGTAACAATGTCTTTGGGGCCTCATAAATGCTCATTTGTATAGGTCTCATGTCCCCCTTGTTGTTTGCTCGTACCATAGAAGCCAATGTGGCTAGAGCATCAGCCATCTGATTTTCGTCCCTTGGTAAATAACTGAAAGTGATGTCCTCGAACTCTTTGATTAGTTCTTGGACCAATCTTTTGTATTCGACCAGTTTGGGATCTCTCGTCTCCCATTCTCCTTTAAGTTGATAAATTACCAACGCGGAGTCTCCGTATACTTCCAGCACCTTAATTTTGCGTTCAATAGCAGCACGGATGCCCATAATACAAGCTTCATACTCTGCCATATTGTTTGTACAATCAAAATCCAATTTGCAGGTAAATGGGTAATGATCTCCGCTTGGGGACACCAAAACTGCCCCAATTTCGTTGCCCATCGCGTTCGATGCCCGTCGAGTTCGGTTTCAAGGGCGACTTTCCGTGGTATCTTCTTGATGGTTGCTACGTACATTAGGTCTTCATTAGGGAAATCAAAGTCCAAAGGCTCATAATCGCGAGCTCTACTAGCGGAAAATCCGCTATTGTACTCCTTTTATCGCCTACGGTTTACATAAACTATGTCAAACTCGAAAGTAAAATTTGCCATCGGGCCATCCGTCCATTAAGAGTAGTTGACTCCATTAGGTATTTCGGTGGGTCTAGCTTGAGATGAGCCGGTCGTATGATACAACATGTCTTGCCTCGGTCTCGAGTTGTCCAAACCAAGGCACAACACATTTTCTCAATCGATGAGTACCTTGTCTCACACTCGGTGAACTTTTGCTAAGGTAGTATATTGCTTTTCTTTCTTTCCGACTCATCATCTTTGGCAGAGCACACATCCCATTGAATTATCAAGTACCGTCAAATAGAGGATTAAAGGCTTCTCGAATTAGGCGGTGTCAATCTTTGGAGGATTGGACAGTCTTGCTTTACTTTGTCAAAGGTCTTGACATTCCTTGTCCCACCTTTTGGTTTGTGTTTTTAAGAAGACGAAATATGGGATCACATTTCTCAGTTAGTTGTGAAATGAACCGAGCAATGTAATTTAATCTTCCTAAGAAACCTCGAACTTCTTTTTGCGTACGAGGTGGAGGCAATTCTTGTATAGCCTTGACTTTGTCCGGGTCAACCTCAATCCCCTTTTCACTGACTATAAATCCTAGCAGTTTCCCTGACCTGGCTCCAAAGGTACACTTTGCCGGGTTAAGCTTCAGTTGGACTTTCCTCAACCTCAAAAATAATTTCCTTAAGACTTGGATATGCTCCTTTTACGTCCGAGATTTAGCAATCATGTAAATCAACGTAAACCTCGATTTCCTTGTGCATCATGTCATGGAATAGGGTCACCATGGCTCTACGATATGTTGCTCCGCATTCTTCAACCCAAATGGCATTACCTTATAGCAAAAGGTTCCCACATGGTTATGAATGTGGTTTTATTCATATCTTGAGGAAGCATTTTTATCGGTTGTATCACGAGAAGCCATCCATGAGCGAGAATAATGAATAACCCACGTGTTATCCACCAAGGTGTCGATATGGGGTAACGGAAAGTTGTCCTTCGGGCTAGCCTTGTTTAGATCTCTGTAGTCCACACACATTCGTACTTTCCCATCTTTCTTAGGGACGGGGACGATATTGGCTACCCATTCTGAGTACTTAACCACTTGCAAGAACCCTGCGTCAAACTGCTTCTTTACCTCCTCTTTTATTTTCAGTAAAACATCTGGCCTCATCCTCCGAAGTTTCTGTTGGACTGGCTTGTATTCTTCTTTTATGGGCAAACGGTGTACCACGATATCAGTGCTTAGCCGGGCATGTCTTGATATGACCATGCGAAGACATCCTTGAATTCTTGGAGTAACTCAATGAGGTCTTGCTTTGTCTCTGCGGTGATCTGGCTCCAATCTTCACTTCTTTCTTTTCTTGTTTATTTCCTAGATTCACTATTTCCACTGATTCTTTGTGAGGTATGATTTGTTTCTCCTCTTGTTCTACCATCCTTAGGTTTAGGAGCTAAATCACGCCTTGGTCATCTCCAAAATCCTGAAAATCTTCCGCACCCCTATCTTGCTCAAAAGGACATTACGAGTCATCGATGGCGTTACTCAAATCATTGATATCTGGAGACTGTTATGGAAATGAATAAGGGCTCATAGGATCATAGAATCTTGGCATGTTTATTGGTATGATAAATGAAGAATAGAAATGTTTAGAAGAATATTTAAAGAAAGAATAATGAATGAATGAAATGAACACAAAAGAAAATTTGCTCAAAAGATAGCGGAGATGTATTTCATTGAAAATAACGATGGCTTATACAAATTCATGTTTCACAAAAGGGTTCTTATCGCTTCTAGACTTAAAGCAATAAGTGTGTTACGAGTATTACTCGAATAAGTTCTAAAGGCTATAGGAATCTCCTCCATGATCCAATTGTTTAGAACATGCCCGGCACATAAAGGCGGATGCCATTCGATTTTCTTCCTCAATTTCCCCTCGGATCTGACATTGACATGCACGATTTCTTCATTTTGTGTTTCCGTCCGGATGGATAACCCTCACGATATAAAGGTCTCACGAATATGAGGAATTATCATTAGTTGCCATTTCATCTCATCTCCCCTCAGACGTGCCTTCCTTCTTTCTTGCTTCTTCTCCAACTCTTCTCTTTTTTGTTGGCGTTTGGCTTGAATCCCAGACCGAAGAAGTCTCGCTTTTCTTTTAGTCTAGGGACCTCGATTTCTCCTTGGAGGTACCTTCCAAGTCCTTTCTCTGGCACAGCTCCATTTCCGACCATCAGTTGTAGACCCATTCTCGTGGTCTTGGATAATTGAGGTACTGGGACTTTATTCCCCTCAGCGACGAATGTTGCATTGACAAATTCCAAAGAACGGAAGGAACACTTCCACCGCTTCATCGTTGGCTTCTAAATAGGGTCCATTGCTTATTACGATTGCGATGATGTCCTCTTGACATTTATGGTCACTAAACGGCCCTCCGAGATTAATTTCAACTTTTGGTGCAACAATGAGGCCTTTGCTCTGCTTGAGTGTATCCAAGGTCTCCCGACAAGCAGTTATAAGGGTACGGATATCCATCACAACAAAATCCACCTCATATGTGCTCGGTCCGATTAGAAGAGGTACTTGATCCTTCCATGACTTTTCTCTCGGTTCCATCGAATGCCCTTACTATGTTGTGGCGAGGCCTTCATATGAGAACTATCAACGGTGTCGATTCGATTGTCGATAGTGGTAGAACATTGGACCGATCCATTGTCGACTAGTACCCCGGCAATGTGTATCCCTTGCATCGTGTGGTAATGTGGAGAGCCTTGATGGAACCTGTACCTCCGGAGAATCTCATCATCGTTAAAGAAAATGAAGTTATCGGCACTTATGTTGCTAACGAGCGATCCGGTTTGTTAAGCTGTTATATCATTCGCAACATAAGTTTCGTTCAATACCTTCATCAGCGCGTTACGGTGTGCTTGAGCTCAATAGTAAATCTAGCACCGATATGCGAGCCGGCTATTTATGTAGCTGCTCTACGACACTGTATTCACTATGCTTCAAAAACTTTAAGAATTCTCTAGCTTCTTCCTCCTTCATTGGCTCATTTATATGTGTCTCTTACTTGGTCCCTTTTTCTTTCTTTTGTTCGCCCGTCAAGTTTTTCCCTCTGGAGTGCTCCGTCTTTGTATTTGACAAGTCGTGGCGCTTTCCTTCTTGCTGTGTAAGAGCCTTCCTCTTGGTTTTCTTCTGTAGTGTTGGGCGAATCTCCATTCTCGTGAATCGTCACATTGCGGTTATAGTTCGGGGGACCTTCTTGTCATCTTTATATGAAAAGGTTCGAGTTTTGGATCACGATCCTAGGATACTCTGGCTCCCTTTTGTTTGAGACCTCCTTTTCGGGAATCGTCACGTTGCGATTATAATCCCGGAGTCTTGGTTGTCTTCGGATGAAAAAGTAGTAGGCTTTCGAATCACGATTTTCGGATTTATTTTCACTCCGTCGCCCTTTGATCGTGAGATGGTGACTAAAGGATTGCTCGCCTCCGAGGCTTTTGACTCATCCTCCAACGTGCAGATGTTTCCCTCCTTCCGGCCTTCATTGCTTTCAAAGAATTCTAGCTCTTTATTGTCCATCAGCGCCTGTACCAGCATTCTAAACTCAGTAC
The DNA here is from genome assembly GCA_025506655.1 of Gossypium rotundifolium. Classification (NCBI taxonomy): domain Eukaryota; kingdom Viridiplantae; phylum Streptophyta; class Magnoliopsida; order Malvales; family Malvaceae; genus Gossypium; species Gossypium rotundifolium. The sequence continues at coordinate 194,352,465 of CP106727.1, forward strand.
AACTTTGGATTTCGTGCCCTTCCGAGTTATGAAATTCACAGCCCTTTCGTGTTTCTTCATGTTCTCCTTTTGGACGTGCCACAACCAATCCCCTTTTTATCATTTCCTTCCAGACCTGCTTCATTGGGGTTTTCACATCGAAAATATCCCTTTTTACTCTTCTCCTCACATCTTCGCCTATCATGTTGACCCCGTGATTAGGTAGCGGGTGCCCCTTGCCAGAGGTGTCATCGACTTCTATAACTCCCATCTGGATCGGTCTTTTCACTAGTTTTTTAAAAGCGAGGCAGTCTTTCTATAGAATGCCCACGATTCACGCATGGTATTCGCCTTTGTGCGTTCGCATCATACTACTTAGGGTGCGGGGGTTGCAAGGGTTTTAAGTAATGGGGAGACAACGTCTTGGCGATCAAATAATTTCTGGTACATTTCCTTGTATGGGATCGGGATAGGCGTAAATTAGATTTTCTCCGTATTTTACCTCGTGTTGGACTCCTGTCTAAAGGGGCTCTGATGATCGGGGGTCATAGTCCTTGGCTGGCTCACAGTAATAGGTTTTGAATAACCTTTTCCTATGTTGTTTATATCACTCTCCCTCTTCTTCGGGACCGTCTTTCTAGTACTTTCTCCAGCCTCTATTTTACCGCTTCTGATTGCATTCTCGATCATTTCCCGACGGCACAATATCGGAAAAACTTTTGTGGCACTTAGAGCATGTGATTAATGAAGGAGCTTTCGGTATTGACAAACAAACATGGTTGTCTCTTTTCTAGGGCGGTATTTGAACTTGTGTGGCTACTTCCTCCACCATTGGGCATCTTGCTGAAACTTTCGTTTGGCTTTTCTCCATATTTTGGAGAGTGATTCGATCAGAGCTATATCGCCACGTGCCGTATTGTTTCGGAAGGCTGTGCTAGATCCTTCCATGACTTGATCTGGTGCGATCGAGTGATTGTACCACTTGGTGCGGCTCGGCCAAACTATCTGGAAACAATGAATGACCAGTTGATCGTTGTTAACATATCCGCCATCCGCCGAAGAGAATATCGTGATGTGCGCTTGAGGCAACTGGTCCCATTGTATTTTCAAAATCCGGGTCTTGAACTTTGGCGGAAGTATGAGGTGCAGGACTAGGCTCAAGTCTTTAGCGTCCACTCCGTAGCGATGGTCGTGATCTCTATTTCCTTAAATTTTTCTTCTAACCATTTGCAACGATCCTCGAGTTGTTTGGGAAGGTTCGTTTTACCTTATCCATTTCACCATTTCATCAAAGTCGGGGACTATAGGGTTAGCGGACCTTCTAAGGATTCTTGTCGAACCGATCGAAAAGTCTTGGCGGCATTACGGTCTCAACTTCGCACTTTGTGGCACGATAACAAAAGGCGTCCTTTGGGGACCTATTTACGGTGGTGCTTGTGTGTTTGGCGGGTAAATCACGGAGGGTAGCGGTCGTCATTATTCCACGAACTAGTAGCGATGACTTTTCCTCGTTCATTGGCCAATAGTTGCTTGGTGGCTCATCATGTTGTTTTGGGACTCTTGCATCCGTTCTATCATATCTTCTTTGGAGTTTCATCATTTGCTCCTGCATCTGTTCTTGCATCTCCTTACGAAATTGTTCAAACCTCGATCCATGTTCTTTGTCTTAGCACGAGTCCGTAGTGATGTCTAGTTCCGATTTCTTTTCTTCTCTCTTGTTTCTCTTTTGTTTTTCCGTTAATCTTAACCAATTAGGTTCTTTTATAAACTTTAATGCATGTAATATGATGTAATGCAAATGCATGAATCTGGGAAGAGGACATCGATTACGATCAACTTCATTTTAGAAAACTTTATTAGAAGGCAAAACCCTTTACATAAAGTAGATTACAAATACGTTACGCCCTAAGACCTAAGGTTTTGATTTTTCCAAGCGAGAGATTAGCTCTTCATCACGATCCGGTGGTAGCCCATATCTCATGCCCACTATGTCGACCTCCTCACCAAAGTGCATGGGTGATCGGCTACTTCTCGAATCTGGATTATTGCTTCTCCCATTAGGTAGTCCGGCTTGAACTTGCTCGCAAGAGTGGTGAAGCTCTTCCTCCCAACGTCTTTCTCTTGTTTCCAGAAGCTCAATCCGGAGCTCGCTACTATGCAATATCGATTCTAACTCTTCAACCCTACCTTTCAGTTCCTCTATTCTGTTTAGGCTTGACTTTAGTTGGCTTTCTGAGTCTCGACTTCGGTAGTGGTGCAGAGATCGCCCAAGCTCAGCTATTCTAGCTTCTAATCCCTTTCTCTCTTTTTGGTCTTCTGTCCTGCCCTTCTCTAAGTCTTCCTTCTGTGCTCGCATTTCCTGAAACTTTTTCTCCCAACTGTTAACTTTGGCCCTTTCCTCTCTGACCTCTTGTTGCCACTGCTCCGAAGTTTTCCCTAATCCTGCGTTTTTCATCGTTAAGCGCATCCTCTTGTACTCTGTCTTCAAGTCATCTCGGTCTTCCTCTACTTTTCGCTTTTCCTTTCTGAGTTTCTCAGCCTCTGACTTTTGACCGTCCACTTCTAACTGGAGGAGCATCTTTTCTTCCTCCAACCTTTCTATCCTTTTCCCGAGTTCCGAGCTCATCCGTTCAAAATCTTGCTTTACAACTTCTAATTCTGATGGGACCACTCGCATGCATTCTTCTCTTGATCGGGCGCCTTCTGGATTTGGCTCAGGAATGTTATCATTGACTCTCCTAGCCCTCCATTCAAGGTATTCCGGGGTCGTCCTTGGGCCTGTAGATAATCTTCTCATTTCGTGAATCGATTCGTGCACTAGAAATCTCTTTAACCCTTTTCTTATAGCTTCCCCTTCATATGAAAACTCATGACTTGAGCTAGCCCAGTATGTCGTTGGTACGAAGCGCCTTGAACCATCTTGCCTTAGGACCAAAAAGGCGTGGCGTGGCACCCCAAATTCCCAATAGGGAACCCGGTCAAAGCTTCCATAGCGATAAAGGATCCTATCGGGAATCATCCAGGGAGCCTTCCATTCAATGTAGTCCTCTTGAAGGTTTTGAAAGATCGCGATCCAGTTTTCTTCGGACACATCCTCTCTTCTAAGCGTAGTTGCTATCTCTTCTAGTGGGGAGTACTTCTCTGACATGAACCGGCAAGACACTTTCTCTATTTTCCAAAAGTGACTATGGAACCAAGCCAATAACATTGCAAGACACCCAATAAACTGCCTTTACCTCTTTTAGGCATGCGGTCAAGGATCCGAATGTTTGGCTAAGATGGCGAGAGCAGGTGTGACCCTTTGTCCAACTTCTTTGAATAGATCAATAATCGCTTCATCAATGTGCCTCAAAGCTTTGGGGAAGATTACCAGGCCGTAAATACACAAGGCCAAGATGTCTACCTTTTTCTTCGTATTGGGATGCGCTAGGATCAGGTCTTTCAAGCATATCCAGGGTATGCATTTACCCTCGCCCTTCTTTTGCATTCTAGCCGAGACCCACTGTTCACTCATTCCGGTGATATTCATCAACTTCTTCGCGAAGGTTGGGCCATTAACCGCCTTGGAATAAGCTTTGTCAACTTGAATTCTCGAGGCGGTATAACAAGGTTGTATACTCTTCTCTTGTGGGGACCAGATCCACTTTTTGAAGGAGAAGCGACTATAAGCGGCATTCGAAGCGGGTCATTGCTGGAGCAGTGCTTGTCTATTTTGACCTCAAGCGAGGTAAGGCGGTCGTAGTAGGTACCATAGAACGATTGCTTCGCTTCATCATCCCATTTGCGTCCAAATTTCTTTCAACTCCGGAGCTCGATTCTGCGTGACAACGATATTGGTGAAGTTAGTAGTTCGACACATACCCTTCGACTAAGCTATCTCCTTTTCTATTTGGCATTGTTTCGACCATATGCGGACGACGCATTGTCTTCTACTTTATCAAGGAATTCGCTTTCCATAACCAGACTTCCCAACTCGAAACGGACCGTGAATCGATGTCTCTTTAAAATATGAAATGATATGCACAAAAAGAAAGAAACACGAAAAGTTAGTACCATGGAATGTAAAGCAAGTAAAATAAACTAATGCCTATCCGGGTGACCACTAAGGTTTGCCATGGCTCTATCTAAGGTGGGCTCTTAGGGTTTGCTATATGTGGCTTAGTTCTAAAGTTCGAGGTTCCCGAACCAACAGATTCCTCGATCCTCACCCATTATAGGCTCATGCGGACCGAGTTCGGTTCAGGGGAATAAATTTCCCTATGGCCATGCGAAAGTGAAAACTTCACGGAGACATAGGTACGGATGTATTCCGAAAGCAGTCCACTAGCCCATGCAGAGGTGAAAACCTCACGAAGGCATAGCTTCTCGCTCCCACTTAAGGGTGTGACCACAACGGTCATGCAATGCAATGCCAAAGTATTTACAAAGCTAATATTGAAGATGCGTTAAAAGAAGCATGATTTTTAAAAACCATTTTAATTAAAAGGACAAAAATCAATCAATCTTTGGCTTGACCCAGTCACTCCCCAGTGGAGTCGCCAAGCTGTCGTAACCATTTTTTTTGGGGGTGAAACGGTAAACGACGCGGTCGACTCGATTTTTTTGAAAAAGAAAAGGAAAGGAGTCGCCACCGATCTTTATATGGTGTGATCGGATCACCTTTGTTTTAATAAAGCATTTAATTTACTAAAACAGTGCTTTTTGGTCCACGAACTTTGAGAAAAGCGGGTTGGAGGTCGATTATGTGCGAGGAAGGATTAGCACCCTCGACACGCCCAAAATTGGTACCAAACCGATTGATTGATGTCCTATTTGTTGAAAACTTAAAGGGATTCGAAAATACAATGCTTTTATTTTTAAAATTGGGGCGTTAAGGCTTTCTTATTATCGAAGAGGTAAAGCATCACGTCCGATGAAGTTAGGGCACAATACTTTAAGCTCCGAAGCTAAGCTCGCCTTTTGAAACTTGGTTTTTATTTGAGGAGGATCCTCCGTTATTAAATCAAATGAAATCGGAACCCGATAAGTTAGGGCTTGATTTTCGAGATTTCAAATACGGAAGATTGCCTCTATTTTAGGAAAAGAAACTTATCCGAAGTATCTAAGTGTCGAGTCCGATAAGTTAGGTAGCGACATTTCAAATTCGAGATTAAGCTTTTGTTTAGAAATGTATTTGTTTGAAAAAGGACATTCAGTCATTTAGATTAAGCGAGAAAATCGCGACTTAAAAGGAGATATCCGTTGTTTAACATAAGCGAGAAAACGGAACCCGATGAAGTTAGGGCTCGATCTTCCGAATTTTCAAACACGAACATCATCTTTATTTTTGAAAATTTGATTGATTAATATCGATTTAAGTAATGATACTAACAAATTAAGCGAATATATGAATAAATCTAATTCTTATTAACGAATGAATGAGCAACTAAATGATGACACAAGGTTGACGATAATGGGACTTTAGAAACAAATAGAATGATAACAACAATAATAAGAAAATAAAGAATATAATACGTAAATGAATAAATTGCTTTAAAGTATTAAACGAGTAAAGAGCAATGAGCGAATAAACAATAAGTAAATGAAACGATAATAAATAAAATAATAAGAAATGAATAACGTAAATAAAAAATTTATAAATGGTGAAAATTTAAAAAATGGGAATCAATTCAAATTAAATAATTGTAATAATAATAATAATAATAATAATAATAATAATAATAATATCAATAATAATAATATAGTGATAATCAAATAATAAAAATAACAATAATAAATATAATAGTAAATAAGTAAACAAAAGTAAAAAATGAAATGATAATAATAGTAATAATAATAATAATAGTAATAATAATGATAATAATAATAATAATAATAATAATAATAATATTAATAATAATAATATGGTGATAATAAAATAATAAAAATAACAATAATAAATATAATAGTAAATAAATAAACAAAAGTAAAAAATGAAATGATAATAATAGTAATAATAATAATAATAGTAATAATAATAATAATAATAATAATAATAATAATAATAATAATAATGAGCAATTGGTGAAATATAATGGAAATAATAAATAATGATAATAAAATTAATAATAGTAAAAATAAAAAAAAAAAAGCGGTAAAATGGTGCAAATTGCAAAATAAGCGAAAAGGATCGAATTGCATTAAGAATGAAAGTTCTGGGGTTAATTTATAATAAGCGAAAAGGGGAAGAGGACCCCATTGTGATGCGCGCGAAAACAAGAGGGACTGGGAGCGCAAATTTACCCAAAGCGCCTAAACGCGGCGTTTTAAAAGGGACTAAATTGTAATCGCTCGAAGCTTCTGGGCCAAATAGCAAAATTGAAAGACTTAATTGTAAAAATAAAAAATGCGGAAGGACCGCGCGCGTAAATTTTCCATTTTTTCGGAAAAACACGCGGATCCTTTGGAGCGGGTCGGGTCGTCATGGTCGCGATGAAGCAGCGTCGTTTTGGGGCCATTATGACGTGCCCTAAGCAGCGTCGTTTTGAAATGTTTATAAATTCCATTTTTGGTTTTTTTTTCATTTTGACTTTTCAAAAAAAAATTTAAACGCCCTTTTGTTTTCTCTGCGGGGAGGGACTCAGGAGGATTTTCATGAGGTGGGCGCCGTCGATCGTCGCCGTGGCAAGCGCTCACCACCGCTTGGTGGCCGGGAAGGTAAAAATTTGTTTTTTTTATTTTCTTTTTATACTTTGATGTTATATATATATATATATAAACTATTTTTTTTAGAAAAATAACAGAATAGGTTTATTAGGTTTCGAAAAGGAAAGGAAAAATAAAAGATAAAAATGCCTTTGAAAGTTTACTTATTTGTTTCGATTCTCGTTGGATCTACCATTATTCATATGTTGTTTCGAATCTCTATTATTTTTGTTTTTGATTTTCTAAAAAAAACCAGTGAAAAAGGTTTCAAAAGAAATAATAAAAAAAATAAAAATAAAGATGAAAAAAATGACAGTAAATCATGATAGGAAAATAGAAATGAAATCAACCTTTTTTTGTTCGGTTTTTGATTTCTGATGTTTCTCGTATACAAAACTTTTGTTGTTGTTTTTTGAAAAAACAAAAAAAAGCCTCTCTTTTGCTATCCTTTCTCTCTGATTTTTCGAAAAGCCCCCCTCTCCTACAATGATTTTTGTGGCTTATATAGCCGAAATAAAAAAATATATTGCTTTTTTTCCTGCTTTTTATTTCTGCTATTTCTTGTTGTCCTCCTTTGTCTTGTTTGGTGTGGCGGTGGAGCAGCGTCGGGGCAAGTGGCGTCTTGAGCCTTGAGAGGAGGCGTAAGTCGAGGTCGAGGTCGAGTGCGGCTAGGGTTTTTTGGTTTCTTGTGTTTTGGCTGAAAGTATTTTTTGGGCCATTTGGGCTGTTTTGGTTCTTGTTGTTTTTTTTTTTTTTTTTTTGAGTTTTCAGGTTGTTTGGGTTTGGGCTTTGGATTTGTAAATTAATTTTAACTTAATTTTTTTTGTGTAATTGGGCCTGGGCAAATTTGGGCCATCTACAATTATTATAGTTGCTACATGTTGTTTTACCTATTTTTATTTTTTCAAATTAACATTGTAGTTTATTTTTTATATAGTTCCAAATTTATATATTATTTAAAATTAAGAGAAATTACCATCATGAAGGATAGGTAACACTAATTAAAAATATGTCATTTAAAAATTAATTAACAATTAAACGCTGTAATACTAGAAATTAGTATTTGTAAATGGTTAGCCTAAGCTCGTTTAAATTTAATTATATTTTTTTCCAAAATATAATTATTTTAATTTAATATTTAGTAATTATATTTATTACTCGGTTATATATATATATATATATATATATATATATATATATATATCTAATTAAATCTAAACATATACAAATTGACATATTGTTTAAAATTTACATTATGCTTAGGGACGTAGCTAGAGGGGCTGGGCTGGTAGCGGTCCCAATCCCTAAAATGGAAAAATTTCCATTTAAACCCTTTAAAATTTTAAAATTTTAAGTTAATAAAGATAAAATTACACTTTACCCTCCATAAAAATAATAAAATCTGATTTAATTTTTAAAATTATAATGATATAAGCTATTAAAATGGTGAAATTACATTTTACTATCGTAAAAATCATAATTTAATTTCGTCACCTAAAAGAATTTTCGGATTCACCACGATTCTGACATAGAATATTTAATTTTCATGTATTAGGGTGAAAATCTAAAAGATTATTTGTTGATTGTTTTGTAATTTTGAGTTGTAATGTTAGTTATTGATATTTTTTAATTATATTCTAACTGTAGCTTTTAAACTCCCACAAAAAAAAAAAAAAAACCGAGTAAACTATATATATATATTGAATGGAACATCAAACATTTCATTAGAGATTGACAACATCAATCAAAATGGCTTGGTGGATACAAGAAGGATAGTCCTGAATCCAATACAAATCATTATCAAGAGTACTGCTAAATTTTGCAAGCTCATAGGCAGCTTTGTTGCCTTCTGTTCAAAGGTGGCAACTACAGCAGCATGCATGCAACCATGCAACCATGCAGGAGCATGCAAGTGACCAAGCAAAGAAGCAACAGCAAGCTTGTGTCCACTATGTAATTCGGTTAATTAGTTCATGTGATAGTTGATTTTTTTGTTGTTTTCAATGTAACTTTTGTATTTGCTAGGGATTATTTAGATACTTACTGATTTGGTAGCTTTTAGGTACTCTTTATGCTGATTTAACAGTTTAGTTACTTGCACAAGCAGGTTTTATTTTCTCCAAATGAAATTTAGCTACAAAAGCTCATGTATTTTTCTTATTTCTAGTAATGAGACTGATTTTTGCTTCTGTATGAGCTTCAAACACAAACTTTTCATTGTTTTAAGGTGTTGGTTCATTTGATTAAAACTTAACACCTTCTCATCGCGTAAGGTTGATACGAAACTCAGCAAATCGTTGCAACAAGGATTTGACCTTGTCAAGAATCGGCCCAATCTCGGACTTTCCCTCTTTACTACTCAATCCTTTCATAATCACTCTTGCATCACCTTCAATAATAACATAGGAAAATCTTGTGTCGTTAATCGTTTCAATAGCTTTAACAGCTGCAATAGCTTCCGCAATAGCAACGTTTGCTTCAATTGACAATTTCAAAGCTGCTGCACCAACCACAAATCCTTCAAAGTCTCTTAACTCAACACCCACCCCTCCATCGTTGTTTGATGCCTTAAAACTAGCATCAAAGTTGACCTAAATAAAATTGGAGGTTGGGCTTCTCCATGGGCGGCAATGTGAATAACCAGACTTCTTTTGCTTCAGTGAAATCCTTGTAGCAATTCTTAGTACTTTCAACAATTCTCACATCGGTACGACGGTATCATTGAAATTGCGAAAAAATGAAGCATTTCTCGATTTCCATGTTGTCCAAATAAAAAAAGGGAACCTGTCAAAATCATCTTCCTTGGGTTCTCGAGCTGTGATTTCAGGTCTCGATCGCAAATCTGATTCGAAAATCCACATAAAGCCAACACACTTTTCGCAATAGAGCATTCACGTAAGGCAAGTATAATATCTTCTGATTCATTTTCCACATTGCTTTGAGAATGTAAGGATGTATATTTGTTACAATGTGGATTTCCAATTCCTATCAATCAAAGTTGTCCCCAAATTCAATATAATTATAGATTTTAACTTTTAGTTTCATTAAAAAAACCTCTAAAATAAGCAATGTTATTACGCTAAAGTTTAAATGATTATAAACTGTCATTTATGAGAAACCAATTAGCTTGAAAAAATAGTAAATGGTAGTAAAATGAAAAGATAAGTAATAATGTATTTTCTACTTTTTATTATAATTTATATATTTGAGTCATATAAATATATAGGACTTATCTCGAGGATACCAATTAAATTTTATATATATTAATAATTTTTTCAAAAATAGGTCTAATGAGAATTTTCAAAAGTATATATACGAAAATCGAATCTAAGAAGAGCGATGTTATAGATAAACAATTTCTCAATGTTGATAAGTGGTGTTTTTAGGAGGAAAATTGGATCCAAGAAAAGAGGTGTTACAGGAAAACAATTTCTCAAAGTCGATATTACGAGTGTATGCTTTATTTTGAAAGGTTTTTTATTTTTATTTTTGCCTATCGAATATTCGTTTAGTTACAACTAAATGAAGTAACTATTAATTGTAAAAATAGAGTGGACACCAAAAAATTGTTCACGAAATTTGGACACTTCCTACATCAGTAGAGCCTCAATTAGAGAGTAATCCATTATAAACAACAAGTACAAGTTATCATTTAGATTCAACTCACTTATCAAGTTACAATCTCCCTTCTATATTTCGAACTAGATCACTTTCCTTTTAAGATTTTTCTCCTCGAAAGCTTAGATATAAATTGATGAATGCAATTCAATTTACTTGCAGTTTTGCACTCATAAAAACAATTACTAATTGAACAAATTAAGTGCTCTTACACGCTACTTTCTTAACCTAAAACAAGTCATTTAATATATAAGCATAAAATGCTTATTAATTCAGTCCTTACTTGACTTGATTCTTACACATAAAGTATACATTAATGAGCTATTAAATGTCTTCAAAGATCAACTATTAAAAGTCCAAATAAGCCAATCAGATACGGAGCAGGAACACAAACAATGTGTTATGCAGTTGGAAACATATGGGTGTGTATATGAAGACTGCCAGGAAAATGGAAGCATATAATGGAGGGATGGTAGTTCAGTGGAAGCTAGAACTATGGATGGTAATTCGAATGGAAGATTTAGATATATGTAAATATTCATTTTGTTTTTTGCGGATTTGAATAGAGTGAATTTGGATTTTAAAATTATTATCCATTACGGATTTAAAGTGGATGCGAAAAGATATTTCAGATAACTATTATTCGAATTCATATTGCTTATTTGGATAATAAATGCAGATTTGGTTATCCAAATTCACTAGTTATAAAATCCTTATAATTTTCGTTATATATATAGGGGAGGGTGATCATTTTTCTGTCGAGTCTTAAAAATTTATAAAAAGAATTATCGAACCTGGAAACTAACTAAGACAACGATAGAGGCAAGTGCACCTATCGAACAGTAGTATAGCTAGCGACAAGACCGGATTGTCGAACCCAAAGTACTAATATTAACTCTATTTCTATTATTTAGCCTACGAATTAAGTGGATTTTTATCTAATCTAAAATCAACTATTCAACTAAGCTAAAGGTGCTAAGACAAAGAAGAAATTGGGGAAAGACTTGAGAGAAAACCGATTGATTTAGACAATACTTGAGGAAGAATTCACCTAGACTTCACTTGTTATCTAACTCTGAACCGAACGATTTATTCATTTGACTTGATCCGTAGGATTCCCTAAGTTATATTAATCCCTCTCTTCAAAGCTATTAACGTCTAACCCTGGGTTGATTAATTGAAACCTCTTTCTAATTAAAAACCCTAGAATTGCATTAATTCGATCTATGGACTCCCAAGTTAGGTTTGACCCTAATTCGGTAGATTTTCGTCACCCTATCTCTAGGCGCGCGAGCAATTCCGCTTAACTATGCTAGATCTACTCTTAAACGGGGTCTCTTCCTCCTCTGCCTAAGCACATACACTTGATTTAACATGCCAGAAATACCAAAACAAGGATTAAGAACACATAGTTAAGAACAAATCAAATATTTATCATTCAGTTCAGATAAAATAACAAGATTCGTCTTAGGTTTCATCCCCCTTAAGTATTTGAGGGTTTTAGTTCATAATTGTAAAAGAAAACATCTCAGAAGAAAATATAAAACAAAACATAAGAAATCCCTAAAACCCCCTGAAGGAATTGAAGGAGAGATCCTCCGTCTTGAGTATGATTCTGACTTCTTGAGATGGATCAATTGGCTTTCTTCGAGTAAATCCCTGAATTTAACTACTCTGGCTCGGCTCTTTGGCCTAGCTGAACGTCCCCTAAAGGTTGGCCTCTAGGGTCTTTATATAGGCTTTCAGAATATGTTTCTTTGCCTTTAAGTATCCTAATCCGAATAGAATTCTTATTTCCTGCGGTAGGGATACGGCCATGGCACACGCCCGTGTAAGTCGTGGTCAGGCGTGGTCAATCCTGTCGATGAGGCACGACTGTGTTTTTCGGGGTCCAAGCCGTGGTCGACTTTTCTTGCGAGGCACGGTCGTGTGATCTTGTGCCCAGGCCGTGCGGATTTTGTACTTTAGCCTATTTTCTCTATTTTCGGCCCGTTATTTGTTCTTTTCATCCTCCGGTGCTCTACTGAGTATAAAACATGAAAACAAAGGATTAGGAGAACCTATTTCCATAATTAAAGGGAAAAATCATCCAAAAACATGCTAAATGTGGGATTAAAATATGTTACTTTTTTGGTTTATCAAATACCCCCACACTTAAGCTTTTGCTTGTCCTTGAGCCAAATTCTCAACTCATAATTAAAACGAACTTCCTCAATTCATAATATTCATAAAAAATGCCTCATCATAATTCATAGACAATTTATACATGGATGATTCAACTTAAAGAGTCCTAAAGATTCAAACAATCAAAGTCATGAGTTTTTAGCATGAAAACATAGGTGTTTTCTCTTACCTAAATAATCACCTTTAATTCAAAATCGACAAAAGTTGACATCCTCACTAAAGATTCACTCAAATCACTCAAGGTGTTTAAGGTTCAAAAATTAAGCTCTCAAAAGTCGAACATGAAAAGTTATTACCATAGGCTTGCTTGAAAATCAAATCTCCACCACTGTAAAATGAGATGATACACAAATCAAAAGGTCTTTAAAAAGGGTTGTAACAGGGCTTAGATTAATGGTGTGGATAAAGGCTGGATTAAAAGGGTTTAGAATCGAGATTGAATTGACAAGCACCTAACTAGAGAAATGACTAACAACCTGAATAATTACATCAACTGAAAACTTGTAATACTAATAATACGAGTTTCTTTTTCAAGGTGTTGAAATTAAACGTATAGGCTCGCTTTAATCACATAACTAATAATGAATATACTTCGATTTTTTATTGATTTTTGATTTTTGATTTTTTTTTAAGAACAAAACAAATCAAATATTTAATAGAACTTTAACAACTGAAATAATCTAATTAGGCAACTAATCAAAACAAATCTCGATAGAAGGGTAATCAAAAGGAATGGTGATATCAAATACGAGATGGGTTTCGGTTTAATTTTAGTGGGTTGAGTCAATAAAAAGGGTTGTTAGGATCAAATGGGTTCACTAGGGGTCAATTATGAGGGTAGGCTTTTAGTGGAGTGAGTGGGTTGAATTCTAGGTGTCTTAATCATCTCTGTATATCAAATCAATAGTGTGGTCTCGACATGTATAATCAAAGCAAGTTCTAAAATAACAAATCAATATTGACACACTCATAATCAATAAAGTGAGCACGAAAAGAATGTATGCTCTAAAAGGCTCAACATCTCACAAAAATTATGGGTATTTTGATGTCAACCTCATAGATTTCAAACTTCAAGGTAACAATTTAGATTCAGGTAGACAACCTAACAGAATTTTAATTTTTGAAAAATAGACTCATCATTCTTGATTTTCTAGTATCTTAAAGTTTAAATCATCATTGCATAATTATCAATGACTTAATCTAAAACATATCAATAAAAATCATGAATCAACAAGAATTTCATTCTAATTAGTGATATGAGAAAATTACTTTAAGATAGAATATCATTCAGGGATTTGAGAATAATGCAAAAAGTTAGGCACTTTTTTTACTAAACTTTCACCCCCACTTAAGATGTACATTGCCCTCAACGTACAAAGATAGGTAACAATCATATAATAAGAAAATCAAAAGAGAGGGAGAGAGGTGAAACCTCCTGAATTTTTTTGGATGGATTCCTTGAGTTGGAAGTGTGGAAACTTGAGTCAGAGGTTAAAGATAAGTTGGAGGGAACGCCTCTATTCCTGTGCTAGATGAAGAAATCGGGTAACTCGTGAAGAATTAGCCAGGAAATAGTAATAATAATTTAAATTATATTAATTATATAATTAAAGTAAATAAAGATAACAAGAAAGAAAATATGAATTAAAATAAAACTAAAAGGAAAGATGAATGGACTAGAAAGTCCTTATTGGTAGATGGTTCGCGAAGTGGGTGTGGTGTTTAAGGCCATGGTGTTGTGATTCCCTAGCAGCCTTTAGAACCTAAAACCAAGAAACTAAAATGAAATAAACCAAATTTAGTAAACGAAAAATAAAGATAAGGAAATTAAAAGAGACGAGAAAAGTAAAATAAGAGCTAAATGGTCTCAAAGACCCTTGGCTTGTCGGGTTAATGAAGCGGCCAGCATGAGCTTATGGTGATTTGTCTCGCACAGGGAGATAGGACTCGGATCTTTTCGTTTCTTTGACATTGTTGAAGCATAGGTTGAAACTTTTTATGGAGTAAAGAAAGGAGAAAGTGAAGATGAAGGGAAGTAGAGAGTGGATAGGGAATGGATGAGAAAGGAAGATGGGTGGTTTAAATAGAAATTTTTCAGCTCTGGTACGTCCCTACACCTGTGTATCGTGGGCGTGTTGTGTCACACGGCCATGCCACAGGGCCGTGTGGTGGTTCAATTTCTTCTCTCACGCCTAGTTTTTAAGTTGCCATGCCTATGTTGGTTCAACAGTGTCGACCATGGCTATGTCACACGGTCGTGGTGTTAGGTGAGTCTGTGGCTGTATGGATGCTACGACCGTGTAACATAGCCACGGCCGTGTGTAAGGCCGTGTGATATGAAAATCTGCGCTTCATTAACTTAGTTAGTCTATAGTTTAGGTGCTAAAAGAAAAGAATTGAAAATAAATGGTTAGTGCTCAGTTTGCCTCCCGAGAAGCGCTCGTTTAAAGTCTTAAGCTAGACTTACCTCTCATTCATACCTTCAGGGTGGTTTAAGGAGTGAGAAATCTCTTTTTGTGCTATCATCATATAATCTGAGTCGAGTAGAGTTTACTTTAAAAGCACCTAAAGTAGAATTACTTACCTCGACTGTTCCGTAAGGGAAAACATTAAGTACTGTAAAGGGGATCTCTTTGGTTATCTTCAGGTTTGATGTGGTGATTCGTGGGTCTGTACTATCTAATAGTACTTGATCTCCTATTTTGAAGTGATTTGATGTTCCCTTAAGTTCTTCTGGGGGTTTCTTCAGTTTCACTTCGTGTGGGTTTGATTCCTCCTTGAGATGTGTCTCCCACTTATCTAGCTTATCGGTCTGAAGCCGTCGTTCCTCATGAGATATTTCCTTGTTGGTGCGAGCTATGGGATCTGGCTATGTAGTGTAATTCCGTGGCGCTTCCTGAAAAGAAAGTTTAACTGGGTCCTTATCAATGGAATTTACGTCCTCACATATCTCTCTCGATGTCCTAGCTGAGTTGAGAGCTTGAAGACTGATTCATTCGTCACCTACACGAAGTATGAGTTCACCTGTGCTAACATCAATTTTAGATTTGGCAGTTGCTAGAAAAGGTCTTCCTAAAATTAAGGGGATAATATTGTCTTCATCCATATCTAAAACAACAAATTCTACGGGGAATATGAATTTATCAACTTTAACTAGTACATCTTCAATTATACCCTTAGGGATGCGAATAGTTTTATCAGCTAATTGAATACTCATCTTAGTCTGCTTAGGTTTCCCTAGACCTAGCTGTTTAAACATTTTAGATGGCTTTGCCCCTAAATGAGCTAAAGCATTATCAACAGATAAACTTCCAATTAAACATGGAATTGTAAAACTCCTTGGATCTTTTAATTTTTGTGGTAGTCTGTTCTGTAACATTGCTGAGCATACTGCGTTTAGTTCCACATACGACTTCTCGTCTAACTTTCGCTTGTTTGTTAAGAGCTCTTTTAAAAATTTCCTTGAATCTGGCATCTGCGAAAGAACTTCAAGAAGTGGTAAGTTAATATGTAATTTCTTTAAGAGTTTAAGGAACTTACTGAACTGTTCTTCTGGGTCATCTTCCTTTATCGCATTGGGGTAAGGTATAAGAGGTTTGTATTCTTTAATTACCAGTTTTGGCTTTTCTTGGCTTACCTCAACCTTACCTTCACTTACCACAGGTTTTTGCCTTGGCTCAGGTTCAGATTCGACTAACCTTTCACTGTCATGAGCTATTATGGCTTGAATTTTCTCCTTGGGATTAGTCTCAGTGTTACTTGGCAAGCTACCTAATGGTCGCTCTGAGATCAGCTTTGCGAGTTGCTCTAACTGGTTCTCGATTCCTTTAGTCGATGCTTGTTAATTTTTAAGTGTTGTTTCGGTGTTTTGAAATCGAGTTTCAGACACCACTATAAATTTTGTCAGCATCTCTTCAAGGATTGGCTTCTTTTCCTGTGGGTAGGGCTATTGTTGAAAGTTTGGAAAGGGTGGTTGTTGTCTCTGTTTTCCTTGGCCTCCCACAAGAAATTGGGATGGTTCCTCCAACCTGGATTATAAGTATTACTATAGGGGTTATTTTGAGGTCTAAAATTGTTACTCGTATAGTTTAATTGTTCACTTTCCACGCTCTGATTGTAGGGTGGGTATTCAGGATTCGCCACACCTCCTAGATTTGAGTCACATTACATAACTGGATGTACCTGCAAAGAACCACACAAACCGTCAATCTTTTTATTCATCATCTCTACCTGATTTGAGTGACTGCTTCGAGATTGAAAATTACGGCTGCTTTGGTTGGCTTGGTCCTTGTAACTTGCCACTGATAGTTATTAAGTGACATCTCCTCTATGAATTTATAAGCTGCTTCGGGAGTTTTGTTATTCAGGGTTCCGCCGGTGGCTGAGTCAATTAACTGTCTAGTTGAGGGGTTCACACCGTTATAAAAAGTTTGGACTTGTAACCACAAGGGTAAACCATGGTGTGGGCACTTTCTCAACAGATCCTTGTATCTCTCCCATGCGTCGTATAATGTTTCTAAATCCATCTGCACAAAAGAAGAGATATCATTTCTTAATTTGGCCGTTTTGGCTGGTGGAAAATATTTTAGTAAAAATTTTTCAGTCATTTGGTCCCATATAGTGATTGATCCTCGTGGAAGAGAATGTAACCACTGTTTGGCTTTAGTTCTCAAGGGAAAGGGAAATAACCGAAGGCGAATGGCATCATCAGAAACACCATTTATGTTGAAGGTATCACAGAATTCTAGAAAATTGACTAAATGAGTATTTGGGTTTTCGTCCTGTAAACCATCAAATTGAACAAACTGTTGAATCATTTGTATAGTGTTAGGTTTTAATTCAAAATTATTAGCGGTTATAGCAGGCCTAACAATACTTGATTCAGCTCTTGTTAAATTAAGTTTAGCATAATCATACATAGTTCGAGGAGCATAATGGTCGGCCATATCTTAATGTGGCAGATTGTTCTCAGCCATCCTTTCGGTGGTATTGGTTTCGTCCTCTTGCTCTCCTTGTATGTAATTTAAGCCTCGCCTTACTTCTCTACGATTTCTGCGTGCGGTTTCTTCAATATTACTGTCATAAAGTAGTGGTCCTGTCGGATTCCTTCTAGTCATAAACTAGAGGTACCTGCTAGGAAAAGAAAAAAAAGAAAAAGAAAATTTAGAAAAGTAAAAATAAAATTCAATTGTAAAAAAATAATAAAATATAATATGGCTAAAGTAATAAAATTGAGCGTTCTTAATATTTTAGTTCCCCGGTAACGATGCCAAAAACTTGATCTTTTATCTATCGAGTCTTAAAAATTTATAAAAAGAATGATTAAACCTCGAAACTAACTAAGACAACGATGGAGGCAAGTGCACCTATCGAATAGTAGTATAGCTAGCGGCAAGGCCGGATTGTCGAACCCAAAGGAACTAAAAGTACTAATATTAACTCTCTTTCTATTATTTAGCCTACAAATTAAGCGGATTTTTATCTAATCTAAAATTAACTATTCAACTAAGCTAATGGTGCTAAGACAAAGAAGAAATTGGGGAAAAGACTTGAGAGACAAAGAAGAACTTGGGGAAAAGACTTGAGAGAAAATTGATTGATTTAGACAATACTTGAGGAAGAATCCACCTAGACTTCACTTGTTATCTAACTCTGAACCGAATGATTTATTCATTTGACTTGATCCGTAGGATTCCCTAAGTTATATTAATCCCTCTCTTCAAGGCTATTAACGTCTAACCCTAGGTTGATTAATTGAAATCTCTTTCTAATAAAAACCCTAGAATTGCATTAATTCGATCTATAGACTCCCATATTAGGTTTGACCCTAATCCGCAAATTTTGTCACCTTATCTCTAGGCGCGCAAGCAACTCCGCTTAACTATGCTAGATCTACTCTTAGACAGGGTCTCTTCCTCCTCTACCTAAGCACATAATACCAAAACAAGGATTAAGAACACATATTTAAGAACAAATCAAATATTTATCATTCAATTCAGATAATAATAACAAGATCCGTCTTAGGTTTCATCCCCCTCAAGTATTTGAGGGTTTTAGTTCATAATTGTAAAAGAAAATATCTCATAAAAAAAGATAAAACAAAACATAAGAAATCCATAAAACCCCTGAAGGAATTGAAGGAGAGATCCTCCGTCTTGAGTATGATTCTGACTTCTTGAGATGGATCAACTGGCTTTCTTCGAGTAAATCCCTGAATTTAACTACTCTGGCTCGGCTCTTTGGCCTAGCTGAATGCCCCCTAAAGGTTGGCCTCTAGGGTCTTTATATAGGCTTTCGAAATATGTTTCTTTGCCTCTAAGTATCCTAATCCGAATAGAATTCTTATTTCCTGCGGCAGGGACACGGCCATGGAACACGCCCATGTAAGTCGTGGTCAGGCCATGGTCAATCCTGTTGATGAGGCACGACTGTGTTTTTCGGGGTCCAGGCCGTGGTCAACTTTTCTTGCGAGGCACGGCCGTGTGGTCTTGTGCCCAGGCCATGCTGATTTTGAACTTTGGCCTATTTTCTCCATTTTCAGCCCGTTATTCGTTCTTTTCATCCTCCGGTGCTCTACTGAGTATAAAACATGAAAACAAAGGATTAGGAGCACCTATTTCCATAATTAAAGGGAAAAATCATCCAAAAACAAGCTAAATGTGGGATTAAAATATGTTACTATTTTGGTTTATCAGAGGGTTTACACTCTTCCGTATATATATTTTTTTTACAATTATTATTTTAACGATACAACCATTGAAATAGTATGAAATTTTAAATTTATGTCAAATTTGGCATGCATGATATAAGTAAATGGAATATGAAATATTATGGCGGATCGTTAAAATATTAATCGTACAAAATATATGAGAGATGTGTAAGTGGATATATTAAAGAAAAATGAATTTTAATGTATTCAAAATTAAATTTTACATATTTCATTATCTAAAATGGTTAGAAGTTTTAAAATTCATTTTTTATGAAATCGAAAGTTAACGAGATAGTTGTATTTAAATCGGATTCAAAATTATATAATAATATTCGAATAATTTAAAGATAATAGATGAAATCAAATTTTAAATTTTTTACAAATTTGAATAATTCATAAAATCCTTTACCTTCTTCCATTCCTAGCTAGAAACACTAATAATTTTGGAGCGTTCCATGATTATATTTTTTCAGTTATTGTTTGCATTGAATAACTTGTAGTGATTAACATTAAAATATCTGAAGAGTAATAGGATAGTTGATATATTCTAAAAGTAACATGTTTTAACCTCATTCTTAATATGTTTTTGGCTGATTATTTGATGTTAATTATGACTTTTATACTCATAATCCTTTAAATTTATATTTTAATGCTTCATAGAGCACTTAGAAGCAAAAAGAGCGAAAAACGAGCGAAAACTAGAGCGTCGAAGCAAGCTGTAGGATCCACATAGGTTGAACCATTTCACACGACCAGACCACACAGTCGTGTGGTAAACAGTATCGATTTCACGGTTTTCAGATTTTTCAGGCATTCTAAGACGTATATATGACAAAAATAAGAAGATAGGAGTGAGTCTTTAGAGAATACTCAAGAAAATAGCTCGAAAAACACCATTGAAGTCGATTCTGAAGCAGATTCTCGTCAAGATTAAAGATTCTCATTTGATTTCTTAGAAAGATATCATGAATTTCTTTATTTCTTTCGGTTATATTGTATATTGAATGTTTTTATTTTCAAGCATGAACTAATTTTCTAAATACCTAGGGGAGATGAACTCTATGGTAGATTATGTTGTTTGATTTTTATTTTACATAATAAATATTTAGCTTCTTTTTCTCAATTATGTGTGCTTAATTCTTGATTTGATATTTTTATATTATTGATCCATGTTTGATGTGCTTAAATCATTGGTTGAATAGACCATGTTTAAGAGTAGATTTTGCTTAATTGAATGGAGTTGCATGCAATCCTAGAAATAAGACAACATAAATCTACCGGATTAGATTCAAATCTACTAGGGGAATTCATAGCACGAGTTAATGTGATAATAGGGTTTTAATTAGAAAGAAATTTTAATTAATCAACTTAGAGTCAGTTGCTCTTATGTTTGAAAGAGATATTTGCATGATTTAGGGACTTTTACGGATCAAGATACTAAGTAAAGAAATTGCGTAATTTAGATTGATAGTGACAGATGATGTAACACCCTAAACCTAGCTTAGAAATCCAGACTAAGTCTAAAAAGTTACATAAATGATACTGAGAACACCATATTTATAACACAGTCAGAATAAAACTTGACCGAGCTCCCACGGCACTGACCCATTCATGTCTGAGAACCACCTGCAATCCAATCAATAACAGAATGAGTTATGAACTCAGTGCATAAAAGAAGTTCATTCAAATGAAATACAATTGAAATATCATTCTCGATTTTTGAGATTCGATTAATCAATAGAAGTCATTCCAGTTTAGTTATAGAAGCAGAAGAAATTTTGGTTTTATTTACAGAACAAATCAGTTTCATATGCAAGTTTTCCTACCCCCAACCTCTACACACCATCTTTGCCCATCCAAACACACCATATAGGGCATTCAATGCCCGTCCAACCTTACGCACTATATAATGTATGTCTAATACGTTTACAGAGTCGCAACTTAGCTACCAAATCAGAATGCATCAAAGTGCAAGATTCAGAGTTTTTCACATTGTGGCTTAGCCACTAGTTCGGAGTAGAGTACTTCCTTCTTCACAGTATCTCAACCCATACATATGTAGTGTACAATATCCACATTTACATAGTGTAGTTCAATATTAGAAATAATGATCACAGTATACAAACAATTATGCTATACATATGTCAATCATAGAGCATCAAAGAGCTCTCATACAATCGAATTCAGATCATTTATATATTGAGGAGGTCAGGATCAACGTCGGCCACATACATGGCCTTAGAAAAATGAGATGTGGACCTGATTTATATGCCACACGATCTGGACACACACCCGTGTCCCTGCCCCTGTGATTCACACGGTCTGGACACATGCTCATGTAGTTCCAAAATACAAATAGTGAGTTACACGACCTGGATTCATGCCCGTGTCCCTACTTGTGTGCCTCACACGACCTGGGCACACGCCCATGTCCCTGGCCATGTGGTCCTAAATCACAAACAGAGAGTTACACGGCTTAACACACGCCAATTTCCTTACCCGTCTGGTTTCAAGACAATGAACAATGAGTTACACGGCCTAGACATACGCAAGTGTCCATTGCCTGTGTGAACCTTGCACTAATATGGCCACACACGTCCTGGACACATGCCTATGTGCCTCGCCCGCGTGGCCCCAAGTCGATGAACAGTGAGTTACACGGCCTGGCACACGGCCGTGTGGCTCACACAGCCTGGACACACGCCCGTTTGCTTGGCCGTGTAGCGTCAACAACCATGGTTTTTTGCGATCAAATTTCACAAAAATTAGACTTTTCAGCACACACCTGAAGTAATTTTCGAAGTAGCAACAACGTATGGATTCTCCAACGCCTAAAACGGACAGTTGACAGTCAAATAATGATAAATCATTATCGGTTCTAAGTTTTAACTTGACATTGACACACTTCAACAAAATCCTAATTCCATTTAACCATTACCTTCGCGTCCAAATAAAATTCACGAATTATGAATGTTAGAGGGACCGTCGTTCTAAGCAGAGCACACAACCATAGATATAGAGACTTAATTACTGTAGATTCTCACAATTAAATTCTAAATTTTTTTGGGCGTTACAGATGAAATCTAGGTGAATTATTTCCTAAGTATTGTCTTTCTTCTTGGTTGTCAATCAATTATTTTTGTAATTTTTTCTTTTTTGTGTTTGTTAATTAATTAGTTAATTTTAGTTTTTAATCAATCACTCAAATTATTTGGTTAAATAATAGAAAGACGGTAATTACTAGTATTTTTAGTCTTCGTGGAATGATATCTTTACTCACAATAGCTATACTATTAATTGATAGATACACTTGCCTTAGTCAATTTTTTAGTTAGTTTCGCAATGCATCAATAGCTTTGAGGATGAGGATACACACAAAAAGCTTGTTGGTGGATCTGAATTTGTAAACAGTTATAATCTGAAAACTGTTGGGGTCTTTAAGAGTAGCTCCTTCAATTAGGTTATTTTGCCCATTATGAACAATGAAGAGGAAGAGCGACCATTGAGGAGTGGAGGTAATCACCGGAGAAAGGGCATGAGATCTTTGATAAAGAGGGGGAGAAATGCTGCTTTGGAAGGAGCTGAGGATCGCTTGAGTCATCTTTGAGATTATCTTGATTGTTGCCAGAAGGCATGCATTATAACTTTTTAATGTGAGATTGTTTCTTATTTTCCAAATATCCACAGGGTATAACGCATGGTCGTGTATATACTTCTTAAATAGTTCGCGAAGATATCATTATCCTGAAGCTATTGGAGAATCTAACTCAAATGGGGGTACCAGTTAAGGAGTCAGTTCGAAGGACTAGGAGTAATCCAAACCAAACTGCTCTTGCAAAAGAATTGTTAAAGAAGAAATTATCAGTAGTTTCTCTATCTGCTTTACATAGAGGACAAAGAGAATCGTTGTTGGATAGTCTTCTGGTGAGGAGATCTTTGGTAGGAAAGTTATTTTTGAAAATTCTCCAAAAAAAAAAATTGTAACGACCAAAAATTTACAGGTATCAGAAAAGTGCATTTTTGGGTCATTGTTTTCAAAAAAACGGATTCGTAAATATTTATTTTAAAATATGTATGAAGTTAATTGTGTGATTAATTAGGTTTTGGCTAGGTGAATTAGCTTAAATTAAGGTTAATTAGGTATAAGGATTAAATTGAATAAAGGAAGAAAGTTTAATTATAGATTAAAGAAAAATGAAGGGATTAAATGAGAAAATAAACCATATGTAACACTTGTATAGTAAAAAGTAAATACAAGTGTATGGTAATTGTAAAATACATGTGTAGTATTTATGTACATATACTTGTAATAATTATATACATTTACTTATTATTTAAGAAATTATTATTATGTTAATATAATATTATATTATTATAATATAACTAAAACATAAATTAAACAAAGAAAAAAAAAAGATAGAAAAGAAAGAAAGGAGCGAAACAGAGAAGAACAGGGGAGAAAGAAAAAGGGAAAGAAAAAGAAAGGAAAAATTAGGGTTTTAAGTTCAAAGCTTAAGTGGTAAGTCAATTTAATCTATTTTCTCGTAATTTTTGAGTTTTTAGAATCCTAGAATAAAACACTACTTGATTAGAAGTTGTTTATGTTGAATAAATTGAAGTGTTAGGGGTTAAATTGATAGAATTTCAAGTTAGAAGTGAAAAATTGATTGAATTGTAAAATAAATCATAAGTTTTGAACAATAGGGACTAAATTGAGAGGATTTCAAAATTAGGGTTTACGATGAAATTTGAATGTTGAAATTAGTCTAAAGTGGGAGTTGAATGAAAATATGAAATTAGTTTTAAATAAAATAAAGTTAGTTTTGATTAAGGATTAAATTGAAATGTGAGCAAAAGTTGAATAAAAATTTAAATATTCAATGTGAAATTGTGTGTATTAATGATTTTAAATTGTTTTAATTTCCGTAGCTAATGTTGTGCAGAAGACCTCGGCTAAGAAAGGAAAAGACAAGATTAACGAGTAGTAACTCGAGAATTACGGTTTGTATTTCTATAATCCGAAAACTAGTTTTTAATTATAAAATTTACATTTAATGCTTATGGTAAGCAATGAGGTAAGTATTGACATTATGATATTGAATTAAATATATGATTGTATGAGATTATTAAAATGAATTGATATTGTGATATTGATATTGAATTGAATTGATTTGATTTTATGAGTATATGTGAAAATTTGTTGAAATTGAAAAGTGATTGAAAACCCTATTAACTATATCGGGCTGAGTCGGATATAGTTGGCATGTCATAGGATTGGAAGAGTTCAGGGATACTTCGACCACGAGTCGATGAGACACTGGGTGTCACATTATTAATTCGGATAAACTCGATGAGGTACTGGGTACCAACTTATTTCGGCATGGCCGATGAGACACTAGGTGTCAATCTATTACTTCAAATTATCCGATGAGGCACTGGGTGCCAAACTGGTATGTTTTGGTTAGATTCTTGTATCCGTCAAGTCCGAGTCTTGTTAATAGGGGTAGATGAATAATAAAGTCTTACAATTGATATTGAAATGAAATGATATGAGAAATGGAAATGATATAGCGAATTGAAATATAATGTGAAATATGTTGACAATACATGAAATATATGAGTTATATACTCATGAATTGAGTATGGTATGAAATGATGTATTTATGAATTGAGTACTACATGATTGATGCCATTGTACGAATAAATATGGTTGATATGTGAATAATCATTTATATAGCAATTGTATGAATTAGGATAATGTTTAATAAATGAAAAATGATAGTTATGATATGATACTAGACATCAATTTGTTCTTATAAATTTAATTGTGCCTATTATTATATTATATTATTTTTAAATATTCGAATTATAGAAATATCACTGAGTTTTTACTCGACGTACGGTTTATTTTCTATACAGATTAGGTACAGTGATTTTGAAGAGTTGTAATCGAGGTTGTGAACATTAATCTCATCACATCTCCAAATGTTAAGAGAGATGTTTCAAAATTTGAATAGAATGGCATGTAGGAAGATCAAGTATGTTCTAAGTAGTAGGAACTAAAATATAAATTATAAAAATTTAATATTTTTTTAATGTTCAAATATATTAGTGGTTAGTCAAAATTACTTTAATATCAAATATAATATTTTTATATCAAATTTTTTGAGTCAAATCGAATATAAAGGTGTTACAAAGATGATCTTAAAAGGGATCTTTTAAGAGCTAGAGATTTCTCCATGCGACTTGCTTGGGGCATGTGAAGCAACTCTTAGACAAGTTTGGTAGAGTTGTGAGTAAGCATTTTTAACCGAGAAGAGACCATTGAAATCATTCTTCTAAATGATTTTATTGAGTTCGAATTGAATGGAGGTTGTTCTGTTGATTAGGTAGTCGCTTTTTTAAGGCCAAGGAAGTCTAAGACCTGCGATTGCTCTACAGTAAATCTGTAGGGTAGGATGAAGCAATTGGCTTAGGGTCAGTTTCTTGATGTGGTATTGTGTCAATAAGCGACCACAAAGGATCAGATGAAATTCAACTATTTTGACCACTCCAGAGTTGGACATCTTTACCCTTGTTGGAGAATGCTTGTGTATGACCAAATCAAAGGGAGGAATTGTGTTGAGATTTGGCCCGCAATGCAACACAAAACCAAGAGAAACAAAGAGTGCGACTATAGCATTTCGACAAGCGAGCAAGCGAGAATCGAAGGAAGTCGTTCTTTTGTTCTTTTTGGTCAAGAAGCTTAGTTGAATCTTTATGTAATGATGTAGCTAAGTCAGTAGGACAATGTTTGATTTGAATTGATGTAATGGCTAGTACATTAGCTATTATTTTATGTTCAAGCTAATATTGTATTAGTCTTAGTCTAGATAGAGTTGTTGATTCACTAGGCACTAGTCTTTGACTATTCAACTCTAGTATTTTATGTATATATATTTTTTTTCTCAATGAAATGTTTTTGGGGTTAAGCCATCTTTGCTTCAATTTTTGTCTTTCTCATTGTTTTAAGTTTTTTCTTTCTCGTTTTGCTTTCAAAATCACATAGCAAGTTCAATTTTGTTTTGCTATGTTGTTGCCAATGTCCCAACAAATGGTATCAAGAGCCTGTTGTCTTTGAGGGCCTCTTTTGTTGGTCGTTTTTTTTTGGGAACAAAACTTGAGAAGAAAGAAATCAAGGCTGCTAAACTTGTTGCAACAGGATGAGCTTCACACCACCTCCACCACTGTGTTCATTGGTGAAAATTACCACATTTGGTTGGTAAAAATGAAGACTTATCTTCAAGCACAAGATTTGTGGAATGTAGTTGAAAATGATGTCGAACCACCTCCATTGAGAGCCAATCCCACTATAGCACAAATTAGGCAAAGACAAGTGAAGAATGTGCCAAGAAACACAAAGCAACGTCTTGTTTGCAAAATGGGGTGTCTGATTCGATTTTCACAAGGATAATGGCTTGTGAATCACCTAAGCAAGCATGGGAGAAGCTGAAGGAGGAGTTCATGGGATCAGATAAAACAAGGCAGCAACAACTGATCAATCTTAGGAGAGATTTTGAGAACTTAAAGATGAGAGATTCAGAGACTATCAAGCAATACTCAGACAGGATAATGGCCACATCCATGACATTAGGCTCCTAGGAGAAGACTTCAGTGAGAGCAGAGTTGTTGAAAAGGTCATCACCACCCTTCCTGAGAAGTTTGAGTCTAAAATTTCATCACTTGAGGACTCAAGGGATTTGTCAGCTATTTCATTATGCGAGCTGATAAACTCTTTGTACGCACTTGAGCAAAGAAGGGCTAATAGGAGGAAGAGCATCCTGAGGGAGCTTTCCAAGCAAAGGCCAGTGGAGGCTCAAGTTAGAAAGAAAAAAAGCCTTGGCTCGATAAAAGGGATAAACCAAGGGAAAACTCAGCAAGAGGACGTTTCCACCATGCATTCATTGCAAGAAAACCACTCATTTGGAAAGGTATCATTGGTATAGGCGGACATCCGATGTAGAGGTTTGCAAACAATTTGGCCACATTGAAAAAGTGTGCAAAAATAAGCCAAAGCCACGTACCATACAGCTTTGAACCAAGCTCAAGTCTGAAGATCTTGAAGTGCGGGAAGAGTATGTTTTCTCAGCATCCTGCTTTGCAAGCTCGAGCAAGGTGAGCAAAATCTGGCTAGTTGACAGTGGGTGTACTCATCACATGGCTTCTAATAAGAGCATGTTTAAGGAGTTGGACACCACCTTTAAGTCCAAAGTCAGAATAGGCAATGGTCAATTTTAGAAACAAAAGGAAAGGGCAATCTTTGTGATAGGCACCAAGTCGTAACAAAACTATTTACGATGTTCTTTATGTTCGACATTAACCAAAATTTTGAGTGTTGGTCACCTATTGGAGAAGGATATTCCTTAGTTTTGAAGGCACAACTTGTGTGATCAAAGGTGCTCTTGGTCGTGTTAACAACAAGAGCTATGCAAGGCGAACCTTTATTGTGGATATGAATCACCGCAAGCTAAGACATATGCAAGTCAAATTGATGATGGTGAAGGGAAGGGTCGTAAATTGGAGAAGGGCACTCAACGGTAATAATTTTGAGATTGAGGAACCTAGGATAACAAACTTTGTAAATGGTAAAGAAAATACTAGTTCCAATTTTAGTGCTTTTGATGTAAGTAAGCTCAGGAAAAGGACTAAAGGTGGAAAGAAAACCGACATCGTAGTTAATAAGGGTTCTAAGGTGGACCCTAAGAAAAGGTTACAAAGAAGAATAGAGTTTGGGATGATGCACCTCGGAGACAAAATTGGACTTCACCGATCCGGTGGATGGAAATGGAAATGAGAAAATAGAGGTTGTTCCAGCAAGTCAAGGTGAAAGTATGATGGATGTAGAAGAGATTATCAGCAGCGATAGTGATGGTGAAGATGCTAGTGGAGCACAAATTATTGGTGGAACCAGTCAAATGATCGAAGGAATCTTTGAAAATGTGGCACGTTGGGAAGTGCAGCGACTCGTTTTGAAGCTCATGATGAGCAGATGTTTGATGGTGCGGATGATGAGGATGGTCTTGAGGATGTACCTTTCGATGAGCTTGTCGACATGCGAGGTCTGTTTTCCATTTGGTTGAAAATGCATTTACGGTTTTAGCAAGTAATATGATAGTTCATGGCCAAGAAAATGGCATGCATGGTCAAAGTTGCGTAAATGTTGAAAGCAAACTCTCACGCAATCATTTGAAGTTTCAAGCAATACAAATGCACCATTTTCAACGAGATCTTTTGAAAGAAGTTACCGGTTTAAAACCTTAAAGGAAATCTGGTGTTTGTTGCATCTGAGACCAAGGAGGAGTGTTGAGATTTGGCTGCAATGCAACACAAAACCAAGAGAAAACGAGAGCGACTATATAGCATTTCAAAAGCGTGCAAGAGAATCGAAGGAAGCTGTTCTTTTGTTCTTTTTGGTCAAGAAGCTTAGTTGAATCTTTATGTAATGATGTAGCTAAGCTGTAGGACAATGTTTGATTTGAATTGATGTAATGGCTAGTACATTAGCTATTATTTTATGTTCAAGCTAATATTGTATTAGTCTTAGTCTAGATAGAGTTGTTGATTCACTAGGCACTAGTCTTTTGACTATTCAACTCTAGTATTTTATGTATATATTTTTTTTTTCTCAATGAAATGTTTTTGGGGGTTAAGCCATCTTTGCTTCAATTTTTTGTCTTTCTGCTGTTTTAAGTTTTTTCTTCCTCGTTTTGCTTTCAAAATCACATAGCAAGTTCAATTTTGTTTTGCTATGTTGTTGCCAATGTCCCAACAAATTGGTACAATATTTTGCAGTGAGAACTCTAGTAAGCAGGTAATGTTTGTCAATGAGGAGACGTCAGGCAACTTTTGAGAGGAGGGCTTTGTTGAAAAGACTAGTTTTACGAATGCCAAGTCCCAATTACAAGTGTGAAGTTTTCTAGTTTTCAGGTCATGGGCCCACCAGAAGGGTCTAATTCTTTTGTCAATATCTTCACATATAGCAATGGGTGTTTTAAAGACAAAAAGAGAGTAAAGAGGAATATAGGAGGGAGTAGATTTAATCAAAATGAGTCTTCGCCCTGTGTCACGTGAAGAACTTTAGGGCAGAAGAGAAATGGGTAGTAAGAGGAAGAAGTTAAGAGAGAAATTAGAAAGATAGAAGAAAGGAGAGAATTGTATTCATTTTCATAATTGCCTTAAATGACAAACATCCTTGAACGCTGTCGTTTGAACCCTATCTGATCCTCCCCCTTAAATGCGTTGTTTCATTAAAGCAGTAAACTAAACGTTACGTTTTGCAGTAATCAAGACTGAAACAGAAGTAAACAGAAATTAATAGAAGTTTAAACATGACTGTTGTGTTGATCGTTTCCTTTAATTCCATTTCGTGACAAATACCTTCCCCTCGAAACTGATCCTTGTCCTCAATGATCAAAAGATAGATATTTCTACTTGAAGTTGTTCCAATTCTCCCAAGTAGAGTCCTCTAGAAATGTGTCAGCCCATTCCACTAGAACCTCTGTCACAGCTTTATTCCTTTCCCTTATCATTCTCCTCTCCAGAATCTTAATTGGTTCCTTCAATATGACACTATCAGATCCTGTTAGGAGTAACATTGGTGAACTGATAGTTGAACCTATGTGCTTCTTCAGTTGTGAGACATGGAAGGTTGAGTGTATTTGAGCTCCATAAGGCAACTATAATCTGTAAGCTACTTTCCCCACCTTAGGTTCCACTGGATAAGATCCAAAATATTTAAGTGAGAGCTTTTGGTTCTTAAGCTTCCTCATCGAGTGTTGCCTGTAAAGTTGAAGTTGCGGGTAGATTAAGTCCCCAACCTGAAATTCTCTATCAGACCTTTTTCTATTGACCATCTGCTTCATTCTTTCTTGAGCAGGTTTCAAGTGGAACCTAAGTAGTTTCCTCATAGTTTCCCATGTTGAAGGCTTCTGTCAATTTTCCCACATTAGATGTTCCTTCTAGATAATGTAAATGAATTGGAAGCTCCTGTTCATAGAGTGATTCATAAGAGGTAGCTTGGATAGCAGAATGGTCGGTGGTGTTATACCATCATTCTGCTAGTGATAGCCAGGATACCAAATTAAAGGGTCTCTCTCCTGTCATACATCGTAAATACCCCTACAAACATTTGTTTAGTATTTTAGTCTTGCCATTAGTTTGGGGTGGTAAGCTGTGGACTAGTGCAGTTTAGTTCTTAGGTGTTTGAAAAGCTCTTGCCAGAACTGGCTTAGAAATACTTTATCTATATCTAAAACAATTGATTTGGGCATGCCATGTAGCTTGTAAATTTGATTAAGATACTCTTATGCCACTGTCAAGGCTGTAATGGGGTGTGCCAAAGCCAAGAAGTGACCATACTTTGTTAGTTGATCGACCACAACCAAAATGGTGGTTTTACCCTTAGATGCAGGTAAACCCTCCACAAAATCCATACTAATGGCTGCCCAACCTTTTTCTGGAATAAGAAGAGGTTTTAATAGCCCAAGTGATGCTGATTGATCGCTCTTGCATCTTTGGCAAATGACACGATCTCTAACCCATTGTCACACACCCTTAAAAAGACCCTTCCAATACAGTAAACTAGAAATCATATGTCTTGTGGCATGTAGCCCAGAGTGGCTTTCCACTGATCCCCCATGGAACAATTCAAAAATAGTTCTTCTAAGGTTGATATCGTTACCCACTACTATTTTTCCTTTTCTCCTCAAGACAATACTATCCAAATAGTATTTAGAGTGGCATTCAGGTTGTTAGAGCTCCTGAATTAGCTGTTAAAGTTTGGCATTATTCATGCATGAGTTACTGATTTGGCCCCACAATTTAAGACTATGATAGCTGCATTATTGCCAGTACATTGGAAAAGTTGATGTTTCTATACAGGAGCTATTCTAGACAATGCATCAACTACCACATTTTGAGCCCCATTCCTGTAGGAAATAAAGTAATCATACCCTAACATTTCGGCAACCCATTGCTGCTAATATAGAGTGATTGATTGGTGATCAAATAAAAATCTTAGACTTTGATGGTCAGTCTTAATCTGGAAATGCCTTCCTATCAAGTAGGGGTGCCATTTTTTACTGTTAGCAACTCCTTGTTATAAATGGATAAGGTTTGGTGTTTGATTCCTAGAGCCTAGCTGAAGAATGCCACAAGTTTTCCTTTTTGTTGTAAGATTGCCCTCACTCCCTGTCCATAGGCATCCATTTCCATACAAAATGTTTCTTAAAAATCAAGCAAAACTAAGACTGGAGCTTAGCATATGGCTTCTTTAAGCTGTTGGAAGGCCTGTTGTGTGAGATCAGTCCATTGCCAAGGAGCATCTTTTTTTAAAAGAAATTTGAGAGGTTTAGCCATAATTACATAGCCCTTGGTGAACCTCTTGTAGTAGCCTGATAAGCTCAGAAACCCTCTTAGGTTCTTAACAGATTTAGGAGTAGGCTAGTTGAAGACACCTTCAACCTCAGACTGATCCATGCTGGCTGTTCCCTCAAAAATGAGATATCCCAAATATTCGATATGAGTAGCTCTAAAGCTACACTTACTCCTTTTTGCAAACAACTAATTGGTTTTCAAAATTTTCAACACCTCCCCCAAGTGCATCATGTGATCTTACCAGTTTTTAGAGTATATTAGGATGTCATCAAAGAACATCAAGACTAACCTCCTCAGCAACTATTTGAAGATGACATTCATTAAAGCTTGGAAATTGAAAGGAGCATTGGTCAACCCAAAGGGCATTACCATGAATTCATTGTGCCCCTCATGTATTCTAAAAGCTGTTTTATGAATGTCCTCCTCCCATATTTGAATCTGGTGATAATCAGACCTTAAATCTAACTTAGAAAAGTATATTGCTTGGCCTAACTCGTCTAGGAGCTCTTCAATTAGAGAATGGGGAACAGGAATTAGGGCCTTGAGGTCACTTATCCCCCTACATACATTCAAATTCTTCTTTGGGAACCCCACCACGATTCATTCAACTTGTCGAGCTAGTTGAAAGCCATCCACCAGTGTTTGAGGCTTGAACCACCATAGATATTGTCTTATCTCAAGTTTAAGATTGCAAGTGAAAACACTAAGAGCATAATCCTCAGTTAGGTGTAACTGATTAATTAAATTTACAAAATGGTCATGGAACTAGTCCACTGAACCCTGTTGCTTGAGCGAGACAAGTTCTAACATGGGGTCTAAGGAGTTAGATCCAAAATGATCCCTCAACCCTCGAGCATATATCTCCCATGTCAGTTTATGCAATCCCCTTGTCTTTGCACAAAAAAATGGTGCCAATTTAAGGTTTTACCTTCTAAATGCAGCATTACCATTCTAAAATTGGTTTGCTTTTCTATATTTTCAGCTTCAAAAAACAATTCTAACTTGGACTACCAACTTTGATAATCTATCCCATCAAATCGTGGGCATTTTAGCCGAAGAGTTTTGTTGGCCAAGTCCACAAGACCAACTCGAGAAGGGTATTCATGTTTTCCAAATCTGACACAGGTGATACTGCCAGTGGTTCTTTGGAAGGAAACCTAGAAGAGAGCCTCCCAAAATGCCCTTACCTATGTCTTAAACTCCTCCAAGGCTCCAACTACACTGGCAGAAGCATTCTGACCAAAATAGTGTTCAGAAAGATAGTGGAGCTCAGTTCGAATCTCACCCTTATGCTTTCATGAAAGTCTTTTAGCCGAGAGTCAATCTTAGCATCAATCTGGCTAACCTCTAACTGCATCTGAGAGAGCTTGTATTACAACATGCCCATCTCTTTTTGTAACCTGGTGGTGAGTGGTGACTCCATCATTGGCCATGAGAACCAACTGCAGCTCTGATACCTTTTTCACGTGAAAAACTTTAGGGCAAAAGAGAAATAGGATGGCAAGAGGAAGAAAAGAAGTTGAAAGAAAAAATCAAAAATATAGTAGAAAGAAGAGAACTGTGTTCATTTTCATAAATGCCTTCCCCTACCTTCGATTGGTGTTTTTAGGGTGGGTAACGGCCTTATCAAACAATAACAATTGTCAATACAGGCGTAACAAAACGTACCGTTTCAAGTAAATGAAAAAACATCCCTAAACCTTGTCCTTTGAACCCTATCTGACCCTCCCCCCTTAAATGTGTCGTTTCATTAAAGCATTAAACTAAACGTTGCGTTTTACAGTAATTAAGACTAAAGTAGAAATTTAAACATGATTGTTGTGTTGATTGTTGCCCTTAATTCCAGTATGTGACACCTTGATGAAAGACACTTGGATTTACAAGAAGCCAAATTCGAGTTTATCTTGTCTAGCAAATTGTTAAAGAATTCCATCTTTTTCCAAATTTCCTCAGCTTAAGATCAAGATATTTTCCAAGATTGTAAAACTCTT
This sequence comes from Gossypium rotundifolium, assembly GCA_025506655.1. Classification (NCBI taxonomy): domain Eukaryota; kingdom Viridiplantae; phylum Streptophyta; class Magnoliopsida; order Malvales; family Malvaceae; genus Gossypium; species Gossypium rotundifolium. The sequence goes on from CP106727.1 coordinate 194,386,044, forward strand.
TTTGCATTAAAAATACCACTAAACCATCTTCTTGCTTGAATCTTCATAGAGGAATTGAGGAATAGCTCTAACTTCTCAAATTTGATTTGGAAGCCTGAGAGGGAACAAACTTGAGAAGACGAGTTTTGAGGTTTCTGCATGCTTGAACACTAACTTTGAAGAAGATATAACAATGTCAAGAAAGAGAAAAGGTAAGAATCTTCAATCGATTAATCGAACTGAACTAACATTAATTGAATTAATCAAAATTTTTAAACCCTTGATCGTTGACCGAATTGAAATTTTTTTTAAAAAAAATTAACAAAATCAAATTATCTCGATTAATTTGGTCAATTAATCGAATTAATTGAAGTTTTTATATTTTTTTGAGTTAAATTAAGCATAAAATATATAAAAAAATAAATTGGTAATTTTATTGAATCACTTAATATTTAATCACCAAACAAAATATCACTCCGAAAAAATAAATGGAAAAAGGGACCAAAGTCTGAAAAGAAGCAAAGCAAAAGGGTGTCATCGGAGATAGAAAAGAGTGTTTTGTTTGTAGAAGAAAGCAAGCAAGCAAGATGAAATAAAATAAAAAATAAAAGGGAGAGTGAGAGGGGTAACATGTATGAATGATGATGTGGTTGTTGTTTATATCAGATACATCAACCTGATTTTGCTGATATAATGAAATATCTTCCTCTCTCTTTTGCTCAAAGGCGCAAATCTCCATGAATTGACGATAAAGAATGAATATGAATGAGAATGAGTTTCAGCTTACAGATTAGTGATTAGGGTTATAGGATTGGGGATTTCTGTGTTATTTTTTATTTTACGTTAGGGATTTTCAGGTTGGGCTAAAGTTATTTGGTTAGGGTTAGTAGGTTATGGATTTTTAATATTGAATTGGGTTTATTGGGTCGGCTGATGGTTGGAGCTTGACTGGGCAGTGAGCTACCTAAGCCTACATTATTGGTTTTTTAAAAATTTAGTTAATTATCAGATTTCGAATCAAATTAATCGATAATTAAACTTTTAAAAAATTATTAACTAACCGATTAATAGAATTAGTTCGATTTGGTCAATTAATTCGGTTTTAACTGAAATTTGAACACTTCTAAGAGGAGGTAATTGATGGGTGGAGCATTTCTAGAGATCTTAATTCATTGTTCTTTGCTTCTTGGAGCAGATGGGAGAGAACATTAATGCAAATGACAAACAAATAAGGAGATAGGGAGTCTCCTTCCCCAAATCTATGCTGGGGGAGAAATTTCTAGATGGTGAGTCATTTACCAGTACTTGATACGACACAGTGGAAATACAATGCTTTATGATATTGATCCAATGATGATTGAATCACATAGACTCTAAGACTGAAAGAAGAAAATCCCAGTTAATTCCATCAAAAGCGTTGCTAATATCAATTTTGAAAGGTGCTCTTCCCATGGTTTTCTTTTTGATCAGTGAAGGATTTCAAAAGCCAAAATGGTGTTATAAAAAATGAGCCACCCAAGAAAAAGGCATTTAAATGGACTCTATTTTTTCAAATAATATTTAAAGCTTTAATATGATTTAAGTTATTAAAAGAAATAGAGAAATCATTCCAGTATTTTCAGAGAGAATTTATCAAGTCTAATTCAATGATTCCTCTGTGACCATAAATTTAGATGATAAGAAACATTTGCTCACATACAATTAGATGACAAAATCCAAACCTCAATGCCTTTGCTGCAAATGGAACAACATGGATAATAAAGTAAATCGTAACAGGGCGAGTTCTCTTTAGAAGATGTGTATAGAACAATTCTAATAATTGTTTACCCAATTTATAAAATTATCATTAGTGAAATTGTAAATTTACACCATAAGATAAACCCTAAAATCTTCCAACTTTTATGTGAATTAAAAGGGCAAAATTACCAATTTACCTACTTGTGTGATAAAATTGGGTAATCTTCTCTTTAAAAAGAATAAAAAGGTAAATTACACTAACAATCACTTAACTTTAGGCTAGCTGACAAAGTAATTATTTAAGTTTTATTTCAGTCACTCAACTTTAAAAAAATAACAAAATAGTTTTTTTTATCGTTTTCGTTACAGACATAATGATAAAATGATATGACAAATGACGGCTCTAGCTGACCGGTTCTCTTGAAAATTTATTACCATCAATGGCTATTTACCAAGCCTTATATCATCGACTCGACGAAGTTTAATACTTACAAACAGAAATTAGACTTCTCCGCCGTTGTGGAGTTGCATTCACCACCACTTTTCTTTTAATTTTTCTTCTTTAGTATTAATTTTATTAATCCCCACACGCAAGCCAGGCCACATTCTTCTCAGCCTCTTCTTTTTCAAATAACACCAAAAAATGAAACAAAGTTGAAAAATCCAGAACAAAAAAACAAAGAATTTTTTTCTATTACTTTTTTGGAGAGACTTCTTTATTTTTTTTCTCAAATTATGGGATCTGTTACAATGGACCCTGCCATTTTGGATAATATAATATGTCGTTTGTTGAAACCATTTTTTTATTTTGAAAAATAGGGTCGACTTTTAAAAAAAAAATAAAGAATGGGAGTCGCCACCGATCCATTTTTGCTTAGGTGTGATCGGATCACATTATAAAACGTTTTATTTCAAAACACTAATTTTGGCCTACGAAATTCAAGAAAACGAATTCAAGAATCGGCTACATACGAGGAAGGATTAGCACCTCATAACGCCCAAAATTGGTACCGGATTGATTAGTTATTGTCCTAATGTCGAAAATTTGAAAAGATTTGAAAAAATGATTTCTTTAAAAACTTGAACAATTTGAGTTGGAACTTGAGATTCCTTTGTTCCGAAAGAATGCAAACATCACATTCAGCACGTTAGGACATTATGTTTTAAACCCTCGTAACCAAAATCATCTCATAATTTATAAAATTCATTAAAAGAATGTTTAGTTATTTAGTCAAACGGAAAATCGAAACCCAACACGTTAGGGTACTATTTCCCGAATTCTAAACACAAAACATTGCCTTATTTAAGAAAAACTTTTGGATAAAATGTGGTAATTAAAAGAGATAGATATTTTTAAACAAAGATTTGAAAAAAGTAACATTAAGTTATTATAAAAAAAGTGCAATTTACTAAAGTTACAGTCATATTAACAATTAGCACTAATAAAAACAATTAAGTAAAAGAATGACAAGCAATAATAATAATGTTAAGGTAAACAGAGATAATAGATTCAAGTTTTTAAAAAATTGAACAATCAAAATAAAGAAAAATATAAAGTAGATAATAGCAATTTTAAAAGAATTTATGAAAAATTAAGGAAAAAATTTATTCACAAAATTAAATTCATGTATAAAAAATAATAATAATATAAGGTAAATAACATATTCAAAACAATTAATGAATATTTTAACAATTTTAAAAAATAATAATAAAAAATAAAAAGCGATATAGCAAAATCTAAAATAGTTAATATATACATAATAATATATATATTAAATAAATAATATAAAAACTTTGAATAAAAATGTATGAGGATAACTTATAATAAGTATATAATATACCATTTAAAAATAGATAATATACATATTTTAAATAAACAATATATGAAAATTTTTGCCTTAATATTAAAACAATTTAGATGATGTATAACATACAAATTTTCAAATAAGACATAATATGATTAAAGTTAAATAATATATAATATATAATATATAACAAATAAAAATAATAATATATATGATAAAATAATTTAACGTAAATAGAGAAAAACAAAAAGAAAAATAAGTTTAAAATAATTAAAATAAATGAATGAATAATGATTAAGCAATTAAAATGGATAAATAAAAAAATTAAAATAAACACATAAGTCAACCTAACTCCCGCAATATTGAAGATTCAACAAAATTCCTCCACCAAAATTTAACTCGAACGGAAGCAACTCAAAAAGAAACAAAGATGAGCGAAGAACAAAATAAGAACAAGCCACAGAAAATAAGAACGCAAAAGAGAGAAATTTGAGTGAATGCTCTCAAAAATTTTTATTACTCCCAAACTTAAGTCTCCTTACAATGAAGGGAGAGGCCTCTATTTATAGTTGAGCCTCCCCAAATCCAATTATATAGATCAATTACATCAACGACTAAGATTAAAAGGTATCTACAAATTAAATCTCTAAGATTACAAAATTATATCTTCTAATATTACATATCATATCTTCTAGGATTGCATATAATATCTAAGATTTGCATATCATATCTAAGATTGCATATCATTGAATATTATGTTTCCATATACGTCAAACTTATAGATGAACCTTTAATCTTTTCAAGTAATGGACTATTCCGATCAGGCCAAATGATATATTTTGGACTGGACTTGAAATTTGTTTTATTATTTTAGGTTTATTATTTTTTGTATGGACCCAGACTAAATTAGCCTATTACATTGTTTATTGGAGTTTAACCAGGAAAGGACACAGGACAAGCATGTGCAGCTGATGGAAGGTGAGATCCGTCAGCTTTGCACTTTTGCAAGGGAGATATATTAGCTTTTTACTTCATATTTTCTATTTTGGATTTTCCATTTGAAAAATGGTGGAAATTCATATTTTGTTTCTTTGGGTATTTTAGTTTTAGGATTTGGGTGTTCCTAATTTTGACTGGTTAAGGGACAAGTTGAAAACTTTGAAAAAATGTTATTAAGGAAAAGTTGAATGCATTTGAAGGAATTAAGGAAATGTGTGTTTGTTCTTGGATGGTTATGTAAGTGCTTAGTAGCTGCATCTGAGATAATACTTGATTTCTTATTTAAATTGCATTAACTGAAAATTATTTACTTTTTGATGTTGTTCTTGGTATGATTTGTTTCTTAGCCTGCTTGCTAATTGATGTAAAAATGTAAAATGGAAGTAAGGGATTAATTGTAGTTTAATCTTTAGAATAATTGCAAATGAGGTTGACTACGTTTTTTCTTAGTTGTTAATTAACTCTATCATGAACATAATCTGAATTAGATAAGAGTTATGGATGGTGCGAACTTATCACCTTCTTGGTGCATTGCATCCTTGTTTTAGCTTTTCTCTGGAATTTAATGTCATAGGAGGAAGAGAGGGTAGCTACAGTATAGGTATGAAGATCTTTAAAATTGGTTTGCTTCTTTTTATCTTGCTTCTTCCTTTCTTTGTTTCTACTGTAGACATTCAACTTGTCACATCAATAATCCCGTTAAGACACTAAAAAAACTATTAATCAGTGACGATTTTGTCACTTTTTTATAACGTTAGTGACTGTTTTATTATTTTTTTAAAGTTAAGTGACTAAAATAAAACTTAAGTGACTGTTTTGTTAGCTACCTAAAAATTAAGTAACTACTAGTGTAATTTACCCAGAATAAAATTAATACACATCCATAACAACTTTAAAGCAATTGTGGATTTGGCAACATCCAACCCTTTCTCGAATACCATCCTTACTTTTTATTCATTTTCATGTTTCAGTTCGTATGAAAAACAGACGAACCAACAAAATAGCAGTGGACAATCTCGGTCCAATATTGAAAAATAAACGCAAAAAATCCAAAACCGAAAACAGAATTATTCACAAATCTTTCCACATTTAGGAGAGCGACATACAAACCCTAGTAATACCAACACATTGTATATGGGGAAAAAGGTTGAGCTATCCATATCTCAGGTCCGTCTTCAGCCACATCGATCAAGCACCTCTATTACTGTATGATAGACGGTGAAGAATCCTTTGCCAGCAACTTCTTAATCATGAAGTGCGTGCAACAGCCGCCAATGAAAAGCAATAATCAATTTTCTTTGATGCTAATTCCAGTGTGACGATGAAGTAATGCAATTGTTTATCCTTCTAATGTTTTCTCAAGAATGATGCACCAGTTTGATTTGTCATAAAACTTATCAACAATCACAGCATTATCCATTCCCGATACCAACCTGCATAAATTATGTAAAATAAATTAACAAAAAATCTTCATCTACAGATGTAAATGACAGGAGGTAATTTCCATTCCATTCATCAAACCTCAACATCATACTCTAAAAGAAACCTAAAACGAAAAACAGATTTTATGAAGATAAAAGCAGAGGCTTGCCCATGTTCTCTCTTAACCTAGATCATATAAATTCCTTTGACATCAAATCCAAAGGCAATTATATCGACTGTTGTAAACCATTTACATCCCCTCGATGCAAAAATAACATTTACACCAAGTAACAAACAGAAAAAACATAATTTCAGACACGTATCTTACGTTCATGGTAAGCAACTTGGTCTTCTCATTTATATCTTTAAATAGTGTAAATGTGTAATAAAAAAGATGATTGCTAACTTTCCAATATGATATCATGTCCACTTAGTTTACTAAAAATAAAGTGTATTCAAAACGACAGTTAGCTAGGTAAAAGTTTTCAGCACATATCATATGTCTAAAATCACAAACCACAGTCATACCATTTTTGGGTAGCCAATTGAACGAGGCTCGTTCCATGTACAGCCCAAACATTGGATAATATGTTGATAAATAAATGGATATATAGAACTGCAAACATTTACAAAGACAATATGCATACCTCTCAAGCTCGCCTTCACTGAACACATGGTAATATCTGTTGTACACTACAGCACCCTTCTTATCATCTTTCTTTGCCAAACCATTTGCTAGAGCACCAGCAGAGGCACCACTAACTTCGGCACGGTGATAAGGTAAGTGCCAAGGGACAAAATATTCCTGCTGACTCTTTCCATCTCTAGAAACCATTGAATCATCTTCATTTTGGGGGGTTGAGCATGATGATTCTTGCATATTCTCAGTTAAACTCACTCTAGAATCTTTTGGATGCCCACCCAAACCATTTTCCTCAGTTTCAGGAATGCTTTCTAGAGTGAAGGATGAAGGGCCACGAACACGAGGACTACCTGGTCCTATCCACTCTTCTAAATACCTTTCTGTAAGTGGAGTCCATTTGGTAAGTAATGACTTATCCTCTTGTTCAACAGCCCAAACGGTTATTAGAACTAGGCCACCCTTTTTAACAACTCGCACTAATTCTTCAATCGCTTTCTTTCTCCTATTCTCTGTACTTAAGTGATGTAACACAGCAATAGAGATTGCTGCATCACCAAAATTAGTTCTGTAAGGAAGATTAACAGCATCTGCAACCAAAGCTTCATGCCCTCTATCAGCACATATTTTGATAAGGGAAGGACTGATATCACATCCTATAAAATAGCAGCTAGAATTTAAACCTAGATATTTCCCATTTCCACATCCTGCATCTAAGATAAGTGAACAAGTAGGCAAAGATTCCAAGAAAGCAGCGACCTTCGGCCACTTGGCAAAGCGGGTGGAACTAAAATGGGGGGCAATAGCATCATAAACATGATGAACATATTTCTTTTCTATTTCAGGGGTAGATTTCACACTTATAGATGAACACTTACGGTCCTCACTTACAGAGGAAGATGGTTGGATTCTGGGTTCAGTATCAGGTGCAAGAGTACACATAGGAGAAGCATTTTTACTTTGATTTCTTTCATACTGCTAGAAATTACTGAATAACCAAGTCCATAGATACAATCAAGGAATAGAGTGCTTTTACTCCAAAATTGATGAACGTATCTACCAGCTCTAAGAGATTTAAAAATCATCAGTCTTGAGCATTGTGCCTAAGAAGTTTGACCTACACAGAAACCATACATCATAACGCATGGTTAAAAATGTAAGGAACAGCATGAACTGTCAACACAGTTTTATACTTTTTCAAATCATAGAACATTTCACATCGCTGATCTGTTATCTACAGAATGGAATTATGACACATTATTAAAGGCAATAGAAATGTGATGGTTCTGAAATAATAGTAGAAATACACTAGAGTACAGACCCTATAAGAATGTAAGAAACAGCATGAACTGTCAACACAGTTTTATACTTACAAATCTTAGAAGAAAATTAGGATATGTTGCTCGGACTCGCCTGAAAGTCGGCCACACGGGAACTGCTATTGGCTTTTGAAGAAGTCGAAGTGGCCGATCAGAAGAAAAACACCGGAAAAGAAGAAAAATTGAAGCTGTGCGCCTGAAAGAAAAGAGACAAAGAGAAGAAAAGAAACTAGGGCACAGTTGTATAGGCCGAGGATTTATGGGCTTTGGTTTGGGCTGTTTATCCTGATATTTGGATTTTAATTGGATAATGAGAAATTAGCCCAAATAAATTTCAATTTGTGTAATAAAAGAATAAATTATATAACAAAACAAATTTCAAAATTCCCTCATCAAATATGTGATATTTATTTTCAAGTGTTACAAACTCAAAATTAATATTTTTAAATGACTTAGACAATTCACAAAAAAATTTAAGTATCTCCAATACCTTTTAAAGTGTTTCTCTAAGCAAACTAAGGATTAGAGAACAGTGGAAAAGATTGTGTTGGTTGAAAGCCCAAGAATCGATGAGTTCTACTAAGAAAATAACATAGGTAACAAATTTGATAAAATTTATTGTCATAGATAACACAATAATTTAACTTTCAGAAAAAAATTTTAATATTTTACTGTGCAAACAAATATCCTTTCTAAATTAAATTTTCTAACATTTAATCCATAACTAGAATTAAAAATTTGCAGTACGAGGTCCACAATATTAAATTAATACAATGTGAGTACTTAGGACATAGAGTTAATAAAAATAAAACTTAAGTCTATTTCTCTAATGACGCTCCTGAAGATGTAGCAATGATGGTTAGTAATAAGCTTGGATTTTTTAGAGTCAATGATTTGGGGAAATATTTGGGCATGTTGTTGTTTCACACTCGTGTCTCGCCTTCTACTTTTTAGTTTGCGGTGGATAAAGTCAAAAGAAAATTAAATGGTTGGGATACCCGGCGTCTTTCTTTGGCAGGCTGAATTACCTTAACTAAATCGATATTGTTAGCAATTTCAAGTTGCTTCATGAATACTGCTAGACTCCTAATCACAGTTTGTAAAGAAATTGAGAATACTAAGAGGAATTTTATCTGTATTAGGTACTATACTATGCTAAAGAACAGATATCAATTTTAGAGAGGAAAACAAATTTATTGAGAAATTGTTTTTGTATTCTTTACTTACTTTGAATCAATCCACAGATGGTGTTTATATACATGAATAAGAGTAATTACTCTTAATCTAACTGCATACCTGACTCAAGCAATAGACTGCTTCTAACTAATTGCATACCAAACTTATCTAACTAACTAGCAACTCTATACTAGTATCTCTATACTCTAACATTCACCCAACTTCCTCGATTGATAACACCGAAAGTAATCGGCTAAATGAGCAAAAATAGAGACAAATAGTGCTTTAGTGAAAAAATCAGCAACTTGGTCACAAGTTGGCACTTCACCGACAACGAGAGATCCACTAGCCATTTTTTCGCGGACAAAAAATAAGTCAAGTTCGACATGTTTGAACTTGGAGTGTAAAACCGGATTAGCTACAACAGCTATTGCACTAGAATTATCACACCAAATAGCAGGAGTATCAGCAGAACTGATTTGTAATTCTGTGAACAGAGAAGTTAAGCAAGCAATATCACTTATAGCAGCAGCCAAACTTCGATATTCAGCCTCTATCGTAGGCCTAGAAACAACTTGTTGTTTCTTAGAACACCACGAAACAGGTGTATGACCAAAGTAGACACAATACCCAAGTAGAATGGCGGTCATCAAAATCAAGACCCCAGTTGGCATCAGCGTAACCTACAAAAGAAAATCTGCCAGATCGTCGAAAAACCAGCCCATGAGTGAGAGTGCCACGCAGGTACCAAGATACGTTTTAATGTTATCAGATGAACCGTAGTAGGTGCATGCATGAATTGGCACACACAATTTACAGCATAAGCAATATCCTGCCGAGTTAACACCACATATTAAAGAGCACCAGCAAGACTCCTGAACTCAGTAGGGTCAGCAAACCGATCACCCTCATCTTTAGACAATGTAGCTGAACTAACCATTGGCGTATGAACACTCTTTGCATTAGCTAAAGAGCTTCTGTCAAGAAGATCACAAATGTATTTGTTGGCATAAGCGAAGACTGCCATTGGAGGATCTACTAACTTCGATCCCTAAAAAATAATAGAGATCACCCATATCCTTTAGAGAAAATTTGTTATGTAGCTGCTGAACAAAATAGTTTATTTCGTCAATCGAACTCCCAGTAATAATAATGCCATCCACATAAACCGGAACATAGATAGTAAACTTGGTTGAAACTTTAACAAATAAAGAGGCATCGAATCTAGATAAGACAAACCCAGTAGGGATAAGAAATTCACTACACCAAAACAGACTTTTAGCGGCGTTTTTTTTCCTTTAGCGGCGTTCATAAGCGCCACTAAAAGTATTTGAAAGCGCCGCAAAAAACGCCGCTAAATCAAACGTCGCAAACTTTAGCAGCATTTATGAGAAAAAAATGCCACTAAAGGTCAGGACTTTTAGCGGCGCTTTTACCACAAACGCCGATAAAGGTCATGTCTTTTAGCGACGCTTTTCCCACAAACGCCGCTAAAGGTCATGAATTTTAACGGCGTTTTTCCCACGAACTCCGCTAAAAGTCATGACCTTTAGCGGTGCTTTTCCCAAAAAAGCCGCTAAATGTCATGACTTTTAGCGGCGCTTTTCCCAAAAATGCCGCTAAATATAGTGACGTTTTAGCGGCGCTTTTTTCAAAATGCCGCTAATTTGTACAGATTTGCATTGTACAATTTGTTCAATATCATACCCCTCCTACACTAAAACCAACCAATAACAGTAAATATAGTATATAATTCCAACCCAAAACAACAAATGTAGCATAAAAATCACAACGAATGCATTAATTCTAAATTCTATTTGAAAATGAATAAAAGATATATGATATAAATTAATGAATGAATTATAACTGAAAATATTCTTACAATAATGTTAAATGTAACAATGTTAAAATCCATCTTACAACAAGAAAACAAATGTCTAAGATTTGCATCATTGGAACATCTTCATCATAGTCTCAAGTCAGAGTGGAGTTCTTCATACTTTTGTTCTCGTCTGCCTCCTCGCCGCCTCCGCTCTAAGTTGAGAAATTTGCTCAACCGTGCTCGCTTGCATCTGAGTTATCTGGTCTTTTAGTCTCTAAACTTCAGCACGAGATTGACTCCCGGAAGGCATGTATTGCTGGGAGCCGGATCTAAAATATTGGGTCGGGGTAACACCAGATCCTTGACATCGAACCCGACCATGCCTTTTAAGACCCAAAACATCAGTGATAATTCTGTTATAAATATACTCAAGATTAACAGAACTATCAATCAAAGCAATCGTACCTTTCAGGACCCAAAACATCAGTAATAATTCTGTTATCAGTCTCCTCGAGATTAACAGAACTATCAATCGAAGCAGCCGCTTCATACTCCGCCTTCTTCTCCTTTAGTTTATCCTAATAAATCAATGAAAGAGTTAGAAACGAAATATATAATAAGAAGGAATGCAACATAACTTAACATTATAAATTTAAAACTACAAACGATGAATTAAACTATTATAATTAAACATTACAAATATTTATAATAAATCAAATTTTATTAAGTAAATATACCAAAATTTCAGCAGCTTCGGATGTCATTGGAGATCCATCCTTCTTCCTATGCGTAATGTCAAAAAGCTGAAGGCGTCCAACTTTTTGACCAGACGAAGCTTCCTACATTATAGCAGAAAAAAATATAATTTAATAGTATAAAGTCATTAATATTTGAAAGAATTAATAAATTATAATACCTCGGCCTCAGCTACACAAGCAAAACTTCTAGAACCTGCTATGTGCGTGAATTTTTGTTTCTGTCTGCTGCTTATTCCAACTCGCTCACGGTCCTACATAATGGAATTTGAATTATGTATATAGTAAATACTATAAACCAAAAAATTATAAGACTTTAAAAGTACGTAATACCTCTCATTTCTTTGAATTCCAGAATCTAACTTGATCTTCCCATTGGTACCTCAACATTCCCGGCAAAACATTTCTTAATTTTTTGTCGAGGTTTATTTCTTTCTTAAAATATTGTTTTTCAGCGTGCTTTTATTGCCTCTCCATTTTTTATCCAATGTCTTCTTAACATAGTCATCGGAGACCTCTAAAGCAAATCTCTCCTGAACAAAAAAAGTTTAAAAAGTCAATATAAATGAAAGTTAAATCAAAGTATTATAAATTACATTTACGTTTTGTTACCTTAATATTATCGAGAGCCTGATTTTTGTTGGCATCAGGCATGTGATGCCATGATTCGTAGTTAATGGGCAACATATTGGCATTTTGTGCTATAATGCCCAAATAGCCTGCTAACAGTCGAGCTTCAGATCCAACAGGATGGCCATGATTGTTTCTCCTTACTTTAACACGTTCGGCAAGCTCTAAGTCATATAAATCTTTAAGCAATGTACATCCCCAACCTCTGCACGTCCCACCACCTTCAGCTGAAAAATGATATATTTGTAACATCCTAGAATTTAAATTTTTTTATGTATTGCATTATTTTGGTGCTAAGCTAGTTAGAATATTAATTTTGTATGTTGAGGAGGTCCTGAGAAGGCTCGAGATTTATTTGGACCTAGTGAAAATTTTTGGCAATTAGCACTTTAAGGAGATGGAGTAAGTGACCTTAAAGCATATGGAAATAATTGAATAAATAGCTAGCACAAATGAGCTATTAGTAAAGAGGCTATGGCGTCACTTGTAGTACCTTGAGGGAATGAGTTCGAATCACTTTGTGTGCATTTTGACTTTTATTTTTGCTTCCCTTCCTTAATGTGTCGGTCAATGAGTATTTATGGCAAGGGTGGACTTCATTATTTTTGGTAAGGTGGCTAAAAGAATAAGGCAAGGTTGAAATTGGGGATAGGAATCAAGAGAAATAGGTAAGTAAGGGGGACAAGGGGCTTATTTCTTGGATGGTGTTTTGGAAAGTTTGGGTGGCCAAACTCTTATCCTAAGGGGGAATGAATGTGGACGGCTAGGGGCTAGGATGATAGCTAGCCAATTTGGTGCTTGATGTTTAGGTAAAAACAAAAGTGTTAGTTTTGGGTCAAAATATCAAAACCATCAATTGTAGTTTTTCTCTCAAAACTTCTTCTCCTAGCCGAATATGGTCATTGGTAGTTGGTAAAATTTTGGTTGTTTTGGCCAATTCTTTAGTTACAATTTGGTATCATTTTTCTTTTCTCCCCAAACTCTTTTTCCTCCTTTTTGCCGAATCCATGCAACCTTGAAGAGGCATAATTCCATTTCTTTTCTTTCTCTTTGCCGAATGCATACAAACTTTGAGACCATTTCTTTGTTCATTCATCATCCTTGAAAACCGAAACTAATCCATCATTCCTCTTCTTCTTTTCTTTTCGCAAAATCCTTCAAGCATCACTTCCACTCTAATATTTTTCACCATAGCCGAATCTTGAGTCCATTATTTCACTATAGCCAAATCTTCCATCCTTTCATTGATCTTTTTTTCATTCGGGTTGTCATTCACCTCTTGAACAATCTCGGTAAGAACTCTTTCAATTCTTTTTATTTTCTTCTCTTTTTCCAAATCTATATTATGGCTTGGGAAGGTCTTTTTGACCGAAATCATCATCTATTTTCTCTTTTGAACAAATCCCTTTCTTTTTCGTAGTGATATAGTGGAAGGCCGAACCGCCATTCTTCTGAAATCATCTCGCAATCGTTATGACTGGTTTTAAAATCTTTAAGGTAAGAGTTCTTCACGGATTTTATAATCACTCTTTATTCGTTACGATGTTTATAATATGGTGATAGTTAATCAATTGTAATTTTAGGGACTAAGTTGTTTGATCCATCTAATCGTTGATCACTCGGGATTAGTGGTAAGCCGATCTTCACCCGTTTTGTCAAATCTATACTTTATCGTAATACTAATCGATGGAGGCTTGTGGTAACGATTTGAAAGGGAAACCTAGTGGAGATCTCAAAAAGAGTGGATTGACGATCCCCTAAATTCAAACGAAGGGCTGTTTTGGCGATTAGAGACTTTCCACCGGGTTGTGGACCCTCATCCGGTGAGAATCAACTATTTGAAGTTGTTCGTAATTGTGAGGCATCAGCGATTCAGGATTTTCCACCAGGTTGTGGACCGTCAATTGGGGAAAATCGACAAATCATAATTGTTCGCGATCCTGAGGGTAAAATCTTAGATCATTTGTTTTAGAATAGATTAATTAGATCGCGTTCATCTTCTAATCGAGCGTTATAATATTTTAGGTGTCAACAATCAAGAAAGCGTAGTGCTTACCGTAATCAGGTGTGTAATCTCACACCATATTCCATGGGTTAGAGATTAATGTCTTAATGATAGTAAACCGTTTGATTAAAATCATATAAAGGTGAAACCGAGGAAAAATGGTTTAAACCACATTAATTGATAAAATTGATATATTTGTTATATGGGCCAAATTGGTATATTTGATATGTGGCCCAAATTGATATATTAATATGGCTAAGGTATTAAAGCGGTGTTTGAAAACTCAGTTGGGCTTTTATAAACATAGTTGAGTTGATAAACCCTTTTGAAAACATTTGATCATGTACATTTTAAAATTATTAAAGTTGTAGTTGACTTGGTTTATTTTTGTTACCCGATGGTAACATATTTTAAAAACCCGTAGAAGTTTATTAAGGTTGAAAAGTTACTTTTAACCGGTTCACTTAACATTTAAAAACTTCGTTTGTAACATAACATAAGTAAAATAAAACAGTAAAATAAACATCCAAAATAAAAATAGCGGACTTATTACAATCCCAAAATAAAAAGACTTAGGAAATAGATAATTTTAACAATAGCAAAGTAAATCAAATCCAACGATAAGCATGGCCGCCTCGAGTCCTCTCCGGCTCCATCTCTGCGATCTACTCATCTGCAAAATAGTAAGGGAAGGGGTGAGTTACCAAGACTCAGTGTGTAAATCCCCTACCCGGAAATGTAACTCATACACAATTTATTAATAAGCATGCAAGTATGCAACCCAACCTAACCATCCATACTCCTTTACTAACCCGTGTGGTCAAAACCACTAGTGGTCAAAACCACTGGTGACTAAAGTCACAAATCAAATGATGGGGCCAACCCATCGTGTGGTCAAAACCATCGATGACCATAGGTCACAAATATCATTGTGTGGTCAAAACCTTTGGTGGTACCAAACCTTTGGGACTTAGTCGCAATTTATCAATCGGTGTGGTCAAAACCTTTGATGACCATAAGTCACAAATAATCGATAGGCCAACCCATCTTGTGGTCAAAACCATGGCGCATATCCATAAAATCATCCCCTCCTCTCATCATTCCCACCATCATCATGCTTACATATCATATATCATAATCCCATATATCATGTATATCACGATAGCAAAGCATTTAATAGCATGTGATGGCATACTCAAATATATACATTATAGATCATGTAATAGGGGACTTACCCGAAATCCATGCTTAAGCCCATAATACCAAATCACTACCACAATGATTAACAAAGCAACAATATGGCAAAGTTTACTAATAAAGTGTGTAAGGAGTTTTACACACCTGTTACTAACGCGTATCCTAAATCCCGAAGATTCGATCTACGATGCTAGATCTCTTGACCTATAATTGGCCAACAATAGGGTTAGGGACTTTGGCCTATTCGGCCAAACCAAAAGAAATATCAAAGGCTCTTGCGGCACTTACCTTAAATGGATTTGATTTCCAAACAAATCCCGAAGCCTTAATTAGCCCCTAAATCCATGGCACATATTAGTTTCGACATTTAAACATAAACTTTTTAACCAATGGCCCTTGGCCGAATGTAACCATTCACTTACCCCACTTACCTTGGGGAATCAAATCTCGAAAGATCTCCTTACTCCTTTAATGCTATCCTCTCTTGACTACAAAACAAAACGTGAAACCAAAGTCTTAATAAGGTTCGACCAACCCAAAAATACATGGTTAAGCCTCATGGTTTCGGCTGGCCAAAACAATGATAAAAGAATTAAACTTAAAGAGATCCCTTACCACACTATTAAAATCGGCAGCACCCTGGTTAGGGATGTGAGGTTCGGCCTAATAGAGAAGAAAAAGGAGAAGGAAGAGTAGTAGGGAGTCAATGGTGGTTTCGGCTTGTAAAAGAAGAAAAGAAGTAGATGGGAGACTGAGGGAGATTCAGCCAGCAACTAAGTGAAAGAAAAGAAGAAACTTGCTGGATGATTTTCGGCCAGCAGCAGTTTGGAGAGAAAGAAAAGAAGTTTGATGAATTTTGGCACTCTTTGCTACACAAACCGAATATGGATGGCCTCCCAAGGAGTCCCATATTCGGCCAACACCTCACTTTTTGGTGATAATTCCAGCTTTTAATTATCAAAATTAAAACAAGGTTTATCTTCCATCTTTATCTCCTAATCACCTCATCAAACAAATACAAAGAAAATAAACTACTTATCACTCTCCCTCCAGCCGAAATATGCCAAAAATTTAAGCTTTATCTCATCCATTTAAGAGTCCAACATGCAGCCAACAACTTACTCCCATTCACGCCAGCTGCATAAAAAAAATAAAACCCATTTGCTGCTTCTTAGGTTTGAACCAACGACCTCACTGCCACAGCCCCCTCTTCTAACGCCCCAGGCCATTTCTCCCAATTGACTTTCATGTCATGAACCCTCTCCATTTAATTTTAAAGCCTTCATACCTGGCCCCCTTTCTTTTAACTTGAAAAGCCCAAAATAAAATGCTCCTTCGTCCATCATGTCTCGAACCCATGACACCGCCACCTTTAAGCCCTTAAGTGGCACCCCAAGCCTCTCCACCATACGACATTTCATGTCCAAACCTTGCCCGAAAAATCTATTAAGACCTTCCAACTTAGCCCCTATCTTTAACGTCCCAAAAGCCCAAAATAAAACACACCCCCTTGTTACACCCGAGACTCGAACCTCCTCCCTTGAAGCTCCTTTGACACCCCTTTGTAGCACCTAAGTGGCGCATGAAATGTTATATGGGCCAAATTGGTATATTTGATATGTGGGCCAAATTGATATATTTGCTAAATGGGCCGATCTGAAAATATGAGAAATAGGCCAAGATAATATTCTACTTAGTAGGCCAAGCTAATAAACTGTTATAATGGGCCATAAAAATTGTAAGAAATATCTGAATATATTGTTGTGAATTGTTATGCATTATATACATATTTTGCATGGGATGGGATGATGATGAAGAGAAGTTCTGGTAGCTTTGCTACATAAATCTGGTGGCTCTGCCACAAATCTGAAAAATGGCAATGCCATGTAAATTCTGTTAATATGGTGGCTTGTCCACAAATTTGATATAAATGGCTTAATGCCTACTTTTGGTGTGTTGGCGGGGTGAGTGACTAAAGCTCCCTAGGTGTGTTGGTTGGTACGGGTGGTGTGTAGCAGATGGAAAATTTAGGTTTGGTTTGGGAATTGCATATCATATGCGTATTATATATTTAAGACACATTTATTATTATTGTATGTGGGCTTAAGCCCAAATATGTGCTTGATGAATTTTGGTTCAGTGGACAACGGTAAGTGGGTTATACACTGAGTTCTAGTAACTCACCCCCGATTCCTTATCCCTTTCAGGTAATGATCAATGATGGAGACTTGGGCGTGGATATCTTCGTGGAGGCCATACTTCAAAACGGTTAATTTGAAATTTTGGATTTTATTTAATACTTTTTTTGGCTATTTGAATTAAGGTTGTAATAAGGCCTCTGGATTAATTTTTGGTTTTGTTTATTGTTTGATGAATTTATAAACTGCTTAAAGTATTTTAATTGAGATTTTAATTACTAATCAAACTTAAATAATCAATTTATTGAAAATGAATATTCAAAAGGATTTCATAAAAATTTTCATATTTCTTTACTCGGAAATTTACTAGTAAAATTTCTATCAAATCTTTTCAAACTAAAATATTTTTAATTCCTTATAAAATTTACTCAGTAGTTAACTTTATTTTTGAAATATTGATTTATAAGATTTTTGTATCTCAAATTGTCGATTTATCAATCAAATTAAATTTTAATATTTCGTCTAAATTTTGTAGTCTGTTTTACTTGATTTTTGAAAGATTTAACGGTTTTTTTTTCATATGTGACATGTCAGATCTGGCCTTAACGCATGGGCTGGGTTTGGGGTGTTACAATATTATTATATTAAAATTGAAAAATGAATCAATAATAAAATTCAACATGCATGTAAAATAAACTTAACATTACTTTGAAATTCTGCAGGCTCGTCATCTATGTCCGACAGACTAGAAGATCCAACAACTGTTTGTTGTTCACTATTCGCTTCTTCTGAATTTGGAGTATTGTGGACAATACTTAAATCTCGTAATCGTCTTCTAGGCATTTTTCCTGCAATACACATGAAATAATTCAAAATTTTAGTAACAAATAACAACAATAATAGTACATTTAAAATAGTTAAATTATATAACATGACCAACATTAAAATTATAATATTACATATAAATAATAAATCGTAAAATCTTACTACATCATATTTTGTAAATATCTTCGTCCACATCCTGACGAACCCATTGAAATTGTTGACTAGTACTAGGGATATTTTCATTTAAGTTTTGTTCTGGCAAAGGCAAAGTTTCTGATCTTTCGACTATGTCATCTCTACTTCCATTGCCCATGTCAAACAAGTCTCTAGGGGTGTTCCAGAGTACAACGTACCAACCTTCATCAGTTGGATCTTTTGAGAAAAAAACTTGCTTCACTTGAGAAAAAAATACATACGGCTCGTCCATCAATTGTTCTCCAATGTGAATCAATCGAGAAAATTCACCATTGTAAAACCATATTGATCATTTTTAATTCCACGAGCCGTATTCACATCAGCTTAATCTCCTCGAAATAAGACAACTTTTCATCTACCATAATAATCCAACTCAATTATGTCAGTAAGAAGTCCGTAATACTCCATATTCCCCTCGACAGGATTATTGTCCCTAGCACTAGCATAACTTGTAATTGAAGAATTAACAACAATTCCACAATTTTGGGTTCTCCCCAATCTCTCGCGATACTTTGTATGAAATCTGAATCCATTGATGAGGAAGGCACTATATCTTTTCACTATTCTATTTGGACCTTAGCCATTTAACTTCATCATTTACTTTATTTCAACTCCAAACCTATTGAATCGAAAGTAAATTGGGTAATTATAAATGTTATGAGAAAGCATTATTACTTGACAATGAAAACTTCAATTGCATACCGTTTGGCTTAACCATTCATGAAATGATTCTGTGAACAACTTATTAATTTCTCATTGTTGTAATCTTTGGGACCGTGAATGAGCTCTCAATATTTGTTTGTACTCGCTACGTTAAAAAAAATTTTACTTTGTTAGAAGACAGACAAATTATAATTAATGAATATTTATCAAACTCTAGAACTTACTTGCATAATGGTTCCATTGACTCATGATGAAAAGTAACATATCGATGTGCTTGGACCCATGATCTATCATCTAATTCTGCAATTTTGACTTTACCGATTGGTTCTCCAAAACTTTGAAATAAATAAGTTTCGGCCAAGTTATGATCTATAAGCCCAGCATTTCTACTTGGTCTGTTCATTCTTGTTTCAACATCTTCCAAATACCTTGAACAGAAAGTCATACATTCCTCTGCCAAGTAGCCTTCGGCAATTGATCCTTTCGGATACCGCTTATTGCGGCAGTAAGACTTCAATTTGGATAGGAACCTAAACACGGTATAGAACATTATCAAAAGTTGCAACTAAAGGCATTTAGGTGAATGAAGGAATAATTTACAAATAAATTAAGACCTTTCAATGGGATATATCCATCGATAGAAAATGGGTCCACCAAGTATTGCTTCACGAGGGAGATGAATTAACAAGTGCACCATAATTGTGAAGAAGGAAGGCGGGAAGATCTTTTCCAGATTGCATAAGATCAGTGTGGCTCGATCTTGTAGTGTCTCAAGTTCTTTAACATCCAAAACTTTGCCACAAATGCCTTTCATTATATTGGACAGTTCAATTACACAAGACGTCACCTTTTTTGACATTCAACACCGCAATGCAACTGGCAGTAAGTCTTGCATCAAGATGTGATGGTCATGTGATTTTAGGCCATATAGTCTTCGATCTTTAAGACTCACACATCGAGATATATTTGATGCATACGTATCCGGACCTTTATATCCTTCAACACCATATAGAACACTTCTTTCTCCGTCTTCAACATTGAATAAATAGCAGGCGGCAACCGATATTTCATATTTGGAAGTGCTTGGGGATGAAGCTCACGCCGAATTCCCATGTGGACTAAATCAAGTCGACTCTGAATATTGTGTAACACCCTAAAAATTTGAGTGTTCATATATTGCATGAATTGGTGTTTAGATTTTAAAGGAAAATTTCTTTCTTTTATTTTAGTGCTTATTGAAGTCCTAAAAGGGAGTATAACATAATTTGGATATGGAATAAATTTAATAATTGAGAATTTATTGAAGAGAAGCAAATGTCATTAAGACTTAAGTTAAATTAAGTGTTAATGAGTGTCATAAGTTTTGTACATGGCATGGTGGAGTTGGCGTATGGGTTATAGCTTGAGGGAAGAGGTTCGAATCCCTTGTTTAGCATCTAGATGAATTTTGTTTTAATTTTCTGCACATGTATAGCAAGTGTCGGCCAAGAACATATATGGTAAGTGTTGACCATGTTATTTTTGGTTAGTGTATCAAAGGATTAAGGAAATAGATAACTTATGGCATGGAATCAAATACTTAAGGAAAGATAGGGGAACATAAGGCACATATCAAGGAAAATTTTGGAAACAAAATCATGGCCAATTGACCATGTGTTGGACGGCAACTTGGTATAGGGAGGAGCCAAATTTTGTGTTAGTTTTGGCTAAGAATTTCATTTTCTCTTTGGTCATTCCTTGCACCTTGTGCGTAATTTTGTTTTTCTCTTTTCAACTTTTCATCTTGGCGAATTGTGCATTTGGTAAAGCTCAAGTTTTGTGATCATTTGGTCATTTTTTTTATTTCTTTAGCCTTTGCTTTGTGACTTTTCTTTGAGTGCCGAAATTAACTATACCAAAAGAGCCATCCTTTCTCTTTTCTTTTACCATGGCCGAATGTACTAGCTCCTAAAATCCATCTTTTTCTTCTCTTCTCATTGAAATCAAACAACATCATCACCATCTCTTTCTTTCATATTTTAATTCCTCTCATTCAAAGTTTCTCTATCAAACTCTCTCATGGCCGAATGCTAGAGTGCCTTAGCCGAAACTTTATTTCTTTTTCTTTGATCATACATAGCCGAAATCTTCATCCATCACAAACACCTTTCTCAATCCTTCTTTTCGATCGTGGATTATAGGTAAGGGGTTCTTCTTCTTTTTCGTTTCGATTTATTAATAGTGTTATGACCGAATATTAATGGTGTTATGAAGGCCTTTTTGGATCAAAATAAATGTTCGTTCTAATAACGCTTCATTCGTTATTATATAGTGCAATAACGGAAGATCGGAACTCAAGTGATCGGGATAATCGTAGAAACATTGGAATCGATTTATTGTGGTAAGGAAATCACATCTTTTAAAGCCTCTAGTATTATTCGATATTATTTTAGATGTAACTAATATCCTTTGGATCTTGAAGACTTTCAAAATAGGGAAGAAAAGGCGGTGGTTAGTCACGTTAAGAGGCGGATCGTAAATCCCCATTTAAGCGAAGAGCGATTTGACAGTTCGAGATTTTCCACCGGGTTACGGACCATCTTAGAAGGAGTCAATTATTCAAGTAGTACGAACTTCCGAGCCATTATCGTTGGTGGATTCTCGTGAGCGAATCAATAAACGAGGAGAAGCGAAAATCAAGTGATTCAAAATCAAGAGGGTAAGATTTTGGATCTATTATCGATTAAGTATGTTTATCTGAAATAGTGTTCTAACGGATCGAAATATGTTTTAGGTCTTGAGGAGCGAGAAGGATTAGTACTTTCGGTATCGAGGTGTGTAACTTCACACTATTTCTCGGTTGGATGTCAATTTGGTATGGAAGTAAAACTCATAAAACGACTAGATCAAGAAAACGTAAAAGCGATATTTTGATGAAAATACGTAAAACGACTAAATCGTGAAAATTACGAAAACGCCCTCGAGAAATTACTTGTTATTATGTAAATTGTATGTTTCGTGAAAATGGGCCGCAAAATACTCTAGTTCGATAAATTGGGCCAAAATACTCTAGTTCGATAAATTGGGCCAAAATACTCTAGTTCGATAAAGTGGGTCAAAATACTCTAGTTTGATAAATGGGCCAAAGCCCACTAAAGCGCTAAATGGGCAAATTGCTAAATTATTTTTGGGCCAAATGAAATGTTTAATGATAAACCCACCAATGTTATGGATTAAATAAAATTGTTATATGACTATATTTTGTTATATACGCATAATTGCATGGGGTGGGGTATATGAAGAGAAGAATGGCCGATTGCCAAAAATCTAGTTGGTGGCCTTGCCACAAAAATAAATATGGCTTATTGCCTCTAGTTGATTGGCCTTGCCACAAAAATAAACATGGCTTATTGCCTCTAGTTGATTGGATTTGCCACAATTTATAAAAAGGCTTAATGCCTACGATTGGTGTGTTGGCGGGGTGGGTTGACTTGATCCCCACAGTGTGATGGTTGGTGCGGGGTGTTAGCGGATGGATATTAGGTTTGGTTGGGAAATTCATTTTACATGCATTTTTAAATTATTTTATTTTATGATATATTGTTGAATTACGTAATTGGGCTCAAGCCCAAACATAATATCTTGACGATCCGCCCAATAATGGTGGTAAGTGAGTTGCACACCGAGTTCTAAGTAACTCACCCCTTTAATTTTCCATCTCGGGTAATGGAAATTGGCGTGGACTTGGCCGAGGATGACTTCGTGGAGGCCATCTTGCAAAACATGGGTTATTTAAACTCGAACTTTTTAATAAGTATTTTCACTATTTTGGATTATTGTAATAAGGGCCTCTATAAATAATTTATGGATTTTATGTGTGTTTGGTTTTGAACTATACTTTGGACTTTTAAATATGGGCTATGATTATATGATGTTTTATTAAAATAAATTTGGGTTTTCAAGTATATGAAATTCTTTTATAAATATTTTATTATTGTTAACTCTTTAATAAATTACCTAAAGGTTTTGATAATACAATGATTTTCAACTAATGTTTTCTAACATTTATCAAATTCAAATACTCTTCTAATTTTATTAAATCCAGTAAATAATATTGTAGCTTTCAACTTATTGAAGATTTAAAATAGCTCGATTCATGTAACAAACCAAATCTAGTCTTAATGCATAGACCGGGTTTGGGGTGTTACATATTGTCTTTTGATTTTCCATCGACATTCAAAATAGTCCCAATGATGTTCTCGTATACATTTTTCTCAATGTGCATGACATTAAGATTATGGCGTAAAATCTGATGCTCCCAATAAGGCAACTCAAAAAAAATACTTCTTTTTTTCCACAAGTCCGCCTTATTAGGATCATCCTCTTCGTCAGATTCATCATCAAATTCATCCATTGATCTTCTATTTCTTTGTGTGTTGGCCGGTTGATTCATCTTCCCATAAATGAAATTCATATCTTTCAACATGAACAATATTTCGGATCAACCGGTCTGCGAAGGAGCTTCTCCGAACTCTTCAGTACCATCAAATTGAGTACTCTAAAAACTAAATCTATGATTTTTCGGTAACCACCGACGATGCCCCATGTAAGAGAACTTCTTCCCATTATATAACCATTGCGAACATGTCTGCGTAGCACAACAAGAACAATCATAACGTCCTTGGTACTCCAACCAGATAAGTTGGCGTACGCTGGGAAGTCATTAATAGTCCACATCAAAGCCGTACGTAAATTGAAGTTCTCCTTTCTCAGCACATCGTATGTCTCAACACCAGCCCATAATTTTTTTAACTCTTCAATAAGTGGCTACAAATATATGTCAATATCATTCCCGGGCCCTTTCTCTTCAGGGATAATCA
Organism: Gossypium rotundifolium; assembly: GCA_025506655.1. NCBI lineage: Eukaryota > Viridiplantae > Streptophyta > Magnoliopsida > Malvales > Malvaceae > Gossypium > Gossypium rotundifolium. The sequence goes on from CP106727.1 coordinate 194,410,210, forward strand.
TAGACAAGATAAAGGATGATTGTTTTATGTAAACCCATGGAGGTAAATTATAAGGAACAAGCACCATCGGCCAAGTACTGTGTGCAGTGCTCATGATTTTATAATGGTTAAATCCATCAACTGCTAGCCCCAGCCTCACACTCCGAGGATCGCTTGCAAAGCTTGAAAATTTTGAGTCAAATGATTTCCAAGCTAAAGAATCTGCAGGATGCCTTAACAGTCTATCATCGATTTTTTCATCATGGTGCCACGTCATTAACTCGGCTGTCTTCGACGACATGAAAAGCCGTTGAAGCCTTGGTATTAGCGAAAAATACAACAAAATCTTAACTAGCTGCTTCCTTAACTGTGTATCGTGTTCATCCTCGTTACCATCTGGGATTGACCGCATACATGATAGCATTGTTGGTTTATCCGGTCACCCCAATACAACATGCAATCATTTGGGCAACTATGAATTTTGTTGTAGCCAAGGCCCAAATCCTTTATCAGTTTCTTCATGTCTTTGGAAGATTGAGAGATTTTTGCAAGCAGGAACATTTCTTGTAGAAACTCTAACACTATTGTCAACGAGTTTCCAGTCCATCCTCCCAAACATTTCAAGTGAAAAAGGAGAATACAGAAAGACAGTTTGGAAAATTTTGATCCCTCATACAGTTCTTCATTCATTTCACCAAGTAACGTGTAAAACCTCGCCGCTTCTTCATTTTGCTGTTCATCAAGTACACTTCTTCCCCCTTCAGTGAAAGTATTTCCACCAACATTATAATCATCGGTTGCACCCAAGTTAGGTGGAAATGATCCGAAACCATCACTGCACATATTGAAAGCATCCCACAACATGCCTTCCATGTTATCATCTCTAACATTCTGATTGTAAGCACTATGAGGATAACCTAGATTCATTGATGAAGAGGCTCCACTAGATGTACACTCTCCATGAAAAATCTATTTTTTGTACCTCCGGATAAAGCCATCAACAACTAGATGTCCGTAGACAACTTCACGATAATGCCAATTGATATTGCAACACTTCTTACACAGGCAAAGAATCATATTCTCTTGGCTTTCATTTTGAAATGCGAAATTTAGAAAAGTTTCTACTCCATTTCGATAGCCGTTGCTTACCCTTGACAATTTCATCCAAGTCCTATCCATTTCGTAATTGTTGAAGTCTAAAGTTGACAATAAATTACACGGCTAAATTGTTAATTTATAATTTATATAAGTAATGATATGATCATATATATAACTGAGTACTATGTAAGTTATGTAAATTATGTAAGTTATGAAGTTTGATCTTAAAATTATGTAAGTTATGAAATTTGATCTTAAACTTATGTAAGTTATGAAATTTGACCTTAAAATTAAGTAAGTTATGTATTCTCTAAGATTCATCATACGTGGCATTGTTACACCTAGGGAGGATCCATTATATCTAACAGTGAGATATAAGGCAACCCGTCAGGTTTCCAGCCTATATACTTTGAATCTTTTTTTTTTCTATCTATACAAGTATTATGTAAGTTATGTATTATGTAAGTTAAATAATTTGATGAAAGCTATGTAAGTTATGTAAGTTATGTATTATGTAAGTTAAATAATTTTATGTAACTAATGTATTATGTATTATGTAAGTTAAATTAAAACTTCAAATCGAGAATCGGTTGAGGTGTAAACATATATGGCATGCATTACATTGTATTTTTTTTAAAATGTTAATTGGTTTTATTTTTAGTTTGAGGTAAATTTGGAAAATGTTATTATATGTTTTTTATAATTGAAATTTTGAAATTTGTTGTGATGTTGTTAAATTTAAAAAGTTTTTAACTTACTTCTTTTAAAAAAATAATTTATTTTCTATATTAAAACATATTTAAATAATGATCTATATTATTATATTTATAACAAAATATTTATAAGTTTTAAATTAAAAATTACTTCTTTTAAAAATAATTTATTTTTTTAAAACATATTTAAAAAATAATTTATTTTCAAAATATTATTATATAATAAAACATATTTAAATAATGATCAATATTATTATTTAGGTTGTTCAAACATTATTAATAATCAATAATAACAAAATATTATTATCATTTTGGAAAACATATTTTAACAATTAACTTTTTATTTATATGTTGTTAAATTTAAAAGTTTTAACTTACTTCTTTTAAAAAATAATTTATTTTCTATATTAAAATATATTTAAATAATGTATATTATTTATATCAAAATATTTATAAGTTTTAAATTTAAAAGTTTTAAATTACTTCTTTTAAAAATAATTTATTTTTATAATAAAACATATTTAAATAATGATCAATATTATTATTACATGATAACAAAATATTAAATTTTGGAAAAAATAATACTTTTATATTTTCTTTATGGAGCTTAATACTTGGAGCTTGTAAAAAATCTAAGCGGCATGATTAGATAGCAATTTGGAGGTTGTTCAAACATTATTAATAATAAATAGCAATAATAATAAAACAACAATTTAGACAGAAATTCTTTAAGATTCATCATACGTGGCATTGTTACACATGGGGAGGATCCGTTATATCATACAGTGAGATATAAGGCAACCCGCAAGGTTTCTAGCCTATATACTTTGAATTTTTTTTTGACAGCAATAGAACAAACAGCATATATACCAACCAAGCAGGATAATAAACAGCAATTTGGACATAAATTCTTTAAGATTCATCATACGTAGCATTGTTACACCTGGGGAGGATCTATTATATCTTACAGTGAGATATAAGGTAACCCATCAAGTTTCCAGCCTATATACTTTGAATCTTTTTTTTTTTTTTTGGACAGCAGTATACCAAACAACATATATACCAACCAAGCAGGATAATAAACAACATATGAATTACCAACAAATCCAATCCAACATCATATATACCCGTTAAGTTATTACCAACAAATCCAATCTAACAGTTGCAGGAGCAGTAGGAAGCAGTAACTGAAATACAAACAACATATGAATTAACAAATTATATCGCCTTTGTCCCGCAATTGGTACGAATCAGTTAATAAATTAAAAGGTGTAAAATGGTGTAAAATCATTATTCAACAGTTGCATGTGTTTGATACTTACCAGGTAATAAGTTGAAAATGAAACAATGTGTTGATATCAGCAAACCTTCAAGGCCAGCGGTAAATGGTACAAGCTCAGCTAAGATTTAAAAGTAAAACAATATAAGAATGAGAAAAAAAATCAAAATTTCTATAAGTAAAACAACAGGACATAATATTTGAACAGTTCAATTAATTAAATAATACCTCATAATTGACTAATGAACATTAATTCACTGACTTTTTTTAAAAAATAACTCACAGTATGGCAGATAACAAATAAGTGGATGGTAGAAAATGGAGTAGCAACAGAGGGTTGCCGATGGAGATGCAACAGAGGGCTGGCAACAGCGATTCAGGGGCCTACTAAAGGCGATGTCGAGGGCTGCCAACAGCGATTCAGAGGGCTACCAAATAATGTGTATAGACATCAAAGCTCACTCAAATGGCCTATTTCGCATATAATCTTCTGGTTTAATCATGTCTAAAACATCATGCTTACACATGAAATAAGTCATATTAAACTAAACATAAATACCTAATATTTAAACATAACATATATACAAACTAATGTAAATGCTAAAATTGATTTTACCTATTTTAGTTCTCTTCTAAAGAAAACTAATCACTTTATTAATCTAATTATATGCTACACATTTTTATTTTTACTTCATATTATTATTTTATAAACAAATAAATGAAAGTAAAATGTGTAACATAAAGAATAATAATACACCTAATAAAATACTAAGACAAAAATATTTAAAGTCTTCACTTATTTTTTAAGTAGTATGATTACTCCATAAGCAATGGTATGAAGCATGAAAATTACATATATCTTCTTGTTTAAATTCACTTTTCTTTAATACAATTTTTTTATGGATAGGGATTCCAAACCAGGTACTCTTGGAAGGCTTACTTGTTGTCCCAGAAGAAGATGTCCAGAGGAAGATTCTAATTTTATTTGTTGAAGCCTTTTATGCTTCAAAAACTCTAACCCGTTTTTTACCTCCTTTGACAAACAAACCCTTCCTTCCACCTATAAAAGTAGGTAGATAATTACATGTAATATATATATATATATATATATATAAATATATCAGTTTATAGAAGTATACTTGAGAAACATGTAGCAAGAAAACAAAACTCGCCTCAATATTTATTATATACAAAGTTAAATTACACTTTTCAATTGTGTCAGCATCTAATTGCCATCCAAGTGACCACGATTCATGTCCATGCAGTTACAATATTATAACATGCTAAACACACATAGTCGACACCATTACTTTATAACTCATAGCTAATTAGCTATATTAGTTCAAACTCTGCAGCAGACTAACCATATCAGCTCGACCAATGCAAAGCATAGATTTCAAAAGAGCTTTTAACAAACAAATATTATATGATGCTTCAGAAATTTGTTTGCGTCATTCTCTTGACAAAACTAAATGAAAAAAAAAAACCTACTCTGGCCTCACAATCAAAGATTGTGTGCAAAGGCCCAATCCAGTCCATCCATATAAGAACATCTCAATAAATGTTAATGAAAGAGCACTTATAGCAATATTTCAATCACTGTCACTGGACTAGACTATCCACTAATTAACCAAAAAAGGGAACCAAATTCATTCCGAAATGATACAGTCAAAAGAATAAATTTGAAAACATGCATAACCATTTGTACCGAAATCTGAGAACATAAACCAAAAATTCGGCGTCAATTATAACCGGGATAATTTCCAAGGCACACAGAACATCGATGGTTGGCTGAATGGAAATCAAATCAAAGCCCCGATAATAGATTAAATTTATACCACCAAAATTTCCCATTAAAATCGTGCGTCAAAGTTTACAACTAGTTGAATTCATCATGCATAAATACGCCAAAATCATAAAGTCAAACTATGAGTAATTACATATACCCGATAAAAAGAACTAGACAATTTAAACAATAATACACTGTATTACTAGATCAAGTCTTTAAATAACAGTAACAATAAAAAGATGGCAAAAATTTATTAGTGCATCTTTCCTGCAACATAAGTGTTATCTTATTTATGGCACATAAATTACCAAATGCTTCATTTCTTTTTTAAAAACAAAATCCACATAAATCACCTTATTTTGAAGAAATCAAGAAACCAATAAGCATTTAACATAGATTCTTGTTGATTAGGGGTTAAAGCATTTTAATGAACAATCCACATTAACAAACAAAATCTTTCATCCCTTAGTTAATATCATATTGTGAAATAAAACTACCAAAACATAAAGTAGTTGATGAGAGAACAAGAAATGAACATTTTGGCTAATAGTGGGCAATTTTCCCCATCAAATCTATAAGAAAAGGAACTTGGGGTAAAAACTTGTTACGGTCATCCTTAAAATCAAGAGGTGGAAACCTTACCCAAAGAAAGTTACTTTATACCTTTAGATCAAAGAAGGTGCTGCAGGAGAAGCAAAATTTGTATTTTATTCCTTCTAAGGTGTCAAATCTACATGTTCATCAAGTCTCTAAGCCGAATTGAAGATGATAAGGATTTGAAGTTTTTATCCACTCTTCACAATGTAGAGATTTAAGATCTAAGGCATTAGATCAAGCTTTTAGGATTTGGATTGGAAACCTTGCTTAATCGGTGTGTATCCTACTTGAGGATGAATTTATAGAAATGGGAAATCGGAAATCAATGGAATTCAACCGAGCTTGAGGAGCGAAACAAAGAATCGATGGAATTGGGCAATTTTCCCCATCAAATCTATAAGAAAAGGAACTTGGGGTAAAAACTTAATCATCTTTAAAATCAGTAAAACCTTACCCAAAGAAAGTTACTTTATACCTTTAGATCAAAGGTATGAAGTTTTTATCCACTCTTCACAATCAGAGCTTGAGGATGAATTTGTAGAAATGGAAATCGATCGAAATCAATGGAATTTGGTCGAAGAACGATGATGTTTTTCGTTTTCTAATATACATCAAATTTAAAATACTCTTTTGATTTTTACTAAACCTTGTTTCGATTCATGTAACAAACCATGATTTTTCCCAAGCAACAAGTCAAGTAAGTATTTATTACTTAATGATTACTATGATGATCATAGGAATACTCTAGAACTTCTAGTTTTAGATGTGAAAAAAACGTAGAGATTGAGACTATAGGATATGTTGCAAAAAACAACTTTATCTCTCAAATCTCATAAAACATCGTTAATAAACACCTGAAACAATTTTTGATTCATAAAACTTGTAATCGATAAAAAATAAAACGCCACTATTAACTCAAGTCAAATAATGCGAAGTTTTAGAGGAAAAAAAATGATGCTCGAGAAGGCACCGTCGCACCGATTAATTGGGAATTCTTTAAAGCCGCCTTCCAAGGAAAATACGTTGGAACGAAGTTATGTAGACGCTCAAGGAAGGAATTTCGAATCTTGTACAAGGAGCAAAACAGAGAAAGATATGAAGTCGAGTTTTTACGTTTGAGCCGCTATGCTCGGAAAATTGTATCAACGGATCATGAGCGTTGTGTGCGTTTGAGGATGGGCTTAATGATGAGTGAGGGTTCTCATTGCTCCACACAAGTTAGAACTTTTTCACGCTTGTGGAGAAGGCCAAGATAGCCGAGGAGGCTGTGATCTCTTCACGATACAACTCAAGAAGTTATTTGTATGCGGTACGTTCTTCATTTTAAGAAGCGCTTTTGCTCGAACCGCCCAAAGGTCCATTGCTCCTTATAGGATGGCACCGAAGGAGTTGGCGAGCTTAAGGATCAAATTCAAGAATTATTGGATCGTGATTTATTCGACCGAGTGTGTCTCCGTGGGAGCACCAGCTTTGTTTGTCAAGAAGAAGGATGGATCGTGCGTATGTGCATTGATTATAGACAATTGAATAAATTAACGATCAAGAATCCATGCCGTTTGGATTAACCAATGCACCAATTAGATGGACATGATGAACCGAGTCTTTCAACCATATTTAGACCGGTTTGTGGTAGTGTTCATAGATGACATATTGGTTTATTCAAGAAATGAATAAAAGATGCAAAATGGAAAGGTAGTGGCCTATACTTCTCGCCAATTGAGACCGCACGAAGTAAACTACCCTACTCATGATTTGGAATTTGGAGGCACTATCTCTATGGTGAGAAGTCTATAACCTACACGGATCACAAGAGTCTTAAATACCTCCTTACCCAAAAAGAGTTGAATTTGAGACAAAGAAGATGGGAAGAATTATTAAAGGATTATGATTTCTCAATCAATATCATCCCGGAAAGGCTAACGTAGAATGCGGACGCTAAGTCGTAAGACAAGATTCCGAATTGAGAGCATTGTTTGCCCATTTGAGTTTGTATGGCGGATTGTTACAACCGATAAAGATTCCTCTTTGGAAATGGGAGCGGATAACTATGGATTTTGTTAGTGGGTTACCTTTAACACCTACTAAGAAAAACTGTTTGGGTAATTGTTGATCGCTTGACAAAGACCGCCATTTTCTCCCGCTTTGTACGGAGGTTGCATGGGTACCCAGATCTATTATATCGACGGGGATCCCGATTTACATCACGATTTTGGAAAGCTCGCATAAAGCCTTGGGGACAAAGTTGAATTTCAAGACGGCTTTTCATCCTCGGTCGATGGTCACCGAGAGGGTAATTCAGATATTGGAAGATATGTTAGGGGATGTAATCGACTTGAGGGTAGTTGGGAGGATTTTTACCACGGTAGAATTTTATGATAATAATGACTATCGGTCTAGCATTTAGATGGCACCTTACGAGGCATTGTATGGTCGTAGGTGTCGTTCTCCTATTTGTTGGATGAGATGAAGACGACAAATGTTAGGTCCGAGATGATATCTCAAACAGAGGAAAAGGTAAAAGTTATTCGAGCACGGTTGAAAGAAGCCTCGAGATAGATGTAAATCGCATGCGCACTGAAGCGTAAGGATATCGAGTATGATGTGGGGATCGAGTTTTCTTGAAGGTCTCACCTTGGAAAAAGATTTTCGAGTTTGGAAAGAAGGGCAAGTTAAGTCCTAGGTTCATTGGACCATATCGCAGGTGAAGCGTGTTGGTCCAATGGCTTATCGATTGAATTACCTCCTGAGTTGGGTCAAATTCATAATGTTTTCCATGTTTCCATGTTGAGGCGTTATAGATCGATCCGATTTTCATTTTTCTCTCAACCTTCTCTTTGGCCGACTTTGTGCTTTTGGTTTGCCAAAACTCTTTTGACCATTTGGTCATTTTTTTGCTATCACATTTCTTTGTATGCCTTTTCATTGTGCCGAAAATACAACACCAAAAGACATTCTTTTCTTCCTTCCTCCATTGCAGAATGTACCATGCTCTAATCACATCTCTTATTTTTTTTTCTTCTTTGATAACCTGAATCCTCATCATCCCTTTCAATTATCTTTTATTTTTATTTTCAATCATCATATCTCCATAAACATCTCATGGCGAATATTAGTGTGCCTTGCCAACCATATTATCAATTTCTTTTCTCTTTGATTTTCATAGCCGAATATCTCTTTTCATAAGCATTTTCTCAATCATCTCTTTTCAACCGTGGAGAATAGGTAAGAGTTCTTTTAGTTCATGATTAGTTAATGGTGGTTTTGGCGAATATGAATGGTGGTAAGGAGGATTTCTTGAATCGAAATACCCGCTCATTCTATTAACGCTTTCTTTATTTTACTTTAGTGCGATAACGGAAGATCGTAAATCGAGTGTTCGTGCATCTTGGAACGCTTTTGGTCGACTCTCTTTTTGAGAAGCAAGAATCTTTGTGGTAAGGAAATCTCACCTTTAAGATTTTTAGTATTTTTGATATATTATTATTAGGATTAACGATCTTTTGATATTGAAGATTTTCAAAATAGGGAAGAAAAGGCGGTGTTTAGTTATCGTAAGAGGGCGGATCTACTATTTCCTAAGTATAAACGAAGGGTGCATTTCGAATCCGAGATTTTCCACCAAAGTTGCGGACCATCTACCGAAGGAAATCAATTATTCAAGTAGTTAGAACTCCCGAGCCTTTGTATCGTTAGTGGATTCTCGTGAATAACGAATCTAGCCCATCTAATTCCAACGATGATGGAGTAGAGAAGATCGGTGTGTAACTTCACACTTTTCTCGGGTTGGATGTCAATTATGTATTGAGAGAGAGAGAAGAAGCAAAGAGCCCTCAAAAATTAGTTGTTAATATGTAAATTGTATGTCTCGTAAGAATGGGCCTAAAAGCTTGATAAATTGATGAATAGGTCAAATCGCTAGATTAATAATTGGGCCAAAATCTGCTAGATCGATAATTGGGTAAATCTACGCTAGATCATAAATGGGCGTAATCTCGTTAAATTGTTAAACCAATGAAATCCCTACTAGATCGATAAATGGGCGAACTCTTGTTAGATCGTAAATTTGGGCCTAAGTTGTTAAATTGCTAAATGGGCCAAATGATGTTTTGTAATTTTGGGCCTTAATAAAATTTGAAATATTGACTATTGTTAATGGGCCTTTTAATAAAATCATTGTATGATCATAGACTACTTTACATACATATTGCATGGGTTGGGAAAATGATGAAGAGAAGAAAGGCCTGCCAAAATCTAGCCACAAAATTATGGCTATTTGCCTCTAGTTCGTGCTCTCGCCACAAAATTATGGCTATTTGCCTCTAGTTCGGGGGCTCGCCACAAAATTATTAAATGGCTATTTGCCTCTAGTTCGGTGGTTCCGCACAAAAAATAATTGGCTCAATGCCTCTAGTTCGGTGTCTTTGTCACAATCTAGTTCGGTGGCTCGCCACAAATATAAAAGGCTTAATGCCTACGATTGGTGTGAACGGGTGGTTGACTTGATCCCACGGTGTGATGGTTGGTACGAGGGTGTGTAGCGGATGGAAATTAGGTTTGGGAGGAAAATTCATTTTGCATGCACATTATTATTCATGTTGTTAATTCGCTAATGAGTCAAGCCCAAATCCATAACTTGATAATCGGCCCAGTGAACAAGTAAGTAAGTTATAACCGAGTTCTAAGTAACTCACTCCCTCAAACTTTTTATCTCGGGTAATGGAAATTGACGTGGACTTGGGCCGAGGATGACTTCGTGGAGGCGCAAATCATGGGTTTATTAAACTCCAACTTTTTAATAAGTATTTTTACTATTTTGGGTTGATGTAATAAGGGCCTCTATTAATATTTCGCAAATGCTAAACGGAGGAGAGAAGATTGGATATTGGGAAACTAGGTTAAAAATTTTGGGAAGAAGAAGTTGTGGAATTTGGGGAAAACGGGGAAATCAACAGAGGCAGAGAATAAAGCAAATTTGGGCCTCTAATACAAGAATAAAGACGACGACGTTTTGCAAAAATCCTAAATGAAATTCGTGGCATTTTTATTCAGAAATGCCGAAAATTATAAACTTTAGCGGCGTTTTATAAAACGCGCCACTAATAAAACTGGATGACGTTTTTTCATGATTTTTGCGGCGTTTAAAATAAAACGCCACTATTAACAAAAAAAAAAATGACGCCGTTTGTGATCTCTTCACGGTTATTCGTGGCGTTTTTTAAGAAGCGCCAGTAATAAAAGATGAAAACGGCGACGTTTAATTGGCAGAACTTTGTGGCGTTTTTAAACAAACGTCGGTAATTCATAGATTTTGTGGCATTTTCAAACAAACGCCGGTAATTCATACTATCGAAACCATTTTAAAATCGGGTTTTGAAAAATGGGGATCGACTTTAAAAACAAAATGGGAGTTGCCACCAATCCCTTTTTACTTAGGTGTAATTGGATCACCTTGTAAAACGTTTCATTTTAAAACATTTGATTTTGGTCTACGAAAAACGAGAAAATGGGTTCGGGAGTCGATTACGTATGAGGAAGGGTTAGCACCCTCATAACGCCCAAAAATTGGTACCTAATTGATAAAATCATGTTCAAATGTTTGAAATTTAAAAAGTTTAAAATAAGATCCCTTATTAGAAGTAAAACCAAGATTTACCTATTTCAAAGAAATATAAATACCACATCCAATAAGTTAGGATACAACATTTTATAACTTTGAAGCTAGGTGTATCTTTATTTTAGAAAATTCTTACTTCAAGACACAAAACATCACACCCAATAAGTTAGGATACAACGTTTTGGAATTCTCAAGAATAGTTTTTTATTTGAAACTTGAGATATCTTTATTCCGAGAGAATATAAACATCACATCCAACACGTTAGGACACGACATTTTTAAACCCTCGTAATTAAAGTCATCTCATGATTTATAAAACTTGTTAAAAGGATATTTAGTTATTTAGCCAAACGAAAAATCACACCCAACACGTTAGGGCACAATTTTCAATTTCTAAATACCTAAACATTGCCTTATTTTTTTACATTAAAGTATAGTGATTTTGCAAAATACGTTTTATTTTAAAATGATGATCAAACAAAAATATCATATTAATATGAAATAACCAAAAATAAATAGCCATATTAAGGCAATCATAAATAAATGGCAAAAATAAAAAAAATAATAATAATAATAATAATAATAATAAATGTAAAAATGTATACAAATATATTGAATAGGAAAAGAAAAATATATTTTAAAATAAATAAATAATTTATAAAAATATATTTATGATAGTCTAATACATATAAAACTACAAAAAATATTATATAATATAAATTATTTTAGATAAAATTTATTTCTTAAAATAATATAAGATATAATATTATATAATATATAAAAAAAAAAAAAATATGTAATATGATAACTAATATATATATAAGACTAAAATAATAGATAATATAAATAGTCAAACCAAATAATATAATAATTTTTATAATATTAATAAATTAGTATATAAATACTAAATAAAATATGAAACATTTAATATGATAAATAATTTAAAACAAAATAAAAAAAGATTAAAAACCTAAGGAAAATGGCTAAATAACAATAAAAATAAATAATAAGGGCTAAATCGAAACACGGGTTAAATCACAGGGACTTATGGGGAAACATGCCGAATTTTAAAACGATGTCGTGATAGTTTTTACCTTTTAAATGGCCCAAAGACTTAATCGATACAGGGAAATATTTTTAGGGATCAATTATAGAAATAATAAAAATCAAATTAAACTTAATTTTATAAATTCAAATAACGAAAGGACCAAAACGGAAATTAGTCCTTTTAATAAAAAAGCGCGGATCTTTCCCCGGATATCGGGTCAACATACGGGTCCTTTAAGGTAAAATGGTGTCGTTCTTTAAAGCCTATATAATCTAAAACTCGGCCCAAAAAGTCACTTCTCATCCGTTTTAAAAAAAAAAATTTCTGAAATTCTCTCAGACCCTTCCCTCTCGTCTAAGTTCTGGTCTCCGGAGCCTCGGGGTTTTGCACCGCACACGCCTCACGCGCCTCCACGTACGACTGTCGGAGGCTAAATCTTCGATTTTAACGTCGTCGAAAGGTAAAAATCGCTCCTCTTTTTATTTTAAAAAATGTTTGCACATGCATGTATGTTTAAAATAAAACCGAATAAAAACATATATATAAAAAAAGAAATCACCTTTGCGAAACAAAAAGGTTATTTGTATTCTCTGTTGTTTCTCTGTATTTTTGTGACAAAATCCCCCCTGAATCGTGTACAGATCTGTGTATGTGTATCAGTGTCCTCCCATTACAGGCTTTATAAAAGGGTTTTTATACCCAAAAATGAAAAACCCAAAAAAAAAAAAATCCCTATTTGCTTCTGTTTCCCTATTTTTGCTGCCGATTTGTTCCCTTTTGCAGGTTGACGACAAAGAGTGCGGCGATGATAGGGCTTTACTCGCGTGAATCGTGGTCTGACGAGGGTCGGTGACTACGACGTTTGCGGCGTGAAGGAAGGGACACTAGCTCTTGCGGCGCCTAGGGTTTTAGAAACCCTAGGCTTCTGCTAAGATTGGTTTGGGCCTCTTGGGCCGTAGGTTTTAAGGTCTGCTGGGTCAGGGTGTAATGGATTGGGGCTTCAGGCCCATTTATTTTGTACTGGACTGTTAAAAAGACATTTTTATTTTTGTTTTTGTTCTGTTTTGGTTTTTTTAAAGGCCCGGGCAAAATTGGGTATTTACACATACCTTTTGTGGCGTTTTTTATACAAGCACCACTAATAATAAAGTATCATTTACTCTCTATATTTTTATAATATTATTAATTAATCAAAATACCTAATATTATTAACACTAATTAATCAAAACCCTAAACATTATACCATTAAACTATATCCTCATAACCCTAAACTCTAAATTATATCCTCTAAAACCTTAAAATAATGACACTAATTACCCTAAAACCCTCTAAACCTTAAACCATTAAACTATATCCGCTACTAAAGTACCCTGAACTATATATTTAGGGGTACATATTTAGGGTTTATTGTGTCGAGTGCAGTGTGTATGATGTAGGTTTGGGGTTTAAGATGTAATATTTGTTTAAAGGTTTTAGGGTTTAAAATTTAGGGATTAAAGGTTAGGGGTTTAGTGGTTTAGGATTTTATACCCTTAAATATATGTATATTTTTTTATCTCTAATCCATAAACACTAAACCCTTAAACCCTTAAATGCAAAATCATAAATCTTAAAAGTTTAAACCCGAAACCCGAAACACTAAACCCTTAAACCATTAAATATAAATCCTAAAACTCTAAACCTTAAACCTTAAATCCTTAATAGTAAACCCCAAACCCACACCATACACACTACACTTAAAACACTAAACCCTAAACCATTAACACTAAATTATAAACCCTAAATAGTAAACCCCAAAATAAAATAATTTTTATATTAAATTATTATACGAGGACCAAAACGGCGCCATTCTAGTTTCGAAACAATTTGATTTTTGGTGGCATTTTTAATAAAACGCCGCTATTATTGGGCCTTTTTACAATTTTTATATTGAATTATTAAACGGGGACCAAAAAGGCACCGTACGAGTTTTGAGATAATTAGATTTTTAGTGGCGTTTTTATAACAAACGCCGCTATTTCTTACCTTTAGTGGCATTTTCGGAAAAAACACCGCGATATCTCTAACCTTTTGTGGCGTTTTTACTAAAAATGCCGCTATTATTGGGCCTTTTTACAATTTTTATATTGAATTACTAAACGGGGACCAAAACGACACCGTTCGAGTTTGAGATAATTAGATTTTTAGCGGCGTTTTTACAACAAACACCGCTAATTCTTACCTTTAGTGGCATTTTAGGAAAAACGCGATATCTCTAACCTTTTGTGGCGTTTTAGTAAAAACGCCGCTATTATTGGGCCTTTTTACAATTTTTATATTGAATTATTAAACGGGGACCAAAACGACGCCGTTCGAGTTTGAGATAATTAGATTTTTAGCGGCGTTTTTACAACAAATGCCGCTAATTCTTAACTTTAGTGGTGTTTTCGGAGAAACGCCGCTATATCTCTAAAATTTTGTGGCATTTTTAATAGAAACGCCGCTATTATTGGGCCTTTTTACAATTTTTATATTGAATTATTAAACGGGGACCAAAACGGTGCCATTCGAGTTTTGAGATAATTAGATTTTTAGCGGCGTTTTTATCATAAACACCGCTATTTTTTACCTTTAGTGGCGTTTTCTGGAAAAACGCCACTATATCTCTAAACTTTTATGGTGTTTTATTACAAGCGTCGCTATTGCTTAGTTTTTAGCGCTATTTATTTTAAAAACACCGTTATTTCTTAGTTTTTAGTGACGTTTTGGCCAAAAACGCTGCTATTGTCCAGTTTTTTACGGCATTTTATTTCAAATGTCGCTAATGTATAATCTTTACGGCATTTTTTGTCCAAACGCCACTAAAAATGCCGCTAAAACCCTATTTTCCTGCAATGATTGTTGCAACTTCTCAAACTAGGCACGAGAAGCTTGCCGTAACCCGTACAATGCCTTCATTAGACGACACACCAATGTCTCACCATTTGGTCTATATTGAACATATCCTGGAGGTTGCTGCATGAATACTTCATCAGTCAAATCTCTATTTAAAAAAGCATTGTTTATATCGACTTGACGGAGTTTCCAACCATTGGATATAGTGATAGATATAATGGTTCAAATAGTAGTAGCTTTGACCACCGGGCTAAATGTTTATTTGAAGTCATACCCAGGAACTTGTGAACATCCCTTTGCTACCAACCGTGTTTTTCGTCGAT
This sequence comes from Gossypium rotundifolium, assembly GCA_025506655.1. Taxonomy (NCBI): domain Eukaryota; kingdom Viridiplantae; phylum Streptophyta; class Magnoliopsida; order Malvales; family Malvaceae; genus Gossypium; species Gossypium rotundifolium. Next base: position 194,425,524 of record CP106727.1, read on the forward strand.
CAACTGATCCATCAGGATTCTTCTTGATTTTGAAAAGTCATTTGCACCCAATCGCTTTCTGACCAGGAGGTAAAGGAACAAGTTCCCAGGTAGAGTTAGTTATCAACGCATCAAATTCAGATTGAACAGCTAACTTCCACTCCTTATGAGCAAAAGCGTCCTCAATAAAGCGCGGCTCAAAATCTACAGCTTTTGCTAACAAAGCCTTGGGTTTAAAAATTCCTACCTTAGACCGAGTAACCATAGCATGAGTATTTCCTGAAGAAACAAGAGGAATATTTTGGGATACAGTGGGTAACTGACTAGCTTCAGCTTGTGGATTGTAAACTTGATGCTCCCTTAGAGTAGATCCTAACTTAGGCGATGAAGCACCAGATATAATCTGTAGCGAACTAGATGTGACTGAATAGACTGCACAAGACCATGACCTGGATTAGGCAAAGGAATCGTAGATGAATATTCAGTGGTTTTGCTGGTTTCTGTAGTGAATAAAAGAGAGGAGGACTGAACTATAGGAACAAATGTGGTAATACACATAGGATTCTGAACCTCGTTCACAACTGGCAAAGGGAACAAGAAACGGCGCTCATGAAAAAAACATGACGAGAAACAATCACCTTACCATCTGGTGTGAGACAGTAGTATCCCTTATGTTGAGAGCTATAACCCAAAAACGTACATGGTTGTGAGTGAAAATCCAACTTATGTTGTACAAACGGACGTAAATACAAAAAATAACAACTACCAAATACCTTAAAGTGATCATACGTAGATTCACGCCTATAAAGAATCTAATACGGAGACTGGCCTTTTAGAACTAGAGTAGGCAGTCTATTAACAAGGTGTACAACACTGTAGAATGCATAACCCCACTAACCCATAGGTAGATTATCCTGTGCCAACAGTGTAAGACCGGTCTCCACAATGTGCCTATGTTTACGCTCAGCAACACCATTTTGTTCTGAAGTATAACGGCAGGAAAGACGATGAAGTATCTCATGACTAGCTAGCACTAACTCAAAAGCACGAAACGATCACCGCCCCAATCGCTCTAAAATTTTTAATATTCTTGACCATCTTTTGAAACTGAAGAAAATATTCAACTGCTTGAGATTTACATTTAATCAGATAAACCCAGGTAAACCAACTGCGCATGTCAATGAACGAAACATAAAACAAATTACCTCATAGGCAACTGAAGTCGGACCCCACAAATAAAAAACAACCAATTCAAAAAGTTCCACATATTCAATAGTAGAGTGTGAAAAGGGTAATTTATGTGATTTCCTTTTCTGACAGGCAATACAAATATTATTAAGACTTGTTTTATTTGAAGCAACTCTACATTTATTAAGAACAAGTTTAACAACTTTAGAAGAAGGGTGACCAAGTTTTTTATGCCACAAAGTAAAGACATCATCATCTAAAGGACAATCTTAAAGCCCGATGTGAACAGCAGAAATTGTATTAGAAAGGACAGACGGATCGGCCAAAAATTGATAGAGACATCACAAACTTGGCCCAGCAGAAAAAATTTCATGTGTTTGGATGTCCTTAATAACACAATAAGATGGGTAAAATTTAAAAAATATATTGTTGTCAGTAGCAAACTGAGAGACAGACATGAGATTTTTTGGATGCTCGGTACGCACAAAACATTAGTGAGGTGTAATAACTTTGTCTTTATAGGTAGAATAGTATTCCCAACAGACAAAATTTTAGTGGGGGCCCTATTCCCTATTAAAAGAGAAGAGGTACTTGAGTATGGAGTGGAGGCATATAAACCGGAAGCATTCTGACAGACATGATGCGTGGCTACAGAATCTGGATACCATGACGAATTTTCTAGCAGCACAAGGACTACGAATCAGCATTATCAAAGTTGGAGTCATACTGTGTAGCGTCCGAAAAATCAAACGCATGAAAATCAGGGATTTAGGGCAGCCCAACACTATGAGGAATTGATAAACCATAAAATCAACATATTTTAATCCCACATTTAGCATACTTTTGGATGATTTATTCCCTGAATTGTGTAAAAAGGTGCTCTTAATCCTTTTTTTTTCATGTTTTATACTCAAGAAAGCACCTAGGGACGAAAAGAATGAGAAACGGGCCAAAAACGGAGAAAATGAGCCAAAGAAGAAATCGACAAGTCCTGGGCCCAAGACCACATGGCTGTGCCTCCCTAATTTATTCTAACATGGCCTGGACCTCAAAACACACGAGTCTCTTCAGCAGACTCGACCACGGCCTGGAATCGATTCATACGGGCGTGTGCCATGGGCGTGTCCCTGTCGCGGCCAAGAGGAGTTTTACTCGGAATAGGATACTTGGAGGCAAAGAAACACATTCTAAAGCCTATTCAAACACCCTAGTAGGAATTCTACTTGAATTAGGATATGTAGGGGCCAAGTAAAACATCTCAAAGTCTATATAAACACCCTAGGGGCAACTTAAGCGGGGAGTTTGGCGTAAAACTTCATCGGGGCTTTTTTAAGGTTCGGCTAGGCCAAGGAGCCAAGTCGAAAAGGTCGATTGTAGGAATCACTCAAAGGAAGCCGTTGATCCATCTCGAAGCTTTAATTCTACTCAAGATGGCGGATCTCTCCTTTAATTCCTTTAGGGAGTTTTAGGGATTTCTTATGTTTTGTTTTATCTTTTCTTCTGAGATGTTTTCTTTTATTGTTATGAACTAAACCCTTCAGATACCTGAGGGGGATGAAACCTAAGACGGATCTTGTTATTTTTTTCTGAACTATATGATAAATATTTGATTTGTTCTTAATTATGTGTGCTTAATTCTTGTGTTAATATTTCTGGGATATCGATTCAAGTTGAATGTGCTTAGGTGGTGGAGCAAAAGTCCCTAGTTAAGAGTAGATCTAGCATAATTAAGCGGAGTTGATCGCGCGCCTAGAGATAGGGTAACTAGATTTTACCGAATTAGGGTGAAACCTAATATGGGAGTCCATAGATCGAGTTAATGTAATTCTAGGGGTTTTAATTAGAAAGATATTTCAATTAATCAACCTAGGGTTAGACGTTATTCGGCTCGAGAGAGGGTTTAATATAAATTAGGGAATCCTACGGATCAAGTCAAGTGAATAAATCATCTGGTTCAGTGTTAGATAACAAGTGAAGTCTAGGTGGATTCTTCCTAAGGGTATCTTCTTAATCAACTGAGTTTTCCCAACAGTATTTCCCCAATTCATTCTTTTTGTCCTTGCATCTTTAGCTTAGTAGTTAGTTAGTTTTAGATTAAACAACCAATCACTTAATATTTAGGCTAAATAATAGAAAGAAGGTTAGTATTAGTACTTTTAGTTCCTGTGGGTTCGACAATCCGGTCTTGCCTAAGCTATACTACTATTCGATAGGTGCACTTGCCTTAAGCCATTGTCAGAGTTAGTTTCCAGGTTCGATCATTCTCTTTATAAATTTTAAGACTCGACAAAACAGCGATCAAGTTTTTGGCGCCGTTGTTGGGGAACTAAAATATTAAGAAAGCCCTATTTTTATTACTTTAGCCATTATTTTTATTTTTTCACAATTTATTTTTATTTTTATTTTTATTTTAGTTTTAACCTTGCTAATTTTCTTTCTTTCTTTTCCAATATAGGTACCTCTAGTTTATGACTAGAAGGAACCCGAAAGGACCCCTAGTATACGATAGTGATATTGAAGCTACCGCTCGCAAGAATCGCAGAGAAATTAGGCGAGCCCTAAATTACAAAGAAGAAGAACAACAAGGCGGATCCAATCTACTGAAGGGATGGACGAGAATAATCCACCACCACAAGATGTGGCAGAAAACAATGCTCCGCATACTATGTATGATTATGCTAAACCTCATTTAACAGGAGTAGAATCAAGTATTGTTAGGCCTGCTATAGCTGCTAATAATTTTGAATTAAAGCCTAACATTATACAAATGATTCAACAATTTGTTCAATTTGATGGTTTGCATGACGAAAAGATCCAAATACTCTTATAGCCAATTTTTTAGAATTCTGTGATACCTTCAAAATAAATGGCGTTTCTGATGATGCCATACGTCTTCGGTTATTTTTCTTTTCATTAAGGAATAAAGCCAAACAGTGGTTGAACTCGTTGCCACAAGAGTCAATCACTACATGGGACCAAATGACCAAAATTTTTTATTAAAATATTTCTCACCGGCCAAAACGACCAAATTACGGAATGATATCTCTTCTTTTGTGCAGATGGATTTAGAAACATTATACGATGCATGGGAGAGATACAAGGATCTCTTAAGAAGGTGTCCGCACTATGGTTTACCCTTATGGTTACAAGTCCAAACTTTCTATAACGGTGTAAACCCCTCAACAAGGCAACTAATTGATTCAGCCACCGGTGGAACCTTGAACAACAGAACTCCTAAAGCAGCCTACGAGTTTATTGAAGAGATGTCACTAAATAACTATCAGTGGCAGGTTACAAGGACAAAACCAACAAAATCAGCCGGAGTCTTCAATCTCAACGTAGTAACCATGCTATCAACACAGGTGGAAATGATGAATAAAAAGCTTGATAGTTAGTGTTTTTTGCAGGTACATCCAGTAATCTAGCACGACGCAAGTGGAACTGTGGCCAATCCTGAATACCCACCCTACCAACCGGGCACAGAAAGTGAACAGATTAACTATATAGGTAATAATTTCAGATATAATAATAACCTTTATATTAATACTTATAATCCAGGTTGGAGGACCCACCCAAATTTTTCATGGGGAGGTCAAGGAAATCAAGGAAATCAGAGAAAACAACTTCCTTAAAATTTCCAAAATCAGCCATATCCACAGGAAAAGAGGCCGAACCTCGAAGAGATGTTAACAAAATTCATGGCAGCCATAGAAAACCGTCTCCAAGACACTGAGGCAACACTTAAAAACCAACAGACATCGATTGAAGGGATCAAGAACCAAGTTGGGGAACTTACTAAGTCAGTTGGGGAAATTACTAAGTCAATTGGACAACTTGCAAAGTTAATTTTCGAATGACCGCAAGGGCATCTACCAAGCAACACTGAGATTAACCCAAAGGAGCAAATCCAAGCCATAACAGCTCAGGACAATGTAGGGTTAGATGAACCCAATTCAATACAAGAAAGTGAGGTAGAAGAAGGTAAAATTGAGATGACACAAGAAAAGCCAAAATCGGTAATCAAAGAGTACCAACCCTACATACCTTATCCCGAAACGTTGAAGAGAGATGATACAGAGGAATAATTCGGTAAGTTTCTTAAACTTTTAAAGAAATTACATATTAACTTGCCGCTTCTTGAAGCTCTTTCACAGATACCCGATTATAGAAAATTTTTAAAAGAGTTGTTGACAAACAAACGGAAGCTAGACGAGGCATCGCATGTGGAGCTAAACGCAATGTACTCAGTAATTCTACAAAACAAACTGCCACGGAAATTAAAAGATCGAGGGATTTTATAATTCCATGTTTAATTGGTAGTTTATCTATTGATAATGCTTTAGCTTATTTAGGGGCAAGCATCAATGTTATGCCTTATAAAATGTTTAAACAACTAGGTCTAGGGAAACCCAAACAAACTAGAATAAGCATTCAATTAACTGATAAAACTATCAGAATTCCTAGGGGTATAATAGAAAATGTTCTAATCAAAATTGATAAATTCGTTTTCCCAATTAATTTTGTTGTCTTAGACATGGATGAGGACAATTCGATCCCTTTAATTTTAGGAAGATCTTTCTTAGCAACTGCTAGGACTAAGATTGATGTTGGTACAGGAAAACTCATTCTTCGTGTTGGTGACGAATCAATCAGTCTACAAGCTCTTGACTTGGCCAGGACATCAAGTGATGAAGGTGAGAGAGTAAATTTAGTTGATAACCAAATTGTTCAACTTTCACAACAGGAAACACTACGAAGCCACAAACCTGAGCCGAATCATAGACCTCGTGCCAATAAAGAAGAATTACATGAGGAACGAAGCCTTAAGGTCGACAAACTAGAAGAGTGGAAGACACACTTTAAAGAGAAACCAAAACCGCACAAAGAAAAACCGAAGGAACCCCTACACAAGCTGGTAGGAATAACAAATCACTTCAAAATAGAGGATCTATAACATCCTGAATTAATGGGCCTACGCGTTTAGTGTGGGGATATGTTTAAAATGTTAATTTAAGTAAAAGGGGTCTAAATTTGGGCTTAGAATTAGGCAAAGGCCCAGATTAAATTATTTTAAGATGGCATCATTAATAATTAAAAAGGAACGAGTTTTGGGTCGTAAGGAGCTCATGTTTTTAGGCCAATTTTTGGCACTTAAAATGGAGCAAGGGGTGACGCCACACACAAGGAGTAAGGGGCCTAAATTTAAGTTTCATAGAGCCCAATTCTTTTAATATAAGTTAGCTAAATTTTGGGCATTAGGATTAGGTGGAGTGGATGGCAACAAGGCTAAAATTTAGGGTTTTAATGTTTAAAATATGTGGATAATAAGTAGATAAAGGCTATTATTTAGGAATTTATTTTATGTGGATAATAAGCGGATAAAGGTGAGATCTAGGATTTTAATGATTAAAATATGTGGATAATATCTTGATAAAGGAGGAGGAGTTAGAGATAATTAAGTCTCTTTTAGATGAGCTAGTAGATTAAGATAAAGGAGAAAAGTTAGAATTTATCTACAAAGAGAGTGATGGCCAAGAATCCATCACCGAGAGGAGTAAAGAAACCACTATACATGGCAAAGGGTTGCCGAATTTCCTATAAATAGAGGGCTATCTCCTTGTTTTGACATTAAATCCTCTCCCTTTGTGTCGAAATTCCTAGCTTCTTTTCTCCAAATTTCTTTTCTAATTTCTTTAAAATCCAAACTTTTCCTCACTTTCTTTTCTCTTGTGCCGATTTCTCTAAAAAGTCAAGCATCAATCGCTTTTCTTTTATTCATCCTATTTGAGAAATTGTTCTACACTTTCAAAGATTTAAATCTTCCATCGGCATTGCCGAATCCTCTCCCTAGTGCTAGCCAGAATCTCCCGAGCTAAGGTAAGAGTCAAATTTTGATTAGTTCTCATAATCTATTTTAGAAAGGCAAAAGCGAAAGCTAATAGTTAATGGTTTTATGATGGGCGGCAATTCGGGATTTGAAGGAGGCTTAGTCGACTAGATCTAAAAGCCAAAAATCATAAGTCTCCAATTTCGAGATTTTAAGGTAAGAAGATTATCCTAAATTTTTATTAGATTCGTCAATCAATATATATATGATCTTAACTCTAAAAGGAGGATTAACGATTAAATATTGTTATAGTAGCTCGATAAGGATTTGATGGAATTAAATATGGATCGTGCAAAAGAAAGAATCCTAAGTTTAAGAAACGAAAGATTCTGCTTTGCTCGAGATTGGCCAATTGGTTGTGGACCGGATTTTGAACAACACCTTAGGCAGATAGCAGTTGTGTCGACTAAGGATAGCGTCGATATAGAAAGCCTCATTTTATCGGTAATCAGGTGTGTAGATCTCTAACACACTACCAATAAACCCGTATGTAAATCTATTTATGTATGTTATGGGCTAAAAGCGATTAAGGTCAGATAAGCAATGAATGGAACCTAAAAGGGCTAGGCAAGGATGCCAAATACGTAAATCGAATGGTCTAAATACTATGTGTTCGTTAAAAACCTGAAAAAAAGGGCTAGAAACGTTTATTAATATTTTGGCAAGGATGCCATTTAATTAATTTTCCCACCAAGGGTATTTTCGTAATTTACCTACCAAGGGTATTTTAAGTATTTTGCACTGCAATGGCCCTCCAGAGGTCTAATGTTACCCCGAGCGACTCTGGCTACCATTTTCGGTCGTCACTGGGACTATTGGGCCTAAAGCCCAATTTTGGCTCATTCGCCCACACGCTCGTGTGGCCCACCTAACACAAATCTAGTCACGATATAGGTTCCACCTAGTCTAGTTCACTATATACTATATCATCATACAATTTATTCCAATTGGGCCTAAGGGCCCATTAGGCCCACTTCGGCCCATCGCGCCCAAGCAAATTTCAACCCACAAGAATACTACTAATGGCCTCAACTATCGTTGTTGAAGCCCCACACGTGCGCCAGACGCTCGTGTGGCTACTATTGCCGTGATCGGCACTTGGCATTTGCATTTCTACAACTAGAGTAGAGAGTTACACACCGATAGGACTGCGGTGCTAAATCACTGCTGCGACCACTCCATTGAAACTCTTACCATCCAACGTAAACATAGAACTCCCTGGCAGAATCCACGCCACTGTATCAAAAATGCGCAATATATATAACCCTATGGCCAAGGTCTAAATTCGGTGAATAAAATAATCTAAAAGGCATGATATTTTCTTTATGTGTGTATGCATGGGATGGGATATTGATATGATGAAGGGAAGTGCATGATAGGTCACGCTAAAGTGATCGATGGTAGAAAACCCACAAATATAAATGCTAGGTCATATTGTGATCCTAAGGTGGCTATGCCACGATATTAATGATTCCTACTTAATAGGAATAGGCATGGGATGAGATATTGATATGTGAAGGGAAGTGCATGATAGGTTCGGTGGTGAAAACCCACAAATATAAATGTAGGCGGATGGAGGGTTGATTGTAGAAATCCCATGGTGTGATGGTTGGTGTGGGTTGGTGTGTAGAGGATGGAAACTTAGGATGGGTTGGGTTATTCATTCTTTATTAATTATTATGTGATTATGATTGATGCCTTCTTGTGTGGGCGGGACTCATAATGTGTTTGTGGGTTCAGGTCGATGTGTGTTTTGAGATTTATACACTGAGTCTTTGTGACTCACGCTTTCCTTTTCTCTACTCCTCCAGATGAACAGCAGATCGTGGACATAGGAGCTTAGACGGACTCGAGGGGCCATCAAGTTCTATTCCTACAAGTTATTTTCTTTTGAGATTTCTTTAGGTTAATTTATTTCAATGTTATTTCGAGAATATTTATGTAATAAGGCCCCTAGCTTTCATTCAACTAAGTCGTTTTCAATGTTAAGCAACTTGTGAATTTTATGATAAGGTTTATTTATACTTGATAATACTAATATAAGGTTTTATTTTTAAAATACCGCTTATTTACTTAAATATTGTCCAATTAACTCACAAATTTCAAGTACGATCAAAGTAAAGGTTTTCAAAGTACAAGCCGTGACATACCAGATCCGGTCGAAACGCATGGGCTGGGTTTGGGGTGTTACAGGATCAGGTATTGATGAATAAGGAAGATCCTCGAATCACCACTTCAGACATCAAAACAAACGAAGAAATCACCTTTAAAGTACTTAATGTCTTCCTATGCGGGACAGTCGAGGTAAGCAATCCTAAATTCAACACTTTTGAGGTAAACACTACTCGATTTAAACTTTATATCAAAAACCGAGTTGATCGCATGAGAAAGGATTTTCACTTCCTCAAACCACCATGACCATACAAATAACAGGTAAGTCTAGCTCAAGACTTTAAACGAGCGCTTCTCGGGAGGCAACCCGAGTACTAACTCTACTAATTAGTTTGGTTTTATTTTTTTTCGTATTTAGGCATAAGTTTCCATACCCACATGGCCTTGCACACGGCTGTGGCCGTGGCTGTGTGGGCACCATAGGAAGAAACACAGGCATAGGATGCATCTCTATTTAAACCCCTTTCTTTCTTTCATTTTCCCGATATCTTTCTTCTTTTATTTTTCATTATTTACTTTTTTTATTTTTTTAGTTTTATTTTATTTATTATTTTCTTCTTATTCTTCATACCATTTAGATTTAGCTTAGGATACAATAAAATCAGAACGGTTGCTTCGAGGATTCAATTTCAAACGGTTCGAGACGCTTCCCCATGCTCACTTCCAATCCTATCCGATTTCTTTTCATTGACTTCATCCAAAATTTAGGAAGTTTCACTTCTCTCCCCATCTTATGATTTTATGATTATTTTGCTATTATCTATCTTTGTACATTAAGGGCAATGTACATATTAAGTGTGGGGGGTAAAAGTGCCTAACTTTTTGCATTATTCTCAAATCCCTAAATTATATCTAGTTCTTAAGCAATTTCCTCATATTACTAATTAGAATGAAATTTCTGATGATTTATGATTCTTATTGATATGTTTTTGAGTAAGTCATATTTAATTGTGCATGGATGATTTAAACTTTAATATACTAGAGAATCAAGCATGATAAGTCTATTTTTCAAGAATAAAAAAAAAAATTTCTAAGTTGTTGAACTAAATTTGAATATTGCCTTGAAGTTTGAAATTTACAGGGATTGATATCAAAAACCCATAATTTTTATGAGATTTGAGCCTTATAGAGCATATATTCCTTTTCATGCTCACTTTATTGATTATGAGTGTGTCAACACTGAATTGTTATTCTAGAACTTACCTCGATTATACATGTCAAGACCACATTTTTGGTTTGATATACTGAGATGATAAAGGCACCTAGGTTTAACCCACTCACTCCACTAAAAAGCCTACCTACATAATTAACCCCTAGTGAACCTCTTTGATCCTAACAACCCTTTTTATTGATTTACCCACTAACATTAACCCAAAACCCCGCTCGTGTTTGTTATCACCATTCCTTTTTACTACCCTTCTATCGAGACTTGATTTGATAAGTTGCTCAATTATATTATTTTAGTTATAAAAGTTCTTTTTTATGTAATCTGTGCTAGCATTATTTTTTAAATAAAAAAATGGAGTATATTCATTATTAGTTCTGTAGTTAAGTGAGCTTATATGTTTAATTTCAATACCATGAAGAAGAAGCTCATTTTATTAGTATTTTCATGTGATGTAATTCAATCTCAATTTTAACCTTACAATTTAGCCTTTATCCAAACCTTTAACCCAAGCCCTGTTACAACCCTGTTAAAGACCTTTTGATTTGTGTATCATCTCATATTACAGTGGTGGAGATTTGATTTTTAGGCAAGCCTATGGGATTAACTTTTCAGGTTTGACTTATGAGTGTTTATTCTTGAACCTTAAACACTTCGAGCGCTTTGAGTGAATCTGTAGTGAGGATGTCAATCCTTGTCAATTTTGAATCGGAGGTAATTATTTAGATAAAGGGAAACACCTATGTTTTCGTGCTACAAACATATGACTTAGAATTGTTTGAATCTTTAGGAGTCTTTGAGTTAAATTATCCATGTATGAATTCCTTATGAATTATGATGAGACATTGTTGATGAGGATTATGAATTGTGGAAAGTTCATTTTAATTATAAGTTGAGAATTTTACTTGAGGACAAGCAAAAGCTTAAATGTGGGGGTATTTGATAAATCGTAAAAGTAACATATTTTAATCCCACATTTAGCATACTTTTGGATGATTTATTCCCTGAATTGTGTAAAAAAGTGCTCTTAATCCTTTCTTTTCATGTTTTATACTCAGGAAAGAACCTAGGGACGAAAAGAATGAGAAACGGGCCAAAAATAAAAAAATGGGCTAAAGAAGAAATCGACACGGCCTGGGCCCAAGACTACACAGTCGTGCCTCCCTAATTTACCTTAACACGGCTTGGACCCGAAACACATGGGCGTGTCTCTTCAGCAGACTCGACCACGGACTAAAATAGATTCATATGAGCATGTGCCATGGGTGTGTCCCTGTCGCAGCCAAGAGGAGTTTTACTTGGAATAGGATACTTGGAGGCAAAGAAACACATTCAAAAGCCAATTCAAACACCCTAGTAGGAATTCAACTTGAATTAGGATATGTAGGGGCCAAGTAAAGCATCTCAAAGTCTATATAAACACCCTAGGGGGCAACTTAAGTGGGGAGTTCGCAGAATCCTTCTGCGAGGCTTTTGACGATTCATTAGGCCAAGGAGCCAAGCCGAAAAGGTCAGATTTGTGAGAATCACTCGAAGGAAGCCAGTTGATCCATCTCAAGAAGTCGAAATTCTACTCAAGATGGCGGATCTATCCTTTAATTCCTTCAGGGAGTTTTAGGGATTTCTTATGTTTTGTTTTATCTTTTCTTCTGAGATGTTTTCTTTTATTGTTATGAACTAAACCCTTCAGATACCTGAGTGGGATGAAACCTAAGACGGATCTTGTTATTATTTTCTGAACTATATGATAAATATTTGATTTGTTCTTAATTATGTGTGCTTAATTCTTGTGTTAATATTTTTGAGATATTGATTCAAGTTGAATGTGCTTAGGTGGTGGAGCAAAAGTCCCTACTTAAGAGTAGATCTAGCATAATTAAGCGGAGTTGATCGCACGCCTAGAGATAGGGTGACGAGATTTTGTCGGATTAGGGTGAAACCTAATATGGGAGTCCATAGATCGAGTTAATGCAATTCTAGGGGTTTTAATTAGAAAGAGATTTCAATTAATCAACCTAGGGTTAGACGTTATTCACCTCGATAGAGGGTTTAATATAAATTAAGGAATCCTACAGATCAAGTCAAGTGAATAAATCGTCTAGTTCAGTGTTAGATAACAAGTGAAGTCTAGGTGGATTCTTCCTAAGGGTATCATCTTAATCAACTGAGTTTTCCCAACAGTATTTCCCCAATTCATTCTTTTTGTCTTTGCGTCTGTAGCTTAGTAGTTAGTTAGTTTTAGATTAAATAACCAATCACTTAATATTTAGGCTAAATAATAGAAAGAAGGTTAGTATTAGTACTTTTAGTTCCTATGGGTTCGAAAATCTGGTCTTGCCTAAGCTATACTACTGTTCGATAGGTGCACTTGCCTTAAGTCATTGTCAGAGTTAGTTTCCAGATTCGATCATTCTCTTTATAAATTTTAAAAATTGACAAAACAACGATCAGGAATCAAAATCAAACACACGCGCTTGTGGTTTAGTTCGCCACGAAACTTCAGGAACATTATTTGGCACAGAGCCTACAATATCAACATGATTAGCATTAGGCCCAATAGAACTTTGGCCAATATTAGTACCAACATTGATCGGACCACTTTGCTGTCCATTGTGACTAGTTGGCCCAATGTCCTGGCCTGCACCACTCGGCCTAGGTGCCCGAGTAAAGAGCCCATAACAATGCTCGCCTAAATTGCACTCCAATGCACGCCCAACATTGCGCTCGTCATTTCGCCCAAAATCACGCCTAAATTGAGATTCATCAACATATCCATGTGGACCATTTGTTGGGCCACCATCATAACCATAAAACATGCCATAATGACCACCAGCGAACCCATTTCCATAATTAGTGCCATTAAGGTTGGGATGTTCAAAAGGATTAGATACAATAGGCTGCTGTTGAGACTCAAAATTTTGAAAATATGGCCATCCTTCCCAAGAAGCATCACCAAGGTTTTGCATTAGAATAGTTTCAGTACATAAGTTATGTCCACCAGAGCCAACAAATTAGCCATTGGTGTCACCGTGTAGCCCTTGTCCATGGCATGCCTTTGAAGGATTCGAGCCGCCATATTCTTGATTGAAGTGATAGAAAGACCGCTGCGCCAAATGCATATACCTGTCACAAATTTGACATTGAGTTTGAGGACGAAAATTGAGCCCACGTGAGCCAGCCGTGAAACACCCCATGCACATCTCGTGAATCTGATTTGGTCACCGCTGCAGCTGACGGTGTTTGAACTAGGTGAGCATACATCAGAACCTCTCTGGTCACTCTCATCTGACAGTTTTCAAAGTCCATAAGAATGTCGACCAATCTTTGAAAGGGAGAGTCTCCAACGAGAACGAAGCCATAGTCAAAACCACGTCAAACTCTATCAAAAGTCTAGCAATAATCACTTCAACCTTTTCGGCCTCTGAAACAGTAGATCCAGATGCTACAAGTAAGGCATATATATTCTAGATTTTGGTAATATATTGTGGTATAGTTAAGTCACCTTTCTTAATAGCATGCAGATCATGTTTTATACGAGAGATGTAACACCCCAAACCCTGACACGTCATCAGAATAGGGTTACGGAGTGCTACCGAATCGATTTGACAACTTTACAATTAATACACAAATTATTATCAATCATAATATAAAATAAACTTATAGTCCCTTATATGGATCTTCGAGGCCTAAAAGACGAGTTAGGAATAGTTCGGGACTAATTCGAATACTTAGAAAATTTTCAAACATTTTAAAAGTTTTCTCAACTACAAGGCTCATATACTCAACCTATTCATTACCTAGATACATGCCACCATTATCAAAGAACGGTATATGATAAACCGTAAAAGTAACATATTTTAATCCCACATTTAGTATGCTTTTGGATGATTTATCCCTGATTTATGTAAAAAGGTGCTCTTAATCCTTTCTTTTCATGTCTTATGCTCAGGAAAGCACTTAAGGTTAAAAAGAACGTAAAACAGATTAAAACGGACCAAATTGGGCCAACCCAAAAAATCGACACGGCCTGGACTTCAAGCCACACGGTCATGCCTTGCCATTTACTTCACACGGCCATTCTATGATTTATACGGCCGTGCCCCAATCGACAAAATCGAGACACAACCTGAAGATGACTTACACGGGTGTTTGCCATGGGTGTGCCCCTGCCGCAGAAAGAGCAATTTCACTCAGATTTGGATGCTTGGAGGCAAAGAAACACATTCCTAAGTCTACTTAAACATCCTAGAAGGAATTCTACTTGAATTAGGATACTTAGGAGCCAAGTAAAGCATCTCAAAGCCTATATAAACACCCAAGGTAGCAACTAAAAGGGAGTTCGTAGCAGGTTTAAACAGGATGACTTTTGGCGGAAAGGCTTTTGCCAAAGCTTTCATCTTTAGGGAATCACTTGAAGATAGCCAGTTGATCCATCTCAAGAAGTCAGAGCTCTATTCAAAATGGAGGATTTCTCCTTCAATTCCTTCAGGAGGTTTTAGGGATTTCTTATGTTTTGTTTTATCTTTTCTCTTGAGATGTTTTCCTACTTTGTTATGAACTAAACCCTTGAGACACGAAGAGGATGAAACCTATGATGGATTTTGTTATTTGATTTCTAATTTATATGAGAAGTACTTAGTTTGTTCTTAATTATGTTGCTTAATTTTCGATGGCTTGGTGGAGGAGGAATAGACCCTGCCTAAGAATAGATCTAGCATAATTGAGCGGAGTTGATCGGGCGCCTAGAGATAGGGTTACGAGATTTTGTCGGATTAGGGTGGAACCTAATATGGGAATCCATTGATCGATTTACTACTTCCTTAGGGGGTTATTGTAAGAGAACGAGAGTTCCACTAATTAACCTAAGGTTAGACATTATTCGCCTTGAGAGAGGCTTTAATATAAGTTAGAGAGTCTCACGGACCAAGCTAAGTAAAGAAATCATATGGTTTAGGGAATAAATAATAAGTGAAGTCATAGGTGGATTCTTCTTGAGGGCATCGTCTTTATCAACTGAGTTTTTCTAAAGTCTTTCTCCAATTCAATCTTTTGTCTTTGCATTTAGTCTAAGTATTTCGTTAGTTTAATAATCCAATCACTCCATATTTTAGGCTAAATAATAGAAAGAAAGTGAGTAGTAGTACTTTTAGGTTCCTTTAGGTTCGATAAGATATTCTTGCTCGAGCTATACTCTTTGCTCGATAGGTGCACTTGCCTCTATCGTTGTCATGATCGACCTACAAGTTTGATCACTCTTTTATAAATATTAAAACTCATTGCTTGACATGATCAAGTTTTGGCGCCGCTGTTCGGGAACACTAAAATATTAAGAAAACTCTATTTCTATTACTTTAGCCAAATTTTTTTATTTGCAATTTATTATTATTATATTATTATTTATTATTATTTTTTTTACTTTGCTAATTTTTCCTCTATTTTGCTTTTGGCGTAAAATTTTAGTCTATGGAAAAGATGGCTTGAATAATTATCGATGGAAAGGCATGGGGCAATTCCAACTAAAGCAACTAGTGTTTTCAACCTCGACATGGTCACCAAAGTTATCTAATCGTTAGAGATGATGAATAAAAGATTGATGATTGGTATAGTCCTCATGGTACATCCAAAATACAATATGATTTGAATCTAGAGGCGTGGTGAATCTCGAGTACCCACCCTACGGATATGGCATGGAAAAGCGAGCAAGCTCACTATATAGGTAACTATTCTAGATATCAAAATAATTTTTATAGTGACACTTATAATGCAGGTTGGAAGTACCATCTCAATTTCTCGTGGAATTATCAAAATAGCCAAAGATCGAACTTCCTCTAGATTTTCAACAACCACCTCACTAACAAGAAGAGGAGTCGAATCTTGAAGAGATGTTGACGAATTTCATGGCGACCCTGATTCTCGTCTCCAAAAAGCAAGCAAAGACTTGATGAACAACAAAAATCAATCAAAGGGATCAAGAATCAAGTTGGAGGACTTACTAGGTCGATGGGACATCTTGCAAAGCTAATACGACCACTAGGACGTCTACCAAGTAACACCGAGGTTAACCCAAAGGAGCAAATTCAAGCCATCTCGACTTAAGGCAAGTAAGGGTTAGATGAACCAAACTCAATACAAGAAAACAAGGTAGACGGAGGTAAGATAGAGGTAACACAAGAAAAGCAAAAACAGGTAATCAAGGAGTACTAACCTCGCATACCTTATCTCAAAGCAATGAAAAGAGATGATTCAAAGGAACAATTCGGTAAGTTTCTTAAACTCTTAAAGAAATTACATATTAACTTCTCTCTCCTTGAAGCTCTTTTTAGATACCAGACTCGAGGAAATTTTTAAGACAGCTTTTAACCAATAAACACAAATTAGACGAAGAGCACCACATGGATCTTAACGGAATGTGCTCATCAATTCTACAAAATAAACTGCCATGGAAATTAAAAGATCCAGGGAGTTTTACAATTCCATGTTTAATTGGTAGTTTATCTATTGATAATGCGTTAGCAGATTTAGGGGCAAGCATCAATGTTATGCTTTACAAAATGTTTAAACAATTAGGTCTAGGGAAACCTAGACAAAGTAGGATGAGCATTCAATTAACAGATAAAACTATAAGAATTTCTAGGGGTATAATAGAAAATGTTCTAATCAAAATTGATAAATTCGTATTCCCAGTAGACTTTGTCATTTTAGACATGGATGAAGACAACACGATCCCCTTAATTTTAGGAAAACCTTTTTAGCAACCGCAGAGCTAAAATTGATATCTATGCAGAAAACTTATACTTCATATAGGCGGCGAGATAGTCACTCTTCAAGCTCTTGACTCGGCGAACATCAAGTGATAAAGGTGAGAAAGTAAATTCGATTGATAACCAACTTGTTCAACATTCATTGCGGGAAACACCACAAAGCTACAAACTGAGCGGATCATAGACCTCGTACTAATAAAGAAGAATTACATGAGGAACCGAACCATACGAAGTGAAATCGAAAGAAACCCTAGATGAGCTGATAGGAACAACAAATCACATCAAAATAGAGAATCAGGTATTGTTGAATAAGGAAGACCCTCGAATCACCAATTCAGAACTCAAGGCAAATGAAGAAATCACTTTTGAGGTACTTAATGTCTTCTCAAATGGCACAGTCGAGGTAAACAATCCTAAATTCAACACTTTTGAGGTAAACATTACTCGACTTAAACTTTATATCCATAACCGAGTTGATCGAATAAGAAAGGATTTCCACCTCCTCAAACCACCATGACCATACGAATGAGAAGTAAAGTCTAGCTAAGACTATAAACGAGCACTTCTCGGGAGGTTAGCCAAGCACTAACTCTATTTTTACATTTTTTTATTTTTTCTTTTCTTTTTCCTTTTAGCACCTAACCATAAACTAACCAAAGAGCAGATTTCTAGGCCACACGACCCTACACATGGGCGTAGCCGTGGCCGTGTGGAAGCTAGGGGCTGAACCATAGCGTGCCGTTAGCCGTGCACGAATAAGGAATAAACTTCTTTCTCCAACACGGGCTGCGATACTAGTCCACGCCCGTGCCGACACCCCGTGCGAGGTTACTGACTCATCAAGCACGGGATAAACACGGCCGTGCCTCCCAACCGTGCCAACATTCTGACTTATCAAGCACCGGAGGAGCACGCCTGTATTGAATGACCGTGTGAAGAAAGACACGGGCGTGCCACGACACCCACGGCCATGCCCAAACACCCTGAATGCGTTCAAAATTCAAAATCCCAAAACACGGGCTACATCTGTATTTAAACCTCATTCCCCATTTTTCTAGTTGTCTTTCATTTTCCATTATTTATTTTTGTTTTTATTTTATTTCATCATTATTTTTTACTTTATTTTATTTTCTTCTACTTATTCTTTATGATATTTAGATTTAGCTTAGGATATAATAAAACCAAGCCGGTTACTTCGAGGATTCAATTTCAAATGGTTCGAGACGCTTCCCCACGTTCACCTCCAATCTTATTCGGTTTCTTTTCATAGACTTCATCCAAAATTCAGGAAGTGTTACTTCTCCCTTCTCTTTTGATTTTATTATTACATAATTGTTTATCTATCTTTGTACATTGAGGGCAATGTACATCTTAAGTGTGGGGGTAAAAGGACCGATTTTTCCATTATTCTCAAAATCTGAATTTAGTCTTTTTGAAAGTATTTTTCTCTTATTACTAATTAGGATGAAATTTCTTATGATGTATGATTTTTATTGATATGTTTTAGAGTAAGTCGAGTTAATTGTGCATTGATGATTAAATCAAGGATACTAGAGAATCGATCATGATAAGTCTACTTTCTAAAATTAAAAATTAATAGGTCGTTGAACTGAATTTGAGTATTACTTTGAATTTTGAAATTTACAGGATTGAGGTAAAAACACCCATAATTTTTGTGAGATTTTGAGCCTTATAGAGCATATATTCTTTTTCGTGCTCACTTTATTAATTATGAGTGTGTCAACTTTGAACCTGTTATTCTAGAACTTGCCTCGTTTATACATGTTGAAACCACATTAATGATTTGATATCTTGAGATGATAAAGGCACCTAGGATTTAACCCACTTACTCCATAAAAGCCTACCTTCACAAATTAACCCTAGTGAACCCTATTGAATCCTAACAACCTTTTTATTGACTCACCCACTAATATTAACCCAAAACCCTTTGTATTTGTTATCACCCTTTCTTTTGACTATCCTTTAATCGAGGTTTGATTTGATTAAGTTACCAAATTATATTATTTCAAGAGTTACATTTATCATTTATGATGTAATATCTTAGTTTGTTCTTAAAAAAAAAGAAGCTTAGAGCATTTAAAACTCCAATTGTTGAAGAAAAAGCTCGTATTAAAGTATTATCAAATTTCAAGTGATGAAAATACTCTTTATTATAGAGTAATTATCAATAGTAAGTATTATTAGTTTTCAATCGATGTAAATATTCATATTTAGTTCATTATTTTTAGATTAGGTAATTAGTCAATTCAATCTCGATTATAATCTCTAATTCAGCCTTTATCCACACCTTTTAACCCAAGCCCCGTTACAACCCTAGTTAAAGATCTTTTGATTTGTGTATCATCTCATATACAGTGGTGGAGACTTGATTTTCAGGCAAGCTTATGGGATTAACTTTTCATGTTCGACTTAGAGTGCTTATTCTTAAACCTTAAACACTTTGAGTGATTTGAGTGAATCTTTAGTGAGGATGTCAGTCCTTGTCAATTTTGAATTAAAGGTAATCACTTAGATAAGGGAAGACACCTATGTTTTCGTGCTATAAAGGTATGACTTATCATAATTGAATCTTTAGGGTTCTTTGAGTTGAATTATCCATGTATAAATTATCTATGAATTATGATAAGACATTGTCGATAGGAATTATGAATTAAGGAAAGATTGTTTTAATTGTAAGTTGAGAATTTTGCTTGAGGACAAGCAAAAGCTTAAGTGTGGGGGTATTTGATAAACCGTAAAAGTAACATATTTTAATCCCACATTTAGTATGATTTTGGATGATTTATCCCTGATTTATGTAAAAAGGTGCTCTTAATCCTTTCTTTTCATGTCTTATGCTTAGGAAAGCACCTAAGGATAAAAAGAACGTAAAATGGGCTTAAAACGGACCAAATTGGGCCAACCCAAGAAATCAACACGGCCTGGACTTCAAGCCACACGGCCGTGCCTTGCCATTTACTTCACATGACCATTATACAATTTACATGGCCATGCCCTAATCGACAGAATCGAGATACGGCCTGAAGATGACTTACACGGGTGTGTGCCATGAGCGTGCCCCTGCCGCGGGAAAGAGCAATTTCACTCGAATTTGGATGCTTGGAGGCAAAGAAACACATTCCTAAGTCTACTTAAATATCCTAGGAGGAATTTTACTTGAATTAGGATACTTAGGAGCCAAGTAAAACATCTCAAAGCCTATATAAACACCCAAGGTAGCAATTAAAAAGGAGTTCTGTAGGTTAAAGCAGGACGACTTTTTGGCAGAGGCTTTTACCAAGCTTTCATCTTTAGGGAATCACTTGAAGATAGCCAGTTGATCCATCTCAAGAAGTCTGAGCTCCATTCAAGGCGGAGGATCTCTCCTTCAATTCCTTCGAGGGTTTTAGGATTTCTTATATTTTGTTTTATCTTTTCTCTTGAGATGTTTTCCTACTTTGTTATGAACTAAAACCTTGATTCTCAAGGGATGAAACCTATGATGAATTTTGTTATTTGATTTCTAATTTATATGAGAAGTACATAGTTTGTTCTTAATTATGTTGCTTAATTTAATCTGATGTGCTTAGGTGGAGGAGGATTAGACCCTACCTAAGAGTAGATCTAGCATAATTGAGTGGAGTTGATCGGGCACTAGAGATAGGGTTACGATATTTTACCGGATTAAGGTGAAACCTAATATAGAAATCCATTGATCGATTTACTGCTTCCTTAGGAGGTTATTATAATAGAACGAGAGTTCTACTAATTAACCTAAGGCTAGACGTTATTCGCCTCGAGAGAAGGTTTAATATAAGTTAGGGAGTCTCACGGATCAAGCTAAGTAAAGAAATCATATGGTTTGGGGAATAAATAATAAGTGAAGTCATAGGTGGATTCTTCCTGAGGGTATCGTATTTATCAACTGAGTTTTCCTAAAGTCCTTTTCCAATTCAATCTTTTGTCTTTGCATTTAGTCTAAGTATTTCTTTAGTTTAATAATCCAATCACTCCATATTTTAGGCTAAATAATAGAAAGAAAGTGAGTAGTAGAACTTTTACGTTCCCTTTGGTTCGATAAGATATTCTTGCTCGAGCTATAATCTGCTCGATAGGTGTACTTGCCTCTATCATTGTCACAATCGTCTCTGTGTTTGATCACTCTTTTATAAATATTAAAACTCGACTATTTGACACGATCAGTATATTACTCAAAAATCTTCTCTAAGGTCGGGATAACTCTGGATGTTGAACCAAACACTGACTTTCAATTAACCTGCGCATACGGAAACAATCGTACATTGAGTAAGGGTATACTCAGTAGTATTACCATAATTTAAATTATATAATAACTTATATACATTTAATTTATATAACATCCCAAATTATTGGGCTTGTGCATTTTATGTGATGTTTGCTTAAAATGTTAATTTGAGGTTTAGAGGTGCAAATTGGGCTTAGGAATGGGCCGAGGTCTTGGCTAAATATTTTGTTTAGAGACTATTGGGTTTAAATAAAGTATTGAGAGTGTAATAGGCATAATGGGCTTGTAGCCCAAGAACAAGAGGCGCAGTAGGAGGGAGCTATAAGTGGCGCCAATAGGCAAAGGAAGGGGGCCCCAGTGTGCCGCTTGGAGCCCAAGGAATTGGGCCAATTTCGACAGCCCAAGGAGAGCTAGGGGACGGCAATGTGGCTACAAAATAGGGGATTTTATGTTTTAAATTATGTGGATATAATGCTGATAAAGGGGAAGTAGTGGTGTGGTGTAGGTCTCTGTTGGATGAGTGTTTTATTAAGGATAAGGGATAGAATGATAAGAGTGATCTCTTGGTTGTAGAGTTGGCCAAAAATTAAACACAGAAGAGGGGGAAAATCGGTTCAGTATAGGCAAAGGGGTGTGCCGAATTTTTCATTGTGTTCTCTGAAAATAGCCTCAAGCTTTCTCTCTTTTCGGTAAACTAGAATCATCTTTTCTTCTTCTTTTTTTCCTTCATCGTCAAGCAGAAACCCCGCAATTTACCTTCTCTTCTCTTGCAAACACTTTGGCGAATCTCTATCTACTTCCTTGCCCATCTTTTCAATTCCTAGTTCTTCCAAAAGCTAAAAACGCATCAGCATTTCTCTCGTTCATCTTTTCCGGGATTTTCTTAAAATCTGAAATCCCTAGATCTCATCTCCTATGATTGCCAAATTCCATTTGTGGTGTCTGCTTGTGTCGAATCTTGAAGAAAACTAAAGGTAAGTGTCGATTCGTGAGATTTCAATCTTTTTCTGGCTTTTAGATATCTTAGTCGAATGGCTATATGGTTAACTATTTGGGTGTTTTCTCTCATTTGCGGCATTCTGAAATTTGAAGGGGATTCAATCGCTTAGATTTCTAAGCCAGAGTTCAGTAGCATTCAGATCGTATTACTTTCAGGATTTCAAGGTAAGGAGATCTGTTTATTTAAACGTATAATTCGGGTAAAACACTAACCCTTGGCTGAATATAGGAAAGGCCTTATCTTCGTGTTCTTCCTGCTTTTGAGCAAAGTTGTAGACAGAAGGCAGTAGATCCGATTAGCGAGGGTATCAACATAGAGGGTAGTCCTACGCATTAATCAGGTGTGTAACATTCTCACACCATTTCGATTGCCTGTTAGTATATACTTATAAATCTATTATATTCTATTAAATGCCGAAATACCGGCATGGCTGTTGAAAACCCGAGGAGGGTAAAGGCGAATCACCAGGTTAGTGATCTCTGTCATTCTTAAGTGAATGGTTCTGTTGATTTAATATGATAAACATGTATGCCGATATCTGTGATTGCACGGGGTTAGGTGATTGATGAAAAAGGAAGTGTTCTATTGTAGTGGCTTTTTCCATGATCTGTTGTAGTGGCTTTTGCCATGATCTATTGTAGTGGCTATTGCCATGATCGATGCTATGCCATAATCGATAATGAGCTAATGCAAAGATGACCGCCATTGATGGTGTGTAGCGATGTGGGTTGATTGTAGAAATCCCCAATGGTGTGATTAGGTGTAAGGGTGGTGTGTAGCGGATGGAAACCTAGGATTGGGTTAGGCTTTGCATAATTCCTGATATATTATATTTTGTTATCTTTTCTGTGGGCTAAGGCCCGGTCTGATGGTGTACGAGGGTTGCACACTGAGTCTTGTGACTCACACTATTATTTAACATTTTTTTTCAAGTAGCATTTAGTGCATCGGACCGGGCTGGAAGGGAGCGCAAGGTCGCCATGCAAGAGATCGAATTGTTACAACAAAGACGCCATTTATTTAAATTTTCCTTCAATATGCTAAATTATTTTGGGTTTTGTATTTTATTGTAATAAGGCCATGGGCCACTAGCCTTATACTTTGGGCTTTCTTTTGGGTTTTTACTATTATTGGACACCTAATTTCGGCGAAAAATATAAACTAAGGTATGTACTAAATTTTGATTTTTAATTCATAAAGGCATCATATAAAATTTATATCTTTTATAAATTATCAAATCATTAAGTTTTCCAGAATACATGTTTAAACTCGACAAATGTTTTCCAATAATGTGACATGTTTTACCAAATCTTCTTAGTGACATGCCAGATCCGGTCGTGGTGTTTGGGCCAGGTTTGAGGTGTTACAAATTGATATCAGAGCCAGGTTCAAAACTCGGCTTTGGGGTTTTTGGGCTCAAAACGTTTTCTAAAGATGGGTTTTCAGAAACATGTATTACAGGATTGTTCTCTCAGCATGGCACTTACATCTCCGGCCCAAGTCTGCCAGGTAAGTATTCTGAACCATTGTGTGTTATGTATGTGGGCTTAGGTTAGCAAGATAGAAATTATTGGACCCTAGGCCTAGCTTACACCAAACAATAAACTCCATAAAACTTAATCTAATTAAACATGTCCGTGAACAAGTCTTTGGGTTAGGGTGTGGTAATGAGCATACACATGTCAGGATTGGATCCAGGGAGAGCTTGGTACTTAAGTAGTCCTAGTGACTCACCTCCTCTTCGTTGGAATCCTACCTGGTGTGTAGTGTCTGTTCACCTTAGCCATGAGGACTTGTTGACGGGCCAAAATTTATAATTAAAACCCGAAAGAGACAAGCCACCCTATTTTGCAAAATCACTAAAATACCCCCTAGTTTTGTAAAATTTCTGAAATACTCTTGATTTGTAAAAATTTCCCAAAATACCCTAAATTTGTAAAAATTACCAAGATTTGTGAAATTACTGAAATACCTTTACAAAATTATCGAAATACCCCTAGATTGCAAAATTTCCAAAATACCCCATATTTTGTAAAACCACCAAGATACTCTATTTTGAAAATTATGAAAATGCCATGGGTAGTGAAAGGACGAAAATGCCCCTAGGTGATGAACATAAGTTTGTGAATGTCCTCTGTATGCTGATTGTGAATGTATGTGATTCTCTGAATTAGGGTAGTAGACTTGAGACTGAACCTTCAGATATAATTCTAATTCGAAAGAACCACTATCAAACTACTTTTTTATAAAATTGTTCGTGGATAATCAGTAGGAAGACTTAATTCATAAAATTTCTAATCAGATAAACGTCGATCGAAAGAATGAGTACAAGGGGTCGAGGACGTCCGTCGCGTGGTCGTGGTAGGGGTAGGATGACCATGTCCGAACCAGTAGGGTTTGGCCACAGGTCAGGAAATGAGATGCCAGATCTGCCAGCTGTGAAGGGAGAATTTTAGGACCAAACGGGTGGAGATGATCTGATGTCTCAAAGCGATCTTGCAGGTCTTTGAAAGAGTGGTCGACGAGGCACGAGTTTAGGAGCTCTAAGTGTGGTATGCGAACGACTCGAGCAAATGGAGCATAGATGTTTAGGAGTTTTGGCTTAGCCCCTAAAACAGTTGAGTATTGGTTTGAGGCAACTGAGCACATAATAGATGACCTTGACTTCACTGTGGAGGAGAAGTTGAAGGGGGTTGTGTCTCTTCTTCGAGAAGAGGCCTATCAGTGGTGGCTCACGGTAAAAGAGGGTACTCTCGTAGATTGTATTGGTTGGGACTTCTTTAAGGAGTTGTACCAGGGAAAGTACATCGGGGCCAGCTATGTGGATGCACAGAGAAGGGCAATCCTAAACTTGGTGTAGGGAAGTAAGTCTGTGTCAGAATATGAAGCCAAATTTTTACGGTTGAGCCATTACGCTCGAGGGATTGTAGCAACTGAATATGAGCATTGCGTGCGGTTCGAAGATGGACTAAGGGATGAATTGAGGATATTAGTGGCACCGTAGTGAGAAAGGGACTTTGCGGTTCTGGTCGAGAAAGCTAAAATATCTGAGGAGGTGAAGCGGACTGAGAAGCAGAATAAGAATAAGGATCAGAATTGGAATAAGAGGAACTTTGGGCAGTCAGAATCATCTGGAAATTTTCAGAAAATGCCTAGGTCTGATGGGCCAGCTCGTGCTCCGACGGGTCAGAATCGATCATGTCCTTCGTGTGAGAAGGTGCATTATGGGAATTGTAGAAGGAGAACCGGTGGATGCTTTAGGTGTGGATCCATGGAGCATATGATTAAGGACTGTCTATAGGTGGAGCAGGCATAGCCTGCGGGACGAGGTTCTGATCAGGTTAGGAGAGGTGGTTAGCCAGTATCGAGGGGTCATGGCGCGGCCAGAGGAGGAAATAGATTCGGTCGGGGTCATGAAGCACCTAGTAGGGGTGCTGGAAATGTAGATGCAAGGCAACCGGGTCTAGTCCATATAGCACGTCGACGAGAGGATGGTGATGCACCGGACGTCATAACCGGTACGTTTCTTATTGCTAATAGCCCATACCTTGCTTTGATTGATATTGGGTCAACTCACTCCTATGTTGGTTGTTCGGCATCTGAGACCCTAAGTTTAGACTCTGAAACAACTACTAGGAAGATGACTGTGGTTAGCCCTCTAGGACAATCTAGTGTAGTGGACAAACTGTTTAGGGACGTATCTTTAGAGCCTCAAGGAGTAGTGTTCCTGATAGACTTAATGGGATTACCGTTTAGAGAGTTTGACCTTATTTTGGGAATGGATTGGTTGACTAAACACCGTGCTAAGTTGGATTTTCAGACTAAGCGCATGGTGTTGAGTACCCCGGAAGGCGGGGAGGTGGTTGTGTTAGGAGAAAGAAGGAATTATTTGTCCAACGTAGTGTCCGCACTAAAAGCTGTTAAGATGATTCGAAAGGGATGTAACGCGTTTCTAGCCTTTATCAATTCTTTGGATGTTAAGGAGGTGACTATCGATGAGGTTCGAATAGTCAAGGATTTCACAGATATCTTTCTTGAGGAATTGCCAAGATTACCCCTAGATCGCGAATTGGAGTTTGGAATAGAGCTACTTTTGGGTACAGCTCTAGTGTCTATTGCTCCGTACAGAATGGCACCGAAGGAGCTGGTGGAACTCAAAACTCAGATCTAAGAACTGTTGGATCGTGGATTTATCCGACCGAGTGTGTCTTCGTGGGGAGCCCTAGTTCTATTTGTAAAGAAAAGGATGGATCAATGCGCATGTGTGTGGACTACCGTCAATTAAATAAGTTGACGGTTAAGAACAAGTACCCACTGCCAAGAATCGATGACCTGTTCGATCAGCTCAAAGGAGCTTCGGTCTTTTCTAAGATTGACTTAAGGTTGGGATATCATCAGTTAAGGGTAAAGGAAGGAGAGCTAGGGGAAAGGACTATAGTTTGAATGGTGATGGAGTCCTGTGTTTTCGTAAGAGAGTTTGTATGCCAAAGAATGTGAAGTTAAGGCAGATGATTCTTCAGGAGGCGCATAGTAGCCCTTACGCTATGCATCCTGGAGGGGTTAAGATTTACCTGGATTTACGAGAACAATTCTGGTGGCCAGGTCTGAAGCAAGAGATAATGAAATTCGTGAGTAAGTGTTTGACGTGCCAGTAGGTGAAAGCGGAACACCAGTTGCCTTTGGGGTTGTTGTAGCCGGTAAAGATTCCGCAGTGGAAATGGGAGAGAATCATGATGGATTTTGTTAGTGGGTTACCCTTACGCCCACTAAGAAAGATTCAATTTGGGTGATTATGGATCGCTGACGAAGTCCGCTCACTTCATCTTGATTCGTGTCAACTTTTCTCTGCAAAGGTTGGCTAAGTTGTATGTGGTGAGGTGGTGAGCGCATGGTGTACCGTGTCGATTATATCGGATAGAGACCCAGGTTCACGTTACGATTCGGAAAGCTCGCATCAAGCAATAGGAATAAGGCTAGACTTGACACCACTTTTCATCCATGGTCGATGGTCACCGAGAGGGTAATCGGATCTTGGAGGATATGCTAAGGGGTTGCATCATCGATTTTAAGGGAAGCTGGGAGGAGTATTTGCCTTTGGCAGAATTCGCGTAGAATAATAGTTATAATCTAGTATTTGGATGTCACCATATGAAGCATTATACGGAAGGAGATTTCGTACCCCAACTTGTTAGACAGAGTTGGGTGAGCGTCAAGCTGTTGGGCCCAAAACTAGTGTCAAAATGGAAGAGAAAGTTAGGTTAATTCGAGCTCGATTGATGGAAGCGTCTGATTGGCAGAAGTCATATGCGGATCTTAAACGGAAGGGGATGGAATTTGCAGTAGGAGATCAAGTCTTCTTGAAAGTATCACCGTGGAAGAAGGTAATGAGGTTTGGTCGGAAGGGTAAGCTAAGTCCCCGGTTTATTGGGCCTTATCGGGTACTGGAATGCATGGGCCCAGTGGCTTATCGATTCGAGTTGCCTTTAGAGTTGGAGCAGATACATGACGTGTTCCATGTCTCGATGCTAAGACGTTATCGTTCTGATCCATCGCACGTTGTGCCGGTGGAAGAGATTGAAGTAAGGCCAGATTTTTCTTTTGAGGAGGAACCAGTGCAAATCTTGGATCGAGACATAAAAGTGTTGAGAAGGAAGTCCGTCCCTTTGGTCAAGGTTTTGTGGCAAAACCACGGTGCGGAGGAAGAAACATGGGAACCAGAGGATGTTATGCGACAGCAGTATCCCCATCTCTTCTGATCAGGTAAATTTTGAGGTCAAAATTTATTTTAAGGGGGGTAGAATTGTAACATCCCGAATTATTGGGCCTGTGCATTTTATGTGATGTATGCTTAAAATGTTAATTTAAGGTTTAGAGGTGCAAATTGGGCTTAGGAATGGGCTAAGGTCTTGGCTAAATATTTTGTTTAGAGACTATTGGGTTTAAATAAAGTATTGAGAGTGTAATAGGCATAATGGGCTTGTGGCCTAGGAACAAGAGGCGCAGTAGGAGGGAGCTATAAGTGGCGCCAATAGGCAAAGGAAGGGGGCCTCAATGTGGCCGCTTGGAGCCCAAGGAATTAGGCCAATTTTGGCAGCCCAAGGAGAGCTAGGGGGGATGGCAATGTTGCTACAAAATAGGGGATTTTATGTTTTAAATTATGTGGATATAATCTTGATAAAGGGAAGTAGTGGTGTGGTGTAGGTCTCATTGGTTGAGTGTTTGTTAAGGATAAGGGATAGAATGATAAGAGTGATCTCTTGGTTACAGAGTTGGCCGAAAATCAAACATAGGAGAGGGGGAAAAATCGGTTCAGAATAGACAATGGGGTGTGCCGAATTTTTCATTGTCTTCTCGAAAATAGCCTCAAGCTTTCTCTTTTGATAAACTAGAATCATCTTTTCTTCTTTTCTTTTTTTCCTTACATCGTAAACAGAAACCCCGCAATTTACCTTTTTTCTCTTGCAAACACTTTGGCCAAATCTCTATCTACTTCCTTGCCCATCTTTTCAATTCCTAGTTCTTCCAAAAGCCAAAACGCATCAGCATTTCTCTCGTTCATCTTTTTCGGGATTTTCTTAAAAGCCGAAATCCCTAGATCTCATCTCCTATGATTGCCGAATTCCTTCTGTGGTGTCTGCTTGTGCCGAATCTTGATGAAAACTAAAGGTAAGTGTCGATTCGTGAGATTTCAATCTTTTTTCAACTTTTAAAGATCTTATCCAAATGGCTATATGGTTAACTAATCGGTTGTTTTCTCTCATTTGCAAGATTTCAGGATTTGAAAGGATTCAATCGCTTAGATTTCTAAGCCGAGTTGAGAGCTTTACGGATCGTATTACTTTCGGGATTTTAAGGTAAGGTGATCATTAATTTAAACGTATAATTTGGGTAAAACACTAACCCTTGGCCGATGATCACTGCAAAAGCAGTCTAGTTTTAATATTTATAAAGAGTGATCGAACACAGAGGTCGATCATGCGACAATGATAGAGGCAAGTGCACTTATCGAACAGTATATAGCTCAGGCAAGAATATCTTATCGAACCCAAGATTATTGCTCACTTTCTTTCTATTATTTAGCCTAAATGTGGAGTGATTGGTTTATTAAACTAAAACAAATAGAATACTTAAACTTCAAATGCAAAGGAAAAAGAATAAACTTTGGGAAAAGACTTTAAAGAAAACTCAATTGATAAAGACGATACCTTTGGGAAGAATCCACCTATGACTTCACTTATTATCTAACTTCCAATTCATATGATTTCTTTTACTTAGCTTGATCCGTGAGACTCCCTAACCTATATTAAACATTCTCTTGAAGTGAATAACGTCTAACCTTAGGTTAATTAGTGGAACTCTCATTCTCTTATAATAACCCCTAAGGAAGTAGTAAATCAATCAATGGACTCTCATATTAGGTTTCACCCTAATCTGGCAAAATCTCATAACCCTATCTCTAGCGCTCGATCAACTCCCTTAATTATGCTAGATCAACTCTTAGGCGTGGTCTATTCCTCCTCCACCTAAGCACATCGGATAAATTTAAGCAACATAATTAAGAACAAACTAAGTATTTATCATATAAACCAAAGAATTAAATAACAAAATCCATCATAGGTTTCATCCCTTGGTATCGAGGGTTTAGTTCATAATTAAACAAGAAATCATCTCAAAGAAAAGATAAAACAAAACATAGGAAATCCTTAAAAACCCCTAAAGGAATTGAAGAGGAGATCCTCCGTCTTGAGTAGAATTCCGACTCCTCGAGATGGATCAATTGGCTATCTTCGAGTAATTTCCTAAACGAGTAAAGCTCTGGCAAAAAACTCTGCTAAAACCTCTCCACCTTGAATTGCTGCCTTGGATTGTTTATATAGACGTTTGGGATGCTTTACTTGGCTCCTAAGTACTCGTAATTCAAGTGAAATTCATCCTAAGTGTTTGAGTGGACTTAGGATTGCATTTCTTAGGCTCCAAGCATCCAATTTCGAGTGAATTTGCTCTTTCCAGCGACAGGGGCACGGCCTTGACACGCCCGTGTAAATCGTGGTCCAGCCCGTGTCTCCATCCTGTCGATTTAGGCACGCCTATGACACGCTCATGTAATATATGGGTAGAGGCCATGCTTCGGGTCTGCCAATTAGGGCACGGCCGTGTGGCATGAAGTCCAGGCCGTGTTGGGCTTTTTATCGATGAGGCACAATCATGTAAATCAGGGTGTGACCGTGTGTAATCTAAATATTGGGGCACGGCCGTGTGGCATGAAGTCCAAGCCGTGCAGACTTCTTGGGTTGGCCCACTTTGGTCCGTATTAAGCCCATTTTACGTTCTTTTTATCCTTAGGTGTTCTCCTGAGTATAAGACATGAAAAGAAAGGATTAAGAGCATCTTTTTACATAAATTGAGGGCTAAATCATCCAAAAGCATACTAAATATGGGGTTAAAATATGTTACTTTTACGGTTTATCAAATACCCCCACACTTAAGCTTTTGCTTGTCCTCAAGCAAAATTCTCAATTTACAATTAAAATGAACTTTCCAAAATTCATAATTCCTATCGATATTGTCTCATCATAATTCATAGATAATTTATACATGGATAATTCAACTCAAAGAGTCCTAAAGATTCAATTACGATAAGTCATACCTTTGTAGTACGAAAACATAGGTGTTTCCCCTTATCTAAGTAATTACCTTTAATTCAAAGCCGACAAGGATTGACGTCCTCATAATAGATTCACTCAAGTCACTCAAAGGTGTTCAAGGTTCAAGAATAAACACTCTAAGTCGAACCTGAAAAGTTAGTCCCATAGACTTGCTTGGAAATCAAATCTCCACCACTGTATATGAGTTGATACATAGATCAAAAGGTCTTTAATCAAGGTTGTAATGGGGCTAGGGTTAAAGGTATGGAAAAAGGCTGAATTAGAAAGGTTGGAATCGAGATTGACTTGACAAATTACCTAACTAGAAACATTAAACTAAATATGAATATTTACTTCGAATGAAAACTAATAATATCACTTTTGATAATTACTCCATAATAAGGAGTATTTTGATACTACTTTAATACGAGCTTCTTCTTTACCAATTGGAGTTCAAATAATACGAGCTTCTTCTTTACCAATTGGAGTTCAAACACTCTACGCTCTTTTATATACTACCAATATTGAATATACTAGGATTTTTTTTTTAAGAACAAACTAAGTAAAACTTAATAAAAGGAACTTTGATAATTGAAATAACCTAATTTGGCAATTGATCAAGCCAATTCTCGATAGAGGGGTAGTCAAAGGAATGTTGATAACAAATACAAAGGGATTTTGGTTTAATATTAGTGGGTGAGTCAATAAAAAGGTTATTAGGATTCAACGGGGTTCACTAGGGGTTGATTTGTAAAGGTAGGCTTTTTAGTGGAGTGAATGGGTTAAACCTAGGTGCATTTATCATCTAAGTGTATCAAATCATTAATGTGGTCTCGACATGTATAAACGAGGCAAGTTCTAGAATAACAGTTCAAAGTTGACGCACTCAAAATCAATTAAGTGAGCAAGAAAAAGAATATATGCTCTATAAGGCTCAAAATCTCACCAAAAAATTATGGGTGTTTTTGACATCAATCCCTGTAAATTTCAAACTTCAAGGTAATACTCAAATTCAGTTCAACAACCTATCAATTTTTATTTATGAAAAATGGACTTATCATGCTTGATTCTCTAGTAGCCTTCAAATTTAATTCTCAATGCATAATTAACTATGATTTAATTAGAGACATATCAATAAAGATCATAAATCATTAGAAATTTCATCCTAATTAATAATATGAGAAAAATACTTTTGATTAAGACTAATTTCGTGGTTTTGAGAATTATGCAAAAGTTAGGCACTATTACCCCATTACTTAAGATGTACATTGCCCTCAATGTACAAAGATAGATAATGAAATTTATGTGCCAAATCAAAAGATAGATGGGGAAAATAATACTCCCCGAAATCTGAATGATCCTGGCGTCTTTCGTGGCGGTGATGGTGTTTTCTATGGGCCTGGTGAAGTGACTACCGAGAAGCAATTTGCTAGATGAAGAAATTGGGTAGCCTTTGAAGATATAACCAAGAGATCTAGGGAAATAATAATGATATACTAATACTAAATTTAAAGATTAAGAAAATAAAAAGAAGGAGACTAAGAAGAGAACTGAAATTGAAAGAAAAGACTAATGGACCAAGGAGTGCTTATTGGTGGATGGTTTGAGAAGTGGGTGTGATTTTGAAGGCTGTGTTATGTGATTCCCTAGCAGCCTTTAGAACCTAAAACCAAGAATTTAATATGAAATAAACTATATTAAGCATCAAAGAAGTATAGATAAGGAAAATAAAGGAGATGAGAAAAGAAAAGTAGAATCGAAAAGGTTTTCGAAACCTTTGGCTTGTCAATTAAGTGAAGCTGCCGGCATGAACTCATGTTGAGGTTTCCTTTGAGGATACGATGCTTACGTTTCTTCGGTATGGTCTTTGTGTTGCTCAAGTGTCTTGGATTTTTCTATGATTAGGAAGAAAAATTTGAAAGAAAAGAGGAAGAAGGAATAAGAAAGAAGATGGAAAAAAGAGGAAGGGTTGTGGGGTTTAAATAGGATTTCAAATCTGGCATGTTCCCGCGCTCGTGTACCGAGGGTGTATTGATTCACACGGCTGCCTAGCACGACCGTGGCTAATAGCGTGTTGCTTCTTAAACGCCCGTTTTTTAGTCAGCCACGCCCGTTTCGAGAGAGTCAGTAGCTTTACACGGTTCATAAGCACACCCGTGCTGTTCTTGTCGATACCCGTATTTTAGGGTTGTTGGGTTCGTGACGTTGGGGAGTGGTTGGGCTGACTTGCACGGCCCTACTCCTATCAGTGTGGTGGTTTCGGTGGTCCACACGGCCACGGACACGACCGTGTGTAAGGTCGTGTGGTCTGGAAATCTGCACTTTTATGTTAGTGTCCAACTAAATACTTAGAAAAGAAAGATGGACAGAAAAGGAACTGAAAACAAATTTGAAAATAAATAGTGTTAATGTTGGGTTGCCTCCAGAAGCGCTTGTTTATAGTCTTAAGCTAGACTGTCCTCATGTTTGAAAATTTGGGGAGGTTTAAAGGTTTGAATATCTTCCTCATGCTTGCGATTTTATTTTCATGACAAAGTTTGAGTCGAGAAGAATTTACCTTGGATTTATTGAATTTTGGGTTACTTACCTCGACTGTGTTTTGGGGGAAGATTTCGTGTAACTTGGGAAGGATTTCTCCCTTTGTCCTCAAGTCTGTTGGAGTGATGTGAAGATCGGCTTTGTCTAACAGCACCTGGTCTCCTATTTTAAAGTGATTGGATGTTCCTATGAGCTCTTCTGGTGGTTTCTTAGGTTTTAATTCATGTGGATCCGGCTTTTCTTTGGTGTATATCTTCTGCTCTTCTAAATTGTTGATCATATGCTTCTGTGTTGGCTCAGTTTTGATGCTTCATGATGTTTCCTGCGATGGAGGTTGAATAATTTGATTATCTATTGAAACGACTTCCTTACCTTCATCTTACGTGGTTACGGCTAAGTCGAGAGCTTGAAGATTGGTGATTCATCTCCTACACGAAATATGAGTTCTCTGTGGCAACATCAATTTTAGTCTTGGCGGTTGCAAGAAAAGGCCTTCCTAAAATTAAAGGGATTGAATTTTCCTCATCCATGTCTAAAACAACAAAATCTACTGGGAAAACAAATTTATTGATTTTGACTAAAACATCTTCAATAATGCCCCTAGGGATTCTGGCAGTTTTAATCAACTAGTTGAATACTCATCCTAGTTTGTTTGGGCTTCCCTAGATCTAGTCGTTTAAGCGATTGCATAAGGCATAACATTTATACTTGCCCTAAATCGCCTAACGCATTATCAATAGTCAACCTACCAATTAAGCATGGAATCGTAAAACTCCCTGGATCTTTTAATTTTTTTGGTAGCCTGTTCTGTAGCATAGCTGAGCATGTTGCGTTTAATTCCACATGGTGCTCTTCATCTATTTTGCGTTTGTTCGTCAAGAGCTTGCTTAAGAATTTCCTTGCATCGAGCATCTGAAAAAGAGTTTCAAGAAGAGGTAAGTTAATATGTAATTTCTTCAAGAGTTTTAGAAACTTATCGAATTGTTCCTCTGAATCATCTTTTTCAATGCTTGGGATAAAGTATCGAGGTTGGTATTCTTTGGTTACCGATTTTGGCTTTTCTTGAGCTACCTCGGTCTTATCCTTCTTTTCTTCTTGTTGATGTGGGTCTATCTATACATACCCTCTTGAGTTGTAATGGCTTGGATTTGCTCCTTTGGGTTTATTTACGTGTTGCTTGGTAGGCGTCCTTGTTGGCGTTCAAAATTAACTTTGTCGGTGTCCCATCGACCTAGTAAGTTCTCAACTTGATTCTCGAGTCCTTTCATCGACTTACATTGTTCATCAAGGTTTGTATCGGTCTTTTGAAGGCGAGATTACGTGGTCGCCATGAATTTTATCGACATCTCTTCAAGGCTTGATTTTTTTTCCTGTGGGCAGGGCTGATTTTGATAATTTGGAAGAGGTTGCTGCCTTTGAATTCCTTGATTTCCCTGTCGTCCCCACGAAAAATTTGGGTGGTTCTTCTAACTTTGGTTATAAGTATTACTATAGGGATTATTATTGGATCTAAAATTGTTGCCTATATAGTTTTTCTGCTCGTTTTTTGCTCCTGGTTGGTAGAGTGGGTACTCAGTATTCGCCACATTCCCACTTGCTTCACATTGCATCACTGGATGTACTTGCGAAGAACGTAGATTATCAAGTTTTTATTCATTAACTCTACCTGTGTTGACAGCATTGTCACTCATCTATGTTGAAAACTCCGGCTGATTTTTTCGACTTCGCCCTTGTGATTTGCCATTGATAAGTGTTCAATGACATTTCCTCAATAAAATCGTAGGCCGCTTCAGGAGTTTTGTTGTTCAAAGTTCCACCGGCTGATGAATCAATCATTTGCCTTGTTGAAGAATTCACACCATTGTAGAAAGTTTGGACTTGAAGCCACAAAGGTAATCCGTGGTGTGGGTATCTCTTTAAGAGATCCTTGTATCTTTCTCATGCATCATATAATGTTTCTGCGTCATTACATAGAAAAGAAGATATGTCATTCCTAAATTTGACCGTTTTGGCTGGTGGAAAATACTTTAAAAGAAATTTTTCAGTCATTTGGTCCCATGTTGTGATTGACCCTCGTGGTAACGAGTTTAACCACTGCTTTGCTTTATTCTTTAATGAAAAAGAAAATAACCGAAGATGTATGGAATCATTAGAAACGCCATTTATTTTGAAAGTATCACAGAACTCTAAGAAATTAGCTATATGAGTATTTGGATCTTCGTCCTGCAATCCATCAAATTGAACAAACTGTTGAATCATTTGTATTGTGTTAGGTTTTAATTCAAAATTATTAGTAGCTATAGTAGGCCTAACAATACTAGATTCTGCTCCTGTCAGATTAGGTTTAGCATAATCATACATAGTACGCGGAGCATTCTGATCTTGCGCATCAGGCGGATTATTTTGCGGCCATCCCTTCAATAGGATTGGATTTGTTTTGTTGTTCTTCTCTTTAGTAGTCTAGAGCTCGTCTAGTTTCTCTATGATTTCTATGAGCGATAGCTTCAATATCACTGTCTTATTCTAATGGTCCTCTAGGGTTTCTTCTAGTCATAAACTAGAGGTACCTTGCAAGTTTAATAAGGAGGATTAGTAAAATTAATAAAAAAAATTAGAAATAATGGCTAAAGTAATAAAAATAGAGCTTTCGTAATATTTTAGAAGTCCCCGGCAACGGCGCCAAAAACTTGATCGCTGCAAAATAGTCTAGTTTTAATATTTATAAAAGAGTGATTGAACTTGTAGACTGACTGCGACAACGATAGAGGCAAGTGCACCTATCGAACAGTAGTATAGCTCAAGCAAGAATATCTTATCGAACCCAAGATTATTGCTCACTTTCTTTCTATTATTTAGCCTAAATATGGAGTGATTGGTTTATTAAACTAAAACAAATGGAATACTTAAACTTTAAATGCAAAGGAAAAAGAATAAACTTTGGGAAAAGACTTTGAAGAAAACTCAATTGATAAAGACGATACCTTTGGGAAGAATCCACCTATGACTTCACTTATTATCTAACTTCCAATTCATATGATTTCTTTTACTTAGCTTGATCCTTGAGACTCCCTAACCTATATTAAACCTTCTCTCGAAGTGAATAACATCTAACCTTAGGTTAATTAGTGGAACTCTCGTTCTCTTATAATAACCCCCTAAGGAAGCAATAAATCGATCAATGGACTCCCATATTAGGATTCACCCTAATCCGGCAAAACCTCGTAACCCTATCTCTAGGCGCCCGATCAACTCCGCTTAATTATGCTAGATCTACTCTTAGGCAGGGTCTATTCCTCCTCCACCTAAGCACATCGGACAAATTTAAGCAACATAATTAAGAACAAACTAAGTATTTATCATATAAACCGAAAGAATTAAATAACAAAATCCATCATAGGTTTCATCCCTTGGTATCTAAGGGTTTAGTTCATAATTAAACAAGAAATCATCTCAAGAGAAAAGATAAAACAAAACATAGGAAATCCTTAAAAACCCCTGAAGGAATTGAAGAGGAGATCCTCCATCTTGAGTAGAATTCCGACTCCTCGAGATGGATCAATTGGCTATCTTCGAGTAATTTTCTAAACGAGTAAAGCTCTAGCAGAAAACTCTGCTAAAACCTCTCTACCTTGAATTGCTGCCTTGGATTGTTTATATAGACGTTTTGGATGCTTTACTTGGCTCCTAAGTACTCGTAATTCAAGTGAAATTCATCCTAAGTGTTTTAGTGGACTTAGGATTGCATTTCTTGGGCTCCAAGCATCCAATTCTGAGTGAAATCGCTCTTTCTCGCGGCAGGGGCACGGCCTTGACACGCCCGTGTAAATCGTGGTCCAGCCCGTGTCTCCATCCTGTCAATTTAGGCACGGCTATGACACGCCCGTGTAATATATGGGTAGAGGCCGTGCTTCGGGTCTGCCAATTGGGGCACGGCCGTGTGGCATGAAGTCCAGGCCGTGTTGGGCTTTTTTTCGATGAGGCACGGTCATGTAAATCAGGGTGTGACCGTGTGCAATCTAAATATTGGGGCACGGCCGTGTGGCATGAAGTCCAGGCCGTGCTGACTTCTTGGGTTGGCCCACTTTGGTCCGTATTAAGCCTGTTTTACGTTCTTTTTATCCTTAGGTGTTCTCCTAAGTATAAGACATGAAAAGAAAGGATTAAGAGCATCTTTTTACATAAATTGAGGGTTAAATCATCCAAAAGCATACTAAATATGGGGTTAAAATGTGTTACTTTTACGGTTTATCAGCCGAATATAGGAGAGGCCTTATCTTTGCGTTCTTCTGGCTTTTGAGCAAAGTTGTAGACAGAAGGCAGTAGATCCGATTAGTGAGGGTATCGACATAGAAGGTAGTCCTACACATTAATCAGGTGTGTAACATTCTCACACCATTTGGATTGCCTGTTATATTCTGTTAAATACCGAAATACCGACATGGCTATTGAAAACCCGATGAGGGTAAAGGCGAATCACCAGGTTAGTGATCTCTATCATTCTTAAGTGAATGGTTCTGTTGATTTGATATGATAAACATGTATGCTGGTTTCTGTGATTTCACGGGGTTGGGTGATTGATGAAAGGGGAAGTGTTCTGTTGTAGTGGCCTTTGCCATGATCTGTTGTAGTGGTTTTTCCATGATCTGTTGTAGTGGCTTTTTGCCATGATCTGTTGTAGTGGCTATTGCCATGATCTGATGATGAGCAGCTAACTGCAGCATGACTGCCATCGATGGTGTGTAAAGGTGTGGGTTGTTGTAGAGATCCCCAATGGTGTGATTGGCAGGTAAGGGTGGTGTGTAGCGGATGGAAACCTAGGATTGGGTTGGGCTTTGCATAATTCCTAATATATTATATTTTGTTATATGTTCTGTGGGGCTAAGGCCTAGTCTGATGGTGCACGAGAGTTGCACACTGAGTCTTGTAACTCATCCTATTATTTAACTTTTTTTTTCAGGTAGCATTTAGTGCATCGAACCGGGCTGGAGGGGAGCGCAAGGTGGCCATGCAAGAGTTTGAATTGTTACAGCAAAGACGCCATTTATTTAAATTTTCCTTCAATATGCTAAATTATTTTGGGTTTTGTATTTTATTGTAATAAGGCCATGGGCCACTAGCCTTATACTTTGGGCTTTCTTTTGGGTTTTTACTATTATTGGACACCTAATTTCGGCGAAAAATATAAACTAAGGCATGTACTAAATTTTAGTTTTTAATTCATAAAAGCATCATATAAAATTTATATCTTTTATAAATTATCAAATCATTAAGTTTTCCGGAATACATGTTTAAACTCAACAAATGTTTTCCAATAATGCGACATGTTTTACTAAATCTTCTTAGTGACATGCCAGATCCGGTCGTGGTGTTTGGGCCGAATTTGGGGTGTTACAATTTATGATACAATTACTTAATAGTTATTTCATTCTTTAAATCAAATCATCTAATATAATAAGCATTATTTCAAGGCTTGTATTTAATTAGATTCATACATTATTTCACTATCCAATTTTCATTGAATTTTTTTTCCATATCTCATTCCATTAGTTCATTTCATATCATATACAATTTACTAAATTTTATCCTTTATTCAATATTAATTCTATTGCAATTTGTGTTTACTAAAGTCATATCTCAATTTCATTTTCTCATATCAAATTCTCACTCAAAATATATAATTCAATTATATTATTCTTTTCAATTAACTTCTTATATTATTTATATCATTTCAAACAAAATTGTGAACTTTAGTTTCATTTCTCCATCTTATATAATATTTCAATTCACAGTTCATCTTTGAACATTTCCTGAACCTTTGGTTCATGCATTCAATTTCATAACAAATCTCATTTCACATTTTATTTCACAAATTCACTTTCTTATTTCTTTTAATAGCTTAATCACATTTATTCGAAATTTATCATTTCACTTATTTACCCCTATTAACTTGACTCGAACTTTGGCGGATACACGGATCCAACCAAACACACCATACTGGCACGCAGTGTCTCATCGGATAGTTCGAAGTAATGTAGTGACACCCAGTGTCTCATCGGCCTAGCCAAAGTAAAGTGATATCCAGTACCTCATTGAATCTATCCAAGTAAATATTAACACCTAGTGTCTCATCGACTCAAGGTCGAAGAATCTCTGAACTCTTCCAATCCTATGGCATGCCATCTATATCCGACTTAGCTCGACTAGTTAATAGGGTATCGGAATCACATATCATTGATCATAATCATTCGGATTCAATTCAATCACAATAACAAATTCACAAAATTACATAATTTCACTTCAAGTCACATTTCAACTCAATCACTTCCTCATACTTTCAATCCATGTACATTTCAAATAATCAAATTCAATTCAATTTGATTCAATTTCAAATCACTTTTCACATTTCCATTCCATTCATTTATATATATATCATCAATTCAATGCATTTTCCACTTTCTAATCAATATATCATCAAATGCTCATACATATTCAAACTTCATTTCAATTTCATTCAATTCACAATTAAATTCAGTTTTATCCAATTCAATATCAATATTAACCTTATTTCTATTTACTAAACATATTATTCAAAATTCAACAATTACTGATAATAAATTCAATTCCAATACATATTTATCACTTAATTCATTCTTGATACTTACTTCAAATTGTTTATCATATATATACATAAATTAATTTAAAATTTAACAAATAATCAAATTTGAATTATAGTAATAATAACTGAATTTCTCGTTTTACTTCTCATTTGTTTTCTCTTTTCCTTCCTTGTTCAATGTCTCAATTCCTTGTTTGCTACAAAAAAATAATGATTTACATTATTAATTACAACATTAAATTACAATAAATAATTGAATTTTGTTCAATCCCTACTCTTCCTCTTCATTCCAAATTCTTTATACACAATTCTATTATTTACTTATAAGTTCTTTCAAGACTGTCTATTTGAGTCATTGTCACTAAATTATCTATATCTTGAGTTACAGAATTCCAAATTAAGATACATAAATTTTATATGAAACTAGACTCACATATCTTATTGCCATAAAATTTTCATAATTTTTATTTAACCAATAAGTACATTTTATTCTTTAAAAATCACCCTGTTTTGTTGTCTGACAGTTCTGACCACTCTTTACTAAAATTTAATTATATATTTGTGC
This sequence comes from Gossypium rotundifolium, assembly GCA_025506655.1. Lineage (NCBI taxonomy): Eukaryota > Viridiplantae > Streptophyta > Magnoliopsida > Malvales > Malvaceae > Gossypium > Gossypium rotundifolium. Next base: position 194,466,304 of record CP106727.1, read on the forward strand.
CAAATTCAAATTATGTTCTAGTTTGTTTCTTCTAAAATAGAATAATTAAAGAATCTAACCATATAAATTATGTCCCAAAATTATTTTTTAAAATTTTTAATAATTTTTCCAAGTCAAAACAGGGGATCTCGAAATCACTCTGAACCAGTCTCAAAAAATATAAATATCTCAAAATAAATAATTTATTTGATTTCTCTGTTTATTTCATATGAAAATAGACTCATTAAGCTTTAATTTCTTATCTCACTCAACTTCTAATTCGATTTCTACCATTTTTGGTGATTCTTCAAAATTACTCTACTGCTGCTGTCCCAAAACTATTTTCTTATAGCTTATTTTGCAATTTAAATCCTTTACCCAATTCTAACTTGAAATTCTTTCAATTAAACCACCAATTCATCTTTTTGTTCATCATATGCTATGTTCGAAAAATTTAAAACTTCAAAAACCTCAACTTAAATTCATCAAAACTTTGTCCTAAAACTTATAAAACATCAAAATTAAAAGAAAATGGCTAAATTGACTTACCTATTAAACATCCAAGCTTTAAATCATAAATTTCTCCTTTTCCTTTTCTTTCATTTCTTTCTTTCATTCACGTTTGCTCTCTGTTCTTCTTTTCATGTTTTTATTTCTTTTCTTTTCTTTTATAACACACACATATATATATATATATATATATATATATATTAGTTTATAATAATAATTAATAATATTATTAATTTAATATACTAATTTTAAGTATAAAATCTTAGATATTTATACATTACACATCGCCTCACCTATACAAAATGGCTTAATTCTCATTTTGGTCCTTTATAATTTCTTTTAATCTATAATTCAACTTTTACTCCTATTTCAATTTAGTCTTTTTACTAATTGCTCTTAATTGAGCTAAATTCACTTAATTAAAACCTGATTAAACACATAACTAACTTTATAAATATTTTTAATAAATATTTACGAGTCCGTTTACTAAAAACGGAGACCCGATAACTCATTTTCCGACATCCATACTTTTGATGAAGTTACAAGAGATTTTCACACTAGTGGATGCAGCGAACAAACGAGTCACGATGCTCTAGATTTCACATGCAAATTTAGCAGTTGAAAAATATGATAATAAAGATGTACTAATCGTAGATAAAAGCCAAGAAGCCAACAACTTATCTTGCTGAGTGAACATTGATACATTTGGATTTGAAGTTAGAGCACCGTATGGAGCCGCTACAAATCTAGGCGGAGCAGGTAACGTTCCTTCTAAAAATCCCTACAACTCATATCCTTCTATGATGAGTCGAATGTGCTGCTGCCATTGGACAATATTTCCTTCATCTGGTTTTAATGTATCATGACAAAGGAACGACTGAATCAGACGAGCACTGGAAAATGATAGTGTAATAGGCCTATTTAGCCCTGGCCCATACAAAAAATAATAAACCCAAAATAATAAAACAAAGTCCAAGTCCAGTCCAAAATATATCATTTGGCCCGATAGGAATGGCCCATTACTTGAAAAGATTGAAGGTTCATATACAAGCTTGACGTATATGGAAACATAATCTTCAAGGATATACAATCTTAGATATGATATGCAAATCTTAGATATGAAGTGCAATCCTAGAAGATATGATTTGCAATCTTAGAAGATATGATTTTGTAATCTTAGAGATTTAATTTGTAGATACCTTTTAATCTTAGCCGTTGATGTAATTGATCTATACTGTTGGTTTGGGGAGGCTCAACTATAAATAGAGGCCTCTCCCTTCATTGTAAAGCACTGGAGTTTGGAGTAATAAAAATTTTTGAAAGCATTCACTCAAATTTTTCTCTCTTTTGCGTTCTTATTTTCTGTGGCTTGTTCTTATTCTGTTCTTCGCTCATCTTCGTTTCTTTTTGAGTTGTTTCTGTTCGAGTTAGATTTTGGTGGAGGAATTTTGTTGAATCCTCATATTGAGGGAGTTAGGTTGACTTATGCGTTTTTTTTCAACTTTTTTTTATTTATCCATTTAATTGCTTAATCATTATTTATTCATTTATTTTAATTTTTTTAATTTTTTCTTTTTTCTTTTCCCTATTTATGTTAAATTGTTTTATCATATATATTATTATTTTTATTTGTTATATATTATCTATGTATTATATATTATTTAACTTTAATCATATTATGTATTATTTGAAAATTTATATGTTGTACATCATCTAAATTGTTTTATTATTAAGGCAAAATTTTCCATATATTGTTTATTTAAAATATGTATATTATCTATTTTAAATGGTATATTATATACTTATTATAAGTTATCCCTTATACATTTTTATTCAAAGTTTTTATATTATTTATTTAAAAATATATATTTATTTATGTATATATTAACTATTTTAGATTTTGCCATATTGTTTTTTTTTTTTATAATTCTATTTGTTTAAAAATTGTTATAATATCCCTTTATTGTTTTGCATATATCATTTATCTTATATTGTTATTTTACTTTTATATTTGATCTCATATGTAAAGTTTCATATTCATTTCTTAGTTTTTTTTTTTTATCTTTCGCATAGATCTTTTGAATTATTATTGCTTACTTTATATCTTTTATTTGTTATTCACGTTCTTTTATTTGTTTATTATTCTTATGTTTGCTTTAGCATGGTCATTTTATTACTTGTATCATTTGCTATTTTAAGTTATTCTTTCTCTTAATTGCCTATATTAGTATTAAATGTTATTATATCATGTAATTGTAGTATATTGCTTTGGTATTTGTGTTTTGTAATGTATTAATGATACATTTTACTCAAATCATTGTTTTAAAATATATCTCATTTAATTGCCACTTTTTATGCAAAACTTTATTTCTTAAAATAAGGCAATATTTGACATTTGGAGTTTTGAGGGAATCGTGCCTAACTTACTGGGCTTCGATTTTTCCCATTATGTCTAAATGATCAAATACCCTTTTTGAAATTAAAATATATGGTTTTCAAATAAAAAAACCTATCTTTGTGAATTTAAGATGCTGGATAACTTATTGGATGTGACCATTTTGATATTTTGAGATAGGGATTTCAAAAAAAAAAAAACAAAACAAAGGATATTTGGTGTTTGGGAAATTCGAAAGGTCGTGCTCTAACTTACTGAGATTCGACTTTTCTTTTATCCAAATAATTGAATGTCTTTTTAAAGGTTATAAGTTTTGAAAAATAAAAAGGGTCATATTTTAAAATCTTCACAAATTTTCGACATTAAGACATTAATTAATCAATTAGGTACCAATTTTTTTGGGCGTTACAAGGGTGCTAATCATTCCTCGTGCGTAACCGACTCCTGAACCCGTTTTCTCGAACTTCATAGACCAAAATCATTGTTTTAATAAATCAAAATGTTTTTTATTAAAATGATCAATTTCAAGGTGACCTGATCACACCTCGAAAAAAGATTGGTGACGACTCTATTTTCGTTTTTAAAGTCGATCCCCATTTTTTCAAAGGAAAACTTAAAAATGGTTTCAACAGATAGAGTAGGATGATCGATCGAAGTAGAATCTGTTGAATGAGCCATAGGTTGGTAGCGGAAGCAAGCACCAGGAACTAGGCGACTGATACCATATTAGGTACTATACTATGCTAAAGAACATATATCAATTTTAGAGAGGAAAACAAATTCATTGAGAAATTGTTTTTGTATTCTTTATGATCATTCTAAAATTGTCGAGTTTTAAAATTTATAAAAAGAATAATAGAACCTGGAAACTAACTCTGACAACGACTTAAGGCAAGTGTACCGTAGTATAGCTTAGGCAAGACCGGATTATCGAACCCAAAGGAACTAAAAGTACTAATTCTCACTTTCTTTCTATTATTTAGCCTAAAATAAAGTGAAGTTATTTTAATCTAAATTAACTACTACTAAACTATAAATGCAAAGACAAAAAAAGAATGAATTGGGAAATAACTTGAAAAGAAACTCAGTTGATCATGACGATACCCTCAGGAAGAATCCACCTAGACTTCACTTATTATCTAACACTGAACCATACGATTTATTCACTTGATTTGATCCGTAAGACTTTCTAACGTATATTAAACACTCTCTCGAGGCGAATAACGTCTAACCTTAGGTTAATTAACGGAAATCTCTTTCTGACTTAATAACCCCCTAGAATAGTAGTAATCGTACTATGGACTCTCATATTAGGTTTCACCCTAATCCGACAAAATCTCGTCACGCTATCTCTAGGCGCGCGAATAACTCCGCTTAATTATGCTAAATCTATTTTTAGGCAGGGTCTATTACTCATCCACCTAAGAACATCATACTTGAATTAATATCCCGGAAATATTAACACAAGAATTAAGCACACATAATTAAGAACAAATCAAGTATTTATCATATAATTTAGAAAACAATAATAAGATTCATCTAGGTTTCATCCCCTTCAGGTATATGAAGGGTTTAGTTCATAACAAATAAAGAAAACATCTCAAGAGAAAAGATAAAACAAAACATAAGAAATCCTAAAACCCCTAAAGGAATTGAAGGAAAGATCCGTGTCTTGAGTAGAATTCGCTTTGAGATGGATCAACGGCTACCTTGAGTGATTCCCACAATCGCCTTATGGCTCAACTCCTCACCTAGCTAGTTAATTAATTGACCTCTTGTTGCCTAACTAACCGCCCTTGGGTTAAACCTCGAACTCCCCTTTAAGTTGCTACCTTGGGTGTATATATAGGCTTTGAGATGCTTTACTTGGCTCCTAAGTATCCTAATTGAAGTAGAATTCCTCCTAGGATGTTTAAGTAGACTTAGAAATGTGTTTCTTTGCCTCCAAGCATCCAAATCCGAGTGAAATTACTCTTTCCTGTGACAAGGGCGCGCCCATGGCACACGCCTGTGTAAATCGACTTCAGGCCATGTTTCGATTCTGTTGATTGAGGTACGGCCGTGTAAATCGTGGTTAGGCCGTGTAAAGTAAATTGTCGCGACACGACCGTGTGACTTGAAGTCCAGGCCGTGTTGATTTCCACTTTGGCCCAAATTGGCCCTTTTTAGGCCCGTTTCTTATTCTTTTTGTTCTCAGGTGCTTTCCTGAGTATAAGACATGAAAAGAAAGGATTAAGAGCACCTTTTTACATAAATCAAGGGTTAAATCATCCAAAAGCATGCTAAATGTGGGCCTAAAATATGTTACTTTTACGGTTTATCAAATACCCCCACACTTAAGCTTTTGCTTGTCCTCATGCAAAATTCTCAGCTTACAATTAAAATGAACTTTCCATAATTCATAATTCCTATCAATAATGCCTCATCATAATTCATAGATAATTCATACATAGATAATTTAACTTAAAGACTCCTAAAGATTCAAACAATTCTAAGTCATACATTTATAGCTCGAAAACATAGGTGTCTCCCATTATCTAAACAATTACCTTTGATTCAAAACCGATAAGGATTGACATCCTCACAAAAGATTCACTCAAACGACTCAAAATGTTTAAGGTTCAAAATTAAGTGCTCATAAGTCAAACCTGAAAAGTTAATTCTATAAGCTTGCCTGAAAATCAAATCTCCACCATTGTAATATGAGATGATACACAAATCAAAAGGTCTTTAATCGGGTTGTAATGAGGCTTGGGTTAACGGTGTGGATAAAGGCTGAATTAGAAGGTTAAAAATCGAGATTGACCTGTCAACTTACCTAATTTAGAACAATGAACTAGAAAATAAACGATTACATCAACTGAAACTTTGAAACTAAGAATAATACGAGCTTTTTCTTTGATAATTGAAAATTAGAAACACAAGCTCACTTTATATACTACTAATGCTAAATATACTTTGATATTTATTTTTAGAACAAATCAAAAATTACATAATAAATGATAAATTTAACTACTGAAATAAAAATCATAATCAGGCAACAAATCAAATCAAATCTCGATATAAGGGTAGTCAAAAGGAATGGTGATAATAGATACAAAGGGTTTTTGGGTTATTATTAGCTGGTGAGTCAATAAAAAGGTTTGTTAGGATCAAAGGGTTCACTAAGGGTTAATTGTGTAGGTAGGCTTTTTAGTAGAGTGAATGGGTTAAAACTTAGGTGCCTTTATCATCTCAATATATCAAATCAAAAATGTGGTCTTGACATGTATAATCGAGGCAAGTTCTAGAATAACAATTCAATGTTGACACACTCATAATCAATAAAGTGAGCACAAAAGAATGTATGCTCTATAAGGCTCAAAATCTCACAAAAATTATGGGTGTTTGATATCAATCCCTGTAAATTTCAAACTTCAAAGTAACATTCAGATTTAGGTAGACAACCTAAAAAAATTTTAATTCTGAAAAAAATAGACTTATCATGCTTGATTCTCTAGTATCCTTCAAATTTAATCATCAATGCACAATTAACTATGACTTAATCCAAAACATTTCAATAAAAATTATAAATCAACAGAAATTTCATCCTCATTAGTAATATGAGGAAATTACTTAAGAACTAGATATAATTCAGGGATTTTCAAATAATACTATAGTTAACCCCCCACACTTAAGATGTACATTGACCTCAATGTACAAAGATAGATAATATCAAAATAATCATAAAATCATAAGATGGGGAGAGAAGTGAAACTTCTTGAATTTTGGATAAAGTCAATGAAAAGAAATAGGATAGGATTGGAGGTGAACGTGGGGAAGCGCCTCGATCCTGATTGAATTTGAATCCTCGAAGTAGCCAGCTTGGTTTCATTGTATCCTAAACTAAATCTAAATGGCATGAAGAATAAGAAGAAAATAATAAAGAAAATAAAAATAAAGATAAAAATAAAAATAAAAATAAAAATGAAAGCAAAAGTAAATAATGGAAAATGAAAGAAGAAAGATAATTGGAAAAGAAAAAGAAAGAAAGGGGTTTAAATAGAGATGCAGCCCATGTTTTAGGGAAAATTTTGTCCTATTGCCACACGTCTACGGTCACGCCCTTTTACCTACCTGTGGTGCCCACACGGCCATGGCTACGAACATGTGCAAGGCCGTGTGGTCTGGAAATCTGCATTTTTGGTTTATTTGAATACTAAAAAGGGAAAATAAAAATAAAAATAAAAATAAATAAAATAAAATAAAAATATGGTTAGTGCTCAGGTTGCCTCCCTAGAAGCACTCATTTATAGTCTTAAGCTAGACTTTACCTCTCATTTGTATGGTCATGGTGGTTTGAGGAGGTGAAAATCCTTTCTCATGTGATCAATTCAGTTATTGATATAAAATTTAAGTCGAGTAATGTTTTCCTCAAAAGTGCCAAAATTAGAATGTGTTACCTCGATCATTCCATCTGGGAAGATTTTGAGTACCTGATCTCCTATCTTAAGCTGGGTTGTCCCATCATTAAGTTCGTCGTGGAGTTGCCTCGTTTTTGTTTCGTGTGCTTTTAGTCTCTCCTTGAAGTGTGTCTGCCACTCGTTTAGTTCATTGATCCAAAGCCTTCGTTCCTCATGAATTTCTTCTTTATCGACACGAGGTCTAGGATCTAGCATCTGCGAAAGAGCTTCATGAAATGACAAGTTAATAAGAAATTTCTTTGGAAGTTTAAGAGACTTACCCAATTCTTCCTCTGTGTGGTCTTTCTTTGTCGCATTGGGGTATGGCACACGAGCTTGGTACTCTGTAATTATTGATTTTGGTATTTCATGGCTCACCTCAACTTTACCTTCACTTACCACAGGTTCTTCCCATGGGTTTGGTTCGTTTAACCCTTCACTATCATAAATGGCTTTATTTTGCTCTCTTGGGTTAGTTTCAGTGTTGCTTGGTAAGAGACCTTGTGGTATTTCGAAAATTAGCTTCGCAAATTGTTCAAATGACTTAGTAACTTCCCCGACTGACTTAGTAAGTTCACCACCTTGGTTATTGATCCCTTCAATCGATGTTTGTTGGTTTTTAAGTGTTGCCTCAGTGTCTTGGAGACGGTTTTCTGTGGTTGCCATGAATTTTTTTAGCATCTCCTCGAGGTTCGACTCCTCTTCTTGTTGGTGAGGTGGTTGTTGAAAATCTGGAGGAAATTCTGGTCTTTGGCTATTTTGATCATCCCACGAGAAATTGGGATTGTACCTCCAACCTGTATTATAAGTGTCATTATAAAAATTATTTTGTGGTCTAGAGTAGTTACCCGTATAGTGAGCTTGCTCGTTTTCCATGCCATATCCGTAGGGTGGGTACTCAGGATTCGCCATGCCTCCTAAATTCGAATCATATTGTATTTCTGGGTGTACCTGCAAAAGACTATTCAAACCATCAATCTTTTTATTCTTCATCTCTAGCTGGTTTGATAGCATGGTTATTGGGTCGAGGTTGTAGATATCAGCTGCTTTTGTTGGCTTTGTCCTCATAACTTGTCACTGATAGTTATTTAGTGCCATCTCCTCTATCTGCCAAAATCAAATAAAAGAAAATTTAGAAAAATTAAAATTTAACCTAAAAATAAAAGTAAAATTGTAGAAAATAAAATAAATAAAATAATGGCTAAAGTAATAAAAATAGAGTTTTCTTAATATTTTAGTTCCCCGGCAACGACGCCAAAAACTTGATCAGTCTAAAATTGTCGAGTTTTAAAATTTATAAAGAGAATTGTAACACCCCTAACTCGAATTCTGTCGCCGAACTCGGGTTACGGGACATTACTCTACCAAACACAAATCCATGCACATAAATGCCTACTAATTTATACCATTACCATATAACAAGTATATCCCATTTAATACCAAAACATAACTTATATATATATATATATATATATATATCTATATGGAATAATATCATTAACATTTTCTAACAAATTACCATGCATTTGGTCATTCAAATGTAAAGGCCGAATAGGCATGTGGTAATTATTCATTTGATTCAACTTTTTCATCAACATTGCATTTAATTATATACTCTTTTCGAACATATGCCTCACTCAAAAAATCATATACATGCATTTGTGCATGCCGCATATATATATATATACAAGAAATAAAATGTGTAAAATGCTTACCACATCACCGTACCCCTAAGCATTTTATTCAAGCTTAATAAACCTTTAAACCAACCCAAATCGAACTATATTCAAAACCAAATTTCGCAACTATATATATATATATATATCAGCTCAAAATAACCACTCAATTCATGGATAGAAAGGAAGCCATTTTAGTATGGCCTTATATACATTCATTTTAAAGCAACTCAAAAGGACAACCTAGCTTATACATGCCAAAATTCCCAAAAGTTTCATAAATAAAGAGGTACCCAAAATAGATGATAGTGTGAAGTAACTTGACAAGGATTCCCGACTTGAAATGCAACTTTAAAGACCTAAATCACCATGAACCAACACTTCAAGTAAGCTTAAATAGCTTAGTAAGTTTTAAACAAGAAGATAAAGTACACAAAATGCATCACGTCATTTCTTACATTTCAAACTAAATTCTAGAATAATTCAATCTATAAACATGTAACCAATGCTAACATTCATCAATTCCATTTCAATAATCAAAGTGACCATATAGTCACATGTTTCATAGCCAATTTAAATCAACTCACTTAGATTCGCATTAAAATGATGAATAAATCGCCTAACATACCTGACTTCATTTTGTACTTTTAATAATTTCTTCTATTCTTACCTTTCAACCGATATCGCATTTTTACGGTTCTCGGTGATGCTATTTTCGCACACAGTGCCTCTCAACCGATATCGCATACACAAGTGCTCGGTTATGCTATTTTCCTTACACATTGCCTCTCAACCGATATCGCATACACAAGGTTTCGGTTATGCTATTTTCCGCACACACAGTGCCTCTCAACCGATATCGCACACACAGTGCTCGGTTATGCTATTTTCTGCACACACAGTGCCTCTCAACCGATATCGCACACACAGTGCTCGGTTATGCTATTTTCCGCACACACAGTGCCTCTCAACCGATATCGCACACACAGTGCTCGGTTATGCTATTTTCCGCACACACAGTGCCTCTCAATCCCATGTTTCCTCACAAAGAAATACACATATACACAAATCTTCATTAATTAGGGATTTACAAGTAACTCATTTATTCATATATATATACATTACATTCGGCTCACACATAACATACATATAGCACATATTCACCACCTTCCCAAGATCATCTCTAATGTCATCAATATCAATAACCATCTTGTATCGCATATATATATACACAAATTCAACAATTCAATTAAATCAAGTTTACATATACATTCAACAAGTATAACATTCAGCCATTTCATGCTAAATCCACCTTCACATTCGGCATCATAGTAATTAATTTCCTTAAAATCCTTTAACATATGCGCATTGTATAAAATAAAATTCAATTAAATCTAATTGCTTAAAACTTACTTTGATAGTTGAAAAGTAAGGGTGTCCCGGCTACTCGTCTAATTTAGCTTTCCCCCGATCCTTTTCCAACTCTTTCTTCCCTTGATCTAAACAAAGTTTGAAAAGAGCCTATTCAAATAATTTTCATTCATCCCAATTCAAACATATCATTGTATTATTTTCCCAATTAGTCATTCATAGCTTCAAATCCTTACCAATTTAATATAATTCTTTCATTCATTTAAAACATAAAATTCATACATACTTTAATCAAATGCCGAGTATTCCTCAAGCTAGATTAATCCACTTTATAAACTAAAATAACTCCTAACATGTACCTTTCTAATTATACACGTTTATTCCCCTAGTTTTGGTTTTCCCACAATTTGATCCCTTACTATAAAACATACTAATTACAAGAAATTTGGACTAGTCCCTTGAAACCGAATTTTCCCCATTCCTATTCAAGAATATATATATATATATATATATATAAGCCATTTATTATTGCATTCGTACCTTCAACCATTTAATAAATCCAAATTCAAGCTTTCACCTATTCATCTTTTCCAAAATCCTACCCAAACTAGTTTATGTCTAGCTCATACTAAAAATCTCCTATCAAACATGACAAATTCAAGGAACTCATCCATGGTCAATCCAATATTAGCTTCAAACTCCAAAATTTTCACATATATATTAAGGTATTCATGAAAGCTAACCCAACCATGCAAGAATTTACAAAAAATGAAGCTTAAATACCTACCTAATTTGAGCATGCATCAACCGAAAATGAAGAAGCTTCAAGTCTCTTTATCCCCTTCAACATTCGGCCACTTCAAGAAAGAAAAAGATGAATCCTTTCTTTCCTCTCTTACTTTTGTTTTTATTATTCCTTGTTTTTTTTTTAATTCAAATTATAATATACATATAATCACCACTAACTAAAGAAAATTGAATTTAATATACAAACAATGATTATGCCGTCCACTACCATGAAAAGTGCAAAATTGACATGCAAATCCTCACTTGAACAAAACAATTCAATTTACCTTCTTAATTCATGCATCCTACTTTCACCACTTAAACTATTTGATCCTTTTATTAAATTAAACATCTAAATAAGCAATTAACTTCACGAAATTTTTAGAACATAGTCAATCATAAATATTCATCAAGAAAATGATATTAAATTATTATTTCGACTTGGATTCGTGGTTCAAATCACCGTTTCGGTTAGGGTCGTATTTGAGCTGTTACAACTCCCCCCTCTTAAAAGAAATTTTCGTCCTCGAAAATCTTACCGATGAATAAGTGCGGATAGAGTTCTTTCATAGATTCTTCAGTCTCCCGTGTTGCTTCCTCAACCCGTGTTTGAGCCACAACACTTTAACTAACTTTATTTTCTTATTCCGCAACTCCTTCACTTCATGAGTCAATATGCGAATCGGTTTCTCTTCATAAGTCGATCGATCAATCTCGATTTCTCTTGGGCTAATCACATGAGAAGGGTCGGATCGTATCTTCAAGCATCAATACATGAAACACGTTATGAATCTTGTGTAACTCGACGGTAACCTCAATCTATATGCGAATCGCCCAATACGCTCGATAACCTCATACGACCCAATAAATCTCGGGCTTAATTTTCCTTTCCGTCCGAATCTGAGTAATTTTTTCCACGACGAGACCTTCAAGAATACTCTATCCCCAACTTGAAATTCAATGTCTTTACGCTTCAAATCTGCATAAGACTTTTGACGATCTGAAGTCGCTTTCAAGCTATCACGAATTACGGCCACTTTTTGCTCAGTTTCTTTAATCAAATCAACCCCGTGTAATTTGTTTTCCCCGAGTTCAGTCCAATACAATGGTGTATGACATTTTCGACCGTACAAAGCTTCGTAGGGTGCCATTTTGATACTAGAGTGATAGCTATTTTATACGCAAACTCAATCAAAGGCAAGTATCGTTCCCACGTACCTCAAACTCAAGAACGCAACATCTCAACATATCCTCGAGTACTTGAATAACTCGCTCGATCGACCGTCCGTTGAGGGTGGAAAGTCGTACTAAAATGTAACTTGGTACCTAGAGCATCTTGCGTTTCTTCCAAAACCGCGATGTGAATCTCGGATCCCTATCCAAAACAATAAAGATAGGTACTCCGTAACCGCATACAATCTGCGATACATATAATTCACCAACTTATCAAGTGAAAAATCCATACGTCTTAGGAATAAAATGAGTTTTTCGTCAATCTATCAACAATAGCCCAGATTGCATCTTTCTTACTTCAGCGTCAACGGCAATCGACACAAAGTCCATAGTGATTCGCTCCCACTTCCATTCGGTATCATAATCGGTTGAAGAAGTCCCGATGGTACCGATGTTCGGCTTTAACTTGTTGACACACTAAACATTTTGACACGAAATCGGAGATGTCCCGCTTCATGCCATGCCACCAATAATCTTTGTTTCGGATCGTTATACATCTTCATTACTACCGGGTGAATCGACCATCTACTACTATGTGCTTCATTACAAATCTTTCTAATTAACTCGTGGTTCTTAGGTACACAAATCCGATTCTTGAACCGTAAACATCCTTCAAACATCTAATTGAAAATGAATCACTTTCGAACCACAATGATCTCTTTTTGTTTTAAAACATCATCAACTTCTTGTGCTTCTCGAATCTCTCGCTCAAACATTGGTCTCACCTTCAGCTCAGTACCTAGCCATGTCCGCATTCATCGCTCTTAAAGTAAATAGTGATTTTCGACTAAGCGCATCAGCAACCACGTTAGCCTTTCCCGGGTGATAATCAATTATAAGCTCATAATCTTTTAATAATTCCAACCATCGTCGCTGTCTCAGATCCAGGTCCTTTTGAGTCATTAAATACTTTAGACTTTTATGATCCGAGAAGATGTGGCTTTTCTCACCGTAAAGATAGTGACACCATATTTTCAAAGCAAAGACTATAGCAGCCAATTCAAGATCATGAGTTGGGTAATTCCTTTCGTCGTTTTCAAGCGCCACAAGCATAGGCTACAACTTTACCCTCTTGCATCAAAACACAACCGAGTCCGTTCAATGAGGCATCGCTAAAAATAACAAATTCCTTACCTGACTCTGGTTGCACAAGTATCGGGGCTTCCGTCAGCGAGTTTTCACGATCGAAACTCTTCTCGACACTTTTCCGACCATTCAATTTGGCGTCCTTTTGTAATAGTTTTGTCATCGGTCTGCTATCATAGAGAATCCTTTCACGAAACGTCTATAGTATCCGCAAATCGAGAAAACTACAAACCTCGGTAACATTCTGCGGAGACTTCCAATCAAGTATAGCCGAAATTTTACTCGGGTCAACCCGAATCTGGATCTGAAATGACGTGCCCCAAAAGCTAACTTCATTCAACCAAAACTCACATTTCTTGAACTTGCAGTATAATTGTTTTTCACGCAAAGTCTCAGCAGCACTAGTCTCGAGATGCTCGGCATGCTCGGTTTCATCTCGGGAGTAGATTAGTATATCATCTATAAATACAACTACAAACCGATCTAAATGCGATTCAAGACACGATTCATCGATCCATAAAAGCTGCAGGGCATTAGTGAGCCCAAATGGCATAACTAAAACTCATAATGACCATATCTCGTCCAAAAGCGGTCTTTGGTACATCATTTCTCGAACTCGCGGTGATAATATCCCGACCTCAAATCAATTTTGAGAACACTGCAGCTCCTTTGAGTTGATCAAATAAATCATCGATACGTGGCAACGGTATTTATTCTTTATGGTCACCTTATTAAGGTCGCCGGTAGTCAATGCACATTCTAAGCGTTTCGTCTTTCTTTTTCACAAATAAAGCAAGCGCACCTGGGGAGAGAAACTTCGGTCGGGCAAAACCTCAATCCGTCAATTCTTGCAACTGTGCTTTCAACTCTTTTAATTCGATCGGTGCCATTCTATACTGAGCTATCGAAATCGGAGTTGTCCACGGTACTAACTCAATTCCAAACTCTACTTCGAACAGTGGCAATCCGGCAATTCCTCTGAAACACATCTTGATACTCACACACAACCGGTAATCGATTCAATCGCCTTTCGGTCACTTTACTATCAATCACGTAAGCAAGGTAAGCTTCACAACCCTTTCTCAAATCTCGCCGAGCCAACATTGAGGATATCACCGCCGATGACCCCATTCAAATTTGCGACTCTAATCGTACAATCTCATTATTCGACTTCTCAACTCAATAGTCTTTCATCTACAATTCACTACCACATCGTGAGCAATCAACCAATCCATACCGAGAATGATGTCAAATTCATCGAAGGTAATAGCATCGATCGGTAGAAAACACATGCCTCGAATCATTAAAGGACAATCCTTACACATTTTATCAACCAACACCCAACGACCCAAAGGGTTTGAAACCGAATTATAAATTCAAGAGACTCAACAGGTAGAGTCTTCTTTGGATACTAATGTTTCACGACATACGAATGAGTTGAGCGGGATCAATCAAAGCAATTACATTAGTATCAAAGAGAGTGAAAATACCAAGAATAACGCTCGGAGATGAGGCCTCCTCTCTAGCACGGACGGCATAAGCTCTAGCTGGTACTCGAGTATCTACTCGGATAACCGCATCTCAAGTCCCTCTCTGCACCGCTCTTACCTCCCCACTACGAGTTGGTCCGCCTCTAGCGAGAGTCTTTCGGTCTCGCACTCGAGTAATGCCCTTCTCAGCGGTCTCCGGACAATCCGGACGAAGTGATTTTGTGAACCACACTGGTAACAAGCACGATTAAAAGATTTACCCCAGCACTCTCCAAAATGTCGTCTACCACACTGCTGACATTCAGGTTTGCTCGATCGAGCATTGCAGACACTAGCTACTGATGTAGCTCGAGAACTCATTGGTGGCCGATCACGAATAGAAATCCCAGCATTGGGTTTAGGTCGACTATCATCATTCTTAGTCTTCTTTGTCGCCATCTGTGTAAATTTACTCGTGGATCTCTTCAGGAAATCCTTAGATTCCATTTCAGCTTTTCGTTTTTCCTTTCCGAGTTCTTGACTTTACAAGCTCTCTCCACAAGTACAACAAACTCGTTAATCTCAAGAATGCCAACCAAGATTTTTATGTCTTCATTCGACCATCCTCGAATCTCGGCACATAATGACCTCGGAAGATACACATTCACGAGCATAGCGACTAAGTCGCACAAATTTGCGCTTCGTATTGAGACCTGATCATACGGCCTTGCTTGAGCTTGAGAAATTCCTTACGCTTAGAATCTATGAAGCGTTGACTTATGTACTTTTTTGAACTCCGCCAAAAAGAAATCCTGTAACTCTCTTTCGGAACAACAGATACGAGAGTATTCCACGATGAATAGGCGTAATCCGTAATAAAGATATGGCGACTTCAAGCACTCATCGTGTGCAAGATAACTCATCAAAACACAGACGGTATTATCGAGCCAAAATTTAGCTCTTTCAGTAATCGCCGCCATCTTGACTCTAAATTCTTGAGCTCGTGCTTTCTTATACGATCAATAGGAGGTTTAGATACTCTTTCGGGATTGGCGTGAGGAGTTACCACTTGGTGTTACGGGGAACATTCGATTCAAGGATGGTTGAACAGTAGGAGTGGTTCGTAAGTAATGGTGAACCAATCACTCATCATATTATGAAAGGCCTGCTTTACCTCTCTTTCGGGCCACTCGCAGCGGTCGAGATTCTTCCGATCACGGTCCCTTGCGCGGAGCAAAGCGCCACACTCTCGACATCATCACCATCGCTCGTTCGGGATCCGGATCCATTACTATATATAAAGAACAAAAATACATTTCGCCGTCAGAAGTCATCACACTATCATATTGTAAATAATGGCATGTATAGCTAGACTTTCACACGCTACGTTAGTCCGAGAACCGACTAAACCGTAGCTCTGATACCAACAAAATGTAACACCCTAACTTTCAATTACATCCGAACTCGGGTTACGGGACATTACTCTACCAAACACAAATCCATGCACATAAATGCCTACTAATTTATACCATTACTATATAACAAGTATATCCCATTTAATACCAAAACATAACTTATATATATATCTATATGGAATAATATCATTAACATTTTCTAACAATTTACCATGCATTTGGTCATTCAAATGTAAAGGCGAATAGGCATGTGGTAATTATTCATTTGATTCAACTTTTTCATCAACATTGCATTTAATTATATACTCTTTACGAACATATGCCTCACTCAAAAAATCATATACATGCATTTGTGCATGCATATATATATATATAAAAGAAATAAAATGTGTAAAATGCTTACCACATCACCGTACCCCCTAAGCATTTTATTCAAGCTTAATAAACCTTTAAACCAACCCAAATCGAACTATATTCAAAACCAAATTTCGCAACTATATATATATATATATATATCAGCTCAAAATAACCACTCAATTCATGGATAGAAAGGAAGCTATTTTCGTATGGCCTTATATACATTCATTTCAAAGCAACTCAAAAGGACAACCTAGCTTATACATGCCAAAATTCCCAAAAGTTTCATAAATAAAGAGGTACCCAAAATAGATGATAGTGTGAAGTAACTTCGACAAGGATTCCCGTAAATCACCATGAACCAACACTTCAAGTAAGCTTAAATAGCTTAGTAAGTTTTAAACAAGAAGATAAAGTACACAAAAATGCATCACGTCATTTCTTACATTTCAAACTAAATTCTAGAATAATTCAATCTATAAACATGTAACCAATGCTAACATTCATCAATTCCATTTCAATAATCAAAGTGACCATATAGTCACATGTTTCATAGCCAATTTAAATCAACTCACTTAGATTCGCATTAAAATGATGAATAAATCGCCTAACATACCTGACTTCATTTTGTACTTTTAATAATTTCTTCTATTCTTACCTTTCAACCGATATCGCATACACAAAGGCTTTCGGTGATGCTATTTTCCGCACACACAGTGCCTCTCAACCGATATCGCACACACAGTGCTCGGTTATGCTATTTTCCACACACACAGTGCCTCTCAACCGATATCGCACACACAGTGCTCGGTTATGCTATTTTTCGCACACACAGTGCCTCTCAACCGATATCGCACACACAGTGCTCGGTTATGCTATTTTCCGCACACAGTGCCTCTCAATCCCATGTTTCCTCACAAAGAAATACACATATACACAAATCTTCATTAATTAGGGATTTACAAGTAACTCATTTATTCATATATATATACATTACATTGGCTCACACATAACATACATATAGCACATATTCACCACCTTCCCAAGATCATCTCTAATGTCATCAATATCAATAACCATCTTGTATCGTATATATATATATACACAAATTCAACAATTCAATTAAATCAAGTTTACATATACATTCAACAAGTATAACATTCAGCCATTTCATGCTAAATCCACCTTCACATTCGGCATCATAGTAATTAATTTCCTTAAAATCCTTTAACATATGCATAGTATAAAATAAAATTCAATTAAATCTAATTGCTTAAAACTTACTTTGATAGTTGAAAAGTAAGGGTGTCCTACTACTCGTCTAATTTAGCTTTCCCAGATCCTTTTCCAACTCTTTCTTCCTTGATCTAAACAAAGTTTGAAAAGAGCCTATTCAAATAATTTTCATTCATCCCAATTCGAAACATATCATTGTATTATTTTCCCAATTAGTCATTCATAGCTTCGAAATCCTTACCAATTTAATATAATTCTTTCATTCATTTAAAAACATAAAATTCATACATACTTTAATCAAATGCCGAGTATTCCTCAAGCTAGATTAATCCACTTTATAAACTAAAATAACTCCTAACATGTACCTTTCTAATTATACACGTTTATTCCCCCTAGTTTCGGTTTTCCCACAATTTGATCCCTTGCTATAAAACATACTAATTACAAGAAATTTGGACTAGTCCCTTGAAACCGAATTTTCCCCATTCCTATTCAAGAATATATATATATATATATATATAAGCCATTTATTATTGCATTCGTACCTTCAACCATTTAATAAATCCAAATTCAAGCTTTCACCTATTCATCTTTTCCAAAATCCTACCCAAACTAGTTTATGTCTAGCTCATACTAAAAAATCTCCTATCAAACATGACAAATTCAAGGAACTCATCCATGGCCGAATCCAATATTAGCTTCAAACTCCAAAATTTTCACATATATATTAAGGTATTCATGAAAGCTAACCCAACCATGCAAGAATTTACAAAAATGAAGCTTAAATACCTACCTAATTTGAGCATGCATCAACCGAAAATGAAGAAGCTTCAAGTCTCTTTATCCCTTCAACATTCGCCACTTCAAGAAAGAAAAGATGAATCCTTTCTTTCCTCTCTTACTTTTGTTTTTATTATTCCTTGTTTTCTTTTTTTTAATTCAAATTATAATATACATATAATCACCACTAACTAAAGAAAATTGAATTTAATATACAAACAATGATTATAAAATCCACTACCATGAAAAGTGCAAAATTGACATGCAAATCCTCACTTGAACAAAACAATTCAATTTACCTTCTTAATTCATGCATCCTACTTTCACCACTTAAACTATTTGATCCTTTTATTAAATTAAACATCTAAATAAGCAATTAACTTCACGAAATTTTTAGTACATAGTCAATCATAAATATTCATCAAGAAAATGATATTAAATTATTATTTCGACTTGGATTAATGGTTCAAACCACCGTCCTAAGTTAGGGTCGTATTTGAGCTGTTACAAGAATGATCGAACCTAGAAACTAACTCTAACAACGACTTAAGGCAAGTGTACCTATCGAATAGTAGTATAGCTTAGGCAAGATCGGATTATCGAACCCAAAGGAACTAAAAGTACTAATTCTCACTTTCTTTCTATTTTTTAGCCTAAAATAAAGTGAAGTTTTTTAATCTAAATTAAATACTACTAAACTAAAAATGCACTGAACCATATGATTTATTCACTTGATTTGATCCGTAAGACTCCCTAACGTATATTAAACCCTCTCTCGAGGTGAATAATGTCTAACCCTAGGTTAATTAACGGAAATATCTTTCTCACTTAATAACCCCTTAGAATAGCATTAAATCGTACTATGGAGTCTTATATTAGGTTTCACCCTAATCCGATAAAATCTCGTCACTCTAGGTGCGCGAACAACTCCGCTTAATTATGCTAAATCTATTCTTAGGCAAGGTCTATTCCTCCTCCATCTAAGAACATCATACTTGAATTAATATCCCGAAAATATTAACACAAGAATTAAGCACACATTATTAAGAACAAATCAAGTATTTATCATATAATTCAGAAAATAATAATAAGATTCATCTAGGTTTCATCCCCTTCAAGTATCTAAAGGGTTTAGTTCATAACAAATAAAGAAAATATCTCAAGAGAAAAGATAAAACAAAACATAAGAAATCCATAAAACCCCCTGAAGGAATTGAAGGAAATATCCGCCGTCTTGAGTAGAATTCCGGCTTCTTGAGATGGATCAACTAGCTATCTTCGAGTGATTCCCACAATCTGGCCTTCTGGCTCAACTCTTGGCCTATCTAACCGTTAATTGATAGCCTACTGACTGCCCAACTAACCACCCTTGGGTTTCGACCTGCCGAACTCCCCCTTTAAGTTGCTCCTTGGGTGGATATATAGGCTTTGAGATGCTTTACTTGGCTCCTAAGTATTCTAATTCAAGTAGAATTCCTCCTAAGATGTTTAAGTAGACTTAGGAATGTGTTTCTTTGCCTCCAAGCATCCAAATTCGAGTGAAATTACTCTTTCCTGCGATAGAGGCACGCCCATGGCACACGCCCGTGTAAATTGACTTCAGGTCGTGTTTCAGTTCTGTTGATTGAGGCACGGCCGTGTAAATCGTGGTTAGGCCATGTGAAGTAAATTGTCACGACACGACCGTGTGGCTTGAAGTCCAGGCTATGTCGATTTCTACTTTGGCACAAATTGGCCCTTTTTAGGCCCGTTTCTCATTCTTTTCGTTCTCAAGTGCTTTTCTGAGTATAAGACATGAAAAGAAAGGATTAAGAGCACCTTTTTACATAAATCAAGGGCTAAATCATCCAAAAGCATGCTAAATGTGGGCCTAAAATATGTTACTTTTACGGTTTATCACTTTACTTACTTTGAATCAATCCACAGATGGTGTTTATATATATGAATAAGAGTAACTACTCTTAATCTAACTATATATTTGACTTAAGCAATAGACTGCTTCTAACTAACTGCATACCAAACTTATTTAACAAACTAACAACTCTATACTAGTAGCTCTATACTCTAACAATCTAGGGTTCAACTAGTTTAGAGAGGAAACTTACCTTAGTTAATTGGAAGGAAGTTTGTCTACCATTTGATAAAGGAGGATTAGGCATCCGAAGGCACCAAGATCAAAATAAAATCTTCTTATTGAAGATGGGCTACAACATTTTAGCCAATACTAAGGCACTATGGGTTCGCTTGTTAAGAAACAAATATAATGTTCATGGATTCCTACCTGATTCTATTGAACGAAATAATTGTTTAAATCTTTGGCGCTCTCATTCTAAATACTAGAATAAGATTAAAGATGGTATCATTTGGTTTGTTGGGGATGGCTGCTTAGTAAACTTTTGGAATGATAATTGGGTGGAGGACGTCAGGCCTTTAAAATTTTTGCACATCTGAAGGGACCATATCGATGAGAACGGACAATGGATCATGGAACTGGAGATGGCTAGAATCACAGCTACCACAAACCGTTCTTGCTCGATCTCTGCAGTCATGCCTCCATCACACGATAGTGGTCCTGATCGATTGATTTGGAAATAGATGTCAAAAGGTAAATTTTCTTCAGCTTCAACTTACAGCTATTTTTTAAATCAAAGGAAACTTGTGTAGTGGGAACATAGTTCCAGGATATGGAAGAATGATGCCCCTCAGATTACCAATGAGGTAAGGGTAAAGAGAAGAAAGACAAATAAAGGGTGTTGTCCACGGTGTGATGCTTTAGTTGAAACATGCTCCATGTAGTCCGTGACTGCCCGTTTGCAACTAACATTTGGAAATCGTTGGTACCACAACATGACTAGTCTTTCTGTTTTTTTTCTTATTCCTTGGAAGACTGGTATGAATTTGCTCAAGTATTATAGTTCCACATCCGATGGTGAATGGCCAACTTTATTTTCAATTGTTTCTTGGTTGATTTGGAAGCATGGGAATGACTTTATTTTTAAAGGAGCTAGCTATAGTTGTAACACCCCTACCCGTATCCGTTGCCAGAACAAAGTACGAGGCATTACCGAGAAGTATGGAACACTTACAGATAATTTAAATCACTTATCACTCAAATACCAAAATTGATTATAAAAGTTACCTTTGAAGTCCAACTCATGCATTAGGATCGGGTTGGGACTAAATCAAAATCGTATGAAGTTTTTTGCAATATCCCAAAATTTATCTCATTTACAAGGGTCCCACATTTAATACATATAAAAACCAATTCAATATATTCAACCGAGCCTTATACTTAATACTATTTGTTAGTCGTACACTTCATATAAATAACAAGAAACATGTATGGGCTCAATTCTCATTAAATTTCTCTTGTACTTATATTTTTTCACATTATGTATTCATATAATATATAACAATCATACCTCTGTATTTCATATACATTTTCATAATATTTCATTTAGAATTCAGATTATTTCATATTAGAACTCTTATCAATAACTCATTTGGAATACCAATTCATACGGATAATACATGAGGTGTACAAATATAAAATTACAAATGAACTCATTTATCAACCAAGTTCTATGTTCATGTCTCATCAACTCGTATTTCCTTATATCACATAATACTATGTAACACTTACCAAACTTTGTCAAATTAGTGAATGTCTTACTGAATTGGTGCGGACCGGTATGCCTTTGAATTTCACGATAATCATCGATGTCATAACATAGCTATGGTCTTTTCACTAGAATGCCATAGCCCAGCAATGATCTTACATCTTCACTATCATTATGCCATGGTGAAACTATGGACTCATCCGTCAATTCATCACCTTTCACTAGAATGCCATAGCCTAGCTATGGTCTTACATCTTAAACACATATCACACCGATGCCATATCCCAAATATGGTCTTACACAGAAATCACTTGTCACTTGTAGCCGAAGCTAGCACTAATCACTGATCAGATAGCCGGAGCTACCACTTTTCACTGATCAGGTAGTCAGAGCTACCACTTTTCACTGATCACGTAGCCAGAGCTACCACTTTTCACTGATCAGGTAGCCGGAGCTACCATTTTTCACTGATAAGGCAATCAGAGCTGCCACTTTTAACTTTCACTTGTCCTTGATTAGATAAGTGTAGCCGAAGCTATCACTTATCACTTTTACTTTTCCTTGATCAAATAAGTGTAGCTGAAGCTATCACTTATCACTTGTTTCCATGGTTCAATCATGGTCTTTTTCGTCAATTCATCTTGTCGCTGAACTAAAGTGCTCAATTTGATCGTTTATTCAATTTTCATGCTTTTACATTATTCACGATTTTATCATCATTACATATGAAATAACACATTATGAAGTTCATAAAATTAACAAATGATCACTAAAATTTAGCCATATAAACTCACAAGTTCAATTTTTGTATTATAACGATAATCATAATTTCACAATAAACATTCCAAATAAAACACTATATCATTTCTAATTCAACATTTATCAATTATAATCGAGCATGTGATCAATTTATACACAAGTCGTTCATATATTATTTTTCTCCTCCTCCTTTCCATCCACATCCTTAGTATAAACAACAGACTTGTAAGTAACATTATCTATAATTTTCACTATTTACTTATGTGAATATTCAAGCTGTTCATCCATATCATAGTCACTAAATTATTTTTATCTTAAGCTAAAGAACTCAAAATTAAGATCCGTTAATTTTATTTGAAACTAGACTCACATATCTTCTTACTATAATTTTTTCAGAATTTTTGGTGCGGCCAATTAGTACAGTTTATTAGTTAAGTTCTTCCCTGTTACACAGTCCGGCGGCTCTGACCTCTCTTCACTAAAAATCAATTATCTCATAGTATGATTTTCATATAATATTTCAGATTATTTATAATGAAAATAGGCTCACTAAAGAATACAAACATATAAATTATAACTCATAATTATTTTTTTAAATTTTAATGAATTTATAAAGTAAGAACAGGGGATCACGAAGTTATTCTAAACCAGTCTTACAAAACTTTAAATATCTCAATATGTAGACTTCCTTTGCTTTCTTTGTTTCCTTTATATGAAAATAGACTCAACAAAATTTAATTCTATATCTCACTATACTTCCAATTCAATTGCTACCATTTTTGGTGATTTTTCAAAGTTAGACAACTGCTGCTGTCCAAAACTGTTTTAGTGTAACATGTTGATTTCTATTTTATCCCAAATTCCACAATTCATACAATTCAGTCCTTGCTCAATTAACCCCTCAATTGAGCTAATTTTCTCATTTAATAATTTTATATATCATTTTAAACTACTTCATAACCTTTGAAAATTAGAATTTTAACACTAGGCCTTAATTTCAACTCTTTCACAACTAGGTCCTAAAACCAATTTCCATCAAATTTACTTGATAAAATCATCATATATCAAAATTAAAGCTTCAATTCTATATTTATTCATCATATTATTCCAGCACTCATCCATAGAAACTTTAAAAATTAGCCATAGAATCACAAACTAATGACATACTAAGTTGGACCCAATTGTAAAAGTTCAAAAACATAGAAATTTCAAGGAGAAAGCAAGAATTAAACTTACATGAAGCCAGAGTATGAAAAAAAGCTTGAACCCTCTTCCATGGCTGTTTTTCAGCTGATGAAAATGAAGAGAAATGAAGAGAAATGAAGAGAATTCTAGATATTCCAATTTGGTCCCATTTTTATTTAGCTAATTTTGGCAATTTTCTAATTTTGCCCTTATTTCACCCATTTCCTTATTTTTTTTTCTCTGCTATTGCCGCCCAAAATATCTCCTTTGGGCTTATTTTCACTTTAGGTCCTTCCTCATTTGACAATTAAGTTATTTAATCCTTCTAGCAACTTTTACACCTTTTTCAATTTAGTCCTTTTTCTTTAATTAACCACCCAAACGTCAAAATTTTCTAACAAAATTTTAGTAAAACCTTATTAACATTTCGTAAATATTCATAAAAATATTTATGACTCGGTTTATAATACCGAGATCTCGATACCTCTTTTTCTCGATTTTTTATCAAATAAATCTTTATAAAATAAAATCCACTATTTCAAAAATCTTTTAAAAGCTACATTTGGCTTGTAAATATTAAATAATATAACTTACGAGTTCATTTGTCAAATTTGGTGTTCTCGAATCACTATTTTGATATCACTGAAATTTGGGCTATTACAATAGTAACATGGATTTGATAGCAACTAGTATAGCTTGGGCTCGTAGCATATCTAATTTAGCAAGGTCGAATAATAGTTGTTGCAATGAATATACCAAAGAGTATTGGCAGCCACTACCTGTCGGATGGGTTAAAGGTAACATTGATGGAAGTATACCAAAACATACATCACCTGCTGCCGTGAGTGGTGTGATTCGGGATCATGAGGGGAGTTGGTTATTTGGCTTTGGTATGAGAATTGGCAGATATGGAATTTTCTAAACGGAAGCAATGCCACTTTAGTAGGGACTTGTGGTTGCTTGGCATGAAGGGTTTCAACAAATTGAAGTGGAAAGTGATAATGCTATCTTGATTGATGTGGTTAGTAATAGATATGCGGTTGACAGTAATCTTTCGGAAGTTTGAATTATACAAACTATGATTTTGAAGGAATGATAAGTTAGATTTTGGCATGTTTCTAGGGAGCAAAACAAGGTTGCGGATTGCATAGTAAAGATGTCAAATGGAGATTTGAATAAGAAATGTTACTTTGTTGAGCCACTTGAGGGTATTCAAACCTTACTAGAGAATGATATTCAGTAGTCTGGAACAAGGGCAGACTTTCAGTGGAGTTGTGTTATTAAAAGTTTACTTCTATTTCTTTTAACAAAAAAAATAATAATACAATGTGAGTAATACAACACTCATTTCTTGATAATTTAATTAATGATATCATGGAAATAAATAGATTACTACATGAATTAGTAATTGCATTTTCTTGGAATGACAAGAGATAATATGGAATTAATTTAGTTTTTTTTACTTATTATTTAATTAGATGAATAAATTAAATAATTAAATTAAAGTGAAAATTAAATTAAAGTCATTGTAGTTAATTTGATTAGGAATTGAAACCGTCTATGACTAAATAAGTTTTTCAATAAATTTTAATACACTAAAGCTGATATGATTTTATAAAAATTAGAATTGAATTGGGTAAATTATTTAGTTATACAAATTAATTTTAACTTAATTAATTACTTAATTAAATGTTAAGATTGTTTGCTGATGTAATTCAAGAGAGGGTGGCCAACATGGGTCAAGTTGCTTGCTGCCCAAGCAAACTTGTATTTAATTGAAGATTTTAATTAATTAATTATTTATTCAATTAAAGGTTAGGATTGTTTTTTATGTAATTCAAGAGAAGGTGGCCTACATGAGGTGAAGTTGCTTGCCACCCAAGCAAACTTGTATTCAGCTAAGCAAGGCATGTTAAGGTGTTTTTTTTTTAAAAATAATTTTATTATAGATTTTGATCATACTTACTCGTTTGGCTCAATGCCTACAACTATCTATAACTCTTCTCAACCTATAAATATAAGGATAATGTGCTCAGCGCACTCAACCCACGTCCTCCTGTATTGACAATAATATCCATATCAATCAAATTAAAACTCAATCTATCTGCCAATGTATTTTTTAATCCTCAAAGTAAGGTGTTAGTTATAAAGTGTCCTCATGAAACTAAAACTAATTTGGTTTGATTGTTTTGTGACTCTTTCGCATATATATATTTAATTTGATCAAATTTATTGCTTTAGATATTTGGAGAAGGTCCTTGAAGATGTTTTAAAATTTTGCTATGCAACTCAACCATATTTTCTATCATGGAAAGTTTAATGGACAACTGTGAAACGACAATAAACTCAGCAATGAATCATGTTTAACAATATATGAAACATGAGAAAATGAGAGAGGAAGAAAACTGAATCTTATTAGAAGGATAAAAGCTATACAGCCTATTCTTAGTTGTTATATATACAAAGGCTTCAACAGACTAACTTATACAGGAGAAGGTGCAGTAGCTAATTGGACAAAATTTCGATATGAACTCTAGGTTCTTCTCTTTAAATACATCCCAGAATTTATGGTAAAAAATTCAAGAGCACTCATCTAGTCTCAAAGACCGCATTGTGGATCTCTTCATCCGTGATTGCTTCTTCCAAAATGGCGTTCATCACATCAATCACTTCTAGAGCTTCATTAACTCTGTTGTAAGCCTTTCATGAAAGAGTTCTTAAATGTGGTTAGTGATGAAGCCTCTTTTCTTCTATCATTCTCCATTCAATCCTCTAAGTCTATGGACGACATGACAGTTATCCTGTTAAGACTCCAGGTGGTGGCATTGAAAAGGGTGTGCTGTGGTCTCCTTGATTGAGCTATTGAATGCCGGTAAAAAAGTGTTATTGGCAAATGCTGCTACCTTTTTGGCTGAATCATAACTTTCTTGCTAAATTGAAACTGATCAGCCATGCCCTTAGTCTCATCAAAGTTATTGGCAAATGCTGATACCCTTTTTCTTTTGTTACAGAAAAGTGAGACCTATATTGTCAATAACTCAATATTAGGGTTCATAATGGGATAGGAAATTCGATGTAAGTTCAAGAAATCATCCTAGCTTTAAGATTTTGCAGTGGAAAATAGTATTTCATGCGATTGATTGTGAACAAATATTGTATTCATATTAGCTATATTGAACCGAAATCTGAAACAGGAAAATGTATTAATGTTGATACAATGTTGGGGTGGTTCACACAATGGCATTAGGAGCTGCAGAAGATGTCTGAGGATTTGACAGAGACTAGAAGGTTCTCAGGGAAATTTGGCATTCTAAGTTTTTTTTTTTTTTAAGTTAAAATACAATTTCATCATTGTATTAGTTTATGTTTTTACAATTTTTAAATGATTAAATTAAAATTTTATCATTTTTGAGGTCAAAGTGCAATTTAACCATTTACTTATAATTTTATAAAACATAAAATCGTCAATGTGATATTTTTCCATTTTAGGGGGCCTTTGGCTCCTGCCGGCCCCTTGGTGCTGCCCGTGACTGGTGTCTATCCAGAAAGAAAGCTGATTCATTAGGGGTGAGAGACTCCCAAATGAAATCGATGTTGGTGAAGTGACTCTTTATAACCTTCTAAATAAGGTAACCTTTAAGAACAGTCCTACCATCTTAAATTAGGCGAGGACCATCATGCTGTCTATGCTGACAAGGAGGTTCCTCAAGCGAGGTGGCTATTCATAACAATTATTATCATCTTTTATCATACACATTTGCACACATTATGCAGTGTTATTACTGCATTAATGAAATGGTCCTATATTTCATCTTCTTAATTGCTGTTCTAGTTAATCTCAAGCAATATCTTTTTGCATGAAACTTTTGTTGCTTAAAACTTTTAAGGACTACAAGTCTTTAATCAAATTGCAGCTTAACTATAGTCATGCATGATATTCCTTTCATCAGACTCTTCAATGGACACATCATTTCATATGGATCACCATTAGCTAGTGTTTTTGTGGATATGATTTGGTGCACCTTTTCAAGATTTAAGATATTCTCCTGGGTGCTTACAAAATTGGAAGGGACAGTTATCAGTTGCGGAAAGGACTGGTTGATGGAGGCCGGGCCATGGATGAGTTATGAGGGTGGCATGGTGCTAATTTGGTTGAGATATCTTTACCAATGGTTTAGCTATATGTCAAATCGTTGCCACTGGAAAACTAGGTGGTTGGCCAGCATCAAAGTAGAATTTTTGGCACAAGCAATTAATTTATGAATTTACTAAATCAGTAGACAACACCATTCGATCCCAAGGACGCAAACTCATGAAGAATGGGTGTATTTACGCTGTTTTGGATTACTTATATACATATTTTCCTTTTTAAAATTTTTTATGAATTTGAAAGATTATATTCTTATACTCGTATATAGATTAAATATGAATATTTCGATTTTGAGTAATATAAATAAAACCCGAAAAGATTATTGTATCTAATGCTGCGGTGACATTTCTCGCCTTCAGGGAAGCAGAATACATTAGTACTTTACCATCTTGCATTCTGTTTTAGGTGACTTTAAGTTAAATGATGTAAATTTCGGTTGGCTTTCTCCCATGGCTGATGCTTATATGTTCCAATGTCACAATGACTGTTTCCAAAATTTGGGCCAAGTGTATGTTGATTCCAGTGTCATAGTTGGTGAAGCCCATATTTATTGGAATGCGTACAGTGGAATTCTGTATTACATAACTTTTAAATTTTCCCAAAATATTTGTCTCTGGTTATGATAAAATAATTTATGAAAAACAGAGAATATGTTTTTAATTGGAGGATTCGCTGGATAAAAGAAACGAGGAAAGCTTCAATAGAAAAATATTTCAAAGATGAAGTTGTTCCCATAGTTAGGAATTCTTGATAGTATAGAGTCGGAACAACCTGTTCTTCATCAATACCTTGATTCAAGGTTAAAGAATTTTCTGCTGTTACCATATAATATTGATGGAGATGATTTTTTTTTTTTTAGGAATTGGAGGCTTTGTGAAGACGAAACATTGCTTTAAGCATGTAATCTCTCTTAAATCATTCTTGTCATTAATAGTCAAAGTAATTTTAGTTTTAATAAAAAATAAATTTTGAGAATATTGTTTAGCGAAAAAGAGGAAACTTCAAATAAATGTAATTATTTCTGTCATTAAATTTCATGTCATCTACTACATGTCAATTATACATTAGCTATTTTGCCCTCTCATAAGAATAATTAACAACATTAGTGCTTTAGAGTAATGTGTATAACATTTTATAAGTTTAATTAAGTACCAAATTGGACACACCAAAAAGATTAGGTCTCCAATTAGAAAAAAAATGTCAAGTTCAAATATTAATAACATTTTGGTTTTATTAAACCAAAATCTAAATATTAATAGCTTGATCACCATGCCATAACGTTGAGTAAAACTCGATTTGATTTAAAAAAATCGATTTTTTTTTTAAAAAATTGAGTTAATTGAATCGAGTTATTCGGGTTTTTTAACCAACTCGAATAAATAATTTAATTTTTTGAGTCTGAGTTGAATTTTATAACTCGAATCATTCGAATAACTTGAATAAAAAATTGATGTAAATGCCCCTTGGATCCCTTATAGTTTTGAAAATGTACAAATTGGTCCCTCTCAAAAAATTATAATATATATAAATTCAAAAAAATCATTAAAATTTATTTAAAAATCTTTAAAAACATACTAAATTATATTTTTTAAAAAATAAAAATAATAAACTTGAAGTCTTAGACAAGTAAATTATCAAATCAAATTTATCATATTAATTATCTTGTATTTTCTCTTATTTTGTTTTTAAAAAGTTTTTAAATATAGTTATACTGTTCTTTCAAAAGATAATGGTTATATTATAAATGCATTTGATTCCGCTTAAGTTCTATGTTTATATGATATATATATATATATATATATATATATAGATAACCTACACCTTTATTCATTAATTTATGGGTTAGTTTTTGTTTGGTCACTTGACTAAAATAAGTTATAATTTGGTCACTAAAGTATTTAAAAATTTTCATTTAAGTCACCGAGTTGTTAAAATCAATATTATATAGCTTTCTCTATTCACACTTCTTACACCAATCGAAAGCTCTCATTCCCCTTCTATTTTACTATTCAGTTTTTTTTTTTCTTTACACAGCTTTGGACGTCATGAATATGCGAACCAAATTTCAAACATCTTTTTGCTCCTATCTCTGACCTTCGAATGTTAGATTGATTTGGATCTAAGGTATGTTATTCTACTTGTCAATAGGTACTGATTCACTGTACCAATCATCAAATCATTGCTTGGAGCTCATTGGCAGGGCTTTAAAAAAAAACTTAATAGCCCGGTGCTTAAATAAAAACTTTTAAATAGTTCAGTGACTTAAATTAAAACTTTCAAATAATTCAATGGCCAAAATGTAACTTTTTTTAGTTAAATGACCAAAGCGAAAACTTACCCGTAGTTTAGTGACTAATGGTATAGTTTACCCAATATATATTTATAATATAATTATATATAAATAATACACCTAAGGTCAATAAACTATTAGTAAGTTTACGTTTTGGTCACTCAACTCCAAAAAGTTACAAAATGATCATTGAACTATTCAAAAGTTTTCATTTAGGTCACTAGGCTGTTTGAAAGTTTTTATTCAAGTAATTGGGATGTTAAGTTTTTCTTTTAAAAAAGTTTGGTTAGTGAGCTTCAAGTAATGATTTGGCAATCGATACAATGGATTAGTACTATTGAAGAGTAGAAGAACATATTTTAGATTCAAGCCGATCTAACGATCAGTGTTGGAGATTGGAAAAAAAAAAAAAAGCAGTTTAGATTTTGATTTACAGATTCGTGACATTCAAAGTTGTTTAATGCAAAAATTGAACTGTAAAAGAGAAGAGGGAGGAGAGCTTTTAATTGATGCAGGCAATGTGAATAAAGAAGGTCATACAACAAGAATTTTAACGATCTTGTGACTTAAATGAAAACTTTTGAATAATTTAATGATTATTTTATAATTTTTTAAAATTAAGTGATCAAAATATAAATTTACTAGTACTCTCACCATATTCTAACTATTTGCTTTGTCTCTTAATACGTGAAATTGATTTGAAAATTTAAGTACATAAAAAAGTAAAATTACATTAATAAATTCAACTTCCGAATCATAAAATTAGATCACCCGATAAAACAAAGGCCAAATATTCCAGTATGATCCAATACGATCAAACGCCCCAACCTGACAGCAGAGATTAAACATAAGGCTAACACAAAGATAATTACAAGAATCTGAATTTCAAAGGAATCCATCAATGTTACAGTATGGCTGAATTCACATTTCAGACAGATAGATAACTTAACTTACATTATTCTAAATTACCCTCCACATAATGTAGGGAGTTGCTAAAGGTGAAAACCCAAATGAAACATAACAGAAACCAAGAAAAAGCAAACACCTTTTTAAATGTCCAAAAAGATAGCAATATTTACAGTCAGCTGACTAATCCACTTAACAAGCTTTGTTCTTGTCAGCATCCTTTACTTCATTTCTTACATGATCCAACGTTGATGCATGACCCGGATGAACCTTTTTGAACATCGATGGGAAACAACAACCACTGGATTTCTTCCCTGCAAATCCAACATCCTCAGTCTTTGCTCTTTCTTCTTCTTCTCTCTTCATTTTCTCTTTATGAAGCTTCCGCATGACATAAATTTCAGCAATTTGGTATCCAGGAGTCGCCATGGCAGCTGAGGCTAGAATATAGATATTTTTCTTTTAGGGTTTTTCTGATATGTATATGATGAAGATTGAGAGTAGAGAAAGTGAGTTAATTTATATAGCTGCTTGTACCAGCTTGGGGAGCAAGTAAATAAATCAGAAAGAGCCAGGAAGTGACTACTAGCTTGATTTTGCTGAATATTTCATGGTGGCTCTTGGACAAGTAAAGGAAGAGGGGACCATATATGTAAAAGTAAAAGTAAGAGTGGTGTTGATTTTGAGTTGGACGGTTGACGTTTTGGCTTGATGATCAAGGTTCTTTTTTAAATATTCTTTAGTTGATGGTCATGATCTATTTGGAATTTTGCAAGCTTAGCATTCCCTGATAAGGACTTGAAAATTAGCCAATGAGATGAGATGAGATTTTGTTTCCTAGCTACATTTTTCTCCCCCGAATCCATAAATGTATTCTAT
Source organism: Gossypium rotundifolium (assembly GCA_025506655.1). NCBI lineage: Eukaryota > Viridiplantae > Streptophyta > Magnoliopsida > Malvales > Malvaceae > Gossypium > Gossypium rotundifolium. The sequence goes on from CP106727.1 coordinate 194,498,828, forward strand.
CATAGTTGGAATACTTAAGAGTTCACTGCATATATATTCTAATAAATCAAGATTATAGGCATCACCAACAATGGCACTTGAATCGATATAGGCTTGTCCCAGATTTTGGGACAATAAGGTTTGTTTTCGTGCACATTGAGATTTGTGAGACAAGTAATAACAAAATGAAAACATGCATTGCATATCCATAATGCTAATATATTTTACTTTTAATATATGTTATAGATATTTTTATAACAAATTTGCATGTGGTTAAGGATTTCAATGCATCAATTAAAATTAAATTAATTATTTTTAAAAAATTTGTTAAATATTTTATTGGTTAATTGTGAATCTTTAATTCATACAAATAATTATTTAGATATAATTTTAAAAATTAAAACAAATATTTAAATAAAAATTTTCATATAACAGGTAATTAATTACACGAAAGTTATCTTAAATTAAATAATATCGTTCCTATTTTGATCACTCATTTAATCACTACCATTAGAAATATTGACCAAAATCATCCGTTAAAACTTAAAAATTTTCAATTAATACCATTGTTATACCCACAAAATTTTATTTTTTTTTTTATGTTTAAGCAAAGAAAAGACAACGATTTACTGTAGCTGCATCCTCTATGATGTTGCCACTGTTTCCACTCCATCATCTTTCACTTGAACAAGAAAACTCCTTCATGGGTTCCACCCTAAAAAACATCATCACTGATTCAATACCTTCCTCTTCCTCCACTGTTGATGTCACCATTTACTTTGGTTTGGATTCCAATACCTTGGTTGTGGCCGAAGGTTCTTCTTCTACTTCTATGGTATTACAAGCGAGAGAAGTTATGAATAAGTGTCACGTGTGCAAATTTGATGGTTGTTTGGAGTGCAACCTTTTCCCTCCAAGTCAACAAGCAGAAAAAAGGAGTCGCCACTGCTAATAAAACTAAAACTAAACGTTTATTTAATTTTATATAACTATTCAGATGCACCATTTTTTCCAATCGTTACTCATCTCTCCCATAACTTCCTACTTTTATTAAAAAAAAAAAATTGTGAATCACGAAGTCATCATTGCTCATAGTTGCGATTGCTGGAGTTGCTGCAACCTATATGTCAACTAGTAAAGTGTAGAATATTTAGGTAGGGATCAATATATATATCCAATCCAAGTCGTATTATAAAAGTTCCATAGCTACTACAGCCTAATATTTGTATCATTTAGGTTACTGTTATTGAAGTAATGTTAGTTTTTATATACGGTTAAAATGGTACACTAGCCTCTAAAAGTTATTCAGATTATTATTAATATTATTATTTTGGTTTGATATAAGTGGAATGTAATTAATGTGTGGTTTCAATGTTTGGATTAACAAAAGGCTTTGTATTTTTCATTAAAAAAATCCTTTAATACATATAGTTTTTGTGTGAAGAGTTATCATTTTTTTCATAAATTATGGTGTATTTGAAAAACGATTGCAACTAAACTATTTAGTTGGAAAATAAATAAATTAGAAAACATGGATAATTAAGAAATATACTTCAGTGTCGAGATCGAGGGAGGAAACGAAGCAGACAGTAAGGGAAGATGACAAGGGAAGCATATAAGAGGTTGGATCTAGCATTTTTATGTTATTTAATATGGGTTTTTTTTATGGCAATTTAAGGGATTAACTTAATTTTTTGTAATTTTTAAATGGACTAAAAGAATTATTTTTCCTTTTTTTTTACAGGTCTAGTCAACAATTCGTTAAGGGTTTAACGATTGGGTGACCAATTTGGTCAATTTTTCTAACAATGATGTCTAGATTGGCAAAAACAATTTAGAATGACCAAAATAGGAATGAAACTATTTTAGGGTAAACTACACCCAAATTCAGTAAACTAGTAGTAAGTTTAAATTTTGATCATTCAACTTCAAAAAGTTATGAAATGGTCACTGAATTATTTAAAACTTTCATTTAAGTCAGAAGGGCTGGTAAAATCGTTATTGTATGGCCTTTTTTTTTCCACACACCAATTGAAAGTTCTCATTTTTTTTCTCTTCTACAGTTTAATATTTTTCATTAAACAACTTTGAACATCACAAATCTATAAATCAAAATCCAAACTACTTTCTTTTTTAATCTCCAACATTGATCGTCAGATTGACTTGGATCTAAAGTATGTTCTTTTACTTGTCGATAGGTACTAATCCATTATAGTGATCGTTAAAGCATCGCTTAGAGCTCACTAACTGAACTTTTTAAAAAGAAAAACTTAACATCCCATTGACTTAAATAAAACTTTTCGAACAACTTAGTGACTTAAATGGAAACTTTTGAGCTTAGTGATTATTTTGTAACTTTTTTAGAGTTAAGTGACCAAAACGTAAACTCACTAATAATTTAATGACTTTGAATGTAGTTTGCTTAATTTACATAAATGGAACATTAAATATGGCGTTGAATGGTTAAATGTACAAAAAAAAATTATAAAAGTGTATATAACTATTTTTTTTTTAGAAAAAAGGGCTGATATTTATTGAAACTGGCTCAAAAGCAGAGACAAACCAAAAGTCAAAAAAACCTGCTACCTGAAACGACAAAGCATAAAGTAGAAATGTAAACTAATTGGCACGCAACAAAAAACAATTAAAGAAACAGCAAAACCAAACAAAGGCTTCTTGAAGCCAGCCACCACAACGTTCCATCTACCAAAATATCAGCCACAGGAATGCTCTCCAATAGCAGAAAACAAAGTCGATCTGAGAAAAAGAGCAAACTGCTTAGAAACAGATCTGGAGATTTAAAAGAACCTTCTCCAAATTCCAAGCCGAAAAAACATTAGTGGTTCAAATTCCATTCCAATCGATCCTTCCTTGCTATGAGCTTCACGAAATCTGGTACCCCATTAACCCAGCAACCATAGAACTTATTTCCCCAACCTTCCAGCGCCAGAGTATGAGCCACTTCATTGGTCGTTCGAGGCACATAAAGGTACAAAATATTCTCAAAACACAAACCCATTTGGATAATATGCTGTGTAATTAGCCTGAGCACTGAATTATCTTGTCCGTTCTTCTTTGCTAGAAGATGAGACTAACAAAGAGAACAAGCTTAAGGAGAAAATAAAGCTATTCTTTCTTTCTTGAATCTATGAATGAATATTGTCCTCATTCATTTTTTTACATAGTATATATAGAGATCTATTAGTATTAACCTCTCTTAACAAACTAACAGACTGCTTAGCTGTGCTAACAGCACTTGGTTAATGATCGTGTCAAACAGTCGAGTTTTAATATTTATAAAAGAATGATCGAAACTGTAGACTAACTATGACAACGATAGAGGCAAGTGCACCTTCGAACAGTAGTATAGTTTAGGCAAGAATTTCTTATCGAACCCAAGGGAACCTAAAAGTACTACTACTCACTTTCTTCCTATTATTTAGCCTAAAATATGGAGTGATTGGACTATTAAACTAACGAAATACTTAAACTAAATGCAAAGACAAAAGAATGAATGGGAGAAAGACTTTAGGAAAACTCAGTTGATGAAGATGATACCCTTAGGAGGAATCGACCTATGACTTCACTTATTATTTATTCCTCAAACCATATGATTTCTTTACTTAGCTTGATCCGTGAGATCCATAACCTATATTAAACCCTCTCTCGAGGCGAATAACGTTTAACCTTAGGTTAATTAGTGGAACTCTCGTTCTCTTATAATAACCCCCTAAGGAAGCAGTAAATCGATCAATGGATTCCCATATTAGGTTTCACCCTAATCCGGTAAAATCTCGTAACCTATCTCTAGGCGCCGATCAACTCGCTCAATTATGCTAGATCTACTCTTAGGTAGGTCTATTCCTCCTCCACCTAAGCGCATCGATTAAATTAAGCAACATAATTAAGAACAAACTAAGTACTTTATTATATAATTTAGAAATCAAATAACAAAATCCGTCATAGGTTTCATCCCTTTGGTATCTAAGGGTTTAGTTCATAACTAAATAAGAAAACATTTCAAGAGAAAAGATAAAACAAAACATAAGAAATCCCTAAAACTCCCTGAAGGAATTGAAGGAGAGATCCTCCGTCTTGAATAGAGTTCCGGCTTCTTGAGATGGATCAACTGGCTATCTTCAAGTGATTCCTTAAAGATGAAAGCTTGACAAAAGCCTCGCAAAAAGCCCTCTTTAAACCTGCTTGAACTCCCTTTTAGTTGCTACCTTGGGTGTTTATATAGGCTTTGAGATGCTTTCCTTGGCTCCTAAGCATCCTAATTCAAGTAGAATTTCTTCTAGGATGTTTAAGTAGAGTTAGGAATGTGTTTCTTTGCCTCCAAGCATCCAAATCAGAATGAAATTGCTCTTTCTCACGATAGGAGCACGCCCATGGCACACGCCCGTGTAAGTCATCTTTAGGCCGTATCTCGATTCTATCGATTGGGGCACGGCCGTGTAAATCGTGGCATGACCGTGTAAAGTAATTTGAAGAGGTATGGCCGTGTGGCTTGAAGTCCAGGCCGTGTCGATTTCTTGGGTTGGCCCAATTTGTCCGTTTTAAGCCTGTTTTACGTTCTTTTTATCCTTAGGTGCTTTCCTGAGTATAAGACATGAAAAGAAAGGATTAAGAGCACCTTTTACATAACTCAAAGGCTAAATCATCCAAAAGCATACTAAATGTGGGATTAAAATATGTTACTTTTACGGTTTATCAAATACCCCCACACTTAAGCTTTTGCTTGTCCTCAAGCAAAATTCTCAACTTACAATTAAAACGAACTTTCCATAATTCATAATTCCTATCGACAATGTCTCATCATAATTCATAGATAATTTATACATGGATAATTCAACTCAAAGTGTCCTTAAGATTCAATCACAATAAGTCATACCTTTATAGCACGAAAACATAGGTGTCTCCCCTTATTTAAATACTTACCTTTAATTCAAAATCGACAAGGATTGATATTCTCACTAAAAGTTCACTCAAATCACTCAAAGTGTTTAAAGATCAAGAAAAAGCACTCATAAATCGAACCTGAAAAGTTAATTCCATAGGCTTGCCTAAAAATCAAATCTCCACACTGTATATGAGATGATACACAAATCAAAAGGTCTTTATTAGGGTTGTAACGGGTTAGGGCTTACAGGTGTGGATACAGGCTGAATTAGAAGGTCAAAATCGAGATTGACTTGACAAATTACCTAACTATAAACAATGAACTAAATATGAATATTTACATCGAATGAAAACTACTAATACCACTATTGATAATTACTCTAGAGCATTTTCATCACTTAAAATTTGATGATACTTTAATACGTGCTTTTTCTTCAACAATTGGAATTTAAATGCTCTAAGCTCTTTTATATACTTCTAATATTGAATATACTTGGGGTTTTTTTTTTAAGAACTAAAATATTACATCATAAATGATAAATGTAACTACTGAACTAATATAATTCGGTAACTTAATCAAATCAAACCTCGATTAAAGGGTGGTCAAAAGAATGGTGATAACAAATACAAAGGGATTTTGGGTTAATATTAGTGGGTGAGTCAATAAAAAGGTTGTTAGGATTCAACGGGGTTCACTAGAGGTTAATTTGTGAAGGTAGGCTTTTTATGGAGTAAGTGGGTTAAATCCTAGGTGCCTTTATCATCTCTGTATATCAAATCAAAAGTGTGGTCTCGACATGTATAAACGAGGCAAGTTCTAGAATAACAGTTCAAAGTTGACACACTCATAATTAATAAAGTGAGCACGAAAAAGAATATATGCTCTATAAGGCTCAAAATCTCACAAAAATTATGGGTGTTTTTGACATCAATCCTTATAAATTCCAAATTTCAAGGTAATACTCAAATTCAGTTCAACGACCCATTAATTTTTAATTTTTAGAAAGTAGAATTATCATGCTCGATTCTCTAGTATCCTTCAAATTTAATCATCAATGCACAATTAACTATGACTTACTCTAAAACATATCAATACAAATCATAAATCAACAGAAATTTCATCCTAATTAGTAATATGAAAAAAAAAATTCTTATGGACAAGACTAAAATTCAGGATTTGAGAATAATGCAAAAAGTTAGGTACTTTTACCCCCCACACTTAAGATGTACATTGCCCTCAATGTACAAAGATAGATAAACAATTATGTAGTAATAATGAAACACCCCACACCCGGCCCACGAGCCTGAACCGGATCTGGTATGTTCCTAAAGTAAACTGATTTCAAAACATTTTCGATACTTAGAGGAAATTGTAAATTTTTAGAAAAACTATTATTTTGAGTTGGGCTTAGATTGAAACCCATTTATTTAATCTTGTAAGCCCATTTAATTAAATACATCCAATATAGTTCTTAGCATGAAACTTGACAAGAAGCAAACATAAAGAATAATCCATGGGCCTTAAGGCCTTATTACATCAAGTAAAACCCAAAATAGAATAAAAGTAACTAAAAATAAAATTAAGTCCAAACTAAATGAAATTTTCGCATGTAGCATGGCCACCTCATGGTCCACCGCCCGGTCCAACACCGCTCATCACCGAAAAATAATTCCCACAATGGGGTGAGTCAATGACTCAATGTGCACACAATACTATCATTCAATAAATCGGGCATTCATGTTCAAATCATCAAGTCCATATAATAATGAAATTATGATGCAACCCAAACCCAATCCTAATGGTCCATCCGCTACACACCTCCGTACACGCCATTCACACCGTGGGGACTAATAAGTCAACCTCCATCCGCTACACACCACGTTGTGTCTTTAGACACTATAGTCAAATTTAAACGTTGTGTCATTAGACACTATATTGTAACCGAAGTTACCAAAATTTTGCAATGTGACCGAAGTCAACATTTTTCATTAGTGAGACCGAAGTCAACACCTTCGTTGGTGAGACCGAAGTCAACACCTATTCTCCCCCTTTCACATAAATCCCGAATGCCCCAAAAATATATATTGTGCATAACTTAATTTTATGTTCATATACATATATTCGCATGTTATTAAATAACATTTTTCACAATCCTATCAGAAGTAGGAAACGTACCTGGGTACTTTTTGCCACATTTGTGGTACATAGCCACATTCACATTCTTATTCATAATCATATATTAAAATATTTAGCCATAAAATATCGAAGGTTAGTAAGGGTACACACCTGTTTCGCTTAATAGGTTCCTTGAGATCTCGAGAATCCCGATCTAATTTTTAGATCTGTTATCTCCTATATTCGGCCATCATATAAGTCACATTAATAAACCTATTTGGCTTAAAACAAAACCAAATCCTGGTAGGATTTGTAAAAAGACTCACCTTTGCCGATTTGGTGTTTATACAAATCCCGAAAGTTTGGTTTTTCCTCTACCTGATATTCGGCTAACCTTGTATTTCAATATGGGTTAGTTTTTCGGCTTTTCAAAAATTAAGGAATTGATCTAGATAATCTCACAACCATTGGCCGAATATTTTAGATGCTTACCTTATAGATTCCAAATCCCGAAAGTTCCCTTTTGTCTTGAATATCTGTCGAAATCCCTAAAATTCATATGTTAGATCTGATCTAACTTTAATAAGTTGCAATTGGCCTTTGGCCGAATGTGTCTTACCTTAAATTCCTCGAATCTGAAATCCCAAAACTCCTCCTTTGTCATTCGGCCAATAGACATAAGAGAAGTTATTTCCCTAAATCTTGATTAAACGATTTAAAGGAACAAGAATCAATTGTTCTTACCTTAGATCCTTGATCTTTATAATCAACGATTGTGGAAACCTGAGATCCCTTGCATATTCGGCCATGATCAAAAAAAATGGGGATTAGGCCTTTTACTTTCGGCAACTAGAAAAGAGAGGGAATTGAATGGCTTAACCTTACCTTGATGCCTTTAAACAATTGTTTCCTTGACTTGAGTTACAGAGATCCGGCTTTGAAGATTTAACAGAGATCAAAAGAGAAAGGTTTTGACTTAGCAATGGCAAAAGAGAGGAAAAGAAAAGATGGAGTCCTTGCTTAGGGAAATTTTCGGCAAAGAGAGGGGGAAGAGAGAGCAAAATTTCGGCAAGGTAGGATGAATGAGAGAAAAGTCTCAATTTTCCTCTTTTAACTGAAATTGCTAGACCAAGAGTCCAAAACTTGGCCACTATTCTCCCAAGTGATAATTTAATCTCCATTAATTATCACCTAATTAAATTAAAAGCATTTAATCCATCATTTAATTCCTCATTTATCTTAGTAGAGAAAATCCTTTATTTATCACTTTACTTTGACAAGTTTTAATAAAATAAAACTCTTCCCTTTTAGCAATTAAGTGTCAGTCCACCCCTAGCCTTGGGAAGCAAAATTAAACCTTCCATATTTGCTTTCCAAGTGACTCAACTCGAGCCATTTCCATAAACCTTAAGTGACACCTTCAGCCACTTTTCCAAGCCCGATTGTGTGTCAAAATTCACCAACTTTTTCTTTTAAGGCCCTCTTGCCCTTATTTCCTATTTTGGGCTTTAAAATTTGTCATTCCGCCTTATTTCTAAGTTTCCTAAAATTTTCGCTGCTCAGAACTTGCCATTTTCCTTACATCTTCGTGTTTCCAAAATGTTCGTGTTTCCAAAATGTTTTAGGTTTCCAAATGTTCGTGTTTCCAAAATGTTTAGGTTTCCAAAATGTCTAAGTTTCCAAAATGTCTAAATTTCCAAAATGTCCATTTTCATTTTCATTTCCATTTTCATGCATTTCTAGGTTTCCAAAAGTATCAAAATTTATTCATAGTACTTGAAACTTGTCATTTCATACAATTAAACTGAAATGCATAGGCCCTATTCGAGGATGTTACGCTTCTACCCCTTAAACAAAATTTCGTCCCCAAATTTCCTAACTAAAATAGTTGAGGGTTTTCTTTGTCTCATCGCCTCTTCTCGCTCCCATGAAGCTTCTTCCGCTCCATGATTGCGCCATAGCACTTTGACTAGAGGCAATGTCTTTCTTCGCAATACTTTCACATCATGTTCCAAAATTGAATTGGTTCTTCCTCATAGGACAAGTCCGCCTTAGTTCCACCTCTTCAACCGGTACCACATGAGATGGATCCGATCGATAGCGACGTAGCATGGACACATGGAACACGCGTGCATCTCGCTTCAATTCTCGTGGCAACCCAATTGGTATGCCATCGCCCAACGCGCTTCAAGATTTGATAAGGCCCTATAAATCTTGGGCTTAGCTTCCTCTTGCGCCAAACCTCATTACCTTCTTCCAAGGTGAGACTTTCAGAACACTTGATCTCCCACTTCAAACTCTATTTCCTTTTGCTTAAGGTCTGCATCGACTTTTGCCTATCGAGGCTTCCTTCAACCGTGCTTAATTAACTCAACCTTCTCTTCAGTTTCTGCCACCAACTATGGACCCAAAACACTGCGTTCTCCTAACTCGATCCAACAAGTAGGTGTTCTACACTTCCTTCCATACAATGCTTCAGATGGTGCCATCCGAATCTTGGCTTGATAGCTATTGTTATAGGCGAATTCACTAAAGGCAAGTAATCTTCCCAACTTCCTCGAAAATCCATTACACGACCTCTCAACATATCCTCCAACACTTGTATAACTCTGCTCAGATCGCCTGTCCGATTGTGGATGAAAAGTCGTAGTGAAGTCTAGCTTAGTGCCTAAAGCTTGATGAAGTGCTTTCCAAAATCGAGATGTAAACCTTGGGTCTCTATCGAGATGATCGACATTGGTACTCCATGTAATCTCACAATTTTCGTCACATACAACTTAGCCAACTTCAAGAGAATAATCCATTCTCGACCGATAAAGTGTGCGGACTTGGTCAAACGGTCCACTATCACCCATACCGAGTCCTTCTTAGTAGGCGTAAGGGAAGCCCACTAATGAAGTCCATGGTAATTCTTTCCCACTTCCATTGGGGAATTTCGATTGGTTGGAGCAATCTCGATGGGACTTGGTGTTCAAACCTTAACTTGTCGACCGCCAAACATTTCCCACAAATTTAGTCACCTCTCGCTTCGAGTTAGACCACCAAAACTGTTCTCTCGGATCTCTATATGACTTAATACCTCCGGATGCATAGCATAAGGGCTACCATGCGCTTCCAAGAATCCTTTGTCTCACTCCTTATCTTTCTAAGATACGACCTTTCCCTTGTAGCACAATACTCCTTTATCATTGATGCCATAGTCCTTAATCCCCTCATTGTACTTGTCTTGCACCTTAGAACTTAAGTCGTTATCACCAACCGTCCTTCTTTCACCTCCTTCACCATGTGGGCTCGACTTGTAATTCCGCCAATGACTTCCATCGTCATATAGACTTAGATGAGCGAACAAAGCCCGTAGATCCGATACAACCTTTCGACTTAGGGCATCGGCTACCACATTCACCTTGCCGGATGATATTCTATTGAACAATGTAGTCCTTCAAAGAATTCCACCCACCTTCGTTGCCTCAAGTTCAACTCCTTCGAGTCAATAAATACTTAAGGCTCTTGTGGTGCGTGTAGATAATCGACCTTTCTCCATAAAGGTAGTGCCTCCAAACCTTAAGGGCGAAAACCACTGCCGCTAGCTCTAAGTCATGAGTTGGGTAGTTAAGCTCATGAGGCCTTAGTCGCCGAGACGCATAAGCAACCACTTTGCCATCTTGCATTAACACACACCTAACCCCTGTGATGCTAAGCATCACAAGACACCACAAATTCCTTTCCCGCCTCCGGTGAATTAACACTAGAGCCTCCACAAGACCTTCTTAAGCTTTTCAAAGCTCTCCTGCCGCTTATTAGTCCATTCAAGGGTACTTCCTTCCTTAGTAACTTGGTTAAAGGTGCGGCTATTGACGAGAATCCTTCCACGAACCTTACAGAATAGCCCTTTGCCAAGCCTAAGAAACTTGATTTCACCACGGACCTAGGTGGTTTCCAATCCAACATCGCTTCGATCTTCCTAGGTCCACTCTTATTCCTTGCGGATACCACATGCCCTAAGATTGCCACCTCCTTAAGCTAAAATTCGCACTTGTTGAATTTGGCATGAGCTTCTTTTCCTTAACACTTCCAACACGCCCTGGAGATGCTCATCATGCTCCTCCTCCGACTTGAATACACCAAAATGTCATCGATGAACACCACGACAAATCTATCTAAGTAGGGTTGAAAACCCGATTCATCATGTCCATGAATGCGGTGGAGCGTTTGTCAACCCAAACGGCATCACCACAAACTCAAGTGACCATATCTTGTCCTAAAAGCGGTCTTATGGATATCGCCTCCTTCACCTCAATCGATGGTATCCCGATCAGAATCGATCTTCGAAAACATCTGCGGCTCCTTCATTGATCGAACAAGTCATCGATCCTTGGCAAGGGATACTTGTTCTTAATGGTCACTTATTTAATCGACGGTAGTCTATGCACATACGCATAGTTTCGTCCTTCTTCTTCACAAATAAGACCGGTGCTCCCACGGAGACACACTGGGTCGATGAACCCACGGTCCAACAGTTCTTGTATCCGAGCCTTGAGCTCCACTAACTCCTTTGGTGCCATTCGGTATGGAGCGATTGACACGGGAGTCATCCCCCAGAGCAAATCAATCCCAAATTCCACCTCCCCGTGCTGGGGTATTCCGATAACTCTTACGAAAACACATCAAGTCCCTTACCGCCCTAACTCCATTAATACCTTCCTCCTTCCCACCTATCGCACTTACAAAAGCTAGAAATGCCTTGCAACCCTTCTTAACCATCTTCTCAAACCTTCAAAGGTTGAGACTACATTAAATAAATAGTTCCTCTTTTCTCCGATCATTATTACCACTTCCTCTCCGGTTCTTAGTTCCATATGTTTAGTCGCACAATCCAACACTCGGTGTTCTACTAACCAATCCATTCCAGTATAAGCTCAAACTCTCAGAAGGGTAACTCCATTAAGTCCGCTCGAAAGTTCACTCCCAATCTCTAGGGTACATTCAGAAAGATCTTGTCTACCACTATAGTTTGGCCTAATGGGCTTACTACGATCATCCGCCTATCGAGAGTTCGTAGTCAGCCTAGTGTTTTCACTACACTACTTGCAACATAGGAATGGATCGAGCCCACATCAATCAAAGCAAAGTAGGGTTTGTCAAAAATAAAGAACGTACCAGTTATTACGTCCGGCGCGTCTCCATCTTCCCTTCGGTGAACCGCATAAACCAAACCCCGTTGTCTTGCATCAGCATTAGTATTACCTCGGCCCTATGTTCCACGGCCTCTACCTGTACCACTACCACGGTTACTCGAACCACGACCCCGTTGAGGTCAGTCGTCCGCCTCTACCGCCCCAAGCTAGCATTCGAACTACCGGTCGGCTCTCGTCCCGATTGTTTGGGGCAATCCTTAAACATATGGTCCTTGGACCCACACTTAAGACATGCTCCTATCTTTCTCCAACACTCACCCGTGTGTCTCTTCCCACAATGCTCACAAGGGCGAATCTGCCAGCCCGTGCCAGTTTGTTGATTTCGTGGCCCGTCAATCCTAGGCCTCTTGTAACCCTTTCCTGATGACCCAAACCCTCTTTTGGCCTTATTCTTATCCACGGTGCGCTTAGTAGCATCCTTAATCCCTCGCCACCTTGGCCTTTTCTACCAAAAGCAGAGAATTCCGCTCCGATGCGGTGCTATTAATGCCTTAAATCATCTCTCAACCCGTCCTCAAACGGACACATTGTTCATGCTCGATTGCCACTACCCTCGAGCATAGCGGCTCAACCTCGTAAATTTCGCCTCATATTCTGCGATGGACTTACTCCCTTGTACTAACCCTAGAAAAGCCTTCCTGCTCATCTCAGATACGGTTCCCACATACTTCTTCCGAAAGGCCTCTTTAACATATTCCTGTGTCAAATTTTCAGTTGTGGTACCATCACGGTCAATAACCACCATTGATACGCTTCATCGCGTAACAACACCACCATCCCTTTCAACTTTTCCTCCGAGTCAAATCAAGCTCATCCATGATACGCTCGTTGCTTCCAACCAAGACTCACAATTGTCTGGGTGCCACATGGATACTCCTCGAAATATTTCCGTTCTATTAGCTCGAGCCGTTCAGTACCGACTTTCGATTTCCTCCATTTCCACCCGCACCGCCACCAATTCCAAAACTCGCAAGACTGACCTGCGACACGACTCTCTTCCGTCCCGAGCTGCCGCTCAACATTAACAATGAGGGTGGTGGTGGCGGTGGCATTTCATTGTCGGACCCTTGACCCGACCTAACAGAGTTCCGGTTAACCGCTCATCCTTCCTCTTCCTCGACCATTACCACGACCACGCCCTCTAGAGCTCATTTTCTAGCGTTGAGATCGATTAAAGAATTTTATGGATTAGTCATTGTTCCACTTACTTATTAACGAAGAAGTTTTATGAAAAGGACTTAAGAGTGGTTCTTTCGTATTCATACAAACACACAGTCTTTTCCATTCATTCATCCATCCATCAAACAAATATGAACTTTCGTTCATTCAAAGAAATGTTGTAGTTTTTGTTGTTGTTGTTTTCCACTACCCGAGGGTATTTTCATAATTTTTATCCTACAGGGGCATTTTCGTAATTTTGTCAAAATAAGGTTCCTTGATGATTTTGTCAAAAATTATTTTGAAAACTCCAAAGTCTAGGGGTAACTTGGAAAAAAAATTTTAAAACCGGGGATATTTCGGTAATTTTTGACCTCAGGGGTATTTTGGTAATTTTTACAAATCAGGGTAAATTTATTGAATTAGGGGTATTTTAAAAGTTGTAAAACTTTAAGGGTTCCTTCCGAAAATTGTTCCTTCAAAAATGGGGATGCTGCAAAAATTTTAGAAATCAGGGTCATTTTGGTAATTTTGTAAGTTAGGGGCAATTTTGTAATTTTTCCAAAATCATGGTATTTTTACAAATTAGGGTTTTTGAATGTTTATGAAATCATGAAATTTTGATAAAGTTGTTGAGTAGTTGAACATTTTACAAGCCAGGGGCGTTTTGGTAATTTTACTGCTAAGGGCATTTTTGTAATTTTTGTAAATCAAGAGTTTTTCAGAAAATGTTGAAAAAAATAATTTTCTCAGATTTAAAAGAAAGTTTTAAAAGTTTGGAAAAAAAACTAAGGTTTGTTATTTTGTTCTTCCTTCTTTTTTTTTTTAAAACATGGCTAGTTCCCTTTCGGGTTTTAGTCATTATGTTTAGCCTATGACCGAGCCCTCTTGGTCGGGGTGAACTAAAGCTACGCACTGAGGCAGGATTCGTGTGGAGAGGAGGTGAGTCACGCTGATCGCTTAAATACCAAGCTCCCACCGAAACCATTCCTAGACATGCTTGACAGAGGTTGCCACACCATCGAGCCCTCTCGAGTTATGGTGAACCGAAGCTACGCACTGTAGGATTCTGCAAGAGGAGGTGAGTCACTAGGACTGCTTAAATACCAAGCTCTTCCGATCCAATCCTAGACATGCGTATAAGGGTTACCACACCACTAGCTCAATGACTTAGCCATAGGTTGGTTCAAGGCATTAAGTCTTATGTGTTTACGTTTGAGTAGTCTATTCCTAGGGTTCAAGTTCCTATTATTCTATTCTACGCTCCATGCCTTTCCAACCCTTCTATAAATCATGTAATCACACATATAGTTAGGGTACTTACCGGTGGATCATGGAATTGGAGACTTAGGGTCCATGCTGTAAGGCCGCTTATTTTCAAAGAAGATAATTTGGGCTCGCTTTGAAAACATTTTGGGCCTTAGCCCACGTGCCGAGAGTTTAAAATTGGGCTCGATACTAAATCGAAACTCCCACACCCTACCACGAGCCCGAACCGGATCTCGTATGTTCCTAAAGTAAACCGATTTCAAAACATTTTCGATACTTAGAGGAAATTGTAAATTTTAGAAAAACTATTATTTTGAGTTGGGCTTAGATTGAAACCCATTTATTTAATCTTGTAAGCCCATTTAATTAAATACATCCAATATAGTTCTTAGCATGAAACTTGACAAGAAGCAAACATAAAGAATAATCCACTGGGCCTTAAGGCCTTATTACATCAAGAAAAACCCAAAATAGAATAAAAGTAACTAAAAATAAAATTAAGTCCAAACTAAATGAAATTTTCGCATGTAGCATGGCCACCTCATGGTCCACCGCCCCATCCACATCCGCCATCACCGAAAAATAATTCCCACAATGGGGTGAGTCAAGCAGACTCAATGTGCACACAATACTATCATTCAATAAATCGGGCATTCATGTTCAAATCATCGAGTCCATATAATAATGAAATTATGATGCAACCCAAACCCAATCCTAATGGTCCATCCGCTACACACCTCTCGTACCGCCATTCACACCGGGACTAATAAGTCAACCCTCCATCCGCTACACACCACGTTGTGTCTTTAGACACTATAGTCAAATTTAAACGTTGTGTCATTAGACACTATATTGTAACCGGTTACCAAAATTTCGCAATGTGACCAAGTCAACATTTTTCACAGTGAGACCAAGTCAACACCTTCGTTGGTGAGACCAAGTCAACACCTATTCTCCCCTTTCACATAAATCCGAATGCCCCAAAATATATATTGTGCATAACTTAATTTTATGTTCATATACATATATTCGCATGTTATTAAATAACATTTTCACAATCCTATCAAGTAGGAAACGCACAGGTACTTTTTGCCACATTTGTGGTACATAGCCACATTCACATTCTTATTCATAATCATATATTAAAATATTTAGCCATAAAATATCGAAGGTTAGTAAGGGTACACACTGCTTTCGCTTAATAGGTTCCTTGAGATCTCGAGAATCTCGATCTAATTTTTAGATCTGTTATCTCCTATATTCGGCCATCATATAAGTCACATTAATAAACCTATTTGGCTTAAAACAAAACCAAATCTGGTAGGATTTGTAAAAGACTCACCTTGCCGATTTGGTGTTTATACAAATCCCAAAGTTTGGTTTTTCCTCTACCGATATTCGCCAACCTTGTATTTCAATATGGGTTAGTTTTTCGACTTTTCAAAAAATTAAGGAATTGATCTAGATGATCTCACAACCATTGGCGAATATTTTAGATGCTTACCTTATAGATTCCAAATCCCAAAGTTCCTTTTGTCTTGAATATCCGTCGAAATCCCTAAAATTCATATGTTAGATCCGATCTAACTTTAATAAGTTGCAATTGGCCTTGGCCAATGTGTCTTACCTTAAATTCCTCGAATCAAATCCCAAAACTCCTCCTTTGTCATTCTACCAATAGACATAAGAGAAGTTATTTCCTAAATCTTGATTAAACAATTTAAAGGAACAAGAATCAATTGTTCTTACCTTAGATCCTTGATCTTTATAATCAACGATTGTGAAAACCGAGATCCCTTGCATATTCTGGCCATGATAAAAAAAATGGGATTAGGCCTTTTACTTTCTAAGAACTAGAAAGAGAGGAATTGAATGGCTTAACCTTACCTTGATGCCTTTAAACAATTGTTTCCTTGACTTGAGTTACAGAGATCCGGCTTTGAGGATTTAACAGAGATCAAAAGAGAAAGGTTTTGACTTAGCAATGGCAAAAGAGAGGAAAAGAAAAGATGGAGTCCTTGCTTAGGGGAAATTTCGGCAAAGAGAGGGGGAAGAGAGAGCAAAATTTTGGCAAGGTAGGATGAATGAGAGAAAAGTCTCAATTTTCCTCTTTTAACTGAAATTGCTAGACCAAGAGTCCAAAACTTGGCCACTACTCTCCCCAAGTGATAATTTAATCTCTATTAATTATCACCTAATTAAATTAAAAGCATTTAATCCATCCTTTAATTCCTCATTTATCTTAGTAGAGAAAATCCTTTATTTATCACTTTACTTTGACAAGTTTTAATAAAATAAAACTCTTCCTTTTTAGCAATTAAGTGTCGTCCACTCCTAGCCTTGGGAAGCAAAATTAAACCTTCCATATTTGCTTTCCAAGTGACTCAACTCGTGCCATTTCCATAAATCTTAAGTGACACCTTCAGCCACTTTTCCAAGCCCGATTGTGTGTCAAAATTCACCAACTTTTTCTTTTAAGGCCCTCTTGCCCTTATTTCCTATTTTGGGCTTTAAAATTTGTCATTCGGCCTTATTTCTAAGTTTCCTAAAATTTTCATGCTCAGAACTTGCCATTTTCCTTACATCTTCGTGTTTCCAAAATGTTCGTGTTTCCAAAATGTTTTAGGTTTCCAAATGTTCAGTTTCCAAAATGTTTAGGTTTCCAAAATGTCTAAGTTTCCAAAATGTCTAAGTTTCCAAAATGTCCATTTCCATTTCTATTTTCATTTTCATTTTCATTTCCATTTTCATGCATTTCTAGGTTTCCAAAAGTATCAAAAATTTATTCATAGTACTTGAAACTTGTCATTTCATACAATTAAACTGGAAATGCATAGGCCCTATTCAGGATGTTACAAATAAAATCAAAAGAGAAGGGGAGAAGTAACACTTCCTGAATTTTTGGATAAGTCTATGAAAAGAAACCGGATAAGATTGAAGGTGAACGTAGGGAAGCGTCTCGAACCGTTTGAAATTGAATCCTCGAAGTAGCCGGCTTGGTTTTATTGTATCCTAAGCTAAATCTAAA
The DNA here is from genome assembly GCA_025506655.1 of Gossypium rotundifolium. NCBI lineage: Eukaryota > Viridiplantae > Streptophyta > Magnoliopsida > Malvales > Malvaceae > Gossypium > Gossypium rotundifolium. Next base: position 194,516,475 of record CP106727.1, read on the forward strand.
TATCATAAAGAATAAGAAGAAGAAAATAAAATAAAATAAAGTAAAAAATAATGATGAAATAAAACAAAAATAAATAATGGAAAATGAAAGACAACTAGAAAAATGGGGAATGAGGTTTAAATAGAGATGTAGCCCGTGTTTTGGGATTTTGAATTTTGAACGCATTCAGGGTATTCGGGCATGGCCGTGGGTGTCGTGGCACACCCGTGTCTTCCTTCACATGGTCATTTAATACGGGCGTGCTCATCCCGTGTTCGATAAGTCAGAATGTTGGCACGGTTGAAAGGCACGGCCGTGTTTAGCCCGTGCTTGACAAGTCAGTAACTTCGCACGGGGCGTCGGCATGGGTGTGGACTATTATCGCCACCCGTGTTGGGAAAAGAAATTTTTTTATGTCGTGCACGGCTACTGGCATGCCCATGGTTCATCCCCTGGCTTTCACACGGCTACGGGCACGCCCGTGCGTAGGACCGTGTGGCCTAGAAATCTACTCTTTGGTTAGTTTATGGTTAGGTGCTAAAAAGAAAAAGAAAAGAAAAAAATTAAAAAATAAAAATAAAAAAATGTAAAAATGGGGTTAGTGCTCGGGTTACCTCCTGAGAAGTGCTCGTTTATAGTCTTAGCTAGACTTTACCTCTCATTCGTATGGTCATGGTGGTTTAAGGAGGTGAAAATCCTTTCTCATACGATCACTTCGGTTATGGATATGTAGTTTAAGTCGAGTAATGTTTACCTCAAAAGTGTCAAATTTAGTATTGCTGACCTCGACTGTGCCGTATAGGAAGACATTTAGTACCTCAAAAGTGATTTATTCATTTGTCTTGAGGTCTGAATTGGTGATTCGAGGGTCTTCCTTATTCAACAATACCTGATCTCCTAATTTGAAGTTATTCGTTGTTCCTATCAGCTCGTCTGGGGGCTCCTTCGGTTTCACTTCGTGCGGTTCCTATTCCTCTTTGATTTGTGTTTTCTGCTCTTTAAGTTTGTCAACCCTAAAGCTTTGTTCCTTATGTATTTCTTCTTTGTTGGCACGAGGTCTAGGATCTAGCTCATCTAAGTGATTTCGTGATGTTTCCTATAAAGAAGGTTGAACCAAATGATTATCAATAGAATTAACATTCGTACATTTATTACTCGATGTCCTAGCTGAGTTAAGAGCTTAAAGAGTAATTTTTTTCGTCGCTCACACGAAGTGTGAGTTCACCAAATTCTTCCTCCGTGTGGTCTTTCTTTATTGCATCGAGATATGGCACATGAGGTTGGTACTCTATAATTGTCGATTTTGGTAAATCATGGTACACCTCAACCTTACCTTTTCTTACCACGTGTTCTTCCTTGGGTTTGGATCCACTAACAATTCACTGTTATGAGCTTGTACGGCTTGGGGCCCATGATTCGGCTCAAGTTTGTAGCCTTGTGGTGTTTCCTGTGGTGAAAGTTGAATAATTTGATTATCAACTGAATTTACTTTCTCACCTTTATCACTTGATGTCCTGGCCAAGTCAAAAGCTTGTAGACTGATTGATTCGTCACCTACACGAAGAATGAGTTCTCCTGTACCAACATCAATTTTAGTCCTGGTAGTTGCTAGAAAGGGTTTTCCTAAAATTAAAGGAATCGTGTTATCCTTATCCATGTCTAAAACAACAAAGTCTACTGGGAATACGAATTTATCAATTTTGATTAGAACATTTTCTATTATACCCCTAGGAATTCTGATAGTTTTATCAGTTAACTGAATGCTCATCCTAGTTTGTCTGGGTTTCCCTAGGCCTAGTTGTTTAAACATTTTATAAGGCATAACATTGATGCTTAACCCTAAATCAGCTAAAGCATTATCAATAAATAAACTACCAATTAAACATGGAATTGTAAAACTCCCTGTATCTTTTTGTTTCTGTGGTAGTCTGTTCTGTAACATTGCTGAGCATGTTGCGTTTAATTCCACGTGGTGCTCCTTGTCTAATTTACGTTTGTTTGTCAAGAACTATCTTAAAAATTTCCTAGAGTCTGGCGTCTGATAAAGAGCTTCAAGGAGAGGAAATTTAATATGTACTTTCTTTAAGAGTTTAAGAAACTTACCGAACTATTCCTCTAAATCGTCTCTTTTTATTGCTTTGGGATAAAGTATGCGAGGTTGGTACTCCTTTATTACCGATTTTGGCTTTTCTTGTGTTACCTCTATCTTAACTTCGTCTACCTTGTTTTCTTGTATTGAGATTGGTTCATCTAACCCCTTACTGTCTTGAGCTGAGATGGTTTGAATTTTCTCCTTTGGGTTAACCTCGGTGTTACTTGGTAGACGTCCTAGCGGTCGTTTTGACATTAGCTTTACGAGTTGTTCGACTGCATTCGTGACTTCCTTGACTAACTTCGCAAGTTCCCCGAATCGGTTCTCGTTGCTTTTAAGTGCTTTCTTAGTTTTTTGGAAACGATTTTCTGTGTTTGCCATGAATTTTGTCAACATCTCTTCAAGATTTGGCTCCTCTTCTTGTTGGTGAGGTGGTTGTTGAAAATCTGGAGAAAGTTCCGATCTTTGATCATCCCACGAGAAATTGGGATGGTACTTCTAACCTGTATTATAAGTGTCAGTATAAAAATTATTTTGATATCTAGAATAGTTACCTATATAGTGAGCTTGCTCGTTTTCCATGCCATATCCGTAGGGTGGGTACCTAGGATTCGCCACGCCTCTTAGATTCAAATCATATTGTATTTCTGGATGTACCTGTGAGGGACTATGCCAACCATCAATTTTTTTATTCATCATCTCTAATTGATTAGATAACCTGGTGACCACGTCGAGGTTGAAGACACTAGTTGCTTTAGTAGGAATTGCCCCCATGCCTTGCCACTGATAATTATTCAGTGCCATCTTTTCCATAGACTAAAATTTTCTGCCAAAAGCAAAATAGAGGAAAAAATTAGCAAAGTAAAAAGAGATAATAATAAAGAATAATATAATAATAATAAATTGAAAATAAGAACTTTTTTGGCTAAAGTAATAGAAATATAGTTTTCTTAATATTTTAGTGTTCCCCGGCAACGGCGCCAAAAACTTATCATGTCAAACAGTCGAGTTTTAATATTTTTAAAAGAATGATCGAACCTGTAGACTAACTGTGACAACAATAGAGGCAAGTGCACCTATCGAACAGTAGTATAATTTAGGCAAGAATTTCTTATCGAACCCAAGGGAACCTAAAAGTACTACTACTCACTTTCTTCCTATTATTTAGCCTAAAATATGGAGTGATTGGATTATTAAACTAACGAAATACTTAAACTAAATGCAAAGACAAAAGAATGAATGGGAGAAAGACTTTATGAAAACTCAGTTGATGAAGACGATACCCTCACGAGGAATCCACCTATGACTTCACTTATTATTTATTCCCCAAACCATATGATTTCTTTACTTAGCTTGATCCATGAGACTTCCTAACCTATTGATCGCTGCAAAACAGTCTAGTTTTAAAATTTATAAAGGATAATCAAACCTGTAGACTAACTATGACAACGATAGAGGCAAGTGCACCTGTCGAACAGTAGTATAGCTTTGGCAAGAATATCTTATCGAACCCAAGGAATCTAAAAGTACTACTACTCACTTTCTTCCTATTATTTAACCTTAAATATGGAGTGATTAATTAACTTATCTAAGACTAATGAAATACTTAAACTAAATGCAAAGACAAAAGAATAAACTAGGAAAAGACTTTGGAAAACTCAGTTGATAAAAATGATACCCTCGGGAAGAATCCACCTATGACTTCACTTATTATCTAACTTTCAATTCATATGATTTCTTTTACTTAGCTTGATCCGTGAGACTCCCTAACCTATATTAAACCTTCTCTTGAAGCGAATAACGTCTAACCTTAGGTTAATTAGTGGAACTCTCATTCTCTTATAATAACCCCCTAAGGAAGCAGTAAATCGATCAATGGACTCCCATATTAGGTTTCACCCTAATCTGGCAAAATCTCGTAACCCTATCTCTAAGTGCCCGATCAACTCCGCTTAATTATGCTAGATCTACTCTTAGGCAGGGTCTATTCCTCCTCCACCTAAGCACATCAGATTAAATTGAGCAACATAATTAAGAACAAACTAAGTATTTATCATATAAACTGAAAGAATTAAATAACAAAATCCATTATAGGTTTCATCCCCTTTAGGTATCTGAAGGATCTAGTTCATAATAAAACAAGAAAACATCTCAAGAGAAAAGATAAAACAAAACATAAGAAATCCCTAAAACCCCTGAAGGAACGGAAGGAGAGATCCTCCGTCTTGAGTAGAATTCTGACTCTTCGAGATGGATCAATTGGCTATATTCGAGTAATTCCCTAAATGAGTAAAGCTCTGGCAAAAAACTCTGCTAAAACCTGCCGCCTTTGAATTGCTGCCTTGGATTGTTTATATAGACGTTTTGGATGCTTTACTTGGCTCCTAAGTACTCGTAATTCAAGTGAAATCCATCCTAAGTGTTTGAGTGGACTTAGGATTGCGTTTCTTGGGCTCCAAGCATCCAATTCCGAGTGAAATTGCTCTTTCCCGCGGCAGGGGCACGGCCTTGACACGCCCGTGTAAATCGTGGTCCAGCCCGTGTCTCCATTTTGTTGATTTAGGCACGGCTTTGAGACTCTCGTCCAATATCTGGGTAGAGGCCGTGCTTCAGGTCTGCCAATTGGGGCAAGACCGTGTACATCGGGGTCAGGCCGTGTTGGGATTTTTGTCGACGAGGCACGGTCGTGTAAATCAGGGTGTCACTGTGTACAATCTAAATATTGGGGCACAGCCGTGTGGCATGAAGTTCAGGCCGTGCCGACTTCTTGGGTTGGCCCACTTTGGTCCGTTTTAAACTCGTTTTGCATCCTTTTTATCCTTGGGTGCTTTCCTGAGTATAAGATATGAAAAGAAAGGATTAAGAGCACCTTTTTACATAAATTAAGGATAAATTCATCCAAAAGCATACTAAATGTGGGATTAAAATATGTTACTTTTATGGTTTATCAAATACCCCCACACTTAAGCTTTTGCTTGTCCTCAAGCAAAATTCTCAATTTACAATTAAAACGAACTTTCAAAAATTCATAATTCCCATTGACAATGCCTCATCATAATTAATAGATAATTTATACATAGATCATTTAGCTCAAGTGCCTAAAAATTCAAACGAGATAAGTCATAATTTTGTAGCATGAAAACATAGGTGTCTCCCCTTATTTAAATAATTACCTTTGATTCAAAACCGACAAGGATTGACATCCTCACTAAAGATTCACTCAAAGTACTCAAAGTGTTTAAGGATCAAGAAAAAGCGCTCAAAAGTCGAACCTAAAAGTTAATCCCATAGGCTTGCTCGAAAATCAAATCTCCACCATTGTATATGAGTGATAAGCAGATCAAAAGGTCTTTTTAGGGTTGTAATGGGGCTTGGGTTAAAAGGTGTGGATAAAATTTGAATTAGAGGTTAAAATCGAAATTGAATTGACTAATTACCTAATCTAAAAATAATGAACTAAATATGAATATTTACATTGAATGAAAAGTAATAATACCACTATTGATAATTACTCTATAATAAAGAGTATTTTCTTCACTTTAAAATTTGATAATACTTTAATCTGAGCTTTTCTTCAAAAATTAGAGTTTAATTGCTCTAAGCTCTTTTATACTACTAATATTGAATAAACTTGGATTTTTTTTGAAGAACAAACTAAGAAAAACTTAATAGAAGGAACTTTGATAGTTAAAATAACCTAATTTGGCAATTGATCAAGTCAATTCTCGATAGAGGGGTAGTCAAAAGAATGTTGATAACAAATACAAAGGGATTTTGGGTTAATATTAGTGGGTGAGTCAATAAAAAGGTTGTTAGGATTCAACGGGGTTCACTAGGAGTTATTTATGTAGGTAGGCTTTTTAGTGGAGTGAACGGGTTAAAACCTAGGTGCCTTTATCATCTCAGTATATCAAATCATTATTGTGGTCTCGACATGCATAAACGAGGCAAGTTCTAGAATAACAGTTCAAAGTTGACACACTCATAATCAATAAAAGTGAGCATGAAAAATAATATATGCTCTATAAGGCTCAATATCTCACAGAAATTATGGGTGTTTTTGACATCAATCCCTATAGATTTCAAATTTGAAAGTAATACTCGATTTAGTTTAACAACCTATCAATTTTATTTTTGAAAAATAGACTTATCATGCTTGATTCTCTAGTATTCTTCAAATTTAATCATCAATGCACAATTAACTATGACTTACTCTAAAACATATCAATAAAAATCATAAATCATTAGAAATTTCATCCTAATTAATAATATGAGAATAATACTTAAGATCAAGACTAATTTCAGGGTTTTGAGAATTATGCAAAAAGTTAGACACTATTACCCCCACACTTAAGATGTACATTTCCCTCAATGTACAAAGATAGATAATGAAATTTATGTGCCAAATCAAAAAGAGAAGTGGGGAAAGTAATACTCCCTGAAATCTGGATGATCCCTAGCGTCTTTGGTGGCGGTGATGGTGTTTTCTATGGGCCTGGTGGAGTGGCTACCGAGAAGCAATTTGCTAGATGAAGAAATTGGGTAGCTTGTGAAGAAATAGCCAAGAGATCTAGAGAAATAACAATAAGATACTAATAATAGATTTAAAGATTAAGGAAATAAAAAGAAGGAGACTAAGAAGAAAACTAAAATTGAAAGAAAAGACTAATGGACTAAGGAGTCCTTATTGTTGGATGGTTTGCGAAGTGGGTGTGACCTCGAAAGCTGTGGTGTGTGATTCCCTAGCAGCCTTTAGAACCTAAAACCAAGAAACTAATATGAAATAAATTAAATTAAGCAGAAAAGAAGTATAGATAAGGAAAATAAAGGAGACGAGAAAAGAAAAATAGAACCAAAAAGGTTTCCGAGACCCTTGGCGTGTCAATTAAGTGAAGCTGCTGGCATGAACTCATGTTGAGGTCTCCTCTAAGGAGATGATGCTTACGTTTCTTCGGCATGATCTTTGTGTTGTTCAAGTGTCTTCGATCTTTTCTATGAATAGGAAGAAAAATTTGAAAGAAAAGAGAAAGAAGGAATAAGAAAGAAAATGGGACAAAGAGGATGGGCTGTGGGAATTTAAATAGGATTTCAAATCTGACACGTTCCCACGCCCGTGTACCGAGGGTGTGTCAATTCACACGGCTGTATTGCATAGCCGTGTTGTGGGGTGTGTTGTCCTTCCACGCCCGTTTTGTTGGTTTGCACGCCCGTTCCTAAAAAGCCTGTAACATCCCAAAATTGGGCTTAGTAGGATTGGGCCCAATGGGCCTTGGGTGTAGGAATGTTTAAAATTTTGTGAACAAGAGAATGGCATTATTATAAATTGAACTTGTTAGTTAAGTGAATTTGGAGTTTACGGGGTTTCTATGAAGTCTCGGGTTTAATTGGGCCTTAGGAAAAATTTGGTATTTTAGCACTTTAAGGAGAGATGGTAAGTAGCTTTAAGGCTTATTGAAATAAATGAATAAATGGTTAGCACAAGTGAGTAATTAGTAAAGAGGTTATGGCATTAAGTGATGTACCTTGAGGGAAGAGGTTCAAATTCCTTTGTGTGCAATGTTTGGCTAATATTTTTGCATTCTTTCCTTAAGTGTCGGCCAAGGACTATTTATGGCAAGGGTGGACTTCATTATTTTTGGTAAGGTGGCTATAAGAATAAGGCAATGTTGAAGTTAGGGAAAGGAATCAAGAGAAATAGGAATGAAAGAGGGACATGAGGCTTAATTTGTGGATGGTGTTTTGGAAAGCTTGGGTGGCCAAACTCTTATCTTAAGGAGGGATGCATGTAGACGATTTTGAGGTAGATAGGTGGCTGAAAATTTTACCTTGGCATTTGGTAAGGCCTTGGTTTTGTTTTGGCCAAAAATCCTATTGCAACCTTTGTGTCATCTTCTCTCTTTTTGCTACTTTTTTTGCCGAAATTTTCTAGCACAATAGTGCAATTTTCTCTTCTCTTGAATTGGTCACATATTCATCTTTTGTCTAATCTCCTTGATAGCCGAATATCATTGTTCATTCTCCTCCATAATCGAAACCTTTCCATCGTTCTTTCTTTCTCATTCCTTAAGCAATCGGTAAGTATTCTTTCCAATGTTTTATTTTCTTCTCTTATGATCGAATCCATACTTTGGTTTTTGGATGGTCATTTTGACCGAGACTATCACCTTACTTTCTCTCATACGAGATCGTTTTCTTCTTCGTCGTGATATAGAGGGAGGCCAATACCACAACATCGCCTAATCATCTCTAGTCATAGGACGATCGTGAGAAATAGGATTATAATTGATTAAGGTAAGGAAGATCTTTCATAGTCTATTCAATAACTCTATTCGATTAATGAGTTAATCGGATTGAAGGTTGGCTAATTGATATTGTTGGTAGGATCGATTCTTGGTGCATCGAGGGAGATCACAGTCATGGTAAGTGGAGTTAGCCTAATAAAGTGTTTCTAGTTACGATTATCGAAGTTGAGACTAACTTTCTATCAACTATCATTATAGGTGTTGAAATTGGTAGAAAGCACAACTCGTAATCAAGGTGTGTAATCCCGTACCCTTCCGAATATATGTTTGAAATGGTGAGTAAATCTCAAATCTCTCTGAAAGTTTACATGAAATAATTTGTGATTCGGTATAAATAGCGAAGAAAACCGATAACCGGCATCCGTGATCATCAAACGTGCGTATGATTTTAGTGGTAATCATGTTTTGTAATAAAAGCAGTTTGATCGAAATAGTGATGTGTAATTGAAAAATCACGAAAAATTGGATAAAAGGAATTACAAAGTGAGTAAGATATCAGATTAAAGCTTACGTGTCTACTTTAATATGGAAGAAACAGAGAAGGAAAAGGAATATTATATTTCGAGATATGTTAATTTTAGTGAGACCGGTTCGAATGACTTGAGGTATTACATTTATCTTGGAAAAATTGTATAAAATTGTAAAAAGTGAATTATGGGTCATAATTTATATGTATGGATTCCTTAGTGAGCCTATTATTAATAGAGATAAGTAGGAGCAGTATATGAAAATTGTACAGCGAGATATTTGGATTTTAGGTAAGAGAGGTCAGAATCATTGGACAGTGAAACAAGGGAAACTTTAAGAAATAAACTGTACTAAATGGTTAAGTTAAAAATTCTGGAAAAATTATAGGAAAGATATACGAGTCTAGTTTCAAAAAAAATTTACAGATTTAGATTTTGAGTTTTCTAACTCGAGTTATAGTCAATTTAGTCGGTATGACACAGTTGGACAGTTTCAAACTTTTATGCCCAAATTAGTAGTTAAGCCTAGGTTGTGAAATTACCATAATACCCTTAGAGGGTAAATTATCGAAATACCCCTGGGTTGCGAGATTATCAAATTACCCTCGACGGGTAAAATTACGAAAATGCCCTTATGGGCCGAATTACGAAAATACCCTTATGGGCTGAATTACTAAATTACTTAAGGAGCCGATTTGATAAATTACCATATGGGCCAAAATGAGAAATGGGCCAACTTGTAATATGGGCCTTATGTTAAAATTATTATATGAATATTGTTATGTTTTGTATATGTACACATGATTGCATGGGTTGGGATAAAATTCAAGAGAAGTTCTGGTGGCTTTGCCACAATCTAGTTCGGGTGGCTCAGCCATAAATATTATAAATGGCAGCTTGACTGCAAATTGGAGAGACTGGATGGGTGGGTTGACTTGATCCCCACAGGAGAGATTGGTTGGTATGGGTGGAGAGACTGGCGGGGTGGGTTGACTTGATCCCCAGGAGAGATTGGTTGAATGCGGGTGGAGAGATTGGTGGATGGGATGGGTTGCATTCATATCATTTATTTATTACATGAAAGTGGGCTTAGGCCCAAGATTATATAAATGGGTTCAAGCCCAAGATATTGCTAAAGCAGGTTCGAGCCCAGTGGATGACAGTGAGGGTTATACATTGAGTTCTTGTAACTCACCCCTTTTCTCTTAACCCTTGTAGGTAATGCTTTCGATGTGAGGACTTGGGGCCATGGATGACTCGGTGTAGGCCATACTTCAAAAATGGTTTTATTTGGACTTTAGTTTCTTACTTTGTTTACTTTATTACTTTACTATTTTGGGCTATGTTTTGTAATAAGGCCTCTGGATTATTTTATTTTGCTTTATGTTTGACGTGGTTATATTTTACTCAAATGAATTTCAAAATAAACTTTTGCAAATATTTTTAATCTGAAATTTTCCTCGAACTATCAACGATATTTCCAAAAGTCACAGTTTTATAAAATTATTACTTCAAATTTAATCGATCAATCTTGAAATTAGTAGTATTTTATTAAAATCTTAATTAAAACTTATTTCTCTTAATTTTAACAAATCAACATCTATTTTTGTACGAATAGAAAAGGATCTAACATTTTTTTTATCTCATTTGACATGTTTTCTTTATACGTTATCAAAAAACTTTTTAGTGTGACACACTGGATTCAGGCCTAAGTTCTAGGCCTGGTTTGGGGTGTTAAAAAGCTAGTATAAAAGCACGGTTGGAATGCACGGGCGTGGTCTACCCATGCTAAATAAGTCAGTCTCTTAGCAGTATGTGTGAGGCACGGCCGTCTTATTTTTATCGATGCCGTCTTTGTGGGTGGTTGGATCCGTGACGTTGGGGGGTGGTTGGACTGATTTGCATGGCCCTGCTCCTGTCAGTGTGGTGGTTTTGGTGGTCCACAAGGCCACGGACACGACCATGTGTAAGGCATGTAGCCTGGAAATCTACACTTTTATGTTAGTTTTCAATGAAATAATTAGGACAGAAAGATGGAAAGAAAAGAAACTAAAAATAAAAATTGTTAGTGTTCGGGTTGCCTCCTGAAAAGCGCTCGTTTATAGCCTTAAGCTAGACTATCCCTGTGTTGAAGATTTCAAGGAGGTTTAAAGGTTTGAATATTTTTCCTCATGTCTATAGTTCTTCTTCTATGAAAAAATTGGGGTCGAAAAGTGTTTACCTTGGAATTTCTGAACATTGGATTGCTTACATCGACCGTGTTGTGGGGGAAGATTTCGTGTACCTCATCTTTTATTTTAAAGTGATCCGATGTCCCAATGAGCTATTCTAGCGGTCCCTCTGACTTTACTTCGTGTGGATCCGTCTTTGCTTGTGTCTTCTGCTCTTCTAATTTATCGACCTTAAGTGTATGTGATTCTTCTATGTCGACTAAGATGCTATGGTTTGAATCAGATTTGATGTAGTGTGGTGTTTCCTGCAATGAAGGTTGAATAATTTGATTATCGATTAGAGTAATTTCTGTACCTTCATCATTCATGGCTCTGGCTGAGTTGAGAGCTTGAAGATTTATTGATTCATCTCCCACGCGAAGTATGAGTTCTCCTGTGGCAACATCAATCTTAGTTCTAGCAGTTGCTAGAAAAGGCCTTCCTAAAATCAAGGGGATTGAATTATCCTCATCCATGTCTAAAACAACAAAGTCTACTGGGAAAACAAATTTATCGATTTTGACTAAAACATCTTCAATAATGCCCCTAGGGATTCTAACAGTTTTATCAGCTAGTTGAATACTCATACTAGTTTGTTTGGGCTTCCCTAGACCTAGTCGTCTAAACAGTACATAAGGCATAACATCTATACTTGCCCCTAAATCAGCTAACGCATTATCAATAGTCAAACTACCAATTAAGCATGGAATCATAAAACTCCCTGGATCTTTTAGTTTTTGTGGTAGCTTGTTACGTAGCATTCTTTGAGCATGTTGCGTTTAATTCCACATTGTGCTCTTCATCTATTTTGCGTTTGTTCATCAAGAGCTTGCTTAAGAATTTCCTTGATCGGGCATCCAAAAAGAGCTTCAAGAAGAGGTAAGTTAATATGTAATTTCTTCAAGAGTTTTAGAAACTTCCGAATTGTTCCTCTGAATCATCTTTTTCAAAGCTTGGGATAAGGTATGCGAGGTTGGTATTCTTTGATTACGGTTTTGGATTTTCTTGACCTACCTCGGTCTTATCCTTCTTTTCTTCTTGTTGATGTGTGTCTATCTACTGCATACCCTCTTGAGTTATAATGGCTTGGATTTGCTCTTTTTTGGTTTATTTCGTGTTTCTTGGTAGGCGTCCTTGTTGGCGTTGAAATTAGCTTTGTGAGGTGTCCCCCGACTTAGTAAGTTCTCCAACTTGATTCTCGAGTCCTTTCATCGACTTTTGTTGTTCATCAAGGTTTGTATCGGTCTTTTGAAGGCGAGATTCTGTGGCTGCCATGAATTTTGTCAGCATCTCTTCAAGGCTTGATTTTTTTTCCTATGGATAAGATTATTGAAAATTTGGAGGAAAATCCTATCTTTGATCATTCCATGAGAAGTCGGGATGGTACCTCCATCCTGTAGTATAAGTGTCACTATAAAAATTATTTTGACATTTAGAGTAGTTACCTATATAGTGGACTTGTTCGTTTTTCATGCCATATCCGTAAGGTGGGTACTCAGGATTCGCCACGCCTCTCAGATTCGAGTTATACTACATTACTCGGTATACCTGTGAGAGATTATTCAAACCATCAATCTTTTATTCATTATTTGAATCGATTAGATAACTTTGGTGATCACGTTGAGGTTGAAAATCTTGGTTGCTTGATGAGGAATTGCCCCATGCCTTGCCACCGATAATTATTGATTGCCATTCCTTTGAAAAAACTAGAATTATCTGTCAAAATTTAAATAAAAGAAAAGTTAGCAAAGTAAAAATAATAATAATGTCTAAAATAATAAAAATAGAGGTTTAAGTAATATTTTAGAATTCCCAACAACTCACGCTAAAAACTTGATCACGCAAAGCAGTCTAGTTTTAAAATTTATAAAGGATAATCAAACCTGTAGACTAACAATGACAACGATAGAGGCAAGTGCACCTGTCGAACAGTAGTATAGCTTTGGCAAGAATATCTTATCGAACCCAAGGAACGTAAAAGTACTGCTACTCACTTTCTTCCTATTATTTAGCCTTAAATATGGAGTGATTAATTAACTTATCTAAGGCTAATGAAATACTTAAACTCAATGCAAAGACAAAAGAATAAACTAGGAAAAGACTTTGGAAAACTCAGTTGATAAAAATGATACCCTTGGGAAGAATCCACCTATGACTTCACTTATTATCTAACTTTCAATTTATATGATTTCTTTTACTTAGCTTGATCCGTGAGACTCCTAACCTATATTAAACCTTCTCTCAAGTGAATAACGTCTAACCTTAGGTTAATTAGTGGAACTCTCGTTCTCTTATAATAACCCCCAAGGAAGCAATAAATCGATCAATGGACTCACATATTAGGTTTCACCCTAATCCGGTAAAATCTCGTAACCCTATCTCTAGGCGCCCGATCAACTCCGCTTAATTATGTTAGATTTACTCTTAGGCAGGGCCTATTCCTCCTCCACCTAAGCACATCAGATTAAATTGAGCAACATAATTAAGAACAAACTAACTATTTATCATATAAACTAAAGAATTAAATAACAAAATCCATCATAGGTTTCATCCCCTTCAGGTATCTAAAGGATCTAGTTCATAATAAAACAAGAAAACATCTCAAGAGAAAAGATAAAACAAAACATAAGAAATCCCTAAAACCCCCTGAAGGAACGGAAGGAGAGATCCTCCATCTTGAGTAGAATTTCGACTCTTCGTGATGGATCAACTGGCTATCTTCGAATAATTCCCTAAATGAGTAAAGCTCTGGCAGAAAACTCTGCTAAAACCTGCCGCCCTTGAATTGCTGCATTGGATTGTTTATATAGACGTTTGGGATGCTTTACTTGGCTCCTAAGTACTTGTAATTCAAGTGAAATTCGTCCTAAGTGTTTGAGTGGACTTAGGATTGCGTTTCTTGGGCTCCAAGCATTCAATTCCGAGTGAAATTACTCTTTCTCGCGGCAGGGGCACGGCCTTGACACGCGCGTGTAAATCGTGGTCCAGCCCGTGTCTTTATTCTGTCGATTTAGGCACGGCTTTGAGATGCCCGTGCAATATCTGGGTAGAGGCCGTGCTTTGGGTCTGCCAATTAGGGCACGGCCGTGTACATCGGGGTCAGGCCGTGTTGGGCTTTTTGTCGACGAGGCACGGTCATGTAAATCAGGGTATGACCATGTGCAATCTAAATATTAGGGCACGACCATGTGGCATGAAGTCCAGGCCGTGCCGACTTCTTGGGTTGGCCCACTTTGGTCCGTTTTAAACCCGTCTTGCGTCCTTTTTATCCTTGGGTGCTTTCCTGAGTATAAGACATGAAAAGAAAGGATTAAGAGCACCATCTTACATAAATTAAGGATAAATTCATCCAAAAGCATACTAAATGTGGGATTAAAATATGTTACTTTTACGGTTTATCACCTATATTAAACCCTCTCTCGAGGCGAATAACGTCTAACCTTAGGTTAATTAGTGGAACTCTTGTTCTCTTCTAATAACCCCCTAAGGAAGCAGTAAATCGATCAATGGATTCCCATATTAGATTTCACCCTAATCCGATAAAATCTCGTAACCCTATCTCTAGGCGCCCGATCAACTCCGCTCAATTATGCTAGATCTACTCTTAGGTAGGGTCTATTCCTCCTCCACCTAAGCGCATCAGATAAAATTAAGCAACATATTTAAGAACAAACTAAGTACTTTATTATATAATTTAGAAATCAAATAACAAAATCCGTCATAGGTTTCATCCCTTCAGGTATCTGAGGGGTTTAGTTCATAACTAAATAAGAAAACATCTCAAGAGAAAAGATAAAACAAAACGTAAGAAATCCTAAAACTCCCGAAGAATTAAAGGAGAGATCCTCCTTGAATAGAGTTCCGCTTCTTGAGATGGATCAACGGCTATCTTCAAGTGATTCCCTAAAGATGAAAGCTTGACAAAAGCCTCTCGCAAAAGTCGTCTGTTTGACACGCCTAACTCCCTTTTTTAGTTGCTATCTTGGGTGTTTATATAGGCTTTAAGATGCTTTCCTTGGCTCCTAAGTATCCTAATTCAAGTAGAATTTCTCTTAGGATGTTTAAGTAGACTTAGGTGTTTCTTTGCCTCCAAGCATCCAAATCTGAGTAAAATTGCTCTTTCCCGCGGCAGGGGCACGCCCATGGCACACGTCCGTGTAAGTCATCTTCAGGCCGTGTCTCAATTCTATCGATTGGGGCACGGCCGTGTAAATCGTGGCATGGCCGTGTAAAGTAATTTGATGAGGCACGACCGTGTAGCTTGAAGTCCAGGCAGTGTCGATATCTTGGGTTGGCCCAATTTGGTCCGTTTTAAGTCCGTTTTACGTTCTTTTTATCCTTAGGTGCTTTCCTGAGTATAAGACATGAAAAGAAAGGATTAAGAGCACCTTTTTACATAACTCAAAGGCTAAATCATCCAAAAGCATACTAAATGTGGGATTAAAATATGTTACTTTTACGGTTTATCAATTAACAGCTTAGGTGACGTAGGTATATGATAACATTATCATGCAACCATCTTCTCGACTGACGAAACGCGAAGAAGATTTCAAAACCACGTAAAATATGTCACCGACAAGGGTTTTGTAAGTATATTAGCCACTTGGTCACAGGTTGGAACTTCACCTACCAGAAGAGACCCTCCGCAACTTTTTCACGAACAAAAAACAAATCAAGCTCTACATGCTTGAATTTTGAATGTAAAATAGGATTAGCCGCAACCGCAACAGCACTGAAGCTATCACACCAGATAGTCAGAGTATCAAAAGACGTAACTTGTAACTCACGAAGTAACGAAACCAACCAAATCATGTCACTTGTAGCAATGACGGACTTATATATTACGCCTCGATCGAGATCGGGACACTGCTTGCTGCTTTTTAGAACCCCATGAGATAAGAGTTTGTCCAAAATATACACAATAGCTTGAGGTTGACCGTTAATCATCAAAATCAAGGCCCCAGTTGGCATCAGCATACCCTACCAAGGACAACCGAGCAGACGGACGAAAAGCTATCCCGAAGTCCAGGTTGCTACATAGATATCGCAGTATACGTTTAAGAGCCATCATATGAGTAGTTGTGGGGCTATGCATAAACTGAAAAATTCTATTTATCACATATGCAATGTCGGGTCTAGTCAGAACAACATACTGAAGTGCACCAGCAAGATTCCTATATTTAGTTGGATCAGCTAAAAGATCACCATCAACTTTGGACAAGGTAGACGAACTGATCATCGGGGTATGTACACTCTTTATCGTGATCATCAATCATCGACTAAGAATGTCTCGAACATATTTTCACTGATAGATATAGAGGCAATCAAAAGAACGAGTGACCTCGATCCCGAGAAAGTAATGTAGATTGCCCATATTTTTAAGCAAAAACTCACTGTTCAACAATTAAACAAACCACTCTATAGAGGTAGCCACATCGCCAGTGATAGCAATATCATCAACATACACAAGAACATACAGAGTCGACTCAGCTACTATCCACACAAACATAGACGAATTAGATTTGGAACCAACAAACCCTTAGAGACAATGAACTTCTCAAACTAGACACGGGGCGCCTGTCGCAGACCATACAGTGCTTTCCTCAAACGGCACACCAGAGGTTGTCCATCAGAACTATACTGTTCATACCCTGAAGGCTGATGCATGAAGACCTCAGTATCAAGATCGCCATTTAAAAAGGCATTATTAACATCTACCTGCCTCAACTCCCATCCTTTGGAAACAGCAATGGACAGTATGACCCGAATAGTAGTAGGTTTAACGATAGGACTAAAAGTTTCTTTAAAATCACACCTAGAAACTTGAGAGCAACCTTTTACAACTAGTCGAGCTTTTCAACGAATAGCAGTACCATCTGGATTCCTCTTAATCTTAAAGAGCCATTTGTACCACACAATCTTATAATCTGGCGGTCGCGGAACAAGCTCCCAAGTAGAATTACGAATAAGTGCATCAAACTCCTCTTGAGTTGCAGCACGTCATTCTAAGGACGACAAGGCTTCCTCAATAGTAGATGGCTCACTAGTTTCAATAGACATAGCCTTAGGTTTGAAAATACCAGCCTTAGACCTGGTTAGCATCGAATGACAATTTGTCACTGGTGGAACCGTCGTCGGATTATTCGAAGAGTCGACTTGGTAGTGAAGAGCAGCACTAGTGTTAGACGAGAGAGACTAACAAAGCGACTGATAGCAGCACTAGTGTTAATCAACTAGGGGCCATGAGCTGCTCTAAATCATGCTCCACCAGCAGATCAACTGAAGCAGGAGGCTGTTGAAATAAATGAATGCCCAGAGATAGATCCCTGGCGAATTTGGCCATGGCAGCAGCCGTAGAATTGGCACTCGCACCACATACTGCACGTCCACCTGCCATTTTCGAGATAGCAAGCTTCGAATCATCAACTAGAGTGATTGAATCTCGCATACTTGCAGACTTAAAAGGTCAACAACAACTTGGCTATTGCTCTCCACTACTAACCTACGAATGTCGGTTGACCCCTCCATTTGTGTTTAGTTTGTAGCACCCCTCCAAATGCCAACACCACCTCACATGCACAGTGGTCTGGTTAGCAATCGAAAATTTTGAAATTATTTTAGCCCAAGCCACACTACTAGACACAATATCAGCAACGTTATGACTTGCATTACAAAAAATGAATTGATTACGAGATGTCCAAATCTTCCATACCAGAACACTAAACATAATTTCCCAGCAAACCCCTCTAAACATCACATCCTTCATGTTCCAAAGGTTCCCCACTAACCAAGAATCAATAGGAACCAAATAGAAAACATCCTCCAAGCACACTAGGAGTACCAATTGCCATATCACTCGTATAGATGGACAGTCTCTTAGACTGTGAGCTGTCGTCTCCATATTGTGACCACAAATGGCACAAGAACTATTATCGGACACACGACGCTTGCAATGTTCCGAGTTAGTCATCAATATCCAATTATTTTTAAGAGTAATTAAATTCAAGATAACATCTACTTAGGGGATTATTTTGAAATGAAATTAAAGATATATAATATACAATTATTGTAATTAAAGTGAAGATAATATTTGCTGGGAGATTATCTTGAAAATTTTAAATACATCAGCTTCTACTACTTGACCAATATAAATAAGATGACATCCTCCTTGAAGATTGAATTGAATTTTTGAATTTATCTTGTTAACTTGAAACATATTTAAAGCTTATTTACTATGTTATTTTTCACTTATTTTGAGTGATAAATTTTTTATTGGATAGAGTGATTGAGTGAAAAATGAGCAAATGAAAATGCACAACTTTGATGTTGCATGAGCTTGAATAGATCGAGTTGATTATTAAAAGTTGTGCTATGATCAACACATTATTTCGATTCAACATTTTATTGTCACAATTTTAGATATAATATAGTACAAATATAATTGCTACTACATTTTGTACTTTGTACAAGTTGTGGATTTAGTACATGTATATTAATTTAGTAATTTTTAGTATTCGTATTTTTAGAATTTGAAAATTTTAATCCTAATAAAATAATAGTAATTAAATTCATTAAATTATGTTATTTTAAATTTTTTGTTAAGTTTATCTTGATTCTAAATAAAATTATAAAAACAATTTTTAAAAAATTTAAAAATATTATATATAAAAGTTCAAAAATCTATAAACATGAAAAAATTCAAAAAAAAAAATTTGAAGACATGGTCACCCAACTATGCCTTCGTTCCTGTTTTGGTCACCCACTGTTAAATTGATGATGGAAAGTCTTTTTTTTTGTTCTAACTAATATAAAAACACATTTAGTCCTCAATACTTACATGTTTTATCAATTTGATTCTAATTCTAAATAATTCAATAAATTTAACCCTTCATATTTACAAATTCTATCAATTTGATTATCAAACTTTCTAACCAAAGCTTTCAACTTTTAAAACAGAAACATTCCATATATATAAATTTGTAAACCCAAAAAACACTTCTCTCAACTACAAATTAATAATATACTTATATTTAGCAAATTTGTAGTGATTTTGCCAACTTGTTCATGGCATGGAATGCCTCTAATTGAAAAGCTGAAAGCTTTGGTTAGGAAGCTTGAGGATCAAATTGATAGAATATGTAAGTATTGATAACAAAATGTGTTATTATACCAGTTAGAAAAAGGCTTTTCATTATCAATTTAATGATGAGTCACCAAAACAGCAACGAATTTAAACATTACTACATAAATTGAAAATTTTTAAAGTTGGGTTACCAAAACAGGAACACGAGCATAGTTGGGTGGCCATTTGTATAGTTTACCCAAATTCTAACATCTTGTGATATCCCTAACTTACTACTGAGTTAGGAACAATACCAAGCTGGGTTAGTGATACTTGAGAATTTTAGAACTAGATAAAATAAGAATTAAAGTATAGGGGCAAAAGTAAGAAAATTAAAAATTTGAAATGATTGCATTGAATTGAAGGAAAAAGGAGGAAGGACTAGAATTGAAAATTTACCAAAATAAAGTATGATTCATGGATGGTATTATAGAAAAGTTGGAGGATTAAATGGTAATTACTCAAATAAGTTAATTATGGAAAAAGTAATGATTTAGGACTAAAATGTGTAAAAATATGACTGGTGGGTCATTTTGATAATTATCATTTTAATTATTAAATTAATTAAATATTTTTATTAGAAAAGTTGAAAAAGATGAAGAAATCATTCGTCTTTCTCCTACATCTCATGCCAACTTTATTTCTCCATCCTTTCAACTTTTATTTTTGTTACAAATAGGTCATTTCCACCATTTTTAAGCCTTTTAAGCTTAATTTCTCCAGCTTCTTTCATGAATACTTAGCAAAATCAATAGAGAAGCCTAATATTTAACTTAATTTCATGAAAATAGTAGTAATAGTCGTCTTGGAAGAGAGAGCAAAATAAGAACTAGGGTTTGATTACAAGTGATCAAGGTAAGTATGATAAGTTTCTTCATGAAAATCATGTTAGTTTCATTTGAATAGCATAGATATGTTATTTGATTATGATTTTAATAAGTAAATGTTATATGTTTTGATATGGAAATGAAAAAAAAGAGAGAAGAAAAGTGAAGGATTAGTTGGTGATAAAAGCGAGGAAGTAGCCAAAAAGCAAAGAAAGAAGAAAATGTACTTATTTAATTTTAATCTAAGTATAAATTATGTTAAAATAGTTAAATTAATTAAATATGTTAGTATTATGTGCAAAAAAATTAGTGATAAATATAGTTTGAATTTTAATTATGTTATGAATTGATTTAATATATTGAAATAATAGTAAAAGGATTAAAATGTGAAGTTTGCAAAATGGTTATGAAAACTGAATTTCGATAAATTGGAATGTGAATTAAGTATAAATAATTAATGAATGTATAAGTAGTGAAAGTGGGGTTGAATTACAAAGTATAAAGAGAATTATGATAATAAGGACTAAATTGTAAAAAGTAAAAATTTTAAATTATTTTCATTTGAATGAGTAGATGAGATGGAGCAAATGTATTAAAAGTCCATATAGACGAGATAAGAACTAGTAGGATATGAATGTCATGCCATTAGGGAATCTTATGCATGCAAATGAAAGTGGCACTTCGGTGCAATACTACGACTATTCCGTATATCATATATGTTCTATTTAGTTTACAATGGGCTATACCAATGAAACATGGCAAGAGAAAATTTTCAATGGATCCGGTAAGTGATTTAAGCCTAGTGAATTGATCCTTATTTATTAGTATTGGCTTTATGAAATTATACATATTCTAACATTAATTATACTTTAAATAGAAAGTTTAATTCTTGTAGTTCTTACTAAGTTGTCACAAGCTTAACACATTAATTTCTAACGCGTAGGTAAAGGTTAGACTTGAAGTGCTAGAGTGGAGAGTCTATGCCAACTCATCTCATCACATCCCAAGCTTGGAAGAAAGTGTGGTTCGAATATTTTGGTACTAGCTATGACATGTACATAGGTCAAGTCTAGTTGTGAATATAAGTCTTTTGGTGAACAT
Organism: Gossypium rotundifolium; assembly: GCA_025506655.1. Classification (NCBI taxonomy): domain Eukaryota; kingdom Viridiplantae; phylum Streptophyta; class Magnoliopsida; order Malvales; family Malvaceae; genus Gossypium; species Gossypium rotundifolium. Next base: position 194,537,575 of record CP106727.1, read on the forward strand.
ATTGGTAGAACTTGAAACTCTTTGCTTATTTTATAAACTTAGCCTCAATTGAATGAGTTTATAATGAATTATGTGAATCTTGAGTTTGGAATTGAACTAATATGAATGATAAGTTAATTGAATTGGTCGTGATATGATGTTTGAACAGGGTTTTAGGTGATGAAAATTGAAATAATGAAAAATTCATGAAAACAAAGTGCACATCGCGACGACATAAGATAGTAAGTGACGTCACAACGTGGAACCCTAATATTGTGACATTAGCCTGAAACTTTAAAAATTTTATAATTTAGTCCTTAATTGATCTTAGACTATTAAAAGAGATGTCTAAAGCTCGTACAAAATTTAGACGTTAGTTTGAATTGTGTTAGAAATGTATAGTGATCCTAATAGCTCGAATGGAATGATAAAATGAATTGAAATTACACTGTTGTCGCTTTAGCAACAAATGTAACATTCCGATATTTTGACTTGATGATCGGGTCAGGTATGAGGGTGTTATATATCTATACTTATTATTTAAGCTCTTATTTAGTTGGTGTTACTCTCAACTAGGTCACCAACTTAATTAGGAAAATTACGAACACACCTTTCTATAATAAAAATAAATTATATTATTCAAGAGTATTTTAAGTTTTTAATTTTAAAAACTAATAAAAATATCTGAGATGGTGGGGTTTGAACCCCAAATTAATTACATTAGTAAAATATTAATTTACCACTCAACTAAAGTATTATGTTATTATTTTTGTACATTCTAATTTTATTATGCATATTTTATTACTTCTATAATTTATTTATATTAATAATATATTTAATTAAGCTAGTCTCATAAATTAATACGATGCTAACTACCTTTTTTGTAATTTTAATATTGTAAATATTTAGTAATATATTAGTTCAAGTTTTATACACGCATGCGTAATAATAGTATTTGTAGAAATTCTATTATATTCATCAATTCACCATACGTCTTCAAAACCTATGGAATCGAATCGAAATGCATTGAAAATCAGGGCATGGGATGTGGGTGTGGGTCCACTCCATGCAGAGAAGTCCCCTCTCGACGCTCCAAGTCTCCAATAAAATGTTTAAAACGAAACACCACAGTGCCACATGGTTGCTTACGCTCCCCAACCTCTCTACTTTCTTCTCACCTTCACACTTCAACTGTTTCTTACATATTCGCTGACGCCATCCAAATGAACAAATTTGGTTTAATTCCAGAGTATTCGCATACTTTGTACAAGTAACAACTTTTAATTTTCTGTTGTGGGTTATAAAGTAAAAATGCCGGGTTCTCACACCAGAAAAAATGCAAAAAAGAAAGAAAGACTTGGGCAGCAAGCAAAGTCAAATTCAACCCATATTTTGCGTGGACCACGACACAGCAGCCTATAAATTTCCAAGCAATTAGCTCCTCGGATCCTAATCGTAACAAGTCTTGCTTCTCCTCTACTCAACCCTTAACTACTTCCATAAACAACAAGTATTAACCCTTTCTTTTTGGCGATGGCAAAGTATGGAGTTGGTTTAGCAGAAGCTTACGTTATGCGATCTTTACATAAGGAGAAAATGAAGAAGATGGACAGGCAACAGGCGTCAAAGAGTGAGGAGGAGGCGGATAATAACAAAATGGTTTTTGATGATGAAATGAAAATGCCTGCTTCTTGTTTCTCCTGGGTTTCTAAGAAAACCCATTTTGCTAGGGTTTCTGATGCTTCCGGAAAACCAAACGTAGGATGACAAACAGTGTCTTGAGGGCCTTGTTTGTATTTTATTATATAAGCTTTGGCCAAAGAAAATGCCTTTTAGCTTGTTAAACTAAGCAATGTTAGGCAAAGCTTGGGATTGCTTTGGTGGGATTCCTGTTTGTATCAATAAAAGAAAGAAAGGTAGATACTTGCAAATTTTGCTTATTTATTCTTTTGTACCATAGATGTAGCACATATTAATTCATTTTTAAACTACTAATTTTATAGATTAGTGAAAGGCAGTTACCTTTTAATTTTTAATGACTTAAAAAGAGGATGAAAATCTCATGTCAAAGTAATTAAGGTGAAAGAAAATTATAAATATGATTGTGAAGATGAGATCATAAAAAGCATAGCATATGTTGGTAATCGAAGATGTCTGTTCATGTGCTGTGGGCAACCCCACAAGATTAAAAAGTAATACATACTATCATATCACAAGCTAATCCAACTTTTTTCCTTGTGGGGAAGATTTTAACTTTGGGGGCCTATCACGTGTGTGCCACATAATGTCATGAACACTCTAATTGACATTTTATATTGGAATATTTGTATATATATATATATATATATGTGTGTATGTATGTAAATACATCTTGAGAACCTTAAAGGAGAACAAAGTCATGTGCATAAGGCCACTGAATATGACCCCACAATGACCATGCCACAATTCATGCATTCCTTGCTCCATGAACCAACTTAACCATGCACTCAATAGTCTTTGGCTGCGACTTGTATGCAGTTGCAACCATTGAATAGGTTTTTTCTTTCAAAGTTTTATTTAACCGTTGAATAAAAAATTTAAAATGACATAAGTGACTTTATTGTATTCGTGCTCACTACAAAGAAAGCAGACTTTTAGCGGCGTTTTTTGGACATTTAAGCGGCGTTTATAAGCATACAAAAAGTATTTTGGTGCTTTTCCAAGCATACAAAAACGCCGCTAATACTACCGTAGGAAATTTTTGCGGCGTTTATATAAAACGCCGCTAAAGATCTCGATCTTTAGCGTTTTTTATAAAAGCCATTAAAAGTCAGGTCATTAGTAACTTTCCCAAAAACGCCGCTAAAAGTCGAGCCTTTAGCGGTAGCTTACAAAACGCCGCTAAAAGTAAGGGCCTTTAGCGGTAACTTCCAAAACGCCGCTAAAAGTCGAGAACCTTTAGCGGTGCTTTTCCAAAAACGCCATTAAAAGTCGAGTCTTTATGCGCTTTCCCAAAAACCATGTGAAATGTCGATTGCCTTTAGCGGTTTTTCCTAAAAACGCCGCTAAAAGTCGAGGTCTTTAGCGGTAGCTTTCCCAAAAGCGCTGAAATGTCGATTGCCTTTAGCGGTGCTTTTCCTAAAAAGCATAAAAATTTCTTGAGATTTTTGGTGCTTTTCTACAAGCGCCGCTAATTTGTGCAGATTTAAAAAATAAAATTTTTCAATATTATACCCTCCGCACTAAAACCAACCAATAACGATTATATAATTTCAACATAAAGCAACAAATTTAACATAAAAATCACACAAATTACATTAATTATAAATGATACTTGAAATTTAATAAATTAAATGAATGATAATGAAAATATTGTTTAAATGTAATAATGTCAAAACTTCTTACAACGAAAAACTAAATGTCTAAGATGGCGGTTTCTGCGACTGCTGAAACATCTGCATCATATGCTGAAGCTGGTGCTGGAGCTCTTCGTATTTTCTGTTTTGCTCTGCTAGCATCGATGCTGCCTCTGCCTCCCTCGCATTGCTTGCCTCTCTCATTCTTCTTCTTTGCCTCCTTGCTTGTCTGCCGCTTCGCATCCGCTCTCTGGTATTCTTTGGAGTTCTTCATATTTTCTTTGAACATCGGCAATTTGCTCCCTCTGCTCAACCGTGCTCTCTTGCATCGAGCTATCTGGTTTTGTAGCCTTTGAACTTGACCGAGATTGCCCCGGAAGGCATGTCTTCTTGGGGCGGATCAAAATATTGGGTCGGGGTAACTCAGGATCCTTTAATTGAACCGACCATACCTTTCAAGACCAAAAACATCGGTGATAATTCTATTAATAATACTGAAAGATTAACAGAACTATCGGTTGAAGCGATCGTACCTTCGGGACCCAAAACATACTGTAATAATTACATTATCAATCTCCTCAAGATTAACGAACTATCGATCAAGCGGTAGCTTCATACTCGCCTTTTTCTCCTTTAGTTTATCCTAATAAATCAATGAAAGAGTTAGAAAGCGAAATATATAAATAAGAAAGAATGCAACATAATTTAACATTATAAATTTAAAACTATAAGCGATGAATTAAACTATTATAATTAAGCGGTAGAAATATTTATAAAAATAAAATATTATTAAGTAAATATACCAAAATTTACTGCGACTTGGATGTCATGGAGATCCATCCTTCTTTCTATCGTAATGTCAAAAAGTTGAACGCGTCCAACTTTTGACCGATCAAAGTTTCCTACATTTTAGCGAGAAAAATATAATTTAATAGTATAAAGTAATTAATATTTGTGAAATTAATAAATTATATTACCTCGGCGTCACTACACAAGCAAAACTTCTAGAACTGCAGGTAATGCGTGAATTTTTGTTTACATCTGCTGCTTATCCCAACTCGCTCACGGTCCTACATAATGCAATTTGAATTATATATATAGTAAATACTATAAACCAAATAATTTATACGATTTTAGATGTACGTAATACCTCTCCTTTTTGTGAATTCCAAAATCTAACTTGATCTTCCCATTGGTACCTCAACATTCCCGGTGGAACATTTCTTAATTTTTCGTCGAGGCTTATCTCTTTCTTGAAATATTGTTTTTTGAGGGTGCTTTTATTGTCTCTCCATTTTTTACCCAATGTCTTCTTAACATAGTCATCAGAGACCTCTAAATTAAATCTACCCTGAAGAAAAAAATTAATATAAATGAAAATTAAATAAAAGTATTATAAATTACAATCACGTTTTATTACCTTAATATTCTCGAGGGCACGATTTTGTTGGCATCGGGCATTTGATGCCATGATTAAGTAGTTAATGGGCAACATATTGGAATTTCGTGCTAAAATGCCCAAATAGCCTCCTAACGATCGAGCTTGGATCCAACAGTGGCCATCATTGTTTCTCCTTACTTTAACACGATCGTTAGGCTCTAAGTCGTATAAATCTTGAAGTAATGTCGCCCCGACCTTTATGCGTCCCACCACCTTAATTTGAAAAATAATATATTATTATATTAAAATTAAAAATGAATCAATAATAAAATTCAACATGCATGTAAAATAAACTTAACATTACTTTGAAATTCTCCGGGCTCGTCATCTATGTCCGTGAGTAGAAGATCCAACAAGCATTTCTTTGTTCACTACTATTAGGTTCTTACGGATTTGGAGTTTCGCGGACAATATTTAAACCTCGTAATCGTCTTCTAGGCATTTTCTGCAGTACACATGAAAATTATATAACATGACCAACATAAAAATTATATTATTACATATAAATAATAAATCGTTAAATCTTACTACATCATATTTAGTAAATATCTTCGCCCACATCTGACGAACCCATTGAAATTGTTGACTAGTACTAGGGATATTTTCGTTAAGTCTTGTTCGGAAAAGGCAAAGTTTACGATCTTTCGACTATGTCATCTCTACTTCCCTTTATAGCGTCGAAGAAGTCTCTAGGGTGTTTGAAGTACAACGTACCAACCCTTATCGATTGGATCTTAGAGTAAAAACTTGTTTAACTTGAGAAGAAAACACATACGGCTAAATCCATCGGTTGTTCTCGGTGTGAATTAATCGAGAGAAATTTACCATTGTAAAACCATATTGATCGTTTTTAATTCATGAGCCGTATTCACATCAGCCCAATCACCTCGAAATAGGACAACTTTGCATTTACCGTAATAATCCAACTCAATGATGTCGATAATAAGTCCGAAATATTCCAAATTCCCTCGATGGGATTCATGTCCCTAGCACTAGCATAACTTGTAATCGAAGAATTAACAACAATTCCGCAATTTTGAGTTCTCCTCAATCTCTCGCGATACCTTGTATGAAATCAGATCCGTTGATGAGGAAGCCACTATATCTTTTAACTATTCATTTGGACCTTGTGAAAGCCATTTAACGTCGTCATTTACTTTATTCAGACTCAAACCTATTCAATCGAAAGTAAATCGAGTAATTATGAATATTATTAGAAAATATTGTTACTTGTCAATGAAAATTTAAATTGCATACCATTTGGCTTAACCATTCATGGAATGATTCTGCGAACAACTTATTAATTTCTCGTCGATTTAATCTTGAGATCGTGAACGAGCTCTCAATATTTGTTTGTCTTGACTACGAAAAAAAAGGTTTGACTTTGTTAGAAGACAAACAAATCATAATTGATGAGTATTTATCAAATTGTAGAACGTACTTAGAAATTGAGCCATTGAATCGTGATGAAAAGAACGTGTCGATGTGCTTGGACCCACGATCTATCGTCTAATTACGTAATTTCGACTCGCCAATCGGTTCTAAAACTTTGAAATAAATAAGTTTCACCAAATTATGATCTGTGAGCCCGACATTTCTACTTGGTGCATTCATTCTCGTTTCAACATCTTCCAAATACCTCGAGCAGAAAGTCATACATTCCTCGCCAAGTATCCTCGGCAATTGATCCTTAGGATAACGCTTATTGCGGCGATATGACTTCAATTTGGAAAGGAACCTAAACACGATATACAACATTATCAAAAGTTGGAAATAAAGGCATTTAGTGAATGAAAGAATATTTTGCAAATAAAGTAAGACCTTTCAATGGGATACATCCATCGATAGAAAGCAGGTCCACCAAGAATTGCTTCACGCGGAGATGAATTAACAAGTGCACCATGATAGTGAAGAAGGAAGGCGGGAATATCTTCTCCAGATTGCATAAAGTTAATGCGGCTCGATCTTGCGATCTCTCAAGTTCTTCAACATTCAAAACTTTACCACAAATGACTTTCATTATATTTGGAGTTCAATTACTGAGGCCGTCACCTTTTTCGACATACAACACCGCAAAAGCAATGGCGATAAGTCTTGCATCAATATGTGATAGTCATGCGATTTTAAGCCATATAATCTTGATCCTTAAGACTCACACATCGCGATATATTTGATGCATACGCATCCGGACCTTTATATCCTTCAACACCGTCTGAATACTTCTTTCTCCGTCTTGACATTGAAAAAATAGCGGTGACAATCGATATTTCATATTCGAAGTGCTCGGGGATGAAGCTCACGCCAATTCCCATGTGGACTAAATCAAGTCTACTCGAAGATTATCTTCGATTTTCCATCGACATTCAAAATAGTCCCAATGATGTTCTCGCAGACATTTTCTCTATATGCATGACATCAAGGTTATGGCGTAAAGTTGATGCTCCCAATAAGGCAACTCGAAAAAATACTTCTTTTTTCCACAAGTCGACCTCATTAGGATCATCCTCTTCATCGATTCATCATCAAATTCATCCCTAGATCCTCTTTTTCTATGCGGGTTTGCGGTTGATTCATCTTCCATAAATGAAATTCATATCTTTCAACATTAACAATATTTCGGATCCACTTGGTCTGCGAAGGAGCTGATCTAAACTCTTGATACCATCAAATTGAGCACTCTGAAATCTAAATGTATGATTTTCCGGTAACCAAGCGATGCCCCATGTAAGAAAACTTCTTCCCATTATATAACCATTGCGAACATGTACTGCTGACAACACGGACAAGCATAACGTCCTTGGTACTCCAACCGGATAAATTAGCATAAGCGGAAAGTCGTTAATAGTCCACATTAATGCCGCACGTAAATTAAAGTTCTCTTTTCTCATTGCATCGAATGTCCGAACACCAACCCATAGTTGTTTTAACTCGTCAACAAGTGGGCGCAAATGAGCGTCAATATCATTCCCTACTTTCTCTCCGGTATAATCATAGACAATATAAAAGAAGATTGTTTCATGCAAACCCATGGAGGCAAATTGTAGGAACAAGCACCACAGCCAATCTTGCATGCGTTGTGCTCATAAGTTTGTAAGGGTTAAATCCATCGGATGCTAGCCCAAGCCTCACCTGCGAGGATCGCTTGCAAAGCTTGGAAATTTAAGTCAAAACATTTCCAAGCTAAAGAATCTGCAGGATGCCTTAACAACCCATCATCGGTTCGTCCATCACGGTGCCACGTCATTGATTAATTTGTCTTGGGCGACATGAAAAGCCGTTGAAGCCTCGGTATTAGGGAAAATATCGCAAAATCTTAATGGTCGCTTCTTTGTTGTGTACCATGTTAAATCCTCGTTCACGTCCTCTGTATTTCTATGCATCCAACGGATTGGCGCATACATGACAACCTTGTTGGTTTATCTGGTCGCCTAATACAACATGCGATCATTTGGGCAGCTGTGAATTTTATTGTATCCAAGGCCCAAATCCTTTATCAATTTCTTCATGTCTTTGGAAGATCGAGGATTTTTGCAAGCGGAACATTTCTTGCAATAACTCTATGACATTGTGAGCGAGTTTCCGATCCACCCACCCAAACATTTCAAGTGAAAAAAGCGAATCTGAGAATGACGGTTTGGAAAATTTTGATCCTTCATACAGTTCTTCATTCATTTCATCAAATGTAGCGTAGAACCTCATGACTTCTTCATTTGGTGTTCATCCGGTACACTTCTTTCCCCTCGGTGAAAGTATTTCCTCCAAAATTGTGATCATCGGTTGCACCCAAGTCGGTGGAAATGACCGAAACCATCATTGTGCATATTAAAAGCATCCGCAACATGTTTTGCATGTTATAAATCACTAACATTCGGTTGAAAGCGGTATGAGAATACCCAGATTCATCGATGAAGATGCTCCCTAGATGTAGACTCGCCATGAAAAACCATATTTTGTACCCCGGACAAAACCATCAACAACTAGATGTTCAGTAGACCACTTCACGATAATGCCGATTAATATTGCAACACTTCTTACGGGCAAAGAATCATATTCTCTTGGCTTGCATTTTGAAATCGAAATTCGAAAAGTTTCTACTCCATTTCGATAGCCGTTGCTTACCCTTGACAATTTCATCCAACTCCTATCCATTTCAGTAGTTGTTGAAGTCTAAAGTTGACAATAAATTATCGGCTAACTTGTTAATTAATAATTTATATAAGTAATTTATGCAATTTGATATTAAAATTAGGTAAGTTAAGTATTCCTTAAGATCCATCGTGCGTGGCATTGTTACACCTAGGGAGGATCCGTTATATCGACAGTGAGATATAAGGCAACCGTCGGAGTTTCAACCTATATACTTTGAATCTTTTCTTAAGTTTTATGTAAGTTATGAAGTTTGATATTAAGGAAATTTATGTAAGTTATTAAATTTAATCGTCAACTTATGTATTTTATGAAATTTGATATTAAAATTAGGTAAGTTAAGTATTCTTTAAGATCCATAAATGCGTGGCATTGTTACACCTAGGAGGATCCGTTATATCGTGATGAGATATAAGGCAACCCGTCGTGCGTGGTTTCCGACCTATATACTTTGAATCTTTTCTTAAGTTTTATGTAAGTTATGAAGTTTGATACTAAGGAAAAATTATGTAAGTTATTAAATTTAATCGTCAACTTATGTATTTTATGAAATTTGATATTAAAATTAGGTAAGTTATGTATTCTTTAAGATCCATCATACGTGGCATTGTTACACCTAGGGAGGATCCGTTATATCGACGATTAGATATAAGGCAACCCGTCGAGTTTCGACCTATATACTTTGAATCTTTTCTTAAAATTATCTGGTTTGATATTAACTTAAAATTTTAGTGGTTAAATGTTATAGGTTAGTGGTTAAGGGTTAGGGGTTAGGGGTTTAGGGTTTAGGGTTTTAATGGTGTAGAGTTTGATATTTAATTTGGTGTTTCGTTAAGATCCATCGTGCGTGGCATTGTTACACCTAGGGAGGATCCGTTATATCTAATGATGAGATATAAGGCAACTTCGTCAGTTTCGACCTATATACTTTGAATCTTTTTCAAAGTTATGAAGTTTGATATTAACTTAAAATTTTAGTGGTTAAGGGTTAGGGGTTGGGGTTTAGGGGTTTAAGGTTTATGGGTTTAAAGTTAAGGGTTGGGGTTTAAGGTTTAGGGGTTTATGATTATGGGTTAAAGGTTTAAGGTTTAGTGGTTTAGGGTTAGAGGTTGGGGTTAGAGGTTTGGGGTTTTGGGTTTGGGGGTTAAGTGTTTAAGGTTTAGGGGTTTAAGGTTAGTGGTTAATGGTTAAGGGGTTAGGGGTTTAGGGGTTTAGGGTTTATAGGTTTAAAGTTAAGGGTTAGGGGTTTAAGGTTTAGGGGTTTAGGGTTATGGGTTAAAGGTTTAAGGTTTAGTGGTTTAGGGTTAGAGGTTTAGGGGTTTTGGGTTTGGGGGTTAAGGGTTTAAGGTTTAGGGGTTTAAGGTAGTGGTTAATGGTTAAGGGGTTAGGGGTTTAGGGGTTTAGGGTTTTAGGGTTATGGGTTAAGGGTTTAAGGTTTATTGGTTTAGGGTTAGAGGTTAGGGGTTAGAGGTTTGGGGGTTTTAGGTTTAGGGGTTAAGTGTTTAAGGTTTAGGGGTTTAAGGTTAGTGGTTAATGGTTAAGGGGTTAGGGGTTTAGGGGTTTAGGGTTTATAGGTTTAAAGTTAAGGGTTAGGGGTTTAAGGTTTAGGGGTTTAGGATTATGGGGTAAGGGTTTAAGGTTTAATGGTTTAGGGTTAGAGGTTAGGGGTTAGAGGTTTAGGGGTTTTGGGTTTGGGGGTTAAGGGTTTAAGGTTTAGGGGTTTAAGGTAGTGGTTAATGGTTAAGGGGTTAGGGGTTTAGGGGTTTAGGGTTTTAGGGTTATGGGTTAAGGGTTTAAGGTTTATTGGTTTAGGGTTAGAGGTTAGGGGTTAGAGGTTTGGGGGTTTTAGGTTTAGGGGTTAAGTGTTTAAAGTTTAGGGGTTTAAGGTTAGTGGTTAATGGTTAAGGGGTTAGGGGTTTAGGGGTTTAGAGTTTATGGGTTTAAAGTTAAGGGTTAGGGGTTTAAGGTTTAGGGGTTTAGGGTTATGGGTTAAGGGTTTAAGGTTTAGAGGTTAGGGGTTAGAGGTTTAGGGGTTTTGGGTTTAGAGGTTAAAGGTTTAGGGTTTAGGGGTTTAAGGTTTGGGGTTTAAGGTTTAAGGGTTATAGATTTAAGGTTTAAGGGTTTAAGGTTTAGAGTTTATGGGTTTAGGGTTTAAGGGTTTAGGGTTTAAGGGTTAGGAATTTAGGGTTTAGAGTTTAGGTCGGATTTAGGTAATCGGTTGCAATGTTTGATAATAGTTATATAATATATTACTATATTATTATTAAAGCTTAATTTTATATATTTTAATAATTATTATTTTTATATAATTTTATACATATATAATTATAGTATTCAAATTATTTGTATTAACTTGATGTTTTAAAAATTATTTCACTTTATAATTTAATATAATAAAATTATTTCACTTCCAACAAAAACTTTCAGTAAAATACCTCTTAATTTGATGTTTTTAAAAATTATTTCACTTTATAATTTAAGATCGAATCGGTTCTTAAATTATTAAGTTCGTAAAAAGCATATGTTTGACATATTCAAGTAGGATTAGTATTGAATTTCATAAACAACCTTAAAGGAATTAGATATTTAGAATCAAAACCATTTTTAATTTCAACGAACATTGGCACATGTTATGAATTGATTAACTTTAGCAACTCTTGTAAAGCGAAAATTTAAACCAATCAAAGCGCTTAAACATCATATCGTACCTCTAAGAAATGTTTAGAGAACACGAAATGTCGAAATGGTCTTGCCAACTTCTTGAGATCAAATACCGATTCAAACACCCCAAATATACTAGAAAAATAAAATAGGAAGGATGATTTAGTAAACAATATAATCATTTCTTTATTGCAGATAAAATTCTAAACCGATCAAGCATATTGAGTAAACTTCAAGGAAAATAAGTACACGAATATCATTTTATTCAAAATAAGTCTCAACTATATAATTCAAAAGGAATCATTTTATCAAGTTCGAGGTTAAACAAAATATCGGGGATCTTGAATATATCGAGCCAATTTCAATTGTCCTAAAATAACATGATAGAAAATGCGGGACCATTAACATTAGTAATAATAAGCCGAGATCCAAAGGCAATTTTTTTTGTGCTGACTAAAGCAGGTTAGACAATGGATTGTTACTACAAGTTGCTGGTAAATGCATGGTGTTATAATGCCAAAAAAGAAGAGCAAGTAGCAAGTAGCAAGTAGAGCTGTGTATCACTCAACTCAAGAATGTTGTTATAATGCCAAATAATGACCAAATCTGAGACACAGAGTACGACTTGTAAGATTAGGTTGTATGTGGAAAATCAACATCTACAGTCTGAGATTCCCAAAACCATAGTAAAGAGAATTGTCAGAAAGCAATGTAGGTTATATCCTAGAAACTAAGAGGACCAATAAAAAGTGAAACTACTGGAGAAAATTGCAGTTTCAAGAAAACTTTTTTACTTTGACAAATCAATTAAATAAGAATGAGACAAGCATCATTGTCGACCATATAGCAACTCTTTTAAAGCTTGTTTTCCTTCTCTTTTGGCATCTATGTTATAACAATACTCCATATACTCCAATAAACTTTCTTTTTTCTCATACCATACGAAAAGATGAGGAAAGGATGTTTTATCAGTGTTTAATTTTGTTATATACTACTCCAAACTTGTTAATAATCCAATTCTTTGAAAGACAATATTTTGTTGTTTTTCAGTTCTCTAGCTTCTGACAGTCATTTGTGGAGCGGGAAGAGTACGACATATTCGAGGACCGATCTATCTCATTAAAGGATTTTGTGGACAGAGCACAGACCTCAGACCGATCGATTAAACCAATTATTGTAGAGTTTCCCAGGGAAGTATTTAATTAAAGTCATTCATGTGTGCCGATTTCCTTTTGGTTGACTTAACAATTGGGATACTGGTTTCACAGTACTTATAATACATCTTTCATTTTATGCTAATATGTCTACATCACACGAACAATGAGGAAAGATGAAATCTCCCATTTGCCACGATCAAGCATCATCAAGCAAAAATACACAATGATAAAAAAAGCGCATCAATGAGAAAAAATGAAAGCATAAAAAAAAGTCATAGCTTCTTTAAAAGTTCAAAATTTAACATCCAATTAAACAAACACAATGACATCAATCAAAATACAGTTAACATAAAAAAAAACAAAACAAAATTCAATTAATCGTTACCTTGACTTTTCTTTCCCATTGCGAAATCCGATCAAACATCTGATTAGGGTTTTGAATTTGCCAAAATGAATAATTTTTTTAAAATATCTCTAATATACGCTGAAGAAGAAAACAAGGATTACGAGAAAAGAAAGCGTAACCTAATATTGCAAATTTAAATCAAATATGATCGTGAATTACGACTTACCAGTGATGCGTGAGTGTCGAAGGAGATGGGACACGGGAAGCTCAACGGAGATGCGGCAAAGGAGATGAGACGAGAGGAAGCGGATGGTCGACCAAGTTTTTAGGAATTAGGGACTTAGGGTTTTCAATTGGAGGCAAAAAACAACAACGACTTAGGGTTTTCGGGGTTGGATTGGGGATAAAGCGATACTAAGGAAAAAGCGTTTTGCTCAATAATAAATACATTTTGCGGCGTTTGCAACCTAAGCGCCACTAATGTCGAGTTTTAGCGGCGTTTATTCACTAGCGCCACTAAAATTTTTTCAATTTTGTCAAACGACGTCGTCAATAAGGGGCTCGGGAATGGATAAAACAAAACGACATCGTATAACTTTACATTTTGCGGCGCTTTACAAAACGCCGCTAATTACCGATCTTTAGTGGCGTTTTCATAAAAAACGCCGCTAATGCCACAAGCACATCGGAAGCGACACCGTTTTGGCTAAAGTAGTGCGTTTTTGCTTTTTTGTAAAAACGCCACTAATGTTTTAATTATTACTTAAGTTCCATAAATTATAAAATAATATCTATAATTACATTGAAATTTTTATTTTGATTTTAAATTATAAAATACATCAATTTAGTTTTTATACACATTATTTTAAATTATAAAATACATCAATTTAGTTTTTATCTGAGTAAATATAAATTTTATGCATGCAATAATAAAAATGATGTTAATAATATCTATAATTATGTTTATATTTTACAAGATTTGGATCAAATTAAAGTTCATGTATACTTTTAGGATTTAACACGTTTTGATGTGTATAAACCTAAACTAACCTAAACTATAAACTATAAACCCTAATTAACCCATAAACCCTAATTAACCCTTAAACCCTAAACCCAAATCATACATGCACCCTTAAACCCTAAACTATAAACTATAAACTATAAACCAATATGCATAGTATCCTAAACCCTAAAACCCTAAACTTTAAACCCTTAAATTAACCATAAAACAATAACCCTAAAGGTTAACAAGCCCCAAACCATATTCCCATAACCCTTAACCTATTCCTTAAACCCCAACACTTAAGCAGTAATCCATAAAGTACATTATCCAAAAACCCATGATCTATAAACCTTTAAATAAATAATAAAACATAAACCCTAAGCGAGAAAACACTAAACCTTAAACTAAAAACTCTAAACCCTAAACTTAATTTAGATACCTATGCATAAACCCTAAACTATAAAACATAATCCATTAACCCAAAATAATGAACATTATATCATAAACCCTAAAACTATAAACTATAGACAATATTAAACCTTAATTAAGTCCTAAATCATTAACCCTAAAATAAAATATTCTTTTTGCGTTTATATAAAACTAAAGTTAAAAATTTAACTTTAGCGGCGTTTTCCCAAAAGCGCCGTTTTTAGCGGCGTGTTGAACTTTTGGTTTTTCCAAAAGCGCCGCTAATGTTGAATTTTAGCGGCGTTTCCCAAAAGCGCCGCTAATGTTCGATTTTAGCGGCGTTTTCCCAAAAGCGCCGCTAATGTCGAACTTTTATTGCGTTTTTCCAAAAGCGCTAATATTCGAACTTTAGCGGCGTTTTCTTACAAGCGCCGCTAATGATCGATTTTTAACGGCGTTTTACCAAAACCGCCGCTAATGTTCATACATTTAGCGGCGTTTTACAAATAACGCGCAATAAGTCCTTTTAGCGGCGTTTTACTAATAAACGCCGCTATTGATCTTTTTTGCGGCGTTTTCCTTAAACGCCGCTAATGTATAATATTTGCGGCGTTTTTCTTTAAAACGCCACTAAAAACGCCGCTAAAGGTATGTTTTGGTGTAGTGGCTCTTAGGCCTTAGCTTTGAGATGTAAGACATTACAGTCTATCTCCAAATTCTCCTCTAGACTACATTAAATCTAGGCTTTCCTTATAGCACTAAAGGGGACAAAGCTAGCATCCATTTTCATAAATGAAGCAACTTTTAGTAGAAATAGAGTTGAGAATCGATTAGTGATCGAATTATTTAAATTATCGATTTGTTTATTAGATGAATTTAATTAAAAAATATTAAAGTTTTATAAATGGAAAATAAAAAAATTTCGATTTAATTGATTCAATCGATTTAATATTATTTTTCAGATGAATACTTTAATCGATTTCTATTTCAACTGGTTTAACCAATCGATTTAATTTGATTCAAACATCAATGAAATTTTGAAATAAAAATAGAACTTAAAACGATTAAATCACAATTAAAAAGTGATAAAAATTTGTATTAAATTCATCCATACATGATTCTATCCTTAATAATTTCCCTTTTTAACTTTGTTTTATAAAATAAAGGGATAATTAAATGCTAAAATTATAGATAGATTTTAATTTAATGTGTAATGTTATATATGACCTTCAAATTTGTGCAATTTTATACATGTAATTTTAATTAGATTTATTTTTACAAATCACTAATAACATTATTAAATTAGCACCATTTTATAATGATATATTACATACACAAATAATTATATTAATTTAATATGAAAATAAATATATGTATTTATTTTTTTAAATGTGTACAATTGAATCAAAATTAAAGTTTTATATATACATATGTACCACAATTCAAAATTCATGTGTATAATTATCTTTGAATCAAACTTCATGTATCAAATTGCATATTAAATTAAAGTTCATATATAATTTTAGTATTTATAGAAAAAAAGGGAAAACTCAATTAGTGTTGAGCTAAAAGGCAGAACATGTGAAGCTACATATGTAAAATTAAAAGATTAAGATTGCAATTAGATGCACTTTTACCTCTAATTTTGGCTCAATTGCAGTTGTATTTAAATTCAAACACATATATTATTGTTGTTTCTAATATCATCGCTATAATATTTAATCTCACCGCCACTATTATTTTTAAGCCTAAAAATTTTCTTTTATTATTCTTAAATGCAAAAATTGATATAAAGTCAAGTTATAATTTGGGAAAGTTTCCAAATACTTAAAAGAAGGAAATAAAAAACCAAATATTTAAAAGGGGAAAAATATAAATTCCCAACCATATTGAATAATTCAAGGTGGTCCAATGGGGGAAGAATTGTGAGACTTCAATTCAAGGCATCAAATTGAATTGAATTATTAATGGTCCAGCTGTATCTTAAATGGCAATCAGTCATTGGTTATTCAATTGCCAATCCCTCTAATAATAATAAATAAAAACTTTATACATATTAAAGATTAACACTAATTAATTTGATTATTAAATCATTAGCAAACAAGCTTTGGCGGGATGTCACTTTTCTTACACTAACGCAAATCAAAGCTCTTGTTTTCGAAATCTGAAAACTCCTATTTTACCTGTAAATAAAACCTCCATTTCACCTAATGAATTCTCTTCTTAACCTTAAACATTTTTATTATTTCCTTTGCAAAAAAAAAAAAAACCCTACATTTTCTCCTTATTTACGCCAACTACAACACACACACACACACACACACACACACACACACACACACACTCACACTCCCAAAAATCCCACCCAAGAAAAAGTTTTCAACTTACAAAACACCCACGCATCACCAAAAACAACTCATCAATTCAAAAGAATTGTTTTTTTTTAAAAAACACAACCCTAAAAAACACAACCCTTTCCCTGTCTCTTTCAAATTTTGATTTTTTTTTGTGGGTTTTTAGTTTCCTCTTATTCATTGTAATTAGTATGAAAAATGGAACCTTCCCTGTAAAGATTTATCTGCTATTTCTTCCAGCTTAAGCACCTACCGATCCGCTACTGGGTACCTAACTTCATTGCTACACGCCATTATCTTATTGATTTTGTTTTTCTTTAGTGCTTAAATGGATTTTAAATGTTAATTTTTTTTTTTCTGGATTATTATTTCCATGTGCATTTATTGAGGTCTTTTCACTTGGGTCGGGTCAGTTTTTTTTTTCTTTTACTGTGACAAACCTGGGTTCTTTTGTTTTTCTTTGATGTTTTCTTAAAAGGAAAGAAAAATAGTGGTATTTTGAGATTTTGTTATAGGTGCTATTCTTTTTTCTTATTTTGGGTGTGGCATTTGGTTTTGGATTCTCTTTTACTGTATTCCTTTTTCCTTTTGTGTCAGTCTTTCTGAAGCTGGACATTTGCATCTTTGTTTCTTTTGAAGTGTGTGAAGTGCCATTTTCTCTTCTTTGCTTCTTTTGTCCTTCTTTTTAGCTTAAAAAATTTGAAATTCACCGTCTTCTATTTCTCAATAAAAAAGGGTTTGGATCCGAGAATTTGAAGCCAGCATTTTGAAGTTTGCTTTTGGGGTTTTGCATTTTTGGAAAATTTTACCTTCCTTTCAACAAGGTATGGTCGGGAATTAGCGATTTTCTCTAATTTGGCTTTTAGTTCAAATATCCTCTTTGCACGTTTTTGGATCTTGTGTTGGTTTTTGAAGAAATGGTGAAGTCAATCTCAGTAGATCAGATCATTGAAATAAGCAGAGTTTAAGTCTCCCTCCCCCAAGCCCTCTAGATTTTAGCTCGGGATTTAGTTTAATTTGGGTTTCTGTTTACTAAATATAAACCTTGATCTGAATGGACCTTTCATGTAGTTGGGGGTTAAAAAAAATCCTTTTGTTTGCTCTTACATTGTTTTTCTCCTAATTATGTTTCTGTCTTGGTGAGGTACACTTCCTCAAGGGATTTTAATCCTTGCAGTAGGCTCTGGATTCCAAACACGATATACTTGCACTTGAACTAGTTTTAACTGGTCTCAGCTGTCTATATGGAAATGATGGTTCTTTTTGGTTGCAGGTGCAGTTTAATCAAAGGGGGTGGGGGGATTGGTATGTCAATAGAGCTGGTGATTAATTGATTTGCTGGTAATGTCGAGGATCCCTAAGTGGAAGATCGAGAAGACGAAAATAAAAGTTGTATTTCGGTTACAATTCCATGCTACACATGTAAGTCGCACTTTGCATTTGTGGAAATTTCTGGCATTGTCTTTTCCATTTGAAGTTAATGTCTTATTGAACTCGTTAGACACAAGATCATATTATAAGTCGATGAATTGGCATAGTAGAAATTATTTAACAATGAATGTGAACCAAATTGTACAATGTAGCTTATTAAGGTGAATCAAGACATCAATGGCATGCATTGATTGTATAATTTCAGTAATAATGTATGAATTTTCTAAGATGCTCACATAGATTGTGATTTTATCTTTTATCTTACCTCTACCATGCGATTACGATTTCATGTAAATTGCTTGCATTTGTTGGAAATATGTATTTTCAATGCAAAAGTATTACTTTCGAGTCTTTGGCTCGTGTATGTAGTTAGAGAGTTTTAGGCCAACCTTTTCCGCACTTAAAACAATTTATTCCATTTCCCAAGGAAAAACTGGATCAGGAAGTTTACAAAAATGGGTGTAGATTGTTTGATGCCCAAGAGTTTTAGAAGGTCAACTGCTCAAGAGATTAATTTTTTATGCAGTAGTGTGTTTGGTCTTTTCCAGAACCTGTTGCTTGACTGCAGATTGCATACTGTAACTTATAAAGTAACCACCTATGGGTTCAGTATCATCATATCTATGAGGTTGTCAATTGTTTTGCTCCCGCAATTGTCACATAATGATCCATGTCAAAAGATGTGACAAGATTTTATGTTGACGGTCACAAGATTTTACCATGGAAGAAATTCACCCATTGCGACAACTTATGGAGAGGTTTAGAGGGTCAAAGCAAGATTTATGTATGATTTTTATTGATTTAAAGAAATCTGTGGTAAATTACTGAGGGCCATTCTTTGGTAGGTTTTGAACAAGAAGGGAGTTCCTCAAATGTACAAAATATGTATGAGGGTGTAGTCATGGATGTAAGAACTTGTGGTGGATTGACAGATGAGTTTCTAATCATGATAGGGGTGCAACAAGGATCAATGTCGAGCCATTTTCTCTTTGCCATAGTAGTGAAGAGATGATCAACTAGACTTCAGTTTCTACTCATGAGTTCATACTCTTTATTTCAGTAATCGATTTGTGATTGTCCATCTTTCATCACTGGAAAGCATAAATTGATGCATCCTTCATCTTGATTGCTGCAATGACCACATGCTATGTATAATTTTCTGAAAAATTCAGATTCCACAAAGTGGATGGGATAAACTGTATATATCCTTCATTCCTGCTGATTCTGGTAAAGCAACTGCAAAGACAACCAAAGCAAATGTGAGAAATGGAGCTTGCAAATGGGCTGATCCAATCTATGAGACCACGAGGCTTCTCCAAGACATCAAAACTAAACAATTTGATGAGAAACTCTATAAGCTTGTTGTGGCAATGGTAAGATTATAATCCTTACACTCCAATTGCAAAACTTAACCACAAAGACAGACACTCTTAGTATGACCTAAACGTGAATTGCGAATTTCCCAGTTCTATAGACAGTTTATTCCGGACCTCTAATTGCAGCAGAACAGATCTTTGTTTTCTGTCTCATTTCAACTGAGTTTAACTGTCTTTCTCCTTAATCTATTTGGCATCAGGGTTCCTCTCGGTCTGGCCTTCTTGGCGAGGCTACGATCAACCTTGCTGATTATGCTGATGCCTCAAAGCCTTCTGTTGTTCCACTGCCACTTATTGGCTGCGATTCTGGAGCTATATTACATGTAAGGACTTTGCAATTTTCAAAACATTCATGGTGTATTTTTTTTTAATTGCATGTTGGATTTCTTGGGTCATGCATATGGGTAGATGCTAAAATATTTTTGTGTAGCTTCCTCTAAAATGTGTGTGGAACTCTTTCCTAATTGTTGTTGAAGTTTCTTCTCTGTTACTAGAGACTTTATTTTGTTTTTGTGCCTAAATAATATTTATATTCAATGACAGGTCACAGTACAACTGCTAACCTCTAAAACTGGTTTCAGGTATTTATTGCAAACATTTAAATTTGTTGCTTCAGCTAATTTCAAACTGCTTATCTGTAACTATACTTGGTCTCAGGGAGTTTGAACAGCAACGGGAACTTAGGGAGAGGGGATTGCAGGTTGGGTCAGACCAGAATGGTCCTGATCAGTCTTCTTCTGGAAAAGTATCAGTTTCTGAGGATATCGTCAACAGTAATACAGTTAAGGTTAAGTCTTTTATTTCTTTTGGATTCCTAGATATTATCATGTGTTCTATATTGTAGTTAAGGTTCTTTGCTTTTGTTTCATACTTTCTTTTTGAGCTTTTTGCACATATACTTACAAATGCACATTCTTTGTTGGAGATGTATGATTGGTCATAGTTGTTCTTCACTTATTGTAGATAAGGAATCTCTACTCTTGAAAAAAATGGTTATTTTAAGGTCTAAGGGATCACTTATTAATGAAAAGTGTTGGCATCTATTTCCTGGTTGAATTCAGAAGAATATCATGGAGATCATGCCAAATTGAGATTGTTGTTACCAAGAAATTCATTAATATTTCCATAGGTTTTTATGGCTTTGCTGTAGAAACCACCAAAGAGGCTGTGTTGTGAGTCAGTGTGAAAATGTTATTGAAAAGTCGAGATGATTAAATGAGTCTGAAGATGAGTAATATTCATATTATAAAGATCCTCTGCAGTCCCATGCTACAATACCAATATGCAAGAAGTACTTGATGTATCTTTAAATATACTTTTTTTTCTGTTTCTTTTGGGGTGAAATTTTGGGTGTTCAAGTTATGTGAAAATCTATATTGTAGGCTCTTCAGTTGTTGCAAGCTTCTTATGAATGAGCAGTACGTGATTTCCTGTTATCTTCTGTTGTTAGGAGATAATCTAATATTTTACCTTTTGTTCTGTAAATAGGTCAATCCAAGGGTTAGATTTAAAGAAAAATCTAAAGAACACTCTTTGCTTGAAGAAGATGTTGGCTTGAATGAAGACTATGGAGATTCAGCTGTTGGGTTTGATGGTTCTTCTAATACATCAGAAAGTTTATATGCAGAGAAGCATGATACTTCCAGTACTCATGAAATTGACAGCATAAAGAGTAGAGTCTCTGGTGATTTGACAGGCCTTGGTCATAGCCCTCAGCAAGAGAAAGGAGATCCTTCAGATCATCGGTTTTTGGCACAGGGGACTAACAATTGGGTTCATGGCTGGAGTTCAGACCATTCTGGGGATAATGACTTAACCATTGCCTATGAAGAAAATAGCAGACTTAGAGGATGCTTGGAAGTGGCAGAGTCATCTATTCAGGAACTTAAGAGGGAAGTAAGCTTGTTACAAAATCATGCTAGTCAAATAGGTGCTGAAACTGAGAAGTTTGCTCAGCAACTTGTCACGGAGATTTCTTCAGGAGAAAGGTTGGAAAAAGAGGTTTCTGCTTTAAAATTAGAGTGCTCGAGGTTGAAAGATGACCTTGAGCGGATGTTGAGTTCTACACTGTGCCCTTCTCTATCCAGCAAAGAAGCCATTAAGAAAGACCAGAATCACTTACTTCAAGACTTAGAGATCATATTGTCAAAGGGACTTTTAGTTATGGAAGAAAAGATAGGGGAACTTCAAAACAAGGCATATCTGAATTACCATGAAAGAGACCAAAGGTTCCTTCAAGCAGACTTGGAGGCATTGTTTGGCATCCTGCAAGATCTCAAACAGGGAACTCAAAAAGAAATTTTTATTCTTAGGTCAGTACCATCTGACAGATGCAACATGAAGAGTACCAGAGAAATGAGTTTAACTAATTCTTTTATTCCGGCAACTAGTTTTGATGCAGAACTTTATCAACCAGAACCAGGCATGGTACCTTGTATTACTGTGCCTGGTCTTGTGTCACATGAACCTGATTCTATGAGTACTTCTAATGCAATGAAAGGCAAAATCTTTGAACTTCTGAGAGAGTTGGATGAATCAAAAGCTGAGCGGGAAAGCCTTGCAAAGAAAATGGACCAGATGGAGTGCTACTATGAAGCTCTTGTTCAGGAGCTTGAGGAAAACCAAAGACAGATGATGGGAGAATTGCAGAGTCTCAGAAATGAGCATTCTACTTGCTTGTATAGGGTGCAATCTGCTAACGCTGAGATGGAGGCTATGCGCCAAGATACGAATGAACAAGTCTTGAGATTTGCTGAAGAAAAACAAGATTTGGAATCTCTAAGCAAGGAACTGGAAAGAAGGGCTATTATTGCAGAAGCGGCACTGAAAAGGGCACGCCTTAATTATTCAATTGCGGTGGGCCAGTTGCAAAAGGATCTTGAGCTGCTTTCTTCTCAGGTTATGTCTGTGTTTGAGACAAATGAGAATCTTATCAGGCAAGCTTTTTTAGATTCTTCACAGACAAACTCTCGAGGATACTCAGAGATGGTGCGGAACCATGGGCTGGGTTCAGAAGAATTCCAACCCACCAAGCCCTTGCATTCTCAAAATCAGTATGTAGGGGTGAAGAAACAACATTTGGGTGGAGATATTCTTTTAGAAGACTTGAAAAGATCCCTCCATTTGCAGGAAACCCTTTATCAGAAGGTTGAAGAAGAAGTTTGTGAAATGCATTACCAGAATGTATACTTGGATGTGTTTTCAAACACTCTACAAGATACTTTGTTTGAAGCAAGTGATGAAATGAAAACAATGAAAGAGAAAATGGATGAGCTTACATGGAAATTGGAACTTTCTGTTGAGTCCAAGGAGTTATTGATGCAAAGGCTGCAGACAGCTACGGATGATGTTCATTCCCTTAATGAGTACAAGGCTACTTGCATTGCCAAGTATAATGACTTGGCTTTGGAGAAACAAGCTTTGGAAGCAAATGTGGAAAATGTTACCCATGAAAATCATCTTCTGTCTGAGAAGATAACTGAACTGGAGTGCCACTTGATGGAGTACCAAAGTTACAAGAGCAAATTTGATGCCTGTGTCATGGAGAAAACAGAGTTGGCTAATTTATTGAAGGAAGGAATTCTGGAAAATGATAATCTTAGAAACAATAACTCTTCTTTGCAGGATGAGTTAAGAATGATCAAAACTGAGTTTGATGAATTGAACCTTGTGAAGGAAAAGCTGCAAAATACTGTTGACTTTCTGCGAAACAAGTTTCTTAAGTTATTGTCATCCTATGGTAAGTTTTTTGATGAACCATCCCTCTCAAGTGACTTGGTTTGTCAGGATAGAGAATCCATGGACTTGACATCTGTCATTGTCGAGGTAGAAGAGGTCCAGAATAATGCATATGAAAAATTTCTTCATCTCTTGAAGGAAAAGAAAGATCTAATGGATGAAAGAGACAAGGCTCAGGTGTCTTTAAGTGCGGTAGAATCAGAGATGGTGCTAATGAAACAGAAGTTTGAACGTGATATACAATCCATGGTTGATAAAATGGATTTGTCCAATGTGGTTGTAGAAAAGCTTCAGTTAGAAATTGAAGCTGTAACTGAAAAGCTCAAGGATAGCTCTGAAGTTGAAACCTATGCACAGCAGCAGAGAGATCTTTTATCTGATCTTCAGCATTTTGAAGCAGAGCTGCAAGAACTTACTTCTAAGAATAAGGAGATTGCTGAAGAACTCTTGGTTTTAGAGTCTGTCAGTGAAGATCTGGGAAGCAGTAAGTTGATTGTGGCTGAACTTGTGGAAGAAAACAAAACGTTGGTGCAATCTTTACAGGATAAATCTGAGGAGGCAGCCAAGCTTGCTTTGGAGCTTAATGGTTTGAAAGAAAGTTTGCATTCTGTGCATGATGAGCTGCAAGCAGAAAGAAGCACCAAAATTAATTTAGAGAGTATGGTTACAGATCTTACTTCCCAAATGAATGAGAAGCACCATCAGTTGTTGCAATTTGATCAGCAGAATTCTGAACTGGCCCATCTTAAGCAAATGTTATTGGACCTAGAATCAGAGAAATCTAGAGTTTGCAGTCTTTTACAGCAGTCTGATGAGTGCCTCAATAATGCTCGCAAAGAGTCTTCCACTATTACTTCTCTGGAATCTGAGTTGTCTGAAATGCATGAACTTTCAGTAGCTGCAGATGTTAGCCTCATTTTCTTAAGAACTCAATATGAAACCTGGACCACTGACCTTGTTTGTCAACTTTCCAGCTCTGAAAGACACCTTGGGGAGCTTCAAGAGAAGCATCTTAATTTTGAGAGTATACTTAATGATTGTCTTGCTCGTGAAGCACATTGCATTGAAGAAAATAGAAGATTATCAGTGAGTCTGGACTCCCTAAAATCAGAGTTAGAAGCTTCCATGGATGAAAACAAGGTGCTTCTCAATAAAAATAGCTCTGCAATATCTGAGCTTCAGGATTACAAAAGTAGGATTGAAAAAATTGAGTTTGCTTACTTTGAGGATAAACATCAGCATGCTCTTGAAGTTGAAAGGCTGAAGCACTTACTAGGTGGTTCCCAAGAAGAGATTGATGATCTGATGATATTGAAGGAAGGACTGGAACTCAATGTCTTAGTACTCAAAGCTAAATTGGATGAACAAAGCACTCAGATAAGCTTATTGGTAGGGCGTAAGGATGAAGTGCTGCTGCTGCAGAATCAGTGTAATGAGCTTTCTCAAAGGCTTTCTGAACAAATTTTGAAGACTGAAGAGTTCAAGAACTTGTCCATTCATTTGAAGGAGCTCAAAGATAAGGCTGATGCGGAGTCCATCCAGGCTCGGGAGAAGAGGGAATCTGAAGCACCACCAACTGCTATGCAAGAGTCCTTACGAATTGCATTTATCAAAGAACAGTATGAAACACGGCTGCAAGAACTAAAGCACCAGTTGGCTATCTCCAAAAAGCATAGTGAGGAAATGCTATGGAAATTACAAGATGCCATTGATGAGATTGAGAATAGAAAGAAATCAGAAGCTTCTCATTTAAAGAAAATTGAAGAACTGGGTGTTAAGATCTTGGAATTGGAGGCTGAGTTACAGTCGTTGGTTTTAGACAAGCGTGAAAAAATGAGGGCTTATGATCTGATGAAAGCTGAATTGGATTGCTCAATGATAAGCCTTGAATGCTGCAAGGAAGAAAAAGAGAAACTTGAAGTTTCTTTGCAAGAATGCAAGGAGGAAAAATCTAGAATCTCAGTTGAACTTAGCATAGTGAAAGAATTGCTCGAGGCATCCACATCAACCATGAATGTTCAGAAGGAAAAAGATGGCAAACTGAAAGATGGTTGCTTCTCTGATGAGCTGGTTGTCAATAATGCTCAAACTAGGGACATTGATCTTAAATATTTGGACCAAGATACTCCAAAAAACTCCAAAGATGCAATTGATGAAAGTGACTGTACAAGTGCACCAACAAATTCGCAACTTGAGCAGGTAACTGTTATAACTTTGCTTGGGATATCTTTCACTATTCTTGATTCAATTGGCAATTCTCAGTTTTTGAATGAACTATATTACTATAATATTTATGTAGCACATGATTCTGTTGTGTTGCATATATTTGTTTTTCACTATCTTAGATTTAATGATGTAATTTAAGCATGTAGTATGTTGATTAACAACTTACTGTGAATGCTAAGTATGCCTTTCTAAGAAACAACTGAAAATGCATTTGGTCCTAAGGATACAATTGCATTATTTTTACTTTGATGTTATCTAGACCTGTCCACAGGCTAGGCCTTAGGCTTAGTAGCATCGTTAAAGTTGTTAATCTTTAAGGTCTCCCTTTCAGTTCTTCTGATAAGGTATCTTGCATTTTTTGCTTTAGACTGTATGTTAACTGGTTAAAAAGTTTTTTTCGATTTTCAAATTTATCTTATTCCTTTATCGAGAGTCTTGGATGAAGGTTTCTTTGAAGAAAATGCTATCTATTCATTTATCCTTCCTCTACTGTGTGACTCTTTTATTTACATAATGAAATTTCTTTATAGTGATGATTTACTTAATTGTTTATCAGGATCTTGTATCTAATGATACGCATGAAGTTCACAGTCTGGCACTTGTCAACCAATGCAACTTGCCAAACAGTGATGCAAAGCATCTAGCTTTAATCAATGATCGTTTTAAAGCTCAAAGCTTAAGATCTAGCATGGACCACCTAACTAGTGAGGTATGTTTATTGTCAAAGCATAACGTGCCAGTTAGTGATGATCTCACTTGAATTCAGTTGCAATTTCTTCTTACATTGTTGAGTTAGGGAATCATTACATTTGTGGCTTAAAATTTCTTTAGGATAATACCTAGTAATGGTGATTAATTTACTCTTCTTTCTTTTTCTTTTTATGCTTTTAGCTGGAAAGGATGAAAAATGAGAATCTGGTTCTTTCAAAAGACGCTCATCATTTCGACACCAAGTTTCCAGGTTTACAGCAAGAATTAATGCAGTTAGATAAGGTGGATCAATATGGACCTCTTCCATAAAACTTTGATAAAGTAATTCAGTCAGGTTCTCACTTTTTGCCTATGCACAGGTGAATGAAGAACTGGGAAGCATATTTCCTATGTTTAATGAATATTCAGAAACTGGAAATGCATTAGAACGAGTACTTGCATTGGAACTTGAGCTTGCGGAGGCACTGCAAACAAAGAAGTCAAGCATCCTTTTTCAGAGGTATACTTGTGTTTTAGAAAATAACACTAGTCTGCTTTTCGGAGACAACCTTTTTGATTGAGGGAAATAACTTGCTTTGGCCTTTAAGGTCACTTAAAGAAAATTTCTGTGGCTTCTATGTTTAAAGTACTAACCCTAGCTGAGGAAAGGAAACATCAAAGATTATTTGACATAATATTTTCTTGTGCTGCAGCTCTTTCCTGAAACAACACAATGATGAGGAAGCAGTGTTCAAAAGTTTCAGGGACATCAATGAACTGATCAAAGACATGTTGGAGATGAAGGGCAGATATGGAGCTGTAGAGACCGAACTAAAAGAGATGCATGAACGATACTCTCAGCTAAGCCTTCAATTTGCAGAGGTTGAAGGAGAGAGACAAAAACTAATGATGACTCTCAAGAATGTTCGGGCATTGAGGAAAGGTCAAAACTTAATTCGCTCCTCATCAGCTTCTCCTGGGGACCATTCCTGAGCCACAAGAACAAGCATGGCACTGGGTGTCCTCAAAATGACTCCTTACAGGATTAAGTTAATGCCTGCTGCTCCTTATCATTAAATTATTAAATTTCCTAAGACTTCACTGGCTATTAAGCTATTGCAGGGTTCAAGTTTGCCAAGCTTGGTACACAATGTTCAAAAGCACAGCAGCTGTATTTTATGTAAATAAATATAAATTTCCCGGCCTTTGTATCGGGTTTAACAGTATCATAAGGTATAGATAGATGCAACACTTCGACCTTTTTCCCCTGGTCATGGTGATTTAATTCTTCTATTGTATAGTGAAATTCTTTATTGACAACTATTTTCATTTCATTACTAGCAGCAGTTATTCAATATTTGTGTCACACCTTTTCTTTAATCTCTGCTTCCTTTTTCTGCATATCTGCCCTTTTCTTTGTTGATTTTCTGCTTGACCTTGCGTTCTTCACTAGACTTTTCTCAAGCCTTTCTGGTTTCAATCAACGTTGTTTTAACATGGGAAAGTTCATTGTAATGATGCTAAATCTAAGGTCTACTCTACTCTCCATCTATAATGGAAAAAAAAGATCATTGTAAACAATCAAACATGGTTATCCACTATGCAGGTGACAAGGATTTACATTTTCAAAGCAGTATCAACAAAAAAGAAATAAATTAAGAAGTTCTCCTATAAATTTCACTTTTTAATCTTTTTCTGATCCATAATCAACTAAACTTCAAATTGAACACTTGTTGTCTTTTACCCTTTTTTTTTCAGAAGCAACAATGGAAATGCAAGATATTCCAGTAAAACCAAACCATACTACTTTTTCTGTTTATGTTTCTGCAACCATCAGAATAAGCGTCAAACATGTAAAGATGAAGGATTGCAATCTGAACAAATCTAACAGGAATGCATTGAAGAAACCAGTATCGGATCTGATTAAGCAGCTACAATATTGTGCATGAACAGCTACTTTTCTTTGGAGAATCATCCTGTTGTTTCTCTGGATAAAATGTGGGGAATTAGTAATTAAGGCACATCAAGCAAAGTTCATAATGCAAATATGGTGCTAAACAACATATATTTGAACCCCGGTTTTCCAATTTCCAATAGCTATGGTTGCTCAGAGACAAGAATAGGAAAACAAACATGGATCATGTGGAAATGAACTAAAAGAACCCTCATTTTTCACCTATAAGCAAAAAATTTGTGGAGCTTTTGGCATACAGAGGAGGAATAGTATCAAAATGTTAAGGTTACTTATGGAATGATAGCTGCTGAAAGTATATTGAAGAAAATGTTCAGATGGGGGCAACATACTATATTGGTGATTTAGTTGGTCGATTGTAACTAATGGTTAAAAGAAGGCATATTGTGCCATATCCCTCAAGCTACTTTAATGTGCAATGAATCAAATAGATATGCTGGGGATTTACCATTGTTTTTGTCTGACAAAGGAAGGCGCAGAACCACATGCATTGTAATTACACCTCCTGGAAGTTCACCAACTGGAAGTGTGTAATCAGCAAGTGTCTTGTTGTTTTCAAGTATCTTTCCAGCATTAATTAGCTTCACATCCTGTATTGTCTTTGGGCAATTTTCTTTGTCTGTGAAACAAAAAAGAGTGATTTCATATGAAAACAGAGGCCGAGTATATACCATATCACTGTGTTACAACCTATGTTACCCGGACTTTTATATGAGTTTGTACACGTTAGAACATTTGTACGAGTGTATAATAATCCTTCAAACATATGAAAAACTACGAAAAACTGAACATATTAGTATTCGATACATATGACACACCATATAATAACAAAAAGAACACTGGAATTCAGATATAAACCAAAGTGCAGGAGGGTTAAAAGCAACATATATAGTACCTATATACACTAGAAACTGTTGATAGGAGGCAAAACTGAGTGAAAGACTGGTACTAGTAACTAAGTTTGGTCCAATCATCTAATTCTATATTGAAAATTTAGATTACAAAAAAGAATCTGTGAAACCATAGGCGTAATGGAATGGCGGAGTGGGGCATGGTTTAACTTTTGTCAGCCTCAATTAGAACAGTCAAAATAAGAACAACAGTGTTATTGATCTAAATTCAGGTGCCTTTTCCAGTGGCCTGGATCCAATAATAGAAAAGATAAAAAAAGAAAAGAAAAGAAAAGAAAAACCTTCACCCATTTTTTGTCACCTAAGATGAAAAATAGCTATTGTGCAACCATGAAAAGAGTTGAATCAAACCAACAAATTTGGAAGCATATATTATATTGATGTTGAAACAAAGAATAATATATAATTAAACAGGTAAAAAAAAATGGAAAAGTTAGGGTAACCTTTAGGCCACTGAGCAAGTATTTTCTCTTTGAGAGATGCAACAGTTGTATCTGGAGTATACTTGGTTGGACCAATATCTGTTCCATCTGCAAGCCTGAATTTGAGCTCCACTAATCTTCACCAGCCATAGATGAAATCTCTCACCAAATAATCTCTCCTCAAACTCTCATACTAATCTCTAAAACCAAAAACCTAGATTTTTTTTTTGTCAAATAGATTGAATTCAACTGTTCAAT
Organism: Gossypium rotundifolium; assembly: GCA_025506655.1. Lineage (NCBI taxonomy): Eukaryota > Viridiplantae > Streptophyta > Magnoliopsida > Malvales > Malvaceae > Gossypium > Gossypium rotundifolium. The sequence continues at coordinate 194,567,429 of CP106727.1, forward strand.
ATAAAAGCCCTTTTCTTTTCTGTGACAACTGAAATTTGCTTTTTGTCAAGGAAAACCAACATTACAGAAGAAGCTATGAATAACCCAGATATTGTTTGTGCAAAATTCACTGCAAAAAGTTAATTACTTGGAGCTTGAGGAGATTTCAAACTCCAAGAGAGAAAAAAAAGCAGTATTTTTAGTGATTTAAAATCAACCTAAGAGCTGGATTGATGAGAGAGAGAGAGAGAGAGAGAGAGAGAGAGAGGGGTTTGCAAATTGATGAAGAAAGAGGAGAATGAAAGCACCCAAATAGGAACTTTTCAACTGAGATTATTGCCTGAATCTAACCGAAAATCTAATGATATGGAAAGTGACGCTTTTTACATTGTCACTCATGAATAACCCATCTAGTTAAAAGCTCCATTAAAATAATGTATGAAATTTGATGGATACAACAAAATCATCTGTTTGAATGGGTTGACATGTTTTTACTCTTACATATTAAATTTTTAATTTACAATTACTCGAATTCTAATATAATATTATTTGAAGAATTTTTGTTGTTTGAGTAAAATATTCATATTAAGAAAGAAATTTTATATACCATATAATTATAATTAAAAGGTTAGTATTTATGCACGGTGAAATAGGGCCTTCCAATTCTTCTTTTGAGACTTCAACATGCATAAATTTTATGAGGTGAAGATTTTGATGATCATACTAGAATTCATAAAACACTTTTTTTATAGTTAAATAAATAAGTCGGATATTAAATTATTTGTAATTTTTATATTTGTAGTGATTTTAAATTTATCATATAATATACATCATGATAAAAATATTATCGACTGCTTTAGAAATGTCACAATCATCAAAAAGTGTTCAATAGAGGAGAGTTATATATTAACTCTGAAAGTTTTAGATACATCACTTTAATCAATCGTCAATAGTTTTATCTTATCACTGTCATCATCGTCAGGTTGCTTTGACAACAAAATTCGATCAATTAATTGAACACTACCAAAGGTTCCCGAACAATCTATTGCATCAATGATTCACGGAAAATTAAGTCTTGAATGATCAATCATTTTCCTCATTATCTCAAAATTTAAATTTACGTTTAATATCATAATATTTTATTTTTAACAATTTTTGAGAACGATTCACGATAGATCTAACTACCCACATACCATGGTAATTGTTATATATGCGCGATATCACAACCAAACACCGAAAGTAAAAGCATCGAAAACAACGCTAAAAGAAATTAAAATTAAGAGAAATTAAACTAAGCTTGCTAGAAACTAGTAAAGATTACTGCCAAAGCCACAACTTTTAGAAATAACAAAGATAAATTTTATTTGTGTATAATAATTCAATAGGTGATGTCTAAACACGGTCTAAAAGAAATGCGAGTGTGTTGGTGGTGGAGATGGCCCTCCGATGAAAGAGGCGAAGGAGGACGACCGCCATTATTGGGATTGGTCTTTTTTAGTTGTCAATTACCTGATGTTATTCAATCTTCAATTTGTATGTAGGTCTCTTTTAACTTGTCTTTCTTTGATCAATTATCCAAACCCAATCCAACTCAACCCAACCCAACCCAACTAGGTTCCTACCACAATCTCACATCCAATCCTATCTATTTTCATGAATTTGTTGTTTTCCCAACAATTCTAAAAGGTAAGAGAAGAGAATTCTAAACTGATTATACATAATTTATTGATAGGGGCTAAAAGTTGCCTTCAACAACAAAATCTCAACTATTTTGTCAAGAAAATAAGTGGCAGAAAATAAGTCTTCTTTTTACTGTTGGGTTTTTTTAAAATATTAATAGAAGAATTTAATAATTTTATTAGGATCAGGACTAAATTAAGATAATTTGTAAATACTAAGAGTTAACTTCTTTATAATCATGATCAAATTAGTAAAATATATAATCGTTGAGAGGTAAATCTATTACTATACCAAATTTAGAACTGCCACGTTATCTCTTCGTCACAAAATTAAGGTCAATTAAAGGAATTGGAAAAAAAACATAATTAATTGAGTGATCATTTTGTACTTTTTATAGTTTAATGACCAAAAATAAAATTTAAGTATAATTGTGTGAGCTGCCTTATGACTTAAAAAAAATAAGATAATTTTTTTTAATATTCTCATTATAGGTTTTTTATTATATCTGTTCCTTTTTATGCAATGCTTAATCCTCTCCAATCCATAAATAAGAGGATAATGCACTTTAGCGCACTTGAACCCAAATATTCCTGCATTGGCAATAATACCTATATCAATCGAGTTAAAGACTCAATCGGCGTAAAAAAAATTTTAGAGATGAAAAAGTGAGGAAATTGTAAATAATTTTTTAAAAAGAAAGATATTATTACAATTGGATTTTGCATGACATGCAACTTAGTGGGTATACAAACTTACTCAATGTCATCTAACATGTTGAACACAAGAAAAGAAGGTGATATTTGTTGAAGGGAATTTTAAAACATGAAAACAACAAAAATTTGAACAGTGAAATTCTATGAAAATGAAAGGAAATGGTTACAAATGCTTAATTCTAATCCTGTAATTTATTGACAAAGAAGGTCAAACTTTTTAATTTTAATGATTAGAATTTTAATAATATTATAAAAGAAAATGGAAGTGATGAGTGGGAATCATGTTTTCTCACATTCTTAGTAAAGTCTCTTTTTTTTTTTTTTTTTTTTTTTTTTGTGAATTCTAAAATTGCAAGTTGAGCACTCACATATCAACAAACTACCACTCTCTTTTCTTTATCATCTCGACACTTAAATATTCCCTTGTAAATTTTTCCTTTAATAAAATAAGATTTAGTTCAAGAATAAAGGAAGTAATAGAAGCCTGTTTTTATATTATTATTATATGCAAAGAAAGATATTAATCATCTACCTATGTTAAAAAAATTTAAAAATTATAAATTATAAATGTATTATTGATCTTTTACGGGACGATGACGTGGGTGTATTGAGTAAACTTGTTGGTTTGGGGTTTTTTTTATTAAACTCTGGGAAAGGATTGAATGAAATAGTGACGTCACGTCATCTGTATCCTTTTCAATAGATTTATGTCACATCAGTATTTTTATCTTAAATTTTAGCATTTTTATCTTGAAAAAATCAAATCCAAATTAAAATCCTGAAATTCAAGATAAAATGTTGAAATTCAGGATAAAAATGCTAATGTGGCATAAATCTATTGGAAAGGGATACAAATGACGTGACGTCACTATTTCATTCAATCCTTTCTCACTCTGGGAAAGGATTGAATGAAACAGTGACGCCACGTCATCTGTATCCCTTTCCAATAGATTTATGCCACATCAGTATTTTTATCTTGAATTTTAGCATTTTTATCTTGAAAAAATCAAATCCAAATTAAAATCCTGAAATTCAAGATAAAATGTTGAAATTCAGGATAAAAATGCTAATGTCGCATAAATCTATTGGAAAGGGATACAAATGACGTGACGTCACTGTTTCATTCAATCCTTTCTCCTATTTTAAATACTTTTAATTTTTTTTTATTTTTCATTTAAGATATTCAGTGATTACATTAAACTCTGAAACTAAAGCAAATATTAAAAGAACTAGGTAATTGGTGAACTGGGGACATTAAAACATTAGCATTATTTATGAACAAGCCTTATCTGATTATGTTAGGATCGAGGACCACCACCACTAATAGTTGACAAATAATAAACTAGGTTGGCACAAATATTCATCTTGATTCACTGCCATGAAACATTACCAATTTTTTCATGTAACAATTACAGCAATTTGATGGCCATCAACAATGAAATACAACTGTGCATTTGATACTACCAGGAAAACTCCAAAAACAGAAAGATTTAAAGTAAGATTTAAAGTTTAAACTAATAATAATATAAGGAACGAAAGAATCATTATCATTAAGATATGCATAAGTTGCCTAATGGGGAACCTAAACTCCATTTGCAGATTGTTCAAAGATTCTTTTTTTGTGCTGTTTATAATGGTTGTAACCCTTTTTAAAATTCAACCCATGTTTTATTAAATTAGGTAATTAGAAGTTGGATTTTTTTAAAAAAAATGAGTAATTAAGAGTTCGATATTTTTAAAAGAAAAACGGAATTTGAATCTTATGGTAGTACAACACGTTTCAAGATATCTAAAAAAAACCAACAATACCAAGTATATTAACAATAAGATTGAATTACAATGAAAATTCCATATGCCAGCTAGTTAGACCAAATCATACCATCCAAATCGTGACCACTTCAGGTTGAATCTGTCAATGATAGAGCTGAAAACAGCTTTAAAAATAATCAATTTGCAGGGTATTTTATCTAAATAAGCTAATTATTCAGGTTAGCATCATAATGGACAACATAAGGATCATAATGCCAATAGCTAGTTGCCAGCAACAAGCAGCAGATAATAAAATTTCCAGGCAAATTAGATGGAATCTGTTTTCACCACCCCAATTCTTTTTCCAGTTATATAACTACTTATTTTTCTGCAAACAAATTGTTACAATTTTTAAGGGTTAAATCATTTTTTGGAACTTGAACTTGATAACTATTTTCACATTGAAACTTGAACTTTTTTTAGTCTAAATTAGGCCTTGAACTTAACAATTCACTACACCAAAACAGACTTTTAGCGGCGTTTTTGCGGCGTTTCAACAAAAACGCCGCAAATATTATACATTAGCGGCATTTTAAATAAAACGCCGCAACAAGTTGAGCAATAGCGGCATTTTTATATAAAACGCCGCTAAAAAGGATAAATAACGGCGTTTTTTTCCCAAACGCCGCTAAATATCTAAACATTAGCGGCGCTTTTGTAAAAACGCCGCTAAAGATCTGAGCATTAGCGGTGCTTTTGTAAAAACGCCGCTAATTATCGGGCTTTTAGCGGCGCTTTCCGTAAAATGCCACAAAAATCTATTAAAACTATAAAAATTGAAAAAAAAACTCAGCATTAGTGGCGTTTTGTATAAAAACGTCACTAAAGGTATAGCTATAGCGACGTTTCTTAAAAAACACCGCAAAGGACTATTTTATTTCTTAACAAAACGGCGCCATTTTGGTATCAATATAAAAATAAAATAGTGGCTTTTTTTTCAAAAACGCCGGTATCAATATAAAAATTGAAAAAAAAAAACTCATCATTAGTGTTTATAATTTAGTGATTTAATGGTTTAGTGTTTGGGGTTTAGAGTGTATAGTGTTTAAGGTGTAGTGTTTATAGTTTAGGATGTAGTGTGTGGTGTATGTATATGGTTTAGGGTGTAGTGTTTACGATTTAGTGGTTTAGTGGGTTTAGGCAGGTTTAAAGTGTAAGGTTTAAGGTTTATTGTCGTAACCATTTTTTTGGAAGACGAAACGGGGTTCGACGTTGGGTTTTGTAAATAGGAATAAAACGGGAGTCGCCACCGACCATTATTTGGTGTGATCGGATCACCTTTATTTTAATAAAACATTTGGTTTTACTAAAACAGTGTTTTTGGTCCGCGAAGTTTTAAAAATCGGGTCCGGGAGTCGGTTACGCACGAGGAAGGGTTAGCACCCTCGATACGCCCAGAATTGGTACCAAAATGATTAATTAGTGTCTTAATGTCGGAAGTTTTAAAAGGTTTTTAAGATACAGATCCTCTAAAAAATGTTTGGATAATTAGGGTCGAAATTTTGAGATTTCTTTGCTCCGAGAGGATGCGAACATCACATCCAGCACGTTAGGACATGACGCTCTAAACCTTCGTAGTCAAAGCTATCTCGTGGTTTTATTTAAATTTATCAAAAGGATGTTTAGTTATTTAGTCAAACGGAAAATCGCAACCCAAAGACGTTAGGGCACTATTTCCAATTCCTAAATACAAAACATTGCCTTTATTTTTGAACAGTGAAATGATTTTCCAAAATGCATCGTGGGATTGAATTTAAGAAAATGTTTGAGTCAAAATTCAAAATTTCTTTGTCCCGAGAAGATCTAAACATCACATCCAAGACGTTAGGACACGATGTTTCAATCTCTCGTAACCAAAGTCCTCTCGTTATTCGCAAAAACTTCGTAAAAGGGATGTTAAGTTATTTAGTCAAACGAAAATTGCAACCCAAAGACGTTAGGGCACTATTTCTAGTTTCTAAATACGAAACATTGCCTCGCTTTTTGAAAAATTTTTAGATGAAATACGATAATCTTACAAATGATGCTTTGCTCAAAAATATTGTACAAAACAAAGATAATAAATATGGATATGAATGTTATAAATAAAAATACAAATGATAATAATAATAATAATGATAATACCAAGTAGTAAAAAACTAAATAACTAAATAAATAAAATAAGAAATATCAATGACAAAATAATAATGATGATACTTAAAATAAATCGATGAAGATAATATGTACACTTGTTATAATAAATAATAGTAATATGAACAAATAATGGTAGAAGTACGACCAAAATAACAAATAATAACATGTTATAAAAAAATAACGACAATACAATCAAAATAAATAATAAAGATAATAAAATGAAGTTAGTGAGATGTATTAATAATAAAATGCCAAAATATAATAAGGATAATAACAATATTAATATAATTAACAAAAAAAACTAAAGAAATTTGCACAATGATTAAATCAGATTAATTTGCATTAAAGATAAAAATTTTGGGGTTAATTCAAATAACATAAAGAAGATGGGGCTATTTATATATGCGAACATATTGAGGGACCAAAGCAGAATTAATCTCTTTTGTCAAAACGCATAGCGACAAATAGGATCTAATCGCAACTGGGAAAATTGTTGAGCTAATTTTAAATATTGAAGAGTTTAATTTTAAAATATTAAAACGCGGAAGGACCATGCGCAAATAGACCATCCTTTCAAGCAAAACACGCGATCCTAGGCGGGTCGGATCGGGTTGGGTTGCTCGGGGTGAAACGACGTCGTTTGGGGCTTTGACGCCGGCCAAAACGGCTGCTTTTGATGGCCTATTTAAAGGCCTAAAATCCAAAAAAAAAAAGTCGATGCATTTAAAAAAAATTCTTTCCTCTCCCATTTCTCTCTGAGAAGAAGGGAGGGCGATTCGGGATTCCGCCATCGTCCGGTTTGGCGTCGTGAGTTCTCGCCACCGCCCACGGTGGCGGAAAGGTAAAACAATTCCTTTTTTTTTTTTTTTTTATATATGTATCTTTTATTTTGTTTTCAGATTAAAAACATTTTGTGAAAAGAAAAATAAATAAAAATTAAAATAAGGTTTCAAAAAATTTCACCTTTTCGACTTTTTGTTAGCAGATCGCCTCGATCTTATATTTTCTTTGACTCTCTGCTTGTGTTTGTTTTTTTTTTTTTGTTCAAACCCCTTTCTTTTGTAATCGATCTTTTCTTTAAAAAAGGATCTCTTTTTTGCTCGAATCTATCTCTTTCTTTCTATTGATTTCAAAAGTAGAGGAAAAAAACCTCCTTTACAAAGCTATTCCTCGCCTTTTATAGCCGATATTGTGTGTTTTTTATTTAGTTGCTTGTGGCCCTTGTTTCATTGCTCTGTAGTCTTTTCTTTGCAGGTATGGGAGCGGATGGAGCAGTGGCGAGGCGACGGTGTCGAGGGTAGGTTCATGGTGGGTGATGTCAAGGGTCGGTGGGGTTGGTGGCTAGGGTTGCTGGCTAGGGTTCTCGTAAACCCTAGCCTCTTTGAAAAGGAAGGGCCTGTTGGGCCCGTGAGGTTTGGGTTTTGGGTTTTTTATTTTGGGTTTGTTTTGTTTTTTTATGTAATTGGGTTTATTTATTTGGGGTCCGTATTAGTTTATTTTGTTTTGTAAAATGGGTTTGAATTTTGGGCCAAAATTGGGCTTATATAATGCCCTCTTTGCTCATTGTCGTAAACGAGAATAGAGCAAAGACTTTCAGAAGACCAATTTTGCCCGGGCCTGGCTAAGCCTTGATTTCTTGATCCGCTTTTCTCCAAATAGCCTCGCTCGTCCTTCTTCTCTCGCTTTGGTCTTAACGTCTCCTTGCAGGCTTCGATTCACTCCACCGATATGTGGCTTCAATCTACTCTTGCTGCGACTTCAATGGGATGTGACTTGTTTATTTTCGATCTGTTCTTGCAAATTTAGGAATGTCTAAACGGCTATCTTCAATCTGATCCTTGCAAACTCAAGGATCACCAGATTGAGTCTTTGATCTGCTTCTTGCAACTTCAGGAAGGTCAAATCTACTTTCTTCAATCTGATTCTTGCAAACTCAAGGATCACCAGACTGATATCTTCGATATGCTTCGCAACTTTAGGAATGTCAACCGCGCTTTTTCAACTGATCCTTGCAAACTCAAGGATCACCGATCGAATTTTTGATCCGCTTCTCGCAACTTCGTGAACGCCAAATCGCTATCTTCGATCCGCTTCTTGCAACTTCAAGAAGGTCAAATCTTTGATCCGCTCGCAACTTCGTGAACGCCAAATCGCTATCTTCGATCCGCTTCTTGCAACTTCAAGAAGGTCAAATCTTTGATCCGCTCTCGCAACTTCAGAACGCCAAATCGCTATCTTTCAATCGATCCTTGCAAACTCAAGGATCACCAGACTGAATCTTTGATCTGCTTCCCGCAACTTCAGGAACGCCAAATCTGATTTCTTTGATCCGCTCCATCGCATACCCAGTGGAGGCGAGATCTCGCTCAACCCGTTGTCCTTCTTGGGGACGCAACTCAGAATGAATGCATACTTATGCCTAATGATTAGGATGCCATGAGTATGATGAGTCAGAATGTTATGAGTATGATTCTTATTTAAGGTGTTTTCACTCATTTGTCTGTCGAGGTTTTATCTTCGTTTTCCTCTCAGTGACCGTTTTCGCATGAATGGCTTGCCCCTGTGGAAATTTCGAAACCTATTTTAGGCCTTAGAACAAAGTCTGCCTTGACTTCTAGCCGTCTTCCCCGGGAGTCACAACTTCTTCTTGAAGGATACTCGACTTGGTTTTTTTAGATTCGTTCCTCAACAATTTAGGGTTTTTGAATCTTTCCTTATCGAAAATTGGCCCGTTATACTTTTCTAAATGACCAAGCAACATTATTCACCCTGCCACAATTGCTGAATCGGGCGAGGGTCCTTGAAGAAATGGTCTTCACTGAAACCCCTTTTTCCAATGTCTTTATCTTGTGTTCGTGGAAGTTCTAAACAAATGTTCTGTTTTGGCTTCCTGTTTTATCTAGAGATTTCCAAAGTGATACGTGGAACTTTCTTTTGTAAAATCATTAGTTCATCAATTTGTTTTTTAATGCATCATGTTAGTGATGGATAACAGTAGATTGATTTCAAAGAGAATCAAAATGAATTTATCTATGAAACAAAGAACATTAATTGGGGACATATTCCCTCCTTTTTTTTTTGGGAAAGGACTCAAAAATGGTAAAATAACAACATGGATCAGACGCCCTAGACATCGCCAATTTGGCTTCTATATACAAGCTTCAAGAAGACTGCTCTGAGCCTGTCATATGTTTAGAAGACTCAAGTATTTTGTCGATGCCCGATATGCGCGATTTCCTCTTCGTTGATTATGGCGCCACGAGATCGCGACGTGTCCATTCAAAATTTGAGCCGCCTTTTCGGGTTTTCAACTCAAAAGCCCTTTGGTCTCAAGGTGCCCTTTATGGTTTTCACCTTGGCCTCTCCGTTTTTTTTTTTTTTTTTTTTGTAAGTCTCAAAGTGCCCTTTGCGGGTTTTCACCTTGGCTTCTTCTATCTTAGGCAAAGTATTTTTTAACTGAATCTGAGTTCACGGGGTTGGGCAAGCTTTTCCCGTCCATCTCCGCCAGAATCAGTGCACCTCCCGAGAAAGCTTTCTTCACCACATACGGTCCTTCCCAGTTCGGCATCCATTTCCCCCTGTGGTCTTTTTGTATGGGAAGGATCTTCTTTAGTACGAGGTCCCCTTCGTGGAATTCCCTTGGGCGAACTTTTTTGTTGTAGGCTCGCATCATTCGCTTTTGGTACATCTGACCGTGACGGATAGCCCTCAATCTCTTTTCTTCAATTAAGTTCAACTGGTCATATCGAGCCTGGATCCATTCAGCTTCATCTAGTTTCACTTCTGACAATACTCGGAGAGAAGGTATTTCCACTTCAATAGGTAGGACTGCCTCCATCCCATAGACTAATGAGAAAGGCGTTGCCCCAGTAGAGGTTCGGACGGACGTTCGATAAGCATAAAGTGCGAACGGCAACTTCTCATGCCAGTCTCTATAAGTCTCTGTCATCTTTCCCACTATCTTTTTGATGTTTTTGTTGGCTGCTTCCACTGCCCCATTCATTTTCGGGCGATACGGTGATGAATTGTGGTGTTTGATGTTGAATTGGCTACAAACCCCTGCTATCGTGCTATTGTTTAAGTTCAGATTGTCCGATATGATCCTTTCGGGCATTCCATACCGACAAATGATCTCTTTCTTCAAGAACCGCTAATCACCGATTTAGTGACGTTAGCATATGAGGCGCCTCTACCCATTTCGTGAAGTAGTCGATGACCACAAAGATGAATCGATGCCCATTCGATGCCTTCGAGATATTGGCCCAATGACGCCCATGCCCCACATGGAAAATGGCCATGGCGAAGTCATAACATGTAAAGGTGACGGGTACATGAATTTTGTCTCCATAACTGCATTTATGACATTTTTGGCATAGTTGATACTGATCTCCTCCATGGTGGACCAATAATATCCGAATCTCATTATTTGTCCGGCCATTGTGAAACCATTAGCATGAGTTCCACAGACACCTTCATGGACTTCTTCTAGGATTAGCTTAGCTTTGGTGGCGTCTACACACCTCAAAGAAGACTTGATCCTTCCTTTTCTTGTACAAGACTTCTCCATCCAAGACGTAATCATGTGCTAATCTCCTCGGCGTTTTTTTTTTCATTCTCGGTGGCTTGATCGTGGTACTCACGATTCTTTAAATACCGCAATATATCATGGTACCACGGTGGGCGCTTTTTCCTTCTTCCTCGACATTGTAGCAATGGGTGGGTCTTGATGAATGCTCATTTGTATTGGCTTCATATCTTCGCTTTCATTTATTCGGATCATGGAAGCTGGGTAGCTGTGGCATCTCGCCATCCGATTCTCGCCCTCAAGGTGTAATTGAAAGTGATGTCATCGAACTCTTTGATAAGTTCTTGGGCCAATCTTTTATAGATAACCAATTTTGGATCCTCGGTTTCCCATTCTCCTTTGAGTTGATAGATTACCGAGCGGAATCTCCATAGACTTCTAATACCTCGATTTTGTATTCGATAGCAGCATGGAGCCCCATGATGCAAGCTTCATACTCACCATATTATTAGTGCAATCGAAATCCAGTTTACAAGTGAATGGATAATGGTCTCCTTTGGGGATATCAGATCGCCTTCAATTCCATTGCCCACAAGATTTGATGCCCCGTCAAAATTTAATTTCCAAGGATGGTTTGAGGTACCTTCTTCAATGTCCGCCACATACATCAAGTCTTCATTAGGAAATCAAAATCTAAGGGCTCATAGTCTTCGAGGGCTCTCTCGGCTAGAAAGTTCGCTATCGCTCCCTTTTACCGCCTTTTGGTTTACGAACGATGTCAAATTCGAAAGCGATTCGCCACCGCCATCCTTCCATTCAAGGCGGTAGATTCCATCATATACTTAAGGGATCTAGCTTTGAGATGAGCCATGTCGTGTGATACAACATGTAACGCCTCAACCTTCGAGTTGTCCAAATCAAGGCACAACATAATTTCTCGATTGGCGGGTACCTCATTTCACATGCGGTGAATTTCTTACTAAGGTAGTATATTGCTTTTCTTTCTTCCCGATTCATCATGTTGACCAAAGACGCATCCCATCGAATTATCAAGATCTTGTTAGATAAAGGATGAGGGCTTGTCCGGTTGAGGCGATTAATACCGGGCCCGAGACAAGTATTGTTTCACCTTTTCAAGGTCTTTTGGCATTCTTCATCCCACGCGCTCAGGTTGTGTTTCTTGAGGAGACGGAATATGGGATCACATCTCTCGCCGGGCCAGAAATGAACCGAAGCGATGTAATTCAAACCTTCCTAAGAAACCTCTAACTTCTTTTTGGGTACGTGGTGGAGGTAACTCTTGTATGGCTCGACTTTATCCGGGTCAACCTCAATCCCTTTTCATCGACTATGAACCCGAGTAACTTTCCTGACCGAGTTCAAGGTACACTTTGTCGTTAAGCTTCAATGGAATTTTCTCAGCCTCAAGAGCAATTTTCTCAAAACCTGCACATGCTCTTCTTCAGTTCGGGATTTGGCGATCATATCGTCGACGTAAACCTCAATTTCCCTGTGCATCATGTCATGGAATAAGGTTACCATGGCTCTCTGATATGTCGCGCCTGCATTTTTTAGCCCAAATGGCATTACTTTGTAGCAAAATGTTCCCCACATCGTTATAAACGTTGTCTTGTCCATGTCCTTAGGATGCATTTTTATTTGGTTGTACCCTGAGAAACCATCCATGAAAGAGAATAACGAATACCCTGCTGTATTGTCCACTAAAGTGTCGATGTGAGGCAATGAAAATTGTCCTTCGAATTTGGCCTTGTTCAGTCTCTCGTAGTCCACGCATTCGCATTCTTCCCGCCTTTCTTGGGGATGGGGACAACGTTAGCCACCCAATCCGAGTACTTGACCACTTGTAAGAACCCTAAGATTAAATTGTTTCTCGACTTCTTCTTTTATCTTTAACAAGACGCCCGTCGCATCCTTCCGAGCTTCGTTGACCTGGCTTGCATTCTTCTCTTATGGGCAATGGTAATCGCAATATCGATTTAGTCCGCATATCTTGGTACGACCATGCAAACACATCCTTAAATTCCGGAGTAGTTCGATGAGGTCCCGCCTGGTTTCGCAGTAATACAAGCTCCAATTTTCACCTCTTGCCCTCTCCTAGGCTCACCGCTTTCTACCGACTCTTTATGGGGTAGGATCTGCTTTTCTTCCCGCCTACCATTCTCAACAAACCGGAGGCAAGTCGATTTCGTGTCATTTCCAAAGTCCTGCGATTCCTCCTAACACATGTCTTGCTCAAAGCAAACCTCCGAGTCAGAGTATCATTACTCATATCATTGATGTCTAGAGACCAGAATGGGTATCAAGGGTGTATAAAGAATAAATGAATTTGAGGGCAATTATTCACATGATATGAATGAGAACAAAGAATAAATGATAAAATGTAAAATAAGAGAATATTTAGTAGAATTGAAGATGCATTTTATTAAAACAAAATGTCCTAACATAAGCCTATTTCACAAAAGAAATCTCATTGTTTCTAGGCTTAAAACAACAAGAGTGTTCCAACATTACTCGCAAAATCTCTAAACACTACAGAAATTCCTCTGCAATTCAATTGTCTAATGTGCTTCCAGTTCATATGGGCGAATGCCCGACAATCTTCTATGATCGATCTCTTCCTCGTATGGCATTGATGTGAGGACATTCCCTCTAGGAGACTCTTTTCCGAGTAAATCATTCCTCCCGATACTGAAGGTGCGAGATATGGGGAAATGTCATCGGTTCCCACTTAACGCCTTCTCCATTCAATAGGGCATTTCTCCTTTCTTGTCTTTTCTCCATCTCCTTCTTCATTTGTTTAGCATCCGGTTTGAAACCTAAACCAAAGCGATCCCTTTTTCCTTCAAAGACGGGGCCTGGACTTTCCTTGAAGATGTTTACCCAATCCTTTTCCCTGTAGGGCTCCCTTTCCCACCGCCATTTGCAACCCCATCTTGGTAGTCTTGGATAGTTTAGGTGACGGACTTTATTCCTTCAAATGAAAGTCGATTCACGAACTCTAAGGAGCGAAATGAACATTCAATGGCTTCCTCATTCGCTTCTAGGTATGGCGCTTCATTGGTAACATTGCTATGATATCATCTTCGCGCTTATAGTTACCACCGATTTTCTCGTTACCAATTTCAATTTCGTGCAATGATGAAGGTACACTTCATTGAATGAATCCAGGCCTCCCTAGTGTTAGCAGTAAGAAGGCTTGATATCCATGACCGTAAAGTCTACTTCGTAGGTATTAGGCCCGATCAATAATGGTATGTCTATTCTTCCCATTACTCTTCTTTCCGTGCCATCGAATGCTCTCACTATGTTTTGGCATGATTTCATATGAGAACTATCTATCGGCAACCTTTTGAGTGTGGCTAGTGGTAAGACATTCAATGCTGACCCATTATCTATTAGCACACTTGGCAAGGTGTATCCCTTGCAACGGGTAGTTATGTGTAATGCCTTTGCTGACCCCATACCCCCCGGTGGGATTTCATCATCACTGAAGTAGATGAAATTATCAGCGCTTATGTTACTAACCAGACGATCCAACTTGTTGACGGATATATCTTTAGTAACATAGGTCTCATTCAGTACTTTCATTAACGCTTCGCGATGCACTTCAGAGCTCAGAAGTAGTGCTAACACAGAGATACGGGCTGGTTGTTTGTGCAGTTGTTCCACCACACTGTATTCGCTGTGTTTCAAAAATTTTAAGAACTCTTTAGCCTCTTCCTCTTTTACGGGCTCATTGATAACGGCTTCGGGTTCTTTTTCCTGCTCAATCGACACGTCTTCGCTTTTGCCGCCCCGCTCTTCCTGCTGTGGATCATACCGCTTCCACTTCGCAGATAGGAACCTTCGTTCTTGACTTCCTCGAGATACTAGTGGAACCTTGCGCCCTTGTGTTGTCACATTGCAATTATAATTCCAAGGTACCCTTTTACTATCTTGGTAGGGAAAGGAAGTAGGTTTCGAATTGTGATTTTCGGTCTTCCTTGTACTATTCTCCTCCGTGTTCCGCTAAATAATGATTCTCGGTAATTACCTCCTGCTTTGTCAATTCTTCCTCACAAGATATTTCCTCTTCCTCCACTCCTTCTTCATAAAACTCCAGCTCTTTGTTGTTCATGAGGCCTTGTACCAAAATTTTAAACTCAAGACATTCTTGGATCTCGTGCCCCTCGCCTTATGGAATTCGCAACAATTCTTCACATGTATTTTGCTTCTCGTGGAATCGACTCTATCAATCCTCTTTCACCATTTCCTTCCAGACTATTCAGAGCGGAGTCTTCACTTTGACGCCTCTCTTGATCTTTCTCACAATCTCTTCACCGATTATGTTCACCCTTTTTCCTCATGATTAGGCAATGGGTTCCCTTTCTTACCAAGTCATCAAGCGCTATAACACCCATTTTGATTAGCCTCTCAACTACCTTTTGAAGGCTAGGCGGTTTTCATCGAATGCCCTCTATCCTGCGTGGTAATCGCATTGAGCGTTTGGGTCGTACTCACTTAGGGTATAATGCAATGGTTGTAAGTAAAACGGGACACGATGTGCTCATTGAATAAAATCGTATAATTCTTTGTGCGTTATCTAATCGCGTGAATTGGATCCTTCGAATTTGATCTAGTTCTCGATTCTCGCCTTCTCGCCCCGGTTGTCCGGTTGTAATCGCTTTATCGATTAATCTGCGATCGCTTTGGGTATCCTCTATTATATGTACTCACATTATTGACCTCATTGTCTTTTCTTTTTAGGAGCGACTCTCCGGTGCTTTCTCTGTCTCGATTTTGCCACCCTTATAGCATGCTCGATCATTTCCCGCCATTACTATATCAAGAAAGTTTTAGTTGTACTCCCTATCATATGGGTTATGAAAGGGCCTTCGTGGTATTAATAAAAGCATGGCGCTCTTTTTCCAAAAGCGGCTACCGAACTTGTGTGGCCACTTCCTCCATCGCCGGGCATATTGCTCAAACTTTCATTTGGCTTCTTCTCCATGTTTTGGAGCGTGATTCGATCAGCGCTATATCGACTATGTGCTCAGATTGTTTCGTGAAGGCTGTGCTAGGTCCTTCCATGACTTGATCCGGTACTACCGAGCTGATTGTACCATTTGGTCAGCAGACCCAACCAGATCGTCTTGAAAACAGTGAATCGTTAGCTGATCGTTGTTGACATGCCCCGCCATCCGTCGATGTAACATTGTGATGTGCGTTTCGGGCAACCGTCCCGCTGTATTTTTCAAAGTCCTGGGTCTTGAATTTTGGAGGAAGCACGAGATCCGGGACTAGGCTCAAGTCTTTAGCGCCCACCCCGTAGCGATGGTCGTAGTCTCTATTTCTCTAAACTTTTCTTCCAACCATTTGCAACGATCCTCAAGTTGTTTGGGAAGGTTTGCTTTGCCTTATCCATTTCAGCCATTTCATCAAAATCGGGACTATAGGGTTGGCCGGACATTCTCCGGATTGGTGCTCGAACCACGGAAGAAGTACCGGCATTGCGATCTCAACTCGCACTGTGGCTCGATAACAACGGCGCCCTTTGGGGGCATATTTCGTGGTGCTTGGGTATTTGGTGGGTAAATCCAGGAGGGTAAGTGGTCATCATTATTCCTCGAGCTAGCAATAGCGCCTTTTCCTCGTTCATTGGCCAATAGTTGCGCCGGTGACTTATCATGTTGTTTTGGGATTCTTGCATCCGCTCCATCATATCTTGTGGAGCTTCATCATTTGCTCTTGCATCCGTTTTGCATTTCTTTTCAAATTGCTCAAATCTTTGATCCATTTTTTGGTCTTAGTACGAGTCCCGTAGCAGTTGTTCGCCCCCAGATTTTCTTTTCTTTTTCCTCTTTTCCGATAATTTTAACCGTTAGGCTTCTTTTTATAAACTTTAATGTATGTAATATGATGCAATGTAATGCTAATGCATGAAATGTATGCAAAAAGGCATTAATTCGATTCAACTTCCATTAGAATAACTTCTAGAAAACAAGTTTCTTTACATAGAATGGATTACATATAAGGCCTCGCCTAATGCTTAAGGCCTTGACTTCCTCAAGGAGCCTAGCTAACTCTTGCCCTTGTTCGACTTTGATTCATAAAATAAACTTAGCACATCACTTGACTCCTAAGGTTTGCAAATGTTCACGACCTCTCGTGACTTGAGTCACGGCTTCCCCCATGATGTAATCCCGATCCCTGACTTGATTTTGGGAGTGATGAAGTTGTTGCTTCCAACGCTCCTCATTGACTTCCAGCAGCTCCACCCGCAGCTCGCAACCATGTAAAGCAGACTCTAGCTCTTCGATTCTTGCTTTCATTTCTTCAATTTTACCCAGGCTAGCTTTTAATTCTACTGCAGAGTTGCGGCTACGATACTGATACAGGGTTCTTTCCAATTCTGCCACCCGAGTCTTTAATTCCTCTTTCTCGCCTTGGGTTTTTGCCAGACTTCTTTTCAGAGTATCTTCTCGAGCTTGAGTATCTCGGAGTTCTCGTTCCCATTGGCTAGCTCTATTTTTTTCCTCTCTGAGTTCTTGACCCCATTGCTCTGATGTTTTTCCTAATCCAGCAAGCTTCATTGACCTTCGCAGCTTCTTATAGTCTGTCTTCAAACTGTCCAAGTCTTCCTCAGCTTTATTTTTCCCTTTTCTCAATTTTTCTACCTCTAGCTTCGAATGTCGACGCCCAAACCCACCTGCATCTTCTTCTTCTAACCGCTTCTATTCTTTTCCCTAATTCGCATTCCTTTTCTCAAAATCTTGTTTGATGATTTCGAGCTCGATGGGATTACCGTAGGTGTTCCTCCATTGATCGAGCGCCTTCCCGCCTGGTGTGGGAATGTTGTCGTTGATTCTCCGGCTTCTCCATCGGTCGATTCGGAGTTGTCATCGGGTTTGCGGCAAATCTTTTCATTCTATGAGTCGACTCAAGCGCTTGCTATTTCACGAACCCTTTTCTTACAATGATCCCTTTGTATTCAAATTCACACCGAGTTAGACCTTGTGTCATGTATAAACTGTCTCGATCAGTATTGTCTCAACACAAGGAGAGGAGCATATCCGACGGCCCCATACTCCAAGTAGAGGAACCCACCAAAATCTCCACATCGGTATAGGATCTCATCGGGGATCATCAAAGGAGCTTTCCACTCCACGCCTTCCTCTTGCAGGTTTTGCGTAATTGTCATCCATTTTTCTTCCGTAAGATCCTCTCGCCTTGGTGTGGTCGCTAATTCCTTTAGCGGAGAATAGTCCTCGAGAAGATTCGACCTGGTGCCTTTTCCACTTTCCAGAAATGACTGTTGAACCATACTAGCAAGAGCTGTGCACAACCGGTGAATCTTCCTTCGCCCACTCTTCTAAGACGCTGCTAGAGACCGAAGGTTTCGCCAGATTGCGTGAACGGCGTGACCTTCTATCCAACCTATCGAATAGATCTGAGACCGCTTCATCTACATGCCCTAGAGCTTTAGGGAAGATGATCAATCCATAAATGCTCAAGGCAAAGATGTCAACCCTTTTCTTCACATCCGGGTGTGCTATGATCAAGTCCCTTAAATTTCTCCAAGGGATACACTTACAATCTCCTTTTTGTTTTATCCGTGCCGCGACCCACTGCTCACTCATTCCCGTAATATTCATTAGCTTTTTCAAGAAGGTGGGAACGTTAACAGGTCTCGTATAAACCTTGTCGACTTGAATTTTCGAGCAACGAAGTAAAGCTGTGTATTCTTCTATAGTAGGCACTAAATCCACTTTCCCGAAAGTAAAGCAGCTATAAGCGGGATTCCAAAATTGGGCCATAGCTCGAAATAGGTGCTGGTCTACCTTGACGTCGAGCAGATATGGCAGATCTCCATAATGACAGTAGAATAATTGCTTGATCTCATGATCCCACTGACCCCATATCTCTTTCATCTCTTGAAGATTGTTTTGGGTGACACTGATACGCGTGAAGTCCCATAACTCTGATACGTGCCCTTCTGCGAGGCTATCACCTTTTTCTTGCTGCACAGTCTCGGCCCAAACCCGGACGGCCGCGTTGTCTTCCACTCTATCAAGAAACCCCCTTTCCATGACAAAGCTATCTATTTGGGCAATTGAATGTGAATCAACACCTTTTTGATGAATATGCCATGCAAAAACAAAAATAAAGCAAATCAGTATTTCATACACAGTAGGCAAAGAATAAAAGTACCTAATTCGTTAACCACTAGGGTTTGGCATGGCTCTACCTAGGGTAGGTTCTTTAGGGTTTACTATATGAGGTTTAGTTCTAGGGGGTACTGAACCAATGGATTCCTCGATCTTCACCCATTATAGGCTCATATAGACCGAAGTTCATTCGGGGATACATTTCCTATGGTCGCACGGAGATGAAAATCTCACGAAGACATAGGTACGGATGTATCCCAAAGCGATCCACTATCCCGCACGGAGGTGAAAACCTCACGAAGGAGTAGTTTTCACTCACCTAAAGGTGTGACCACAACGGTCATGCAATGCAATGCCAAAATTGAAACAACACGCAATAAAAGATTGTAATTTTCAAATCAAATTTTAAATTTCCGACAAAAGATGAAAATAATCAATTTATGGCTTGACTCTAAAAGGTCCCAAGTGGAGTCGCCAAGTCGTCGAACCATTTTTTGGAAGACTAAACGGGTTCGACGTTGGGTTTTGTAAATAGGAATAAAACCGGAGTCGCCACCGACCATTATTTGGTGTGATCGGATCACCTTTATTTTAATAAAACATTTGGTTTTACTAAAACAGTGTTTTTGGTCCGCGAAGTTTTAAAAATCGGGTCCGGGAGTCGGTTACGCACGAGGAAGGGTTAGCACCCTCGATACGCCCAAAATTGGTACCAAAATGATTAATTAGTGTCTTAATGTCTCAAGTTTTAAAAGGTTTTAAGATACGATCCTCTAAAAATGTTTGGATAATTAGGGTCGAAATTTTGAGATTTCTTTGCTCCGAGAGGATGCGAACATCACATCCAGCACGTTAGGACATGACGCTCTAAACCTTCGTAGTCAAAGCTATCTCGTGGTTTTACGAAATTTATCAAAAAGGATGTTTAGTTATTTAGTCAAACGGAAAATCGCAACCCAGCACGTTAGGGCACTATTTCCCGAATTCCTAAATACAAAACATTGCCTTTATTTTTTGAACAGAGTGAAATGATTTTCCAAAATGCATCGTGTGGGATTGAATTTAAGAAAATGTTTGAGTCAAAATTCAAAATTTCTTTGTCCCGAGAAGATCTAAACATCACATCCAGTACGTTAGGACACGATGTTTCAATCTCTCGTAACCAAAGTCCTCTCGTTATTCGCAAAAACTTCGTAAAAGGGATGTTAAGTTATTTAGTCAAACGAAAAATTGCAACCCAAAGACGTTAGGGCACTATTTCTAGTTTCTAAATACCAAACATTGCCTCGCTTTTTGAAAATTTTTAGATGAAATACGATAATCTTACAAATGATGCTTTGCTCAAAAATATTGTACAAAACAAAGATAATAAATATGGATATGAATGTTATAAATAAAAATACAAATGATAATAATAATAATAATGATAATACCAAGTAGTAAAAAACTAAATAACTAAATAAATAAAATAAGAAATATCAATGACAAAATAATAATGATGATACTTAAAATAAATCGATGAAGATAATATGTACACTTGTTATAATAAATAATAGTAATATGAACAAATAATGGTAGTTATATAAAAAATAATAATGACAATACCAAAATAACAAATAATAACATGTTATAAAAAAAATAACGACAATACAATCAAAATAAATAATAAAGATAATAAAATGAAGTTAGTGAGATGTATTAATAATAAAATGCCAAAATATAATAAGGATAATAACAATATTAATATAATTAACAAAAAAACTAAAGAAATTTGCACAATGATTAAATCAGATTAATTTGCATTAAAGATAAAAATTTTGGGGTTAATTCAAATAACATAAAGAAGATGGGGCTATTTATATGCGCGAACATATTGAGGGACCAAAGCAAGAATTAATCTCTTTTGTCAAAACGCATAGCAACAAATAGGATCTAATCGCAACTGGGAAAATTGTTGAGCTAATTTTAAATATTGAAGAGTTTAATTTTAAAATATTAAAACGCGGAAGGACCATGCGCAAATAGACCATCCTTTCTAAAAACACGCGATCCTAGGCGGGTCGGATCGGTCGGGTTGTTCGGGGTGAAACGACGTCGTTTTGGGGCTTTGGGACGGCCAAAACGGCGTGCTTTGATGGCCTATTTAAAGGCCTAAAATCAAAAAAAAAAAAGTCGATGCATTTAAAAAAAATTCTTTTCCTCTCCCATTTCTCTCTGCAGAAGAAGGGAGGGCGATTTCGGGATTCCGCCATCGTCCAAGGTTTGTCGAGTTCGGCCACCGCCCACTGTGGGTTTAAAGGTAAAACAATTTTTTTTTTTTTTTTATATATGTATCTTTTATTTTGTTTTCAGATTAAAAACATTTTGTGAAAAGAAAAATAAATAAAAATTAAAATAAGGTTTCAAAAAATTTCACCTTTTCGACTTTTTGTTAGCAGATCTGCCCTGATCTTATATTTTCTTTGACTCTCTGTTTGTGTTTGTTTTTTTTTTTGTTCGAAAAACCCTTTCTTTTGTACTGATCTTTTCTTTAAAAAAAGGATCTTTTTTTTGCTCGAATCTATCTACTTTCTTTCTATTGATTTCAAAAGCGAGGAAAAAACCTCCTTTATTAAAGCTATTCCTCGGCCTTTTATAGCCGATATTGTGTGTTTTTTTATTTAGTTGCTTGTGGCCCTTGTTTCGCTGCTCAGGTAGTCTTTTCTTTGCAGGCTGGGAGCGGATGGAGCAGTGGTGAGGCGACGGTGTCGAGGGTAGGTTCGTGGTCGATGTCAAGGGTAAAGGTGGGGTTGGTGGCTAGGGTATGGCGCTAGGTTCTCGTAAACCCTAGCTCACGAGAAAAGGAAGTGGGCCTGTTGGGCCCGTAGGTTTGGGGATTGGGTTTTTTTATTTTGGGTTTGTTTTTTTATTTTTTTTATGTAATTGGGTTTATTTATTTGGGGTCCGTATTAGTTTATTTTGTTTTGTAAAATGGGTTTGAAGCTTGGGCCAAAATTGGGCTTATACATTTATTATATCTTTGTTAGGGTTTAGGGATTAGGGTTTAAGGTTTAGAGTTTTGGATTTATGGTTTTATTAAGGTTTAATGTTTAGGGTTTATGGTTTAGGGTTTAGGGTTTAAGGTTTAGGGTTTAGGATTTAAGGTTAGGGGTTAGTGGTTAGGGATTAGGTCGAGTTTAGAGGATATGAGTTTAGGGTTTATGGGTTAGGGTTTATGGGTTAGGTGTTAGGTGTTAGGGGTTTAAGGGTTAAGAGGACGGATGTTAGGGTTTAAGAGTTAATGGGACAGGGGTTAGGGGTTTAGGGTATTTTGTGTGAAAAATATATGTTAACAATTTGAAATAATATTATTAAAATAAATTTAAAGTTTTTTTGGTATATGACTGATTTATTTTAATTTATATATTAAATAATTTGAAATTTTAAATAATTTTCAAGATTTCAAATTTTATCTAATTCTTTTAAATATTATTTAAATTTTAAAAATTACTTATCTAAATGAAAAAATTAAAATACTATTATTTGAAATAATTTTAAAGTTTTTTGGGTATATAACTAATTGTTTTCTAATTTATATTGTTTTTATATTATATATTAAATAATTGTAATTTTTAAAGGCATTAGTGGCGTTTTGCTTAAAAAACGCCGCAAAAGATATGTTTAAACAAATCGGCGCCGTTTGATTAGAATTTTAGTGGCATTTTTATGGTAAAAGCATAATAGGTTTCCTTTTAGCGGCGCTTTGATTAAAAAAACGCAAAAGTTAAATTATTTAAGGCAAAACAATGTCGTTTTGCTTGTAATTCTTAAAGGCATTAGCGGCGTTTTTCTTAAAAACGCCGTAAAAGATATGTTTAAAAAAACGGCTCCGTTTTATTAGAAGTTTAGTGGCGTTTTATGATAAAATGCCGCAATAGGTTTCCCTTTTAGTGGCGCTTTGATTAAAAATGCCGCAAATGTTAAATTATTTTGGGTAAAGCGGTGTCGTTTTGCTCTCTTGTTTTTTACCCAGGCGATACTTACATTTTTTCCCCTTTCGTTCTCCCAACTTAATTTTTCCCCTTTTCCCTGCTCCTAAACCCTAAAATATTATCACCCCTTTTTTCCCCATTCGACATCCGAAATCCCTAACATAATAACCCTTTTTCCCAATTTCAAATCCTTAAAGTTCACCCTTCCTATCGCCATTGATTTCTCGATTAGAGAAAATCGGATTAACAAGGGCAAGGGTTTGCAAAATCGTGGTGTTAAAATTTTGTATTATTCCTTCTTGGTTTTGGTGTATGGAATTTGTTTTCATTGTGTAATGCCTTCCTCTCTAATCAGATAGATATTTTTTCCTTTTGTAGGAGAAACTCTATCAATGGATTACGAGGCGCAAGAAGAAGGGTCAAGGGCTACAATTGTTGATATAGTTGCTTATTTGCGTATTTTCATTTCTTGCTTTCCTTAGTTGCTAATTAGCTATTTGCCTCTGCCAATCGCATATGCTTTGAATTGAACTTTGCAACTAAACTGGATAACTATGAAATACTTTGTTGATGTCCTTGGATCCTACATTTTACGAACTATTTTATATGATATGTTAGCCTTGCTATTCCATTTAATTCTAGTTCTTTTACTTTGTTGGGTTCAGTTTACGAAAGACAATCTTGAATATCATTCTGGGATAAATTTTTTTTATTTGAATGTTTTAGATTATTTTGAAGTATTATACTTTTCTCTACATATTTTATAGTATTTTAATATCAACAATCCAGCAAAATCTTTTTCAAATGTCTGTATATTAGTAATTAAAGTTTGTTAAATTATTTAAAAGTGTATTCTTTTATGCATATTAATCATATAATTGTTCATACAGCAAGTAAGCCTTCCAAGAGTACCTAGTTTGGAATCCCTATCCATAAAAAATTGTATTAAAGAAAAGTGAATTTAAACAAGAAGATATATGTAATTTTCATGCTTTATATCATTTGATATGGAGTAATCATACTACTTAAAAATAAGTGAACACTTCAAATATTTTTGTCTTAGTATTTTATTAGGTGTATTATTATTCTTTATGTTACACATTTTACTTTCATTTATTTGTTTATAAAATAATAATATGAAGTAAAAATTAAAATGTGTAGCATATAAGTAGATTAATAAAGTGATTAGTTTTCTTTAGAAGAGAACTAAAATAGGTAAAATCAATAATCTTGTTTGATATCTCCAATGCTGCCATATTTTCTATGTTCAAATGAAACTCTTCAAAGTTTTGAGGCAATATTGGTATTTAATATTCATATTATAGCTCTTTAAATATATAAATATTAATTGGATATATATGTTTAATCATATGTAAAGTTTGAAAATTGTTTTAGAGGAATTAAAAATTGAAATTGAAACTTGATAACATTGACAGTCAAATTGAAATTTGTGGTTTTACAGTCAAATTGACAGTCGAACCCTGATCTTTGTCATTATCTTTATGAACCAAAGATAGATTTACCTCTGTACTTTTAACTCCATATTGAAATTTGTGGTTTTACTTTTATTTGATTGGATTCTAAAACAACTAATCTGTTATTTTTTTAAAATGTAGGAGTTGTTGTTTTCTTAAAATGTAGGAGCAACCTGTATGTATTTGTAGAGATTTTAAAATGGAATTGTATGCATTTTTCCAGAATGGTTGGAAATTGAGATGTTTTATTGCTGTAATTGAGGTGTATAAATGTTGTTAATTGAGATGTTAAAGTGCTGCAAATTGAGGTGTTTAAATGATGTTAATTGAAGTGTTTAATTGCTGTAAATTGAGGTGCTCAAATGATGTAAATTGAAGTGTTAAAGTGTTGCAATTTGAAGTATTTAAATGATGTGAATTGAAGTGTTAAGTGCTGCAAATTGAAGTGTTTAAGTGCTGCAAATTGAAGTGTTAAAGTGTTGCAAATTGAAGTATTTAAATGCTGTGAATTGAAGTGTTAAAGTGTTGCAAATTGAAGTGTTTACATGTTGTAAATTGAAGTGTTTTAAGTACTGCAAATTGTATTGTTTAGTTCCTGGAAATTGAGATGTTTATTGCTATAATTGAGGTGTATAATTGTTGTTAATTGGGATGTTAAAGTGTTGTAAGTTGAGGTGTTTAAATGCTGTAAATTGAAGTGTTTAATTGCTGTAAATTGAGGTGCTTAATTGATGTAAATTGAAGTGTTTAATTTCTGTAGATTGAGGTGCTCAAATGATGTAAATTGAAGTGTTAAAGTGTTGCAAATTGAAGTCTTTAAATGCTGTGAATTGAAGTGTTAAAATGCTACAAATTGAAGTGTTTAAATTCTGTAAATTGAAGTGTTAAAGTGCTACAAATTGAAGTATTTAAATGCTTTGAATTGAAGTGTTAAAGTGCTGCAAATTGAAGTGTTTATATGTTGTAAATTGAATTGTTTTAAGTATCGCAAATTGTATTGTTTAGTTCCTGAAATTGAGGTGTTTATTGCTATAATTGAGGTGTATAACTGTTGTTAATTGGGATGTTAAAGTGTTGTAAGTTGAGGTGTGAACTGCTGATTGTTATCAATTGACATCCCCATTAGTAACACTGCTTTCTTGCTTCTAGATGTCATTATATATCTTTGAACTGAACCACTACTGGTTTATTATTTAAATACTACTTTCTTTGCTTTTCAGGGACGTTCAAGTTTGACATTTAATCTGCTTCCTGCTCCTTCTGCAACTTCTGGTTCAACTGAAGAGTTACATTTAATCTTCGATTTAATATCTGGTAGTGCTATTGATAAAGTTTCTTCTGCAGGTTGTTCTCCGTTAGTTTGTTGGTAAGTTTTCACTGTTTACATATAGTTGCCCTCATTTTTTTTATATCATTAGTATGAGTATTCAAATAATACACGACATATAGTCAACAATTATAAAAAATTTATTTTGATCATTATTTAATATTTTTTTAAAAGAAGTAATTTAAAATCTGTTTAAATTTACAACAACAATATGTAAATGATTTATAGAAATGAAATAGTTAAAAAATCAAATTTATATAAAAATTGACATAAAAATAAAATATTATTTATTTAAGGGTAGTAATGTTATTTTCACACTTATTACTTACTTATTCTTTATCAACATGTAATTCAACCAAATAATGTAATAATAT
Organism: Gossypium rotundifolium; assembly: GCA_025506655.1. NCBI lineage: Eukaryota > Viridiplantae > Streptophyta > Magnoliopsida > Malvales > Malvaceae > Gossypium > Gossypium rotundifolium. The sequence goes on from CP106727.1 coordinate 194,593,583, forward strand.
TACTTGTTTATTCTATTCAACTAACTAAACCATATAATACCTATTATTTATCTATTCAATTCCTAATTAATCCTATTCAAATTTTGCTCTATTCCATTATAGTAAATCAAACATAAAGTCATGGTCGTTTGAACTAGTTGGGCTATCAATTCGGAAAAAGTATTAGACTAATTGACTTGAAAATAAGTATGTACCGATTAAACCAAGTTAAAAAATAAAATTATTTTTAACATTTTTTATTTTTAGTGATTTATTCAATTAAACCATATTTAGTAACCCGACCAATTAAATAATTTATCTTGATATCTTTAATTTTCTAAAATTTATTCTATATTTTAATATAGTCAAATAACAAACCCAACACAAAAGGTTAGTAAAACATACTAATTATTACTATTATATAACTATTTTATAGACTTGACATTAAATATAAGATTCAATTAAAATAAATTATTAAACAAGTTATTTCAAATTCTAAGCACCTCACAACATCTCAACTTACCTAATTTTAAGATCAAATTTCATAACTTACATAAGTTTACGATCAAATTTCATAACTTACATAATTTTAAGTTAAGATCAAACTTCATAACTTACATAATACTTGTATAGAAAAAAAATGATTCAAAGTATATAGGTTTGAAACCCGACGGGTTGCCTTATATCTCACAATCGAGATATAATGGATCCTCCCTAGGTGTAACAATGCCACGCATGATGAATCTAAAAGAATACAAAACTTACCTAATTTTAAGATCAAATTTCATAACTTACATAAGTTTAAGATCAAATTTCATAACTTACATAATTTTAAGTTAAGATCAAACTTCATAACTTACATAATACTTGTATAGAAAAAAAAGATTCAAAGTATATAGGCTGGAAACCTGACGGATTGCCTTATATCTCACAGTGAGATATAATGGATCCTCCCTAGGTGTAACAATGCCACGTATGATGAATCTAAAAGAATACAAAACTTACCTAATTTTAAGATCAAATTTCATAACTTACATAAGTTTAAGATCAAATTTCATAACTTACATAATTTTAAGTTAAGATCAAACTTCATAACTTACATAATACTTGTATAGAAAAAAAATGATTCAAAGTATATAGGCTGGAAACCTGACGGATTGCCTTATATCTCACAGTGTGATATAATGGATCCTCCCTAGGTGTAACAATGCCACGTATGATGAATCTAAAAGAATACAAAACTTACCTAATTTTAAGATCAAATTTCATAACTTACATAAGTTTAAGATCAAATTTCATAACTTACATAATTTTAAGTTAAGATCAAACTTCATAACTTACATAATACTTGTATAGAAAAAAATGATTCAAAGTATATAAGTTGGAAACTGACGGATTGCCTTATATCTCACAGATTAGATATAATGGATCCTCCTAGGTGTAACAATGCCACGTATGATGAATCTAAAAGAATACAAAACTTACCTAATTTTAAGATCAAATTTCATAACTTACATAAGTTTACGATCAAATTCATAACTTACATAATTTTAAGTTAAGATCAAACTTCATAACTTACATAATACTTGTATAGAAAAAAATGATTCAAAGTATATAGGCTGGAAACCTGACGGGTTGCCTTATATCTCACAGTCAGATATAATGGATCCTCCCTAGGTGTAACAATGCCACGTATGATGAATCTTAAAGAATACAAAACTTACTTAATTTTAAGATCAAATTTCATAACTTACATAAGTTTAAGATCAAATTTCATAACTTACATAATTTTAAGTTAAGATCAAACTTCATAACTTACATAATACTTGTATAGAAAAAAATGATTCAAAGTATATAATTTGAAAACTGACGGGTTGCCTTATATCTCACAAATGATATAATGGATCCTCCTAGGTGTAACAATGCCACGTATGATGAATCTTAAAGAATACATAACTTACTTAATTTTAAGATCAAATTTCATAACTTACATAAGTTTAAGATCAAATTTCATAATTACATAATTTTAAGTTAAGATCAAACTTCATAACTTACATAATTTACATAACTTACATAGTACTCGATTATATATATGATCATATCATTACTTACATAAATTATTAATTAACAATTTAGCCGTGTAATTTATTGTCAACTTTAGACTTCAACAACTACGATATGGATAGGAGTTGGATGAAATTGTCAAGGGTAAGCAACGACTATCGAAATGGAGTAGAAACTTTTACGAATTTCGCATTTCAAAATGTAAGCCAAGAGAATATGATTCTTTGCCCGTGTAAGGCGTGTTGCAATATTAACTGGCATTATCGTGAAGTGGTCTACGAACATCTAGTTGTTAATGGCTTTGTCCGGGGTACAAAAAATGATTTTTTCATGGAGAGTGTACATCTAGTGGAGCATCTTCATCGATGAATCTGGGGTATCCTCATAGTGCTTTCAATCAGAATGTTAGAGACGATAACATGGAAGGCATGTTGCGGGATGCTTTTAATATGCGCAGTGATGGTTTCGGGTCATTTCCACCTAACTTGGGTGCAACCGATGATCATAATTTTGGTGGAAATACTTTCACCGAAACAAGAAGAAGTGTACTGGATGAACAGCCAAATGAAGAAGCGGCGAGGTTCTACACGTTACTTGGTGAAATGAATGAAGAACTGTATGAGGGATCAAAATTTTCCAAACTGTCATTCTCAGATTTGTCTTTTCACTTGAAATGTTTGGGGGTGGACGGAAAATCGTTGACAATTTGTTAGAGTTTCGCAAGAAATGTTCCGCTTGCAAAAATCCTCAATCTTCCAAAGACATGAAGAAATTGATAAAGGATTTGGGCCTTGGCTACAACAAAATTCACATTGCCCAAATGATCGCATGTTGTATTGGGGCGACCGGATAAACCAACAATCTTTGTCATGTATGCGGCCAATCCGTTAGATTAATAAAATACAGAGGATGGTAACGAGGATGAACACGATAACGATCAAGGAAGCAGACCGATTAAGATTTTACGGTTTTTTCCGCTAATATTAAGGCTTCAACGGTATTTCATGTTGTCGAAGAAGCCGAATCAATGACGTGGCACCGTGATGGACGAACAGATGATGGGTTGTTAAGGCATCCTCAGATTCTTTAGCTTGGAAATCTTTTGACTTTAAATTTCCAAGCTTTGCAAGTGATCCTCGAGTGTGAGGCTTGGGCTAGCATCCGATGGATTTAACCTTACAAACTCATGAGCACAACGTCAAGATTTGGCCTTTGTGGTGCTTGTTCCTACAATTTGCCTCCATGGGTTTGCATGAAACAATCTTCTTTTATCTTGTCTATGATTATACCGAGAGAAATGGCGGGAATAATATTGACGTATATTTGCGACCACTTGTTGACGAGTTAAAACAACTATGGGTGGTGTTCGGACATACGATGCAATGAGAAAAGAGAACTTTAATTTACGTGCGACTTTTATGTGGACTATTAACGACTTCCGACTTATGCTAATTTATTTGGTTGGAGTACCGGGGAAGTTATGCTTGTCCGTGTTGTCTGCGCATGAACATGTTCGCAATGGTTATATAATGGGAAGAAGTTCTCTTACATGGGGCATCGCGGTGGTTACCGAAAATCATACATTTAGATTTTAGAGTGCTCGGTTTGATGGTATGAAGAGTTCGGACCATCTCCTTCGTGAACCGGTGGATCCGAAATATTCTTAATGTTGAAAGATATGAATTTCATTTATGGGAAGATGAATCAACCGCCAACCCACAAAGAAATAAAAGATCTAGGGATGAATCGATGATGAATCGATGAAGAGGATGATCCTAATGAGGCGGACTTGTGGAAAAAAGAAGTATTTTTTCGAGTTGCCTTGTTAGGAGCATCGATTTTACGTCATAATCTTGATGTCATGCACATAGAGAAAATGTCTGCGAGAACATCATTGGGACTATTTTGAATGTCGATGGAAAATCAAAAGATAATCTTCGAGTCGACTTGATTTAGTCCACATGGGAATTGGCGTGAGCTTCATCCCGAGCACTTTCAAATATGAAATATCGGTTGTCACCGCTATTTTTTCAATGTCAAAGACGGAGAAAAAAGTGTTACGTATGGTGTTGAAGGATATAAAGGTCCGGATGCGTATGCATCAAATATATCGAGATGTGTGAGTCTTAAGGATTGAAGACTATATGGCTTAAAATCGCATGACTATCACATCTTGATGCAAGACTTCACCGCCGATTGCTATGCGGTGTTGTATGTCGAAAAAGGTGACGACTCCGTAATTGAACCGTCGAATATAATGAAAGGCATTTGTGGTAAAGTTTTGAATGTTCAAGAATTAGAGACTACAAGATCGAGCCGCATTGACTTTATGCAATCTGGAGAAGATATTCCTACCTTCCTTCTTCACTATTATGGTGCACTTGTTAATTCATCTCCCGCGTGAAGCACTTCTTGGTGGACCCATTTTCTATCGATGGATGTATCCCATTGAAAGGTCTTACTTTATTTACAAAATATTCCTTCATTCACTCAATGCCTTTAGTTGCAACTTTTGATAATGTTGTATACCGTGTTTAGGTTCCTTTCCAAATTGAAGTCATCTCGCCACAATAAGCGTTATCCGGAAGGATCAATTGCCGAGGGCTACTTGGTGAGGAATGTATGACTTTTCATTCGAGGTATTTGGAAGATGTTGAAACAAGAATGAATGACCAAGTAGAAATCTTTGGGCTCACAGATCATAATTTGGCGGAACTTATTTATTTCAAAGTTTCGGAGAACCAATCGGCAAAGTCAAAATTACAGAATTAGACGATAGATCGTGGGTCCAAGCACATCGATACGTTCTTTTTCATCACGATTCAATGGAACCATTTCAGAAGTAAGTTCTAGAATTTGATAAATACTCATCAATTTTAATTTATTTGTCTTCTAACAAAGTAAAACCTTTTTTTTACCGTAGTGAGTACAAACATATATTGAGAGCTCGTTCACAATCCCAAAGATTAAATCGACGAGAAATTAATAAGTTGTTCGCAGAATCATTCCATGAATGGTTAAGCCAAATGGTATGCAATTTAAATTTTCATTGACAAGTAATAATGTTTTCTCATAACATTCATAATTACTCGATTTACTTTCGACTCAATAGGTTTGGAGTCGGAATGAAGTAAATGACGGCGTTAAATGGCTTTCACAAGGTCCAAATAGAATAGTTAAAAGATATAGTGGCTTCCTCATCAACGGATACAGATTTCATACAAGGTATCGCGAGAGATTGAGGAGAACCCAAAATTGCGGAATTGTTGTTAATTCTTCGATTACAAGTTATGCTAGTGCTAGGGACGATGAATCCGGTCAAGGGAATTTGGAATATTACGGACTTATTCTGACATCATTGAGTTGGATTATTACGGAAAATGCAAAGTTGTCTTATTTCAAAGTGATTGGGCTGATGTGAATACGGCTCGCGGAATTAAAAACGATCAATATGGCTTTACAATGGTGAATTTCTCTCGATTGATTCACACCGGAGAACAACTTATGGACGAGCCGTATGTGTTTTCTTCTCAAGTTAAACAAGTTTTTACTCAAGATCCAATCGATGAGGGTTGGTACGTTGTACTTCAAAACACCCCTAGAGACTTGTTCGACATTGGCGGTGGAAGTAGAGATGACATAGTCGAAAGATCGAAACTTTGCCTTTTCCGAACAAGACTTAAGCGAAAATATCCTAGTACTAGTCAACAATTTCAATGGGTTCATCAGGATGTGGACGAAGATATTTACGAAATATGATGTAGTAAGATTTAACGATTTATTATTTATATGTTATATTATAATTTTCATGTTGGTCATGTTATATAATTTAACTATTTTAAATGTCCTATTATTGTTGTTATTTGTTACTAAAATTTTGAACTATTTTATGTGTATTGCAGGGAAAATGCCTAGAAGACGATTACGAGGTTTAAATATTGTCCAGAATACTCCAAATCCAGAAGAAGTAAATAGTGGACATGATACAATTGTTGGATCTTCTAGTCTGCCGGACATAGATGACGAGCATGGACAATTCCAAAGTAATGTTAAGTTTATTTTACATGCATGTTGAATTTTATTATTGATTCATTTTCAATTTTAATATAATAATATATCATTTTTCAATTTGAGGGTGGTGGGATGAGCGAGCTCGGGGACGTACATTACTTATAGATTTATACGACTTAGAGCCTACCGAGCGTGTTCAAGTAAGGAGAAACAATCATGGCCAGCCTATCGGATCTGAAGCTCGACTGTTGGCAGGCTATTTGGGCATTATAGCACGAAATGCGAATATGTTGCCCATTAACTACGAATCATGGCATCACGTGCCTGATGCCAACAAAAATCAGGCTCTCGATAATATTAAGGTAATAAAAGGTGAATGTAATTTATAATACTTTAATTTAACCTTCATTTATATTAACTTTTTAAAATTTTTTTCTAGGGTAAATTTGCTTTAGAGGTCTCCGATGACTATGTTAAGAAGACGTTGGGTAAAAAATGGAGAGACAATAAAAGCACCCTAAAAAATAATATTTTAAGAAAGACATAAGCCTCGACGAAAAATTGCGAAATGTCCCACCGGGAATGTTGAGGTACCAATGGGAAGATCAAGTTAGATTCTGGAATTCAAAGAAAGGAGAGGTATTACATACTTTCAAAGTCTTATAAATTTTTCGGTTTATCGTATGTACTATATACATAATTCAAATTCCATTATGTAGGACCGTGAGCGAGTTGGAACAAACAGTAGACAGAAACAACAATTCACACACACGGCAGGTTCCAGAAGTTTTGCTCGTGTAGCTGAGGCCGAGGTATTATAATTTATTACTTCTTTCAAATATTAATTACTTTATACTATTAAATTATATTTTTTCTGCTATAATGTAGGAAGTTTCGTCAGGTCAAAAAGTTGGACGCCTTGACTTTTTGACATTACATATAGGAAGAAGGATGGATCTCCGATGACATCCGAGGTGCGAAATTTTGGTATATTTACTTAATAAAATTTGATTTATTATAAATATTTATAATGTTTAATTAAAATAGTTTAATTCATCGTTTGTAGTTTTAAATTTATAATTTTAAGTTATGTTCCATTCCTTTTAATTATATATTTCGTTTCTAACTTTTTATTGATTTATTAGAATAAACTAAAGGAGAAGAAGGCGGAGTATGAAGCGGTTGCTTGTCGACATTCTGTTAATCTCGAGGAGATTGATAATGTAATTATTGCGATGTTTTGGGTCTGAAAGGTACGATTGCTTGATTGATAGTTTTGTTAATCTTGAGTATATTTATAACAAAATTATCACTAATGTTTTGGGTCTTACAAGGTATGGTCGGGTTCGATGTCAAGGATCGGTGTTACCCGACTCAATATTTTGATCCGGCTCCAACAATACATGCCTTCCGGAGTCAATCTCGTCTTGAAGTTCGAGACCGAAAGACCAGATATCTCGATGGAAGCGAGCACTGGTGAGCAAATTTTTCACTTAGAGCGGAGGCGCAATGAAGGAGGCGAGCATATTGCTCAACTTAGAGCGGAGGGCGCAAAGGAGGAGGCGAGTAATGAAAGTATGAAGAACTCCAGCTACAATTGCAGACTATGATGCTGATTGTTCAAAGTGATCGCAGAGGCCGCCCTCTTAGACATTTGTTTTATTGTTGTAAGATTTTTTTTAACATTGTTACAGTTAACATTATTGTAAAATTGTTTGAATTATGCTTCATTTATTAATAAATATCATATATCTTTTATTAAATTTGAAGTATCGTTTAGATTTAATGCTTTTGGTGAGATTTAAATGTTTTATTTGCTTCCTTGGGTTAGAATTATATGCAATTCTCGTTGTTTTTGGTTGGTTTTTAATGCAGGGAGGGTAGGATATTGTAGAAAAATAGCATTGCAAATCTGTGCAAATTAGTGGCGTTTTTGTTAGAAACGCCGCTAAAAGACCACACCTTTAGCGGCGCTTTTATAAGAAACTAAAGACCACACCTTTAGCGGCACTTTTAAAAACGCCGCTAAAGACCACACATTTAGCGGCGCTTTTCTAAGAAACGTCGCTAAAGGCCCAATCTTTAGCGTTATTTTATAAAAAAGTGCCGCTAAAGGTGGGGTCTTTTAGCGGCGTTCTTATAAAAACGCCGCTAAAGGTGTGGTCTTTAGCGGCGTTCTAAAAAGCCGCTAGCTAAAGGTGTGGTCTTTAGCGGCGTTCTTAAAAAGCCGCTAAAGATGTGGTCTTTAGCGGCTTTCTTAGAAAAGCGCCGCTAAAGGTAGTCTTTAGCGTTTCTTAGAAAAGCGCCGCTAAAGGTGTGGTCTTTAACCGGCATTTCTTATAAAAGCGCCGTTAAAGGTGTGGTCTTTTAGCGGCGTTTCTTATAAAAGCGTCGCTAAAAGTCAAGACTTCTAGCTGCGTTTTTTCGTAATAAACGCCGCTAACTTTTGCGGCGCGCCGCTAAAAGCCATAAAAAACGCCGCTAAAAGTCTATTTTGGTGTAGTGATTGTTTTCATATTGAGGCTTCAAAACCTTAAATTTTAGTCCCCAATGTAGAAACGATTGCCAAATTTAATATTGAACTTAAGAAAAAAATTTAAACCTAAATATGAGAACAATTACCTAATTCAAACTTAAATGTGGAAATAATTACTAAATTTAGTGTAACTTAAACAAAAAAAATATTTAAACCCAATATTAAAATAATTTCCAAATTCAAACTTCAAATAATAATTTAACCCAAGTTTTTAAAATAAGTGAACCCATCATTGTCCCCACCATTAATTTTCAATACTTTATAAATTTTTACATGTAATTCAAGCCTTTAGGCCAAACTAGTATTGCACTAATAGACTCATAATTACCACCAAAAGCTTGCAATTGCAGATGACCAGTAAAAAAATGATAATGAAATGAGTGAGATTTATCAGGATTACATGAAATAGTATTTGACATTTGGTAGGTATATAGGATGGAGGTCCACCACTAAGGAAGATTCAGTTCAGTGGAACTATGAAAATGAGGAGAATATATTTAACAACAATAATAATAATAATAATAATAATAATAATAATAAAATCACCACCATAAGTTATAGAGAATATGTCAAAAAAGTCAACACCACTAAAGCAAAAAATAAAAATAAAAATTAGGAACTAGTAGAAACGATGAAAAGAGTTCCACGTTGTTGGCTAAAATTAGGGAAAAGTTAAGTGTAGATCTGCCATAGCCATGACCTTCCGAATCTTAACATCACCATTGCTCAAAAACATAACTAATCTTGTAGGGTGTGGATTGTATTTTCAGCAGAATAGATGGTGACGTCATAATGAGAAGTTTTCCAACGTCGCGATGACAGACGTTATCATGATGACACGAATGAGGATGTTGCAACATGGCGACGTGTTTCCCACAAACACCTGGTTTATTTTTCCAGTGATATTTTAGTATGGTTAGACCTCTAATCTTAACCTATTTAAAGGGACCTTGTATTCCTATTTTGATAGGCCAATTAAAAACCAATTAAATATGTAGTCACAAATGAGTTTTAGTGAGAGTTTTTGTGCTAACTATATAAAGAATTTTGTACTTCTTTTGAGAAAACTCAATGAGAATTAAAGCTTTGTTTTTAGGGTTTGAGTTTGCATGTTTAATACATTTAGGTTTATTTTCTCCCTATTATATTCTCGTTTATTTACTCATTTAGTGAAAAATCAAAACCTACTTTATCCGTGATTTCGATCTCCAACAAACCTTATACTTTTTTTTCAAATATCAAACCCTTAAAATAAATTAAGAAAATCGTATTATTTATCAAACTAATTGTAATATCCCGAAATTGGGCCTAGTAGGATTGGGCCGATTGGGCCTTGGGCTTTAGGAAAAATTTGAGTATCATCTTGTTGATTGTGTTAGCTCGGATATGATTTTATTGTATGCCTAATATAGTGTAATATCCCGGGTTAAGGGCTATTTTATTTTGGCTTTGTTGCATGTGCATGGTGTGCTATGTTGTTATTTTGATGTTGTTGGGGCTTAGTTATAAGCTAGGTGTAAGCCTGTGTGGTAGGAAAAATTTTGTTTTTAGGCTTAGGTGGGAGGAGCTGAAGGAGCTGGGGTTTATAAATATCTTTAGGTGAATTTTAGCATAACAAATGAGCTGGTGGAGTGGCAAGCAAGGCGCCACTAAGAGCTTGGATTGGCGTCACTTGCAGGAGGGAGGAGGTCCTGTGTTCAAGCTGCAGAGTGCTCCATTTTGGCTTCTATTTTGACGGCATGGAGGGGAGGAGTTGTAGGCAGTTCAAACTCTGCCTTGGACTAAGTCAAAAGTTCAAATGATGGGTGGAGAGTGATTTGTGGAGGTGGACTAGTTCAAACTAGTTTGAATGGGAGGCTTGAAGTGTTTGGGGGAGTTGTGGCGGATTTTGAGAGATTTTGGGGGAGTGGCCGGTTGGTAAGTGTAGTGGGGGAGTGTGCCGAATTTTCATTTTGGCAAATTGTGCATTTTCGGTCAAAAACCATTTGTAAGCCAATTCTCCTTTAGTCAAAAATCTAGCCAAAACTTCAAGTATATTTCTTCTTTTTTCTCCTTAAATCGAAAAGTCCAAGCTTCTTCTTGCCAAAAATTGCTTTGTTTTTCTCTTGATTCTCTTGGTAGCGAATGTTTGTTCCCATTTTTTCTTATTTGCATCTTGTGTAAACCAAACTAGTAACCCTTCTTCTCATACGTTATTACCTTTCTCTTAAAGCTTGAGCGAAATTAGCTTCTCTTCCTCTCATACTCTCTTTCCTCTCTCAATATCTTCTTGACCAAACACCATCCTCCAAAAACATCATCCTCCATTTTCTTTTCTTTAAACCGAAAACACCTCCCTCTTTTCATCTTGATTCCTTTCTTTTCCAAAACCTCTTGGCGAATCTTTCTTCACCCTTTGCGATTTCTTTTCTCTTTTGAACCACATTTCTTTTGCTTGGTACTTCAAAGACTCTAGCGAACCTTCCTTTGTGTGAAGCCAAACTTTTCTCCTTTTGTTAAGGGTGTTAGCGAATCTTTTCTCTCCTAATAGTTTTTTATTGCCATATATCGGAGGAGGTTGACCTTGTTGGATTCTTGTTTCAATCGGTCTAGTAAGAGGTAAGTGTTTGGCGAATGGCCATTTCTCCCCTCTCTTGTGCTTTGTCAATTTTGGGTGTGTTTAAGGGCGATTTGGCATTGGTTGGAAGGAGTTAACTTGTGGTTTTGGTAATCGATTTCATTATAGGGCCTTTGGATCTCGGAAGCAAGCAAGAGGAGTCTAAACGTTGGGTAAGTGGTGGTAAGAGATTGCTTTAATGGTTTTCTTTAGAGTTGTTAAGCCAAAGATTTATGAGACTAAATTGTTTGTGTCTTAGGGGGAGGCCGATTATCAGAAGGAACCATTGTTGGTTCGGGTTTGGTAGGAAACCAAACCATTTGCGAGGTAAAGGTTTAACGCAAACCCTTTTGGTTTATTGGTTTTGGCCGAAAGTTATGAGTGACTAATCTGGTGTTTGGCCGATTTTAGGAGCAAAATAATCGAGGGGTTTAAACCGGTTCTTTGGGATTAAGCGTGCGTTCTATCAGGTGTGTAAACTAACACACCTTTTTACTGAGTAATATGTTAATAACCTGATTGTGTAAGTGAAACAGTATGGTTGACTGAGATAATACCCAATGAGGTATGGATACGGATTCGGGTAAGTCCGTTTCATTACGAGATATATGATGATATGTGATATCATGATTTATGGTGTATGTATTGTAACACCCCTTACCCGAGACCGTTGCCGGAGTCGAGCTCGAGGCATTACTAGACTTAACTACTAATTCGGGGCATAAAAATTGAAACTGTCCATCTGTGTCATGTTGACTAAATTAACTATAACTTGAGTTACGAAACTCGAAATTTAGATCCGTTAATTTTACTTAAAACTAGACTCATATATCTTCTCACTATAATTTTTCCAGAATTTTTCATGTGGCCAATTAGTACAGTTTATTCATTAAATTTTCCCCTGTTTCACTGACCAACGGTTCTGACCTCTTCTAACCTAAATTCAAATATCTCATTGTACAATTCTCAAATGTTGTTACCACTTATTTCTAATGAAAATGGACTCACTAAGGAATCTAGACATATAAATTATAACTCATAATTAATTTTGTACAATTTTTAATGAATTTCCAAAGTCAGACCAGGGGATTCCGAAATCATTCTGACTCTATCTCACCAAAATTAAAATATCACAGAATATAAAATTCCTTTTCCTACTTTGTTTCTTTCATATAAAAATAGACACAATAAGCTTTAATACTATATCTTATTAACTTTCTAATTCCATTTCTCCTGTTTTGGTGATTTTCAAAATCACGTCACTGCTGCTAACCAAAAACTGTTTTATTGCAAAATTTGGTTACCTAGTTTATAACATCTTTACCAAATTAACAACCAAATTCACTCATACTCTTATCTACCCATATGCCACAACCGAATCAACCAAATGCACACAATAGATATCATGAATACCCTTCAATCAAGACATATAGCATAATAACCAAATGAGCGTAGTCGTAATCAACAAAACCGTAGTAAAGCATTGAAGTTAGGCCATTTTAGCATGGCTTAATTTATACAAAACCAAAATCTAACATTTCAAATTTCAATCTAGCCTATACATGCCATAGGTTCGAAAATTCAACTTATAAAATACGAAAACAATCGATAGTGTGATAGACTTTGACGGTGATCCGAGCTCGTAACTTGACTCAAAATCTAATAAACAATGCAAACAAGCACATACAGAAGCTATCATAGCTTAGTAAGTTATAAGCAATTACATAACAACAATGCATTATATCATTATATTAGTAAGGCCAATTTAAAATAATCACAATCGAGGTTTATAACTATAACTATAATTTATATCACCATTTCTAAACCTTCACATTTCATAGCCCTAAGGCCAAACACACACATTCAATAATAGATTTCACATCGATCTATAAATTACTTTCCCATCTCAAATAAATACATATACATTTATACAAGTATACACATATATCACATTTTCTTAATTTCATGTGCATATATCACTTACAATTTATTCTTGCATTTCAAACCCATATAAATCACACATTAATATGTATAATACATAATTTCATTTCAATAGTTAATACTTACTTTAATATCCAAAAGTTGATTTTTCATCACATACCGATCATTTTATTTCGTTTAACACATTCATTAATCGATACACTTAAAGGATCGATAAATCCACACACTCAAGTGCAAAACCTTGTAACGTATCGCACACTTAGTGCCGTTACATTTAACATCTCGCACACTTAGTGCCAAATCCTTGTAACGTATCGCACACTTAGTGCCGTTACATACACAATGCCATTCAACCGATCTACTTTTTCGATTGCTCGGTGAATAAATCCGCACACACAGTGCCATTCAACCGATCTACACACACGATTGTTTCGGTGAATAAATACGCATACAGTGCCATTCAACCGATCTACTTTTACGATTGCTCGGTGAATAAATACGCATACACATTGCCCTTAGCCGATCATTTCCTCAATCACATAAACATATATAATTTCACTATCAATATTATCTATACCCAATTAAAACATCTATTATTCATAGTTCATTCTTCCATCTCAACCCATCATATTCGGCAACCATTAATGCACATATAAATATATATACATATCAAGGATAACTCTTATCAATTATCAATTGCCAACACATTCGGCTAACATACAATATATGAACCTAACCACCGAATTTAATACAACCAAAATTCTTCGCTATTTATTTTCACATATACTATCACCCAATGTAAATATATATACATGCTTTTTTTTCCATCTCAAATAATCAAGCTTAAATATTCATATATATATAACAACATCTCATTCGGTCAATAATTTTAAACAAAATTTTCTTCCATTTAACTTATGTTTAATAATATAGATCAAAATTGAATTAATCCAATTGCTTATAACTTACCTCGAAAGTCGACAATTTAAGCTTCTGGGCTATTCGTTTAATTTAGCCTTCCCCCGATCCGATTCCAGTTCTTTCCGTCCTTGATCTAATATAGTTTCAAAAAGAGCTCATTCAAATCAAGTTCATTCATTCTAGCTCAAAATACAAATTTGGAAGATTTTCTAATTTACCAATCATTCAAAAATGTAACCAATTTATACACTTTTGAGCTAGATCCAAATACTCCTTAAACTCATTCAAGTCCCTTTATATCATTAAAATTAATCACAACATATAATTTATAATTTACCCTTTTACCCTTACAATTTTAACCCTTTTGCAATTTAGTCCCCAAAGTAAAGAACACAAAATATCAAAAATCCAACCACACCAACTAAAAGCCGAATATCCTTAGTACATATATCATTTCATTCCTTTCATTTTTTTTTTCTTGTTATATAGTTCATGCATGGATTTTCTTTTCATGAAATCCTCATTAAAATAAATTCCGTCAAAGATTTCAAAGAAGGATTTGGTAGTCTAACATACATATATCTTGTTCTAGCCTTAAGCACACAAACACCAAATTTATAACCGTGGCAACTTTCAAATGATACTTGTAAATCAAAAATTCGAACATGGATTATCTTTACACAAGTCTATATAACCCATTTATTTATGCATTTATACCCTCAATTATTTAATTTCATAATTTAAGCCTTCACTCATCCCTTTCATCTAAATTCCTACTCAAAACATGTTAATGTCTAATCTATGCTCAACATTCGTCCTTCAAACATATCAAAACCCAAAACATTTATTCATGGCCGAACATAGAACATGCTTAAATTTCCAAAATTTCCACTTGGGTTTGATAGCACTTAAAATGACTAACTCAAAGATGCAAAAATTTACAAAAACTAAGCTAAATTACTCACCTCAAGGAGACATGCAATGACCGAAATTATGGAAGCTTAAGTTTCTTCTCTGTTCACTTTGTTTTCGTGAGAATGATGAAGCAAGTGGGAAGAAGAAATATGGTTTCTATTTCTTTCTTATTATTTATCAAATAATAATAGTTTATTAGGTATCATCCCACTATCTCACAATAATAATATATAATAATATAACTTAATCATAACTCATGGTCATTGCCATCCACTAATATGGAATTAAAGGCTAAATTGCAACTTAAATCTCATGTAAGAAGAAAACCATTCAATTTGGCCCTAAATTCCACAATAGCTATTTTCATACTTACTCAATTTAATCCTTTACTTAAATTAGCCACTCAAACATGCAAATAATTCTACGATATTTTAACTCATGCTTCAACATATATCATAAATATCGGATAAAAGATTAAAAAATTTTTTTTCTATCCCGAATTTGTGGTTCCAAAACTACCGTTCCGATTAGGGTCGTAATTAGGCTGTTACATGTATTTTGAGATGTCATATTAAGCATGTGAGCATGATAGCATGATTGCACGACTTGCATTAGTGTGATATATTATTGGGTGATATGAGAGGAGGGGATATGATATCCGTGTCTTTGGGACACGGAGGTTTGGCACCTCCGGTGGTTTGGTACCACAGATTGATTATTGTGACTTTGGGTCACCGGAGGTTTGGCACCTCCGCGTCTCGTCCCAAATGGCTTAGCACCACGATGGGTTGGCCCCACGGTTGATTATCTGGGATTGGCGCTAGTGATTTGGTATCACATGATGGGTTGGCCCCATCATCTTAACCGCGGATCGCGGTCACCGGTGATTTGGTATCACACTTGTGTCTTTGGGACACTAGAGGTTTGGCACCTCATAGCGACTCGTCCACGTGGTTAACGCTACCATGGGTTGGCCCCACTTTTGAGATACGGATTGTCGCCGGTGATTTGGTATCACACGTGGGTTGGCCCCACAAATGGATCTTCGTGACTTTGGGTCACCATGGTTTGGCACCACATCTATGGATATCGTGACTTTGGGTCACCGGTGGTTTGGCACCACCGGTGGTTTGGTACCACGCGGGTAGAAAAGGTGTTATGGATGGTTAGGATCGGTGCATTACTTGTGTTGCTTTGTTATGATGTGTGTTAGCATGTTGCATATACTGGGAGAGGATTTATGCTTTGAGTCTTGCAACTCACCTTCTCCTTATCATTTCAGGTGACACATAGACCGCGGACTTGGAGCCAGAGGATGGACTCGAGGTGCCCATGCCATGGATAAATTTAGAGTTGCATTGATTTAAACTTGGTACTTTATTTGACTGGTTTTTCATTTGTTTATTTGGATTGTAAAAGGCCTTTTTTTTAAACTTATGTTTTATTATTTATATGCGTGGATTGGATTTCAAGTATGCCTTAATAATTAATTGGGTTAAAATTTGGCTAAAATTTGTAAAGATAAGGTTTTCAAACTACAAGCGATATGTTTTGAACTTTACCATCGGGTATTACACCGTAATTTAAGATAAACAAAACTCAAATGTTCTCCAACTTGAGTGCATTCACGTACTACGTCAAAATGTTTTTAAGCAACAACAAGGATTAATTGAATTTTTAAACGAGCAAAACTTGTTTTACTTACATATCTGATTAAGTTTTCAAAATTATCGGGTTTTCAAAATGCACCCTTGATTTTAAAACACCATCCCAAGATTTTCTTCAAGTACAAATTTAGCAAGATGATTTTAACAAACTCCTAAACTTAAACCTGAAACCTCTCCAATACAATTTTCCCTGTAACATACTAGATTCGGTCGTGATGTGTTGACCGGGTTTGGGGTGTTACAATTGTGGTATCAGAGCCAAGTTTAAAGGCTCGACTGTGGGCCCGAGGCCCAAAATGTTTTAAATGCTGGTTTTTAAAGTGTTTTGGCTTTAAAAGAAAAAATATATATGGTTTGAAGGGCATGGCACCGAGTCTCCGGCACCAGTCCGCCCAGGTAAGTACCCCTTACTATTGTTTGTGATTTTGATGTTGATGTGAGTGGATGACAAGCAGTAGTGGATTACCTTAGAAACTAAAACTGATAGGACTCTGTGGACTTGCGAAAACAAGCTTCTTTAATAATCATAAGAATTTTCTTTTAAACAGTGGAATAATTACTGATACATAAAATTCTTTAAATCAGATAAGATTTTAGTCATGAGTACACGAGGTGGGCGTGGTCGTGAGACGTGGTCGAGGTAGGATGATGGTTTTGAACCCGTAGGTTCGTCGGGTTAGAGAATGAGATATTGTACCGCCACCACCGGAGGTGGTGAGTTTCGAATCGATCGGGACGACGAGTGTCACAAGCGATCTCTTGAGTTCTGAAAGGGTAGTTGGAGTAGGTGGAGGCGCAGAGCTAGAAAATCTATGCCGAACGACTTGAAAAAGCGAAGTGAGGTATTCGAGGTGTGTCAGTGTTGCTCCCAAAGACGATCGAATATTGGCCGAGGCGACAGAGCGAATCATGGATGATCTGGACCTGACTGCTGAAGAGAAGTTAAAGGGGATAGTATCACTTCTTCGAGATGAGTCATACCAGTGGTGGCTCACGGTTCGGGACAGTGCTGCAGCGGAAGACCTGACTTGGGACTATTTCAGGGCTGCTTATTAGAAAAAGTACGTTAGAGCTAATTACATTAATGAGTAACGGAAAGCATTTTTGAGGTTAGTTCAGGGGAGTAAATCGGTGTCAGAGTACGAGGCAGAGTTCCTGAGGCTAAGTCGGTATGCTAGGGGTATGGTGGCTACTGAACACGAGAGGTGTGTTCGTTCGAGGATGGCCTACGAGATGAATTAAGGTTCTTGATTGCGCCCGTGAGAGCGTGAATTCTTGTCTGGTTGAAAAGCTAAGGTAGCCGAGGGTATTAAGGAGTCTCGTGAGGCAAGGCATGGATAGGAATCGACATAACAGAGTTTTGGATCTTCCGGGTCGTCGGTAATCCTCGAAAAGGGCTAGACGGAGGGGTCAATCGATCTGGTAGGTTTGTTGTCGCTAGTCGGGGACCGCCGCATGTAATTATGGGAAAGCTCATTGGGGAGGATGTTGGTGATGGTAGAGGATGTTTTGAGTGTGGCTCGCTGGACCACCGTGTGAGGGACTGTCCGCGTAAGTTGGCTAGGATTCAGTCCGCGAGTCAGGGCCGTACTCAGTACAGGAATAATGGACCACCACCGCAGAAGGGCCGAGGTAATGGCAGAGGAGGTAATGGTTCTGGTCGGGGCCGTGGAGCACCGGGTAGAGGTGCAGGTAGTTCTGAGGCCAGACAGTCGGGGCTAGTGTATGCAGCGAGGTACCGAGAGGAGGGCAACGCACCGGACGTCATAACCGTACGTTTTAATCTTTGGTTCTCCATTTATCGCTTTGATTGATGTGGGTTCGACGCATTCATATGTTGCAAGTAGCATAGTGAAGACCATGGATCTAGACTCTGAGATATTTTCTAGGCAGATGACCGTAATAAGCCCTCTAGGTCACTCTGTAGTTGTAGATAAGCTGTATAGAGATGTACCTCTAGAACTCCAAGGGGTAGTGTTTGTGGTTGATCTGATGGAACTGCTCGTTTGGGGAGTTCGATCTGATTCTCGGGATGGACTGGCTGGTTAAGTACCAGGCGAAGTTGGATTTGTGACTAAGCGCATGGTTCGAAAATAGCTAAGGGTGATGAGGTAGTCCGATCGGTAATAGAAGAAATTACTTGTCCAACGTGGTGTCCGCCTCGAAAGCCGAGAAGATGGTCGAAAAGTACGTGAAGCATATGTGGTTCATGTGTATGCCTTGGAGGCTAAAGAGTCTGCTTGTAGAGCAGTTGGACAGTTAGGAAATTTGTTGATGTGTTTCTGAGGAGCTTAGGGTTTGCCACGGATCGTGAGGTAGAGTTCGGGATAAATTTGTTACCCGGAATCGCGCCGGTGTCTATTGCTCCGTATAGGATGGCGCTAAAGAGTTAGTAGAGCTTAAGGCTCGATTCAAGAGTTGTTGGACGGGGTTTTATCGGGCCAAGTGTTTCACCTTGGGAGCGCCTTGGGTACTCTTTGTTAAAAAGAAAGAGCGGTACTATGCGTGATGTGTATAGACTACGCCAATTGAACAAGTGACGATCAAAAACAAGTATCCACGCCGGATAGATGACTTGTTTGACCAACTGAAGGTGCGTCGGTTTTCTCGAAGATTGATTTAAGGTCCAGGTACCACCGTTAAAGGTGAAGGAGGCGGATATCGCAAGACGGCATTTAGATTACTCGGTATGGGCACTATGAGTTCTTAGTTATGCCATTTGGGTTGACTAACGCTACCGATGACCTTCATGGATATGATGAATAGGGTATTCAGTGAGATTTGGATCGATTCAGTCTTGGTTTTATCGGCGACATCTTGGTATATTCAAGGACCGAGGAGGAACATGATCGCATTTACTGGTGGTATTGCAGATTCGAGGAGAAACAGCTTTATGCAAAGTTTAGTAAATGCGAGTTTTGGCTTAGAGGTGACGTTCTTAGGTCATGTAGTGTCGATGAGGGGATTAGAGTGGATCCTCGAAAGATTGAGGCGATTTTGGATTGGAAGCCGCCTAGGTCGATGAGTCGAGATTGAGTTTTTGGGTTTGGGTGATACTCACGAAGATTTGTAGAGGATTTTCATTGATCGCGACAGATGACCAAATTGTTAAGAAAAGGGTTCCGTTTATTTGAAATGAGAAGCGGCGGAGAGCTTCGACAAGTTGAAGAAGATTTTGACTGAAGCTCGATTCTAATTCAACTTTGAGGCCGGAAGGAATTCACGATTTATTGCGATGCATCACATACGGGTTTGGGTTGTGTCTTGATGATGCAGAAGAAAAGGTTGTGGCTTACGATCTCGGCGGTGAGGCCACATGAGGTCAATTATCCGACCTTACGATCCGGAGCTAGCGGTGTAGTCTTTGCCTTGAAGATTTGGAGGCATTACTTGTGCGGAGAAAATCGATAGTCTACGGATCATAAGAGTCAAGTACCTTTTGACTCGAAAGACTTGAATCGAGGCGTATGAGATGGATTGAGTTCTTTGAAAGACTATGACTGTTCGATTGAGTCTCATCCGGGAAAGGCTAACGTGGTGGCAGACGCGTTGAGCCGTAAGGTTGTCTCGGACTTAAGAGCGATGTTTGTCCATTTGAGTTTGTACGACGACGGAGTATTCTCGCAGAGCTGCGGGTTAAGCCTACTTGGGTTGAGCGGATCGGAAAAACAGTTGATGGATGAGATTTTGAGTGCGCAGAGGACACAAGTGTAGAATGATGGTTTGGAGGGTTCTGATTTGTCTAGTGATGGAGTCTTTGTGTTTTGGGGAGAGCTTGTATGCCGGGGATACTTGAGTTAAGGCGAAGATTCTTCAGATGCACATAGCATGACCCCTATGCTATGCATCTGGAGGTAGCAAAATGTATAGGGATCTCGGAGAGCGCCGGTGGTAAGGTCCGAGGAGAGAAGTGATGAGTTTGTAGGGAAGTGCTTGACATGTCGGTGAGGTCAAGGCCGAGCATCGATTTCGTCGAGGTTGCTTGACCGATGAAGATTCCACAGTGGAAGTGGGAAAGGATCACTATGGATTTCGTCGGTGGATTACCTCTTACGCCTAGCAAGAAGGATTGATTTGGGTAATTGTGGATCGATCGACTAAATCACTCACTTTATCCGGTGAGGTGGATTATTCACTTGAAGTTAAAAGTTGTATGTGTCGAGATAGTGAGGTCGCACGGTGTGCGATGTCGATCATCTCGGATAGGGATCCCAATTACGTCAAGGTTCGGAAAGCATTGCATCGAGCTCTGGCACGCGGTTGGATTTCAAGACGGCATTTCACCCGCATGATCGGCGAGGGCAATCGAAAGGGTTATCTGAGATCTTGGAAGACATGTTACGAGGTTGTGTTCGGACTTGAGGGTAGTTGGGAGGAGTTTCTACCATTAATGAGTTCGCCTACAACAATAGTTACCAAGCAAGCATCAAGATGGCACCATATGAGGCGTTACGGTAGGAAGTGTCGCTCACCTACTTGTTGGACGGAGTTAAGTGAGCGTCGATTGTTGGGACCAGAGTAGTTCTTTGAGACCAAGACAAGGTTAAGTTAATGAGCTCGATTGAAGGAAGCTTGGACCGACGAAGTCTTATGCCGATCTTAAGCGGAGAGATATTGAATTTGCTGTGGGAGATCAAGTTTTTCTGAAGGTCTCACCGTTGAAGAAAGTGTTAAGGTTCGGAAGGAAAGGCAAGCTAAGTTTGAGGTTTATTGGGCCGTATAAGGTACTGAAACGAGTGGGACTAGTAGCATATCAGCTTGCGTTGCCAGCAGAGCTAAGTCAGATTCACGACGTATTTCACGTTTCGATGCTTCGGCGCTATCGCTTAGATCCATCGCACGTGGTGGCAGTGGAGGAGATCAAGGTGAACCCAGATTTGACCATGGAGGAAGAGCCTGTACAGATTTTAGATCGGGATGTGAAGGTTCTGCGTAGGAAGTCTGTGCCTTTGGTTAAGGTACTATGGCGGAATCATGGCGTGGAGGAAGCTACATGGGAACCCGAGGATATGGTGAGACAGCAATACCCGCAACTCTTCTGATCAGGTAATTTCAAGGCCGATATTATTTTTAAAGGGGTAGAACTGTAATATCTTGGGTTAAGGGCTATTTTATTTTGGCTTTATTGCATGTGCATGGTGTGCTATGTTGTTATTTTGATGTTGTTGGGGCTTAGTTATAAGCTAGGTGTAAGCCTGTGTGGTAGGAAAAATTTTGTTTTTAGGCTTAGGTGGGAGGAGCTGAAGGAGCTGGGGTTTATAAATATCTTTAGGTGAATTTTAGCATAACAAATGAGCTGGGGAGTGGCAAGCAAGGCGCCACTAAGAGCTTGGATTGGCGTCACTTGCGGAGGGAGGAGGTCCTGTGTTCAAGGCTGCAGAGGTTTGTATTTTGACTTCTATTTTGACTGGCATGGAGGGAGGAGTTGTGGCGGTTCAAACTCTACCTTGGACTAAGTCAAAGTTCAAATGATGGGTGGAGAGTGATTTGTGGAGGTGGACTAGTTCAAACTAGTTTGAATGGGAGGCTTGGAGTGTTTGGCGGAGTTGTGGCCGGATTTTGGAGAGATTTTGGGGGAGTGGCCGGTTGGTAAGTGTAGTGGGGGAGTGTGCCGAATTTTCATTTTGGCAAATTGTGCATTTTCGGTCAAAAACCATTTGTAAGCCAATTCTCCTTTAGTCAAAAATCTAGCCAAAACTTCAAGTATATTTCTTCTTTTTTCTCCTTAAACCGAAAAGTCCAAGCTTCTTCTTGCCAAAAATTGCTTTGTTTTTCTCTTGATTCTCTTGGTAGCCGAATGTTTGTTCCCATTTTTTTTTCTTATTTGCATCTTGTATAAACCGAAACTAGTAACCCTTCTTCTCATACGTTATTACCTTTCTCTTAAAGCTTAAGCCGAAATTAGCTTCTCTTCCTCTCATACTCTCTTTTCCTCTCTCAATATCTTCTTGACCGAAACACCATCCTCCAAAAACATCATCCTCCATTTTCTTTTTCTTTAAACCGAAAACACCCTCCCTCTTTTCATCTTGATTCCTTTCTTTTCCAAAACCTCTTAGCCGAATCTTTCTTCACCCTTTGCCGATTTCTTTTCTCTTTTTGAACCACATTTTTTTGCTTGGTACTTCAAAGACTCTAGCCAGAACCTTCCTTTGTGTGAAGCAAAACTTTTCTCCTTTTGTTAAGGGTGTTAGCCGAACCTTTTCTCTCTAATAGTTTCTTTATTGCAGTATATCGGAGGAGGTTGACCTTGTTGGATTCTTGTTTCAATCGGTCTAGTAAGAGGTAAGTGTTTGGTCGAATGGCCATTTCTCCCTCTCTTGTGCTTTGTCGATTTTGGGTGTGTTTAAGGGTCGATTTCAGCATTGGTTGGAAGGAGTTAACTTCGTGGTTTTGGTAATCGATTTCATTATAGGGCCTTTGGATCTCGGAAGCAAGCAAGAGGAGTCTAAGCGTTGGGTAAGTGGTGGTAAGAGATTGCTTTAATGGTTTTATTTAGAGTTGTTAAGCCAAAGATTTATGAGATTAAATTGTTTGTGTCTTAGGGGAGGCCGATTATCGAAGGAACCATTGTTGGTTCGGGTTTGGTAGGAAACCAAACCATTTTGCAGGTAAAGGTTTAACGAAACCCTTTTGGTTTATTGGTTTTGGCCGAAAGTTATGAGTGACTAATCGGTGTTTGGCCGATTTTAGGAGCAAAATAATCGAGGGGTTTAAACCGGTTCTTTGGGATTAAGCGTGCGTTCTATCAGGTGTGTAAACTAACACACCTTTTTACTGAGTAATATGTTAATAACCTGATTGTGTAAGTGAAACAGTATGGTTGACTGAGATAATACCCAATGAGGTATGAATATAGATTCGGGTAAGTCCGTTTCATTACGAGATCTGTGATGATATGTGATATCATGATTTATGGTGTATGTATTTTGAGATGTCATATTAAGCATGTGAGCATGATAGCATGATTGCACGACTTGCATTCGTATGATATGTTATTGGGTGATATGAGAGGAGGGGATATGATATCCGTGTCTTTGGGACACGAGGTTTGGCACCTCCAGTGGTTTGGTACCACGATTGATTATTGTGACTTTGGGTCACGGAGGTTTGGCACCTCCGCGTCTCGTCGGTGGCTTAGCACCATAGTGGGTTGGCCCCACGGTTGATTATCTGGGATTAACGCTAGTGATTTGGTATCACACGATGGGTTGGCCTCATCATCTTAACTGCGGATCGCGGTCACCGGTGATTTGGTATCACACTTGTGTCTTTGGGACACCGGAGGTTTGGCACCTCATAGTGACTCGTCCCCGTGGTTAACGCCACCGTGGGTTGGCCCCACTTTTGAGATATGGGATTGTCGCCGATGATTTGGTATCACACGTGGGTTGGCCCCACAATAGATCTTCGTGACTTTGGGTCACCAGTGGTTTGGCACCACATCTATGGATATCGTGACTTTGGGTCACCAGTGGTTTGGCACCACCAGTGGTTTGGTACCACACGGGGTAGAAAAGGTGTTATGGATGGTTAGGATCGGGTGCATTACTTGTATTGCTTTGTTATGATGTGTGTTAGCATGTTGTATATACCGGGAGAGGGATTTATGCACTGAGTCTTGCGACTCACCTTCTCCCTTATCATTTCAGGTGACACATAGACCGCGGACTTGGAGCCAGGATGGACTCGAGGTGCCCATGCCATGGATAAATTCAGAGTTGCATTGATTTAAACTTGGTACTTTATTTGACTGGTTTTTCATTTGTTTATTTGGATTGTAAAAGGCCTTTTTTTTAAACTTATGTTTTATTATTTATATGCGTGGATTGGATTTCAAGTATGCCTTAATAATTAATTGGGTTAAAATTTGGCTAAAATTTGTAAAGATAAGGTTTTCAAACTACAAGTTTATATGTTTTGAACTTTACCATCGGGTATCACAGTAATTTAAGATAAACGAAACTCAAATGTTCTCCAACTTGAGTGCATTCATGTACTACGTCAAAATGTTTTTAAGCAACAACAAGGATTAATTGAATTTTTAAACGAGCAAAACTTGTTTTACTTACATATCTGATTAAGTTTTCAAAATTATCGGGTTTTCAAAATGCACCCTCGGTTTTAAAACAGCCATCCCCAAGATTTTCTTCAAGTACAAATTTAGCAAGATGATTTTAACAAACTCCTAAACTTAAACCTGAAACCTCTCCAATACATTTTTCCCTGTAACATACCAGATTCGGTCGTGATGTGTTGACCGGGTTTGGGGTGTTACATATAGTCTTGAGAAGGCTTGGAATTAATTGGTTTAGAAAAATTTTTAGTATGGAGAATTTAGTGAAGTGGATCAAGTGATTATGATGCTTAGGTTAATTTAAGTGTTTAATGTTAGCATAAATGAGCTAGTAGTAAAGTGGTGTTGGCGCATGAGTAATTGCATGAGGAAGAGGTTGAATCCCATGAATGGCAATAAGGTGACTTTTATTTTTGCATGTGTATGGCATGTGTCGGTCAACTCGATTAAGATAAGGTTGGACTTTATCATTTATGGATAGTAGACTAAAGGAATAAGGCAAGTTATTAGTTAAGGTATGGAATCAAGAAAATATGGTATGATAAGGGGACAAAAGGCATGGATTAAGGGATGAGGTTTGGAAACTTTTTAATGGCATTTTGTCCATGAACATGGACGGTTTCATGGACTAGGGGGAGTTGGCCAAATTTTTTTTGGAAGGAATTAGGAGGAAGATTAGGAGGAAATAAAGAGGAAATTGTGGGGTTTGTGATGAATATGTGAGTTGGATGGCTAAGGGGGATTTCTTGGATGGCCATTTCGGTTTTGTGGGCAGA
Source organism: Gossypium rotundifolium (assembly GCA_025506655.1). Taxonomy (NCBI): domain Eukaryota; kingdom Viridiplantae; phylum Streptophyta; class Magnoliopsida; order Malvales; family Malvaceae; genus Gossypium; species Gossypium rotundifolium. The sequence goes on from CP106727.1 coordinate 194,619,066, forward strand.
GGGGAGTAGCCGAAATTCTCTTAAGGGGTTTAGGTGTTTATTTTCAGGTTTTCTTTTTTCCTTCTCTAGTGTGGTGCCAAAATCTTAATGCCATCAAAGTGTCATTTTGGCCATTTTCTTTTGACAAAATTTGCTCCATTCTCTCTTAAACCTCACCCTTTTCTTTCATAAGTTGAACCACATCAAAATTTACCATTTATTTTTCATTTGTACACTTTGGCCGAATCACTCATTGACCATAAGAGTCATTTGTTACTTTTCATTTCTTCTCTCTTTCTCCTCATCTTTGTCGATTCTATTTTTTTTGTTTCATCCCTATTCTTTTTCTTTTCTTTGACCTTGCTAAGACCGAAACTTCTCTCTTCCATTTTCACCATTTCTGCAACACCATAAACCTTCTATATCTCTTTTCTTTTTCTTGTTTTGTTGTTAAAGCCGAAACACATCACTATCTAGCCGATTTCTTATTTCTTTTTCTTCCATGAACGTTAGATTTTGGGCAAACAAATGGGTTTGAAAAGAGCAGTAAATAGTGTTTGGCTAGCGGCGTGGATTATGTTACAAGAGGAGCTTGTAGCTTAGTGACAAGTGGAGTGTGTGGTGTAGTGGCAAAGTGACGCCACATAAGAGGCAAGAGGGTGTTACAGTTTGGTATCAGAGCCCGGTTCAAAACTCGGCTTTGAGGGTTTTGGGCCCAAAAACATTTTTTTAATGGGCTTTTCAAAAATATGGATTTTCACGAAATTTTTTAGGTTTATTCTGGCATGGCACCTATATCTCATTCAAGTCCACCAGGTAAGTACCCCTGACTATTGAAGTGATTTGTATATGTGAATGTTATGGGCATATTTGGGCTCATAGATTAGTGAACTAGGATCTATTGAACCCTAGGACTAGTCTACTCCAACATAGAATGTATAAGACTTAAGGACAATCAAACAAACACGTGAAGTAAGTCGATGAGTTAAGGTGTGGCAACCATTGTGCGCATGTCTAGGAGTGGATTCGGTAAGAGCTTGGTTTTAAGAAGTCCTAGTGACTCACCTCCTTTTACTCGAATCGCACAGTGCGTGAGTGACGGTTCACCCTAACCAAGAGGACCTATTCACCCGCTAAACCCGATAATTAAAACCCGAAAAGGACTAGCTACACTGTTTTATAAAAACCTTAGTTTTAAAATCACCAAATTACCCCTTTGATTTGTAAAAACCATTTTAGACTTTGAAAAAAAATTTTCGAACATTCCCGATTTGCAAAATTACCCAATTACCCCTGGTTTGTAAATTACTACAATACCATTGGTTTATAAAATTTCCATACTACCCTCGACTGTTACTAAGATTTTCTTACCTTACAAAAATACCAAAAATCCATATTTTGCGAAATAACAAGATACCCAGATTTAAAAATTACTAAATTACCCCTGACTTACAAAATTACCAAAATAACCCGGATTTCAAAAATTTCTACGATACTGTTAATTTGGAAAATTTTCAAAATAACCTCGAGTTTTGTATATTTTGGAATGCCTTTGATTTGGAAAGATTTTCAAAATGACCCCGATTTCTTACTAAAATACCCTTGTAGGACAAATGACAAAATTACCCCTAGGTTGGGAATGGACGAACATGCCCGAAGTAGTGAAGTGAATGTTATGGATGAATGTGAATGTGATTCTCTGAATTAGAATAGTGAACTTGAGCTGAAACTTTGATTGATCGAAAGAACCACTATTAAACCACTTTTCATAAAATTTCATCGCGGGGAATCAGCAGAACAAAGACTAATGCATAAAACTTATTAAGGCAGATTAGATCGCGATCGTAGACATGAGTTCTAAAGGACGTGGTCGCCATGGATGTAGTAAAGGCCGAGGTGCTAGGGCTAGATCTTCGGCACCGAGGCATATTTCTGGAAAGGAGGCGTTAGCATCGCTAGTGGCTGAGACGGGGTCTCATGATCGAGTTGGGATTGATGAGCTGACTCAGATAGTTAAGGAAGTATTGAAGGAGGTTAAAGGAATAGGTGAAGCACTTTAAGTTGGGTCTGTGGACTGTAAGAAAAATTTTTGGTATAAGTGGTAGATAACGGTTTGCCGTTGTGGTTAGATGTTTGGTTGTTTGAAAAAAAAAAAGATTCAAGATTATGTTAAAAAGTACATTGTAGTTTTTAAGGGCAGAGTGCGCAGCGAAAGCATAGTGGTGTGATTTGAGTAGTGTGTTAGTTGTTGATTGGAAATTTCGAGGACGAAATTGTTTTTAGGAGGGTAGAATTATAATATCCCGAAATTGGGCCTAGTAGGATTGGGCCGATTGGGCCTTGGGCTTTAGGAAAAATTTGAGTATCATCTTATTGATTGTGTTAGCTCAGATATGATTTTATTGTATGCCTAATATAGTCTTAAGAAGGCTTGGAATTAATTGGTTTAGAATAATTTTTAGTATGGAGAATTTAGTGAAGTGGATCAAGTGATTATGATGCTTAAGTTAATTTAAGTGTTTAATGTTAGCATAAATGAGCTAGTAGTAAAGTGGTGTTGGCGCATGAGTAATTGCATGAGGAAGAGGTTGAATCCCATGAATGGCAATAAGGTGACTTTTATTTTGCATGTGTATGGCATGTGTCGGTCAACTCTAATTAAGATAAGGTTGGACTTTATCATTTATGGATAGTAGACTAAAGGAATAAGGCAAGTTATTAGTTAAGGTATGGAATCAAGAAAATATGGCATGATAAGGGACAAAAGGCATGGATTAAGGGATGAGGTTTGGAAAATTTTTAATGGCATTTTGTCCATGAACATGGACGGTTTCATGGACAAGGGGGAGTTGGCCGAATTTTTTTTGGAAGGAAGTAGGAGGAAGATTATGAGGAAATAAAGAGGAAATTGTGGGATTTGTGATGAATATGTGAGTTGGATGGCTAAGGGGGATTTCTTGGATGACCATTTCAGTTTTGTGGGTAGAGGGAAGTAGCTGAAATTCTCTTAAGGGGTTTAGGTGTTTATTTTCGGGTTTTCTTTTTCCTTCCCTAGTGTGGTGCCGAAATCCTAATGCCATCAAAGTGTCATTTTGGCCATTTTCTTTTGACAAAATTTGCTCCATTCTCTCTTAAACCTCACACTTTTCTTTCATAAGTTGAACCACATCAAAATTTACCATTTATTTTTCATTTGTACACTTTGGCCGAATCACTTATTGACCATAAGAGTCATTTGTTACTTTTCATTTCTTCTCTCTTTCTCCTCATCTTTGTCGATTCTATTTTTTTTTGTTTCATCCCTATTCTTTTTCTTTTCTTTTACCTTGCTAAGACCGAAACTTCTCTCTTCCATTTTCACCATTGCCACAACACCATAAACCTTCTATATCTCTTTTCTTTTTCTTGTTTTGTTGTTAAAGCCGAAACACATCACCATCTAGCCGATTTCTTATTTCTTTTTCTTCCGTGAACGTTAGATTTTGGGCGAACAAATGGGTTTGAAAAGAGCAGTAAATAGTGTTTGGAAGAAGGGTGGTTCTGCTATACCCTCAAATTTCAAACGAAGGGCTATGTCAGAAGTCTGAGACTTTCCACCGGGATGTGGACCCTCTATCAGCGAAGATCGATTATTTGAAGTCGTACGTACCCCCAAGCCATTATTTGTTCGTGGTTCTTTATCGGGTTATGAACCGTCAATCGGAGAGAAATCGCATGTAGTTGTTGTTCGAGATTCCGAGGGTAAGGATTTAGATTACTTATCATTTGTATAGTTTTATAAGTGTTAGTGTTCTAATCAAGCGTGATAAATATTTAGGTATCGACGAGCGAAAAAGTGTAGTTATCTCTGTTATCAGGTGCGTAGTTATCGCACTATTCTCCTGTTATTTGTATGTTGTTATATACATATGTTATGATGTGTATGTTATCCGGAAATAATGGCTAAGATGGTGGATACCTGTAGTGGGTAAACGAATAATCAGGTCAGTGCTCTATGACATTATTTTGCCTATGATATATGTGTGATATTTATGATGAGCGTACTCTAAATGTTAATCTGTCATGATACACATGTATGCATGGGGCTTGGGATGTGACTATCGAAGGAAAGGGTGTACATTATGTACGTGGTCTAATGTTAGCCTTGTGCTACATTGGCGCTTGATGGTAGCTATGTGCTTCATCAAGGAGGGGTGTTGGCTATGTGCCACCTCCTGATGGATGATAGCTGTGTGCATCACCGTGGATTAAGGATGACCTCGAGTCACCTCGTGGATATTGACATGTGGGGTCACTTATGTGATCGGTGGCTTAGCCACGGCCTTGGGCTGTGTATGCCAAGGTAGGATATGTGGGATCACTTATGTGATCGGTGGATTAGCTACGACCTTGGGCGTGGGTCCGCCAAGGTAGGTGTAACGGATGGACACTAGGTTGGGTTGGGCTTCATGTTGCATATTTATGTAAGTGGATTTGTGTGGATATGGGCCAAGTCCATATGTGGAGACATGTGAAATAACTATGCACCGAGTCTGCATTTGACTCACCCAATTTTACCAATATCGCGGTGATGCATAAAACTTGGACCGGGTTGGAGTGGATACGAGGTGGCCCATCGTAAGATGTTTTAATTATTTACGTATTTTATATTTTCAGTATTTTTAAGTAAGGTTTATTGTAATAAGGGCCTTTTAAAGGGTTTGAGGTTTATTATTATGTTTAAAGTGGATTGACGATTAAAGTATTATTTGAAAATGTTTTATTCTCAAGAATTTATACCTTAAAAATATGCATTACGCTTTTTAATTGGACAGTTTGTAATAATAAAGTTTTACTTAGAATTTTAAACAAACAATGTTTTACTTATGACAATAATTTTTTATGTTTTTAACTCTAAGTCAAAAGTTTTTCAAATGTTTTCCGCAGTGGCATTTCAAATTTGGTCGTAGCGAATGGGCCGGGTTTGGGGTGTTACACTAGTACTTTTTTTTCTAATAAAGAATGCCTCGTCATAACTTTTTTAGGTGTTTTTTTTTCCTCTAAAATATTATATAAAAAAAAGTAAATTGCAATAGACTGTTACAACTCATTACCAACACATTACAATGTCTAAATACGATTTCATGTTTTATATTTTTTAAAGAATCAAACACTAATTCATATAATTTGAGATTGTCAAGAGATAAAAAAAAATAAAATAAAAGTTCCACAATATCCAAACAATATTAAAAGCGGCAGCAGAACAACATTAAAAGCGGCAGTGAAAAAACACCAAAAACAACCTGCAAAATGTAATCAACCAACCAAAATGCCCAAATTTAAAGTGTGGAAAAAGAATTAAAACTTTAAGTTGCCCCAAATGTAGTAAAAGATAAAAAAAACACTTCTGATTTGAGAATACAACTTATTGTGCTTATCATGCTTTCTCCTATAGCTCGACTATCTTTCTTCGGCATTATGTCGTTCGGGTTCTTTTTAATGCTAACAATCAATCTAGCTAACATAGTTTGGTATAAGGGTAAATAATTTAAGCTGAAAATTAAAGATACAAAGCTCGAGTCTTGAGAAGTAGTTATCCCATTCTGACCCTTAACAATTACATATTTTTCTAAAAACTTAAATCACATGTAAATTAGTATGAATCTCCAACACCTTACATAAATGGCAAAAAAAAAAGTTAATAGCTTTTGAGACACTTTAATAGTGAATTCAAGCTTTAAATAATTGGGAACCTTTAAACAGTGAATTCCAACACCCTACATCAATGGCAAAAAAAAAGTTCAAGTTTTAAAAAAAATTGTTAACTCTAGTAAAGTTGAAGAACCTTTAAAAAACTAGGAATTCAAACTTTTGAGACACTTTAACAGTGAATTCAAAACTTAAGGTATAATGCAGCTTGGTTATTTACTTTTAAATTATTGATTTTCCATATTCGATAAAGAAAATTTAAACTATAATTTCTTCTTATATGAATTCATTCTATTATTTGAATGGGGTTGTTTTTTTAATCTTGTCTTGAATGTGTACTACATAATTGGGGTTGTATACTACGGAAATCCTTAGACTGTGATTTTCTTCTATATTGACTACAATATAGAAAAGTTTATGCCATTGCTTCTTCTATCATTGCTGTCATTACTATTGTAATAGTGGCCTATATGGCGTGTTCCAATAGTTACCAATTTGTTAGGACTTTCAATAAATACATGTGGTTTACATTTGGTCTTATGGTATCTCCATGTATTATATCCTGTGTTGCAGTTTACCAATACAATAGCATAGGAGATCCTTACGGACATCTATACCAGTTCAAAGCAAGATTGCTACAATCTTATGCTAATACTACTAAAGCTGAATAATCTTATATCCTGTGTTACAGTTTACCAATACAATAGCATAGGTAATTTATGAAATGTATGCTAATTGAATTGTGTAATGTTTGCATTTGTTTTAAAATGTTCGTAATAATCTATAACCCTATTTCGGCGATGGATAAGGGTTAAGGGGTGTTACAATGTCAATTGGTTATGTTGCACGTGGTACGGGTTGCAAGGAGCAGTGGAAATGATTACAATGAGATACATTACAGTCTTTTGGTGTGTTAGATGGACTAGCTCTTATGACCATTTGGTGTGTTGGATGGTTAATCGCGTACTCGTATCCACTTATCGTTCATTAGGCTATGTTTTAATGATCTATGAATGTTATTGAAATATGGGAACTGATTTGTTTTATTGTATTAAGCATTACTCACCTATTGTGAGTTGTGATTGATAGGAATTTTGATAACAACCTTGTGATAGGAACTCTGTTATTTAATCTTGTTATTTGATTTGTTATGTTTAAATTTAGTAAGATTTATCGTTTAATTGAAAAACTTACTAAGCTTTACATAAGCTTACTCATGTCTTATCCTTTCCTTGTATATTACATTTTGTGAAATTGGAAGATCGGATCAACTTGAGGAGTCGCACTATCCGAGGATCTCTTTGGTAGATTTTGAAATTTAACATGGTTTATATAGGATAACTTGGTTATATTTGTAAAGGGCTTATGAGTTATTGTGGTGTGAATGTTATGCTTTGAAATGGATTTTGAACAACTATATGAAACATGCATAGTTAACATAAGGTTGGTGCTTAAACAGCCTAGCATGAAATGGTATGTATCATGTGCAAGAAATGGTATGATGGGATTGAAACAGGCTAGGTTGTGTTTGTGTATGTTTGGTGTTTATAGGTGGTAAACTATGATAATGAATGGATAGGTGCCTTATATTATGTGCTAACGTTTGATGCATTGGTATGGTCTTAGGTGGTTGAAAATTGACATGTTTTGATTGCTCTTAGGTGTGTTTATGAGCTTTTGAACATGTGTTACGAAATGGTTTAGGCACTTATGCAATTGGATGAGGAATAAACATGATTTTAGTTACTTTTAAGGACATACTGCCTCGGACATGGGCTGTCACACGACCATGTGTCATACACGGGCCACCCACACGGACATGTGCTCTAGACGTGTTAGGTACGGGGTTCACACGGGCTGACACACGACTTGCGACACGACCGTGTGACCCAAGTTAGTGAGTTACATGGATGAGCACACGGGCGTGTGAAGTAGCCACACGGCCACGTCTAGAGCCACACGATCTGGACTCTGTCAAACAGTCGTGTGACCCTTATAGTGAAAATTTTTAGTTTTTCCCAGAAAGTTTTGTTTTGTTTTAGATTGATCCCTGATTGTTTCCAAACTATTTTTAAGGTCTCATAGGCTCAATTTAAGGCCAGTAAGAGTATGATTTATCCCATTTTCAACTACATATGCATTTATTCTCTAAATTTCTTGTGTGCTAATTTGGAAGATCAAATCCCCAAAATTCGGTAAAACTGCAAGGAATTCATGGATTCAGGTACGCTTCCACATTTAGTTTTCTTCGTCATTTATTCTTGATGATTTGACATGATCGATCTTGGTTTATTAAGTTTTATTTCAGATTTATTTTACAAATCTAACAAGTGGCATCAGAGCTTTGTCATGTTGAATCATTGAGAATGAATTGATTCTTTATTATTTTTGGATTGATTCATTTTTCTTTTTTAATTTTATGGATTTGATATTTTAATTATATATTATGTTGAATCTTTAATATTCTCGATAAATTTTTGGGTTTTGATTCTTTAAATTTAAAGTTTTAAATAAAGTTTTAAGGTTTTAATTTTGTATAACTAGAAAGATTTACGCTTTAATTGAGAATTAAAAAAACCCGAGGATTTTATGTTGTTTATACAATTTTAATAAATATTTAAAAAGCTTTGTAGGTTTGGGTTCATTAGAAACTTTTTATGGTATATATTTGATTATATCAATAGATGGATTGTTAATCGCTAATCGCTTTTTTTTAGTTTTTATATATATATATATATATATATTGTTTTGGAGACACTTTAGTAATTATGTTCGAGGATTTTACATGATGATATATGGTTGGTAAAAGAAATTGCTTGTGTAAAGTGTCTCTTATATACCGATTGTTTATCAATGAATTCATTATATATGTTGAATCCTTAAGATTGATGGTAATATTTGTTAGTTTTAATTTTTTTATCGATTCAATTTTAGGGTTTCATTATAATCGTTTTTAATTCAAATCGGTTCAACAATTGTACAATTGAATTCAATTTTATAATCATTAATTCTTGAATTCAATATATAGTTGATAGAATATATTATTTAGTATTGAGTTTATATGCTTATTATTCTCATATTATTCAGTTTAAGTATATATTTTGAATTTGGATTTACTTGAGATATGTAAGGCAAGTCGATCGAGGTTATATTTTTATGGTTTAATTATGATGAAATTAGATTTTGATGCAAATTGATGTTAATCATAATATGTGTTTAAATAATTTGGTTTTAAGTTTTGTTCTATAATCTTAAGTTTTGGCATATTATGGTTCCAAATATTTGGTTAAATTATGATGATATGGTCTATGGTATGAATTATGGGGTATGTCAACTATTATAATTTTATTTCTAGATATATTGACTTGAGTTTTATTTTTCAAGTATTCATGTGAATATCTGTTTAATCATAAATACAACTTTAAATTTATATAGTAAATTCAGGGTAAGTTTTTCTATTTGATTATGAATACATGTATATGTGTGAATTGCTTTGGTGTTTTTATCCATGCTCAAATTATGAATACATGTGCTTGTTAATTATTTGGCTTTGAACCACTACATTATTTCTGTTTGGTTTTGATATATATGGTTTTGGAACAAAAAAGAAAAGAAAAGAAAAGAAATAGTCAAAATTAAGGTTTTCGGGTTTTTATTGCATTATTAAGACAACCTTATTTGGGGTTATTTCGGAGTTTATAAAGCAATAAAAAATATAGTTTTGACATTTGACCATTGGGGAAATTTTAATTTTGAATATTGGTATGTTTATATATTTTAAAATAACTTAATTGAAGTAATAAGTCACCAAGGTGATTTTTTTTGTATAAATTATTTTGTTTTAAAATATAAAAGTTTGTGTGCATGTAACTTAAGTTATGTTGATATTAATCGGGCCAAATAAATGTTAATAATATTACATGTACAATTATGGTGATAAACATGTGACGATTATTCGGTTTTACATGTCAGTAATAAATCGGCCCAAAGGAAGATTTATTATTCGACATGTTCTTATTGTCTATGTTTGATTACTACACCAAGTTATCACTTACAAGTTAATATTTTGTCCAAAGATGAAATATTAATGGAGTGTCCGATATCTTAAAATGAGGTTTACCTTTATTCAAATTATTTTGGTTTAAATTTGAAGTCTTATGTGAGGTTATTTATGGTTTATAATTTATTCAACTATTATTTTTGCCAACATCATTGCATGTTGTTTTGGGATAAATATATATACATATATATACTATTATCTTTTAATTTGATTGAAAGATGAATTTAAAAGAGATATTTTGAAACAAATAAATTCATATTTTGGCTTTTAATTAAGAATGTCTAATATTTTAAATAAATTAGTTGAAACAAAATGTCGCCAAAGTAACCTCTTTTGTGTAGATTAGTTTATTTGAAAAATTAGGATGATTATATGTTTTTGTGATTCATGGGTTTATTAATTGACCCAAAGGTAAGTTAATATTTGGCAGAATTTCAACGACATCTGTGGTGTTAAATGTGTGACAATCATAAGGTATTTTATGTGAGCAATAAGTTAGTCCAAAGATTAATTAATTGTTTGACATAATTTATTGTCAATGTTTGATTGCTACAACAAGAGTACCGCTTACTGTTAATATTACTGTCCAAAGACTTGATATAAATGTTGTGTTCGGTATATTGAGATGGGATTAGCCATTATCCTGAATTTATTGTTTACTTATGAATATTGATGTGAGCTTATTTTTATTTATATTTTGTTCTATATTCAGCTAATTCATATTCTACTGCCACAATATCTGCTAATATAAATTCTATACCCATGCTTAATGGGACTAATTTCAATGAATGGAAAAGGCACTTATTTATAGTGCTTGACTGTATGAACATAGGCCTTGCACTAAGGGAAGAACTACTCGCCCCTCTCACTGCGGAAAGCAACCCTTATATTAAAAGGGATTTTGAGAGGTGGGATCATTCAAATTGCAAGAGTCTAATGATCATGAGGCAAAACATTTCAGAAGCCTTTAGGGGCATAGAATCTGAAAAGATTACTCAGGCCAAGGTTTCCTTGACGAAATTAAGAAATGTTTTGCTAAAAAAATGATAAGGTTGAAATGACATCACTTTTGACTTCTTTGATGTTTATAAAGTTAAGGGTTAAGAAAATTCTGAGCGATCTAAGGGCTATGAGTTTTATGATCCCATAATAATGAATATTTTTGAGACGGGAACTGCAACATTTTTTGAAGATGTTGAGTTTGGGGGGAGAAATAAGGTTAGAGACATTACTTTTGAGGAGGAATTGGATTCTAACTCAGTTCCTACTATCACTTTTGGCGATGTTCAGGTTCTTATACCTATCATTGATCAATAAGTGAATCCAGAACCTCTACAAGATAATGTTGAACAACTCCCCATTCAAAATGAAATAATTATTCCAGAAGAACAAACTCAACATCCTCAAGAACAAGTGCCATTAAGGAGGTCCACAAGAGAAAGGAGAAATGCTATTCCAGATGATTATGTTGTATTTCTCCAAGAACATGAGGATGATAATGGCATGATGGAAGATGATCTAATCAACTTTCATCAGGCCATGAAAAGTTCTAATTCTCAAAAGTAGATTGATGCCATGAAAGATGAGTATAGGTCAATGCAAGACAATAAAGTTTGGGAACTTGTCCCATTACCTAAAGGTGCAAAACCAATTGGTTGTAAATGGATATTTAAAACCAAGAGGGATGCAAATGGTAATGTGGAGAGGTATAAGGCGCGTCTTGTAACTAAAGGATATACTCAGAAAGAAGGTGTTGATTTTACAGAGACTTTCTCTCCAGTTTCATTGAAAGACTCCTTTAGGATAATCATGGCACTTGTTGCTCATTTTGATCTTGAGTTACATCAGATGGATGTTAAGACTGCGTTTCTTAATGATGAAATTGAAGAAACAATTTATATGGTGCAACCAGAAAATTTTGAGTCGGAAGACTCAAAGAATATGGTTTGCAAATTGACAAAATCCATCTATAGACTCAAACAAGCTTCCCGTTAATGGTACCATAAGTTTCATCAAATAATTGTTTCGTTTGGTGTTGAGATAAATATTGTTGATGATTGTGTGTATCACAAATTCAATGGGAGTAAGTACATATTTCTGGTTTTATATGTTAATGACATACTACTTGTTAATAATAAGTATAGCCTCAATCAATACCCTAAGAATGATTTTGAAATTACAAAAATGCATTGGATTTTTTTTACTTTTTAGCAATGGAAAGTCTAATGTACGTTCAGGTTTGTATACATTGGAATATTGTGTACACTATTGGGATGTTAGGCAAATATTTTAAGTAACCCTGATTTGGACCATTGGATAGCATCCAAGAGGTTTATAAGCTATTTTCAGAGAACAAAAGATTACATTCTCACGTATCAAAGGTCTAATCAATTAGAGATCATCAGGTATATAGACTCCGATTTTGATGGAATGTGGATATAAGATTTTTTCACTAAGGTGCAAATTGTAAAAACAAATTGCAATCTTTTATTCCAATAGCAATAGGAGCACATCAAAGTAAAAATACATAGACTTTAAGTTCCTGGTTGTTAAAGTAAAAGTTTAGAGTGGTTAGGTGTTTATAAAGTATATTAGGACAAACTCCATGATTGCGGATCCGCTTACTAAGGAACTACACCTACGGTTTTATAAGAGCACATTGCTCATATGAGTGTAAAGTCATTTAAAGGATATTTGGTTTTAGTGGGAGTTTGTATTTTTAAATGCTTTTACGTTATAGACACTTTTTTAGTTATTAAGTTTATTTTCTACAGAAATAAAGTTTATTTGGTTTATTCACACTTTGATTTTGGTAAGGTTTGATCTCACTAAGGAGGACCAGTTGGAAATAGACATGTTCAGATCATATTGCATGTAATTTCCATGCTACACATCCATACTTGATCTATGTCATTTGGTTGTGTTAATATACGTGATCATGGATGGATTTAGTTACAATATATGTAACGAAAGTCACCTTGGTTCTATGTTAACATAATTAATGGACGAGATTGTTCGAAATATGTTTTGAATATGATAGTAAAATTTTGAGCTCATAAGGTTATATAATGACATGTAATTATAAAGTAATTAGTATATATATGTGGTCCAAGTGGGAGATTGTTGGAAAATTTTGACATCACATATATAATAATGATAATTACATGTTATTATTTACTATCATGATAGGTTAGCCCAAATCAAAAGTGATCTAATTTGGCTAGAATTTTATTGGGCTTTTAATTATTAAATAAAGTATGGGTCAAATATGTGTAGATACTCTTCTAATCAAATTCTAATTAATGATGGGCTAATTAGAATTTGATGAGAACTAATATGCCAAGGTTATAAATATTAGGGTTATGGTCCCCAAATTATACACAAGATATCTTTTCTAATATCCCATCATTAGGAAAGAGAGCATATATTCTCTAAATTTCTTGTGTGCTAATTTGGAAGATTAAATCCCCAAAATCCGTAAAACTGCAAGGAATTCATGGATTCAGGTACGCTTCCGCATTTAGTTTTATTCTTCATTTATTCTTGATGATTTGACATGATAGATTGATCGTATGTCAGAGTCTTAAAAATTTATAAAAAGAATGATCGAGCCTGAAACTGACTAAGACAACGATTGAGGTAAGCGCACCTATCGAACAGTAGTATAGTTTAGTGGCAAGACCGGATTGTCAAACCCAAAGGAACTAAAAGTACTAATACTAACTTTCTTCTTATTATTTAGCCTAAGAATTAAGGGATTTGTTTATCTAATCTAAAATTAAGTAACTACTAAGCTAAAGATGCTAAGACACAAAGAAGAAATTGGAAAAAATACTTGTGGGAAAAGCCAATTGATTAAAACAATACCTGAGGAAGAATCCACCTAGACTTCACTTGTTATCTAACTCTGAACCAGACGATTTATTCACTTGACTTGATCCGTAGGATTCCCTAATTTATATTAATACCTCTTTCGAGGCTACTAACGTCTAACCCTAGGTTGATTAATTAGAATTTATTTCTAATTAAAACCACTAGAATTGCATTAACTCGATTTATGGACTCCCATATTAGGTTTGACCCTAATCTGGTAGATTTATGTTATCCTATTTCTAGGGTTGTGATCAACTCCACTTAACTATGCTAGATCTACTCTTAAACATGGACTTTTGCTCCACTGCCTAAGAACATCAATACTTGAATCAATATCCTGGAATATCAAGATAAGAATTAAGAACACATAATTAAGAACAAATCAAATATTTATCATACAGCTCAGAAAACAATAACAAGATCCGTATTAGGTTTCATCCCCCTTAGGTATTTGAGGGGTTTAGTTCATAATTGTAAAAGAATACATCTCAGAAGAAAATATAAAACAAAACATAAAGAAAACCCTAAAACACCCTGAAGGAATTGAAGGAGAGATCCCCAGTCTCGAGTATGATTTCGGCTTCTTGAGATGAATCAACTAGCTTTCTCCGAGTGAATCCCATAATTTGGCTCTTGTGGCTTGGATCCTTGGCCTAGCTGAACGCCCTGAAAAGCCCTACCAGAAGGCTTCTGTCCCATGTCGATTTTGTAATTCGGCCCATTTACTCTGTTTTCGGCCTGTTTTTCGTTCTTTTTTATCCTCCGGTGCTCTCCTGAGTATAAAACATGAAAATAAAGGATTAGGAGCACCTATTTCCATAATTAAAGGGATAAATCATCCAAAAGTATGTTAAATGTGGGATTAAAACATGTTCATATTATGGTTTATCATAGATCCTGGTTTATTAAGTTTTATTTCAAATTTATTTTACAAATCTAGCATAATCTTGTAGGGTGTGGATCATATTTTCTGCAGAACATACAACAACGTCACAATGAGAAGTTTTCCAATGTCGCGATGATAGACAATATCATGACGACACAAATGAGCATGTTGCAACATGGCGACGTGTTTCCCACAAACACCTGCTTTCTCCTTCCAATGATATTTTAGTATGGTTAGGCCTCTAATCTTAGCCTATTTAAAGGGACTTTGTATCCCTGTTTTAAGAGGCTAATTAAAAAGCAATTAAATATGTAGTCGCAAATGAGTTTTAGTGAGAGTTTTCGTGGTAACTATATAGAGAATTTTGTACTCCTTTTGAGAAAACTCTATGAGAATTAAAGCCTTGTTTTTGGGGTTTGAGTTTGTACGTTTAATACATTTAGGTTTATTTTCTCCCTATTATATTCTCGTTTATGTACTCATTTAGTGAAAAGTCAAAACCTACTTTATCCGTGGTTTCGATCTCTAACAAACCTTATACTTTTATTTTCAAATATCGATCAAACCCGTAAAATAAATTAAGAAAATCGTATTATTTATCAAACTAGTACTTTTTTTTTCTAATAAAGAATGCCTCTTCATAACTTTTTAGGTGTTTTTTTCCTCTAAAATATTATATAAAAAAAGTAAATTGCAATAGTTTGTTACAACTCATTACCAACACATTACAATGTTTAAACACGATTTCATGTTTTATATTTTATAAAGAATCACACACTAATTCATATAATTTGAGATTGTCAAGAGATAAAAAATAAAATAAAAGTTCTATAATACCCAAACAATATTAAAAGCGGCAGTGAAAAAACACCAAAAACAACCTGCAAAATGTAATCAACCAACCAAAATGCCCAAATTTAAAGTGCGGAAAAAGAATTAAAACTTTAAGTTGCCCCAAATGTAATAAAAGATAAAAAAACACTTTTGATTTGAGAATACAACTTATTATGTGCTTATCATGCTTTCTCCTATATCTCGACTATCTTTCTTCGACATTATGTCATTCGGGTTCTTTTTAATGCTAACAATCAATCTAGCTAACATAGTTTGGTATAAGGCTAAATAATTTAAGCTGAAAATTAAAGATACAAAGCTCGAGTCTTGAGAACTAGTTATCCCATTATGACCCTTAACAATTACCCATTTTTCTAAAAACTTAAATCACATGTAAATTAGTATAAATCTCCAACACCCTACATAAATGGCAAAAAAAAAGTTAATAGCTTTTGAGACACTTTAACAGTGAATTCAAGCTTTAAATAATTGGGAACCTTTAAACAGTGAATTCCAACACCCTACATCAATGGCAAAAAAAAGTTCAAGTTTTAAAAAAAATTGTTAACTCTAGTACAATTGAAGAACCTTTCAAAAACTAGGAATTCAAACTTTTGAGACACTTTAATCATGAATTCAAAACTTAAGGTATAGTGCAGCCTGGTTTTTTACTTTTAAATGATTGATTTTCCATATTCGATAAAGAAAATTTAAACTATAGTTTCTTCTTATATGAATTCATTCTATTATTTGAATATCGTTGTTTTTTTAATCTTGTCTTGAATGTGTACTACATAATTGGGGTTGCATACTATAGAAATCCTTAGACTGTGATTTTCTTCTATATTGACTACAATATAGAAAAGTTTTTGCCACTGCTTCTTCTGTCATTGCTGTCATTACTATTGTAATAGTGACCTATATGGCGTGTTCCAATAGTTATGAATTTGTTAGGACTTTCAATAAATACATGTGGTTTACATTTGGTCTTATGATATCTCCATGTATTATATCATCTGTTGCAGTTTACCAATACAATAGCATAGGAGATCCTTACGGACATCCATACTAGTTCAAAGCAAGATTGCTGCAATCTTATGCTAATACTACTAAAGCTGAATAATCTTATATCCTGTGTTGCAGTTTACCAATACAATAGTATAGGTTATTTATGAAATGTATGCTAATTGAAATGTGTAATGTTTTGTATTTGTTTTAAAATGTCTGGTAATGCTCTGTAACCCTATTTCGGCGATGGATAAGGGTTAAGAGGTGTTACAATGTCAATTGGTTATGTTGCGTGTGGTACGGGTTGCAGGGAGCAGTGGAGATGATTACTAATGAGATACATTACAGTGCTTTAGTGTGTTGGATGGACTAGCTGTTACGAACATTTGGTGTGTTGGATGGTTAATCGCATACTCGTATCCACTTATCGTTCATTAGGCTATGTTTTAATGATCTATGAATGTTATTGAAATATGGGAACTGATTTGTTTTATTGTATTAAGCATTACTTACTTATTGTGAGTTGTGATTGATAGGAATTTTGATAACAACCTTGTGATAGAAACTCTATTATTTAATCTTTTTATTTGATTTGTTATGTTTAAATTTAGTAAGATTTATCGTTTAATTGAAAAACTTACTAAGCTTTACATAAGCTTACTCATGTCTTACCCTTTCCTTGTATATTACATTTTGTGAAATTGGAAGATCAGATCAACTTGAGGAGTCGCACTATCCGAGGATCTCTTTGGTAGATTTTGAAATTTAACATGGTTTATATAGGATAACTTGGTTATATTTGTAAAGGGCTTATGATTTATTGTGGTGTGAATGTTATGCTTTGAAATGGATTTTGAACAACTATATGAAACATGCATAGTTAACATAAGGTTGGTGCTTAAACAGCCTAGCATGAAATGGTATGTATCATGTGCAAGAAATGGTATGATGGGATTGAAACAGGCTAGGTTGTGTTTGTGTATGTTTGGTGTTTATAGGTGGTAACTATGATAATGAATGGATAGGTGCCTTATATTATGTGCTAACGTTTGATGCATTGGTATGGTCTTAGGTGGTTGAAAATTGACATGTTTTGATTGCTTTTAGGTGTGTTTATGAGCTTTTGAACATGTGTTACGAAATGGTTTAGGCACTTATGCAATTGGATGAGGAATAAACATGATTTTAGTTACTTTTGAGGACATACTACCTCGGACATGGGTTGTCACATGGCCGTGTGTCATACACGAGCCACCCACACGGACATGTGCCCTAGATGTGTTAGGTACGGGGTTCATACGGGCTGACACACGACTTGCGACATGACCGTGTGACCCAAGTTAGTGAGTTACACGGATGAGCACATGGACGTGTGAAGTAGCCACACGGTCTGGACTCTGTCACACAATCATGTGACCCCTATAGTGAAAATTTTTAGTTTTTCCCAAAAGTTTTGTTTTGTTTCAGATTGATCCCTGATTGTTTCCAAACTATTTTTAAGGTCTCATAGGCTCGATTTAAGGCCAGTAAGAGTATGATTTATCCCATTTTCAACTACATTTGCATTTATTAAATTAATTTGATAATTGAATGCTATTTGTGATGAAATGTTCGTTATGTTCGGTAATATTCTGTAACCCTATTCTGAAACAACCCGTTTTCAGTAAAATTGAAACAGTGATTTTGGAACTACAAATCCTAACAAAAAGGAAAATTATTTTAAATTTTATTGTATGGTCTGCATTATAATAGGAAAGTTGTATGAAAATTTTGTTAAGAAAATTTTACCGATTATATGTTTAATTAGGTGAAAAGGACCAAATTGCATAAAATGCAAAAGTTAAGTTATAGTAGCTATAAGTAGGAAATAGCTATGGAATTCAAAACTTGAGGTTCTTATATGGAAATTAGACCATTGAATGGAGTTAGTAGATAATTAAGATGATTCATCCATGGAAAATTGATTAAAGAAAAGGACTAAATTGGAAAGTAAAATAATATAAGATGATAAGTAATTAAATAATAAAAATATCATCATAATATCACCTTTCCCAAATTATTTTACATGGAAACCCTAGTTAGAAGAACCTAAAGGTAGCAAGCTTATTTGGCTCAATTAGGTGAGTATTCAAGTCCCATTTTTAGTAATTTTATATTTCCGAGATCGTAATAACTTAATCTAGCTATCTCCGGGATTAACTTGCAAAGTTATTAAAGCATAAAAGTTTTTTCATGGATGAATATGCATGAATTATGAAGTTTTATGGTAGAAATAGAAAGGTTGTTGATAAATAAACAACTTTTTGTAAAGGAAATTTTCATGAAATTGTGATTTAGGGACTAAATTGAAAAGATGTGAAATTCTTGGAAAAATTCTAATTTTTGTGAAATAAAAGGACTGTTATTGTTACATGTAAAATTTGGCTAGGCTTGGAATAAGGGTTAAGTTGCATGAATTTCTTTTTCCGAGCCAAGGGATAAAATTAAAATTAATTAAAAGTATAGGGGCAAAATGGTAATTTTACCTAAGGTGTGAATTGGATTGAATTGAATGTAAATTGTATTAAATTGAGTTAAATTTACTTGTATAGATTCGGATAGACCTAGTACAAAATTGGATCGAGGAAAACAAAAAGTATCGGATTAGTAGCCTTCGAATACAAACATTGTCGAGGTAAGTTAGTGTAACTAAATTGTATATTTATATATTTGAGTTGAATATTGTGTAATTTTCATTTATGAAATTAATTACATATCCGACAATGATTGACAAGTATTAAGTCCCGTTTGAATAAATGAAATTCGATAGATATAGGGTTCTCGGATTAGTTGTGGTCCTGCATATGTTGCGGACACACCATAGCTCAAAAGAGCATCCCGTTATTAGCTCTCATGAGCTTCCCGTTATATGGTTCTTGCGAGCTTCCCATTATAGCTCTTCGGAGCATCCCGATAGGTTGTGATCCTGCATGTGTTTTGGACACACCTTAGCTCTTATGAATGTCCCAATATACGTCTCCTCGTGAGCTTCCCGATTAATTGGCTCTTCAAAGTTTCCCGATACGGCTTGCTTGAACTTCCTGACATATGGCTAACCGGAGCTTCTTGATTAATAGCTCTTCGAGCTACCAGTTATAGGCTCGTATGAGCTTCCTAAGTATGGCTCTTATGAGCTTCCTATTATAGCTCGGATAAGCTTCCGTTATATGGCTCGAAAGAGCTTCCCGTTTATGTGTTCGTATGAGCATTTCTGAATGTGAATTGACGGATTACAGATTTGTACACCTTATGTATACTATCCGAGTATCCATCGATATTTTAAATGATTCAACGGGCAAAAGTTTCGATATGAGATAACATGGAATTTGATATTTAATGAGCTCATACATGTTCTTGTTATTCACATGAAAGACATAATTAATATATTTGATGAAGATATGTGTTTAGGTTATTGACTAAATTGATTTGGATGTACTATGTATACTTGTTTTAAATGTAAATGAATGGTAAGTTAATTTCTCGTTATATGAACTTACTAAGCATTAAATGCTTACTATGTTTTTATTTCCTTTGTTTAATAGTACTCGGAAGCTCGTAAAGGTTGGAACTTGATCGGAGCAACATCACACTATCCCTTAGACTTTTCGGTATACAAAGCAAGCTAATTTTGGTATAATTGCATTTATAGGTTAAATTGGCTAATAATGGCATGTAAATGTTTGGTTGGAACTAGCCATTGGAATGGCTTGTGTTTGGTATATTTTGTTATGTATATATATGGCCTAAGCATGTTTGATATGTGTGGATGAAATGGTCAATGATGAAAATCACATGGATGATTGGATTGAGTTAGTATATTTAGTAAAACATATATATATATATATATATATATATATGAATTGGGTTATGATAAACCGTAAAAGTAACATATTTTAACCCTATATTTAGCATGCTTTTGGATGATTTAACCATTGATTTATGTAAAAAGGTGCTCTTAATCCTTTCTTTTTATGTTTTATAAGCACCCGATGACAAAAAGAACAAGAAATGGGCTTAAAAAGGGCCAATTTGGGCCAAAGTGAAAATCGACATGGCCTGGACTTCAAGCTACATGACCGTGCCTCGACAATTAACTAAGACACGGCTATGCCACGATTTACACGGCCGATCGTGTCAAACAGTCGAGTTTTAATATTTATAAAAGAGTGATCGAACCTGTAGACTAACTGTGACAACGATAGAGGCAAGTGCACCTATCGAACAGTAGTATAGCTTAGGCAAGAATATCTTATCGAACCCAAGGGAACCTAAAAGTACTACTACTCACTTTCTTTCTATTATTTAGCCTGAAATATGAAGTGATTGAATTATTAAACTAATGAAATAATTAGACTAAATGCAAAGACAAAAGAATGAATTGGAGAAAGACTTAAGGAAAACTCAGTTGATAAAGACGATACCCTCAGGAAGAATCCACCTATGACTTCACTTATTATTTATTCCCAAAACCATATGATTTCTTTACTTAGCTTGATCCGTGAGACTCCCTAACCTATATTAAACCCTCTCTCGAGGCGAATAACATCTAACCTTAGGTTAATTAGTGGAACTCTCATTCTCTTATAATAACCCCCTAAGGAAGCAGTAAATCGATCAATGGATTCCCATATTAGGTTTCCCCTAATATGGCAAAATCTCATAACCCTATCTCTAGGTGCCCAATCAACTCCGCTCAATTATGCTAGATCTACTCTTAGGTAGGGTCTATTCCTCCTCCACCTAAGCACATCAGATTAAAGTAAGCAACATAATTAAAAAAACCAAGTACTTATCATATAAATTTAAAAATCAAATAACAAAATCCATCATAGGTTTCATCCCCTTCAGGTATCTGAAGGGTTTAGTGCATAACTAAATACGAAAACATCTCAAGAGTAAAGAATAATCAAAACATAAGAAATCCCTAAAACCCCTGAAGGAATTAATGGAGAGATCCTCCGTCTCAAATGGAGTTCGGCTTTTTGAGATGGATCAACTGACTATCTTCAAGTGACTCCCTAAGAGATGAAAGCCTCGGCCAAAGCCTCTGCCAAAAAGCCTCTGCAAAAAGCCTCCCATTTTATGTCTGCCTTGGGTTGTTTATATAGGCGTTGGGATGCTATACTTGGCTCCTAAGTACCTCCTTCAAGTAGAATTACTATTAGGGTGTTGGAGTAGACTTAGGAGTATGTTTCTTTGGCTTCAAGCATCCAAATCCAAGTGAAATTGCTCTCTCCCGCGACAGGGGCATGGCCATGGCACACGCCCGTGTAACTCGTGGTTGGGCCGTGTCTCGATTCTGTCATTTTGGGCACGGCCGTGTAAGTCAGGATTCAGGCCTTGCTTTAGGTTTGTCGATTTAGGCACGGCCATGTAGATCACCAAGCATGTCCGTGTGATAAATGGATGCTGTACGACCGTGTGTCACTGAGTTGAGGCCGTGCTCTGGGTAATTGGTAAGGCACGGTCGTGTGGGATTTGGGCTAGGCTGTGTTGATTTCCCACTGTAACATCCTAAAAAATTTGTGAATCATCTTGTTGCTTGTGTTAACTCGGGTATGATTTTATTGTGTGCTTGATATAGTCTTGTGAAGGTTTGGAATTATTTGGATCTTGAATAATTTTTAAATATGAAGAATTTAGTGAAGTGGATCAAGTGACCCTGATACTTAAGTTAATTTAAGTATCTAAAATTAGCACAAAAGGAGTTAGTAGCATGGTGGTAATGTCGCATGAATGGTTGTTTGAGGGGAGTGGTTCGAATAACATGGAGTACATTTTGGAGACTTTATTTTTTTGCATCTTTACATCAAGTGTCGGCCAAGCTTTATAATTGGTAAGTTGGACTTTAATTTTTATGGCAAGATGATTAATAGTTTAGGTAAGTTTGAACTTGGGGAAAGGAATCATTTTGATTAAGGAATGATGAGGGAACACAAGGCATATTGTAAGGTGATTGCTATGGAATGTTTTGTGTGGAAAACTTTGACTTTGGAGTCCATGTATTTGGACAGTTTGGGAGCCTAGGGGGGTGACCAAATTTTGATGAAGGTTTTGGTAGGTTAGTAGCTAGTTGGTCATTTTGACAATTAGGTTTTTTTGTGTTTTCTGTAAAGCAAATTTTCATTTTCTCCACCTTTCCTCTCCTAGCCGAATGCATTCTTAGCATTAGGTAGGCATCTTTTATTCTTTTTCTCTTTTCTATTGGTTATTCCATTTTGACCATTTTGGTTTAATTTGCCTATTCTCTCAAGTTTCTTTTCCCTATTAAAAAAACACCAAAAGCCTTGAAGACATTTTTCTTTTCTTTTCTTCCTCTCTTGTGCGAAATCACCATAGCACAAAGGTCATTTTTCATCCCTTTCTTTTCTTCTTCTTTCTCTTGTAATAGCCGAAACCTTCTTTCCATATTCACCATTGCCGTAACACCTAAAATCTGCCATCTCTTTTCTCTTTTGAAAAGGTCGAATCTTCTTCTTGTCACCAAGCCAAATTTCATCACACCCCATTCTCTTCTCTTTCTTCTTCAAAGTCAATCATTCTCCTATATAGCCGAATCTCTTTGTAGTTTCAAGTAAGGGTGCAATCGATCTTAGCGTTAGTGGTAAGGATTAACTGTCAATCATTTTTCTTTCTTTTTCTTTTGGATTAGTCGACTTTAGGAATCTAATCCTTTTATTCTCTTTGGCTGAAATCTTGAAGGAGGATTTCGGGATTCTTTTTGGTAGCCAACGATTAAGGAGAGATCATTCGGGATTTAAATATCCAAGGGATTTTGACATCTTCAAGGACAAGTGACATATTCAGGATCTAGACAATCAAGGTAAATATTTTTATATTACTTGTTATATCGTTTTAAATGGACTACTAATTGATTTCATTTTAGGGGACTCTATCGCTTGATTATTATTAATTTTTCCGTGAACGTAAGATTTTAAGGCAAACAAAATAGGTTCGAAAAGAGCGGTAAATAGTGTTTGGAAGAGGGGTGGTTCTGCTATACCCTCAAATTTTAAACGAAGGGCTGTATCGAGAATCCGAGACTTTCCATCGGGTTGTGGACCCTCTACCGGTGAAAATCGATTATTTAAAGTCGTTCGTACCCCCGAGCCATTGTTTGTTCGTGGTTCTTCATCGGGTTATGAACCATCAATCGAAGAGAAATCGCATATAGTTGTTGTTCGAGATTCCGAGGGTAAGGATTTAGATTACTTATCAATTGTATAGTTTTATAAGTATTAGTGTTCTAATCAAGCGTGATAAATATTTAGGTATCGATGAGCGGAAAGTATAGTTCTCATCGTTATCGTGTGTGTAGCACTACACTAAATTTCTAATAGATCGATAATATTAATGATTTGCATGTGTTAAGAAAATATGTATGATAATGGTTACGGTACCATTCGGTGGTACATGGTATTCGTGTATGTTTACCCCTAATTCTTCATTAATAATGCTATAAGCATGAATATGAAATGTATGATTCCGTTATGATTTTGGGGTATATGGCATGATATCGAAATAATATGTTTATTGCATGGGCATATAGGTGACATTGATAAAGGGAAGTGTTAGGTGGTTTTACCACAATTATCCGGTGACTTCGGTCACATATTATGAATCCGGTGACTTCGGTCACATATTATGAATCCGGTGACTCTGTCATAATTATCCGGTGGCCATGCTACAATTTATAAGGGTGATGTGCGATTGATCGCAATGAATCGCCTTCGATGGTGTGTAGCGGATGGAGGGTCGATTTAGTAATCCTCACGGTGTGATTGGTAGGTACGGGTGGTGTGTAGAGGATGGATATCTAGGTGGGCTCGGGATTGTATTTCATTGTATATGTACATGTGATTTAATCGGTTATTATCTGATTTGCTATATTATGGGCTTATGGCTAAATGTGTTTTAAATGGGCTTAATGGCTATAATCAATTAGGTATTTAGTGTATTGTTACACATTGAGTCTGTTGACTCACCCTTTATGGGATATCTTTTTAGGTGACGCTTAGCGTGATGGATCGGGTCAGCGAGGACTACGTGGTGGCCATTGCTCAACTCAGTATTTCAGATTTTCTTTTAATTAAACCTACTATGTTTTCTTTTATTATTCGGGATTTATTCTGGGTTATATTTTTCTAATAAGGCCGCTATGGACTGTTTTATTTTTTTTTTACGTTTTAGATTTTTAATCTGCTACTATCAAATATTTACTAAATAATTAAATGATTTCAAAAAATAACTTAAACTGTTTTTGACACCTAAACACCTACGGTTTTAATAATAATTAATTTTAAATTTGGTTTTCTTTTAACTTATAATCTTTCTCATCAAGATAACGTTTTTAATGAGACACCAACTTATCTAAACACCATTTACAACGCGATTACTAAATAGACCTATTTTCTACAGAACCAACATATTATCTAATAAAAAAAAACAAGATTTAATTGAAGTTTTACTCGAGGAACATACCAGATCCGGTCAGAGCTTATGGGCCGGGTTTGGGGTGTTTCTACTTGGTATCAGAGCCCAATTTTAAACATTCGGCCTTGGGTTTTGAAGCCCACAACGTTTTCAAAATTAGGCCCAAATAACTTTTTGAAAATTTTTGATTAAAATGGTTTTATAGAAGCATGGCTTTTGAGTTCTCGGCCAGTGTCGCCTGTAAGTTCTTTTAATTTATTTATGTATGTTGACGATGATACTCTAAATAATAGGCCTAAGAAGCTGTACTTTAGAGACATGGACCCTAGGTATATGTTTGTACTTTTACGGAAAAACCACTAATTAAAACTCTGTTGCATAAAATTTTCTTTAAACAATAAAGTGAAAAGACTCTAATGCATAAAATTTTCATAAAAACAGATAAGACGCGAAGTAGACATGAGTTCTAGGGGACGTGGTCATCGTGGACGCCAGAGAGGCGTAATGGTCGTGTCGAACCGATTAGGTTTGGTCAGGGTTCCGAAAATAAGGCACCGCCACCGGCTATTGGGGCGAAATTTCAAGAGCAAACTGGAGGAGATGACGTAATATCGCAGGCTATGCTTCGAGTTCTAGAGCGAGTAGTGGGAGCTAGTATGGGTAATGGGGCTCGAAAGTCAGTCGCTGAGAGATTTAGATCAAATGGAGCCAAGGTTTTTAGGCGAGTATCTGGGGTAGCTCCGAATGTAGTGGAGTACTGGTTAGAGGCAGTCGAGAGGATCATGGACGATTTGGACCGCATCGCCGAGGAAAAGCTAAAAGGTCTTTGTTTCTTTGCTTGAGATGAGGCCTACAAGTGGTGGCTCTTTGTCAAGGAGAGTACCCTCGGATCGAGTGGATTGGGGTATTTTAAGGTTAAGTTTGAAGGAAATACGTTGGAGCTAGTTACATCAACTCTCGAGAAAGGCGTTTAAATTTAGTGCAAGAAAATAAGTCGATAGCTGAGTATGAAGTAGAGTTTCTGCGGTTAAGTCGGTATGCCAGAGGGATAGTAGCTACTGATTATGAGCGGTGTGTCAGATTCGAGGATGGACTGAGAGATGAGCTACGAGTGTCGATTACTCCGCATCGAGAGAGGGACTTTGCAGTCTTAGTGGATAAGGCGTGGATAGCTGAAGAAGTTAAGCGGACCAAGAGACAGAATCGGGACAGAGGTCAGAATAAGAATAAGAGGAGCTTTGGGTCTTCAGGGTCATCCGGGAATTTTCAAAAGAGACTTAGAGTTGATGGGCCGCGAGGTCAGCAAGTTGCTACGGGAGGACAGTACCGTACTTGTGCTCAGTGTGGAAAGATTCACCCAGGTGAATGTTGGAAAAAGATAGGGGGATGTTTTAAGTACGGGTCCAAGGACCATATGATTAAGGATTGTCTGATGGATACGGATAAGAACCGTCCAGCAGGTCAGGGTTTTAATCAAGCTGGCAAAGGTGGTCAGTAGACTTCGAGGGGTCGTGGTCCAAATGGTAGAGGTAATGGTTCTGGTAGAGGTCGCGGAACTTTAAGCGAGGTGGTGGTAACTTTGAGGCTAGACGGCCTGTGTCCGGTATATGCGATTCGTCGCAGAGGATAGTGATGCACTGATGTTATCACTGCACGTTTTCGATATCCGAATACCCTTTATTGCTTTGATAGATATAGGGTCAACTCATTCATACATCGCTAGTGAAGTATCGGGACTCGCATGTGACTTTCGAGACTGCACCTAGAAAGATGACCGTATTTAGTCCTTTAGGCGCATCGTAGTAGTAGATAAGCTCTTTAAGGAAGTGCCTTTAGAAGTTCAAGGGACTTGATTTCGGTGACTTAATGGAGTTGCCATTCGGGAATTTGATCTAATCTTAGGCATGGATTGGTTAGTGAAGTATCATGCGAATGTAGATTGTCTTGCTAAGCGTCATCATTGAGAACTCTCGATGATAAGGAAGTAGTAGTGATGGGCAAGAGATGTAATTACTTATCAAATGTAGTATCCGCCTTAAGGCGTAAAAGATGGTTAGAAAGGGTTGTTTGGCTTTTCTTATGTTGGTCGGTGCCTTGGAGGCTAAGGAGGCAACTGCTGAAGGAGTCGGACTATAAGAGAATTTGTGGATGTTTTTGGAAGAACTTAGGATTGCCTCCGGATCGGAGGTGGAATTTGGGATTGACTTGTTGCCCGGCACGGCTCCAAAGATTCATCGCTCCGCATGAATGGCACCAAAGGAGCTGGTTGAGCTTAAGGCTCAAATTCAAGAGTTGCTTGATCGTGGGTTTACTCGACCCAGTGTGTCTTCATGGGGAGCACCGGTCTTGTTCAGAAGAAGAAGGACGAGACTATGCGTATGTGCATAGATTATCGGCAGTTGAATAAGCTGACCATCAAGAACAAGTATCCGTTACCGAGGATAGACGACTTGTTCGATCAGCTTAAGAGAGCTGCGGTATTCTCAAAGATAGATCTAAGGTCGGGGTATCATCAGCTTAAGGTGAAGGAAGTGGATATCCATAAGACAGCTTTCCGGATAAGGTATGGGTATTATGAGTTTTTAGTAATGCCGTTCGAATTGACGAACGCCTCAGCTACGTTCATAGATATGATGAATCGGGTTTTCCAACCCTACTTGGATCAGTTCGTCGTTGTGTTCATAGACGACATCCTAGTATATTCCAAATCTGAGATAGAACATGATGAGCATCTCCGGATAGTGTTGCAAGTGTTAAGGGAGAAGAAGATTTATGCCAAATTCAGCAAGTGTGAATTTTGGTGAAAGAAGTTGCATTTTTAGGCCATGTGGTGTTTGCAAAAGGGATAAGGGTGGATCCTCGGAAGATTAAGGCAGTGTTAGATTGGAAACCACCTAAGTCTGTAGCTGAGGTTCGCAGCTTCTTGGGATTAGCAGGCTACTACAGAAGATTCGTCAAAGGATTTTCATCAATAGCTGCACCTTTAATGAAATTGTTAAGAAAAGAGGTACCTTTCGTATGGACAGATAAGCAGCAGGAAAGTTTCGAGAGGCTTAAGAAGGTTTTGACTGAAGCTCCGATTTTGATTCAGCCTGAGGCAGGGAAGGATTTCGTGGTGTATTGTGATGCTTCTCACACAGGATTGGGATGTGTTCTGATGCAAGACAGGAAGGTGGTTGCTTATGCGTCTCGGTAATTAAGGCCACATGAGGTTAACTATCCGACGCATGACTTGGAGTTGGCAGCGATAGTCTTTGCTCTTAAGGTATGGAGGCATTATTTATATGGGGAAAAGTCAGTGATATATTCAGACCACAAGAGTCTGAAATATCTGCTGACTCAGAAGGAGCTAAATTTGAGACAGCGAAGGTGGGTGGAGTTGTTGAAAGACTACGAATGTTCTATAGAGTACCATCCGGGCAAGGCGAATGTGGTGGCAGACGCCTTAAGTCAGAAAGTAGTGTCGGATCTGAGGGCGATGTTTACACATCTTAGTCTTTATGACGACGGAAGCTTGCTGGCAAAATTACAAGTAAAGCCGACGTGGTTGAGTCAGGTGAAAGAAAAACAGTTGGTAGATGATAATCTAAGTGTTAAGCTACGGCAGATGTAGAATGGGGAGCTGGAAGATTATAATGTTAACAGCGATGGAGTATTGTGTTTCAAGGGTAAGGTCTGTATGCCGAAGGATCAGGAGTTGAGGCAAAGGATTCTTCAGGAGTCGCATGGTAGCCCTTATGCTATGCATCCTGGAGGAAGTAAGTTGTATAGAGATTTGCGGGATCAGTTTTGGTGGCCTGGTCTTAAGCGGGAAGTTACAAAATTCGTAGGGAAGTGCTTAACGTGTCAGCAAGTCAAGGCTGAATACCAAGTACCATCGGGATTGCTTCAGCCGATAAAGATTCCACAGTGGAAGTGGGAGCGAATCACCATGGACTTTGTTAGTGGGCTTCCCCTTACGCCCACTAAGAAAGACTAGGTATGGGTGATAGTGGATCAATTGACGAAGTCTGCACATTTCATACCAGTGCGGGTTGATTACTCTTTGCAGAAATTGGCGAAGTTGTACGTGGCAGAGATTGTGAGGTTGCATGGAGTGCCGGTGTCGATTATTTCGAATAGGGATCCGAGGTTTACGTCTCGATTTTGGAAAGCATTACATCAGGCTTTGGGCACTAAGTTAGACTTCAGTATGGCATTTCATCCACAGTCGGATGGCCAGTCTGAGCGAGTAATCCAAGTTTTAGAGGATATGTTAAGGGGATGTGTGATAGACTTTAGAGGAAGCTGGGAGGAGTTCTTACCTTTAGCGGAGTTTGCATACAACAACAGTTACCAAGCCAGTATTCGGATGGCACCGTATGAAGCACTATATGGACGAAAGTGCCGCACTCCTACGTGTTGGATAGGATTAGGGGAATATCAGGATTTGGGTCCAGAGATTGTGGCAGAATCTGAAGAAAAGGTTAAGGTAATTCGGGCTCGGTTAAAGGAAGCATCTGACAGGCAAAAGTCGTACGCAGATCTTAAGCGAAAGGAAATAGAGTTTGCTGTGGGGGATCAAGTGTTCCTAAAGGTTTCACCTTGGAAGAAGGTGATGAGATTTGGTCACAAAGGGAAGTTAAGTCCCAAAATGTCACAACACCACCGTGCTCCGCCCGTGCTCAACCGATTTACACCATCACACCCTTGGTTCCATCCATTACTTTATTTTCTTGACTAAAAAAATTGATAAATTTCACATTATTTTACTTTATTTTTGTTTTTGTTTGAAGCATGATTTATTTTCTTAGAACTTGTCTTAATGTTTCATTCTCATAAATATCTATAATGAAAATTTTAATTATTAACTATTGGTTGCTATTTATCGATTGTTAGATATATTTCATATTTTCTATTGATAACTGATAAACCGTAAAAGTAACATATTCTAATCCCACATTTAGTATGCTTTTGGATGATTTAGCCCTTGATTTATGTAAAAAGGTGCTTTTAATCCTTTCTTTTCATGTTTATACTCAGGAAAGCACCCGAGGACAAAAAGAACGAGAAACGGGCTTAAAACGGGCCAATTTGGGCCAAAGAGGAAATTAACACGGCCTGGACCTAAAGCCACACGGCCGTGCATCATCAAATTACTTCACACGGCTTGATCCCGATTTACATGGCCGTGCCTCAAACAACAGAATCGAAACACGGCCTAACCATGATTTACATGGGCGTGTGCCATAGCCGTGCCTTCCGCGAGAGAGAGCAATTTCACTCGGATTTGGATACTTTGAGCCAAAGAAACATATTCCAAAGTGTATTCAAACACTGAGTAAGAAGCAAACTTAAATTAGGACACTTAGAGGCCAAGTAAAGCATTCCAAGAGCCTATATAAACACCCTAAGTATATCCTGAAAGTGGGCGGTGAGCTAGGCCAAAGAGCCGAAGCCAGAGCAGTCAATTCAGGAAATTACTCGAAGATAGCCAGTTGATCCATCTCAAGAAGTCGAAATTCTGCTCAAAACAGTGAATCTCTCCTTCAATTCCTTCAGGGGGTTTTAGGGATTTCTTATGTTTTGTTTTATCTTTTCTTTTGAGATTTTTTATTTTAAAGTTATGAACTAAACCCTTCAGATACCTGAAGGGGATGAAACCTAGATGAATCTTGTTATTGTTTTCTGAATTATATGATAAATATTTAGTTTGTTCTTAATTGTGTATGCTTAATCCAAAATTTGATGTGCTTAGGTGGAGGAGGAATAAACCCTGCCTAAAAGTAGATCTAGCATAATTAAGCGGAGTTGATCGCACGCCTAGAGATAGGGTAATGAGATTTTGTCGGATTAGGGTGAAACCTAATATAGGAATCCATAGATCGATTAACTGCTATTCTAGGGGGTTATTATAAGAGAACGAGAGTTCCACTAATTAACCTAGAGTTAGACGTTATTCGCCTCGAGAAAGGGTTTAATATACGTTAGGGAGTCTCACGGATCAAACTAAGTGAATCAATCGTATGGTTTAGTGTTAGATAACAAGTGAAGTCTAGGTGGATTCTTCCTGAGGGTATCGTCGTGATCAACTGAGTTTTTCATCAAGTTATTTCCAAATTCATTCTCTTTTGTATTGGAGTCTTTATTTTAGTAGTCGTTAAATTAGATTAAATCAACTAATCACTCAATATTCTAGGCTAAATAATAAAAAGAAGGTTAGTATTAGTACTTTTAGTTCCTTTGGGTTCGACAATCCAGTCTTGCCTAAGCTATACTACTGTTCGATAGGTACACTTGCCTTTAATCGTTGTCAGAGTTAGTTTCCAAATTCGATCATTCTTTTTATAAATTTAAAGCTCTGATTTCAACGATCAAGTTTTTGGCGCCATTGCCGGGGAGCTAAAATATTAAGAAGGCTCTATTTTTATTACTTTAGCAATTATTTTCTATTTTTATTTTTGTAATTTATTTTAGTATTTATCTTTATATTTATTTTATTATTTTTTGCTAACTTTATTTCATCTTTTTCCTAGCAGGTACCTCTAGTTTATGACTAGAAGGAACTCGACAGGACCTTTAGAATACGATAGTCAAATTGAAGCTACCGCTCGGAGAAATCGCAGAGAAAGTAGGCGAGCCCTAAATTACACGGAAGAAGAGCGAGAAGACCGATCCGATCCTACTGAAGGGATGGACGAGAATAATCCACCACGAGATGTGGAAGAAAACAATGCTCCGCGTACTATGTATGATTATGCTAAACCTCATTTAGCAGGACCTAAATCTAGTATTGTTAGGCATGCTATAGCCGCTAATAATTTTGAATTAAAGCCTAACACAATACAAATGATTCAACAATTTGTTCAATTTGATGGTTTGCAGGACGAAGACCCGAACACTCATATAGCTAATTTTTGAGAGTTCTGTGATACTTTCAAAATAAATGGCTTTTTTGATGATGCCATTCGTCTTCGGTGATTCCCCTTTTCATTAAGGAATAAAGCCAAACAGTGGTTGAACTCGTTACCACGAGGGTCAATCACTACATGGGAACAAATGACCAAAAAATTTTTATTAAAATATTTCCCACCAGACAAAACGGTCAAATTACGGAATGATATCTCTTCTTTTGTGCAGATGGATTTAGAGATGTTATACAATGCATGGGAGAGATACAAGGATCTCTTGAGGAGATGTCCACACCACTGATTACCTTTGTGGCTTAAAGTCCAAACTTTTTACAATGGTGTAAATCCCTCAACATGGTAATTAATTGATTCAGCCGCCGGTGAAACTTTAAATAATAAAACTCCTGAAGCCGCCTACGAGTTCATTGAAGAGATTTCACTGAATAACTATCAGTGACAAGTTACAAGGACAAACCGACAAAATCAGCCAGAGTTTACAACCTCGACGCAGTGACCATGTTGTCAAATCAGGTAGAGTTGATGAATAAAAAGCTTGACAGTTTATGTTTCTCGCAGGTACACCCAGTCATACAGTGCAACGCAAGTGGAACTGTGGCGAATCCTAAGTACCCACCCTACCAACTGGACGAGAAAACCGAATAGACAAACTATATAGGTAATAATTTCAGATCGAATAACAATCTTTATAATAACACTTACAATCCAGGTTGGAGGAACCACCCAAAATTTTTCATGACGAGGCCAAGGAAATCAAGGGAATCAAAGACAACAACCTCCTCAAAACTTCCAAAATCAGCCATATCCACAAGAGAAAAAGCCAAGCCTCGAAGAGATGCTGAAAAAATTTATAGCAAACACAGAAAATCGGTTCTAAGAAACTGAAAAACAATTAAAAGTAACGAGAACCGAATGGGGAAACTTACGAAGATAGTAAAGGAAGCAACTAATACAGTCGAACAACTTGCAAAGCTACTGTCAGAACAAAGCTACTGTCAGAACGACCACAAGGACGTCTACCAAGTAACACGGAGATCAAACCAAAGGAGCAAATTCAAGCCATCTCAGCTAATGACAGTAAAGGGTTAGAGGAACCCATTCTAATACAAGAAAATAAGGTAGACAAGGTAAGGTAGAGGTAACACAAGAAAAGCCAAAACCAGTAATCAAGGAATACTAACCTCGCATACCTTATCCCGAAGCGATAAAAAGAGATGATTCAGAAGAACAGTTCGGTAAGTTTCTTAAACTCTTAAAGAAATTACATATTAACTTACCCCTTCTTGAAGCTCTTTTTTAGATGCCAGACTCGATGAAATTTTTAAAAAAGTTCTTGATTAACAAACGCAAATTAGACGAAGAGCATCACGTGGAATTAAATGCAGCATGCTCAGCAATGTTAGAGAATAGACTACCACGAAAGCTAAAAGATCCAGGGAGTTTTACAATTCCATGTTTAATTGGTAGTTTAGCTATTGATAATGTGTTAGCTGATTTAGGGGCAAGCATAAATGTAATGCCTTATACATTATTTAAACGACTAGGTCTAGGGAAGCCCAAACAAACTTTGATGAGTATACAATTAGCTGATAAAACTATTATAATTCTTAAGGGCATTATCGAAGATGTTCTTGTCAAAATCGATAAATTTGTTTTCCCAGTAGATTTTGTTGTTTTAGATATGGATGAGGATAATATAATCCCCTTAATTTTAGGAAGACCTTTTCTAGCAATTGCCAAGACTAAAATTGATGTTGCCATAAGAGAACTCATACTTTGTGTGGGTGACGAATCAATCAGTCTTCAAGCTCTTGACTCGGCCAGGACAACAATCGATGAAGGTAAGAAAGTGAATACAGATGATAATCAAATTGTTCAACCTTTATAGTAGGAAACACCAAAAGGCACAACCCTGAGCCGACTCATAGATCCCAAAGCGACAAAGAAGAATCACACAAGGAACAAGACCTTAGGATTGACAATTTAGAAGAGCAGAGGACACAAGTCAAAGAACAACCAGACCCACACGAAGTACCACCAGAAGAACTCGTAGGAACATTAAATCACTTCAAAATAGGAGACTAGGTGCTGCTCGACAAAGCCGATCCTCGCATCATCACAACAGACCTGAACGTAAGCAAGGAAATTCCTCTTAAGTTACACAATATCTTCCCCCATGGAACAGTTGAGGTAAGCCATCCAACATTTGACACTTTTAAGGTAAATGCATCTCGACTTGAACCTTATCAAGAAAATAAAATTTTAAGCAAGAGGGAAGATATTTAAACCTTTAAACCTCCCTAATTTTTCTAATTCGAGGAAAGTCCAGCTTAAGACTATAAACGAGTGCTTCTCGAGAGACAACCCGAGTACTTACACTATTTACTTTCAAATTTATTTTCAGTTTCTTTCCCTTCCTTCTTTATTTCCTTTTAAACTAACCAGAAGTGCAGAACTTCAAGGCCACACGGCCTTATACACTGTCGTGTCCATGACCGTGTGGACCACTAGAACCACCGTACTGACACAACAGAGGCCGTACAAATCAGTCCCAACCAGCCCACGATGTTACGGATCCAACCACTCCCTCACGGGCACCAGTAAATTGGCACGGCCGTGCTCCACAACCGTGTGAAGCCACTGACTTATCAGACACGGGACAAACACGCCCATGCCGCCCAACCGTGCCAACACACTGCCTTTTCAGAAATGGGCGTGGCACTTGGAGAACGGGCGTGGGTGAGCAAACACGCCTAGACACACTGCCATGCAATACGGCTGTGTAACTCAACACACCCTTGGTCCACGGGCATGGGAGCATGCCAGATTTGAGACCCTATTTAAACCCCACAGCCCTCCTTTTTCCCCTCATTTTTCTTCTTTCTTTTTCTTTCTTTCCTTAGAAAAAGTGTCCAGACTCTTGAGCTACACTAGAATCATGTCGAAGAAGCGTAAGAAGGCAAGCATTGTCTCCTTAAAGGAGACCCCAACACATAAGTTCATGTCGGCCGCTTCATTCAAAAACCAAGCCAAGGATCTTTTAGACCATTTAAATTCTTCTTTATGTTTATTTTCCCCTTTATCCTACTTATCCATAATTCTCTTCTGCTTAATATATTTTAAATTCTTTTATTTTCTTGGTTTTAGGTTCTAAAGGCTACTTGGGAATCACGCACCACAGCCTTAGAGGTCACACCCACCTCACGAACCATCCAACAATAAGGACTCATTAGCCTATTAGTCTTTTCTTTCAATTTCAGTTTTCTTCTTAGTCCCCTTCTCTTTATTTTTTTTGTCTTTAATTATAGTATTAGTATATTATTAATGTTTCTTTAGATTTCTTGGCTACATCTTTGTAGGATACCCAATTTCTTTATTTAGCACAAAACTCATCGGTAAACACCCCACCAGGACCATAGAAAATGCCACCATCGCCTCATTCACCCACCTTTAATCACGACCTCGGCCAACTCTTGAGTCATCCAAAATTCAAGAAATATCACTTCTCCCCTTCTATTTTGATTTCACTATTACAAGATTATTTATCTATCTTTGTACATTAAGGGCAATGTACATCTTGAGTTTGGGGGGAATTAAGTGCCTAATTTTTTGCATGATTCTAAAAATCCTAAATTTAATCTTGCTTTTAAGTATTTTTCTCATATTATTAATTAGGATGAAATTTCTAATGATTTATGATTTTTATTGATATGTTTTGGATTAAGTCATTGATAATTGTGCATTGATGATTTAAACCCTAAGATACTAGAGAATCAAGCATGATAAGTCTATTTTTCATGAATAAAAAATTTTCTAGGTTGTTGAACTGAATTTGAATATTACCTTAAAGTTTGAAATTTACAGGGATTGATGTTAAATACCCATAATTTTTGTGAGATTTTGAGCCTTATAGAGCATATATTCTTTTTCATGCTCACTTTATTAATTATGAGTGTGTCAACACTAAATTGTTATTCTAGAACTTGCCTCGATTATACATGTCGAGACCACATTAATGATTTGATATACTGAGATGATAAAGGCACCTAGGTTTTAACCCATTCACTCCACTAAAAAGCTTACCTACATAATTAACCCCTAGTGAACCCCGTTGATAATAACAACCCTTTTTATTGAATTACCCGCTTAATATTAACCCGAAAACCCTTTGAATTTGTTATCACCATTCTTTTGACTACCCTTCTATCGAGAATTGATTTGATCAGTTGCCTAATTAGTTTATTTCAGTTGATAAAGTTCTTTCTTTATTATGTAGTTTGTTCAAAAAATTTTTTGAAAAATCAAAGTACATTCAGTATTAGTGAGCTTGTACATTTAAATTTCAATTATCAAAGAAAAAAGCTCGTAGTATTATTAGTTTCAAAGTTTCAATTGATGTAATCATTTATTTTCTAGTTCATTGTTTTTAGTTAGGTGATTTGTCAAAATCGATCTTGATTCTAACCCTTCTAATTCAGCCTTTATCTAGACCTTTTAACCCAAGCCCCATTACAACCTGTTAAAGACCTTTTGATTTGTGTATCATATCATATTATAGTGGTGGAGATTTGATTTTCAGGCAAGCCTATGGGATTAACTTTTCAGGTTCGACTTTTAAGTGTTTAATTTTGAACCTTAAAACACTTTTTGAGTGATTTGAGTGAACCTTTAGTGAGGATGTCAATCCTTGTCGGTTTTGAATCAAAGGTAATTATTTAGAAGAGGGGAGACACCTATGTTTTTTCGTGCTACAAATATATGACTTAGAATTGTTTGAATCTTTAGGAGTCTTTGAGTTAAATTATCCATGTATGAATTATCTATGAATTATGATGAGGCATTATTGATAGGAATTATGAATTATGGAAAGTTCGTTATAATTGTAAGTTGAGAATTTTGCTTGAGGACAAGCAAAAGCTTAAGTGTGGGGGAATTTGATAAACCGTAAAAGTAACATATTCTAGGCCTACATTTAGTATGCTTTTGGATGATTTAGCCATTGATTTATGTAAAAAGGTATTTTTAATCCTTTCTTTTCATGTTTATACTCAGGAAAGCACCCGAGGATGAAAAGAACGAGAAACGGGCTTAAAATGAGCCAATTTAGGCTAAAGAGGAAATCAACACGGCCTGGACCTAAAGCCACACGACCGTGCATCATCAAATTACTTCATACGACCTGATCCTCGATTTACATGGCCGTGCCTCAAACAACAGAATCGAAACACCGCCCAACCACGATTTACACGAGCGTGTGCCATGGCCGTGCCCCTGCCGTGAGAGAGAGCAATTTCACTTGGATTTGGATACTTTGAGCCAAAGAAACATATTCCAAAGTGTATTCAAACACCGAGTAAGAAGCAGACTTAAATTAGGACACTTAGAGGCCAAGTAAAGCATTCCAAGAGCCTACATAAACACCCTAAGTGTATCTTGAAAGCGGGCGATGAGCTAGGCCAAAGAGCCGAAGCCAGAGCAGTCAATTCAGGGAATTACTTGAAGATAGCCAGTTGATCCATCTCAAGAAGCCGAAATTCTACTCAAGACGGCAGATCTCTCCTTCAATTCCTTCAGGGGGTTTCAGGGATTTCTTATGTTTTGTTTTATCTTTTCTCTTGAGATGTTTTATTTTAAAGTTATGAACTAAACCCTTCAGATACCTGAAGGGAATAAAACCTAGATGAATCTTGTTATTGTTTTCTGAATTATATGATAAATATTTAGTTTGTTCTTAATTTTGCATGCTTAATCCAAAATCTGATATGCTTAGGTGGAGGAGGAATAAACCTTGCCTAAGAGTAGATCTAGCATAATTAAACGGAGTTGATCGCACGCCTAGAGATAGGATGATGAGATTTTTCCGATTAGGGTGAAACCTAATATAGGAATCCATAGATCGATTTACTACTATTCTAGGGGGTTATTATAAGAGAACGAGAGTTCTACTAATTAACCTAGGGTTAGACGTTATTTGCCTCGAGAGAGGGTTTAATATACGTTAGGAAGTCTCAAGGATCAAACTAAGTGAATAAATCATATGGTTCAGTGTTAGATAACAAGTGAAGTCTAGGTGGATTCTTCTTGAGGGTATCGTTGTGATCAATTGAGTTTTTCATCAAGTTATTTCCAAATTCATTCTCTTTTGTCTTTGAGTCTTTAGTTTAGTAGTAGTTAAATTAGATTAAATCAACCAATCACTCCATATTCTAGGCTAAATAATAAAAATAAGGTTAGTATTAGTACTTTTAGTTCCTTTGGGTTTGACAATCCTGTCTTGCCTAAGCTATACTACTGTTCGATAGGTACACTTGCCTTTAATTGTTGTCAGAGTTAGTTTTCAGGTTCGATCATTCTTTTTATAAATTTTAAAGCTCTAATTTCAGCGATCAATTACATTCTTATACAAATTTTCCTATGAAAAATAAGCTGCTCATAGGTGTATAACCGCATTTAGCATTTAAATATTTGGGGTCTAGATGACAATTTCATACAAACACTACTTGAATATCCATTATTTCAAGTACAATGTCATCATCACGAGGGAAACGAACTACGACCGCCCCTACTAAGAAAAGAAATGGACCCGGCTCCTCCTCAGCTAATGTCTCTTTCGAAATAAGACACTGACTTCTTCAATTCTCTCAAGAAGCTCAGGAAGAACGATATAAGGCATTTCGAGAAAGACCTCTCGGCATCGGAAGGTGCATTGACTGGGACGCCATGGAATAGGTCGGACTAGCAGCCGACATTCGAGCCCTCATATCGACCGAGTCGTAGGAGCAATTTTTCTCTATCATCGAGCCCACATATTTGGAACTCACACTCGAGTTCTGCACCACTTTCACCTTACATACAGTGATGACCTGATATGACGATCCGGGCACAGTCCAATTCCGTTTAGGGGGCACGGTACATGGACTAAGCGTGCTGCAATTCAAAACAGCATTGGACTCTATACGAAGGAGTTTATAGCAGAAAATCTTCTCTCCAAGTTAGACCATCAACTCCACCGCACTCCACTCAATTGCTGGTGTAGCTTAGCCCCCACCACGTGCGTCTACGACCCCAGTCACTCTAAGGCGATAGCCCTTGGACCACCCCTGCAGTATATCCATGCCATTCTAGCTCATACTATCACCGGTCGACCTTTCCTACTTCATCGCATGTGCAATTCAGCACCAAACTGAACCGCATAGGAAGCGAATTTCATCGATAGGGCCGTACATCACTCGGTTAGCTCAACATTTTGGCCTCCTCAACACTAAGGCTCAGACTTCCTCTCTCACACTAATTGGCCAGATGATACCTCAGGGCATTCAGACGATGTTGCACATGAGGATGGTTAAATATCGTCGTGGGATAGACCCTCCTCAGAACGACTAGCTACAGATGAGAAAGTGCCCGAGGACATTACTGATGATGTCCCACTAGTCCTGAGCCAGCAGCCTCGATGAAATATATCTCTGCACGCCTCACCCAGTTCGAGCAGTACTGTACTCAGCAGTTCACTGACACCGCTCGACGTTTTGATAGGACTGAGGCTACACTCAGCAAATATGCCATCACTTCCATATATCATCACCGACACCACCACAGGACTCGGCTGATGATGAAGACCTCTGAGTCCTTTTGATTATCTAAATTTTATTTTCTTGTTTTTAGTTCTATTCTATTTTTATTTTTCCTTTATTTTAATTTTCTTTATTTGTCTTAATTTGAAACTTTTCTTCATTGCAAACTTTTATTATGATTATCATTGGTTATCTGATCTTCGAGTATGCCTAACATATATTTATTTATGCCTCTGAAATATCTAACTGATGACTTCGCAGTTTCAATCACACCCATATTGCGAACCATCTATCAATAAGGACTCTTCTGTCTATTAGTCTTTTACTTTAATTTCAGTTTTCTTTTTGGCATTCTTCTCTTTATTTTCTTTTTCTTTAATTAGATTATTAGTATATTTTTAATGTTTCTTTAGATTTCCTGGCTTTATCTTCCTAGGCTACCTAATTTCTTCATCTAGCACAATGCTTGTCGGTAGCCACCTCACCAGGCCTATAGAAAATGCCACAACCTCCAAATCGACAAAGGAACAAGGAATCCATCCAAAAATTCAGGAAGAGTTACTTCTTCCCTTCTCTTTTGATTTTATTATTACATAACTGGTTATCTATCTTTGTACATTGAGGACAATGTACCTCTTAAGTGTAGAGGGGTAAAAGTACCTAACTTTTTGTATTATTCCCAAATCCTGAATTTTAGTCTTATTCCTAAGTAATTTTCTCATATTATTAATTAGGGTGAAATTTCTGATGATTTATGATTTTTATTAATATGTTTTTGAGTAAGTCATTGATAATTGTGCATTGATGATTAAATTTGAAGAATACTAGAGAATCAAGCATGATAAGTCTATTTTTCAAGAACTAAAAATTTCCTAGGTTGTTAAACTAAATTTGAATATTACCTTGAAGCTTGAAATTTACAAGGGTTGATGTCAAATACCCATAATTTTTATGAGATTTTGAGCCTTATAGAGCATATATTCTTTTTCGTGCTCACCCTATTGATTATGAGTGTGTCAACACTGAAATGTTATTCTAGAACTTGCCTTGATTATACATATCGAGACCACCTTATTGATTTGATATACTGAGATGATAAAGGTACCTAGGTTTTAACCCATTCACTCCACTAAAAAGCCTACCTTCACAAATTAACCCTTAGTGAACCCATTTGATCCTAACAACCCTTTTTATTGATTTACCGCTAAAATTAACCCAAAACCCTTTGTATTTGTTATCACCATTCTTTTGACTACCCTTCTATTGAGAATTAATTTGATCAGTTTCTGAATTAGTTTATTTCAGTTGATAAAGTTCTTTCTTTATTATGTATTTACTTAGTTTGTGTTCTTAAAAAAAATCAATCGAAAAATCAAGTTATATTTAGTATTACTAGTATAAAAAGTGAGCTTATACATTTAAATTTCAATTATCAAGGAAAAAGCTCGTAGTATTATTAGTTTCAAAGTTTCAATTGATGTAATCATTTATTTTCCAGTTTATTGTTCTTAGTCAGGTAAATTTGTCAAGTCAATCTCGATTCTAAACCTTCTAATTCAGCCTTTATCCACACCTTTAACCTAAGCCCCGTTACAACCCTGTTAAAGACCTTTTGATTTGTGTATCATCTCATACTACAGTGGTGGAGATTTGATTTTCAGGCAAGCCTATGGGATTAACTTTTCAGGTTCGACTGTTGAGTGCTTAATTGTGAACCTTAAAACACTTTGAGTGATTTGAGTGAATCTTTAGTGAGGATGTCAATCCTTACCGACTTTGAATTAAAGGTAATTATTTAGATAAGGGGAGACACCTATGTTTTCATGCTACAAATATATGACTTATATTGTTTGAACCTTTAAGAGTCTTTAAGTTAAATTATCATGTATAAATTATCTATGAATTATGATGAGGCATTATTAATAGGAATTGTGAATTATGGAAAGTTCGTTTTAATTGTAAGTTGAGAATTTTGCTTGAAGACAAGCAAAAGCTTAAGTGTGGGGGTATTTGATAAACAGTAAAAGTAACATATTTTAACCCCATATTTAGCATGCTTTTGGATGATTTAGCCCTTGATTTATGTAAAAAGGTGCTCTTAATCCTTTCTTTTAGTGTTTTATACTCAGGAAAGCACCGAGGACGAAAAGAATAAGAAACGGGCTTAAAACGGGCCAATTTGGGCCAAAGTGGAAATCGACACGGCCTGGACTTCAAGCCACACAACCGTGCCTCGATAATTAACTAAGATACGGCCATGCCATGATTTACACGGTCGTGCCCCAATCGACAGAACCGAGATACGGCCTGAAGACGATTTACACGGGCGTGTACCATGGTCGTGCCCCTATCATGGAAAAAGGAATTGTACTCGGATTTGGATACTTTGAGGCAAAGAAACACATTCCAAAGTCTATTCAAACACCGAGTAGGAAGTATACTTGAATTAGGGCACTTAAAGGCCAATTAAAAGCATCTCAAAAGCCTATATAAAGAACCTAGAGGCCAACCGTCAAGGGGGCCGAGACATTCGAATTGGCGAAGCCGAAACTTTTGTGGGAATCACTCGAAGATAGCCAATTAATCTATCTCAAGAAGCCGGAATTCTACTCAAGACGGCGGATCTCTCCTTCAATTCCTTCAGGGGGTTTTAGGGATTTCTTATGTTTTGTTTTAATCTTTTCTCTGGAGATGTTTTCTTTATTCGTTATGAACTAAACCCTTCAGATACCTGAAGGGGATGAAACCTAGATGAATCTTATTATTGTCTTTTGAATTATATGATAAATATTTGATTTGTTCTTAATTATGTATGCTTAATTCTTGTGTTAATGTTTCCGGGATGTTAATTCAAGTTGGATGTTCTTAGGTGGAGGAGGAATAGACCCTGCCTAAGAATAGATCTATCATAATTAAGCGGAGTCGTTCGCGTGCCTAGAGATAGGGTGACAAGATTTTGTCGGATTAGAGTGAAACCTAATATGAGAGTTCATAGTTCGATTTACTGCTATTCTAGGGGGTTATTAAGTGAGAAAGAGATTTTCATTAATTAACCTTGGGTTAGACATTATTCGCCTTGAGAGAGGGTTTAATATACGTTGGGGAGTCTTACGGATCAAGTCAAGTGAATAAATCGTATGGTTCAGTGTTAGATAATAAGTGAAGTCTCGGTGGATTCTTCCTAATGGTATCATCGTGATCAACTGAGTTTCTCTTCAAGTTATTTCCCAATTCATTCTTTTTGTCTTTGCATCTTAGTTTATTAATTAATTAGTTAATCAACCAAATCATTTAATATTTAGGCTAAATAATAGAAAGAAAGTGAGTATTAGTACTTTTAGTTCCTTTGGGTTCGATAATCCGGTCTTACTTAAGTTATACTACTGTTCGATAGGTACACTTGCCTTAAGTCATTGTCAGAGTTAGTTTCCAAGTTCGATCATTCTCTTTATAAATTTTA
Organism: Gossypium rotundifolium; assembly: GCA_025506655.1. Classification (NCBI taxonomy): domain Eukaryota; kingdom Viridiplantae; phylum Streptophyta; class Magnoliopsida; order Malvales; family Malvaceae; genus Gossypium; species Gossypium rotundifolium. The sequence continues at coordinate 194,661,805 of CP106727.1, forward strand.
AAACTCGACAATTTTAGACCGATCAGGTTAATTAGGTGAGTTTGAATACGTGAACACATATGATGATATGTTATGTATAAGACTCGGTTTTGGCTTGGTTTGAATGTTTTATGTTGGCTTGGGAATGTGTTAAAATGTCAATGTAGGTGGAAGACAACTTGGGTGAGAAATGTGGCCTTGGAAATGGCCTATTTTTGTCTACACATGTAGAGACATGGGCATGTGTCGGAGCTGTGTGTGACACACGGCCTAGCACATGGGCGTGTGGTTTGGTCGTGTGTCCCCTGCATCCTTAAAATTTAGAAACAGAATGCTCATGTATTTTCACACGGTAGAGACACGGGCGTGTGTCTTGGTTGTATGACTCCTGCACCTAATTAATGCAAATTAAATTGTTCACACGGCCTAGCACATGGGCATGTGGCTTGGCCGTATGACCCAAGTTAGTAAGTTTTCACACTCATTACGGTTACTACTTTCCTATCTCTCCATCTTTTCTATAAAATATGTTACAATATTTTTAGAATATTCTACTGCAACCAACCATTCATCTTGATACCGTATCAAGATGATGGTAACATAACATCCAATCATCGTAATGCTCCACTAAATGTGTGTATAGTTTCAAAGCTTTCTCTTTGTCTTTAAACAGCAAGAGTGTGAAGCTAATTTCTTTTCTTGAAATCTTTAGCACTCCATAATACACACTATCATCTCGTTCTATAATAGCACAATCTGGTTCTAACATAGCTGTTGCAAACCAAAAATAAAAATTAAACTAACATAGGAGACAATGATCAAATGAAGAATTAACCATGGGAACATCCTATAGCCATACAAATTTCCACAATATCATCTCCATTTCAAAAATTGGAGGACAAGGCAACTGCTAAAGTAAATAAGTCTAAACATGGTGATTGCTAAAATGTGTCTTCACATAATCGACTTTAGGCCTAATTTAGGAATGCTTCTCAAAAATACTTTTAAGACAAAAAAAAAATACTTTTGAAACAAAAATATTCCAAAACAAACTACTTTTTAAAAGAAAAATTGTTTCTCCTAAGTCAAAAATTGGCCAAAAAGCACTTTTCTTTTAGTTTCCCTCCAAAAATGTTATTTTTAAATCACTTTTAACCAACATTCTTAAACTAGACCTTAGTTCAATTAGCCGAGTATATTAATTTGAATCAATTTTAGATGTCATCCATTTTTGTTTATTTTTCATTTGTGATTTACTCTAATTTTTAATTATGGGTATCTGATTTTATTAAAAAAATAATTTTGTGGTGAGTTCAGTACATATAATTGATAATTATAAAATTTATATTAAACCAATTAATGCCATTCAGACTTAGCCATCCACCCAACAAAACAACTCCATCATGGTCCCTAGCCACAAAGCCCTCCCCCTCCCCCTCCTAAACCACTTATCATACAAGTAAAAGTCAACATTCTTAATTTATGATAGCAAGAAAATTGAAAATCTATTTGAATTATAATGTTGGGTTTGTTATTAAATTTGTGTGATTATTATTTAAATTTATTCAGTTTGATTTGATTTTTAATTTATAAAATAAAATAAAAATTAAGATTATCCGAACCAAGCATAATTTTACTTTTTATTTAAATTATAAATTTTTATGATATAAAAATATTTTTATACACAAACTAGTACCAATAACTATTTTTAAAAATATTTTAAAAAGTCAATAAACCGAAACCATCTGAAGCAATAAAATTCGATTTGTTGGGTTGAATTACTTCGATTACCTTTCAATGGAACTGTTAGTACTGTAATTATTCAAAGGTAAAACTTTAGTTGATGGTAAAAGGAATAATGGGCTCACTTTGAACTCATGCAATTAGCTTTCAGCCATCTGATTTCCATGGTGCCGAGTGATGACTTTGTAGATTAAGAAGAATCAAGGGAGATCACTTTGAACTGATTAGACAGCATTTTGATACTAAAGATGATGATATTTTAACGGAAGTGTTTTTGGAGAAAAGATTCTAAGAGATAGTTATCTTCAGTCCAATCATGAGATGGAGTATCTTTGAGGCACACAATTGATAAATCTTGCATACTCATAAGATGGATACCACCTGAAGATGATTGGTAGAAAGTAAATATTGATGATGCAGTTTGTCAGAGGTCTGGGCATGCTTCAAGTGGTGGACTAATCCGGGATCATCGTGAGTTTTGGGTTGCTGGTTTCTCAAAAAAATATTGATTGTTGTTGGGTGATTATGGGCGAACTCTGGGGTGCACTAGAAAGGCTCCAAATAGTACAGAATTTCGGCCTAAAGTGAGTGATACTTGAGATGAATATTACTAAAGCTATTCAAGTGACCCAAGTAAATGGAGGCGAGCAATATTATTCAGTTGTGACACGAGTAATTACGGATCTACTTTAACGTCTTTAGATGGTTCGAATTTCACATGTCTTCAGAGAAGGCAACAGGTAACTGATGGTTTGGCAGCATCAACGCTCTCAAGACCTTTGGGTAGATTTATATTCATGCAACCATCATATGGAAATTTTCAACTACTCCATGATGATTATTCTAGAGTGACTTGGACTCGTATAGTTTAATTTTGACTAAATCCATCTTTTATATCAAAAAATAAAATAAAAAATGCTAATCTTCCTTCACAAATAATATGCTAAAATAAAAATACTTTAGTATAAAATACATCTAATTAGAATTAATCATTATAATGAAAAAGCAAACCTGCTAATAACTATAGACGTTTATTCCTGATCTCATCTTAATTAGTTGGGCTTTGAATTTTTTAGAAAATGTGCTTATGTGGATCTTTTGTGATAAATTGAATTTTAATTTAATTTTTAGATTAAAATTAATCTGGTATGCACCTTCCTACTCATATCTTCATGAACCATGTGCAAAATATTATCTGGTGGCTGACCATTGCAATGTAATCAAATTTCAACTAAATTTTTGAGGGCCAAAACAAAGTTTCATCATTTTGGGGTTAAGGACTGAATTGAACATTTATTTTGAATTTTAATGGTTAATTGGAAATTTTTAGGAGGGATGAATATTTAAATGTCACGTATGAGTTTTCAAGCTGCAAAAATTTAAAATTAATAAATGATTTATTTTTAAATAAAAATTTAGTTCTTATTTTAAGTTAATTAATTATTAATTTAGTTGTTATAGTAAAAGAGATGGCCCATTCTTTTCATAATTAATAGTTGGTCCAAGGTTTCAAATCATTTTATGTCCAAGTCAAGAGGCCAAAAATGTTCAAAACATTCCTAAATAGTCCAATTTTGGGCCTCAGTATAGAGTCAGAAGCGTAACTGTTGATCCACTTTCAATTCCAAAAGCCATTTTCTTTAAGCTCATATATTTGGGTCTTTACTATGTTGTTAACTGGGCAAATATCCAAAATATACCAAAAAAATTAAAAAATTACGAAATGGGCCAGTTTGTAGAAAATTTACGGGAAAGGGTCATTTCCCCAAAAACGCGTCCACGTCGATTGCATTTTGAAGCCCGATAGCAGCATTACAGGGAGGTTTTATCCACCTCAGCAAAAAAACGCGCCCATGTAGGCGCTTTTTGAGGTGGACAAAACGCCTCCCTGTAGCGCTTTTGGTCGGCTTCCAAAAACAGCCGACGTGACGCGCGTTTTGCCCTACCCTCCCTATGAAATTTTTTTTGAAGTTTTTGACCCAATAGTCTCGGCAAAATAATTTTGAGGAGACGTTTCTGAACAAATAGTGGCCAAAAATGCTTCCAAATAGGTGCCTTTGTCAAGATAGATCAAAAGCGCCCCACGTGGACGCGCTTTGCTCTGATGAGTCTCCGGAAAAATAATTTTGAGGAGACGTTTCGAACAAACATGGCCAAAAATGCTTCCAGAGGGTGCTTTGTCAAGATATGCGATCTTGAAAAGCACTCCACGTGGACGCGCTTTTGCTACAGTAGTCTCCGGCAAAATTAGGCTATAAATCAGTCAAATTTCATTCTCAGGTTGCATAAGGGAAATTGAGGCAAAAGGAAAAAAAATTGAAAATGAGTGAACATATTAATGCTGTTATTTACTACGACGGTGAAGTTCGTGACACTAAAAATGGCGTTGTTTTCTTATCGGAGAACACAGCGCGACTGAGTTTTAATCGGAACATTGATTTGGTAGAACTTCGCAAAAGAATTAGGCGTAAAATATTCGGAACAATGCCAATGAAAGTTCAGTGTATTAAGTATAGATTTTGCGCCTCGGTTGATCCGGTGAGATATGAGTCGTTCGACATCAAAGGTGCTCGAGGCTTTGAGGCAATGGTGGAGACTCATCTTGCCAGTGGATCACCCTATATCGAGGTATATGTAGAATTTTCATCTCCAAGTGATCTTTCTGCGACCTCGACATCTACTACCGTTCGAGGGGAATACACGACCCCAAGCCGACACTCTGTAAGTGGGAGGCAAAACACAGAAGTGCCCGTGTGCGGTCGTAGTATGGAAAACATAACCCCTGCACGACACTCGGTTGGTGGATGGGACATGCATATCCGTCATTCGACGTCCGATGATAGAAATACGTATTGGGGGACGTCGTCAACTTCTAGTGGTTGGCAATCCACATACGATTGGAATCTTTACGAAAGATGTTTAAGGAGGGATGATGTACTCCCGACGACATCCACCGGCGAGGGCCCTCTTTTGTTGCAGGTTATGGAGGGTCGGATGATGAATCGATATGGATCCACCTCGGGAGCGGGGCGACGGTGCGAAGTTGGATTATTTTACGAACGGAGCCCATTTCAATTGTACCAAGGCGTTGAGGCGGTTCGAAGAAGAAGAAGATCCACTATTCAAGGCGTACTCGCCTCCAAGCCCATATGCATAATGTCGATCTATCTCAAGATGATGCATTGAGTTTCCTAAACTACCACACCGGACGCGTGGACCGTCTGATTCTTCGTTGGATTCGGACCAATTAGAAGTTGGTAACCAATTTTCCAACAAGAATACTTTTCTTCTTGCATTGAAACAAAGACAACATTAAGAAGCGGGTTAACTACAATGTGGTTAAATCCAAGCTCGATAAGTTCGAGGCGAAGTGTGCAAAGGCAAGATGGCACATGTTCATGGAAAATCATGGCGTCGTTGAGGAAAAGGACAGGGTTGTGGGAGATAAAAAAGTACAAAGGTCGACATACATGTCTTGCCGTGATAAAGTACCACTATGTGTTTGATGATTTGAATAACGATAATAATATGTAATGTTGCATTGTTTAACGACTTCATTGATAGGTGTAACACAAGATCATCCGAAGATGGATTCGGACATGTTGGTGACCTAATAATCTCGAGGTGAAGGTCGATCCAAGACTACGGTGCCGGCCTTAATTGGCGTGATTCAGTAGCCAATTGGGGTACACGCCCTCTTCTGAAAGGCTTGGATAGCCAAGCGAAGCGTTAGAAAAGTTACGGTGGGTGGGACACTTCATATAATGAAGTGTGGCGGTGGTGTCAGTCTTTGGAGAGATATGTCTCGAGCAAAGAGACAGACCTTGAAAGCGGAACTGCGTACTACAACAATCGTTTGCTCGTGGATGCGCAATGTTCAAGCGTCATTCGGACATTTAAGCAATGTCGAGATGCCTTTAAATCTCGCAAGCCATTGGTACAAATTGACGGTACCTTTATGTATGGTAGATATACGATCGACTATTGCTAGTTGTGGCACAAGGCTACCGTGGGAGAATCCTTCCGATTGTGTTCGTAATAACACCGGGGGAGTCAGCTGATAACTGGGACTTCTTTCTATCTAGGTTAAGGAGGTATGTTTTCCCCCAACCTGACATATGCGTTATATCGGATCGGGGCCCTGGAATACTTACGGCAATAGAACGCCAGGAAGCATGTGGCATTGCACACACCATCGATATTGCACGAGGCATGTTTCATCCAACTTCTATGGGCAACATCGATCTAAAAGACGAAACAACAAGTGACCGATATGGGTATGAAATGTCTATTGATATAATTTCGTTTGTAATATTCAATTTATTCTCAATTGAAGAGTGGTATGTAATATTCGCTATCAAAGTATATTGGCAGGGCATGATATCAATAAAGACCGTTTTCACGAGATTTGGCGATTTTATGCCAGATAACGCAGAAGGTGCAAGCTACTGTGCAATATTCCTTTCGAACATGGACACAAGCATATGACGACGACTCACGATATGGGCATATGACCATAAACTTGGCGAATGCATAAATTTGCTACGAAAGGAACCGTCATCCGCCGATTACATCAATTGTGCGAGAGATATATTTTCGGTTAGTGGCACTATTTTGAAGAAGCGGCGAGTTATAGAGGCGATGTAAGGAGGCCATGTATGGAGCGAAGGTCTTGTAAGAAATAAACCGTGGGAAGGCACGGCGAACACCATGCACGGAGAAGGAGCTTGGCGAAAGAAGTGCTCCCGACGGCGCCTCCTCACGAACCCACATGCGACGTCGGCCTCACCATTGGTGGCCGGTGAAGTAGTCGGAATGAACTCGAACTCGACCATGCACTCCAACTGGCTAGGACCAGGAAATCAAACATATATGGGTTAGGAGGATACATATAATGGGAAGGATACGCACCGGCATGAGCGGTAGATCTTTGTGATATCGGTCTTGTCGGATTGAATCGATGGGCTCGGTGGATCAGATAGTATTTATTATCGGGGCGATGATCGTGTGTCGACCGATGATGGCCCCACCTCATCACCCTTCTCCTTGGATTTAAAGGGCCCGACGTTCCTTTGCTTTCATGAAGTTGTTTCACCTCTTCTTCCGACAACAGATACGGCTTGCCATGGATCCTAAACCATGGCATGTACTCCAGCACGCACGCTAACTCCGGAACGACTATCGGTTCCCGGTCAGGTATATAGTCATATCGGTTCTCCCACGTCTCGATATGTTCTGACCAAAATCTTGGCCAATTCGTGTGTGGCTGCCGTAAGTCCACTTTGTGCTCATCATCGAGCACCTCCGGTGGCACGGGAATCGGTTGCCGAAATCTAAATTGCAGCAGAACCCAATCTGTCTGGTGCATCTCCACGGTCGCGTAGGTGATCAATGGGACCTTTACGTGCCAACCATTCAGATTTTGGAGGAACTCCTCCGGAATTACTGCCCGAATTTTTGGATCATCGTACGGTGTCCATTGAAACTATATTAACATTACGAAAATATTAGTTATATACCTAATATTAGACACTACATCTGAAATACTAAATTATAATAACAAAATTGAAACTTACTTGTGATTTCGACCTTTGGTCCAATAGAGCCAGATATCCTCAAGCGAGTTAGGTATTCCAACATGACTCGCGAATGGTTCCACCTAATTAAATAAACTTTTAGCATGCAATTATACTATAAATCTCTGAAATAATTGTAAAATATAATATTAAATTTACCTCGATATTAGTGGGAATGAATATGGGTGGTCGAGTCGAGGCGTAAAATGGAAATCGAAACCATGCCCATGACCGCAGAGTGATAGGTAACCTCCGATTTTTGCTTTACTCTACGTCGCGTCAAGACATCTCCGGTACAACCTCGACATCACGGTAGACCCCTAACTCAATTCACCGGCTGCTCTGAAATCAATAAGTTTCAGGAGCCATCTCAGGTGGACGAGGTTTCTAGAGAGGCTCGGCATCAGATAGCCTCCAATTATTTGAAGAACGTATGCCCGGACATACCGTATTCTTTCTACTTCGGTCGAACCCTCGTTCGGCTCCGGGAATGTGTCTCGTAACCACGCCATTTCGATCCGAGCTCCTTGAATTCTATCCGGAATGGCACCCAGAAGCTCGTAGCATACGGCTATCCAATCGGTAGATGTTACGGACCCGGTGACTACCGACCCGTCCACCGGTAATCCCAACTGCAATTGAACATCTTCTAGAGTGATGGTACACTCTCGCATGGCGATGGAAAGTGTGGGTCTCGGGTCTCCACCTCTCAATCAATGCTACCGATCAAAGCGGCTCCAACTTGAACCCCCTATCGTGGCCACGTGCCAAAAACCCGCTTCCGCAGTAATTCTCGATCAAGGCGATGGGGACCATGCATGTTCTGAATATAACATTCCAACACCGATCTCTGAGACTATTTAAAAATTATAAAATTAACAATTAATTAAAATTGCATAATTGAAAAAAATTAAATAATATTGAAAAATTAAAATTAAAACTTACTAATTGCATTTGCTCGACAAATATGTGCTTGTTGTCTAAGCGAAGTAATTCCCTACCATTGTAATCCGATAAAAATTTTAAAATTTTTCAAAAAATATATTAAAAAATTATAAAGGGCTTTTTGTAAATAGTAAAAGATTATTTTTGAAATTTGAGCGTAAATTTCAAGGACCTTGAGAGAAATTTGAGAGAAAATTGAGAGAAAATTGAGAGAATATTGAGAAAGCATTGAAATGTGAAAAAATAAAGGGTGGGGGTTTTATACTTTTTTTTCACGACCGTTAGAGCCAACGCCAAAAAATATATCGTTGGGGCTAAAAGCGCATCGTGAGGGCTTGCTTTTGCACCTCAAAGAAAAAAGCGCCACGTGGACGCTGCTTTCTTTGAGGTAAAAAGCGCCCCTGTATGCGCTTAGTTTCATTATCCCCAAAACGTCTTTGACGTGAACGCGTTTTGGGGAAATGGCCATTTCTAAATTTTCTACAAACTGGACCATTTCCATAATTTTTTAAATTTTTGGGCATTTTTTGATAAATTACCCTTGTTAACTCATTATTATGTGTATATTATAATATATATTAGTAAATTCTTTTTAAACAATCTCATGTTCGGAGAATATAATATAATGTTTAGAGCTACCCATAGTCCATCCCCAACCCATAAATGAGAAGATAAGGCACTTCAGCGCACTCAAACCCATATCCTTATACATTGACAACAATACTCATACCAATCGAGCTAAGACTCAATCAACTATTATATTTATAAATTTTATAAAAAATATTTTTTAAAAAAAATATTCAATAATGAATATAAGTAGAGTGATAATGAGCTTGTATTTTAATAGTATTAAACATGCTTTTAATAATTGAATTTGTAATTTGTAACTATTTTACTTAAAAGATAATATAAAAGTATGAAAAAATAAAAATCATAATAAAATATTAATTTCTAACATGTATTGCTTGGAAAGCCATATCTAAATATTTGCACTAGCCATAAGCTACAGAGGAAGAAAGACACCAAATTTGAAGTAAATTAGCAGCCAAGCAATAAACTCCATTTGATTTTCATTTCTTTGTGAAGTTTGGCACAACCATGCATTACTGAGATAATAATGAAAGAAGGTGGAAAATGAATTAATGATGAACTTGTATACTTATAAAAGCTCTATATGCTCATATTATAATCAAGACGATAGAATTTCCTTTAATTTACTACAATGCTATCTACTACACATTGAAATCGGCTGGGATCTTGGCATTAGATACTAACATCCGATAACATGACCGAAGGTGAACCACAGACAAATGACAATCCCCAATTCTGAACTTCCCGACAGGGTATATTATCTATTTTAGAATTCCCTAACATCATTTCTACAAATTCCAGGCAATAAATATCATAAATTGCAGCCTACATGGTGCTTGATTCACCTATATGTCAAGTACCAGACAACTAACAAGTTCAGCAGAGCCGAAATCTCTGGCAGCAATAACCTTCCAGTTAACTGTTTCTGATTCAGTAAGTGAATCAGGAACTTGGTTTAAGGAACCATCCGAAAAATAAGTCGAGCTTGACAGCGAAGGACTGAACTTATGCTGTGGATCAGCCTGGAGAACGGCAATGTCACGATTGGGATCTTTCGTGATGACATGAAGCCTTCCATGAAATCCAGCAAGTAAAAACGGAGATTCCGAATTAGAAAAATCATTAATAGGGACATTTCCAATGACAACCTTCCAAGCATCATCGGTTTGATCATACACCTTTATTTTACCCCGATCCAATGAGCCAGAAGCATCACAAGCATATAATTGACCATCAAGCACAACACTCAACTTCGTACCTGCTTGCTTTGAAGGCCACCCCTCTCCCATGCCACTTGGCATATCACCCCATGAATTTGTTTCAGGATCATAAATCTCACCCCCGGCATCGACGATGAAGGGCCACGAATATAAACTCTGAGCTACACATAACCTACCCATGTATGAAGTCATTCCAGTGGCAATAGGCTTCAACACGTCAGCCAAAAAGGCATTAGGTAACTCATGAGCTCTTGAGCATGGCATACTTGGGACTTGGGACCAAGTACTGGTGTGGGGATCGAAAACTTCAGCAGACTGAAGAGGAGTCAATCCACCTCGGCCTTGACTAACTCCTCCTACAACATATAACTTATCATTTAAAATGCTCGTCTTACAGTAGGCCCTACCTATTGACATGGGAGTCATTTCGCTCCAGGCATTTAGAATTGGATTGTACCGCCAGACATTTTTCATGGTAGAAACTCTAGAGAATCCCCCTAGCACATAAAGACATCCATCGACAGTACCAATGCCACAACCACAAAATGGTGCATGATCCGATCCATCCTTCTGCCCAAGCCAGCTTTTTATAAATTCAGCAACTTTGATGCTAGGTCCCACCATGTTCCATAAACTCTTCCGGGATTCTCCTTCAAAAACGGCACTCGGAATTGATGGCAGCCTCTGCCATTTCCTTGACAAAGGGTCCAAACCATACCATAGAGGCTTTTCCTCGTCAAGTTTAGTTAACACATATAACCACTCCTCCGTCTTTCCGAGTTCTTTTCTCAAATTAAACAGTTGAAGGCTCATAACAGTCGCCTTCCACTTCTGTGACACCAACCTTAAATTGAAGTAGTGAATTCTTGGAAGTCGAGCAAGGATATGCAATGACAACTCATCAGGAAGACAAGGAATCAATCTTGAGTTATCTTCATTCAAGCATGAGGACTTATTTTTCTTGCACGTTCCACTTTGTAAGACCTCGTTGCAGTCATTTATTGAACTCCTTGGTGCAGCCAAGCTCAGAACAGCCCCCATGAATTTTAGCCTCCTTGCTGCAATGTTGATGTCATTGTACTTCCATTGATCAATGAAAATGTTACAGATGAAAGAACCGAAATAAAACTATAAGATGCAATGCTCATTATTAGACCCAACAAATGCATCTTCAGGCCATTCTTTGACTTTCAGCTAGCACAAACTAAACATAAATCAAAAGGAAACACCCTTTACTCCTCTTTCTTCTCCAAAAAGCCAAGCCAAAATCTATGAAATTCGATTCAACTATTCCCCCAACCTCTAAAGTCTCTACCCACAAAAGAAAGGAAGACAATATAATTAAACTAACATAGCATTGGACTAAATAATTCATTTAAACCAATTTCCCTGCAATTCTGTTCAAAGATTAATCCCCATCCCCTCCGCCTCCCCCCCCCCCAAAAAAAAAAAAATTTACATAGAAAACACTGCAAAAAAGAAAAAAAGAAGACCCTCTTCCCCAATTTACATCACCCATCAATACAAAGAAGAAAGATATATAACAATTCTAACTCAATTTCCGATCAACCCACCAAATGATCATAAAACTTTCACTGCTGATCATACTGTTAATTTTTCCCAAACTCAACCATTCTACTTCATCGTCAACAACAGATAATTAGTGAAAGAAACAGAAAATTTTTACAAAATAAAATCAAATGCAAGAAAAAAACCATAATTCAGAAAATTAAAAGAATTGAAGGAGAAACTGCATGATTTTCAGGTGCATTTACTCGGATCTTTAACTGGAACAAAAATAAATAAATAAATAAAGGAAGGGTTGAGTGAAAAATTACCTAAAACACAGAAAATAGAAACATCCAAATTAGCAAGTGAAGCGATCTATCAAACCCAAAAGCGAATTTTGTTGGGACACTATGTTTGCAATTGTAAATACTAAATTGCAGTTCATTTTTGGCTGCTTGAAATACATATAAATAATAAACCGAATCAGCAAAAAATAAAATAAAAATTTAGGCAGACCGGTCATGATAAAATAATAACAATAACGTTTGTTTACGCTTTGCCACGTTTACTAACAATGCCAACGTGTATCACAAAAATCAGGATTTTTTATTTTTTCCTCATTTCTTTATTAGTCAACGTGTAAGTTAATTATATTTTATTATACTTACATGTGACATCTCATTAATGGTTGTTGTTAAAGTTGTGTTTTCACATTACGAGGTTCTTTTTGTTTAGGCCCATAAATCTTTATGGGCTCATTAGGCACAGGATTAGTTTCAGCCCTTTCATTTTCATCTTTAAATTTTCGGATTTAAAATAAAAAATGGAATTTTAGAATTGGTTAAAATATGATGTTACTTCTTATACTTTCACAAAATTTGAGATTTAGTCCTTGTTCTTTATAAGTTAAAAATTCAATGTCTGACTTTTTCGTTCAATCATTATCGTCATTGGTAATTTCTATCAAATTATTTTGCTCGGTACAAAGGAAAGAAAATTAGAAAGATGGAAAATTGAAGGATTGAAAAACTATAAGGATGGAAAATATAAATTTTCTTTCCATAAGTCTGCTTGGTAGGAAAGATAGAAAAATAGAAAAAAAATACAATTTTCTTTCTCTCTATTATTTGGTAGAGTTGAAAAGTAAAAGGAAAGAAAATAAAACAATTGAAAAATGTTTAATTTAAACTAATATACACTTGTCTCTCATTTTCTTTCCTTTCATCGTTCTAATTTGAAAGAATTGATTTTTATGTATTAGGACGAAAAATGATCACTCCTCTTATTTTCTTTCTTCTCACTTTTCTTCCCAACTAAGTACACTCAAAATGTATTTTCTTTCTAGTTTTTCACTTCCTTTTCCCATCCCTCCACTTTTCTACCAACTGAGCACATCCTAAGAGTTAATGCCTTCTTTCACAAAAAGAAATATGCATAAATTTCTTTTTAAAAAAAACTTGTTCGACAACACAACCGCCTTGCCCACACTTCTTATCTCGAAAATTGTCACTTTCTAATTTTCCTTTTGACGGGGCAAGTGTTGTATATAATATTAATTAGAAGTGATCATGGGTTGGGTCGAGTTCAACCCGATCCTCAATAGAATTTTAGGCCTGTTTTCTAGGCTCCAGCCTGGCTTGGTCCAAAAAATAGGCCTAAAATTTTGCTCAAGCCCGGCCCTCCAGTATTAAATTTTTTTTATAAAAATAATTTTAAAAAATATAACACATCAAATACACTAAAAACATTAAAATAAATGTTTTCCAACAAATTGAAAATAAATTTAATAAATAACACTAAGATTGGTGCAACTTAGTAAGCAAATACCTCTAAAATAGTAGCAAAATTAATAATAAATCAAGAGTTATACGATATCTAAAAAATAGCAACAAAATAGTAATAATATAATAGCGAAATGACACCAAAGTAGTGACAAAACAACAGCAAAAATAATGACAACAACAACAAAAAGCAACTAATTTTTTTTTTTGCAAATTTGGGCCGGGCTCAGATCAAAAAAAAGTTTTTTTTTTGCCCAAATCTATTTTTCTAACTTATATTTTTGCACAAATTCTCCCACTTTTCGAATGGACGTTGGGGGTGAGCCGAGCCATAATAAGATCTAATATCAACCCTATTATATCAACTCACCTTATAACCACCCACTTTTTAGCTCTTTCTCCCGGGGCTATTTCCTCTCCGTCTTTCTCTCATCTTCTTCTTCATGAGAGAACCCATTTTTCTCCAAATTCAAGCTACCCATATCATTTGACTCTCTCTCCTGTTCTAAACACGGTGAATTCACCAATTCATCTATCAACCAAAATTTGCATCATTACTAAAGAAAGAAGAAACAAATATACTTTAAAATTCAAATTATTTATTGTTGTGTTTGAAAAGTAATGACATAAACCAAACTTGGTTCATCAATTTTGAATACTACATAAAACCAATTTTAAGCATATCATACAAGTGTCATCATTGGATGGCCACAAAATAATAATAAAGTAAGTTAAAAGCATTGAAAATATGTCTATTTGAGTTGGATTGTATCAATTTTGAAACAAATTTAAAGAAGTAGTCACAAATTTTACCGGATGTTTGGTCTACCTTAATATCTGAATATAATATATGTCTAGACTTGAAATATGCATGCAAAATATTATTCAATTGGGCACATGTTCTTCCAAAATTTTACAAAAAATAATTTCTCTTACGAATGATCATCCATTTTAAATGATTCTTCCCTCTTACAAAGATAATGATATTTATTTTGCTTTATTAAAAAAATATCTCATAAAAATCACTTTTTACGTGAAAAATTGAAGAAAAGAAAGTGCATCTATTATAAACCATTCATAGATTAAAATTATCCATAGAAAGCCAATGACACAAAATAAGCACTTAAGAATCTAATCTAATTAGATGCCCTGAAGTTGATACTACGAGATTTTTATTAAAATAATATAAAATAAAAATTTAATTACTAAAAATAATATAATCGACATCAAATTGTCATTTCAAATGATGATTTGAGGATTTTTTAAGTAGTATTTAAAAAGTAATCTATTAATTAATTAGATTTAGATGTAATTATTTATAATTATACAAGGATGACATATTTGAGTAATTATTTTAATTGGTCAGTCCCACTGAATTGTGTGTAAATGGAGTATCCCATTTACATGAGAATTATGACGTAATTACATTTTGTCAATCAAATATGTTTAGAGAATTAATTCTTTGCAAGTTAATATCGGTAATGCAAAATAAAAGAGCAATCCCACGTTAGTTAGACATAAGCTTCTAAGAGGGTTTATATATAGACTTGTCTTTTTTTTTATTGAGTAATTAGAGCTAAAGGCTTAAAATGCGTTGTCATCGTACAACTTGATTCATGTTAGCACATACATACATACCGCATATGTTTATTTTTGGATAAAACTTCTGTATTATTTTTAAAAAAATTAATTTGTTTAGATTCTGAAAATCTAGTCAACAAATTATATTTTTGACTCTTGCACTAGTTTTAGAAAAACTGTCACTTGTTGTTTTGCCTTTTTGCCCTTGCATTTTTTTTACTCTACCCTTCAAAAAATTGTATAAATAGGAGTCAGTTCTCTCATTTTTCACAACACAGAAAACATAGTTCTCTCATTCCTCCCGTACTTGCTCTCTAAAATTTCGATATTTTACTAAATTACATTAGTGTGATATTCTATTTAGGAGATTGGGTTTTCAGCGAGATCATTTATGACTCATCCAATTTTTCATGGGAATTGAACTTATTGTGGTTTACCGATTTTCTTTCAATTTATTTCCCGATTCTTTTGAGAAGCAATTCCAATCGTTGTTCCACCTTCTCTATTTGGGTGTATGAATATAAAAGTACTATATTAACCTTGGGAGCAACGTCCGTTACTTGATTATACCGATCAGGGCGAATTTGCTTTTAAGGCAGTGGTTTTTCCACGATGCAATGGTTACTTCATTTTTATTCACGTTCTATGCAGTAGTATTATTTTCAACAGTTAAAATATGCCATAAGCCCTTATACTTTTCATAAATTTAGAATTTAGTTTATGTACTTTTATTTTCAAGAATTTGGTTTCTTTATTTTCAAATTTTAAACTTAATTGTTATCATTGTTTAAATTATTTTGTTAAATTCAAATTCATTACAATGTTATTTTTTACTTATATGACTACCAAATGAATATATAGTTTTTATTTCAAAATGTTACACCAACAAATTTGACAAAAATAAATTTACAACATTTATGATTAGATTTAAATTTTAAAATCTAAAAATAGAAAAATAAAATTCTCAAAATAAATTTAAATTTATAAAAATATAAAAATTATAACATATATTAACCTTCTTTTTAATTCCAATATAATACAATTACTACCTAATAATTATATTTTCAATCCATCACTCCGAATAATTTTATACAAATCCTGCTAGATATGGAATTCACCTTTAAAAGCTGAACCAAGAAACCCAATCTTTTCACTGGTCTATTTTACAGTAATAACAAGGAATAATGTAATAGTGACCGATGATAGTGGCAATGGTAATTGGCAAAGTTTAACTCTAACAAAAATAAAGGAGTTGACTTGTGGCATTGGTAGACGCACCACCCAGCTGCGGTCAATGACAATTAAAAGGTGAAAGGGGTTTTGGCAGTGAAGTGCTAAAGGTTAAGGCAGAGGCCCTGCAAGCCCAATCATGAGAACTGACACACATTCACTAAATACATATTGGGAGGTAGCTGTACTTCACACACACATATATATATTTAGTATTTGTTCTTTTTTACCTGCTTATCTACATTCTACTATATGATGGTAATACTTAGTACTTTGGTACTTTGGTTCCCTTTGGAAATTGTTCCATCTTGGCTACTTGAGCCTCTCATTTCTGATTCATCTTCGATTTTTCTGCAAACTGGTAGCACCAGTGGCAGTGACAGTGCCACTGCAAGTTTTCTTTTTGAGGGGTGTGACCATCGTGAAACACAACTAGATTTTTCTTCCTTCTTTCATATGCTTGCTTGGGGACAAGGAGGAGAAAAATATCGGGCTCAGGTTTTTTCTTTTACATTTCTGAAAACGATTGATGTTTGATGAAAATGATGCTTGAGATGTGATCATATTGAATGATGATGCTTTGGGAAATGAAAACTGAACCATTTTTTTTCTCAATTAATTTAGTAAAAATCTTTATATTAGCAATCAAATTAATTTAATAAATAAATAAATTAATTAATTCCTATTAGTATTATGAATTTTTATATTAAAAATCTATTTATTTAAAATTAAATTAAAACAAATTAATTATGCTGTTAAAATTTTATTTACTTTTATTACTACATTAATTTTTATATATCAACATGAGATACACATGAAATATACATAACATGCTATATATCACTATATGATTATTTTGTTAGTTAAATTAATTTTTAATCGTATAAATAAATTAAATTTTATAAAAAATTAATTTATTTTGATCTAACATTTAAAAATAAATTACTATTTTTAAGGATTCCAGCATGCATCATCTGTTTCATATAAGAAATTTTGACATATGATGAAGGGTCAAGTCTAAAAAAACTAGAGAAGAGTGCAAACTGTAAATCAATATGGACAAAGTTTAGCAATGGTACCACTAATAATTGAAAATGAGTTGGGGATAGAGCTAAAATTGTGCAAAGTGCTCGTATTAACCCATTCCCCCTTCCCATCAAAATGCACCTTTCCATGTGATATGTTGTGCTGGTTTTATATCCCAATAATACCATATCCTTTCTTTTGCAAAATATAATGGAAAAAAATGGTAAGGAAATAGCAACATTTAGCATGGAATAAGCTAGACATTATCACAATGACCAGCTAGATAAACCCAAGAAAGAAAAAGGAAATGGGAATAAGCAATTATCCCTAATAAATGAAATATCTATCAGAAACCCTAACAATTATCATATCGTAATACCCTTTGAAAGCCTCTAAAATCTAATGCCACTAACCTTAAAAAGGACAACTCACTCTTTTTATCACATCAATGAAGATGACTACCCAAATAGAAGAAAGTAGGGGGAAAATAAGAAAAAGAGAAAAATGGGTTTCTAAGGCTGTTGGATCGTACATATTTCCATTTATCCAATAAAAGCGACACCTCATTTTTTACCCTTAAAAGAGTTTATTATTTTGGGTAACTAAGCTAAGAGTGAACTGGCCTGATTGCTGGCAAACCCAGAAAACATGTGGGACTTGTTCTTACACTGCTGTAGTTCATGCACTTCCCTCCATTTGCTGCTATCCCATTATCATTATTATCACCAATTGGACATTTCACCATTGATTCTTCACTCTCATTATTGTCTTTAATCGAAGTTTCAACAACAACATTACCTTGATCATCCTCTTCCTTTGCTTCTTCTTCTTCTTCTTCTTCTTCTTCTACATCTGTATCATTATCCTCATTATCCAAGGGAATAAGATGCAATGTTAAACGACCATTGGATCGATGAGCCCGGAAATATTCATGGTGTTTAACCTTCTCTTCTCTAAGAATCAACCTTCCGTCATTAGTGTAATACCTTTGAAGCACCCAAGGCATATGAGGTGGTTGATTCTCGGTGCGAGCAAGCGACGGTATCGGCGGAGGGAACTCCTTCTTACACCGCTGCCCTCGCTTCACACGGCTTTCACGGAAAACACGGCCGCCGTCACCACCACCACCACCACCACCACCACTGCAAACCTGGTCGTTGTTATAAAGATCAAAGCAGCTTTCCATACCAATGTAATCACCAATGACCCAAGAAGCCGCCGATTCAGAAACGAAACTTGAAGCCATCATACAAAAATTGCAATGCTTCTCAGTTTGGTTCTTCTTTGGACATATGGTTAAGGCTTCAATACCAAACTGCATATCAAATGAAATAACAGAGGATTTGGGTTTTAGGGTTTTTTTTCCTTCTGCTTGCTAAGGTAATAAAACTAGAATTTCATGAAGACTGAGAGGAAAAAGCAATGAAATATAAAAAAGACAAGTATTGAAGAATGGGAAAGAGATGACAGCTAATATTTACGCGACAATCAAGATTGGGCTATAGATGTGGCATAGACCTAGATTTTTACCAAATATTCAATCAATGTATATTTGGTATAATTTTATATACAGTCAGAAAATTAGAGATAATATATTATCTATTTCATAATGCATATAATTAATTAATATTAAACGTGTTTAATTAAATTAAAATATAATTTTCTTTGTAATTCAGCAAAGATAACGTATAAAAGTTAAAATAATAATTAAAAACTAATTGATATTTACAATTTACAACCATCAATTAGACGGACCCATAAACATAATAAAACTTTTTGGAATATTTGAAAATCTTTGAAGAGAAAGAGATTCTAGTACACGTGGAGGTCATGTTTACACGTGTGATGCCAATAGATTTTGCACCTCTTCCTACTTTTTTTTGGTAATTGAAACAAAGAAATACAAAGATTACTTCCTAGACATATTATTGAGAGTACAATCTTCTTTCATAATTCCTTTAATCTCTAAAGGGAATTTCTCAAACATGTGCAATGTTTTGCTCATCGTTAAAGCTATTTTTGCTAAAGTATCTGCTACTTAATTAGACTCTCTTAGAACATAATTCAAGGATCACTTCTCTTCAAAAATTAAAATTTATTAAATCGTTCTTATTATAGAACTTTTTAAACCATCAAACTTGAGATAACATTTTCGCTATATATTTACTTTACTCATATTCACATAATACACAAAGCTATTCTTTTAGTAGCATAGCTCTCTTTGTAATAAACAACATATCAAATGTATATTTCAATTAGTTGAAGCAATATTTTAAAAAATGTTGTTATTATTATTACTATTATTAATTTTCAAATTCAATGCATAAAAATGACTTTAAAAACCCGATTGGTTAATAGATGATATTAATTTAATTCAAACTTATCAAATAATTTAGACAAAATAATAAAATATTTTGTTCTTCTCTCGTGCCCTCTTCTTTCTTAATTTTTCTTTCCATAATTATTAAGAAAATTTTGTAGATAAGCCATTGATAGTAAAAGTTTTTACAATTCTCAAGAATAAAAATAATGTTTCAAGCCTAAATTTTATTTCTTGAAAACTCAAGCAGTAACAATCGATCTAATAGTAGAATCTGAAATTTGCATTTGGAAACAAAATAAAACTTGCAAAGCAGCTTTTGGTAAAACAACATGAAATTGTCAATGTTAGTTTAACTTTTTTAGATTCATGCATATTGAAATATTTTTATATTTTAAAAAATTATGATTTTAATTATTTTATAGATTTCTAATAATTTTAGTCTGATATTTAAATTTTTTTATAATTATTGTTAAGAAAATTTTAAAATATCAAAATGATTTTTTTATCTATAGCTCAAGGAAGCTATTAACTTTGACTTAAGGTGCAACATTAATTTTTAATAGAAACTAACAGCTGAGTGACAAAATGTAACAATTTGATAACGTTAATGACTATTTTATAAATTTTAAAATTGAATGACTAAAATATAACTTCAAACAAAATTTAGGGATAGTTTTAATTTATCCATAATTTTATTTCGGAGAAACATTTTAGTAAATCTTCATCAACCATTATTTAAATACATGGATTTCAAAATATAAATTTGAATTTTAAAATAGTGTTTTGAGATAAATTAAATAAAATTACACTTATGATTTTTTTAAAAAAATACGACTTTTTAAATGTTATTTAATAGTGGATAACAGATAAATTATAAGTTTTAAAAAATAAAATGTAAAATTTTCATTATATTAATTTATAAGTTTACAAAATTTTAACAGGATCAAAACACAATTTTCTCATTTTTTGGAAGCCTACTCTAATGCGGCCTCTAGTTGAAAGATATAATAAAATATATTGATTTTTGTAATACTTAAAAAAAAGAAATGGAAAAGTTTGGCCGTAAGTAATTGAAAGATTATTCTATAAAGATGAAATATTATGATCGTAAATAATGACGTTTTTGTAAATAATAGCATTAAAAGAGAAAGCAAAATTTGGGTTGGCGGTCAAGAATGATACAACACGTATCTGTCATGCAAACCAATGCCAGAAACACACTACTTCCCTTTTAAAACTCTCTAACTTCTAACCATATATGTATATAAAGCTGTTGTTTGCCTTTTGCAGCAATATCTGTACTAAGACACAATACTCTAATCATTTTATTATGTAGTACCCATCTAGCAGTCATTAAAATATTCGAAACACAAGAAACATACACCAAAAACGTCATAAGCTAACCATTCTATAATATTTTATGTTTGTTGATTTGATTATCAGGGAAATGAAAGAACAAAGAATGTGGCATTCAAAGAGATCAAAGAATGGAGGCTGCTGCTTCGCTCTAAAGATATCGAAAACCCAATTTCAGTTGCCATTTTTATTTCGATTTTTAACAATGATGGGCGAGGTTTAAGGGATTAGGATTGTTCGTAGAATATGAAGATCTCTAACGTTTTAGACATTTAATAGGTTGATCATTTTCTTTCAAATGATAAAAAGGATTTTATTTCTCTGTTTGAATGAGAGAAGGTACTGGAGCAAGGTGGACATTACGTTCTGTGTCATCATCCGTTCGTTTTATTATAATTGTAAATTTTGAAAACAGTTATCATAAATATATTGCTTGCATTTATCCTTGTCGTCTTACTCTGTTATGCTTCAATTTAATTTTTGTTAATTTTCTTTAAATTTTTAATCTTTCTACACTAAAGTAAATATAATTCTTTAAATGCTTTAAACATAAAAAATATATGGATTTTTCAAAATACATTCTTACACTTTTACCTTTTAATAGTTTTATATATATATATATATATATATGAGGATAAATTAATAATTTCATATAATTGAGCGGGCGAAGAAACAATTATCTTAAACTCCATATCCACTATTCAAATGAAAAACATCCACCTCGTCCAATTCTGTCCAATATTAACTCTTCAATTTTTTTTTTCTCCATTCAAGTGTTTGAGTTTTGCCATCCTTAGTTTGAATTACATAGAAATTTAAAAGAAATACCGATTGCGTCTTAATTTAATTGACATCATTTCTATTAAAACAATTTAGAATATGCATGTAATATCCTCAATCAAGGGAGTTACAATAGTTTGGATATTATTAAAATTTTTAAAAAAAAAGATAAACATTAATGACATTATTAAAGATTTAATCCATTAAAGATAAATTGTAAAAAAATTTTTTAGCAAATAACATTTAGGGAAGCCTAAGAGAAATTGTCATTTACATATATAATTCCTATTGAGTAATGGAGAAAGGTACTCCAAAGGTGCGTAGGAAGATTTATAAATCGTTCTAGAACCAAGTTATGCCCATGAGCCAGCTTCGTCATACCATCCACTAGCTGGTTCACCGCTTTATAAATGTACTTGAAAGAGACCTCCCTAAGCCTGCCACACATCGATTTTATATACCAAACTAGTCGTAGTTTGTTGCTGCATCCCTGCTCTATTGTGATTTGTTGCACTTCCATGGCATTACCGCAATCTACCTCAAGACGACGGACACCCAAGCTCTACGCTATAGTAAGCCCCTCGAAAACTCCCCAAAGCTCTGCATCAAGTATGGAGCAAGAACATAAAAGTTGAGAATAACCCAACATCAAGTTCCTAAACCAATCCCGCAACACACCACCAGTTGTCGCCCTCCCAGCTCTTCCTCGCATCAAACCATCACAATTCAATTTAACCTAGCCTAGCTCCTCTTATGCCCAGACTAGCTCTTCTAATGCCCCTTGACCTCACTTCCCATTATACAACTCAACCCCCAGTACATGCCTTGCCCACGACATCCCTCTAGCATATATATCATCACTACTGAAATTCAACCCAATAAAAACTAACAAATTACGTTTGTCGAAACCATTTTTAAGTTGATTAAAAAATGGAGATCGACTAAAAAAACGAAAACGGGAGTCACCACTAATCCTTTTTGCTTAGCTGTGATTGGATCACCTTATAAAACATGTTTTGTTTAATACATTAATTTTGGCCTACAAAATTTAAGGAAACGTGTTCGGGAGTAGGTTACGTACGAGGAAGGATTAGCACCCTCATAACGCCCAAAACTGGATACCGAATTGATTAGTTACTATCCTAATGTCGAAAATTAAAAAAAAAATTAAAATACGATCCTCTTTGTTTTTGAAAACTTGAATGAATTAAACTAAATGCCGAGACCCGCTTATTTCGAAGGAATAAAATATCATACCCAGTGAGTTAGGATACAACATTTCGAATCCTAGAAATTAAGCTTGTCTTTATCTAAAATTTGTACATTTAAACTTAAAAAGGATATTCGGTTATATGAGTTGAATGAAAAATCGGGGCCGTTAGGGCACAATTTCTCGAAATTCCCAAATACCAAATATTGTCTTTATTATTGGAAGTCCTTACCTCGAAGTAATAAAATGTGGTTTCCAGTGAGTTAGGACACAACACTTTTGAATTTTCGAGAATAAGTATTTAATTTAACTTACATGTTTGATTTAAAAATAATTGATTCTTTAAACTCGATGAGAAAAATCGAAACCTAATAAGTCAATGTACGATTTCTTTCGAATATTTGAACTTCGAATATTTGAACATAGAGTGTTTACTTATTTCAAAACAAAATCTCATATTTTAAAGAACAATTACATGACATAAATCTAATAAATTAATAAAGCATAAAGATCATGATAGTAGAAACACAATATACCAAAAATACAAGCCTATTTAGAAATTCAAGAATAAAAGTAAAAACAACAAAAATATGTACATATATATAAGTAAGAGAATAAACAAATAATTAGATAAATAAATAAATAAAAGAATAAGTGAGTAAATGAAACAAATATATGATATTAGATTTATGTATTTTCAAAGTAAAATAATAAAAATTAATTAATTAATAATACTAATACATAATTTAAGTAAGAATAATGAAAATAATAATAATGATATGTCAAAATAATAATAAAAACTAGTAGTAAATTAAATAAAAATAAGTATTATATACAATAGTTTAAAGGTAATAAAATAATAATACAATAATAATAAAATAAAAATAATAAAGTTAATAATAATAAAGAAAATAATAATAGTTGTAGTAATATTAAAAATAATAGTAAAATATATAATAATAATAATAACATATATTAATAAACAAATAGTAATAGTAAAAATAAAAGAAATAATAGAAATAATAAAATAGCAATAATAATGTCGATGATAAAATAATAATAATAGTAATAATAAATATAATAATGAAAATAATAATAAAAGTAATAGTAAAAAAAATAAAAATAGTATTAATAATAAAATAATAGTAATAATATTAAGATTAATAGTAATAACAATAAAAATAGTAGTAATACAAATAATAGTAATGGTCTCTTTGACTCTGGAGAGGTGTAGACTTTTCTACATAGTCTTATGGAGTATTTGGGGTGACAGAAACTCTCGCATACATGACAAAACAGCAAGATCCAGTCAAGAGATAGTCAAATTTATAAACAGTTATTTGCAGGAGCTGGGAGGAATCAAGATAAATACATTAATGAGTTTAAATGAGAACAGGAAATGACAACACCCACCTGAGAACGGATTCAAAATCAACTTCGATGGGGCTTTCGATGGGGGAATAAGATCTCAGCTTCTGGGGTGGTAGTGCGTAATAGTAGGGGAAACGTTATCATTTCCAGTGCAGTCATTCATAGAGGGGTCCAAAACACGTTTGAGGTAGAAGCCCTTGCTTGTAGGCGTGCGACTCAGATTGCACTCGATATGGAAATGGAAGGAAGCATTATTGAAGGGGATTCGTTAACAGTCATCAAAAAATGTCAGAACCCAGATCAAGATAAGTCACAGTTAAGCCCATATATTTTTTATGTTCATCATCTAAAGTCCAGAAATGGGAGTTTGAAACATGAATACATCCACAGATCCGCTAATAACTTAGCGCATATGCTAGCAGTGGAATCGTTGAGACGGAGGAAGGAATTTTACCTG
This sequence comes from Gossypium rotundifolium, assembly GCA_025506655.1. NCBI lineage: Eukaryota > Viridiplantae > Streptophyta > Magnoliopsida > Malvales > Malvaceae > Gossypium > Gossypium rotundifolium. The sequence goes on from CP106727.1 coordinate 194,686,483, forward strand.
TTGAACAAAGTCCCAGATTTCGCAGTTGCTCAGGCCAGGGATGACAGTGTGAGAGAGTCAGATTGAGGAAAAGGGTAGAGGAGAAGAAGTGAAGGGCAATCATCGGTCACATGGATTGCAGAGGCATTAATGTGGAGAGGAGAGGACTGAAATCGCTAGTTGACCGGATAGAGAAAAGAGGTGAAGGGTTTAGTAAAGATGGGCGTTGGAGAGAACTTTCTCAGAAATGAAGTAGAGGCAGAGATAGAGGAAATGAATCGTCAATTTTAAATGGATTAAGAATTTGGTTTGAGGAATGGGGAAGCGTCCAGCATAGGGTTTTCAGAAAAGAAGCAGATGAATTGACATGAGCATTGAATTGTCATTTTCAAGAAGATAAGTTTTGCTTGAAGAAAGGGATAGCGTCCAAAAGAATTTAATTTGACAGGACGTTTGGACTGCTGAGTGAATTTCTGATTGGGTAGGTGTGCGGTGGATTTAATGCTTCCAGATTTTTCTTTGTTTTTCAAAAATTTTTAAAACGTTTTATGGTTTTATTAGGCCTAGTTTTGCTATAGGAATCTGTTTGTTTTATGGTTTTTAGGTCGCTTTAATTTTGTTTGGACCTTAAGTGTTTCTGTAATTGATTCTTGGAAGTAATCAAACCCAATTTGAATCCTTTCAAAAAAAAAATAGCAATATTGAAAGTGATAATAATAATAATAATAATAATAATAATAATAATATGTTAATGTAAAAATAATAGTAAAAATAAAAATAATAATAGAAATTAAAAATAAACTTAATAATGAAATAAAAAAGACAAAAGAAATAAAAAAAGGCGAAATTGAACTAAAAATAAAAGTTTGGGGCGAATTTTAAAGAAAATAAAAGGTAAGGGACCTATTTAGACACGCGAATAACATGGAGGGACTAAAACGAAAAATATTCCCTCCCTCCAAAACGCTGCGTTTTAAGAGGGACTCAAATGAAATCCAAATAAAATTTAAGGGCAAAATTAAAAATAAGGAAAACTTAATTAAAAAACCATAAAAAAGTGGAAGGGCTAAAAGCGGAATTAGCCCTTCCGTAGAAAACACGTGGATCTTGAGGGCTAATCGGGTCGGATTCGGGTCCAACATCAAAATGACGTCGTTTTGGCCCTTGGGAATAGGGCTTAAAACGCCGTCGTATTATATACCCTATAAAAGTTAAAATTTTGACAAAAAAAATCATATGTCTATTATTCTAGAAAAAAATAGAGAGCTTCAAAAAAATGCTCTCCCCAAAGCGATTTTCGATGATGCTCTAAGAAAGCTCCAAGATCGCCGCCGCTTCATCAAGCTGTTACCACCATCGCACGGTGGCTGAAACTCCCAAAACAGGTAAACTTTTCTCTTTTTTTATATCTTAATATATATATTATAGGTTTTTAAAAAAAAAAAGAACAAGATAGAGAGAAAAAAATAGAACACAACAGTATTTGAAAATAGAAAAAAAAAATGAAAAGGAATCATCTGAAATCACCTCTGCTATTTCTTATTTATGTATTTTGTATATTTTTGTGTATCCCATTTTACAGATTATTTGGGGTTATTTATAACCCAAAAATAAAATCTAAAATAAATGCAAAATCGCAATATACTGCTACTGTCCATTTCTTTCCTTGTTTGCAGGTGTATGGCGAGAAATCCGGTGAAGGAGCACTGTCCATGCGCTGATTTGCGGCGTGACCGAGGTGCTGGTGTCGGGGCTTGTATGGAGGCGGTGGCGCAAAGAAGAAACCTTAGGTTTCGGGGTTTCCAAATTTTGAAACAAGATGTGGGCCATTGGGCCATTTGAGTTTTGTCTTAGGTATTGGGTTAGTGGGTTTTAGGTAACAGTTTGTTTATTTGGGCTTGAAAATAACTAGGGTTTAGTGATTTGGGATTGGATTAATTGGCTGTAAAATTGACTTTAAATTGGACATTAGTTTATTTTTTTTATTATTTTTTATTTGTTCAAGCCCGGGCATAAATGGGCTACTACAACGTTGTTTCCAAATAAGCCAACATATAATCCCATACAACGTAATCCATTCCACACCATCAATTCGCACATTAAAACGATTAGAAAGGTCCGCACATATCCAATCGTGGAGAGGGAGATTAAAAAAGGAAGTTGACCTACCACCCTAAGTCAACCTATTCCAAATTGGTCATACACTCGGACAATCCCGAGGAACATGAAACAAACACTCGTTACTAACCTCACAAACAGCACAACTCAATATCGATATGAGGCCTCTCTGACACCTTTCCTCATTTGTCAAGAGTTAATCATGCCTCATGTAACACCCCTAACCCATATCCGTCGTCGGATTAGGGTTACGAGGCATTTTCAAATAAAATATAACTTTCGTACTGTAACACCCTTTTCATTCAATATACTTTATCCTATTCTAAAACAATCGAATTTGATACATGTTTAGATACATACTTCTCAAGCATATAACCCAAATTCATATTCATATCAATTTCATGAAATTTAAAATTTGCCTAACATCTCTCTTTATTAACTTACCACATATATGCATGATTAAAATTCTAAGTATATTTGGTATAATCATCAACGAATACAGAATGATCAATCAATATACATTTCTTTAATAAAATCAACCACAAAACAAATACAAACACCTACTTAGCACCACCACCTACGCTTTCATTTCATGCAACCATTCCTCATGTACAATCTTGTTTCGAACCAATGCACATTAAAACTTTATAGTTATAAATACTGATAAGCATCATATGGTTACATGCATATATCACCCATTTGCACACTTATAAACTAAGAAATAGCATTCCTTTTTCAATTACATATATCAGATGTGCATCATCTTAGCTTTTAATGCCATAAACACAAATTAACTTTGCATGATATATGCATATGATCAAAGACTAAATGTACTAATTAAACTTCCATAATTCATGAATTCTATGTCACGAATTTGTACACTATTGACCATTCATAAACATAGATCTCAAACTAAATTAACATAGAAATATAAGCATATTTAATCATGCATAGACCGAACCTTCCATACCACCTTTCTATACAATTTATAACTACCTATACTTATCATTAACAAATGAATCTAACAAATCAACTTACATGTACAAATTTTCATTATGAGATTATTATTATCACCTAACCGTAACAACCATATTTAACATTCAATAACCCAAGTTATGATTTTACAACTATATACATAACACTCATATCACCTACCACATTTCCAATAATATCTAAACTTCAACCGAATACAAACATTCATTAATAGCATGAGCAAGCCATTTCATCCAAGCATATTGATGAAGTTTAACCCAAAATAAGTAGCCATTTTGCAAGGCTATAATTATATACACGATTAAGTATCATTAGTAATACAGCTTAGTCTAACCTATACATGCCTTTTGAATTAAAAACCAAGTTTATCAGTACCAAAAGAGAGTGGATAGTGTGGTTAACTTCTTTGAAAATCCTTTGAGTCCGTAGCTTGAATCAAAATCTATAAAACAGAATGATGAACACACGGAATAAGCTAACTTAGCTTAGTAAGTCTTAACCAATCATAATATGCCAATTGGACATTCAAGCATTTTAAAATACTCAAGAAATAATATGGAATGAAACAGCTTAACTCTAAAATCCTTCAAAACTGAATACTTTTACCTCACTTAACATAACACTTATCATTTCCTTACCATTAGTATACAACTTATCAACTCAGCATCAAATTCAAAATATAAAACATCCTTTCTTTATAATATATTCGTAATACCCATACGCGAAACTCAATAAATTCACATAAATATTCGAGCAAGTAAAGGGCCGTGTACATCCGAATTACCTTTTCAATTACATAAATATATGTTCATTTAAACTCTCATATATCCAAGCATCTAATATCAATATTTCAAAGTTTAGTACTTAAATGATCTACTAATATCGAATGCTGATGCTCATTTAGATTAACCATCATCACTATTTTACCTTTAAACTTCAATTTATATCTCATTAGATAGTTCACATATTATAGATTAAATACTCTTTTCCAACTACTCATATTTTCGATACACATAATTCCATAGGATCACATATTAATGTATATACAATAAGTATATACTTTACACTTAGTAACTTCACATAAAAAGAATATATATATTCACATATATTTGTATGTATATCCATTTGACATTTCATACATTCGTATACATGGCATCAAAGTAATCCCAATATGTCACGTAATCATAAGCATAAGGCCAAATATCCAGGATCAATTTGTATCCTTCATCTCAATATACTTATACGAATACCTTTAACCACATTATGCTTTCATATAACCAATTTTCTCATGACTTAGTTTATAACAATTTGCATCTACCAATTGTATACCACATTTCATTCATCAATTCATTTACTTATTATCATCACATGTATATATATATAATACATGAATACGAATAACACATACCTTGTAGCCGAATTTAACCCATTTCATCTTTAAATGCTTAGGCTCACTTAATTCATTTCATGACTTTACTAGTACGTAATCTAAGCTTGGGATTTCAACTCACTGATATAAAACGTGCTAGGCATTTGCCCGAATCTCACATACTGACACTAGACTTGCTAGACTCAAGGTCCGTAGTTCAAACACCAGCATTTAGCCTGCTAGGCAATAAGCCCGATATAATTCACCGGCACGAGGCCTGCTAGGCATTTAGCCCGATAAAGATCACCGGCACAAGGCCTACTAGGCTCGAAGTCCAATATAAATCATCGGCACGAGGCCTACTAGGCATTTAGCCCGATAAAGATCACCGGCACGAGGCCTGCTAGGCTCGAAGCCCGAACGTTCATATTATTGAGTCATCCCATTCACATCACATACTATCAATATCACATATATTTCATATAATTCAATATCACTTTCACTTAAATTGATCACCCAAACACACTATTTAAGAATTAATATTTTAACACATACCTAACCACATAACATAGCCATCAAGATTAATATAAAAATATTTTTCTAACTCAGATTCGTGGTCCCGAAACCACTGTTCCGATTAGGGTCAAAATCAGACTATTACACCTCACTAGCCATAAGAAATTCTTAACTTGTTGAGGACCTAGGAACTTCCAAATCAATAACCATATGTTCTCCGCTTGCGGTCAACTAGTAAGGATTTATAAGTTGAGGCCACTGATAACAGCCTGATGAACTCTTGCTCCAAACACATACATCTTCCCTCATGGTTCTTAAAAGAGCCCGTACAATAACAATTTTGAGTAAAATATCCCTACCAAGCAAATGGCTAAAATTTTCCTAAAGCTAAGCCTCCTCACTATCACCCATGTCATACATCAAAATGGATGGGTCTAAATGTCTTGGTGTCAAACAATATTTGTCCAAGGTTTCCAGGCTGGGAACCCATTGATCCAACCAAAACCATACCATCCGATCGACCCCGATTAGATCAACATATCGAGGCAAGAAGTGTTGGAAAAATTGGGTTAGAAAACAATTATTTTAGGTAAAGTGGTTTGTTTTAAAATTTTCTACATTCGAGCCAGTTGTGTTATTTATAGCAATAAACTTAATAGAAATTATACGTGTGTTTTGTACAAGATGGACCAAAGTCAACCTTGGCTTTCTATCGAATGACCTTCTAGGCTATTTTCGAACCAAAAATTACTTTGAGTGTGGGTTTGAGTAACATGAACCAAATTATAGATTGAAAGCTGATGCGTCGTTGAAAGCGCCAAAAATATCCTATTCCCTATAAAATAATGAAAAAGAATAGTAAAGGGGAAGTATGGTCAAAACCTCAGGGACCGAATTATACGAATGATTGTTTCTCGAAATCCTGGGCAGAATCGTGCCCAAGAAAACCTACGTTCCTGTAAAAATAAAAAAAATAACAGAATTAAAAGTTTGGATCTAGAAACAAAAATAAAACAGAATTGAGAAGTCGAATTGGAATTGCAAAAATAAAAAATAGGAAATAGAGTTGAGATAAGGAAATTCTTATGGGGAGATTCTAGCCTCCAGTTGCCTCGATCTGCCTTGGGTTTAATCCTTGGCTTTTAGATGATCCTTCTCAAACCGAACAAGCCAGTTATAGTGGAAGAGGACGCCTACGACCACCAGATCCAAGGATTTAGACTTCGATTTAGTGGAACCTGACTTTAGCCAACAATCGCTCTTGTGGGATCATCTTATGCTAGATCAACGTTTCTCAATGGCGAATCCCATGCCATTTTGTCTCTTGGGCTTGCCAACCTCTGACGCAGTAAGCTAACGAACCGATTGTGCAACCTTCTCAAAATATACAAGGCGGCTGTTCCTTGCACACATTGAAAAGATCACTTTTTAAGGGACATGGACGGAAACATTAGCCTTGTAATGCGGAGAAACGATGAATACTCTGTTGAGGAGGCTAAGTATTGATTCCAAACCTCAAGAACCCATTTTGGGAATTTTTGGAAACCTTTGGCTAGATGGGTTTAGTGGCTCATGGTTGTGATGGAAAAGAAAATAAGTTTATAATAAAAATGGAGATTTTATTAAAAGGAAATATGGAAAGAACAAGATTTTTGGGCAGAGAGGGTTTTTCAGAAAAAGAAGAACATCCATTTGAGTCACCTCTCCCCCTATTTATAGTGCTAGGGGAGATAGTCTAATCCTACTTAAACTCCCAAAAGATAAATACAAATATTCGAAGATAAATAAAGATAAAAAAAATAAATCCTATATTAAATAATCCTTAATAATTATCTTAATATTAGTTATTCTAATATAATCTAAATAGAGTCTAATAGAATAAAAACTCTTTTTTTTTTTTGCATTTCAACCCTTGTGTCCTCCATGCTTGCACTTTTGGCACAAACTTTTCCATATGTCGCACATTGACCCATTTTATCTTTAATTTCACGCTTTTGGCCCTTAATTTCACTTTTGCCTCCAATTTAGTCCCTATAAAATAAAAGACCATAAATAGCCCAAATTAGTAGAATCATACTCAAAATAAATATGCAATTAGCATATAAAATATGACGTTCTAGAGTATTATCAAATTCCCCCTACTTAGCCCATGCTTGCCCTCAAGTATGGTTCCTATCCACTGTGAAAGTTAGATCCTGTCATGAAAGAAATTCTACTCCAAAGGTTTATAAAAATTAGTCAAAAATGCATATGAAAAATAAAGAGAACTTCTAAGCTTGCTTTAAGTAAAACAGAAAAAATATTCTAATTAATACACACAAAAATTAAAATCGTCTTAAATTTTTTCATGCTATTTAGGTAAATTACCAAACCTACCAAGACACTCTATTTATTTCCTCCTTAAGTCTCCAACTGCAATTTTATTAGTACTATTTTTTCTTTTCTTTTCTCTCTTTTTTTCTTTTCTTTTTTTTTTTTCTTTTATTATTATTGCTTATTTACTTAGGAATATATTGAACCTTTTGACGCGAAGAGAGATGACAACCCAAGCACCCCACCCCGATTACTCAGCCAACATACTCCTAAAAATTATTTATTTCCAGTTAGCGGAGTTTTACCCATCACGTCACACAATCTTTTGACGCGAAGTAGAATGACAACCCAAGCACCCTACCCCGGTTACTCAGTCAGTCACGTTCTGACCCGCACTCATAACCTTGGTTAGCGGAGTTTTACCTATCACGTCACACAACCTTTTGACGCGAAGTAGAATGGCAACCCAAGCACCCTACCCCGATTACTCAGTCAGTCACGTTCTAAGCTGCACTCATAACCTTGGAAACATTTATTGTCATTAAACCAAAATTTACACAAAATTTTAATTTTAGAGGACCTAAGAGAAATAATCAAGTGTCGAAAATAAGTTTTAGTAACCACCTAATAGACATGAACATAATTTAAGCATGCAATTGTATTAAGTGTCCACTTTATATTAAACTTGATCAATTTTACGAAAAGCAAGATAGAGTTAACTTATTAATCATAATTATTTTTAGCCTAATAAAAATAAAACAGTGGAGACGAAATCAAACAGGCAGAATCATAACTAACTCAGTAGCCAAGAATCATGCATGTAGGTCAAACAGTGGCAAGTCGTGGTCAAATTCTTGGGCATGAAAAGCGACAGAATATTTTTAAAAAAATTGGACAAAATGGAGCCTCAAGCAGCAAACACAAATCACATTAGAAGACGACAGTAATATGAAGATTACCTCCCCCTACTTAAAACACATTGTCCTCAATGTGGACGCAAAAGAAATAAATAGGTAGAAAAGTTTAGAAAAACTCCCCGTGTAGCTACTGTCGATTGCGGAGGACTTGTGTGTGAAGGGGACGATGTGGAGGGCTCGGCGGCTTGTGTCGTGGGAGAAGAGGAGGAAGGGGAGGCCGAATGGCACGGCGGTGATAGAGAGGGAGAGGATGCGTCGACCAAATCAATTGTTTAAGAGGCGGAGAGGCGGCGACTGCGTAAGTTGATGGTGAAGGGAGGCTCAGCGGCAGCGCGGCTTCGGGTACGAACCATGGCCGGTAGAAAAATGGCTATCGGTGGTGGAGGAGAAAAGAGTCGGCGGCTATGGAGAAGGGAAAGGAAATTTGAAAAAGAAATGTAAGGTTTGGGGGTTTTATTTGCTCAAAAGGGGTGTTTGGCTGCAGGTTTTGAGGATTCTAGGGCTAGAATAAGACTATTTGGCTATAGGGATATGGCATTCTGGGCTAGAATAGGCCTGTTTGGCTGCAGGTTTTGGGGATTCTAGGGGTGGAATAGGATTGTTTGGCTGTAGGGATATGACATTCTGGGCTCACTTTCTATCTATTTTTCTTCGTATTTTCGCGCCGTTTTGCCTAGATAAAAGAAGAGAAATTTATTAATATTTAAATAAAATAAAAATAAATTAAATTAAAAGCAAATAAGAAATAAGAAATAATAATAAAAATGAAAAAAAATAAGGATTGGGTTGCCTCCCAACAAGCGCTTGTTTAATGTCATTAGCTCGACGACTTAAATGGTTCTACGGTGGCTCAAAATAAATCTTTTCAATCGTGTGAGCTTGGAAATTCTCATTTTTTATCACATCCACCATATTTGGGTTTAACCATCCTTGCACCTCTTTCATTAGTTTCATATTTTCCTCCAAGGGGTTAATCCCTTTTAAGTCGGCAATGGTCGTATCATTCTCCAAAAATATGAATTTGAGATGCTTGAGAAGTGGTTTTAATTTTGGATCTGATGCCTGCACAACAGAAGGTAGAAGTTGTAACGCCCTTTAACCCGAGTCCATCGTCAGATTAGGGTTACGAGGCATTACTCATCAAATCATAAGTCAATACACTATAAAAATATTATTACATTAATATACATGATATCACAATGTACTATCTACCTTACTCAAATCAATTTCATATACTCAAGTATCACACATAACATGATATGAAATGAACTTTCATGTTAAGCTTATAATATAAGCGAACATACCCAAAATAATAACACCAAAATCAAGCATGACTAAACCATACTCCAAAGATAGAAATATATAGCCATTTTCGCATGGCATTTGTATATACATTTGCAAAATAACATGTAAGTTATTATAGAAAAGCTAGCTTATACATGCCATACTATTAGGTTCATTTACACAAGAGTACCAAAAGTTGATAGTGTGCACGACTTGACGGGATTCCGAGTTTAAGTCTGCGACCTCAAGATCTAAAACACCAAGAAATAAACACTCCAATAAGCTTAGATAGCTTAGTAAGTTTAAGCAAGAAGGTAAAGTACACAAATATGCATTTCATCATTGCTTTAGTTTTCAAACTAACTATAGAATAATTCAATCTATCAACATGTAGCCAAAACTAACATTCATCAATCCCATATCCATTCAATCACAAATCAAAAATCGAAGTAACCATATAGTCACATGTTTCATAGCCAATTTAAATTAGCTTACTTAAATTCGCAGTAAGATGATGAACCATTCACCAAACATACTTGACGTCTTTATTTATTTTTAATAATTGCCTCTATTCTTACCTTTTTCCGATCTCACACACACAGTGCCTCCCGACCGATATCGCACATACAGTGCTCGGTAATTAATTTTCCGCACACACAGTGCCTTTCAACCGATATCGCACACACAGTGCTCGGTGATTATATTTCCGCACATACACAGTGCCTTTCAACCGATATCGCACACACAATGCTTGGTAATTCAATTTTCGCACACACAGTGCCTTCCAACCGATCTCGCACACACAGTGTTCGGTAATTCAATTTCCGCACACACAGTGCTCATTAATTCGATCTTCACTTCGATCACATAGGCAAAGATAATATCACATTCCAAACATGTAATATCCACAATGTACATAATCGAACCAACTATCTCTTCCAATATTTACACTACTACATTTGGCCAAATTAAATAAATATATATATAATTGCTTATTACACTTAACCATTTCTCATCTCAACTTCACATATAATTTTTCCTCAAAATATATCCAATCATTCAACTCAATTAATTCAAAACTCATATAAATACAATTCATGTATTCGACTAGCACATACATCATTCAATATCATACTCGGCAATAAGTAATTTAACATATTTGTATCTATTTAGCAATTGTACCACAATATAGATTCAATTTTGATTCAACCAAATGCTTAAAACTTACCTTGATAGTTGAAAAGTAAGGATGTCCTGGCTACTCATCAAATTTAGCTTTCCCCCGATCCTTTTCCAACTCTTTCTTCCCTTGATCTAAACAAAATTTGAAAAGAGCCTATTCAAATCATTTTCATTCATTCCAATTCGAAACATATCATTGTATTATTTTCTCAATTAGTCAATTATAGCTTCGAAATCCTTACCAATTTAATATAATTCTTTCATTTTAGCCACACGCAAAATAAAGGACAAATTATCCATTCGTCCTTGATATTTCGTACATGAACAAATTAATACAAAATCGCTACTTGTTCAAAACATGTCCATTTATACCTTAATGAGATAAGGCCGATCCTCTTTAAGCTCATTAAAGTCCCTACACGTCCCAAATTTTAATCCAACCACAACATTTATAAATTCTACTTTCTTACTCTTAAAATTCACACATTTTTCAATTAAGTCCTCAAAGCATTAAAACTCCAAATATCAAGAATTAACTAATTCTTATTAAGGGCCGAATACCCCTAACCCTTATATCAATTCATTTTTTTTTTACTTGCTTTTTAGCCCTTTTGAAATTTTATTATAAATAATTTCTAATACAATTTATCTTCTAAAACCGAATATACTATTTCAATACATACATATATTTTGATATATAAGTATAACCAAACAAATACTAATAATTCCATATATATACTCACTCGAAACGATTTTGGCCGAATATAAAGATACCTCCATGCTCAACTCAAAATAATTTCCATTGCATTGCATACAATTTAAACCATTATTCACCCTTTCCATCTATTTCTCTTTCTCAAATAAATCTTGTATTCATCAAACACACAAGCCAAAAGAAATACTCCTCCATTGCCGAAACTATACATGCTTAACTCTCAAAATTTCAACATGGTTTTCATGGTATTCAAGGTAACTCACTCAATTATGTAAATATTTGCTAACACAAAGTTCAATCTCTTACCTTGTTACTACATGCAAAGGCCGAACAATGGAGATTCAATTTCTTTCTTTTCTTTGAAAGAAAATCGGTGGAGAAGATGAGTAAAGTGAGAGAAAATGAATTTCACACAAACTTTCCCTTATTTTATCAATTTAATATCTATTTTAATATACTTAAAATGTAATAATTAAATCATAAAGCATTTAAAAATTGTTTCTCCATCATCATTGCCGTCCACTAACATTAAAGGTGGGCAATTTGACATGCAAGTCCTCTCATGCATGCAAAACAATTCAATTTACCCTTCAAATTTTATATGTACTACTTTTACTACTTTAACCATTTGATCCTTCCTTTTTAATTTAGGCATACCAAAGTAATAAAACTCGAAATTTTGACACATGCTCATTCAGAATTACTATGCACGAAAGCATAAATAATATTATAAAATTTTTCGGCTCGGATTCGTGGTCCCGAAACCACCTTTCCGATTAGGGTCGTTTTTGGGCTGTTACAGAAGTTTAGTATCCATAGGAGCCAATAATTTATTAACAGAATCAAAATCATCAAACATCATTTTAGATTTATCTCCATAAATTGACTCAAAATTTTCTTCCACTAAAGAGTCAATTATGTCGACACAATTTACGCTCAAGATTTCGTTGGGATGGCTAATGGCGTCGTAGACATTAAACTTCACGATCTCCCCATCAAACTCCATCATGAGAGTTCCACTTCGAATGTCGATTTTAGTACTAGCCGTACTAAGGAAGGTCATCCCAACAAGAGATCCGAAGATCCGGGAGTACTATCCTCCTCTATTTTTATTACATAAAAATTTGTAGGGAAAATAAGTTCATTAACTTTTACCAACATGTCCTCGAGGACTCCTTCGGGATGTACAACGGACCTGTCTGCCAATTGAATGATAACACCTATTTTTGTCAAAAAACCTGCATTAAGTGATTCATAAATAGAATATGACATTACATTTATGGAGGCTCCTAGATCACACATAGCCTTTTTAATTCCCAAATGGCCTATTTTGCATATTGCAAACATGCCCTTTCCTTACATTTTTCATTTTCAACAACATCATGGAAACATTTTCACCAACATTCACCCTTTCATTACTTGTTAATTTCCGCTTGTTGGTGCAAATTTCTTTAAGAATTTTAGCATACCTCGGTATTTGCTTGATGGAATCCAATAGCGGAATGTTGATCTCGACATTCCTAAATGTTTCGAGGATTTTCTTGTCCCCTTTACCTCTTCGACACTGGTTGAATCGTTCAAGAAACAGAGGTTGAATTATAGGCAATGGGGGTTTCGTTCGGACCTATTCATCGTTCTTGGGCTTTTCTTTGGCGATTTCTTGGCCAATATTCCTATTAGAAATTGGTTCCAGTACCTTTCCACTTCGCAACGTTATTGCATTTGCATTTTGTCTTGGATTCAGTTCAGGTTGTGACGGTAGCTTCCCTTGACAGTTCAATTTCTCAACTGATAGGGTCAATTCTCTTATAGATGCCTCAATTTTCTGTTGAAAATCTTTCATTTCTCTTTGGAAATTATGAGTTTGCTATTGAAAATCAAGGACATTAGCTGCTAATTTATTGACCATGGTTTCTAAGAAATTACCTGAATCTCGAGGCTATTGTAGAAGCTGATTTTGATATGGCTGGTTATACCATGGGTTGGTTCCATAACTCAAGTTGGGATGGTCCCTCCATCCTAGGTTGTAGGTATTAGCATAGGGGTCGTATCGCCTTTGTGGCGGCCCAGGGAAATTTCCCATAGCATCCAGATGGGCCATGGTATCATCATACAAACTGGGACATGCATCAGTTGCATGATCAGGAGTAGCACATATTCCGCATAATCGAGCTATCTTTTTTTTTTTCTGCAAGAAGAGTATTCATCATATTAGTAAGTTTATCAAGTCTATCTTCTATTGTAGAATTACTTAGCTGATGAACCCTTCTAGGGGGTTCAGGATTAGCTCGGAACTGCTGAGAATTTGCAGCCATTGTGGAAATCAGGTCTCTTGCTTGTTGAGGGGTCATATTGACCAACGCTTCTCCACTAGCGGTTTCTACCATATTCATCTCCATTGGTTTCAAACCTTCATAAAAGTACTGGAGGAGAGATTGCTCTATTATACCGTATTGTGGGCAACTTGCACACAACTCCTTAAAGCGCTCCCAATAATTGTAAAGTGTCTCTGCTTCTTTTTGCCTTATTCCCATGATCTATCTTCTTAGCTCAGCTGCTCTAGATGCTGGAAAAAACCTATTGAGAAATAAACGAGATAAATCAGCCCAAGTAGTAATAGATCCATGAGGTAAATAGAATAACCATTCCTTAGCCAGAATCTGCTAGGGAGAAAGGGAAAACACACAATTTAATTTGATCCTCAGTTACCCCTTGAGGTTTCATGCTAAGACAAACCATATGAAACTCTTTCAAATTCTTGTGGGGATTTTTGTTTTGCAACCCACGAAAAGTTGGCAGTAGTTGGATTAAACCTGACTTCAATTCAAAATCAATATCCATAGTAGGATAAGCGATGCATAGTGGCTGTTGTTCTACCGGAGCTTCAGCCAGTTGCTGAATTATCTGAGCCATTGGTTGAGGTCCTAAATTAGGGTTTCCGTCAACCCTAGAGTTAAGCACTCCTTCTGGGGAATTGACTTCTTTTTTTTTGCCTTCAAAAGTTTGAGTAGGGTTTTCGTTAATCCTAGACTCTGCTTCGTCGTCGATTCTAATTTCTGGCAATGGATTACTTTGAGTCCCGACCACCACTGACTACTTTTTCCTTAGCTTTGTTTCCTTGCGATTAGCTTTTGCAGTCTTTTCAATCTCCGAGTCAAACGCAAGAGTACCTAGAGCAAATCTGGTCATAGAAAATAAAAAACAAGATTAGTATGTTGCCAGTCCCCGGCAACGGCGCCAAAATTTGATGCGTCATTGAAAACACCAAAAATATCCTATTCCCTATAAAATAATAAAAAAAAAAAGTAAAGGGGAAGTAGGGTCAAATCCTCAGGGACCGGATTATACGAATGCTTGTTTCTCGAAATCTTGGGCAGGATCATGCCCAAGAAAACCCGCGTTCCTGTAAAAATAAAAAAAATAACAGAATTAAAAGTTTGGATCTAGAAACAAAAATAAAACAGAATTGAGAAGTTGAATTGGAATTGCAAAAATAAAAAATAGGAAATAGAGTTGAGATAAAGAAATTCTTATGGGGAGATTCCAGCCTCCAACTGCCTCGATCCGCCTTGGGTTCAATCCTTTGCTTTTAGATGATCCTTCTCAAACCGAACAAGCCAGTTATAGTGGAAGAGGACACCTACGACCACCAGCTCCAAGGATTTAGACTTTGATTTAGTGGAACCTGACTCTAGCCAACAATCACTCTTGTGGGATCATCTTATGCTAGATCAACGTTTCTCAATGGCAAATCCCACGCCATTTTGTCTCTTGGGCTCGCCAACCTCTGATGCAGTAAGCTAACGAATCGACTGTGTAACCTTCTCAAAATATACAAAGCGGCCGTTCCTTACACACGTTGAAAAGATCACTTCTTAAGGGACATGGACAGAAGCGTCAGCCCCGTAATGCGGAGAAACAATGAATACCCTATTGAGAAGGCTAAGTACGGATTCTAAATCTCAAGAACCCTTTTTGGGAATTTTTGGCAACCTTTGGCTAGATGGGTTTAGTGGCTCATGGTTGTGATGGAAAAGAAAATAAGTATATAATAAAAATGAAGATTTTATTAAAAGGAAATATGGAAAGAACAAGACTTTTAGGGAGAGAGTGTTTTTCAGAAAAAGAAGAACATCCATTTGAGTCACCTCTCCCCCTATTTATAGTGCTAGGGGAGATAGTCTAATCCTACTTAAACTCCCAAAAGATAAATACAATTATTCAAAGATAAATAAAGATAAATAAAATAAATCCTAAATTAAATAATCCTTAATAATTATCTTAATATTAATTACCCTAATATAATCTAAATAGAGTCTAATAGAATAAAAACTCTTCTTTTTACATTTTAACCCTTGTGTCCTCCATACTTGCACTTTTGGCACAAACTTTTCCATATGTCGCACATTGACCCATTTTATCTTTAATTTCACGCTTTTGGCCCTTAATTTCTCTTTTGCCTCCAATTTAGTTCCTATAAGATAAAAGACCATAAATAGCCCAAATTAGTAGAATCATACTCAAAATAAATATGCAATTAACACATAAAAATATGACGTTCTAGAGTATTATCAAAAACTTTAACTTAACTTTCAGTAGGAAAGTTAATTCTTTCTTTAATAAAAAACTATGCATTTTCCATAAAATGTAATTCATTTCAGTAAAATAAATTTTCACTATTTTCTGATAGAATAATTACTTATGAGAAGTGTTGTTAATTGCTTAACACATGGTTCCTATTTATAGCAAAATAGTACTAAAGTTCTGTTTGATTAAGGCCTCATTAAATAATAATATTTAATAAAAATATAATTTCTACTCCAATTAGTAGTACAGGGCAACGACATGATCTAGTAAATACTAGAGTTTGACGATCCTTGTAACAACAAGACCTATTTTGGGCCTCTTATGTATTAAGTCAATTATATGTGTTATTTAAAATTTTATCCAACACTTACAATTTATCCAACCCAATTTTATTTTTTATTTCTAAAATATTAATTAATTAATTAATTTAATTAATTAAATTAATTTCTCAATTAAGTTTCGTTAAAGTAATAACAACTTTCTTGTAATAGAATCTATGAGGAAATATATTTAGTTTTTTTATTCAACAAATTCATAATTACTTAATTAATTTAATTCTCATTTCAAACTTTAATTATTTAATTAAATAAAAATTCATAAAACTTTAAAATTAATTCCTAAGTCTTCTTTTGTAATTAGCAAGAAAACGCATTCACTGCGGATAATGATACATGCGATTTATTTCTTTTAGCTCATCGTTTTCATTCATTTCATACTTGTTCATTCTACATGCAAGTTGTTTATGGCTATCTTGAGCTAGCGGAGAGATCGATTGGACACATATAATTAGGGCTTAAATAATTTGTAATTAAATTTATGCTTTTTGCCTATTAATTACAATATTATTTAGTCATGAAGTCATTCCATTAAATTATTGTGATTGGACTCTCCCTTATTATATACCATTACGAAAGCTATGTATCAAGTGTTCATCTAATGACCTTGTCATAAGTGTGTTACCCTCATAGGATATCCTTAATCTATTTGGATTAATTCATTCTCACAATATGATCTTATTTTATCTCATGATAACCATTACAACTTCCTTAATGAAAAGTCAATTTACTATCAAATAGTAATTAAATCATTTATCACAAAGATAATTAACCATGATCATGTTTTATTTTTAATCTATCATGTAATATCGATGATATGATATTATTTACCCTTTATTATGGTATGAATTCCACTATTGTGGAATGACGATACATATTGCAAAAGTCATATACCTAATGTACCAGCGTTTGATTCCTTATCTATTTGAGTCATGCATACATAGTTCATCATTCACTCTAGATTAAAGTATGCTACACTATGATCGTCATAGGTGAAGAAATCCATAAATAAATCTAGGTTCTATTCTACTTGGGTCATGTCTGATGTATTGTCACTCCTATCAATCACATCTATGTCTTTATTTTTTAAGAGTCATCTGCTCTGATACCCATAATAAAGTATCTCCCTAATTGGACTCGATAGATGACATATTAGTCTTTCAATCGACTACTTAATCTCGATTAGTCTAAGGACGTGTTTAGATTATCTACTAATATAAATTGTTTTTACGTAATACGATTCAACCATGTAATGCTATTTAATATTAGTTAAATGTTAGATAATCAATGAGCCAATATTTGTTTTAATTTTGCGATGCGTGCAAAAATCGTTGAAGACTATATACAAAGATATTAATGAAACTAAGATAGTTTATCAAACCAATTTGTATGAGAAGTATAAATACATATAAACAAGAATACTACATTAAGGGCACTAGATTCCAACAAGAAGTTGTGGCGAAACTTTTGCAATCAATTTTCAAATGATGGAACTAGTTGGCTTCCCAATCGGCAAAGGAACTCTGTTATGGATTCGATATTTAGAGAGGGACACTTTCAACCACAACTTATTTGTATTTGCAATTATTGGGAAGCCAAGCTTTAAGAGGAAAGCTTTATTTCGTAGTGCCAAAGGACGAAACCCCAACCCGCCCTTATCAATCAGTTGACACAATGACTCCAACCTCATGAGAGCCACCTTTCAATCCCTACTTGTTGCTCCCAAAATAGAATTGTAGACAAGCTTTTCTATTTTGTTGTAAACCCCAACAGGAACCAAGGTAGTCTACATGAAATAATTAGGAATAACCATCAGTACCGACTTTGCTACCATAATTCTACCAACCATAGAGAGTAGTTTAACATCTAAACCATTTAATTGGCTTCTTACTTAATCAATAACGAACTGAAAACTACTTTTCATAACTTGTTTATGGATAATGGCGCCCTTAAATAATACCCTAAATCATTTACCCTTTGGTAACCACGCAAATGAGCAAGAGAGTTCACTATCCCATCCACTACATTGTTTGAAAAACACACTTGGGTCTTGTGAGCGTTCATCTTATGATTGGAAAAGACACTAAACTCCCTAAGAACATTGTTCCCTAAGAACATTGTTAACCAAAGTTCCTTGATCCACCTTAGCTTTGGAGAACAAAACCATGTCGTCAGCAAAGAAAAGATGTGACAATGCAAGGTCATGACATCCCAACTAGATCGGTTTCCACCTCCCTACCTGGACCTCCTTATTAATCTTGTGAGGAAGTCTTTCCATCCCCAACACTAGCAAGTATGAAGAAAGGGGATCACCTTGCCGTAACCCTTTAGGTAGAACACAGCCGAAGGTTCCTCATTCCACAAAATTTGCTTAGGCAATTCATATATGTAAACAATGTTAAATTTAACCAACCGAGTAGGAAGCCCAATTGAATGCAATGAGTCGTCCATAAAACTTCATTCAACCTAATCATAACCCTTCTAAAGGTATATCTTTATTGCCATAAACATCTCTTTTCTTAAAAAAAAAAAAAAAAACATTTCCATATTCTTTTCTTCCAAAAATAGTTGCTCTAAAAATATCCTTTTTTCTTATTTTCTATTCAAAAGAAAAATCTCCTTTTTTCTTTAAGAAAATCATTTATGAAAGCCCTTTTATTTTTTATTTGTGAATTTATGAGAGTATAAAACCCAAGATTTTGTGTTCATCAAAGTCCTTTTATCTTCTTCTCCACTGAAACCAAATTAAAAAAAAAAAACATTTTTATATTATTTGAAACTTCTATTTTTCTATTCTGAAATCCTCCACATCTTTCACATACAGCCCAAAAATAAATAAATAAAAATTAAAAATAGAACTAGAAAATATACCTTGGTGACTAATTGTGTTTTTGTGGTGTGATTTTTTTACTAGGTAGATTTTCATATCTCTTTCTATCTATGTGTTTTTTTTGTACATGCAAGATTACCTTTTAAGATCAGCAAAACTAAAATAAATCTTCAAAGATTTCAATTTTCATTTGCTTCATGCTTAATCCTTATTATTTTTATCCCCATTTTAATTTTCTTTAAACATCCACTACACCAAAACAGACTTTTAGCGGCGTTTTTTTGGCTTTTAGCGTTTTTAAGCGCCACTAATACTATTATTTGCGCTTTTGAAAGCGCATAAAAGCGCCATTGAAAATAGCGTATAAAAGTTAGCGCGTTTTGTGAAAAACGCCGCTAAAGTCTCGACTTTTAGCGCTTTTATAAGAACGCCGCTAAAGGTCATGACCTTTAGCGCTTTCCACAACGCCGCTAAAGGTCATGACCTTTAGCGCGCTTTCCCACAAACGCCGCTAAAGGTCATGACTTTTAGCGCGCTTTTCCTACAAACGCCGCTAAAATCAAGAACTTTAGCGCGCTTTCCCACAACGCCGCTAAAGTCATGACCTTTAGCGGCGCTTTATTTGAAAAACGCCGCTAAAAATCATTTAAAATAAAAAATTTATTATTCTTTTAGCGGCGCTTTTTTTTCAAAAACGCCGCTAAAAGTCATGAAAAATAAAAAAAAATTATAATATTATAAAAACACCAAAAATCTAATTTAAAAATGTATAATTTAATTTGAAGACATTAAAATGAAAATTATAGAAGAAAATATATTTCTATAATTCCAGCTATCAAGATTATTTTCATCTTCTGGTGGTTTTATCTCGATATTGTATTGAAATAATGCCGAAAGCCTCCACCTCCCGTAATAATCTTCGGACCCAAAATCCTAGAACCAAGTATCAAGACCGAATGTGGAAGTTTGTTCAACAACTTTTGAAACAGATTATATAACCATTTTGATTGGAGGAGGAGTTTCTCAACATCCTCGGTATAAGATGATGGAGCCGGTTTCGACATCTGAAACCAAGACTGCAAAAGGACAACAAGATAAGGCATGCAATTTTAGGCTCACATAAAGAACTTGTGAAGTGTACCAAGATATGTATAGTATGGTGTTGACATGCAACTTATGTAAACATATAAAGGCACGCGTGCCTAAAAGAAGGAATAATCTAGAAATAAAATTCATGAGTGGTCGCCAAACTGATTACTCAGTATTTATGGCATACCTTGTAAAGTAGAAAGAGTTTCTGATCGAAGCACCAACTGCTAGTGCGCTTGTGCACTGCTTCAACAAATAAAAGGGACAAAGAATATCAGTATTTTTTACACATCCTATCATGTGCCAAGAAATTGCGTACTAATATATATGCTTAGCAACAGTGAAAAGATTATCTATTTACGGGTAGCAAAGAAAAGAAACCCAAGTGAACAAAAACCGCAACGATTAATAAAACCAATTGTGACTATAACATATGTTGAAACTGTTAGATGTCTTTGTGAAATTAATCGCATCATTAAATTTTCATTTACATTATTTAAATAGAAATGCATCAACAAAGGACCTCATTTTCGCTTATACCTTGAGGCGATCTCTTTGTTCGCATATTTGTAAAGGATTGTTGTTCCAATTTCAAAAGATTATTGCAACATTCCTAATGAATTTGAACTAAATTATCAGAATAAATTATCATTTGAAGATTAAGGATATTGAATCAAATTGACAAATTGAAGACAAATACTGGAATTCTAAAATATAAAAGGATTTACAATAAACAAACTAGAGTTGAGTTGAGTCTGCATACAGAATATTGATCGGTAGTAGCTTAGAGTTGATTCTTCCACTTGGTAGACCCGAATCTTCCCCTTTAAGTCCAACCTGAATTCATGATTGCAAAATTTTTAATATATATATTAGAACAGTTTGAAAATTTTATTGTGCTAAAAATTATATTTACAGATGTATAAGTTATAGTTATGTTTTTGAGCTATCAACGGTCTACCATTGGTCCCTCCATACTATTAATATAAATGATTAATATTAAAACATAGGCGACACCACAACGAGGAGCCTAGGACATCGCATACTATTAAAACATTAACAGTAAACAAAGAAATCATAGACAATATTAGAAATGTCACTTATACAAACTACAAAGTACTAATGAATCCCTGTTTGGAAAGCATATTAAAACATTAACAGTAAACAAAGAAATTATTGACAATATTAGAAATCATATTTTTATTGGAAAATAATGAACTTAGATGGAAAACAAGAATTCCTTTGTTTGATTTTCTTTTCATGCTCCACCCATTATGATTCTCACCCTCCCACTCCAATCAAGATGTTACATATCTTCAACTGAGAATAAAAACGGATAATATTTAAGCTCTCAATGAATCAACATCGTGTGACCGGGAAATATGCATGTTAAGTGATGATTATTACCATGTAGATGCTCGAAAAGGGTTCCGTTTGGAGCATATTCAAACACCATCATCCTACAAAAAGGTTCATCATCCATGCAATAGCCAATAAGGTTGACAAAGTTCTTATGGTTAATTCGTGATAATCATCGATCCGGGATGAGTTCCAACATAGCAATTTGATTAAAAGAATGAGTTTGGTTTTGTTATGAGCACAAATTTGTAAAGTTTTATATGTCGTGAATGTGAAAACAACAAACCTTTCTTCAAAACTGTTTCGAGCTCTTTGGCCATTCTTTTGAAGATGAAACATGAATGATGTAACGGCAATCATATCAAAACATATTCCTAGAGTGAGTTAGATATGTTACCAACCTGCATACATTCCACACCACCGATGCCAACTCCAATGTCAACTTCTTGAATCATTCCAACATCGGTTGCACCATCACCAATTCCTAGAGTGACTTTACCGGTTCCTTCTTTTACTAATCTTGTAACCTGGTACCACGAAAATGTACCAAATAAATCAAGTACACAATAAGATCTCCACTTTAATGAATATCACTGATTTGATCCTTTAGAAACTTTGTAAAGGTTAGGAAGGAAAAAGAAATCTTACTAGTGCCTTCGCTTGGGAGATACACGACGGCATATATGATGATGCACAATCAACACTAAGCCTAAGAATAGAAACTTCATATCTTCCTCCGGGGCATATGCAAGAGTCTTCCCATCAATGATCAATGCGAATGCAGCATATGGATCTTTTTCTAGTTTGATCATTTGTGAACCATTGTTAACTTGCGTCAATATATTCTCCTTAATTGCCTGATCAATAACAAAAGTGACGATATATAAAATAAAGTGAAATCAATTTCCTAAATAAAAATTCCAAAGGTGCTCTTTCATGAAGACATACATACCTCCTTGGACTCTGAATCAAGTGTAGTAATACAGATCTCGCTTCATGCCTTCTCTTAGCAGATCGCAAGCAAACTCGCATCGCATGAAAAACAAACATCAAACAATTTTATGGAGCACTTTTGATTAAGAAATAAAATTTGAGGCAAAGAAAGAGGGCCTAATATTAAATGTAAATAGATAGACCCTATATTTATAGCAGCTTCCATCTTGTCCCTGTCAAAACCGAGCTTTAGACCCGCTTGTGCAAGTTTATCTATACATTGGGGTACCAAACGAAGAAAAGCTAACAGGATGAAGAAACCCAAAAGAAGTTTCTTAAAGAAGCAAGCGGGGATATCACATACCCCTTCGCAATTTGTCTTCCACAATGAAGAGCACCAACGAGTCAACTCCTTCTCCATCATTTCGCCACCTTTTCAAGATTTGTGTCTCTATCACCCCAATAGAAGTTTTTGCCTTCAAATTCATTGTTCCATGCAGAGTACTCGAGACTCCTCAAGCTTTCTATAAGCAAGTGCCAATGTACGCAATCCAACTTCTCCATAAATATTCAAATGCTTAGTAGTATCTTCCAGACACGTTTTCCCTTCTTTGCTAATCGGTCAAAAATAATTTGTGCAAACATAGGGATAATAAATCAGTCAAGCGAAATCATCGAGCAATTGAAGGGTAAGGACTGGTTTCATCTATTAACACCTTGAAGAAGTCAAACGGGTAATATAGAGACTGAAATTGGGTGCTCCTTGCTTCGAGTCATTCAACACAAATAAAGATAAAAAAACAAAAACAAAACCCATTCTGAAAATGTAAGAATCTGCAACCATATCAAAAACATATTCCTTTAAAAATATGTGAATTTCTTAATAACAAAAAATTGAAAAGGACATGAAGACAGTTATCGTTATCGTTGTTCGGGTCATTTGAAGAAGTGGAGAAAAGGTGGAGAAGTGAAGGGTTGGCGAGGATCTGCGTGCGGATCAAGCGAGAAGGAGTGCCATAGCTATGGGGATTGAAGAGAATTGTTTTAGGGTTTTGAGGAGATGAAGATAATTGAAAGAGAACCGCAGGAATTGGGGGGAAATTTTAGGGTGGGGAAAATTTTGGGAAAATTTAAACCTGTTTTTTAACATATTTTACGGCGTTTTCTAATAAAACGCCATTATAGTTTTATTTTTGTATGCTTTTAAAAAACGCCACTATTATATATTTTTAATTTTTTATTTTTAATTTATATATATATTTTATGTTTTTCTTTATTATTATTCTAAATAATTGTTTTTTCATTTTTAATGTTATTTATTTCAATTTTTATGTGTTATTAATTTTTGTAAAAATTTTAAATATTAAATTAAAATATTACGTTTTAATTAATATAATTAAACTAGTTAAATAATAAATAGAATAGGCTAGATGAAAGAGTGCTTGACTTTTATTACAATTTTATATTTAATTATTATATAATTCATATAAAATTTAAATAAATAACTTTTCAAACTTTGATCAATATTTAAAAGAGGGTATAAGTTTGAAATGTAAAATAAAAATAAAAATGACGATTGTATTGTGAGCGATTATCAATATTTGCGGCGTTTAATCTAAAACGCCATTAATGTATAAACATATTGCGGCATTTAGTATAAAAGCATAACGAATAACCAAGACAAAACGGCAACGCTATTTATATTAGTTTACAAATTTACTACTAAACACATAAACCCTAAACTATAACCCTATCACATAAACCCTTAACACTTAACCCTAAACCCTTAATCTTAACCCCTAACCACTACTAGGAACTTAAATTTTAATATCGTTAAACACTAAGATCTTAAACCTTCAAGATTAATCCCTAAATCATAAACTTTAGACCCTAAATATTATACCCTAAACCACAAACACCGACACACAAACCTCAAACTCTAAACCCCAAACCATAAATTATATATGCTAAACCATAAACCACGAACTATAATGATAATTAATTTAATATATTAAAATTAATATATCTATTTTACAATTATGTAATAAATTATTTAATATATAAATTAAAAGAGACTAATTACTCTAAACCTTAAACCTCTATCTTATATCTCATAAACCCTAAATCATACAACATAAACCCCTAACCCTAATCCCTAACCATTAACCCCTAACCCATAACCCTTAACCATTAACCCTTAAACCCATGAAACCCTAAACTTTAAACCATAAACTATACACCATAATCCCTAAACATTTAAAATAGTAACTCCTAAACCTTACACCCTAAATTTTATATGCTAAATCATAAACCCTAAACTATAATGATAATTAATTTAATATATTAAAATTAATATATCTATTTTACAATTATGTAAGAACCCCTAACCCTTAACCCATAAAACCCTTAACAGTCAATCATATATACCCAAAAAATATTTCAAATTATTTGCGGCGTTTTCCAATAAGCGCCGCTAATGCTCAGACATTTAGCGGCGTTTTTACAAAAGCGCATTAAAGATCGATTTTAGCGGCATTTTCCAAAAGCGCCGCTAAAGATCTGACTTTTAGCGGCATTTTTCCAAAAGCGCCGCTAAAGCTCGACTTTTAGCGTTTTTTCAAAAGCGCCGCTAAAGATCGACTTTTAGCTGTTTTCCCAAAAGCGCCGCTAAAGTCAGACTTTAGCGGCGTTTTCCCAAAAGCGCCGCTTAAAGTCAGATTTTAGCGTTTTTCCAAAAGCGCTAAAGATCGACTTTTAGCGACGTTTGTCCAAAAGCGCCGCTAAAGATCGATTTTAGCGGCGTTTTCCAAAAGCGCCGCTAAAGATCGATTTTAGCGGCTTTTAGTAAAAACGCCACTATTTATCCTTTTAGCGGCGTTTTCAAAATAAACGCTTATTGCTCATTTTTTTTGCGTTTTCCTTCAAACGCCGCTAATGTGTAATATTAGCAGCGTTTTCCCTTAAAACGCCACTAAAAACGCCGCTAAAAGTCTGTTTTGGTGTAGTGATCTATTAAACTTCTTTCAGAACATATTTTTTATTTAATTTTCTTTAATAAATTAATTCAACTTTTTTAATTTTTTATTTAGATAAAAATATATATACATAATAAATGTAATAAACACTTAATAAGTACATTAAATGCACTCTTACCCCTCTCACACGGCCAACAAACAGAGGGTTTCAAAACCTTAAGAATACTCAAAAATTTGAATTTAGGAAATGGGCTTAAAATTAGGCCTAAATAAAACGAAAAAACCACATAAAATTTAGCCCCCTTTCACTTAGATTTCAACTTTGACTTGGAATTCAAATTTTGGACTTAGACTTAAATGCGTGTTCTAACATAGACTTAAATAAAAATTTAAAAGTCGATTAAGTTTTAACTTAGTTTGTATCGATATTATTATCAGTGTGAGAGGATATGAGTTCAAGTACATTAAAGTGCATTACCCCCTTATTTAAAGGTGAAGGAAATGTTATAGATAATTCTAGGCATTATATAAAAAATAAATACCAAGAATCGTGATGCTAGACTCATATGATAAAAAGAAGTAAATATTTTTTTAAAAATTATATATTTTTCTTTTTTAAAATAAAACTCAAAATTTAATTTAAGTAACTCAATTTATCTTTTAGAAAAAACAAATTTCCATTTTCTTTTCTTTTCTTTTCCTATTAAATGGAAGACCATTATGTAGATATCTAAATATCCACCACCCTATGCCAATTTTTCACCATATATGTTAAATTAAACCGAATTTGTTAGATTCAGATTCAAAATTAATTTGAACAATAAATAAGTAAATTCTAATTTAAAATCAACATCAAACACTTGATCCCATTTAATCAAAATTCCAAAAAAAAAAATTTAATTTAATCCTCAAAATTTAGAAAGAATCTTAATTTAGCCCTTATTCTAAAACCAAATCAAAATTTTGATTTCAATCAAAACTTTTAAAATAAAGTCCAAAAATTGGTTTAGTTAAAGAAAACACATAAGGCCTTATGTTAATGAATTCAAACTGGACGAAATTAATCGTCAACATTCAATTTATAAAAAAGTATTGGAATTGTTTTAGCCTTAGGTTAATATGTAATTAAACTGATAATACAAACTCAATCAAACTTTTTATAACTAATAAACATAAACTTGGTTAAATATTTTATTATAACAAGTATAAAAGATAACAATAATGATAATAGATAAATATAAGTACACTAAAATGTATGAACAATTTATTTTTCTAAATAGACATCTTAAAATTTAGCAAAAATAGTAACAACATAGAGAACATTCTGTTTTGTTTTGCTCTCCTCTTTAGGGTTCACATTCTGTTTCAAGAAGCTATTCCTTCCTTTGCAATGATGGCACATGTAGAGATGTTATTTTACTTGGGTCCACTTAACCTTATTTTTAAATCATTAATAATAAAAAATATTTGACCAAAATCACTAATAATCATAAAGTAAAAAATGTTTTACTTGGATTCACTGTTTGAATTGTTAAAATGAATAAAGGAATATAAAATTGTAGTAATTAATTTGATTTTTAACCCATTTATAATTTGGGTTTGGATTGCAGTTTTGTTTAATTTGAAGTTAAATTTTCCAATAACGAAAGCATACATTTATGGTTTGTTTATTTATTTTGAGCAGAAGAACATTTCAAGTAGTTCTAAAGCAGCTACTAAATGGAGTACCCATTATTTGACTTTAAAGACTTCAGTGACATTAGTGATTTTGATTTCATGCACAATGGCGACGCATCATGGTGAATGAAGCTGCTACAAATTTGTCAAAGGTAATTAAGGAAATTATTTACTTATACTACGCCTCAATTTCTTTAATAATTTAATGGTATATATGATGATAATTATTGTTTTACTTTAGGGGATTGAGGGTATTGGATCAGCCAGTGGAAGCAATAACAATCAACCTGTAATAGATGAGCCAAACTCCAACCAAATTTTGCCTACCCCTGCCAATGAACTCCATGAATCTCCTTCATCAGTATGATAAATCATAAAAGTAACATATTTTAATCCCATCTTAGCGTGTTTTTAGATGTTTTATTATTCAATTTTGTGAATTCGATGCTCCTAATCCTTTAAATTCATGATTCTATACTTAGGAGAGCATAGGGAAGCCTAAGGAACGGAAAACGGGCCAAAATCAGATAAAACGGGCCATCTTAAGGATCCACAGCCAAGCCTATACCACACGGGCTGGACACATGCCCATGTTCCAACCCGTGTCGATCGAGAGCCATGCAAACTTGCACACGACCTGGACATCCCCACACGGCTGATCACACGCCTGTGTCCCTATCGCACCTTGCTTCGTTTGCACACAAAAAATTCAATTTTTAGGGTTTCTGGGTATTTCAAAGTCTATAAATACACACCAGATGAAGACCTAAGGGAGCACGCAGCGTAGAACGAAGAAATTACTCGAAGGAAGCCGTTGGAATCAATTCAGAAGCAGGATCTCATTCAAGATTGTAGATTTCCATTAATTTTCCTAAGAAGTTTTTGGGTTCTTTATGTCTTGTTGTTTTGTTTATTCTGAGATGTTTTCCTTTTACATTATGAACTAAAGTCCCTAAATACCTAGGGAGGATGAAACTTATGATGAATCTTATTATTTAATTATCTGAATTACATGATAAATACTTGTTCTTGTTCTTAATTATGTGTTCTTAACCCTTGCTTTAATATTTTCAGGATATTAATTCAAGTTTGATGTGCTTATTCAGTGGAGCAAAAGTCTCTATTTAAGAGAAGATCTAGCATAATTAAGCAGAGTTGATTGCAACCCTAGAAATAAGACAACATAAATCTGCCGGATTAGAGTAAAATCTAATAAGGGAATCCATAGATCGAGTTAATGCGACGATATGGGTTTTAATTACAAAGAGATTTCAATTAATCAACTTAGAGTCAGTTGTTCTTAGTCTCGAAAGAGATATTAACATAATTTAAGGATTTCTACAGATCAAGACAAGTGAATAAATCATTTAATTCAAAGTCAAAATAATAAGTGAAGTCTAGGTGGATTCTTCCTTGGGTATTGTCTTTATTCATTGGTTTAATCGATTACTTTCTTCATTCTCTGTCGCGTTCATAGTAAATTAGTTAGTTAAATTTTAGATTAAAACAAATCCCCTTAATCATTAGGCTAAATAATAAAAAGATAGTTATTACTAGTAATTTTAGTCCTTGTGGATATGATATTCCGGACTCATCATAGCTATACTACTATTCGATAGGTGCGCTTGGCTTTGTCGAAATATTAGTTAAGTTTCGAGCCCATCAAGTTTTTTGCACCGTTGCCGGGACTAAGATATTAGGAACGCTTAATTTTTATTACTTTAGCCATTTTTATTTATTTTTTATTTGTGTTTTTATTTTGCTAATTTTTATTTTATTTACTTCTGGCAGGTATTTTTAGTTTATGACTAGAAGAAACCCGTCAGGACCATTGCTTTTTGACAGTGAGATCAAAAGTACCGTTCGCAGAAACTATAACGACCCGAATTTGGGCCTAGTAGGATTGGGCCCATTGGGTCTTGGGCGTTGGAGCGTTTAAAAATTTTTGAGAACAAGAGAATGGCACTTATGCAAATTGGACCTATTAGGTGAGTGATTTTGGAAGGTTAGGGGGCTTCTATGAAGTCCTGGGATCAAACTTGGGCTTTAGGAAAATTTTGGTTTTAGGTGAATAAAACCCTGGGAGTTAGTAAGTAAGCTTTAAGAATAAAATGTGGAGGAAAATGACACAAGAGGAGCTTCTGGTGTAGTGGCAAAGTGGCGCCACTTAGGGAGCAAGGGAGTGACGCCACAGGGAGGCAAGGGATCCAAGGTTCTAGTCGTGGTACTTGTGTTTCTTTTAGATTATTTTCTTTTAAAGGGAATTAGACTTTAGTTGTAGGCTTAACTTTTGTTGTGCGTGGTTTAAGACACAAGTGGCCATATAGTGGAGTGGTGGTGGAGTCAGTATGATAGCAAGGAGGGAGAGTGTTTGAATCCCACATGCAGCATATTGGAGGCTTTTATTTTGTGCTCAAGGAGGAGAAGAGGCAGAGTAGGGGTAGAACTCTACTTGGTGAAGGGTTGAATGGGTCAAACGGTTTGAATGGGAGGTGGAGAACAAGTTGTGGAGCAAAAAGGGGAGAAAATTGTAGGATTCAAGTGGAAAGAAGTGTTGGCCGAATGTGGAAGTGTTGGGGGGAGAGAAATCCGGCTAAGGAGTGGTGTTTGGGCATTTTTTCGGCTAAGAGTGGAGTAGGTGCCGAATTTCTTACCCTCTCTAGGCTTTTCTTTGCTTTTTGGCATTTTTTTACTCAAGGGTTCCAAGTTCTTTTTTTTGGGCATTTCTTTCTTCTCTTGGTACGTTTTCTTCTTCTATTTTTCTTTATTTGAAAATTGACCACTAGGGCACTTTTCTACTTCAATCTTCTACCTCCTTTGTTTGCTTTTGTCAAATACCGATTATTTTCTGCTCCATTATTCCTTTCTCTTGGTAGTGGCCGAATAGGTAAGATTACTTTGCTATTGTTTTCTTTCTTCTTTTCTCGTTATACTATTTCTTTTCATTGGCCGAATGCAACATGCCCTTTTGCCTTATTGTCCTTTTCCCTTTCCATTCAAAGCATAAGCCGAAACTCAGTCTCCTCTTTTCCTCTCGGGTTTTCTTTTGTGCCCTTCTAGTAGGCCGAAACTCTTCTTGCCCATCTTTTCTCATTCATCTATTCTTTTTCTTCTTTTCCTCCCATCTCCTTTCCTTGTCTTTCTCCATACATATTCTCTTTTCCCCTTAAGCGGCAACTAGTTTCTTGTTCTCTCCATCGATGGTTCTGTAAGGTGGCAATCGAGTTCTTCATGGAGGCTGGTGGTAACCAATCTAAGGGGGGATCAGGGAAAGGGCCTAATGGAGGTGGATTCGTAGCCTCGGCTCCCAAGTTTAAACAGCGTAGAGTGTCAGCGGTTCGAGACTTTCTGCCGGGTTGTGGAAGGGAGTCAACATCTGGTTTAGTTAAGTAAATCATTGTTGATCATGCTAGTGAGGGTGACGACGATATATAGTTCTCGTGATGGCGAAAAGATGAAAAGTGCGATATCGCGAATGGAGAAAAAATGTGACCACTCGAGCGTGCGAGCTCTCGTAGTGGTGAATCGAGATGTGAATAGCGTCGTTAAGTTGTTGAGAGAGTGGTGAACACTCTCGCGATGCCGAGGCTGTAACGGGCTTAACCGGGCCCAATGGGCCCAACGGGCTAACCGGCCCACTTGGGCAAAATTGTCGGAAAACTAGCCAGCGATAGGTCGAATGCGAAATCTATAAATCTGAGACCGAAAGCATGAGAAATGGGCCACACGAGCGTGTGGGCCCAATTGGGCCTAAGATGGATTTTAGGCCCATTAACTCTGTAAATGACTTAAAAAGAGTTTCGTGTCGCTCGAGGCGACAGTAGGCCTTCGGGAAGGCCATGGAATGCGAAATTACCAAAATACCCTTAATGGGTAAATTATCAAAATACCCCTGGATTACGAAATTACCAAATACCCTCGGAGGGTAAATTACAGAAATACCCTTGGGTTGTAAAATTACCAAAATACCCTCGATGGGTAAAATTATCGAAATACCCCCGAGAGGGCGAAAATGACTGATATACTTTTAATTGTGATTGAATCTCGTATGTATGATTTAATTTTTCACCATTATATGTTGAGACATGGCATTATATCATTTTGTATGGGGTGGGATAATGAATGAAGAGTAGTGTAGCCCGGTGGCCCTGCCACATATCGTTTCAGTGGCTATGCCACATATTTTTATACCATGACTCTGGTGGCTCAGCCACAAATATTGTGAATAGTAGCTTGTCTGCATTATTGGTGTGATTGGTAGGGTAGGTTGACTTGATCCCCACAGGTGACAATTGGTTGGTACGGGGTGTGATTGGTTGGATTGGGTTGGGTTGCATTTCATAATTTGCATTATCATGATTTGGGGCTTAGGCCCAGATTGATGTCATATGGGCTCAAGCCTAGATGGGGACCTTTTAGGGGGATTGCACACTGAGTTCTCGTAACTCACCCCTTTACTTTAACCTTGCAGGTGAGCACCAGCGTTAGAGGATTTGGAGCGACGGAGGACTCTGTGGTGGCCATACACCGGGAATATTTCTCGCGACTTAGTAAATTTTCGTTTTGCTTTACTTTAAAGTTATTTTATTTTGGGTTAATATTTTTGTAATAAGGTCGCGGTTTAATTTCTTTTAAGTTTTCATTAATAACCGTTAAATTTTTAAATACATAGTTTTTCTAAAACTTTAATAATTATTTTCCAAATTATCACGTTACCACAAATATCCAAATTTCAATTTTTCATAAAAAAAGTGGTTTGCAAAATAATAACAACTTTTTAAAAGAGACATCTAGTAAATCGGGGTTTTTATTAACAAACATCGGAACTCAAAGTTTTAAAAAGAATACGAACATTTTAACGAACACGCATTTAGTTTTTAAACAACCTCTCTATGTGACATGCCAGATCCGGTCGTAACGTCTAGGCCGGGTTTAGGGTGTTACAGAAACCGTAAAGAAATAAGGCTAAGCCTACAGTATATAGAGGAAAAGAAAGAGGACGATACCAATATTACCGAGGAGATGGTTGATAGTAATCCGCTACCTCCTATGGTTGCCGCAAATTCGGTTAATCAAAATCCTGCTCCTCGTACTATGTACGATTATGCTAAGCCCAATTTAACTAGGGTTGAATCAAGTATTGTTAGACCTGCTATTGCTGCAAATAATTTTGAACTGAAACCTAACACTATTCAAATGATTCAACAGTTTGTTCAATTTGATGGTTTGCATGATAAGGACCCAAATACTCATTTGGCCAACTTTCTAGAATTTTGTGACACTTTTAAGATCAATGGCGTTTCTGATGATGCCATTCGCCTTCAGTTGTTTCCTCTTTCCTTGATAAATAAAGCTAAACAGTGGCTGAACTCGTTACCATGAGGTTCCATCACTACTTGGGAACAAATGACAGAAAAGTTTCTACTAAAATATTTTTTGCCGACTAAAACGGCAAAGTTGAGGAATGATATCTCTTCTTTTGTGCAGATGGATTTAGAAACTCTTTACGATGCATGAGAGAGGTATAAGGACTTATTGAGAAGGTGCCCTCACCATGGGTTACCTCTATGGTTACAGGTTCAAACCTTCTACAAAGGTTTGAACCCCTCAACTAGGCAACTAATCGATACAGCTGCCGATGGAACTCTAAATAAAAAAAAAAACACCTGAAGCGGCTTATGAGTTTATAGAGGAGATGTCACTAAATAACTATCAGTGTCAAGTCATGAGAACAAAGTCGAAAAAAGCGGTGGTGCCTTCAACCTCGACGCAGTCACCATGTTGTCAAACCAAGTAGAGCTCTTAAATAAAAAATTGATGGTTTATGTGTTTCTATGCAGGTACATCTGGTGATGCAATGCAACAAAAATAGAGGAGGGATGAACACCACAGAATATCCATCATACAACTCGTGCATAGAGAATGAACAAGCTCACTATACGGGTAACAATTCTAAACCTCAGAATAATCCCTATATTAACACTTACAATGCAGGTTGGAGGAACCATCCCAATTTCTCATGGGGTGGTCAAGGAAATCAGCGACCACAACCTCCTCTAGGCTTTCAACAACTTCCCTACCAACATGAGAAGAAACCGAACCTGAAGGAGATGCTAACAAAAATCATCTCGGTGTCAGAAACCCTTTTTCAAAACAAATAAACAACATTTAAAAATCAGCAATCATCGATTCAAGGGCTCAAGAACCAAATAGGTCAGCTTGTTAAGCTGATTTCAGAATGACCACAAGGTAGTTTACCGATTAACATTGAACCGAACCCAAGGGAGCAACTCCATGTCATCACTGTGCGCGATGAAGAAGGGTTAGTAAAACCTAAACCAGAACTAAGGCAAGACCCTGTGGTAAGCAATGGTAAGGTTGATATAAGCCGAAATAAGGAAGATTCAATTGGTAAGGAATATATACCTCGTGTGCCATATCCTAACGTGACAAATAAAGACCATACCAATGAGTAATTTGGTAAATTTCTTAAACTCTTAAAAAAGTTACATATTAACTTACCGTTTATTGAAGCTCTTTCACAGATGCCTATTTCAATTAAATTTTTAAAGGAACTTTTAGCAAACAAACGAAAGTAAGATGATGCGTCGCACGTGGAGCTAAATGCAGTCTGCTCAGCCATTTTACAGAATAAACTACCCAACAAATTAAAGGATTCATGGAGTTTTACCCTTCCTTGTTTAATTGGTAGGTTAGATGTTAATAATGCATTGGCTGATTTAGGGGCGAGTATTAACGTCATGCCCTATAAAATGTTTAAGCAACTAGGCCTTAGGACACCTAAACAAACTAGGATGAGCATCCAACTAGCAGATAAAACTATTAGATTTCCTAGGGGAATTGTTGAGGATGTGCTTGTAAAAATCGATAAATTTATAATCCTAATTGACTTTGTTGTTCTAGACATGGATGAGGACAGTAACGCACCTTTAATCTTAGGATGACCCTTTTTAGCAACTGCTAGAACTATCATGGATGTTGACACAGGTGAATTGATATTTCATGTAGGTGATGACACGATTAAACTCTAAGCTCGTGATTCTATTAGGATATCTAGTGATCGAGATGATTTTAAGAGTTATGTTAATGTGAGTAACATTGTAGCTCAAACTTCTTTATAGGTCCCTAGGAAGAAAGTAATGGAGCCACATTCTATCCGATGTGACAAACACATAATGACTCGTGATGAGCGAAGGCTTTAGATTGATGAACTAGACGAATGGAGGACACATGGCAAGGAGAAACCAAGAATACACGGAGCAAAACTGAAGTAACTCCATAATGTGCTTAAGGAGGGAACGAACCACTTCAAGGTTGGGGACCAGGTACTGTTAGATGAAACCGACTATCGAATAACGACTTCAGAGCTTAATGCAAACGGAGCAACTCCTTTCACGATACTCAATGCCTTCCCATACGAAACAATCGAGGTAACTCATTCTAATTTTGGTGCTTTTAAGGTAAATACTACTCGACTTAGACCGTATGTTGATAATAAAATTGATAGCGAGAAAGAGGAGTCTCAACTCCGCAAACAATAGTAACCAAGTAAAAATGAGGTAAGTCGAGCTTAGACTCTAAATAAGTGCTTCTCGGGAGGCAACCCGAGCATTAACATGCCTAATCTACTAATTATATTTTATGAATTTTTTTCAAAATTAATTAAATTAAAAAAATGGTGTTTTTAAACCCCACACGGCCTGGACACACGGGCTTGTCCCTAGGCCGTGTGGATCCTGGGACTTAGTTTTTAAATTTTAAAGAAATTGACAGAGGGCTACACGGCCTGGACACACGGGCCTGTCCTTGGCCGTGTGGATCCTGGAGCTTAAAATTCCTAAAAATCGACAAAGACATGGCCTAAATATAGTCCACACGGGTGTGTGACATAGCCGTGTGGATCACACAGCCTAGACACACGGGCGTGTCTAAGGCCGTGTGAAAATTGGAGCCTAATTTTTAAAATTTTAAAATTTGAAACAAGTTAGGGGGATCCACGGGCAATAAACATGGCCTTGTGTGAGGCCACACGGGCATGGGAGACATGAAGAACTTCACACATGGTAGTGCAACACGGTCAGTGTGAACCACGCGGCCTAGACATATGGGCGTGTCTGAGGCCGTGCGAAGACTGGACGTAAGAAATTTGCAATGAACACGGGCTAAATATAGGTCACACGGCCGTGTGGCCCAACTCGGGCTGTTACACGACTGTGTCACCTATTTAAAACACAATTTTCTTTTTATTTTATTCTCCTTCCTTTTTCCCAAACCCCCAAACACTAGCCACTACTTCCCACCCCCGTTCTGCCGCACTTCCGCCACCGTCGATCCCCTTCCTTTCTCCTTTTTCCTCCTTCCCCAAACCGAAACCCCTCCCTTTTCTTCCCCTTTTCCCTCTTCATCTTT
Organism: Gossypium rotundifolium; assembly: GCA_025506655.1. Taxonomy (NCBI): domain Eukaryota; kingdom Viridiplantae; phylum Streptophyta; class Magnoliopsida; order Malvales; family Malvaceae; genus Gossypium; species Gossypium rotundifolium. Next base: position 194,722,084 of record CP106727.1, read on the forward strand.
CCCCTTTTCTCATTCTTTTTCTCTTCAAAACCGTCGCCCAAACACCACCCAACCACCACCCTTGCCCACACCAGCCACCACCAACCTGTCGCCTGTCGCACTCCCGACCCCTACCACCGCTGCCGTCGGTTATCTCTTATTCTCCCTTGTCTTTTACTTTTATTATTATTATATTATTATTATTTCTTTATTATAATTATTTCATTTTGATTAGTTTTACTGATTTTATTTATTTATTTTTGTTTATTCAAATTCCTTTACTGTTAAATTTATGTTTCTTTTTAAAGTTGTGCACATTTTTTCTTTTTGATTTGATTGGATTTAATTTAATTTTCTTTTATTTTCATTCAACAATATTATGCATTTAGTTTGTTTTAGTTGATTTTATTTTATTTTTATTTTATTCTTGCTAGTCTTGCTTCTTCATTTTATTATTGATCATTATTAGTTTTATTTATCCATACTAGGTTTTTGTTTGATAGTCTTGATAAACCATAAAAGTAACATATTTTAATCCCACATTTAGTATGCTTTTTGATGATTTAGCCCTTGATTTATATAAAAGGTGCTTGTAATCCTTTCTTTTCATGTCATATGCTCATGAAAGCACCCGAGGATAAAAAGAACACAAAACGGGCTTAAAATGGAGTAATTGGGCCTTAGCAAGAAATCAATACGGCCTGGCACAAAGCCTGCACGATCGTGTCTCGCTGATTACCTAGAGCACGGCCTAACTCACGAGTTGCACGGGCGCGCATCATCTCATTACCACACACGGGCGTGTCAAGAAAGCTACACGGCCGTGCCCAATACGACAGAATCAATGCATGGCCCAACCTCAATTGACACGGGCGTGTGCCATAGGCGTGCCCCTGTCGCGGGAATGAGCAATTTCACTCGGAATTGGATGCTTGAAGCCAAAGAAACATACTCCTAAGTCAACTTAAACACCCTAATAGTAATTTTACTTGAAAGAGGTACTTAGGAGCCAAGTAAAGCATCTCAAAAGCTTATATAAACAACCCAAGGCAAGCATTCAAGGGAGAGTTTTTTTGGCAGAGGCTTTTGTTGAAGCTTTCATCTTTTAGGGAATTACTCGAAGACAGCCAGTTGATTCATCTCAAAAAGACGGAGTTCTACTCAAGACAGAGGATCTCCTCTTCAATTCCTTTAGGAGGTTTTAGGGATTTCTTATGTTTTGTTTTATCTTTTCTCTTGAGATGTTTTCCTACTTTGTTATGAACTAAACCCTTCAGATGCCTGAAAGGGATGAAACCTATGATGGATTTTGTTATTTGATTTCTAAATTATATGATATTAATTTGTTCTTAATTATGTTGCTTAATTAAATATGATGTGCTTAGGTGGAGGAGGAATAGACCCTACCTAAGAGTAAATCTAGCATAATTAAGCGGAGTTGATCGGGCGCCTAGAGATAGGGTTACGAGATTTTGCCAGATTAGGGTGAAACCTAATATGGGAATCCATTGATCAATTTACTGCTTTCTTAGGGGGTTATTATAAGAGAACGAGAGTTCCACTAATTAACCTAAGGTTAGACGTTATTCGCCTCGAGAGAGGGTTTAATATAGGTTAGGAAGTCTCACGGATCAAGCTAAGTAAAGAAATCATGTGGTTTGGGGATAAATAATAAGTGAAGTCATAGGTGGATTCTTCCTGAGGGTATCGTCTTCATCAACTGAGTTTTCCTAAAGTCTTTCTCCCATTCATTCTTCTGTCTTTGCATTTAGTTTTAGTTTTTTTTCACTAGTTTAATAAACCAATCATTCCATATCTTAGGCTAAATAGTAAAAAGAAAGTGAGTAGTAGTAATTTAGGTTCCCTTGGGTTCGATAAGATATTCTTGCCTAAACTATACTACTGTTCGATAGGTGCACTTGCCTCTATCGTTGTCATAGTTAGTCTACGGGTTCGAATATTCTTTTTATAAATATTAAAACGTGACTGTTTGACATGATCAAGTACCTTTCTAATTATTAGTTTTATTATAGTTCCAAGTCAACTTCTCTCTTAGTCCAATTGTTGAACTTCACTTAGATTTTGCTTTCTTATTTGCATGCACCTATACATTGATTCATTCATTTATTTGATTGCTTTATTACAGAGTCATTATGACGAATACTCGTGGAAAGAATAAGGTCGTCATTCCCGCCTCAACAAAGCGGAAGGGTCCTGGCTCGATCTCCTTCAGTGCCTCCGCTGAAGTTTGCCATCCTTACCTCAGATTTTTCGCGGACCCACTGGAGGACTTATTTCAGCTCCTTCGCATACGACCCCTAGGTTTGGGTCGATGCATTGACTGGGCTGCGTTGGAGCAGGTCCATCTCACTGATGAGGTTCATGCTTTCATCATCACAGCCCTTTGGGACCGTTTCTTCAATATTGTCGAGCCCACATATATAGAGCTTACCTTGGAGTTTTGCTCGATGTTTCACGTTCAGTATGTCATGTTGGCCCATGATGAGCCAGGCACCATCACATTTCACCTTGGAGGTTTGATGCACCATATGAGCGTCCCAGAATTCGGTGCTACTTTGGGACTATACACAGAGGAGTTCATGTGCGCCGAGGACTTTCTTCACCTTCATCGCCATATTTATCACTCGCCCTCGCGTTGTTGGAATGATATCACGGAGACCGACAACCTATGACGCTAGTCGCTCGAAGGCGACTTCTCTCTCTATAGCTCTACGATATATCCATGCACTTTTAGCTCATACTTTGACAGGATGAAGAGAGAGCACCGGAGTCGTCACAACTCATGACGCATATTTTTTATCGAGCATGGCACATGGCCATATATTTGATCTGGCGTACTTCATCGATTTATCCTTCCGCCATCAGATTGCCTGCCACAGGAAGGGCCCCATCTGCTTAGGCCCTTACGTGAATCGACTCGCTCGACACTTCGATCTCCTCGACACACCGGAGTAGTCCTCCACACTCACACTTGTTGGCCAGATGTCCCATCAGGGAATCTCAAGCATGCTACACATGAGGATGATTGAGCGGCATCATGGATTTGATCCTCCCCAGTACCGATTGTATCGTTCTGATGATCAGGATGATCCCGAGGACATCTTTAAAGATGTTCTCTCTCTCACAAGGATCCATCTCATCCTCCACCTCCAAGTCATCGACCTCCTTCGTCTGCTCCTACTTTGACAGACATATCCGAGCGTCTCTTCGCTTGAGCAGCAGTGCTTTTAGCGGTTCGACAGTCTCGAGGCCACATTGCAGTAGATCTGCCACCATCTCCATATTTCGTCTTTGGCGCTGACGACTCACGACTCGCCTAACGATGAGGACCTTTGAGTCCATTTAATTTAATTTATTTTTTCTTTCTTTTTATTTTTACTTTTATTTTTCATCTATTTCCCTTTTATGTTTATTCTAATCTTTTCAAAGAGTTATTTTTTTATCTTTTGAACTCTATTTTAGTTTTTATAAATATTCCTAATCGAGTATTCCCTTAATCTTAATCCACAGTTCTATTTATTTTCTTAATAGTTGCTCAGAATCATGCACTTCACTCAGCTTTATCTACAATTTTGCTTTCACTATCCCACGGATTTCATCCAAAATTCAGGAAGTTTAACTTCTCTCCCTCTCTTATGATTTTCTCATTATATTGTTTTATCTATTTTGGTACATTCAAGACGATGTACATCTTAAGTGTGGGGAGATTAATTATATTATTATTAGAAAATCCCTGAATTATGTCTTGTTCTTAAGTGATTCTCTCATATTACTATTAGAATGAAATTTTTATTGATTTATAATTTTTGTTGATATGTTTCGGATTAAGTCATAGGTAATTGTGTATTGATTGTTTTAACTTTAAGACATTAGATAATCAATCATGATAAGTCTATTTTAGGAATTAAAAATTTGATAGGTTGTTTTCCCTAAATTTAAATACTACTTTGAAATTTACAAGATTTACATCAAAAGCCATAATTTTTTGTGAGATTTTGAGCCTTTTAGAGCATACACTTTTCTTGCACACTTTATTATTGGTTTTGAGTGTGTCAAATATTGATTTTTTATTCTAGAACTTGCTTCGATTATACATGTCGAGACCATACGTTTGATTTGATATACTGAGATGATAAAGGCACTTAGGTTTTAATCCACTTATTCCATTAAAAGCCTACCTTCATAATTAACCCCTAGTGAACCCTTTGAGCCTAATAAACCGTTTATTGACTCACCCATTAATATTAACCCAAAAACTCATTTCCCATTTTATTGACTCCCTTTTTGTCGAGATTTGATTTGGTTAAGTTTCCTAACTATGTTCTTTTAATTTCAGTTGTTAAATTCTCTTTTTATCAAAAAAAGTGATGGAAATATAGATATTCATTTATGTTGATTATTATTAGAGTTTGAGCTTAAAAAATTAATTTCATTTGGGAAGAAGCTCGTGATTTCGATTGATGTACTTTTTTAGTATCAATATTTTTGCTAGTAGGTAATTTACTAATTCAATCTTGATCTATTTTGGCCTCTATCCACACCTTTAACCCAAGCCCCATTACAATCCTTTTTAAGACCTTTTGATTTGTGATAAACCGTAAAAGTAACATATTTTAACCCCATATTTAGTATGCTTTTGGATGATTTAGCCCTTGATTTATGTAAAAAGGTGCTTTTAATCCTTTCTTTTCATGTTTATACTCAGGAAAGCACCCGAGGACGAAAAGAACGAGAAATAGGCTTAAAATGGGCCAATTTGGGCCATAGAGGAAATCGACACGGCCTGGACTTCAAGCCACATGGTTATGCCTCGTCAAATTACTTCACACGGCCATGCCACGATTTACACAGCCGTGCCCCAATCGACAGAATCGAGACACAGCCTGAAGATGATTCACACGGGCGTGTACCATGGCCGTGCCCCGCCGCGAGAAAGAACGATTTCACTCGGATTTGGATGCTTGGAGGCAAAGAAACACATTCCTAAGTCTACGTAAACATCCTAGGAGGAATCCTACTTGAATTAGGATACTTAGGAGCCAAGTAAAGCATCTCAAAGCCTATATAAACACCCAATGTAGCAACTGAAAAGGGGAGTTCGGTAGAAGCCGAAATAGAGGGACGTTTTTAGTAGAGGCTTTTGCCGATGCTTTCATCTTTTAGGGAATCACTTGAAGATAGCCAATTGATTCATCTCAAAAAGCCCGAGCTCTATTCGAGACGGAGGATCTCTCCTACAATTCCTTCAGGGAATTTGAGGGATTTCTTATGTTTTGTTTTATCTTTTCTCTTGAAATGTTTTCTTATTTAATTATGAACTAAACCCTTCAGATACCTGAAGGGCATGGGACCTATGATGGAGTTTGTAATTTGATTTCTAAATTTTATGATGAGTACTTAGTTTGTTCTTAATTATGTTGCTTAATTTAATATGATGTGCTTAGGTGGAGGAGGAATATACCCTACCTAAGAGTAGATCTAGCATAATTAAGTGGAGTTGATCGTGTGCCTAGAGATAGGGTTACGAGATTTTGTCGGATTAGGGTAAAACCTAATATGGGAATCCATTGATCGATTTACTACTTCCTTAGGGGGTTATTATAAGAGAACGAGAGTTCCACTAATTAACCTAAGGTTAGACGTTATTCGCCTCGAGAGAGGGTTTAATATAGGTTAGGGAGTCTCACGGATCAAGCTAAGTAAAGAAATCATATGGTTTAGGGATAAATAATAAGTGAAGTCATAGGTGGATTCTTCTTCAGGGTATCGTCTTCATCAACTGAGTTTTCCTAAAGTCTTTCTCCAATTCATTCTTTTATCTTTGCATTTAGTTTAAGTATTTCATTTAGTTTTAGATAAATCAACCAATCACTCCATATTTCATGCTAAATAATAGAAAGAAAGTGAGTAGTAGTACTTTTAGGTTCCCTTGGGTTCGATAAGATATTCTTGCCTAAACTATATTACTGTTCGATAGGTGCACTTGACTCTATCGTTGTCATAGTTAGTCTACAGGTTCGATCATTCTTTTTATAAATATTAAAACTCGACTGTTTGACACGATCAAGTTTTTTGCGCCGTTGTCGGGGAACTAAAATATTAAGAAAGCATTTTTTTATTACTTTAGCCAATTTTTTTTATTATTGCAATTTATTATTTATTATTTTATTTTTACTTTGCTAATTTTTTTTCTTTCTTTTCTTTTTCTCTATTTTGCTTTTGGTAGAAAAATTTTAGTCTATGGAAAAGATGGCACTAAATAATTATCAATGGCAAGTCATGAGGACAATTCCTACTAAAACAGCCAGTGTCTTCAACCTCGACGTGGTCACCAGATTATCTAATCAGTTAGAGATGATGAATAAAAAGATTGATGATTGGTATAGTCCCTCGCTGGTACACCCAGAAATATAATATGATTCGAATCTAGGAGGCGTGGCGAATCCTGAGTACCCACCCTATGGATATGGCATGGAAAACGAGCAAGCTCACTATACAGGTAACTATTCTAGATATCAAAATAATTTTTATAGTGACACTTATAATGCAGGTTGGAAGTACCATCTCAATTTCTCGTGGGATGATCAAAATAGCCAAAGATCGAAACTTCCTCTAGATTTTCAGCAACGACCTCACCAACGAGAAGAGGAGCCGAATCTCGAAGAGATGCTGACGAAATTCATGGCAGCCATAGATTCTTGTTTCCAAAAGACTGAAGCAGCACTTGATGAACAAAAAAATTGATCAAAGGGATCAAGAATCAAGTTGGAAAACTTACTACGGCAGTGGGACAACTCGCAAAGCTAATGTCAGAATGACCGCAAGGATGTCTACCAAGTAACACCGAGATTAAACCGAAGGAGCAAATTCAAGCCATCCCAGCCCATGATAGTAAGGGGTTAGATAAACGTAATCCAATACAAAAAGCCAAGGTAGACGAAGGTAAGGTAGAGGTAACACAAGAAAAGTCAAAACCGGTAATCAAGGAGTACCAACCTTGCATACCTTATCCTGAAGCAATGAAAAGAGACGATTCAGAGGAACAGTTCGGTAAGTTTCTTAAACTCTTAAAGAAATTACATATTAAATTACCTCTTCTTGAAGCTCTTTTTCAGATACCAGACTCGAGGAAATTTTTAAGACAGCTCTTGACCAACAAACACAAATTAGATGAAGAGCACCACGTAGAGCTAAACGCAATGTGCTCAGTAATTCTACAAAATAGACTACCACGAAAGCTAAAAGATCCAGGGAGTTTTACAATTCCATGTTTAATTGGTAGTTTATCTATTGGTAATGCATTAGCTGATTTAGGGGCAAGCATCAATGTTATGCCTTACAAAATGTTTAAACAACTAGGTCTAGGGAAACCTAGACAAACTAGGATGAGCATTCAATTAACTGATAAAACTATAAGAATTCCTAGGGGCATAATAGAAAATGTTCTAATCAAAATTGATAAATTCGTATTCCCAGTAGACTTTGTTGTTTTAGACATGGATAAGAACAACACGATTCCTTTAATTTTAGGAAAACCCTTTCTAGCAGTTGCTAGGACTAAAATTGATGTTGGTACAGGAGAACTCATTCTTCGTGTAGGTGACGAATCAATCAGTCTACAAGCTTTTGACTCGGTCAGGACATCAAGTGATGAAGGTGAGAAAGTAAATTCAGTTGATAATCAAATTGTTCAACTTTCACCACATGAAACACTACAAGGCTACAAACTTGAGTCGAATCATGGGCCCCAAGCCGTACAAGCTCATAATAGTGAATTGTTAGTGGAACCTAAGCCAAGGGAAGAACCTGTGGTAAGAAAAGGTAAGGTTAAGGTGTGCCATGATTTACCAAAATCGGCAATTACAGAGTACCAACCTCGTGTGCCATATCCCAATACAATAAAGAAAGACTACAGAGAAAGAATTAGGTGAACTCACACTTCGTGTAGACGACGAAACAATCACTCTTCAAGCTCTTAACTCAGCTAGGACATCGAGTAATAAAAGTACGAACGTTAATTGTATTGATAATCATTTGGTTCAACCTTCTTTATAGGAAGCATCACGAAATCACTTAGTTGAGCTAGATCCTAGACCTCGTGCCAACAAAGAAGAAATACATAAGGAACAAAGCCTTAGGGTTGACAAACTAAAAGAGCAGGAAACACAAATCAAAGAGGAACAGGAACCGCACAAAGTGAAACCAAAGGAACCCCCAGACGAGCTGATAGGAACAACGAATCACTTCAAATTAGGAGATCAGGTATTGTTGAATAAGGAAGAACCTCGAATCACCAATTCAAAACTCAAGGCAAACGAAGAAATCACTTTTGAGGTACTTAATGTCTTCCTATACGGCACAGTCGAGGTAAGCAATCCTAAATTCAACACTTTTGAGGTAAACATTACTCGACTTAAACTTTATATCCATAACCAAGTTGATCGCATGAGAAAGGATTTCCACCTCCTCAAACCACCATGATTGTGCGTACAATAGGTAAGTCTAGCTCAAGAATTTAAACGAGCGCTTCTCGGGATGCAACTCGAGTACTAACTGTACTAATTAGTTTGGTTTTATTTCTTTTCGTATTTAGGCATAGGTTTCCATACCCACACGGCCTTGCACACGGCCGTGGCCATGGCCGTGTGGACACCACGACTAGGCACATGAGCGTGGACCTTATCTCTATTTAATTATTTAATTTTATTCATATTTTTATTTTTATTTTTATTTTTATTTTTACTTCCTTAATTATTTTCTCATTTTTCTCAATGGCATTTAGATTTAGCTTAGGATACAATAAAACCAAGCCGGCTACTTCGAGGATTCAATTTCAAACGGTTCGAGACGCTTTCCCACGTTCACCTCCAATCTTATCCGGTTTCTTTTCATAGACTTCATCCAAAAATTCAGGAAGTGTTACTTCTCCCTTCTCTTTGATTTTATTATTACATAATTGTTTATCTATCTTGTACATTGAGGGCAATGTACATCTTAAGTGTGGGGGTAAAAGTACCGACTTTTTCATTATTCTCAAATCTCGAATTTAGTCTTGTTTTCAAGTATTTTCTCATATTACTAATTAGGATGAAATTTTTGTTGATTTATCATTTGTATTGATATGTTTTAGAGTAAGTCATAGTTAATTGTGCATTGATGATTAAATTTGAAGAATACTAGAGAATCGACATGATAAGTCTACTTTCTAAAAATTAAAATTAATAGGTCGTTGAACTGAATTTGAGTATTACTTTGAAATTTGGAATTTATAAGGATTGATGTAAAAAACACCCATAATTTTTGTGAGATTTTGAGCCATATAGAGCATATATTCTTTTTCATGCTCACTTTATTGATTATGAGCTTGTCAACTTTGAATTGTTATTCTAGATCTTGCCTCGTTTATGCATGTCGAGACCACATTAATGATTTGATATACCGAGATGATGAAGGCACCTAGGTTTTAACCCATTCACTCCACTAAAAAGCTTACCTACATAAATAACCCCTAGTGAACCCATTTGATCCTAAAAACCCTTTTTATTGAATTACCCATTTGATATTAACCTAAAACCCTTTGTATTTGTTATCAACATTATTTTGACTACCCCTCTATCGAGAATTGATTTGATCAGTTGCCGAATTAAGTTATTTCAATTATCAAAGTTCCTTCTATTATGGTTTTAATTATGTTGCCTAAAAAAAACCAAGTATATTCAATATTAGTAGTATATAAAAAGCTTAGAGCATTTAAATTCCAATTGTTGAAGAAAAAGCTCGTATTAAAGCATTATCAAATTTTAAGTGATGAAAATACTTTTTATTATAGAGTAATTATCAATAGTGGTATTATTAGTTTTCATTCGATGTAAATACTCATATTTAGTTCATTGTTTCTAGTTAGGTAATTTGTCAAGTCAGTCTCAATTCTAACCCTCTAATTCAGCCTTTCTCCACACCTTTTAACCTTAGCCCTGTTACAACCTTGATAAAGACCTTTTGATCTATGTATCATCTCATATACAGTGGTGGAGAATTGATTTTCAAGCAAGCCTATGGGATTAACTTTTCAGGTTCAACTTATGAGTGCTTATTCTTGAACCTTAAACACTTTGAGTGATTTGAGTGAACCTTCAGTGAGGATGTCAATCCTTCTCGGTTTTGAATTAAAGGTAATTATTCAGATAAGGAGAGACACCTATGTTTTCGTACTATAAAGGTATGACTTATCGTGATTGAATCTTTAGGACTCTTTGAGTTGAATTATCCATGTATAAATTATCTATGAATTATGATGAGACATTGTCGATAGGAATTATGAAATATGGAAAGTTCGTTTTAATTGTAAGTTGATAATTTTGCTTGAGGACAAGCAAAAGCTTAAGTGTGGAGGTATTTGATAAACCGTAAAAGTAACATATTTTAACCCCATATTTAGTATGCTTTTGGATGATTTATCCCTTGATTTATGTAAAAAGGTGCTTTTAATCCTTTTTTTTCATGTTTATACTCAAGAAAGCACCTGAGGATGAAAAGAACGAGAAACGGGCTTAAAACGGGCCAATTTAGGCTAAAGAGGAAATCGACACGGCCTGGACTTCAAGCCACACGGCCGTGCCTCAACAATTAACTAAGACATGGCCATGCCACGATTTACACAGCCGTGCCCCAATCGACAGAATCGAGACACGGCTTGAAGACGATTCACACGGGCGTGTACCATGGTCGTGCCCCTACCGCGGGAAAGAGCAATTTCACTTGGATTTGGATGCTTGGAGGCAAAGAAACACATTCCTAAGTCTACTTAAACATCCTAGGAGGAATTCTACTTGAATTAGGATACTTAGGAGCCAAGTAAAGCATCTCAAAGCCTATATAAACACCCAAGGTAGCGACTAAAAAGGGAGTTCGCAGAAGCCGAAACAGAGGGACGTTTTTAGCAGAGGCTTTTGCCGATGCTTTCATCTTTTAGGAAATCACTTGAAGATAGCCAGTTGATTCATCTCAAGAAGCGGAAGCTCTATTCGAGATAGAGGATCTCTCCTACAATTCCTTCTAGGAGTTTTAGGGATTTTTTATGTTTTGTTTTATCTTTCCTCTTGAGATGTTTTCTTATTTAATTATGAACTAAACCCTTCAGATACCTGAAGGTGATGAGACCTATGATGGAGTTTGTAATTTGATTTCTAAATTTTATGATGAGTACTTAGTTTGTTCTTAGTTATGTTGGTTAATTTAATCTGATAAGCATATGTGGAGGAGGTATAGACCCTACCTAAGAGTATATCTAGCACAATTAAGCGGAGTTGATCGAGCGCCTAGAGATAGGGTTACGAGATCTTGTCGAATTAGGGTGAAACCTAATATGGGAATCCATTGATCAATTTACTGCTTCCTTTGGGGGTTATTATAAGAGAATGAGAGTTCCACTAATTAACCTAAGGTTAGACGTTATTCACCTTGAGAGAGGGTTTAATATAGGTTAAGGAGTCTCACGGATCAAGCTAAGTAAAGAAACCATATGGTTTAGGGATAAATAATAAGTGAAGTCCTAGGTGGATTCTTCCTGAGGGTATCGTCTTCATCAACTGAGTTCTCCAATTCATTCTTTTATCTTTGCATTTAGTTTAAGTATTTCATTTAGTTTTAGATAAATCAACCAATCACTCCATATTTCATGCTAAATAATAGAAAGAAAGTGAGTAGTAGTACTTTTAGGTTCCCTTGGGTTTGATAAGATATTCTTGCCTAAACTATACTACTGTTCGATAGGTGTACTTGCCTCTATCGTTGTCATAGTTAGTCTACAGGTTCGATCATTCTTTTTATAAATATTAAAACTTGACTGTTTAACACGATCAATTTGTGTGTCATGTCATTTTATAGTGGTGGAGATTTGATTTTCATGCAAGCCTATGAAAATAACTTTTCATGTTTGACTTTTGAGTGCTTAATTTTTGAACCTTAAACATTTTGAGTGATTTGAGCAAATCTTTAGTGAGGATGTTGAATCTTGTCAATTTTGAATTAAAGGTAATTATTTAGATAAGGGAAACACCTATGTTTTCATGCTATAAAAATGTGTGACTTGGATTGTTTGAATCTTTAGTGCTCTTTTAGTTAAATTATCAATGTGTGATTATTTGAATTATGATAAGACATTATTGATGAGAATTATGAACCGAGGAAATTTAATTTTAATTGTGAGTTGAGGGTTTTGCTTGAGGACAAGCAAATGTTTAAGTGTGGGTATATTTGATAAACCATAAAAATAACAGATTTTAATCCCATGCTTAGCTTGTTTTTAGATATTTTATTATTCAATTTTGTGAATTCGATGATCCTAATCCTTTAAATTCATGATTCTATACTTAGGAAAGCATAGGGAATCGAAAGGAGCAGAAAACGGGCCAAAATCAGATAAAACGGGACATCTTAAGGATCTACAAGGCCAAGCCCGTACCACACTGGCTAAGCACATGCCTGTGTAAACCACACAGGTTGGACACATGCCTATGTTCTAGCCCGTGTCGATTAAGAGCCATGAAAACTTGCACACGGCCTGGGCCTCCTCACACGGGCTGATCACACGTCCGTGTCCCTGTCGCACCCTGCTTCGTTTTCATGCGAAAAAGTTAATTTTTAGGGTTTCTAGGTATTTTAAAGTCTATAAATACACACCAGATGAAGACCTATGGGAGCACGCAGATTAGAACGAAGAAATTACTCGAAAGAAGCTGTCAGAATCAATTCTGAAGTAGGATCTCATTCAAGATTGAAGATCTCCATTAGTTTTCCTAAGAAGTTTTTGGGTTCTTTATGTCTTGTTGTTTTGTTTATTCTGAGATGTTTTCCTTTTACATTATGAACTAAAGTCCTTAAATACCTAGAGAGGATGAAACCTATGATGAATCTTATTATTTAATTATTTAAATTACATGATAAATACTTGTTCTTGTTTTTAATTATGTGTTCTTAACCCTTGCTTTAATATTTTTAAGATATTAATTCAAGTTTGATGTGCTTATTCAGTGGATCAAAAGTCCCTGTTTAAGAGAAGATCTAGCATAATTAAGCGGAGTTGATTGTAACCCTAGATATAGGACGACATAAATCTACCGGATTAGAGTCAAATCTAATAAGGGAATCCATAGATTGAGTTAATGCGATGATAGGGGTTTTAATTACAAAGAGGTTTCAATTAATCAACTTAGAGTCAGTTGTTCTTAGTCTCGAAAGAGATATTAACATAATTTAGGGATTTCTATGGATCAAGACAAGTGAATAAATCGTTTAATTCAGAGTCAGAATAATAAATGAAGTCTAGGTGGATTCTTCCTTGGGAATTGTCTTTATTCATTGGTTTAATCGATTACTTTCTTCACTCTCTGTCGCGTTCATAGTAAATTAGTAGTTAAATTTTAGATTAAAACAAATCCCCTTAATTATTAGGCTAAATAATAAAAAGATAGTTATTACTAGTAATTTTAGTCCTTGTGGATACGATATTCCGGACTCATCATAGCTATATTACTGTTCGATAGGTGTGATTGCCTTTGTCGAAATATTAGCTAAGTTTCGAGCCCATCACAGCACTTAAACCATCTTAGATGCCCAAAACATCAGTACATTATCTCAAATTTATCATATATATTGTTCATTTACTTTAATGCTAATGTTTTTGATTTATAACTAAAGCATAATTACAAGGAAAATTTTACATTTCTCGTCATGGTTTATAACTTTGTTTACATTGCCATAGGTGGATGAAGAAGTGGAACTTCCACCTCCATTAATCTTAATAGCTTCGGAGATGTTAGCCATCATAACAACTCAAACCCTTTGCATGTTAATCATATTCTTGATTAATTTCTTCCATTACATTGTTGTAATACTAGTTTCTCTCCTCTCTTTTTTTCATTAGGTACCATTGGATCAATTGATGGCATCACCTGACTTACCTAATGAATCTTTCCTACATGGTTAGAGCTTCGATTCGAACCTTAAGCAGCCAATATCTTTAGGGTTTGAAGGAAATAATCCTTCACTTGAAAATGATGATGATGCATGTCACAAAACATCACCTCCTTTTAGTCCTCTTATAATAGAGCGAATAAATTCATTGCCTTTGCCACTAGTAACATTGTCCAAACTCTATTCCTATTAAATATAAACAATTTATATTACGTGGTATGGTTATTAATTTATCTCTTATATTGTTCAGGAAGAAATGCTCCCAAATGTAACACCCCAAACCCGGCCCATGCGTTATGACCAGATCTGACATGTCACATGAGAAAAATATTTTAAGTTCTTTTCATTCGTACGTAAATAGGTATTGATTTGTTAAAATTAAGTAAAAAAATTTTTTATTTGAAATATTTGACAAAATATTACTAACTTCGAAGATTGATTGATGAATCGATAAATTTGAACTAAGGATTTTACAAACCGTAACTTTTGAAAACATTGATGAAAATTTGAGAGATAATTTCTAAGTTAAAAATATTTGTAAAAGTTTATTTTGAAATCCATATGTGAATCCATTTTAGAAAATCTTTGTTTAAGTTTCTAGAAAAATCCCATTTAAGTAATTTGAGCAAAATATAAGTACGTTAAACATAAAGAAAAATAAAAACATTTCCAGAGGCCTTATTACAACATAAAAACCCAAAATAGAAAAGTAATAAAATAAACGTAAATGGAAATCTAAAGTTCAAAGCACCATTTCTGAAGTATGGCCTCCACCCGAGTTATCCATGGCCCAAGTTCACATCACTAAGCATTACCTGAAAGAATTAGGAAAAGGAGTAAGTTACAAGAACTCAGTGGATAATCCCCTTACCGATATCCATTAGGCCTGAACCCGTAAAGTAATATCTTGGGCCCGGGCCCATATATCATAATATTGGGCCTAAGCCTACTTTCATGTAATAAATAAATGATATGAATGCAACCCATTCCATCCAGCCAATCTCTCCTCCCGTACCAACCAATCTCTCCTGTGGGGATCAAGTCAACCCACCCCGCCAGCTCTCCACCCATACCAACCAATCTCTCCTGGGGATCAAGTTAACCCACCCCGCCTTGATCTCTCCAATTTGCAAAAGTCAATTGCCGTTTATAATATTTGTAATGAGCCACCGTAATCATATATACGGTAATATAATCGACACATAGCCTTAATCACGATGGCACAAAGCCATATTTAAATTGGCACATAGCCATTATCAGAATTTGTGGCAATGCCACCGGTCTACTCTTCTCTTCATTCAAGTTTCTCATCCCATGCAATATGTAAATATGCAACATACATAGTAACTCATATTTACAGATACAAACAACAATCATTAATTCAGAGATTCATTACAAAAATTCGGCCCAATATAACACTTTCCAAATCAGCCCATTAAGGCAATATATCAAGTTGGCCCATTAAGAATATATATCAAATCGGCCCATTAAGTCTATTTATCAAATCGGCCCATTAAGGCTATATATCAAATCAGCCCATTACGACTTTTTTGCAAATCGACCCATTAGGGCTTTTTCGCAAATCGGCCCATAAGGGCATTTTCGTAATTCGGCTTATAAGGGCATTTCGTAATTTACCCTCCAAGGGTATTTTCGTAATTTCACAACCCCGGACTTAACTACTAATTTGGGGCATAAAAATTAAAACTGTCTATCTACATCATATTGACTAAATTGACTATAACTCGGGTTAGGAAACTCGAAATTCAGATCCATAAATTTTTCTTGAAACTAGACTCATATATCTTCTTACTACAATTTTTCCAGAATTTTTGACTTAGCCGTTTAGTACAGTTTATTCATTAAAGTTTCCCCTGTTTCACTAACCAACAATAGGCTCACTGTAAGGTTTTCATATGTTGCTCCCACTTGTTTCTATTGAAAATAGGCTCACTAAGGAATCTATACATATAAATTATAACTCATAATTCACCTTGTACAATTTTGAATGATTTTTCCAAGACAGAACAGGGAACCACGAAGTCATTCAGAACCAGTCTCACTAAAATTAAAATATTACAAATTGTAAAATTCCTCTTCCTCCTCTGTTTCTTCCATATAAAAATAGACATAGTAAGATTTAATTCGATATCTTATTCACTTTCAAATTCCCTTTCTCCTATTTTTCATGATTTTTCAAAATCACGTCACTGCTACTAACCAAACTGTTTCATTGCAAAATATGGTTACTACTACGAACATACATACGCCCGAGTGATCACATATGCCGATTTCCAATTTTTTGATCTTTCAATCGAATCACAAAACATTTCATGCAAATATTCAGGGAAGTGTGGGATTACACACCATTTCCATCATGTATTCGATGGGTACGAGATTACACACCTTATTATGGGTTGTGCTTTCTACCAATTTCAACACTTATAATGATAGTTGATAGAAGGTTAGTCTCTACTTTGATAATCGTAACTAGAAACACTTTAATAGGCTAACTTCACTTACCACGGATGTGATCTCCCTCAGTGCACTAAAAATCGATCCTACCCTTTCGCTACTGAAATCCGTCCTAACAATATTTGGTGGGCGAAAGAGTTGTTAGCAAATATCCCACCTTTGGCCAAAACAAATCTTATAACAATGTTCTTACCCCACTTGCTTGACGAGTCAACGATAACGATTTGGTTAATACAAATCACTTGTGCTCCCTCACCTTGTTGAAAATTGAAAAGGAGATGACCCGAAATGCTCAAGGAAAAAGTACCCAAAACATCACTCTCAAAAAGAAACCCGAAAGAACACTCAAAAGCAAAGAAAAGTTTCGGTTTCTCCCCTTACACCAAATGACCGAAAATGCTATTTTGGAAAAACAAAAACACAAAATGATCAAAGGAGAAAAAAAAACATCTCTCATGCACAAGACTTGTAAAAGGTATGGAAAAAAATCAGCTCCTCCCTCTCCTTAGCAAAACTGTCCATACCTTGGCAATAAGGTTAAAAATTTGCCAACCAAAACTTTCCATAACACTTTCCCTCTTTGTGCCAACATGTTCCCTATACTTTCCCCTTTCAATTGATTTCTTTCCCTATGTTCATCCTTTCCCAATTTCCTTAGCCACCTTGCCAAAAATAAAAAGTCCACCTTGCCTTATTTACTAGCTTGGCTGACACTTTGGGAAAGGATACAAAAAAAATGGTCAAAATTTGCACATTATGGGATTTGAACATCCTCTCTCAAAGTCCTTCATGTGGCGCCATATCCCCTTTACCAAATGCTCAATTTTGCTAGCACATTACTCATTTATTTACTTAAGTCTTAATGCCACTTACCTTTTCTTCTTAAAGTACTTCAACACAAAAGTTTACCTATAGCCTAATTTGAACCCAAAGCTTCCTAGAAACCCCATAACCTTCTAATTTCACTTAACTAATAAGTCCAATTTGCAATAATGCCATTCTCTTGTTCTCAAAATTTTAAAACGCTTCATGCTCAAGGCCCAATGGGCCCAATCCTACTAGGCCCAATTTTGGGATGTTACACCAAAAGATGAAGTTTATATGACTCGACCGGTTTATTCGGAGCACAGGGTTAACTCAGTTGAAGCAAATCAATTTAACAGTCATATTGGAAGTAGCCTCCCAGAAGATGGAGTATATACAGCTCAATCGGTTTACTTGAAACGTAGGGTTAACTTAGTTAAATCCAATAATCTCAATGGTCATATTGGAAGTAGCCTCCCAAAAGATGGAGTTTATACAGCTAAATCGGCTTACTTGGAGTGTAAGGTTAACTCACTTCAAGAAAAAACACTTAACAGTTATGTTGGAAGTAACCTCCAAGATGAGCTTCTAAGGTACATACTTGATCATTTTCTTAATTGTTTAATGAAATATTATTGTACTATTGTTTAATGAAATATTATTGTACTAACACTTAAAAGTTTTCTACCATTGATATAGCAGTAGTACTCAAAGGGAAGATTTAGTCAATTCAGGCAGGAGGGTAACTTTTGCTGATCAATTTCAACAAAACAATGGAAACAATAATTCCAATAGCAACCAACAACCACTTGTGTACCCAAATTCAACCCTTCAAAGCTTTGTGAGTATCAGTTGTTTACTCAAAATTAATCGACATCAATAAGGTCTCATTGTATAAGGCCATTGTATGCTTTTCTTTCTGGATTGAGCAGATTGGGGTTGGACTTTTGTATGGAAGATCTATACAAGTCAACCGAAAAGCACCGACTTGGAACTCATATAAAGCGAATGAATTTTATAGGCCTTTGACTCCATCAGGGTATCGAATTGATCACACACAAACAAACTAGAATAAGTATGATACACTTAATGTTTCTTTTGTTTGGGTTTCAGGTCACAAGCTAATGAGTTCCAATCAATTGGTAATTCTGAGTCTTAACATTACAACTTCATTCAACCTAGATC
This sequence comes from Gossypium rotundifolium, assembly GCA_025506655.1. NCBI lineage: Eukaryota > Viridiplantae > Streptophyta > Magnoliopsida > Malvales > Malvaceae > Gossypium > Gossypium rotundifolium. The sequence goes on from CP106727.1 coordinate 194,740,522, forward strand.
TTCTACACTTTTAAGGTATTAAACATTTGTAAAATACACATCAACACATGATATTTAGAATCTTGTCGTGTTGTGATATTTGTATTTTGAATCTATGTCCCAACAACAGTTAAAAAATTCATCACAACTGCTTAATCAAGTCTCCAATAGGCCACATGCATTTGACTCGCTTCTCCAACATTCCATGTTGACTAAGTATTAGTGCCTGCCCAACTTATGTATTTTTATCATCTTTCTTTCTTGTTTTTAGTTTATCTTACAGTGTGCAAATATAAACTTTTTGTTGTTATTTCTTTTTTTTTTATTATAGATATCAAATTTTATCCCATCAAAAACATGATCAAGTTTTAATGACACTTGGAGCATATAATCCTCGAACTTATAGCACTAGATTGATTGAATCTTTCATGCCATTAAGGTACCTCTTATCTATCTTTCTAAATTTTAATATGAAATGGATAAATAAGGAGTGGTTCACCTTGTTTGTTGGATTTAGGACCTCAACACTTGCTCCTAATCGTCAAACCAATCCACTCAATGTATCTGATCGTGTGTCTATCGAGTTTTAAAATTTATAAAGAGAATGATCGAACCTGGAAACTAACTCTGACAATGATTAAAGGCAAGTGTACGTATCGAACAGTAGTATAGCTTAGGCAAGACCGGATTATCGAACCCAAAGGAACTAAAAGTACTAATACTCACTTTTTTTTTATTATTTAGCCTAAAATAAGTGAAGTTGTTTTAATCTAAATTAACGACTACTAAACTAAAGACGCAAAGACAAAAAGAATGTATTGGGAAATAACTTGAAGAGAAAATTAGTTGATCACGACGATACCCTCAGGAAGAATCCACCTAGACTTCACTTATTATTTAACAGTGAACCATACGATTTATTCACTTAGTTTGATCCGTAAGACTCCCTAACGTATATCAAAACCCTCTCTTAGGGCAAATAACGTCTAACCCTAGGTTAATTAATAGAAATCTCTTTCTTGAATAACAACCCCTTAGAATAGCAATAAATCGATCTATGAACTCCCATATTAGGTTTCACCCTAATCCGAAAAAATCTCGTCACCATATCTCTAGGCGTGTGATCAACTCCGCTTAATTATGCTAGATCTACTCTTAAGCAGGGTCTATTCCTCCTCCACCTAAGCATATTAGATTTGGATTAAGCATGCATAATTAAGAACAAACTAAGTATTTATCATATAATTCAGAAATCAATAACAAGATTCATCTAGGTTTCATCCCTTTCAGGTATTTGAAGGGTTTAGTTCATAATGAATAAAGAAAACATCTCAAGAGAAAAGATAAAACAAAACATAAGAAATCCCTAAAACCCCCTAAAGGAATTGAAGGAGAAATCTGCCGTTTTGAGTAGAATTTCGGCTCCTTGAGATGGATCAACTGGCTATCTTTGAGTAATTCCCACAAATCAGACCTTCTAGCTCGGCTCCTTGGCCTAGCTAACCGCCCCCGACAAGAGCCCTGGCAGAAGGCTTCTGCCGAACTCCCCCTTAAGTTGCACCCTTGGGTGTTTATATAAACTTTGAGATGCCTTACTTGGCCCCTAAGTATCCTAATTCAAGTATAATTCCTATTCGAGTGTTTGAATAGGCTTTGGAATGTGTTTCTTTGCCTCAAAGTATCCAAATTCGAGTGGAATTGCCCTCTCCCGCGGTAGGGGCACGGCCATAGTACACACCCGTGTAAATCATTTTCAGACCGTGTCTCGATTCTGTCGATTGGGGCACGTCTGTGTAAATCGTGGCATGGTCATGTCTTAGTTAATTGTCAAGGCACGGTCGTGTGGCTTGAAGTCCAGGCCGTGTCGATTTCCTCTTTAGCCCAAAATGGCCCGTTTTAAGCCCGTTTCTTGTTCTTTTCGTCCTCGGGTGCTTTCTTGAGTAGAAACATGAAAAGAAAGGATTAAGAGCACCTTTTTACATAAATCAAGGGCTAAATCATCCAAAAGCATACTAAATGTAGGTCTAAAATATATTACTTTTACGGTTTATCAAATACCCCCATACTTAAGCTTTTGCTTGTCCTCAAGCAAAATTCTCAACTTATAATTAAAACGAACTTTTCATAATTCACAATTCCTATCAACAATGCCTCATCATAATTCACAGATAACTTATACACGGATAATTTAAGTCAAAGACTCTTAAAGGCTCAAACAATTCTATGTCATAAATTTGTAGCATAAAAACATAGCCGTCTCCCCTTATCTAAATAATTACCTTTAATTCAAAACCGACAAGGATTGACATCCTCACTAAAGATTCACTCAAAGAACTTGAAGTGTTTAAGTTTCAAGAAAAAGCACTCATAAGTCAGACCTGAAATGTTAATCCCATAGACTTGCCTGAAAATCAAGTCTCCACCACTGAAATAGGAGATGATACACAAATCAAAAGGTCTTTGACAGGGTTGTAACGGGGCTTAGGTTAAAGGTATGGATAAAGGCTGAATTAAAAGGTTTAGAATCAATATTGACCTGACCAATTACCTACTAAAAAATAATGAACTTGAAAATAAATGATTATATCAATTGAAATTTTGAAACTAATAATACTACGAGCTTTTTTTTCTTTGATAATTGAAATTTAAATGTACAAGCTCACTTTTTATACTATTAATGCTGAATATACTTTGATTTTGATTGATTTTTTTTATATCAAATAGAAACATAATAAAGAAAACTTTATCAACTGAAATAAACTAATTCAGTAACTGATCAAATCAATTCTCGATAGAAAGGTAGTCAAAAGAATGGTGATAACAAATGCAAAGGGTTTTGGGTTAATATTAGCGGGTAGATCAATAAAAAAGGTTGTTAGGATCAAATGGGTTAACTAAGGGTTAATTTGTGAAGGTAGGATTTTTAGTGGAGTGAATGGGTTAAAACCTAGGTTCCTGATAAACCGTAAAAGTTACATATTTTAACCCCATATTTAGTATACTTTTGGATGATTTAGCCCTTGATTTATGTAAAAAGGTGCTTTTAATCCTTTCTTTTCATATTTATACTCAGGAAAGCACCCAAGGATGAAAAGAACAAGAAACGGGCTTAAAATGGGCCAATTTGGGCCAAAGAGAAAATCGACACAACTTGGACCTCAAGCCACATGGCCGTGCATCATCAAATAACTTCACACGGCCTGAACCTCGATTTACACGGCTGTGCCCCAATCGACAGAATCGAGACACTACCCAATCATGATTTACACGGGCGTGTTCCATGGCCGTGCCTCTGTCGCGGGAGAAAGGAATTTCACTCGGATTTGGATACTTTGAGCCAAAGAAACATATTCCAAAGCATATTCAAATACCGAGTAGGAAGCAGACTTAAATTAGGACATTTAGGGACCAAGTAAAGCATTCTAAAAGCCTATATAAACACCCTAAGTGTATCCTGAAAAGGGCGTTAGGCGGTGAGCTAGGCCAAGGAGTCGAGCCAGAAGGCCAGATTTGTGGGAAATACTCAAAGATAGCCAGTGGATCCATCTCAAGGAGCTAAAATTCTACTCAAGACGGTGAATTTCTCCTTCAATTCCTCCAGGGGGTTTTAGGGATTTCTTATGTTTTGTTTTATCTTTTCTCTTGAGATGTGTTCTTTCTTCATTATGAACTAAACCCTTCAAATACCTGAAGGAGATGAAACCTAGATGAATCTTGTTATTGATTTCGGAATTATATGATAAATACTTAGTTTGTTCTTAATTATGTATGCTTAATCCAAATCTGATGTGCTTAGGTGGAGGAGGACTCTGCTTAAAAGTAGATCTAGCATAATTAAGTGGAGTTGATTGCACGCCTAAAGATAGGGTGGCGAGATTTTTTGGATTAGGGTGAAACCTAAAATGGAAGTCCATAGATCGATTTACTACTATTCTAGGGGGTTATTATAAGAGAACGAGAGTTCCACTAATTAACCTAGGGTTAGACGTTATTCGACTCGAGAGAGAGTTTAATATACGTTAGAGAGTCTTACGGATCAAACTAAGTAAATAAATCGTATGGTTCAGTGTTAAGTAACAAGTGAAGTCTAGGTGGATTCTTCTTAAGGAATCATCGTGATCAATTGAGTTCTCTTCAAGTTATTTTCCAATTCATTCTTTCTATCTTGGTGTCTTTAGTTTAGTAAATCATAAATTTAGATACAAGCAACTTCATTTATTTTAGGTTAAATAATAAAAAGAAAGTTAGTATTAGTACTTTTAGTTCCTTTGGGTTCGACAATCCAGTCTTGCCTAAGCTACACTACTGTTCGATAGGTACACTTGCCTTTAATCGTTGTCAGAGTTAGTTTCCAGGTTCGATCATTCTCTTTATAAATTTTAAAACTCAACAAAACAACGATCAGTGCCTTTATCATCTCAATATGTCATATCATTAATGTGGTCTCGATATGTATAATCTAGGCAAGTTTTAGAATAATAATTCAGTGTTGACACACTCATAATCAATAAAGTGAGCATAAAAAAGAATAAATGCTCTAGAAGGCTCAAGTCTCACAAAAATTATGGGTATTTGACATTGATCCTGTAAACTTCAAACTTCAATGTAATATTCAAATTCAGTTCAACAACCTAAAAAATTTTTGATTCTTGAAAAATAGACTTATCATGCTTGATTCTCTAGTATTCTTCAAGTATAAATCATCAATGCACAATTATCAATGACTTACTCAAAAACATATCAATAAAAATCAGAAATCATCAGAAATTTCACCTTAATTAATAATATGAGAAAATTACTTAGGAACAAGACTAAAATTTAGGATTTTGGAATAATGCAAAAAGTTAGGTACTTTTACCCCCCACACTTAAGATGTACATTGCCCTCAATGTACAAAGATAGATAAACAATTATGTAATAATAAAATCAAAAGAGAAGGGGAGAAGTAACACTTCCTGAATTTTTGGATAAAGTCAATGAAAAGAAACCAGATAAGATTGGAGGTGAACATGGGAAGCATCTCGAACCGTTTGAAATTGAATCAAGTAGCGGCTTGGTTTTATTGTATCCTAAGCTAAATCTAAATGCCATTGAGCAAAAGGGGAAATAAAAAAGAAAATAATAATAAAAATAAAAATATGAATAAAAGTAACTAATTAAATAGAGATAAGGTCCACGCCAATGTGCCTAGCCGTGGTGTCCACACGGCCACGGCCATGACCGTGTGCAAGGTCATGTGGGTATGGAAACCTATGCCTAAATACGAAAAGAAATAAAACCAAACTAATTAATACGGTTAGTACTCGGGTTGCCTCTCGAGAAGCGCTCGTTTAAAATCTTGAGCTAGACTTACCTGTTGTACACACAATCATGGTGGTTTGAGGAGGTGGAAATCCTTTCTCATGCGATCAACTTAGTTATGGATATAAAGTTTAAGTCGAGTACTGTTTACCTCAAAAGTGTTGAATTTAGGATTGCTTACCTCGACTATGCCTATAGGAAGACATTAAGTACCTCAAAAGTGATTTCTTCATTTGTCTTGAGGTCTGAATTGGTGATTCGAGGGTCTTCCTTATTAAACAATACCTGATCCTCTATTTTGATATGATTTGTTATTCCTATCAGCTCGTCTGGGGTTTTCTTCGGTTTCACTTTGTGTGGTTCCAGTTCTTTCTAAAATTGTGTTTTCCACTATTCTAGTTTGTTGACCCTAAGGCTTCGTTCCTCATATAATTCTTCTTTGTTGGCATGAGGTCTAAGATCTAGCTCAGCTAGGTGATTTCATGATGCTTCTTGCAAAGAAGGTTGAACCAAATGGTTATCAATAAAATTAACATTCGTACCTTTATTACTCGATGTCCTAGCTGAGTCAAGAGCTTGAAGAGTGATTGTTTCATCTTCTACATGAAGTGTGAGTTTACTAAATTCTTCTCTGTGTGGTCTTTCTTTATTGCATTGGGATATGGCACACGAGGTTGGTACTTTGTACTTGCCGGCTTTGGTATATCATGTCACACCTCAACCTTACCTTCACTTACCACAGGTTCTTCCCTTAGGTTTAGTTCGTCTAACCCTTCACTGTCATGAGCTAGTACGATTTAGAATTTGCTTATTTGGGTTAATCTCTGTGTTGCTTGGTAGACGCCCTTGCAGTTGTTCGGACATTAACTTTGCAAGTTGTTCAACTGACTTAGTAATTTTCTGAACTTGGTTCTTGATCTCTTTGATCAATGGTTGTTGATTATTGAACATTGTCTCATTTTTTTGGGGACAGGTTTCTGTGGTTGTCATGAATTTTGTCAGCATCTCCTCAAGACTCGACTCCTCTTCCTGTTGGTGAGGTGGTTGTTGAAAATTTGGAGAAAGTTCCTGTCTTTGGCTACTTTGATCATCCCACGAGAAATTGGGATGGTAACTCCAACCTACATTATAAGTGTCATTATAAAAATTATTTTGTGGTCTAGAATAGTTACCCGTATAGTGAGCTTATTCATTTTCCATGCCATATCTGTAGGGTGGGTACTCAGGATTCGCCATGCCTCCTAAATTCGAATCATATTGCATTACTGGGTGTACCTGCAAGAGATTATACAAACCATCAATCTTTTTATTCATCATCTCTAGCTGGTTAGATAACCTGGTGACCACGTCGAGGTTGAAAACACTGGCGGCTTTTGTTGGCGCTGTCCTCATAACTTGCCATTGATAATTATTCAGTGCCATCTTCTCTATAGACTAAAATTATCTGCCAAAAGAAAGATAGAGGAAAAATTAGCAAAGTAAAAAAAATAATAATAAAAAAATAAAATAAATTGTAGAAAAAAATGGCTAAAGTAATAAAAATAGAGCTTTCTTAATATTTTAGTTCCCGGCAATGGCGCCAATAACTTGATCTTGTGTCTATCAAGTTTTAAAATTTATAAAGAGAATGATCGAACCAGGAAACTAACTCTGACAATGATTAAAGGTAAGTGTACCTATCGAACAGTAGTATAGCTTAGGCAAGACCGGATTATCGAACCCAAAGGAACTAAAAGTACTAATACTCACTTTCTTTTTATTATTTAGCCTAAAATAAGTGAAGTTTCTTTAATCTAAATTAACGACTACTAAACTAAAGACGCAAAGACAAAAAGAATGAATTGGGAAATAACTTGAAGAGAAACTCAGTTGATCACGACGATACCCTCAGGAAGAATCCACCTAGACTTCACTTATTATTTAACACTGAACCATACGATTTATTCACTTAGTTTGATCCGTAAGACTCCCTAACGTATATTAAACCCTCTCTCGAGGCGAATAACGTCTAACCCTAGGTTAATTAACGGGATCTCTTTCTCAAATAATAACCCCCTAGAATAGTAGTAAATCGATCTATAGACTCCCATATTAGGTTTTACCCTAATCCGGCAAAATCTCGTCACCCTATCTCTAGGCGTGCGATGAACTCCACTTAATTATGCTAGATCTACTCTTAAGCAGGGTCCATTCCTCCTCCACCTAAGCACATCAGATTTGGATTAAGCATACATAATTAAGAACAAAGTAAGTTTTTATCACATAATTCAGAAATCAATAACAAGATTCATCTAGGTTTCATCCCCTTCAAGTATCTGAATGGTTTAGTTCATAATGAATAAAAAAACATCTCAAGAGAAAAGATAAAACAAAACATAAGAAATCTCTAAAACCCTGTGAAGGAATTGAATGAGAAATTCACCGTCTTGAGTAGAATTCTGGCTCCTTAAGATGGATCAACTGGCTATCTTCGAGTAATTCCCACAAATTAAACCTTCTGGCTCGGCTCCTTGGCCTAGCTAACTGCCCCCGACAAGAGCCTTGGCAGAAGGCTTCTGCCGAACTCCCCCTTAAGTTGCACCCTTGGGTGTTTATATAGACTTTGAGATGCCTTACTTGGCCCCTAAATATCCTAATTCAAGTATAATTCCTACTCGAGTGTTTGAATAGGCTTTGGAATGTGTTTCTTTGCCTCAAAGTATCCAAATCTGAGTGAAATTGCTCTCTCCCGCGGCAGGGGCACGACCATGGTACACGCCCGTGTAAATCATTTTCAGACCGTGTCTCGATTCTGTCGATTGGGGCACGACCGTGTAAATCGTGGCATGGCCATGTCTTAGTTAATTGTCGAGGCAAGACCGTGTGGCTTAAAGTCCAGGTCGTGTCGATTTCCTCTTTAGCCCAAATTGGCATGTTTTAAACTCGTTTCTTGTTTTTTTCGTCCTCGGGTGCTTTCCTGAGTAGAAACATGAAAAGAAAGGATTAAGAGCACCTTTTTACATAAATCAAGGCTAAATCATCCAAAAGCATACTAAATGTGGGCCTAAAATATGTTACTTTTACGGTTTATTAGTATTGGATTTACGATACCGTAACTATTTGCAACCAAGATCCTCCATGCTTTCCAATTCTAGGTGTAACGCCCTGATTAACTTAATCCTATTTTGTGAATTCTGAGAAAAATATGTATCTACTTTAGTGGCTTAGTGTTTTGAGGGTGTGATTGAGGTCTTGGGTTCATGTCCCACTCTTTGGAAATTCTGTTGTTTTTTTATTATAGCATTTTCTCTATTGGGTGGGTTTATGTAATATTCCTTGTAAACTCATATCAGAAAAAGCCTACTGGTTCGAGTAGTAAGGAATTAGCTTGCTGGAGGTGCTCGAGTAGTAAGGAATTAGCTTGCTAAAGCTTTTGTGTTCGAATCCCTACGTGAGTGTGGGTGATAATTTTTGCTTCAATTGTCTGAGAGAGTTTGGGTGGGTTTGAAAGTTTTGCATAAGTGGATGAGAGAGTGGGTAGTTAGGATTGGGTTGATAGGAGATCATGCCATAATTTGAGGGATTTTGGTTTATTTTTATTTTATTTTATTTTATTTTTGTTTTTTTTCTTTTCTCTCTTTTCCCAAGGAAAAAATTCTTACGTCAATTTCTCCATTCTTTCTGATGTTTCCTTCTTATTCTCCTTCTCTACATATTTGATTCTTCCTATCATTTTCTTTCCCTTTCAAATCTATTTACATCTTTTGTTCTTCATGTTGCACTCTGGAACTTGGCATCTTTATGTGATTTGGGTAAGCTGTTGGTTTATTCTTTTTGTAATAGCGTAGTGATGTAGATAAGGGATTTGATTTCTTCGAAATTTTGTGTAGGAGAAGGCTGTGGAGAAGGGGATTTTGCTCGATGGTCTATGTAATGGGCCTAGAAGGAATGGGCCTTGAGCGTGGAATCAGCTAGGATCTGCACATAATTATTTATGTGTGCAAGAAAATGACACAAATTGCTTGTTTGCTTTGATGGTTAAGTGATTTAGGAGTGGTCCTGGATCAAGCCTAAGCTCTAGCAAAATTTTAGTTTTTCTCTTAAGTGAACCTTGATTCTGGCCTAGAGGCCTTAAGAATAATTATGGTGAATTTATGACACAAATAGCTTGTTGGTACAGTGGTTGTGGCGTTACAAGTGTAGCAATGGGTCTAAGGTTCAAGTCTTGGGATGAGCAATGGTGTATTTTATTTTGCAGCATGGATCAGCCAGTGGTTGTGTTACAGTGAAATTCTAATGGAGGAGTTGTAGAGAGATAAGAGGAGTGATTCAAGGAGCGATATAGGGAGAGGTTTGTGGAGAAAAGTTAGGAATTTGAAGTGTGTGGGATGTGTAGTGCCGAATTGGGAGTGCTAGTACTCAGAATTTTGGCAAAGGTAGCTTTTGAGTGTAGTTCTGGTTTCGGTCTTCTTTCTTTTGGGCATTTTACTTCTTTTGTGTTTCTTTCTGGCCGAATGGCTATTGTTTCTTGGTAACATAAAATCATTTTGGTTAATTCCTAGTAAGTCAAGTGCCTCTCTGTACCTTTTGGGTTTTTTTCCTTTGCTATCCTCATTTTGCCAAAAGTGTCAATTATCGAAACCTCTTATTTTCTCTTCTCATTTCCATATTTTCCCTTTACCGAAACTATTCTTTTCCTCTTAGTTCTCCATTATTTTTCCCTTTTAGTGAATATAGTTTCATTCTTCCCTAATATTCTATTCTTCCTTCGGTCTTCTTTGAGCCGACCATCCCTTATTGGGCAGAAACTAGATTGGGCTATGTAGTTTGCATAGCCATGGTTAAATTTGGGCCAAATGGGCCACATGAGTGTATGGGCCTATTTGGGTCGAATACTGGGCTTTAAGCCCATTTACATTGTTTTGACCAAATGAATTATCTGTGTCGCTCGAGGCGACTGTAGGCCTTTGGAAAGGTCGTCAACTGTACCGAGACCCCAAGGTAGGTAAAATGACCAAAATACACCCGTAGGGTAGAATGACCGTAATACCCCTATAGGGTAAAATGACTGCAATACATCTGTAGGGTAAAATGACCGTAATGCCCCTATAGGGTAAAATAACCGTAATGTCCCTGTAGGGTAAAATGACCGTAATGCCCCTGTAGGGTGAATGACCATAATGCCTCTATAGGGTAGAATGACCGTAATGCCCTTGTAGGGTAAAATAACCGTAATACCCCTATATGGTAAAATGATCGTAATGCCCCTATTGGGTAAAATGACCGTAATACCTTTGTAGGATAAAATGACCGTAATGCCCTTGTAGGGTAAAATGACCGTAATACCCCTGTAGGGTAAAATGACCGTAATGCCCCTGTAGGGTAAAATGACCGTGATGCCCTTGTAGGTAAAATGACTGTAATACCTCTATTAGGTGAATTGACTGATATACCCCCAAAGGGTAAAATGACTATTTTGCCCTCCAAGGTTAAATGATTGATTTGTCTGCTATGTAAATGATTGATTTGTCTGTGACGTAAATGACTGATCTGTTTGTGATTTAAATGACTGATTTGTCTGTGATTTGTATAACTGATTCTAAGCATGGCATTTTGCATACACGACATACTGCATGGGTTGGTATATTGTTATGGAGGAAGTACTGTACTGTGGCTCTACCACAATCACTGTTACTGGTGGCTTTGCCACATATACTGTTACTGGTAGCTTTACTGCGATACTGTTGCTGGCAACTTTACTGCGATGCTACTGATGGCTTTATGCCGATCATATTACTACTATCGATGGCTTTGTGCCAATCATATTATTGTACTCATGGCATTATAGCTATCCTGTTTACGGCTCTTAGCCATTCTGATTACTGGTAGCTTTGCTGCGATGCTGATTAGTGCGAACTGGTGCTGATATTGGTGTATTGGCTTGGTGGGTCGATTTTATTTGCACATGGTGTGTTGGTTGGTACGTGTGGTGTGTTGGCTAGATTGGGATGGGTTGCATGATTGCATTGTTTCATTTCTGTTACTAATATTGTCACTATATTGGGCTTAGGCCCACATGTATTCTATTTTGATTCTGATACTATATTGGGCTAAGGCCCACACTACACTGTTATTGTAATGGGCTAAGGCCCACACTGTACTATTATTGTTATAGGGCTTAGGCCCAGACTGATTCTGTTTTTGTATACTGACTGTTTCTTTAATAAGGGGATTACATACTGAGTTTTCGTAAACTCACCCCATTTTTAACCTTTCAGGTAATCCTCAACGTTAGTCAATTCGCTGCGAGGGACTCGGAGAGGGCCACACAACTGCACAAGTTTTATTCTGTTTAGCTCATTTACTTAAGAATCAACTTGTTGGTTCGGGTTGTAAGAAGGCCTTTATAATTTTTGGATTTTAAATTTTGGGATTTGATTTGATTGTGATTTATATCTACTAGAAGTAGAACACGGTTTTCCAAAACAATAACTATTTTCTAACACTACGTTTCTGCAACTCAATTTTTAAATATCACGTTTTCGTAAATCATTTGCTTTAAATTAAGCTTCCGTAATAATAATGTTTTGAAGGTAATAACTTTTTAATAAACCTCGATTGAAAATAAACGAACGCAGACTGAGGTTTTGTACAAGTTTTAAATGGAAAGAAGCTTGAAATTTCAAGAAGGGTTTTCAATGAAAACATGGTTTTCAAAAAACACTTCAATGTGACATGCCAGATTTGGCCATAACGTCTAGGCCGGGTTTGGGGTGTTACAGTCTAAATCGCGTTAGTATCTGTTCTTTTCGACGGTAAGTTATGTGTGTTATTTTGGGTTATGTTTTTGATTCGTAGGTTGGTTGCTAATTGGTCAATGTGATGATATTTCTTAGGTTTCGGAGGGCTCAGGACTGCTATAGCATAAAAAATGAACCAGGTGTGTAACGATAACATGAAAAATCGAGGTTCAAAAGAAACTAAAAAAGGGGATTGTCGATGCCACACGGGCATGCGATCGGCCATGTGGTTGGCCGTGTGTTGAAAAAGTGTGGCCGTGTGGGCCACACGGGCTAGGCTGGATTGAACGTGTGGGCCCACATAGGTATATAGGCCCAAAATTCTAAAAATTTCTCTAGGATCGTACGGGTCATTTCGATCGACTATGAGCCTACCGTGGGGTCGGTAAGGGCTAACTAAACCCATTTGTATGTGATCTGTTAATCTGATAGTCTGATCTTAGTAGGAAATTGATATGAATGTCTGACTGGTCTGCATAAGTAAGTATAATATATGTATACGAGCATGTTAATCATGTGATTCTCGATCATCATTATCATTATCGCATGTCAGATATCGTATTTGGGGTGGGATTTGTATATTTGGAGGAAGTAATATGACGACGACCTTTCGCCTAATTTCTAGCAGCTTGGCTGCACATTATTTTGTTATGTGTTGCATCGACACTATATGTTATGTAGGGATCGGTGAGCGTTTTTAACCCCACATGGTCTGATGGGATGGTCGGAGATGGTGTGTAGAGGATGGGGATAGGATTCTGTATATCTGTTCTATTTATCTGATTATGATATCTTTATCTGTTAAGGACTTAGGTCTAAATCTGTATTTGTCTGCATACGGGATTCTGTGTATGTTGCATGACTATCTCTGTTGGGTTACACAATGAGTTTACGAAAACTCACATCTGTTTGTTTGTTTGTTCAGGTAATCCTCAGATATAGGTAGGTAGGTGCGGTGGAGGCTCAGCGGTGACCACTTGTTAAAAAACTGTTATTTTTTCTAATCTTTATTTACTAGTTTTACTTAATTTATGGTTTTTGAGGGAGTTTTATAATATTTGGACTCTCCAAACTTTTTGGATTGGTTCAGTTTATGATTTTTAAACTATGATGATTGACAAAATTTCAGTTTTACGAACAAATGTTTTGAAAACAACAAAATTTTGGTTTTACGCGAACAAATGTTTTGAAAACACGAGCATGGTTTTGATTTAAACGATTTTCAAACTTTCGCTGCGAGATTTTTTGTTAACCTTGAAGAAAACATGTAATGGTTTTAGTAATGATTTTTATTTAATAACTATACAATGTTTTGTAAAGTATCACCGGTTTCAAAACCCTTCTTCGTAACACTTCCAAATTTGGCCATAACATCTAGTTTGGGTTTAGGGTGTTACATTTAGTGGTATCAGAGTTTGGTTGCAAAATTCAGGCTGTGAATTTTGGGTTCCAAAATTGGGTTTGAAAAAGGACTGGTTTGCAAACAAAAATTTGTTTCTTTTTAAGTAAGTATGTAGTACACCGAGTCATTGACACCAATCCTGTAAGTACTTCTGGACTTAGAAAACACTGTAGTTAGAACTTACTGAAACTGTACTGAGTTAGTTAAAGACTAAACTTCTGAAACATTTCTAAACTTCTGATATTTGAAGCATAAAACATTTGTTAATAAACATTGAAACTGATGCATAAAATTTTATAATGTAAATTAAACTGGAACTACGATGAGCGTATGCGAAACACGTGGTCGAGGTATTCGTGGGCGCGACAGGTCCCATAGGGGACTTGAGCTGAGTCTTCTTTTTTAGGCTGTATGTTGAATTTGGATACGAGTGAGACACCGGTTTCACCTACTACTGAAACTAGGTCTCAAGGCCATTCAGTTGGGGACGACATCACTGTCCCAAGCCATGTTATGTGCTTTAGAGAGGGTTGCTAGACCCTATTCTAGATCTGGGGGCCGTGGGATGGTAATTGAATGATTCTGGTCCAATAGAGCTGAGCTGTTTAAGGGCGTCATTAGACTCGACCCTGCTATGACCGAGTACTAGTTAGAGGCCATTGAGAGGATAATGAACAAAATCGATTGCACGCTTGAGCAGAAACTAAAGGGTGTAGTTTCTTTGCTTCGCGATGAGGCATATCAGTGGTGGTTATTGGTTGAGGAGGGTACTCAACCAGATCATCTGAATTGAGACTATTTCAAGACTGCTTTCTAGGGAAAGTATGTGGGGGCGAGTTATGTTGATGCTCGTAGGCGTGAGTTCGTGAATCTCATGCAATGCGATAAGACTATGGCCAAGTATGAGGCTGAATTTTGAGATTGAGCTGCTACACTTGAGGCATTGTGGCATTTGAGTACGAGAAATGTGTCCACTTTGAGGATAGGTTAAGGAATAGTCTGAGGGTATTGATAGCTCCACAGAGGAAATGAGAGTTTGCGGTTCTAGTAGATAATGAAAAATCAATGAAGAAGTTAAGCGCGTGGAGCGCCAAAATAGAGACCGATAGAGAGGTAAGAATAAGAGGGATTCAAAGCCCTCTAGTTCTATTCAGAGGCATAAAAACGGTCCAGACCTGATGGGCCTTCTAGAGTGGGAGTTTCAGTTGCTCTTACTAGGGTTCAGCCATGTAGTGATTGTGGTAGGCACCATTTGGGCAAGTGTTGGAGGAGATTCGGGGCTTGTCTGCGATGTGGATCATTGGAGCACCAGATTAGAGAGTGTCCACATCGTGCTAATCAGATGCAAGCTACGAGACCAGGTTTTGTTCAGTGCCATATGGGCGTATGGCCGACCATGTGGTTGGCCGTGTTCGAGACACGGTTGTGTGTCGACAAGGGTGTGGCTATGTGGGCCACACGAGCTATGCCAGATTGGGTGTGTTGGCTATATGGGCTAGGCCAGATTGGACGTGTGGGCCACATAGGCATGTCTCACAGGCAAGGCCAATTTGGGTGTGTGGGCCACATGGGCATGTGGGCCCAAAATTTTGAAATTTTCCCTAAGGTCGGACAGGTCATTCCGTGGGGTCAATAAGGGCTAACTAAACTCATTTGTATGTGATCTGTTAATATGATAATTTGATTTTAGTAGGAAACTAATATGTAAGTCTGACTGGTCTGCATAAGTAAGTATAATATTTGTATACGAGCATGTTAATCATGTGATTTTGTATCTATTATATGTTATCTGCATGTTGTATATGTATTTAGGGTGTGATTTGTATATGTGGAGGAAGTAATCTATACGGCGACATTTTGCCAAATTTCTAGCAGTTTGACTGCACATTATTCTATTATGTGTTACATCGACACTATATGGTGTGTAGGGATGGGTGGGTGTTTTTAACCCCACATGTTGTGATGGGATGGTCGGAGATAGTGTTTAGAGGATGGGGGTAGAATTGTGTATATCTGTTCTGTTTATCTAATTCTGATATCTGTATCTATTAAGGACGATTTCAAAACCCTTCTTTGTAATGCTCCCAAACTCAACCATAATGTCTAGGCCGGGTTTAGGGTGTTACACTACGTACTTACTATTCCAAAAAGAAGTTGTTTCTTTAAGATGTTTAAGGTTTTCAACAGTATGATTCACAGGCTTATCTCTAACCAAATTTTTCTATTTAATGGGAGGTACAACTTCCAAGATTTGAATGATTGTCGTGACCATCAGATTGACCAGTTTAATTTGATGACAACTCAACTTGGTTCACAAGTTTCCAACTCTATGTTGCAAGATTTTTCGATGCATTCAGGGTTATTATTTGCTTGCTTTTTAAGTCTTGTTCAAATGGCATATGGAATCATTTTAAACATTATTAACCACACTCTATTTTGAATCGTAGATCCTATCTATTGCCCCGTCATCAACAAGTAAGCAGTTAGTTCTCGATATTTGGTTTATCAAAGTTACCCGAATCCTTATTTAAATAAAATACAGTGGTAAAATAAAATAAAAAAATCCCTATAGATCTACACTTCTTTTATTTTATTTTAGAATAAGGTTTTTTAAACCTTATTAAACTCCATCTATTTTTATATTGATTAGAATAAGGTGTTTCAATCTTACTACACTCCTACTAGAATATGGCTTTACAAGCCAATAAATAGACATAGTCTATTCCTCTTGTAATTATTTTCGAATTTGACATAGTGAATTTTCTTCTTCTCTGCCCATGGATTATTTTGAAAGGGTTTCCACGTAAAATCTGTGTGCTATTTATTTTTATTTCTCTTTTTTTTAGCGATATATTTGTCATTACCAATGTTATACTTTTCATAGTATCCTTAGTATATAATCCATGGAAATGATGAATTACAATAGAGGTTTGATTATTTGCCTTTTGTTTTTTAGGATGAAACATGGGGTTTGACAAGCGAAGGAATGTGGCCGAAACATTGTTTTGCTATGTTATGGACTTCAGTTTTAATTTTGTGCCCAACTTTAAAAATGACATTATTATGTGATGTTATGGATGTTTTTTTGGTATAGTTGGAAGTTTAATTTTCTTTTAAAATATAATTAAACTTTTACTAATGATTAAGCTAAAGTATATTATTTTTAAATTGCGGTAATTTTAAAACCATTTTGATATGTAAAGTTACTTTTAATTTAGTAATTTATCGATTTAGGGGAGGTACAAATGTCAGAGACAACATTGTTGGTAGAGTAGTCATAAATTTGGATTATCAAAATGAGAAAAAATAGTATAATTGAAGGAGAAATGATGAATGTTATCCATGGACTTGTGAAATTTGAATTTTGAACTTATCATGTGATGTTATGGATGTTATTTTTGGTATAGTTGGAGGTTTAGTTTTCTTTTATAATGTAATTAAGATTTTCTAATGATTAAGCTAAATTATACTGTTTTCTTATTGTGTTAATTTTTTTAACCACTTTTATATCTAAAGTTACATTTCATTTAGTCATTTATCAATTTAAGGGAGGTACGGATGTTGGAGATGACATTGTTGGTAGGACAATCATAAACCTAGATTATCAAAATAAGAAAAACAGTATTATTGAAAGTGAAATGATGAATGTTATCCATGGACTTGTAAAATTTGAATTTTGAACTTATCATGTGACGTTATGGATGTTATTTTTGGTATAGTTGGAGGTTTAGTTTTCTTTTATAATGTAATTAGCTTTTACTAATGATTAAGCTAAATTATACTGTTTTCTTAATTTTTTTAACCACTTTGATATTTAAAGTTACATTTCATTTAGTCATTTATCGATTTAAGGGAGGGATGAATGTTGGAGATGAAATTGTTGGGAAGGCAGTCATAAACCTGGATTATTGAAATGAGAAAAATATTATATTGAAGGCGAAATGATGAACTTGTGAAATTTGAATTAGAGATTTGATTTTCGAACTTGATGTTTGAACTGAGAATCTAAGTGATATCTTAGATCTTTATGGCTCAGACACTTTGTCATCAAATTTGAATTAGAGATTTGATTTTCGAACTTGATGTTTGAACTGAGAATCTAAGTGATATCTTAGATCTTTATGGCTCAGACACTTTGTCATCAATGAGCTATATATGGATTCGGAACTTCGGGAGGACAATGATCAGCCCCTTTAAGGACTAGTTATGGTTTGGGAAAATCATCATCATCATCATCATTCAAGCGAGGGTATATTGATGATGGTGGTGGAAAAAGTCTTAAAATTTATATAATGAATGATTGAGCCTAGAAACTAACTATCACCAATATTAAGGCAAGCGCACCTATCGAACAGTAGTATAGTTTAGTGGCAAGACTGGATTGTCGAACCCAAAGGAACCAAAAGTACTAATACTAACTTTCTTTTTATTATTTAGCCTAAGAATTAAAAGAATGGTTGTTTAATCTAAAATTAACTAACTACTAAGCTAAAGATGCTAAGACACAGAGAAGGAATTGGGGAAATACTTGTGGGAAAAACCAATTGATTAAGACAATACCCGAGGAAGAATCCACCTAGACTTCACTTGTTATCTAACTCTGAACCAAACGATTTATTCACTTGACTTAATCCGTAGGATTCCCTAATTTATATTAATACCTTTCTCAAGGCTACTAACGTCTAACCCTAGGTTGATTAATTGAAATCTCTTTCTAATTAAAACCCCTAGAATTGCATTAACTCGATCTATGGACTCCCATATTAGGTTTGACCCTAATCCGGCAGGTTTTCGTCATCCTATCTCTAGGGTTGCGATCAACTCCGCTTAACTATGCTAGATCTACTCTTAAACAGGGAATATTCGTCCTCTGCCTAAGCACATCAATACTTGAATCAATGTCCTGAAATATTAAAGCAAGAATTAAGAATACATAGTTAAGAACAAATCAAGTATTTATCATATAGTTCAGAAAATAATAAGAAGATCCGTCTTAGGTTTCATCCCTCTCAGGTATCTGAGGAGTTTAGTTCATAATCATAAAAGAATACATCTCAGAAGAAAAATAACAAAACATAAAGAAAACCCTAAAACTCCTTGAAGGAATTGAAGGAGAGATCCTCAGTCTTGAGTATGATTCCGCTTCTTGAGATGAATCGACTGGCTTTCTTTGAGTGAATTCCACAATTCTGGCTCTCTGGCTTGGCTCCTTGGCCTAGCTAAACGCCCCCTAAAGGTTGGCCTCTTTAGGGTATTTATATAGGCTTTTGGAATGTCTTTCTTTGCCTCTAAGTACCCTAATCCGAATGAAACTCTTCTTTGCTGCGGTAGGGACACGCCCGTGTGATTTGGGGTCAGGCCGTGGTCAAATCTACTAAGGAGGCACGACCGTGTGTTTCGGGCCCAGGCCTTATGCAATTCGTACATTGGCCCATTTTCTCTATTTCGGCCCGTTTCTCATTCTTTTCATCCTCCGGTGCTCTCTTAAGTATAAAACATGAAATTAAAGGATTAGGAGCACCAAATTCCACAATTCAGGGAATAAATCATCCAAAAGTATGCTAAATGTAGGATTAAAATATGAACATATTACGGTTTATCAATTGATTTGTCCAAAATACTCAAACTTAGCTTCAAAATGTTCTAAATATATAATTTTTATGTGCAACATTTAAGGGTGGTTTCAAACTGATCCTTTTTGAATTTGATGAACCAAAGAGAGAACCATCCACGATGCTAATGCCAATGCCACAGAGAGAACCATCCACATTGCCAATGCCAATGGTAGCATCTGATGCTGAACATGAGAATTAGAACCTTCTATGAATGGACTAGTTCCAACACTAGCAACCTTTTTTGTCCAAGGTGAGTTCTACATATTCTATTATATTTATCTATGATTTCTTGAATAGCTTTTTCTATTCAACCTTAGATCTTTTTTATAAGAAAGTCTAATTGGTTTCTGGCCAATTACAAATTCATTGTAAAATCAATTAATCGAGGGGATTTGACTTCCTGTTGATCCTTATTTGAAGATGTTTGCCACTATGTAACTATCAGGTAATTGCTTTCTTTATATATAGAACTAAACAATATTTTCAGCTCAGTTATTTTAGATATGCATCCTTTATATATAATCCTTGCTAATGATGAATTACAATAGAGACTTCATTTTTTCAGGATGAAACAAGGGGATTTGACAACAATTACATGTTGGCAAACTCGACAATCCCTACTAGCTCATAATTATTACCTAATATATATTCCAGATTAAGTTTCTCAATTCGATGTATATAAAGTTTTTTTGATACATTAAAGGTGAATTTTTTATAATTTGAAAATGAAAAAAATGGTTGAAATTTAATTATGGTTCCCACTATTGATTCTGGTTTTGTTGAAGAAAATGAAAAAAAGTTACCTATGTTTCGATGTAATTAATTCAAATCATTCTTTCTCTCTATGTCATACTTTGTTTGGAATAACGATTATGTCTTTCAGATATAAGAACGTGCGATTCGTTCGATAGATACGACCATAACCTTCACCTTAATTTTAATTCAATTGGGGATAGATTCTCTCCCTCTTCTCTAAAGGATGATTTAAAACAAGGAAGATAATCGATGTATGATGTATCCGTACAAAATTACGAGTATATCACTTAGATTGGAGAACGTGTCATGTGTTGGACAGTGGGACAATCGTTGTCTCCACTATTGATTCTGGTTCTGTTGAGGAAAGTGAAAAAAGTTATGGGTGATTTGATGTAGTTAATTCAAATCTTTATTTCTCTATATGTCATATGTTGTCTGAAATAACGATTATATCTTTAAGGTCTAAGAACATGCAATTCGTACGATATAGATAAGATTATAACCTTCATCTTAAATTTAATTCAATTGGGGATAGATTCGCTCCTTCTTCCCTAAAGGAGAAAAAGGTTAAAAAGGATAACTTAATGTGATGCTATTTAAATCTTTATTTATAATCCGTTCAAGGAAAACAATCATTGTATATCTATTGTATTTTGTACAATATTCTAGTGACATTATTTTAAATTTAAGAACATAAAATGTGTTTTATAAGAATTAATCTGATTTTCAACCATCTTTAATATGGGTCTGGACTATAGTTTTGTGTAATTTGAAGTTAATTTTTCAATCATGAAAGCATAGATTTATAATATTTTTATTTATTTTAAGTAGAAGAAGTCATTTTAAGTAGTTCTAACGCGACAACTAAAAGAAGTACCCGTTATACGACTTTAATGACTTCAATTTTTGATTTCATGGACAACAACAATGATATTGGGGATGAATGAAACTATCAAACGTATTTAAGGAAATTATTTACATATACTACGGCTCAAATTCTTTAATAATTTAAAGTTATATATATTAATTATTGTTTTACTTTAAATTTAAAAATAATTAAATTTAAATTTAATTATTTATAATCACATGTATAATTATTTTAATTCTCTTTTACATTAAAAATTGAAAATATAATTAAAATATTCTAATTACACTCATATCAATATAACCCACTAATTATTAAAAAAAACTGGTTATATAAATTGCAAGGTGATTTTGTGTTAATTCAACCATGGTGGACCTACCTTTTATAGATATTGACTTTATGGTAAGTATGACTAAGCATTTGCATGAATGGCATAATTAATTATGAACCAATTACTGCACGTACAGCATGGCAAAGCCAGATAAGAGGCTTCTTTATTTTTTTTGACGAATTCTAAGTTTATTCCTTTTTTTTCCTCTTAATTTTTATTTTTGTTTTGTTTTTCTTATAATATTTCTCTTCTAATCAAATAACTTTTATTCATAAGTTTTAACAAATCAAATAATTAATTACCAGCTCATCAATATTACCTAATATATACTTCACATTAAATTTCATAATGCCTAAATGGATAAATATAAAGTTAAAAAATTAAAAAAGGTTAAAATTCAAACTCTATATGTTATTCGCTTAGTCATATATAAGCTGTAATTTAGCGTTTGAAGAATTGTGAATATTTTGTATAAAAAAAATTATTAAAGACTATTGAAACCGATATTTTGCGGCTATATAATTCATAAAAGGATTATCAATAAGTTGTATAGAAAAATCAATGAAAGTCGTAGGAAGCATTCGACTATTTCACTATTGAACAACAAATTTTAACATGAAGATTTGTAATTGTGGTGTAGTTTATGCCAAACATTTTATATCATTATGTGTAGATTGTTTTTAAGGGTGAGTCAGGACCAAATTGCATAAAAGATTAAAATTATGGTGAAACCTTTCAAAGTATCTCTAAGCTACTGATTATTTAACCATCTTTTAACTTTGTGACTCACATACATGTACTCCCTCACTCTACTTTTTTTGCCTATAAATAATCTTTGAAATTTTCATTTCTAGTTCACAAAAAACTTGGGTCTTAATCATATCCCTTCTCCATATTTGTCCCTATCTCTTGCTTTGGCTGCTTCTACTATCTTCTGTGCTTCAAAAAAGGAGACAGACCCCCTGCCTTGCAGGTAAAGGACCCTTTTAAATCTCTAGATTCCAGTTTCAATTTAGTTTGATTATAGTGCATTTTATATCTGCAAATCTATAAATTTCTTTTTTGATTTGTACTTAAAAATGGGTGCTTTTGATATTGTTAAATGTTGTCCTCAATCCTACCCTTTAATCTTGGTTCATTTGAGAGTTCAATTCTCCCTTTCTTCCTTTAGGGGAAACATGTTTAAGGCTAATTTAATGTACTATAACTTAAAATTTTGTTTATAATCTCGTTAAAACAAGGAAGATAATCTATGTAGGATATAATCTGTACAAAATTATGATTATATCGTTCAGATCTAACAACGTGTCATTTGTTGAACTGTAAGACGATTGTTGTCCCTACTCTTGATTCTGGTTCTGATGTGAAAAGGGAAAAGATATGGGTGATTCGATATACTTCACTGAAATCTTTCTTTGTCTATATGCTATACGTTGAAATAACTGTTATGTTTTTCAGATCTAAGAATGTGTCTTTCGTTCAGCAGATATGATCGTAACTTTCAACTTTATTTGAATTCAATTAGGGATAGATTCTCTCCCTCTTCTCTCAAGGGGAAAAAGTTAAAGGATGAGTTAATGTACTATAATTTAAATCTTTATAATTTGTTTAGGGAAAATAATCATTTTATATTTTATTTTGTACAAAATTTCAGTTAGATTATTTTCTGTTTAAAATGTATAATATGTTTTATATTGATATGATCGAATAAACTATAATTAATATTTTCAAAATACATTTCTCTTCTTGTTTTATCTCACCACCAACTATGTGGGTAGGTGAAATTAAAAAAAATCACAAAATACTATCAGCTTTTTTTTTAAAAAAATTTAAGTTATAGAAGAAAGAGGAGATACATTTTTATTTTGTTTTTTCTCTTGCAAGTGAGGAGGAGGCAGAGCTAGAAATTTTGTTTTTGGGGGGCAGAATTAAATTGTATATTTTTACTATAGTAAAAATATAATTTTAAATTATATTTTTATTATTTTGGGAGCAAAATATAATTTTACCATTAATAATTTAAAATTTTATAAATTATAATGAGCCTATATGAAAATTTTTCTATTTTAGGGGAGGCAGGAACCCTTGTCTATCTCCCTTGGCTCCACCACAGCAAGTGAGGAAGTTACTGTATTAAGTGATAGTAAATTGTTTATTTTAAGTTAATTATATAAATAATATTAGTTGTATTTCATTTTATATATTTATTTCGGTTTGTGTTTTTGACATATTCAAAAGTATGACAGTATGTTCTAACATATTTAAAAGTATGTTAGTATGTAATTAAACGGATAACATAAACTCAATTTTATAACTAATAACATAAAATTAGTTAAATATTTTATTATAAAAAGTATAAAAGATTGCAATATGATAATATATAAATATATGTACACAAAAATGTATGAGTAATTTACTTTTTTCTAAATATACATCTTAAAATCTAGCAAAAATAGTAATAACATAGAGAACATATGTTTTAGATTGACTATGAAAGTTAGGGGTTGACCTTCAAGCTTCTGTTTACTTTGGAGTTTGGGTTTTGGAATGGAGTAGGGACCCTTGTTCTCAACCAATAAGATAAGGTTTTCAAACAATGTTATTAACTATAGTTTTGTTTTGTTTGTTCTTCACATTCTGTTCGAAGAAACTATATCCTTCCTAGGTTTCCTTTGCAATGATGGCAACTGTAGAGATGTGATTTTACTTGGGTTGATTTAATTTTATTTTTAAATCATTAATAATAAAAATATTTGACCAAAATAACTAATAATCATAAATTTAAATATATTTTTCTTGGGCCCACTGTTTGAATTGTTAAAATGAATAAAGGAAAATAAAAATTGTTGTAATTAATTTGATTTTTAACCCATTTATAATTTGGGTTTGGATTGTAGTTTTGTTTAATTTGAAGTTAATTTTTCCAATAATGAAAGCATACATTTATGGTTTGTTTATTTATTTTGAGCAGAAGAACATTTCAAGTAGTTCTAAAGCAGCTACTAAAATGGAGTCGCCATTATTTGACTTTAAAGACTTCAGTGAAATTAATGACTTTGACTTCATGTACAATTGCAGCGATATTATGGTGAATGAAGCTGCTACAAATTTGTCAAAGGTGATTAAGGAAATTATTTATTTATACTATACCTCAATTTCTTTAATAATTTAATGGTATATATGATTTTAATTATTGTTTTACTTTAGGGGTTTGAGGACATTGGATCAGCCACTGGAAGCAATAACAATCAACTTGTAATAGATGAGCCAAACTCCAACCAAATTTTGCCTGCCCCTGCCAATGAACTCCATGAATCTCCTCCATCAGCACCCAAACCAACTCAGATGCCCAAAACATCAGTACATTATCTTAAATTTATCATATATATTGTTCATTTACTTCAATGCTAATGTTTTAGGTTTGCCTACTATGATATTCCATGTTATCCTTGTATTTAATCAAAACTTTGTTTACATAGCAACATGTGGATGAAGGAGTGGAACTTCCACCTCCATTAGCAACAACAAATGAACAAACTCAACTCGATCCAATGAATGCCGATCTCAATACTTTCGGAGAGGTTAGCGACCATAAGAACTCAAACCCTTTGCGTGTTAATCATATTATTGATTAATTTCTTCCATTAAATTGTTGTAATACTAGGTTTTATCCTTTTTTTTTCAATAGGTGCCACTGGATCAGTTGATAGCATCACCTAACTTACCTAATGAATCTTTCCTTCACGGTTGGAGCTCCAATTCGAACCTCGAGCAGCCAGTATCTTTAGGGTTTGAAGGAAATAATTCTTCACTCAAAAATGAAGATGACGCATGTCAAACAACATCACCTCCTTTTAGTCCACTTATAATGGAGCGAACAAATTCATTCCCTTTGCCACTAGTAACCTAGCTCAAACTCTATGCCTATTGAATATAAACAATTTATATTACATTGTATGATTCTTAATTTATCTCTTATCTTGTTCAGGAAGAAATGCTCCTAAAAGATGGAGTTTATGCGGCTCAACCGGTTTACTTAGAGCGCAGAGTTAACTCAGTTCAAGCCAATCAGCTTAATAGTCATATTGGAAGTAGCCTTCCAGAAGATAGAGTTCATAAAACTCAACCGGATTACTCAGAGCGTAGGGGTAACTCAATTAAAGCCAATAATCTCAATAGTCATATTGGAAGTAACCTCTCAAAAGATGGAGTTTATATAGCTAAATCGGTTTACTTGGAGCGTAGAGATAACTCGGTTCAAATAAATAAACTTAATGGTCATGTTGGAAGTAGCCTCCAAGATGGGCTTCTAAGGTACGTACTTGATCGTTTTCTTAATTGTTTAATGAAATAATATTGTACTAACACTAAAAATTTTTCTACCATTAACATAGTTGTAGTCCTCAAAGGGAAGATTTAGTCAATCCAGGCAGGAGGGTAACTTTTGCTGATCAATTTCAACAAAACAATGGAAACAATAATTCTAATAGCAACCAACAACCACTTGCGTACCCAAATTTGACCCTTCAAAGCTTAGTGAGTATTAGTTGTTTACTAAAAATTAGTTGACATTGATAAGGTCTCACAGTATAAGGCCATTATATTCTTTTGTTTTTGGACTGAACAGACTGGGGTTGGAATTCTGCATGGAAGATCTACACAAATCAATCGACAAGCATCGACTTGGAACTCATACAAAGGGAATAACTTTTATAGGCCTTTTGCTCCAGCAAGGTATCGAATTGATCAACCACAAATAAACTAAAATAAGTATGATGCTCTTAATGTTTCCTTTCTTTGGGTTTCAGGTCACAAGCTGATAAGTTCCAATCAATTGGCAATTCTGATTCTCAGCAATACAACTTCATTCAACCTAGATCTTCTGCACTTTTAAGGTATTAAATATTTGTATAATACACATCAACACATGATATTTAGAATTGTATCGTGATGTGATCTTTGTATTTTGAATCCAGGTCCCAACAAAACAATCCATCACAACTTCTTAATCAAGTCCGCAATAGGCCAAATGCATCTGACTCACGTCTCCAGCATTCCATGTTTACTAAGCATTCAATCCCTTCCCAGTTTATGTATTTTCATTATCTTTCTTTCTACTTTTTAGTGTATCTTACAATGTGAAAATATAAACTTTTGTTGTTATTTCTTTTGTTCTTATAGGTCTCAAAATTTATCTTATCAACAACATGATCAAGTTTCAATGACACCCGGAGCATATAATCCTCGAACTTATAGCACTAGATTGATTGAATCTTCCATGCCATTGAGGTACCTCTTATCTATCTTTCTAAGTTTTAAATGAGGAGTGGTTCACCTTGTTTGTTGGATTTAGGACCTCAACATTTGCTCCTAATCGTCAAACCAATCCACTCGATGTATCGAATTTACAATTCCGCAACTCTTTGCAACCAAGATCCTCCATGCTTTCCAATTCTAGGTATTTACTATTCTAAAAAGAAGTTTTTTGTTTATGATGTTTAAGGTTTTCAACAGTATGATTCACATGCTTATCTCTAGCCTATTTTTTTCTTTTTAGTGGGAGGTCCAACTTCCAAGATTTGAATGACTGTCGTGACCATAGAATTGACCAGTTTAATTTGATGATAACTCAACTTGGTTCACAAGTTTCCAACTCTTTGTTTGCAAGATTCTCCGATGCATTCAGGGTTATTATGTGCTTGCTTTTAGGTGCTTTTCAAATGGCATATGGAATCATTTTAAACATACTAACCACTGTCTATTTTGAACTGTAGATTATATCAGTTGCCCCGTCATCAACAAGCAAGCAGTCAATTATCAATACCTGGTTTATCAAAGTTACCACATCACCAACAAGCAAGCAGTCAATTCTCGATGCCTTGTTTATCAAATCCAGACCTTTATAATTCTAAGCTGTCTGAAAGTTCAATTCTGCAAAGGCTTCTACAACAAGAAGGATTGTTGAACCAACCGACTAGGCTCATTCCCACATATCCTCTTTCTGGGACTGACACTGGCACTGAGACCTCCATTTCAAGCATTGTCTTCAATTCATTACTTCAGAATGTAAAACGAAAAACCTTTCTCACTAAAAATATTTCTTGGAAACAAATACCCCTTTTTCCATTGAGCAATGAATTATATGTTTGTAGGAAACTGGTGGTACTTCAACTTCTCAGCAAGGGGGAACACCCCTAAGCAACTACAGAAAGGTATTGTCTCACCATCATTAAGATACAAATTTAAATTTTTCTATTTTAAATTTGGATTTTTGAATTGATTTAGCGAAAAGCTTCGAGACGACAACGACCAACCCTTGCAAGGACCAGATATGGATTGGGAGAATCATCATCATCATTCAAGCGATTCAAGGTATATTAAATTGTCCAAAATACTCAAATTTGGTTTTGAATCTAGATATATGATTTTTTGTGCAACATTCAAGAGTAGTTTCAAGCTAATACTTGCTAGATTTCATCAATCATAGAGACAAGCATCTACACTGCCAATGCCACTGAGAGATCCATCCACAATGTCAATGCCAATGCCAATAACAGTACCCACTGTTGAACATGAGAATAGGAACATTTTATTGATGCACAATGAAACCAACACTAGTTCCAATGCTATCAACCTTTCTAGTCCAAGGTTGTTTTATATATTCCATTTTGTTTATCTTTTAAATCCTGAATAATTTTCCTCTTCAATCTTGAGATCCTTACTTTAAAAATGTCTTGTTGCTTTCAGGGCAATTAAAAATTCATTGTATGATCCATTATTCGAGGGGATTGGACTGCCTGTTGATCCTCATTTGAGGATGTTTGCTACCAAGTAATATTCGTTAATTGCTTTCATTATATACAGAACCGCACAATATTGATAGCAAAGTTATGTTAGTATCCTTAATATATAATCCATGGAAATGATGAATTACAATAGAGGTTTGATTATTTGCCTTCTATTTTCAGGATGAAACATGGGGTTTGACCAACGAAGGAATGTGGACTTCAAAAAGTTTATTGGTCGATTATGCCGAAGCATTGCTATGCTATGTTATGGACTTCGGTTTTAATTTTGTGTCCAACTTTAAAAATGACATTATTATGTGATGTTATGGATGTTATTTTTAGTATAGTTGGGAGTTTAGTTTTCTTTTATAATATAATTAAACTTTTACTAATAATTAAGCTAAATTATACTATTTTTATTGTGTTAATTTTAAAACCACTTTGATATATAAAGTTACTTTTCATTAGTCATTTATCGATTTAGGGGAGGTACGAATGTTGGAGACAACATTGTTGGTAGAGTAGTCATAAATTTGGATTATCAAAATGAGAATAAAATTATAATTGAAGGAGAAATGATGAATGTTATCCATGGACTTGTGAAATTTGAATTTCGAAACTTATCATGTGATGTTATGGATGTTATTTTTGGTATAGTTGGAGGTTTAGTTTTCTTTTATAATGTAATTAAGTTTTTTCTAATGTGTAACACCCCAAACCCGGCCTAGACGTTATGGCCGAATCTTGGTGATGTCACATGGTACGGTTTTAGAAATAAATGAGTTGTCGTAAAAACCTCTTTTCGAATTAGCCTCATTACAAAATCTTATGTTAATTCTAGGATGCATCGTTCATTTTCAAAACGTAGTTCATTATCACTAAAGTATTCTCTTTCAAAACGATAATAATTTTCAAAACGTCACTTATCGTAGAAGCATTTTAAATCAATTTGCATATTTGAGTGTATTTTGTTAAAACATTTGATTCGTTTTGAAAACTTGATTAACCCTACTACTAGAAGTTGTAAATCAAAATAATAGAAATCCCAAATTAACCAAGAAAATCCAAAAGGCCATTAGAACAGTAAAATACCCCAAAATAAAATCAAAATTATAATTAAGTACTAAAATAAAACGAAATGGGTCATGTGGCCACCGCTGAGTCCTCCGCCGCACCGATGTGCCTAAGTTTGGGGATTACCTGTACAGTTAAAATAGAAGGGTGAGTTTACAAAAACTCAGTGTGTAATCCCAAATAGCACAAGCAGACAGACAAAAGGCAATCACAGCTTGGGCCTGAGCCCTATTCAGAATCAGTGACAGTATCAGTTTAGGCTTTAGCCCATCTCAATACAGAGGCAGTCCTGCATTTGGGCCTTGGCCCATTACAATATCAGTAATCAGTACAGTATCACAATATGCAGTATACAAGTCCTATCCAGCCAACCTTTACATTCCATCTACGTCCAACCCTACACTCCATGTGGGGATATAATCAACCCACCCATCCCTACACTCCAAGTAGTACCGGTTGCGACACTAGATAGTAGTTTGCAGCTAAGCTGCTAGTAAGTTAGGCTCGAAACCTTTCAGTACACTTCCTGCGATCCATATAACCCATCCCCATGCAATGCATCATACAATCATGCTATGCCAAATCATGGTATCATATATGTATTCAGTGCAGTTTTAGCATCATGCTCACAAAACAAACGTACATGTATATATATATATATATATATAATACATGGATATAACAGGCACTCAGTCAATTAGGGATCTAGGTAATCTTACTGACCCTACAGTAGGTCCACAGTTGACTCAGGCGACCCATGCAACCTTAGCAGTCAAAATAGTGAAAATGGGCCCACAAGCCCATGTAATTTGCCTACGTGGGCCCACACACTGTGTGGCCCACAAGGCCCAAAATGGCCTTAGCCGTGTGGACTACACGACCTGGCCCAATAATCCCACACACTCGTGTGGGGCCCATATGCCCGTGGGGTCTACATGGCCCAATTTGGCCCAACCCATGAATCGCACATGGCCTGCCTCGTCGTTCACACGTCCGTGTCCGATCATACGGCCTAACACACGGGCGGCCACACGCCCGTGTGGTGTCGACAGTTTCACTTTTTGGCTTTTCGTCGATTTTTTTTTTGCAGAGTGGTGTTTACACACCTGGTTTCGATTTGCTACGAAAACACTATCGAGCACTCCGGGACCTTCAACCGATAATCAAAATCACAACATCAATGATAATTAATAGAACTAAATGAAGTTTATAACGTGCCAAACGACTTCCATCACCAAAACCTTACCTTCGAGACCGAGTAACCCCTAACTGCGGATCCAAAAAAGATAGGTCACCACTCCTACAATTCGCTATTGACAATTCTGAAAAGACCCAATATTAACATCAATTCACATTTCATAACCAAGAGAAAAGAAAAACTTTCCCTTAACTTTACCAAAATATAGCCACCTTACCTACTAAATGAGTAACAGTAGAACCACACCACTCCAACGCTAACCGAATCACTCCAACCTTTAACCTTCATCAATGAAACATTCGATCGATTGACCAAAAATCCATTAACCAAAATACATCACAGTTACGCCACTTACCAACAACACAAGAATGAACAGAGGTGACAAGTTGTGGCAACGAAAAAGGGATTATGGAATAGATTAAAAGGAGAAACCAAAGCAGTGAAAAGAGAAAATTTTAATAGGCAGTCGACAATAACAAAAGAAGACAATGAAAGTCAACAAGGGAGGAGGAGGAGGGAAAGGTTACCGTAGGGGAGAACAAAGCCAAAAAGGGAACAAAAGAAGAAGCAAAGAATCACCTAGCCAATTTTGGGAAAGGAAAGAAGCAAGATGATGAACGGCAGACTTGAGGGGAGGGGAAACTAGCATTAAAAAGATTGAGAAAAGTATGGGGAACCGAATTTTTTTTAAAAAGATGACAATAATCAAAATACAATCCCCTATTTTCCTCCTAAAATTCGGCCA
This sequence comes from Gossypium rotundifolium, assembly GCA_025506655.1. Taxonomy (NCBI): domain Eukaryota; kingdom Viridiplantae; phylum Streptophyta; class Magnoliopsida; order Malvales; family Malvaceae; genus Gossypium; species Gossypium rotundifolium. The sequence continues at coordinate 194,771,355 of CP106727.1, forward strand.
CAATAATCCCACACTCCAACCACCCACTAACATTAGAATTGTACTGGCACACAAACACTTACATGGCATCCAGCAAAATAAAACACTCCCCTGCATCGCCAGGACTCGAACTTAAGACCCTCAGCATATTGACACTCCACTTAACCACTAGACTAGCAGGCCTATTCTGACATGTTTTTCCAATATTAATTTATAAGTCTACTTGCTAAAGATAGGGGTTTGCTCAATTAAAAACAAAAAATTTCCTAAGCTAAGGCTTGAACCCAAGGCTTCTCAGACACACCCAGAACACTTAACCACTGAAGCAGATACATAGTTGTGTCACAAACATATGAGAATAATTATAAGGGATTTTTTGTGCTTTACAATGCTACCCCCTTAAAGAAAACTTAGGCCTCGAAATTTTAACTGATGAGAATAGATGAGGATACTGCTATCGCATCGCATCCTCAGGCTCCCACGTGGCCTCCGCAGAACTATGATTACGCCAAAGAACCTTAACCAGTGGGATGGACTTCCTTCTTAGCACCTTTACATCACGATCCACTATCTAGATTGGCTCCTCCTCAAAGGTCAGATCTAACCTCACCTCAATCCCCTCAATAGGAACAACATGTGGGATCAGAGTAGTAGTGCCTCAACATAGAAACGTGGAACACGTCATGAATCCGCTCCAACTCTGGAGGTAGTTCCAACTAATATGCTACTGGTCCCACTGTTTCAGAATACGATAAGGCCCAATAAATCTAGGCTTCAGCTTACCTTTACGACCAAACCTCAATACTTTCTTCCATGGTGAGACCTTGAGAAAAATAGAGTCCCCCACTGAATACTCTATCTCTCGACGCTTTAGGTCTACATAGGACTTTTGTCTGTCGGGTGCCGCTTTCAATCGATCTCGAATCAATCTAACTTTGTCCTCGGTATCAGAAACTAGTTTAGGGCCCAGCACACGCCGCTCGCCCAACTCAGTCCAACACGAAGGTGTGCAACACCTACGACCATATAATGCCTCGTAAGATGCCATCTGAATGCTAGACTAATAACTGTTGTTATAAGAAAACTCTACTAGTGGTAGGTAATCCTCCCAACTGCCTCGGAAGTCAATCACATAACTCCTCAACATGTCCTCCAATATTTGAATCATCCTCTCAGACTGACCATCTATTTAATGATAGAACACAGTACTGAAGTCCAACCTTATACCCAGAGCTTCATGTAGCTTCTTCTAGAACCAAGACGTGAAGCGAGGATCCCTATCAGTTATTATCAAAATCGATACCCCATGCAGTCTCACTATCTCAGACACATATAGTTTAGCCAATTTTTGCAGAGAGTAATCAGTACGAACCAGTATGAAGTGGGTGGACTTGGTAAATCGATCCACGATGACCCATATAGAGTCCTTCTTAGTGGGTGTAAGGGGCAACCCACTAATGAAGTCCATAGTTACGCGTTCCTACTTCCAAAGCGAAATCTTGACTGGCTGCAGCAAACCCGAAGGTAACTGATGCTTAGCCTTAACCTGCTGGCATGTCAGACATTTACCCACAAAGTCTGTAACCTCACGCTTAAGACCTGGCCACCAGTATAACTCACGAAGGTCTCAATAGATCTTATTTCTGCTAGGATGCATAGCATAAAGGCTATTATGCTCCTCTCGCAGTATATACTTCCTCAACTCGGTATCATTTGGTACACAGATTCTCCCACGAAATAAAGTACCCTTCGCTATTTAGTCCAAAATCCACAGTATTCCCACTCTCAATCTATCGAAAGCGAAGACCCAAAGACTCATCCTCCAACTATTTACCTTTAATATGCTCTATCCACGTTGGTTTAACTTGAAGTTTGGCCAACAGACTACCATCATCAAACAAACTGAGGTGAGCAAACATTACCCTCAAATTAGTCATAGCCCTACGGCTCAGCGCGTTGCCCACCACATTGGTTTTACCAGGATGGTATTCAATTGTACAGTCGTAGTCCTTAAGCAACTCAATCCACCTACACTGCCTAAGGTTCAGCTCCTTCTGAGTGAGGAGGTACTTGAGGCTCTTGTGATCAATGTAAATGATACATTTCTCACCATATAGATAATGCCTCTAAATTTTTAGTGTAAACACTACTGCAGCCAACTTCAAGTCATGCGTAGGATAATTTGCCTCATAAGTTTTAAGTTGACGAGACGCATACGCTACCACCTTACCCTCTTGCATCAACACACATCCCAAACCGACATGAGATGCATCACTGTAAATAGTAAACTCTTTTTAGACTCTGGTTGTATTATAACAGGGGCTTCCGTCAGTACAATTTTGAGCTTCTCAAAGCTCTCACGCACGGTCTAGTTAAATGGCACACTCTTACATAGCATCTTAGTCAAGGGTGCGGTGATCAGTGAAAACCCCTCTACAAAACGTCAATAATACCCCGCCAATCCCAAAATACTGAGGATCTTCGATACAACCTTAGGCTATTTCCATTCTAATACCGCCTCAATCTTTCGAGGATCTACCATAATCCCCTCAGCAAAAACCACATGTCCTAGAAATGTTACTTCACGTAACTAGAACTCACATTTACTGAACTTGGCGTATAGTTATTTCTCTCGTAGAATTTGCAGAACCACTCTGAGATGTTCATCGTGCTCATCCTCAGTTCTCGAATACACTAAATACTACTACGAACCGATCCAGATAGGGCTAGAACACTCGGTTCATTAGATCCATGAAAGCTACTAGTGTATTCGTCAGTTCAAATGCCATCACTAGGAACTTGTAATGAATTTATCGAGTCCTAAATACTGTCTTTGGCAATTTAGTCTCCTTAACCTTCAACTAATGATATACTGATCGTAGATAAATCTTGGAGAAAATCGAAACCCCTCGGAACTGGGAAAATTGATCATCTATTCTCGGTAGGGGATACTTATTCTTGATGGTCAACTTGCTCAGTTACCAATAATCGATGCACATATGCATGGATCCATCCTTCTTTTTCACAAATAACTGGTGCTCCTCACGGAGTCACGCTAGGACAGATGAACCCACGATCCAATAGTTCTTGAATTTGAGCCTTAAGCTCCACAAGCTCTTTCGGTGCCATTCTATAAGGGGAGATGGACATAAGAGCTGCACTAGGAAGGAGCTCAATCCCAAATTCTACTTCATGATTCAGAGGTAAACTAGGTAGCTCTTCAGGAAAAATGTCCAAAAAGTCTTTAGTCGGCGTGATATCCTTCACCGAAGAATACTGATGTAGGCTGGATACGCCTCACATCCCTTACAAACCAACTTCTCGGCCCTCAATATAGAAATCACATTCGATAAGTAGTTCCAAAATTCCCTAATTACAACTACCTCGCTATCCTCCTCAGTTCTCAGTATAACCCTTTTTGTGGCACAATCTAAGCTTGCTCAGTGTTTGACTAACTAGTCCATTCCTAGTATTAGATCAAATTTTCCAAAAGAAAGTTCCATCATATTAGCCAAAAAGATAGCTCCTTGAACCTCTAGAGGAAAATCTTTAAATAGTTTGTTAACCCTTATTGATTGGCCCAACGGACTCAGAATAGTGACCTCACTCGTAGTGCTCTCAACCAGTATACCCAAGTTTTTAGATACGGTACAAGCTATATAGGAATGAGTCGATCCTATATCTATCAGTGAAGTATAAGGTGCATTATAAATAAAGAACGTACCAGTAATGACATCCGGAGCATCTCTATCCACTCGGTGATGGGCAACATAAACTAGAGCCGAGCTGCCTCGCCTCAGTGTGACCAGCACCTCTGCTCGGTGCTCTCTGACCACGGCCAGACCGTTACCACCCCTAGCCTGACCACGGCCTCTCAGGGGCTACTAAACTACTCTCAGTGGTGCAGTACCCATGCCAGAAGCTTGCATCTGATTGGACATCCGTGAACACTCTCTAATATGGTGTTCTAATGAACCGCACATTAAACAAGCCCTAGTTCTTTTCCAGCACTCGCCCTGGTGGTGTCTACAATAATCAGTACATGACGACTGTCTAGTAGTAGCAATAGGAGCCCTAACTCTGATTGGCCCATCAACTCTGGTCTTTTTCTTAGGCCTCTTGTAACAGCCCAATTTAGGGGCTAGTCAGACCAGTGGTTTCGGAACCACTAATCTGAGGTAGGATAAAATTATTTTAATGTTATTTTATGAGTTATAGCATAATTATATAGGTGCATGAAAATTTTGATGCTTTAATTTTAGCGATTGCATGTTTACTTGCGAAAAAAGACTAAATCGCATAAAGTGTGAAAGTTCTATTTTACAAGATAAAGGTGTCTTAAAGCCATAGGGTATTAATTGGAGGCCCTTAAAGTATAATTAGACCCTTAGAAATAGGAAGGGCGACCATTGGGGACAAACAATGTCAAAATTGGTCAAAGTTATTGGATTGAGGTAGATTAAATTGACTTGTATTAATAAAATAAAGAAAAGAAAAATATCATCTTTTCTTCTCTTCTTCTCCACCAAAAATTAGCAGCAAAATAAGGGTTTGAGAGCTCAAAAAATTCAGCAAAATTTTCTCCTTACAAGTAAGTGTTTTAATGATCACTCCTTGATAATTTTTGTAGTTTTGAAACCCCTAAAGCTTAAGCAAGCTAAAGAGGGGACTATTTTGCAAAGAGGTAGAAAGTTTAGGGTTTTTTCATGTGAGCATTTATGTTGTTTGCTGCATTTTTATGGAAGAAAATGAGTCTTAGTTGTTAGATAAACAACTTTTGTGAAAGGTGTTTCCATGAAAACACCTAAGAAGACCTTTTTGCATAGGTTGTAAAATAGGTGTTAAATGTGTGAAATAATGAGTACTTAGGGTTTGCATAAGAGAAATAAATGTTCACCTAGGCTCGTTAAAGGAAAAAATTGATTAGAATTAATTTACGAGCCTAGGGGTAAAATAGTCATTTTGTGAAAGTCTAAAGGCAAAATGGTAATTTTGCCAAAGTATGGTTATTGAAATGTATTGATTAATGTGGTGATTAAAATAGGTGAATTTTTTATTATAGATCAAGAAACACGAAGCCTGGACCGAAATCGAGGCAAGAACAAGGTGGTGGACTAATTTGAAAGATTCCACATATATTTTAGTACCGAGGTAAGTTTGTGTGTAATAAATTCAACATCATATTATTAAGTTCTTAAATGTTTGATATTAGTGGTGTTGTATATTATTTCTATGAAATTGAGTAATGATGTTAAATGAGTAAATGATGAAACTTTATGATGTTGAAGTCCCGGTAGGACTTTAAGAAGTGAGAGGATATCATCATCGAGACATGAGAATGGTAAGGTCCCATATAAGACCATGTTTGGGACGTGGCCTCGGCACCGAATTGAGATCCCGTGTAAGACCATATTTGGGATATGGAATCGGCATCGAATATGAAAATCATATAAGACCATATCTTGGATATGACATCTACATCAATATGAGATCCCGTATAGGACCATATTCGGGATATGGCATCGGCATCGAGATGCGACCCTATTTAAGATCATATCTGGGATGTGGCAATAGCGTTGTGTTTATGTGTATGATGATGATTTTGTATCCTCGGGTAATTCAAGTGAGTCATCGAGATAAATAGTTAAGTTCGTAATTGAGATGAAATTAGTGCTAAAGCTATGTGATGAAGTGATATAGGAACATGTGAGTAATTCACGAGAAATGTTTACGATATGTAACAGGCCATGTAGTTGGTAAGAGTAAGCATGAGTAAGTTATAGCAATGTGCTTGAGACTTTGTGTTCTTATTCAATACAATGGATGGATGGCATTATGAGCTTTTATGTTGCTATTTATTCATGCAAACTTACTAAGCTTTATGCTTACTGATAAACCGTCATTATAACATATTTTAATACCACATTTACCTTACTTTTGGATGATTTAGCCCTTGATTTATGTAAAAGTGCTTTTAATCCTTTCTTTTCATGATTATACTCAGGAAAGCACCCGAGGATGAAAAAATGAGAAATGGGCTTAAAACGGGCCAATTTGGGCCGAAGAGAAAATCGACACGGCTTGGACTTCAAGCCACACGACCGTGTCTCGTCAAATTACTTCACATGGCCTAAACCACGATTCACACGGCCGTGTCTAAATCGATAGAATCGAGACATGACTTGAAAATGATTTACACGGGCATGTGCCATGGGCGTGTCCCTACCGCGGCCAAGAGAAATTTTACTTGGATTTGGATACTTAGAGGCAAAGAAATACATTCCAAAGCCTATTCAAACACTCGAGTAGGAATTATACTTAAAATAGGATACTTAGAGGCCAAGTAAGGCATCTCAAAGTCTATATAAACACCAAAGGGGGCAACTTAAGGGGGAGTTCGGCAAAAGCCGAAACGGGCATCGAGTTCGGAAGAATATTTTCTACTAGAGCTTTTTCAGGGATATACTCGAAGATAGCCAGTTGATCCATCTCAAGAAGCCATAGTTCTACTCAAGACGGAGGATCTCTCCTTCAATTCCTTCAGGGAGTTTTAGAGATTTCTTATGTTTTGTTTTATCTTTTCTCTTGAGATGTTTTCTTATTTCGTTATGAACTAAACCCTTCATATACCTAAAGGGATGAAACCTAGATGAATCTTGTTATTTGATCTTTGATTTATATGATAAGTATTTAGTTTGTTCTTAATTATGTTGCTTAATTTGATCTGATGTGCTTAGGTAGAGGAGGAATAGACACTGACTTTTCGACCTCAGGTGTGGCAATATGAGAATCGGGCGTGGATATCCCAAACACGCGTCCCAACACGATCGTACAATGCGGCCGTGTAAATCGACACACCCTTGGTTCACGGGCGTGGGATGGATCTATATTTAAACCCGTTCCTTCCATTTTTTTCCAATTGTCTTTCTTCTTTCATTTTCCATTATTTACTTTTATTTTTATTTTTATTTTTATTCCCTTTATTTCCTTTATTATTCTCTTCTTATTCTTCATTTAGATTTAGCTTAGGATACAATAAAATCAGACCGGCTGCTTCAAGGGTTCAATTTCAATCGGTTCGAGGCGCTCCTCCGCATTCACCTCTGCCCAATCCTATCCGATTTCTTTTCATTGACTCCATCCAAAATTCAGGAAGTTTCACTTCTCTCCCTATCTTATGATTTTATTATTGTGATATTATTTATCTTTGTACATTGAGGGCAATGTACTTCTTAAGTGTGGGGGGTTAACTATAGTATTATTTAATCCTTGAATTTAGTCTTGTTTTTAAGTAAATTTCTCATATTACTAATTAGGGTGAAATTTCTGATGATTTATGATTTTATTGAGATGTTTTTGATTAAATCATTGATAATTGTGCATTGATGATTAAATTTCAAGAATACTAGATAATGAAGCATGATAAGTCTATTTTTCAAAAATTAAAAATTTTTAGGTTGTTGAACTGAATTTGAATATTACCTTGAAGTTTGAAATTTACAGGGATTGATATCAAAAACCCATAATTTTTGTGAGATTTTGAGCCTTATAGTGCATATATTCTTTTTTGTGCTCACTTATTGATTATGAGTGTGTCAACTTTGAACTGTTATTCTAGAACTTGCCTCGTTTATGCATGTCGAGACCATATTATTGATTTGATATACTGAGATGATAAAGGCACTTAGATTTTAACTCATTCACTCCACTAAAAATTCTACCCATATAATTAACCCCTAGTGAACCCCGTTGATCCTAACAACCCTTTTTATTGACACACCTATTAATACCCCAAAAACCCTTTTGTATTTGTTATCACTATTCCTTTGACTACCCTTCTATCGAGAATTGATTTCATCACTTACCTAATTAGTTATTTCAGTTATTATGTATTTATTAAGTTTGTTCTTAAAAAAAATCATCAAAGTTTATTCATTATTAGTATATGTTTAAAGGAGCTTATACGTCTAAATCCCAATTGTTGAAGAAAAGCTCATATTAGAAGTATTATCAATAGTAGTTTTCAAAGTGATGTAATTACTTACATTAGTTTATTTTTCTAGGAAGGTAATTTGTCAGGTCAATCTCGATTCTAACCCTTCTAATTTAGCCTTTATCCACACCTTTAACCCAAGCCCTGTTACAACCCTATTAAAGACCTTTTGATTTTTGTATCATCTCATATTACAGTGGTGGAGATTTGATTTATAGGCAAGCCTATAGGATTAACTTTTCAGATTCGACTTATAAGCGCTTGATTCCGAACCTTAAACACTTTGAGTGATTTGAATGAATCTTTTGTGAAGATGTCAATCCTTGACGTTTGAATCAAAGGTAACTATTTAGATAAAGGGAGACACCTATATTGTCAAACTGCAAATTCATGACTTATATTGTTTGAATTTTAGGAATCTTTGAGTTAGATTATCCATGTATAAATTATCTATGAATTATGATGAGGCATCGTTGATAAGAATTATGAATTGTGGAAAGTTCGTTTTAATTGTAAGTTGAGAATTTTGCTTGAGGACAAGAAAAAGCTTAAGTGTGGGGGTATTTGATAAACCGTAATTTTAACATATTTTAATCTCATATTTAGCTTACTTTTGGATGATTTAGCCCTTGATTTATGTAAAAAGGTGCTTTTAATCCTTTCTTTTCATGATTATACTCAGGAAAGCACCCGAGGATGAAAATAGCGAGAAACGGGCTTAAACGGGCCAATTTGGGTCGAAGAGGAAATCGACACGGCCTGGACTTCAAGCCACACGGTCGTGTCTCATCAAATTACTTCACATGGCCTAAACCACGATTCACACGGCCGTGTCTAAATCAACAGAATCGAGACACGGCCTGAAAATGATTTACATGGGCGTGTGCCATAGGCGTGTCCCTGCCGCAGCCAAGAGGAATTTCACTCGGATTTGGATACTTAGAGGCAAAGAAACACATTCTAAAGCCTATTCAAACACCTGAGTAGGAATTATACTTAAATTAGGATACTTAGAGGCCAAGTAAGGCATCTCAAAGTCTATATAAGCACCCAAGTGGGCAACTTAAGGGGGAGTTCGGCAGAAGTAGAAACGGGCATCGAGTTCAGTAGAATATTTTCTGCTAGAGCTTTTTCAGGGATATACTCGAAGATAGCCAGTTGATCCATCTCAAGAAGCCAGAGTTCTACTCAAGACGGAGGATCTCTCCTTCAATTCCTGCAGGGAGTTTTAGGGATTTCTTATGTTTTGTTTTATCTTTTCTCTTGAGATGTTTTCTTATTTCGTTATGAACTAAACCCTTCATATACCTGAAGGGGATGAAACCTAGATGAATCTGTTATTTGATCTTTGATTTATATGATAAGTACTTAGTTTGTTCTTAATTATGTTGCTTAATTTAATCTGATATGCTTAGGTAGAGGAAGAATAGACCCTGCCTAAGAGTAGATCTAGCATAATTAGGCAGAGTTGATCACACGCCTAGAGATAGGATGACGAGATTTTACCGAATTAGGGTGAAACCTAATATGGGAGTCCATTGATCGATTTACTGCTATTCTAGGGGTTATTATAAGCGAACGTGAGTTCCACTAATTAACCTAGGGTTAGACATTATTCACCTCGAGAGAGGGTTTAATATAGGTTAGGAGTCCTACGGATCAAGCTAAGTAAAGAAAAGATATAATTTAGGGTTAAGTAACAAGTGAAGTCTAAGTGGATTCGTCCTGAGGGCATCGGCGTGATCAACTGAGTTTTTCCTAAAGTTATTTCTCAATTCACTCTTTTGTCTTTGCATCTTTAGCATAGTAGTAGTAGTTATATTAATTTAGATTAAAACAACTTCACTTATTTTAGGCTAAATAATAAAAAGAAAGTTAGTATTAGTACTTTTAGTTCCTTTGGGTTCAACAATCCGGTCTTGCCTAAGCTATACTACTATTCGATAGGTACACTTGCCTTTAATCGTTGTCAGAGTAAGTTTCCAGGTTCGATCACATTCATTATAAATTTTAAAGCTCCGATTTCAGCGATCAATTTTTGGCCCCGTTGTCGGGGAACTAAAATACTAAGAAAGCTCTATTTTTATTACTTTAGCCATTTTTTTATTTTCCACAATTTACTTTTAATTTTTCTTTTTTTAGTTAAATTTTTTTTTGCAAAAAATATTATTATTTTTTACTTTGCTAATTTTTCTTTTATTTGCTTTGACAGGTAATTTTAGTCTATAGAGGAGATGGCACTAAATAACTATCAGTGGCAAGTTATGAGGACAGCACCAACAAAAGCAACCAGTGTTTTCAACCTCGAAGTGGTCACCAGGTTATCTAATCAGTTAGAGATGATAAATAAAAAGATTAATGATTGGTATAGCCCCTCGCAGGTAATGCCTCGTTACCCGATTCAGGAGTCGAATACGGGTTAGAGGTGTTACATTTAGTGGTATCAAAGCTACGGTTTAGTCGATTCTTGGACTAACATAGCGTAAGTATGAGTCTAACTATACATGCCATACATATGAGTATTTACATAATGATAGTGTGATGACTCCTGAAAATTTGAACTGTGTTTTTATATAATAAATGGATCCCGATCGAGCTGCAGCCGATGATGCTGCAAGTAATACGCCGGCTCCCGCGCAAGGGATCGTGGCAATAGAAAGTCGACCGAGACTTTGGGTCAGGGAGAAGAGGCTCGAGAAGCCTTTCTCCATATAATGAGTAACTGGTACACTAAGTATATAAGAGCAAATCCTAATGCTCAACCCCCTCCACCCCCACCTATTCCTCAGCCTACTCCTGTAGCTCCCCAAATGGTAGAGGTAGTAAGAAGAGAAAAACCTTCGGTCGATAAGATTCGAAAATAAGGAGGGAGGAATTTCAAGCTAGTAAAGATGATGATCTGGAGAGGGCGGAATCCTGGCTTGAGAATACCATCAGGGTATTTTATGAGTTGTCATGTATGCCTGAAGAGTGCATGAAGTGTATGGTATCTCTCTTGAGAGATTCAGCCTATCAGTGGTGGAAAACCCTTGTGTCGGTGGTACCAAAGGAGAGAGTTAATTGGGGATTCTTCCAAGAGGAGTTCGGAAGAAGTATATTAGTCAAAGATTTATCAACCAGAAAAGAAAAAAATTTTTAGAGCTAAAACAAGGTCGAATGACAGTGACTGAATATCAGAGTGAGTTTGTAAGGCTTAGCAAATACGCTCGAGAGTCCGTATCGATAGAAGCCATTATTTGCAAAAGGTTCAAGGACGGGTTAAATGAGGATATCCGTCTATTTGTTGGTGTCCTAGAACTAAAAGAATTTGTGGTGTATGTAGATAGAGCCTGTAAGGCCGAAGAACTGGTCGAAGAGAAAAGAAGGCTGAAAATGAGTCTCGTGACTTGAAGAAGAGACAATTAGGTAAGTCATTCCAATCCTCATCCAAGAAGTCAAGAGATTTCACTATTCGATCAGCCACCTCAGCTGGATTTTCAAGTAAAAGTAAGGGTAAACAGTACTCGGGGTATAAAGCTCAGACTACTTCGATTGCTAGCATTGGCAACGCTCAACCGAGTAGACCAAAATACCCGCAGTGTGGTAGATGTCATCCTGGGGAGCGTCGAACAAATGAGAAAGCTTGTTTCAAGTGTGATCCCTAGACCATTTTATCAAAGATTGCCCGAGGTGGGTGAGAAAAAGAAACCTCAGAGTGTAAGATCAGGAGGTACTACTAGAGGAAGGCCACAGAGAAACTTGAGAAATGAAATGAGTAGTAAGAATACACCTAGAGAGCAGACTGCTAGGATATGAGGGGAGAGCACCGGCGAGAATATATGCCATTCGCGCTCACGAAGAGGCGTCCTCCCCCGACGTAATTACGGGAACATTTTCTCTTTATGATACCTATGTTATTGCTTTAATTGATCCGGGATCTACCCACTCATATATTTGCATGAAATTAGTCTCTAGCATGAACATGCCTGTAGAATCTACCGAAATTGTAATAAGAGTGTCCAATCCCCTAGGCAAATATGTGTTAGTCGATAGAGTATGCAAAGATTGTCTTTTGATGATTGGAGGTCATTATTTTCTATCTAATCTCATGTTATTGCCGTTTGATGAATTCGACATCATCCTTGGGATGGATTGGTTAACTACTCATGATGTGATAGTGAATTGTGGAAGGAAGTTTATTGAGTTGAAATGTGAAAGTGGGGATCTTATTCGTGTTGAATTAGATGAGCAAGACAGATTACCAGTAGTGATATCTTCCTTGTTGACTCAGAAATACCTAAGAAAGGGGTACAAAGCTTACCTTGCCTTTGTGATGAATGCTAGAGAGGCTGAGCTAAGAATTGAATCAGTGACCATAGTATATGAGTATCCAGATGTTTTCCCAGAGGAATTGCTAGGGCTACCTTCGGTTAGAGAGATTGAATTTGGGATTGAGTTATCTCCTGGTACTGCCCCCATTTTTATTTCTCCATACAGAATGTGGCTCCAACCGAGCTAAAAGAACTGAAGGCACAACTATAAGAGTTAACGGATAAAGGCTTCACAAGATAGAGTTATTCTCCGTGGGGTGCTCCCTATTATTTGTGAAGAAGAAAGATGGTTCCATGAGGTTATGTATAGATTATCGACAGCTCAATAAGGTAACTGTGAAGAACAAGTACCTGTTCCAAGAATCGATGATTTCTTTGATCAATTGAAGGGAGCCACGATGTTTTGCAAGATAGACTTGAGGTCTAGGTATTATCAGTTGAGAGTCAAGGACTCGGATGTGCCAAAAACCACATTTTGGACAAGGTATGGCCACTATGAATTTTTGGTCATGCCTTTCGGTTTAACCAATGCCCCTGCAGTTTTCATGGATTTGATGAATCGTATCTTTTGGCCATATTTGGATAAATTTGTTGTAGTATTTATCGATGATATATTGATCTACTCTCGGGATGAGAACGAGCAGGCCGAGCATTTGAAAACTGGTTCTGTAAATTTTGAGAGATAAACAATTATATGCCAAGTTTAGTAAAAGTGAATTTTGGCTTAAGAAAGTTGGATTTTAGGGTATATTGTCTCAGGAGATGGAATTAGGTCGACCAAAGTAAGATCTCAGCAATTGTGGATTGGAAGCCACCAAGGAATGTAACTAAGGTTAGGAGTTTTTTGGGCCTAGATTGCTACTATAGACGTTTTGTCAAAGGATTTTTCATGATAGCTACTTTGATGACGAGGTCGCTAAAAAAAGATGTAAAGTTTGAATGGATAGAAAAGTGCCAACAGAGTTTTGAGAAACTAAAGGTGTTGTTGACTAAGGCCCCTATTTTAGTGCAGAATGAGCCGGGAAAAGAATTTGTGGTTTACAACGATGCATCCCTGAATGGATTAGGTTGTGTAATTATGGAAGAGGGCAAGGTGATAGCATATGCCTCTAGACAATTAAAGCCATACGAGAAGGATTACCCGACCCACGATTTGGAGTTAGCCACAATTGTATTTACACTAAATATTTGGAGACATCATTTATATGGTGAGAAATGTCGAGTGTTCATTGATCGTAAGAGCCTAAAGTACTTGATGACTCAAAAGGAGTTGAATCTAAGGCAGAAAAGATGGTTAGAGCTAATAAAGGATTATGAGCTAGTGATTTACTAGCATCCGGAAATGCGAACGTGTCACCAATGCATTGAGTAGGAAATCCTTGTTTGCGCTGAGAGCCATGAATACACGGATAGTTTTTTCAGATGATGGTTCTATTCTAGCAGAGTTGAGGGCTAGACCAATGTTTCTTCAAGAGATTTGTAAAGCTCAGAAAGGCGACAGTAATTTACAAGTTAAAAGAGTTCAATGTGAGTCAAATGTTGAGTCAAACTTTCGGATAAGTCCTGATGGATGTTTGATGTTCTGAGATAGGGTCTGTGTACCCAGAAATGATGAACTTATCTAGAAGATTCTGCATGAAGCACATAGTGGATGTTTGTCTGTACATCTAGGTAGCATGAAGATGTAAAACAACTTGAGGAAATGGTATTGGTGGCAGAGTATAAAGAAAGACATTTTTGTGTTTGAATCGAGATGTTTAAATTGTCAACAAGTGAAGGCTGAACATCAAGTATCTTCGGGTTTAATTCAGCCTATTATAGTTCTCGAGTGGAAATGGGACCGTATTACTATGGACTTCGTGACGTGTTTGCCGTTGACACCGAAAAGGAAGGACGTCATATGGGTAGTGGTTGATAGACTTACGAAGTCAACCCATTTCATACCAGTACGGGTTGATTATCTGCTTGATAAGTTGGCTGAATTGTATATTTCTGAGATTGTGAGACTTCATGGGGTACCGTTGTTGATTATTTAGGATAGAGATTTGAGGTTTACGTCACGATTTTGGAAAAAGTTGCAAGAGGATTTAGGCCCAAAATTGAGCTTTAGTACAACTTTCCATCCACAAACTGACGGGTAGTCGGAGAGGGTAATATAGATACTTGAGGACAAGCTTCGATGTTGTGTTTTGGAATTCCAAGGCAATTGGGAGAAATACTTATTGTTGGTAGAACTCGCCTACAATAACAGCTTTCAGTCGAGTTTGAAGATGGTGTCTTATGAGGCATTGTATAGGCGTAAGCGCCGAGCACCCCTGTATTAGACTGAATTTAGAGAGAATCAGATTCACGGGGTCAATTTAGTCAGAGAAATTGAAAAAAAGGTAAAAGTGGTACGTGAATGTCTAAACGCTGCCTCAGATAGACAAAAGTCCTATTCGGATTTGAAACGGAAAGAGATTGAGTTTCAAGTAGGTGATAAAGTGTTTCTGAAAGTATCACCATGGAGAAAAGTTGTCAGATTTGGTCGAAAAGGCAAATTAAGTCTGCGCTTTATCAGACCATATGAGATTACCAAGAGGATAGGGCCGGAAGCTTATCGTTTAGCTTTGCCACCTGAATTGGAAAAGATTCACGATGTCTTTCACGTGTCTATGTTACGCTGATACCATTCAGACCTTTCGCATGTGATTGTACTATCAGAGGTAGAAATTCGACCGAACATGTCTTATGGCGAAGAGCCGGTTAAGATTTTGGCACGAGAACTCAAATAGTTGAGAAAAAAAGCATAGCCATTGTGAAAGTGCTATGGCAAAGACATGGGGTAGAAGAGGCTACATGGGAGCCCGAGGAGACTATGAGAAACCAATATCCCAACCTTTTCATCGGTAAGATTTTGAGGACAAAAATCCTTAAGGGGGAGAATTGTAACAGCCCGATTTAGGGGCTAGTCAGAACAGTGGTTTCAAAATCACTAATCTGAGGTGGGAGAAAATTATTTTAATGTTATTTTTTGAGTTATAGTATTATTATATAGGTGCATGAAAATTTTGGTGCTCCAATTTTAGCGATTGCATGTTTAATTGCAAAAAAGGATTAAATCGCATAAAGTGCAAAAGTTCTATTTTACAAGCTAAAGGTGTCTAAAAGCCATAGTATATTAATTGGAGGCCCTTGAAGTGCAATTATACCCTTAGAAATAGGGTGGCTTGCCATAGGGGAAAAACAATTTCAAAATTGGTCAAAGTTGTTGGAATTAGGTGGATTTAATTGACTTGTATTAGTAAAATAAAGAAAAGAAAATATCATGTTTTCTTCTCTTCTTCTCCACCGAAAATTAGCAAAAAATAGGGGTTTGAGAGCTCACAAATTTTAGCAAGCTTTTCTCTTTACAAGTAAGTGTTTTGATGATCACTCCTTGATAATTTTTGTACTTTTGGAACCCCTAAAGCTTAAGCAAGCTAAAGAGGGGACTATTTTGCAAAGTGGTAGAAAGTTTAGGGTTTTTTCGTGTGAGCATTTATGTTGTTTGCTGCATTTTTATGGAAGAAAATGAGTCTTAGTTGTTAGATAAACAACTTTTGTGAAAGGTGTTTCCGTGAAAACACCTAAGAGGACCTTTTTGGAAAGGTTGTAAAATATGTGTTAAATGTGTGAAATAATGAGTATTGAGGGTTGCCATAAGAGAAATAAATGTTCACCTAGGCTCGTTAAAGGAAGAAATTTGATTAGAATTGATTTACGAGCCTAGGGGTAAAATAGTCATTTTGTGAAAGTCCAAAGGCAAAATGGTAATTTTGCCGATGTATGGGTATTAAAATGTATTGATTAATATGGTGATTAAAATTAGTGAATTTGTTATTATAGATTAAGAAACACGAAGCCTGGACCAAAACCGAGGCAAGAATAATGTGGTGGACTAATTTGAAAGATTCCACATATATTTTGGTACCAAGGTAATTTTGTTTGTAATAAATTCAACATCATATAATTAAGTTCTTAAATGTTTGATATTAGTGACATTGTATATTATTTCTATGAAATTGAGTAATGATGTTAAATGAGTAAATGATGAAACTTTATGATGTTGAAGTCTCGGTTGGACTTTAAGAAGTGAGAGGATATCATCATCGAGACATGAGAATGGTAAGGCCCCGTATTAGACCATGTATAGGACATAGCCTCGATATCAAATTGAGGTCCCGTGTAAGACCATATTTGTGATATGGCATCAGCATCGAATATGAAATTCGTATAAGACCATATCTAGGATATGGCATCGACATCAATATGAGATCCCGTATAAGACCATATTCGGGATATGGCATCGGCATCAAATGTGACCCCATGTAAGACCATATCTAGGATGTGGTAATGGCGTCATGTTTATGTGTATGATGATGATTGTGTATCCTCGAGTAATTCAAGTGAGTCATCGAGATAAATAGTTAAGTTCATAATTGAGATGAAATTAGTGCTAAAGCTATGTGATGAACTGATACAGGAACATGTGAGTAATTCACGAGAAATATTTACGATATGTGACAGGCCATGTAATTGGTAAGAGTAAGCATGAGTAAGTTATAGCAATGTGCTTGAGACTTTGTGTTCATATTCAATGTAATGGATGGATGGCATTATGAGCTTTTATGTTGCTATTTATTCATGCAAACTTACTAAGCTTTATGCTTACCCCTTTCATTTCCCTTTTCATTGTAGTATTGTCAAGCTAACTCGGGGATCATATGACGTCGGAGTTCAGAATCACATTATCAACTCCTCTTTGGTATAGCAAAGTTAGATTTATTTTGAGTATGGAATGTTTAGGACTTGGTCATTTTGTTATGTCATATTTATTAGCCAAAGTGTTGGCTATTAATGTTATTCAATTCATTTTGTAAATGGTCATGAAATTGGCCAATACTTGACAAGTTCATATATTCAATGATGATGAAATTCATGAAGTGCATGCTTGTGTGGATGTTTTGATTTTGAGTTCTTGGAAGTACCTTATGGTCATAATGTATGTTGTATTGATTTGGTATAAGTGTGGTTGCTTTGTAGGGTGTCAAATGGCTTGGTTGATAGCCTTACAATTGTCCACACGAGTAGACATACTGGCTTGTGTCTAGGCCGTGTGTGACACACGGTCAGCCCCATGGGCATGTTGAGAGGTTGTGTGTCTCTATGCATGAAAGGTTGATGTAACACCCCAAACCCGGCCCAAAAGTTAGGCCCGAATCTGGCATGCCACATCGAAGTTTTTTTCGAAAACCATGTTTTCATTGAAAACCCTTCTTAATTAAAAACTTGAGTAAAAACCCAGTTACGTCAGTTTATTATTATTATTTTAAAACGTGGTACATATAAAATTTTTTAAGTTTATTCCCAAAATCTCTTTCCAGTTGCTGAAACTAAGTTTAAAAGTAATCGATTTACGAAAACGTGATGTTTAAAAATTGCGTTGAGGAAACGTAGTGTTTTGAAAACAGTAATCATTTTGGAAAATCGCGTTCGACTTCTAGCATATATAAATCGTAATAAACTGAAAATCCCATATTAAGAATCAGAAATTAAAAGCGGCCTTATTACAACCCAATAATAAAGTGATTTAAGTAATGAAAAATAGAATACTAAAATTCAAAGTTGATCGTAGTGTGGCCACCTTCGAGTACTCCAGTACGTCGAACCGCTTACTGAGGATTACCTGAAAAATTAAAAAAAGGGGTGAGTTTACGAAAACTCAGTGTGTACAACCTTCATCGATCATAAAGCATGGATCACATCAATCCGGGCCTAAGCCCATTACAGTAATCAATGTGGGCCTAAGCCCAACACAGTAACGGTGGCAATTAGTCCTTAACCCATAATAGCCTCAGTTGGGCCTTAACCCATATCTCAATCAAATCAGATCATGCAATGCATAAATGCCCATACCAACCACAGACTGTCTCTCGTCCAACCTCGCACTCTGTGGGATTTAATCGACCTACCCATCCCTATACTCCTTATGTAGCACCGGTTGCGACACTAACCAATATTGCAGCAGAGCTGCCAATCACATAATCGGCTTAAAGCCATCGGTGGATCTACAGTCGTCAAGCGACCATGTGACCCTAACAAATCATACACTTCCTCCAAATCAATAATCCCATCTCCCATACAGCATAATATCACATGAATGCAGACATATTATAAATAGCATGCAATAATAATCATATAACATGTAGGGGCATTTTAGTCATTTTCCCTTCAGGGGCATAACGGTCATCTTACCCTATTGGGGTACTTCAGCCATTTTACCCTGTAGGGGTATTTCGCTCATTTTACCTTCTAGGGGTTTTTGGTCATTTTACCCTCAAGGGGTATTTCGATCATTTTACCCTCTAGGGGTATTTCGGTAATTTTACCCGCTAGGGGTATTTTGATAATTTTACAACCTTGCCAAAGGTCTACAGTCGCCTCGAGTGACACAGATAACATATATCATCAAAACGGTGTATTTGGGCCCAAAGCCCAATACTCAGCCTAGGTGGGCCTACACTTTCGTGTGGCCCATTCGACCATTTTCAATCACGGCTATGTGAACATTATTGTCGAGTTCAATTTCTGCCATTGGTCGAGTGTGATAAGTCTTAATATTTATAAAATGAATGATCGAGCCTAGAAACTAACTATCACTACGATTGAGGCAAGCGCACCTATCGAACAGTAGTATAGCTTAGTGGCAAGATCGGAATGTCGAACCCAAAGGAACCAAAAGTACTAGTACTGACTCTCTTTTTATTATCTAGCCTAAAATAAAAGTGACTAATGTTTATTTAACTATTACTAAGCTAAGAATGCTAAGACACAGAGAATGAATAGGGAAAATACTTTTGGAAAAATTAATTGATTGAGACAACACCCGAGGAAGAATTCACCTAGACTTCACTTGTTATTTAACTCTGAACCAGACGATTTATTCACTTGACTTGATCCGTAGGATTCCCTAATTTATATTAATACCACTTTTGAGGCTACTAACGCCTATTTCCTCCGTTTTTGGCCTGTTTCTCATTCTTTTCATCCTCCTATGTTCTCCTAAGTATAAAACATGAAATTAAAGGATTAGAAACATCAAATTCCACAATTAAAGGGATAAATCATCCAAAATTATGCTAAATACGGGTTTAAAATATGTATATATTATCATTTATCAGCCACTTTTGTAAATTTAATCCGTATGGGGCCTACAAGCCCATTAGGCCCATTGGGCCCATACTGGCCTAACGAGGCCCATAACGACCTAAGCCCATGAGAATGCTGATGGTGTCCTCAATCGTCTTACGCCTATATTTGTGGGCTCGGTCCACCACAAGTGCAATCGCACGCTTGTGTGGCATCACTCGCTAGTATTTCGGCTTTTTGGCATTTGTCGATCTACTTCGAGTGGTGTATGTGTACACACTTGATCACGTAGAGTACTAAGAATTCACGAGCGCTAGAACCTATAATCAAACATAACATCAGTTAATCATTTATCAACAGAGTTAAAAGAACATTAACCAAACCCCCTAGCTGAAGGATCGACTACCACTTGCCTTGACTAGATCGGTCGACTGTGATTAGTCGACTCGAACTAGAGTTTGGTGCAGTCACCCTTTTGCATCTTGGCAAAAGTCTCGAATAGCTGAAACCGCACGCCTCTTGAACTTGGGAGTAGAGGCTACACGCTCAACCTCAGCTGGTACCTTTGCCGTCACTTTATTATTAGCATCCTCTTCACCCATAAGAAGTTCTAGCACCCGAAAGGACATACACAGGAGAGGAAGCGGTTATAAGGGATCGCACTACTTAGCTTAAACAGTAAAAGAGAGTACTAAAAGGAACCAAGAGACTTATCAATTAAAAGAGCCATTACAAAATCAAAACAGAGAGGGAAAAAAAACAGAGAATTTGCCACCACTGAACTAATCAAGCAAAAAGAGAGAGATTCGATTCTCAAGCCAATAGGAAGCTGAAAGAAAAAGGAGGAAGATGTTTTTGGCCGAGGAGGAGAAAAGGAAAAGAAGAGAAACAAATACAAGAAGAGGAAGGGAGGGAAGTAGAGATTAGGCAACAAAGAGCTTGAAAGAGAAAAAAGAGAATGCACGAGTGGTAGATTGAGGTTTCAACACTAGAGAGAAAAAAAAGAAAGTCCCAAAAGCCGGAGACAAAAACTGACCAAAAATGGGAAACTCCCAAGCAAGAAAATTCTGCACTTACCAAAAAGTGCCCAAAATCGCACAAAAGCAAGAAAAGTACTCAGAAACCTCATCATGTCAAAATCTGCAAGCTCCAGAGTCCTTATTCGGCTACAACACTCTCACATTTGAACTTCCTTAATTCTCTCCACGATTTGCTCCTACAATTTCTTTGTGACCAATTCAAACTCTCAACATAGAGTTCAAATCCAACACAAACTCTTGCCCGCACATGAGTAAAATAAATAATCCCATTTTCGTACAGTAAGACTTGAACCTCTGATCTCCTTGCCACACCTGTGACACCACAATCATCCCACCACAGGCTCTCTTTGTGTCTCTTTTAAACCACAATTATTTAAAAGGCTTAATACCAGGAGCCAGGGTTCCCCTAATGCTAAAAATAAAAATTTTCCAAATGACATGGATTGAACCCAGGACTTCATAGAAGCCCCTTAACCTTCCAAAATACTCACCCAACAGATCTAAAATGCAATTTTTCCGTTCTCTTGTACTTAAAAGTTTTAAACGCTCCCATGCCCAAGGCCTAATAGGCCCAAATTTAGGGTGTTACAGTTGACAAGTCAAAATACCCAGTCGTAAACGCACGGGCTGAGACACGGCCATGTGTCTCAACCGTGTAGGAGACACAGCCTAAGACACGGGCATGTACCTAGGCCGTGTGAAGTCTGCACTTGAAATTAGGAATTTAATTCAACACACTATCTAAGGACACGGGCATGTGCCTTGGCCATGTAACCTTATTGAGATGATGATGTCATAAATAGAATGTCAAGGTTTTCACACACAGGCGAAGACACGGGCTTGTCATGGCCGTGTGAAGGACACGGGTTATGGACACTGGCGTGTGTCAGGCCGTGTGAAAACCCCTGTAGGTTCAAAGTGAAAAAAAATCCATACGGGTGTGAAATATGGGCATGTGATATGTCACACGGGTGTGTCCCATCCTCACACAGGCGTGTGGCACTCTTTTGAGTTAAATTTGTCTAAGTGTTCAAAATTTTTCGGTTTGGTCCTGAATCATTCTGAGTGCAAGTTTAGGGTCTCGTAGGCTTATAATAAGGACATTATGGTCACGAATGAAAAGTTTTAAATTGGAATGAAATTTTTATGGATCGATATTGTATGATTGAGCAAGTTAAGTACGATAATGCCTCGTTACCCGGTTCAGGAGTCGAATACGGGTAAGAGGTGTTACACCTCTGAACGAAACTCGAGGGCTTTGAATCCCTCTTATTCCTACCTTTCTCTCTATTTTGGCTCTTAGCGCACTTCACTTCCTCGACGATCTTCTCCTTATCAACTAGTGCCGAAAAGTCTCGCTCCCTCTTTGGAGCTATCAGAACCCTCAGATTATCCCTGAGGCGATCCTCGAAGCGAACACATCGCTCGTACTCAGTCGCCAACATTCCTCACGCGTAACAGTTTAGTTGCAGGAATTCAGCCTCGTACTCGGCCACTGATCTATCCCCCTGAATCAGATTTAAGAACTCTCTCCTGCGAAGGCATCCATATAACTGGCACCCACTTACTTCCCCTGGAAAGCGGTCTTAAAGAGCCCCCAGGTCAGTTGATCGGGCTGAGTGCCCTCCTTAACCGTAAGCCACCACTGGTAAGCCTCATCTATCAACAGTGACACTGCACCTTTTAGTTTCTACTCGGGGGTACTAGTCCAAATCGTCCATGATCCTCTCTGTGGCTTCAATCTAGTACTCAGCCACGTTAGGGGAAACTCTAGCAATACCCTTAAAAATCTCAGCTCCATTAGACCGAAGTCGTACCGTAACTAACCCTCGGCCTCTAGCTCCAGTATTGGGCCCAACGACCCTCTCTAGAATCCTTAACATGGCTTGAGACAGTGTATCGTCCCTAGTCGCTCGATTATGAGATCCAGTCTTGGTCACAGGTGAAGTCGACGTCTCACTTGTTTCCAAATTAGGCAAGTTGCCAGAAGATAAGGACCTAGCTCGAGCACCTCTATGGCCTCTACCACGGCCTCTTGTACCCCATCTCTGAGTACCTCTTGTGCTCATTATCTATTCGCGTTTTATCTTTATTGGCAATTTTATGCATCAATTTACAGTTCTAGTGTTTATTAACTTATGAAAACAATATCAAAAGTATAACGTTTTTTCGTACGACGCAATGCCTATCAATGTTTATCGGTTTTACTACGATATCAGTATACACTAACTTAAGTGTTTCAGTACAGTTCGTCTATAGTATTCTCAGTATACACTATCTATAGCAGTTTTAGTTGAAAACATATAGCAGTTTTAGAGGACTTACAGGATAGGCACCGGAGACTCGGTGTACCACACATTCAGTAAAAATATTTCGAATAGCTAGAAAATAGTTCTCAGAAATCATGTCTTAAAACCCAAATCCATAGTCGAGTTTTACAACCTGGCTTTGATACCACTAAATGTAACACCCCAAACCTAGCTAAGACATTATGGTTGAATCTTGGTGATGTCACGTGGTAGATTTTTAGAAATAAATAAGTTGTCGTAAAAACCTCTTTTCGAATTAGCCTCATTACAAATTCTTATGTTAATTCTAGGATGCGTTGTTCATTTTCAAAACGTAGTTCATTATCACAAAAGTATTCTCTTTAAAATGATATTAATTTTCAAAACATCACTTATTGAAAAAGCTTTTTAAATCAGTTTGCATATTTGAGTGTATTTTGTTAAAACATTTGATTCATTTTAAAAACTCGATTAACCCTACTACTAGAAGTTGTAAATCAAAATAATAGGAATCTCAAATTAACCATGAAAATCCAAAAAGGCCATTAGAATAGTAAAATACCCCAAAATAAAATCAAAATTATAATTAAGTACTAACATAAAACGAAATGGGTTATGTGGCCACTGCTAAGTCCTCCGCCGCACCGATCCGCCTAAGTTTTGGGATTACATGTACAGTTAAAACAAAAGGGTAAGTTTACGAAAACCCAGTGTGTAATCCCAAATAGCACAAATAGACAGACAAAAGGCAATCACAGTCTGGGCCTGAACCCTATTCAGAATCAGTGACAGTATCAGTTTGGGCTTTAGCCCATCTCAATATAGAGGTAGTCATGCATTTGGGCCTTGGCCCATTATAGTATCAGTAATCAATACAGTATCACAATATGAAGTATACAAGTCCTACCCAACCAGCCTCTACACTCCATCTCCATCCAACCCTACACTCCATGTGGGGATATAATCAACCCACCCATCTCGACACTCCAAGTAGTACCGGTTGCTGCACTAGACAGTAGTTTACAGCTGAGCTGCCAGTAAGTTAGGCTCGAAGCCTTTCAGTACACTTCCTCCAATCCATATAATCCATCCCCATGCAATGCATCATACAATCATGTCATGCCAAATCATGGTATCATATATGTATTCAGTACAGTTTTAGCAGCATGCTCACAATACAGTCGTATATGTATATATATAAAATACTTGGATATAACAGTCACTCAGTTAATTAGGGATCTAGGTAATCTTACCGACCCAACAGTAAGTCCACAGTCGACTCGAATGACCCATGCAACCTTAGCAGTAAAATAGTTAAAGTGGGCCCATAAGCCCATGTAATTGGCCCATGTGGGCCCACACGCCCGTGTGGCCCATAAAGCCCAAAATTGCCTTAGTCGTGTGGACCACATGGCCTAGCCCAATAATACTACATGCTCGTGAGGCCCACACAGCCCAATTCAGCCTGGCCCATGAATTGTACATGCCCTGCTTTGTCGTTCACACGCTATGTCTGATCACACTGCCTACCACACGGGTGGCCACACACCCGTGTGGTGTTGACAATCTCACTTTTCGGCTTTTCGTCAATTTTCATTTGCAGAGTAGTGTTTACACACCTGGTTTCGATTAGCTGTGAAAACACTACCGTTCACTCTGGGACCTTCAATCGACAATCAAAAGCCCAACATCAATGATACTCAACAGAACTAAATGAAGTTTATAACGTGCCAAACTACTTCCATCGCCAAAACTTTACCTTCGAGACCGAGCAACCCCTAACTGCAGAGTTCAAACAAGATAGGTCACCACTTCTACAACTCACTCCTGACAATTTTGAAAAGACCCAATATTAACATCAATTCACATTTCATAACCAAAAGAAAAGAAAAACTTTCCCCTAACTTTACCAAAATATAGCCACCTTACTTACAAAACGAGTAACAACAGAACCACATCACTCCAACGCTAACCGAATCGCTCCAGCCTTTAACCTCCATCAATGAAACAGTTATCGATTGACCAAAAATCCATAAACCAAAATACATCACAGTTACACCACTTACCAACAATGTAAGAATGAACAGAGGTGACAAGTTGTGGGAACAAAAAAGGGATTAAGGAAGGAATAGATTAAAAGGAGAAATTAAAGCAGTGAAAAGAGAAATTTTCAATAGGCAGTCGACAGTAACAAAAGAATACAATAAAAGTTGGGAAGGGAGAAGGAAGAGGGAAAGGTTGCCGTAGGGGAGAACAAAGTCAAAAATGGAGCAAAAGAAAAATCAGAGAATCACCTAGCCAATTTCGGCAAAGGAAATGAGCAAGATTATGAACGGCAGACTTGAGGGGAGGGGGAACTAGCGTCAAAAAGATTGAGAAAAGTATGGGGAACCGATTTTTTTTTGAAAAAGATGACAATAATCAAAATACAATCCCCAAGTTTCCTCCTAAAATTCGGCCACAACAATCCCATACTCCTCAAACACTCCAACCACCCACTAGCATCACAATTGTACTGGCACACAAACACTTACACACATCCAGCAAAATAAAACACTCCCTTGCATCGCTAGGACTCGAATTCAAGAACCCCAGCATATTGACACTCCACTTAACCACCAAACTAGTAGGCCCATTTTGACATATTTTTCCAATATTAATTTATAAGCCTACTGGCTAAAGATAGGGGTTTACTCAATTAAAAACAAAATTTTTCCCAAGCTAAGGCTTGAACCCAAGACTTCTCATACACACCCAGAACACTTAACCACTGAAGCAGATACACAGCTTGTGTCACAAACATACGAGAATAATTATAAGGGATTTTTGGCGCGTTACATAGTGATTAAGCTAAATAGTATTATTTTCTTATTGTGTTAGTTTTTTAACCACTTTTATATCTAAAGTTACATTTCATTTAGTCATTTATCAATTTAGGGGAGGTACGAATGTTGGAGACGACATTGTTGGTAGGGCAGTCATAAACTTGGATTATCAAAATGAGAAAAATAGTAGAATTGAAGGAGAAATGATGAATATTATCCATGGACTTGTAAAATTTGAATTTCGAACTTATAATGTGACATTATGGATGTTATTTTTGGTATAGTTGGAGGTTTAGTTTTCTTTTATAATGTAATTAAGCTTTTACTAATGATTAAGCTAAATTATATTGTTTTCTTAATTTTTTTAGCCACTTTGACATTTAAAGTTACATTTCATTTAGTCATTTATCGATTTAAGGGAGGTATGAATGTTGGAGACAAAATTGTTAGGATGAAAGTCATAAACCTAGATTATGGAAATGAGAAAAATATTATAATTGAAAGTGAAATGATGAACTTGTGAAATTTCAATTAGAGATTTGATTTTCAACCTTGATGTTTGAACTGAGAATGTAAGTGATATTTTAGATCTTTATGGCTCAGATGCTTTGTTGTCAACGAGCTATATATGGATTGGAAACTTCGGGAGGACAACGATCAGCCTCTTTAAGTACTAGATATGGATTGGGAAAATCATCATCATCATCATTCAAGCGATTCAGTGTATATTGATTCGTCCAAAATACTCAAATTTAGCTTCAAAGTGTTCTAAATATATGATTTTTGTGTGCAACATTTAAATGTGGTTTCAAACTGATCTTTTTTGAATTTGATGATCCAAATAGAGAACCATCCACGTTGCTAATACCAATGTCACAGAAAGAACTATCCATATTGCTAATGCCAATGGTAGCATCCGATGCTGAAAGTGAGAATTGGAACCTTCTATGGATGCACAATAAAGTTGGTACTAGTTCCAACACTAGCAACCTTTTTTTGTCTAAGGTTAATTTTACAGATTCTATTTTCTTTATCTATGAATTCTTGAATAGTTTTTTCTCTTCAACCTTAGATCTTTTTTTATAAGAAAGTCTAATCGGTTTCAAGCCAATTATAAATTCGTTGTAAGATCCATTAATCGAGGGGTTGGACTTTATGTTGATCCTCATTTGAGGATGTTTGCCACCATGTAACTATCAGGTAACTGCTTTCTTTTTATACAGAACTAAACAATATTTTCAGCATAGTTATGTTAGATATGCATCCTTTATATATAATCCTTGCAAATGATGAATTACAATAGAGATTTGATTATTTGCTTTCATTTTTTTTATGATGAAACAGGGGGTTTGACAACAATTACACGCTGGCAAACTCCACAATCCCTGCTAGCTCATCATTATTTCCTAAAATATATTCCACATTAAGTTTCTCAATGCCTGACTTGGATATAGATAAAGTTTTTTTGATACATTACGGGTGAAATTTTTATAATTTGAAAATGAAAAAAATGGTTCAAATTTAGTCATTGTTCTCACTATTGATTTTGGTTTTTTCGAGGAAAATAAAAAAAAAGTTACTGGTGATTCGATGTAATTAATTGAAATCATTCTTTCTCTATATGTTATACTTTGTTTGGAATAAAGATTATGTCTTTCAGATATAAGAACGTGCTAGTTGTTCAATATAGATATGACCGTAACCTTCACCTTAGTTTTAATTCAATTAGGGATAGATTCTCTCTCTCATTTCTAAAGGATGATTTAAAACAAGGAAGATAATCGATGTATGATGTATCTGTACAAAATTACGATTATATCGCTTAGATCGGAGAACGTGTCATGTGTTGGACAGTGAGACAATTGTTGTCTCCACTATTGATTCTGGTTCTATTGAGGAAAGTGAAAAAAGTTATGGGTGATTTGATGTAGTTAATTCAAATCTTTCATTCTCTATATGTCATATGTTGTCTGAAATAACGATTATATCTTTCAGATCTAAGAACATGCAATTCGTATCATAACCTTTATCTTAATTTTAATTCAATTGGGGATAGATTATCTCCCTCTTCTCTAAAGGGGAAAAAGGTTAAAAGGATAACTTAATGTGATGTTATTTAAATATTTATTTATAATCCGCTCAAGGAATACAATCATTGTATATTATATTTTGTACAATATTCTAGTGACATTATTTTAAATTTAAGAATATAAAATGTGTTTTATAAGAATTAATCTAATTTTCAACCATCTTTACTATGGGTCCGGACTATAGTTTTGTGTAATTTGAAGTTAATTTTCCAATCATGAAAGCATAGATTTATAATATTGTTATTTATTTTATGTAGAAGATTTCATTTTAAGTAGTTCTAACGCGACAACTAAATGAAGTATCACT